>CM066049.1:55687810-56937810 GCA_033557465.1 Ichthyophis bannanicus | reverse complement strand
GAATAGTCCTAAGGACTACCTTGTCATGATGAAACCTTGTATTAGGTGGATTAGCTACTAGTGCTTGCAATTCACTAATGCGGCGTGCTGATGTGATTGCAATGAGATAGATAACCTTCCAAGAAAGAAATTTCAAGGAGGTGGTAGCTAAGGGTTCGAAAGGTGGCTTCATGAGCTGCCCAAGAACCAGATTCAAGTCCCATGCCACCGGAGGTGGTCTAATGGGAGGCTTAGTTAGAAGGAGGCCTCTCATGAATCTTGCTATAAGAGGATGAGAGGAAATAGGTTGTCCATTTAGAGGTTTAAGAGAAGCTGCAACAGCACTCAAATGGACTCTTACTGAATTTGTCTTAAGGCCTGCATTAGACAAATGGAGGAGATACTCCAGTAAAGATTCTAGAGGTATGGCAAGGGGTTTAAGACCTTTTTCTGAACACCAAACAGTGAACCTCTTCCACTTGAAAGCGTAAGAACGTCTAGTGGAAGATTTTCTAGAAGCATAAAGAACATCTTTCACTTGCTGAGAAAGATGAAGATCTTGGAGATCTAGGCCCTCAGCAACCAAGCCCTGAGATGCAGGGACTGGGGATTGGGATGCCATAACATCCCGTCCTCCTGAGATAGGAGATCTGGAGCAGACCCTAACTCCAGGGAGGGAGCTTGAGAGAGATGTAGAAGCAGAGGGTACCCACACTTGCCGTGGCCAATGTGGTGCTATGAGAATCATGTGGCCTATGTCTCTCTGAAGCTTGAAAAGGGTTTTGGGAATTAGGGGAATGGGTGGAAAGGCATACAGAAAGTGTTGACCCCAGTGAAGGAGGAAAGCATCCTTTGCCTGAGCTCCCTGAGCCGGAGTTCTGGAACAGAACCGGGGAAGTTTGGCATTCCACGGACTTGCAAAGAGGTCTATGTCTGGAGTTCCCCAAAGTTGAAAAATTTTGGCCACCTGGTCTGCATGCAGAGACCTCTCATGTGGAAGGAGAACTCGACTGAGTCTGTCTGCCCAAGAGTTTTGAACGCCTGGAAGATACACTGCCAGAAGATGAATGTGATACTCTCTGGCGAGGGCCCACAGTCGCAGAGCTTCATTGCAAAGCGACAGAGAGCCTGTTCCCCCCTACTTGTTCACATAGAACATGGCTACTTGATTGTCCTTATGGATGAGGACTGTTTTGTAGCTGAGCAGGGTGTGGAACACTTGCAGAGCAAGGAAGATTGCTCTGAGCTCCAAGAGATTGATATGTAGACAGCTCTCTTGTGGAGTCCAGGTGCCTTGGGTGGGGAGGTCTTGCAGATGAGCTCCCAAACCCATTGGAGAAGCATCTGTTTTAAGAGTTGCTTGGGGCAGGGGTTGCTGAAAGGGAGACCCCAGCAAGAGGTTTTGAGTGGACTTCCACCATTGGACAGACAAAATGAGACGACTTGTGTTTGCTATTCTGTCTGACAGGCAACCTGATGCCTGGGTCCATTGGGTGGATAAAGTCCACTGAGCTGCCCTCATGTGAAGGCGAGCATATGGTACCACATGCACGGTGGATGCCATGTGGCCTAGTAACTGCAACATTTCTCGAGCAATTAGAAAGGGCTTTAGGACTGCTTGAGAAGCTAATTGCACCAAGCGAAGGCAACGGGCTTGGGGAAGGTAGGCCCTTGCCTTTGTGGTATCCAGCAGGGCTCATATGAACTATAGAGACTGAATAGGAGTTAGACTGGATTTTGGGATGTTTATGACCAGCCCTAAATACTGAAGGATATGCATTGTGCAGGACAGAGAAGTCCTGGCCTCTGACTGTGTTGGAGCTCGAATGAGCCAGTCGTCCAAGTAAGGGAAGACGAATATTCCCAGAGTGCGTAGAAATGCTGCTACCACAGCCATGCATTTTGTGAACACCCTTGGTGAAGAGGCCAGACCAAAAGGAAGCACCCTGTATTGGTAGTGCTTTCCTTGAAACAGGAAGCGAAGAAACCTTCTGTGAGTTGGATGGATGAGTACATGGGTGTACGCATCCTTGAGATCTAGAGAACAAAGCCAATCCTGACTCTGAAGGTATGGAAGCAGAGCTCCGAGAGAGATCATTTTGAATTTCTCCTTGACGAGGAATTTGTTCAATTCTCTGAGATCTAAGATAGGTATGTATCCCCCTGTTTTCTTTTGGATAAGAAAATAAGGGGAATAGAACCCTGTGCCCTGTTGATGAAGAGGCACTTCTTCTATTGCCCCTTGGGCAAGAAGGATGGTAACCTCCTGACTTAACAGGTTGATGAGAGAGGTTGGAGAATTGAACTGCTTCACTATTGTGGGAGGGGGCATGCTTGAAAAATGAAGTTTGTACCCCTCTCTTATGATGGAGAGTGTCCAATGCTCTGCTGTTATTTGCCCCCATCTGGGAGCAAAATGGCATAACCTTCCTGGAATGGTGGACGGTTCTGGTCCCTCCAGAGCCAGAAAGGCTAAGTTCTCTAGCTGAAAGTCAAAGGCCCTGAGGAGGCTGAGGCTGCTGGGTCGTTTGAGGCTTAACAGCCTTTGCTTTCTTCTGTTTGGGTGGTTGCTGACATTTGGTTGAAAACTGACCTGCAGAAGATGCCTGCTGAGCATAAGTAGGATAAAATCTTTTCTTTCTAGAAAAAGGTGTTTTCTTGAAAAACGTTTTCCTAACAGGATCAGCAGTAGACTTGGATAGTCTATCCAAAGTGGAATTTTCAGCATCCATTTCATTGGCTTTTTCTTGCCAATCTTTACCAAACAGGTTCTCACCAGTACAAGGAATATTTCCCAATTTATCTTGTACCCAGAGCTCTAAATCAGATGCTTGGAGCCAAGCAATTCCACATGCACCTATGGCAATAGCCGAGGTCCTGCTTATACATTCAAAGCAGTTGAAGGCTGCACAGTTGGAAAATTTAGAGACATCTTGGGCATGTTTGAGCCAAGTGAGAAACTCCTGCCTTTTATCGTCAGAGATGAAAGGACTTAAAGTCTGTAGATGATCAGTAACTTCCTTTAGGAACATTCCCATGTAGAGACTATAGGAACTGATTCTTGCAGCAAGCATGGAAGCTTGAAAGACTCTACGTCCAAAAGCATCCAGAGTTCTGCATTCACGTCCTAGAGGATTAGAGGCATGTCTTTTTGCACTTCTAATCCTTCTCATAGCAGATTCCACCACAATAGAATGGTGAGGAAGCTGAGTTTTATGGAAACCAGGACAAGGAGGGACACGATACATAGTGTCTAACCTATGAGAATGAGGAGAGGTGGTAAGAGGTGTTTCCCACATCCTCAACATGAGATCATATAGAATCTCATGAATGGGTAGGGTAGCTGCCTCCTTAGGAGTTTTAGGATATTGTAAAATATCCAACTCCTTGGCCCTTGGCTCTGTCTCAGGGGCCACAGTGATGGAGAGGCCCCGAGCCACCTCTCGGATGAAGTCTTGAAAAGAAATGTCCTCTGGAGGAGACATCCTGCGTTTAGGGGAGGACGACTCCTGTGGAAGCATCGTCGCTGCATCGACAGAACTTTCAGAATCCTCAGACACTTCTGAGGAATCGAAGTATCGCCTGTCTGGATGCTCCTGCAGAGCCCGATACCCGTACCGAGCAAAATCGGTATCGGGAATAACTGGTACCGGTGAATCGGTACCGGTGGGCATCGAAGGACAGGGTACCGGCATAGCAGGCATCAATGCCGATGTCAATGCTATCAGTACCGGTTGCGATACTGATACCGATGCCGATGCCGGTACCGGTGGAGTTGTCTGTCGCGGTACCAAAGGCGTCGATGCCACAAGGAAAGCCGCTAGACTGCGTTCTATGGACAGAATTCTCTGGTCCATAGATGCTGCCAATGCCTGGAAATCGGTACCGGTGGAAACCGCCGGTACCCCAGAGCATGGCACCAGGAGATTTGTCGAGTCTGAGCCATCGAGAACATCCTGGAACCCCGATGATGGTGCTTTGGAAGCCAAAGCCTCCCGCCAGGGTAATTTTGCCGGTGCAGAATCCTCGAGGGCAACGCCAGAGGCATCTCGATGCTTAGAAGGAGATCTACCCTTTGAGGACAGGCTAGACTTATGTTTAGTTACCTGAGATCCACGGGAAGAAGCAGCAGCCCTGGAAGACGCCGATGCTACTGAAGCAGCATCAGAGGGAAACAGGGTACTGAGCTTAGTAGCTCAGTTCTGTCGACCCCTTTTAAGACATCATAGCACAGGACACACAATCTGTGATGGAGTGGTCAGGACCTAAATATTTTAAACACCATTCATGGGTGTCGGTGACGGAAATGGTACCGCCACATTTTGTGCACTTTTTAAAACCTGAAGCAGGTTTTTCCATGTTAAGGAAATTTTGGGGCCTAAGGCCCAAAAAAGACAGGTGCACCTGAAGAAAGGAAAAGAATGGATAAATTAATTTTTTTTAAAAGAAAAGAAATACCGGCGGTACCGGTAGAGCGCCGGGGAAGGCAGACGCGACCACAAAAAGAAATAAAAATATAAGAAATAAGGAAATTCTTCTGCGGTGACAGGAACACGACCTGCTGGCTCAGCGGAAAAAGAAGAACTGGAGAGAGGCAGTTGGGAAAGGCGGGAAGGCAGCACGCAGGCGCTGTGGGATGCTTCCAAAAGCTTTCTGATTGGACGCTGGGGAGCATTCCTGCACAGGCTCCGTCGGTACCGACGATACCCACATGTGATGACTAGATCCCTCCTTGTTCCTGGAGATAAAAGAATACCGAAGTATGCTGGCACTCTTGGGTGGGAAGGTGACCACGCATGCATGGTCTTACTCCCAATGGCTTTTTTTGAAAGCTGAGTTGTTACTGCGTGAGCTCTGTCAATGCCAATATCACCCATATGTGAGGACAACTTTCTGCTTGTTCCTGGAGAATTTGAAATATTAATCCTTGTATTAAAGCCATTAATGACACACTGCAGGAACAAATAAGAACCCTTTCATTAAAACATCAACTTCTGATTAGATAAACTGATAGCGGGTATTTGCAAAACATAGCTAACTTTTACATCTGATACTGCCCTCTTCCTCTCCCCTTCTAGGTTTTTCTAGGGCTACGGCCTCTAATTGTGAAGAATTACTTAAAGCTTGATCGAAGGATCTGGGTCCTGCTTTGGCTTGTACCTTGAGATTCCTCCTCTACCCCCATTACGCTCTCAGTCAGGATACCTCAGGGCTCTGTCTTGGGACCTTTCTTCTTCTCTCTCTACACTCAGTCCCTTGGTTCGCTCATCTCCTCCCATGGTTTTCAGTTTCAGTTTGTGGTTGAAAACTACAGGCCGGTTAGTTTAACTTCGGTGGTGAGTAAATTATTGGAAACGCTGCTGAAAGAGAAAATAGTGAGGTTTCTGGAGTCCAGCGGATTACAGGAACTGAGACAGCATGGATTCACCAGAGGCAGGTCTTGTCAGACAAATCTGATTGATTTCTTTGACTGGGTGACCAGGGAGTTGGACCGAGGGACAGCCCTAGATGTGGTGTATTTAGATTTCAGTAAAGCCTTTGACACTGTTCCTCACAGGCAACTTATAAACAAACTGAGCACCCTAGGGATGGACCCTAAAGTTACTGCTTGGGTTAGAAATTGGTTGGGTGGGAGGCGACAAAGCGTACAAGTAAATGGAGCTCACTCTGAGGAGAAGGATGTTACCAGTGGTGTGCCCCAGGGATCTGTCCTTGGTCCGATTCTTTTTAACATCTTTGTTAGTGATATAGCAGAAGGGCTGTCGGATAAGGTTTGCCTCTTTGCAGATGATACCAAAATCTGCAATAGAGTAGACACCCAGGAAGGTGTAGATAACATGAGGAGGGATCTAGCTAAGCTTGAACAATGGTCTAGAATTTGGCAGCTGGGATTTAATGTTAAAAAATGTAAGGTCATGCATTTGGGCTGCAGCAATCCAAGGGAGCAATATAGTATAGGGGGTGAAGTACTTTTGTCCACTAAAGAAGAGCAGGACCTAGGCGTGGTTGTGTCTGATGACCTTAAAGTAGCTAAACAGGTAGAAAAGGCGATGGCAAAAGCTAGAAGGATGCTTGGGTGCATACGGAGAGGAATGGCTAGCAGAAAAAAGGAGGTGATAATGCCTCTGTATAAGTCTTTGGTGCGACCTCATTTGGAATATAGTGTGCAATTCTGGAGACCGCACCTTCAAAAGGATGTGAACAGGATGGAGTCAGTGCAAAGGGTGGCTACTAAAATGATTAGTGGTCTTCATTATTAAAAGCATATGAGGACAGACTGAAAGCTCTTAATATGTACACCTTGGAGGAAAGGCGGGATAGAGGTGATATGATTGAGATGTTTAAATACCTCCATGGCATAAATGTTCAGGGAGAGAGCCTCTTTCAATTGAAAGCAAGTTCTGCTACGAGGGGACATGGGATGAGGGTGAAGGGAGATAGATTCAGGAGTGATATGCGGAAATATTTCTTTACGGAAAGAGTAGTGGATCCGTGGAATAGCCTCCCAGTGGATGTGGTAGAGATGAGGACAGTAACTGAATTCAAAAAAGCATGGGACAAACACAGAGGATCTCTAAAGGTAAAAAAGGGATGGTTGTAGTTGTTGATATGGAAGGACAGACTAGATAGACCATGTGGTCTTTTTCTGTCGTCATATTTCTATGTTTCTATGTTTCATCTTTATGCTGATGACTCTGAAATCTCTCTCCCTACACCTGAAATCTCTCGAGGTATCCAGGCCCGTATCTGACGTTGCTGCCTGAAACTGAACATGGCTAAAACAGAGCTCCTTATCTTTCCCCCTAAAGCCACCTCCCCCTTCCTCTATCTCTGTGGATAACACTCTACTTCTCCCTGTTTAGATATAATGTGGAGTTCGGCCCGTGTTTGGTTGATCCAATGTTCAAGCGATGAGGGGGGAGGGGGGGTTGGGTTCCCTGATTCAGTTGTACCCAGCTGGGGAGGTGGTTTCCTTTTCTGATCTTCAGGAGGATTTTGGGTTGGGACCAAGAGACCTTTATAGGTACTTGCAACTTAGGGCTGGGTGCAGGCTACTGAACAAGGTTTGTCAGATTTCAAATGCATATATTGATACCCTGCCACTTGGCAGAGGGGTGTTTCCAAAATACATAGGTTATTGGCAGGACAGGCAGGGGCAAAGGCGAAATTTCAGCTGCTGTGGGAACATGATCTGGGTAGAGAGCTGGATGATTTGCTCTGGAAGAAGATTTTTAGTGGGGTGGACAGGGGTTCGATCTCAGCATGCTTTGTCGAAAATGGAAAAAGTAATGTACTGTTGGTACTTGACCCCGGTCAAACTCCACAGATTGACCAAGGGATACCCGGATACATGCTAGAGAGGGTGGGGGGTGGTGGCAACCTCTGTCATATGTGGTGGGAAAGCCCACATATAGCAGAGTTTTGGGAGTGCGCAGTGGGGCAAGCTAAAGAGATGGTGGAGTCTGATGTTGAGTGGAGAAAGCACAGTTACTTATCTGTAACAGGTGATCTCTGGGAACAGCAGGAATAAGTCTTCACATATGGGTACGTCGGTACTGATGGAGTCTGCGCGGGAACGCTCCCCAGCGTCCAATCAAAACGCTTTTGGAAGCATCCCAACACGCCTGTGTGCTGCCTTCCCGCCTTTCCCAACTGCCTCTCCTCAGTTCAATTTTAAAGTTGAGGCAAAGAGAGAGAGAGAGAGAGCAAGAAAGGGAAAGATAGAGATAGAGAAAAACAACTCCTAGGGGAGGTGGGTGGGTTGTGAAGACTTATTCCTGCTGTTCCCAGAGATCACCTGTTACAGGTAAGTAAATGTGCTATCTCCAGGAACAAGCAGGAATGAGTCTTCACATATGGGGACTCCCCAAGCTAAGATGCCCAGAGGGAGTCCTAGCATGTAGCGAATCTAGAAAGAGCCATGCTACTCCTCAGAACCTCAGGCATCTTGGGGATGGAGGGTAGGAGTTGAATTATAGAAAAGGTGCTGTGGAACAGCTGGACTAGAACAGGACTTCTATGGAGGAAGATCCTGTATAGATGACATTTAGTAGTAAAAATATTGAATGCAATATTCTAATATGGACCTCTCTTGGTGGTATTGTAAAAAGTCTATTGAGGTTCATATGGATCTGTTAGAAGAGCCAGTAGAAGATCCTCAAGGAGTACCTCACTGTGAAGTAGAGGTAATAAACTGTAGGAAAAAAAACAAGTGGAGGTCAGAACCCATCAGGGTGAGAAATAGCCCCAGGGGAAACTGGGGTAGTACAATGAGGTAGGGCTTGTCAGATGGCTGCCTGGGTGAGAATCTTCACAGTCTTGTCAAGTGCATATATCTATATGATTTGCAAGGTATTGTGGGCAATGTAGTTCATTCACACCAGACACAGCTGTTGACAATAATTTAGTTGTGCTCTTGGGTAAAGCCAATAAGATATTTATTTATGGGGTTATTTCTCCCAACACAGATATGCTTGGTAGCACATAAATTAGGTTACTTGCTTTCAGTGTTAACTTGGAAAAACAAAGTCAAAATAAGGAAAACACAACAAATGAAAAGCCACAAAGAAAGAAACAAACTGTTCTTTTCAGGTTAACTTCTGATTACTTCCCACATAGATACAGAAGTGATTCTCTCCTAGCTCACAAGCAATTATGTAAGGCTTAATTGCTAGCAGTTACCAGCTGAAACCCCTTAGCTGGCTTGCCTTCCACTGTGTGGGTCAAATCCTGCTTCAGGAGCTTTTCTGAGTAGATTAAAGAACAAATTTGTATTTCTTTGTGATGGTTGCTGTACTTTATAACAGAAAGTTACCAACGGAGTTTAGATAGAGAGCAGTCCATATAAACAGGATCCTCATCTGCTATTATTCCCCCTTGTTCAACAAGCATGGGTTCAATATCATGGATTGGCACAGATGAATCTCTCAATGGAGCATTTTCAGGAGAATACTTGTTCCCCTGCTGTCTTTCAAGGTTATAGCTAGGGCACAGATCAGTGTTCATACCTGAGCTTCCATTGCTGCTAGAGTTCCTCTCTATATAGCCTGGCCAGTATGTAGTCCAGTTCTTATGTCCAGCCTTCCAATCCAGATCCCTGGACACTGGATCTCTCTTCACATACCTTCTGGCACAGGTCTTAGGGTCCCTTCCACGTGCAGCCGTCTCCCTCACAGGTAGCCTCTGGTGATTCCTAGCTCTGCAGCACCATTCCTCTGGCTTTCCCCAGTCCAATGGTGTATGCTGGCCCTTGGAATACCTCCCAGTACACGTACTGCTTTGGACTCTTCTAGACCTCTCAAAGGCTTTTCTCTTCCTTCTTCCAAAAGGTCTCTTTCCCTCTCTGTCCGTCCGGTTTGGCTTCTGCTTCTGATGATCCTTCAGATGAAACTGATGATCAAACGCAAGCTGATTCTCAGGATACTGAGGACAATTCTCTGGATATCCAAGGTGATCATGAAGATGGTCATCTGTAGAATAAACTCTACTCTTATTCTGCCTGGATGAGTGCTCCTCCCTAACACAGCGCAGCTGTGCTGAATCAGGCCCTTTGAGATGAGTGCTTAGGGATTACCTCATAGCCCTCCTGATTGAACACACGTTTCCCCACTTCAGCTCCTCTAATGGCTGTTGGAAACCTGGTGCATTCTGGGACTGGTAGTCTGTTATGGCAAAATTCTGTTTTCTCATTTCTACCAGCACTGACAGGTTGCTTGTTCAGAGACACTTCACCTTTTCTATAGCCCCTTCCTGAGCTATGATAAGCTTCCTTATCACAGGCTTCAGCGGGAAACGCAGAAGATACTATTAGACAAAGCTTAAGCCCGCTTGGTCGAAGAACAGTACAATGCTAGGACCAAAAGGAAAAATAAGTCTGACCAATTTGGACTGACAAAAGAAATAGTCTCTGTAGGAGAGAAGGGGTATGGAGACCCCAATATCCGATAACAAAGTAAGGACAGACTTATGAAGCGTTACAGCTTTAGAGTAACTGAAAATCTGTGATGTCTTTCCTAAATGAGGTCAATTAGGAAAGAAAAAGGTACATGGAAAGCTTCAGAGGTACCTAAACCTGAAAGGTTATGGTAAGAGAAACAAAATATTTGTTAATTACCACAGGGAATGGATATATGTGTAGAACCCTAAGCATGCTGGCACAGCATTGATAGGGGTAGTGCACATCCGTCCAAGTCATATAGGAATATATGGATATATGAACCTAGACGGAGAGATAGATAAGTACGTAGATACATATCTACCTAGAAGATATATCTCGACAGGAATATATATATATATATATATATATATTTATATAGAGAGAGAGAGAGAGAGAAGAGAGAGAGATACCTGGGCGGAAGATACAGAGATACATATAGATATAGATATATATATATGTATATAAATATGTAGACATATAGACACAGGTCTCCATGTAAGTAGATGGAGACATGGCTATATAACTAGATCCCCATAGGGATATGGGGATAGAGGGAAGATTCATCTAATAGCAAGAAGGGTGATACCTGCTTGAATAGACGTATAGCGAATCTTCTTTCCCTGGTTATAATTGACAGAGTCAGAGGAATGGTCTCCCTGACAAAGAGGAGACCAGATTCCTTTAAGAATTCGAGCTCTTGAATAACCAGGATGGCCTACGTGAAAAAAGCAGAGGATAACTTCAGTCTGCAGGCAGCAAGTGCAGATCTTTCTAGAACTGCAGTATGGTGAAAGGATAGAGGACGCCACTGGAATAAGATACCAAATGGACCCGCCTATGAGGGCAAGATGGGTATCAGGCATCCTTGAGCTGCAACTGAAAGAAACCATCCCTGGCGAGAAATCCAAAGAAGATATGGACCAAGCCAGGGAACTGGCCATTGTTTAGGTTTTCACGTGCTGTAAGGCCTGTGTCTTTTGTCTCGAAAAGAGATTTTAGATGAGATGGTAAGGGTAGGGAACACCTGCCAGTCATGGGAGCATGACTGGGTGAACCCCTCCTAACCATCTAGGATTATCTGCTAGGCAAGATACTAATGCTCTCTAGCAAGGGCCCATAGTGCAAAGCTACTCTGTAGAGTTGCAGAGAGCATGTTAGAGGTTGGTTAGAAGAAAAAACTGGCTGCTTAAAGCCAGTAGGTTACTTAAACTATTCTGCCAAAAACAAGGGAATTGGAGATGGCGAAGAATAGAAGTCAACCAACAAGTCTGTGATAATAGGGTTTCCAAAAACGGTTGATAACCTGTTTTGGGTTTAGCAGTGAGGCCAGAAGGATTGCTAGTGGAGGACAAACCCTGGTTGTGCGGAGAACAGAACCAGTGGCTTAACCACTAGGAATTGCTGCATTTGCAGCAACTACAAGGGCAGCGGAAAAAAATTTATTTTCCCTTTTTTTAGATTGGAAAAAGAAGCAACAGACATAAGCAGGAGTGGTAAGACTTCCTTATTGTCTGATAAGCTGCCCTGAAGTAAGAATATGAAAAAAGGGGGGAGACAACTCTGGAAGGGAAAGCCCCTTGGTGGAATAGGCAGAGAACCATAGGGGCTTACCAGTGTAATAGAGCCACTCTTACAAACCAAATGTTGTAGTAAGAGGGGGGTAAGACAGAGTTGAAGAAGACTGACTATGTAGTAAGTCTCTGAAAAGAAAGATGATACATGCTAGTACAGGGAAAAACTGTCTTATTGATAGTTGTCACATCTCTTTCTCCCAGTAGGAGGAAGAGAAACCTGTTAACTATAGGCATGATCATCATAAAGACTCTTAGAGCAAAAAGAAAGGATGTCTCATGAAGAGAGATCCATGAGAATTTAGAATGAAATTAGTGTAGATGCTTCAAGTGAAAGAAGCAGACTGCAAACTCTAACCACCAACAGGAGATGTAATGATAATCTATCTGAAACCCTGCGACTGCTCGGTTTGCTGAACCTGTTGAGGTTGTGGTTTCTTTAGAGCAGTGCGATGTTTCCCCTGTTTGGGAACATCTGTATGATGGGCAGAAGATGGATAAAACTTTTTCCCCTTAGGGGAACAAAGTCTGTTAGGAAATTTCCTACCAAATGGGAAAGAGGAAGGCATAGAACAGCCTCTGGAAACAGCAATGTCACTGGTTAACTGAGCAACTTGGAGTAAAGACTCCTTGTTAAGAAGATTTTCTCCAGTGCAAGAAGTATTTCCCAGTCTTTCTTGTGCCCATTTGTCCAAGTCTGAAACTTGGAGCCAGGCTTTACGTCGTGCACCTATAGCTACAGCAGAGGTTCTGCTAACAGACTCATAGGAGTCTAGGGAAGCACGAGTAAGGAACCTAGAGATATTTTGAGCATGACTAACCAATAAGGAATAGTCTGCTCTTTGGGGCTCTTGAAGAAAAGGGGTCAAAAGCAGTAATTTCTTTGTGACTTCAAGCGATAATCCCATATAGAAAATATATGAGAGAATTCTTGCTGAAAGCATGGATGCCTGGAAGGTTTGGCATCCAAAGGCATCTAAAGTCTTAGACTCACGACCTGGCGGATAAGAAGAGTGCTTTTTAGTACTCTTAATACGCCTCATTGCTGATTCTACAACAATGGAATGATGAGGAAGTTGAGTCTTTTGAAAACCTGGAGAGGGGGGCACTTTATATAGAAGATCAGTTGCCCCAGAAGGTAGGGGCACCATTAAAGGAGTTTCCCACATTCGTAAGAGGAGATCCTGCAAGGTCTGATGCAAAGGAAGCATGATGTTCTCCTTTGGACTCCAGGGAATATACAGGGATTCTATATTCCCTGGTGCAGGATCCTGACCAGGTATAGAAATGGCAAGTGACTTTGCCATATCAAGCAGGAATGCTTGAAAAGAAAAATCCCCAGAGGGAAATCCTCTAGAAAGAGGAGGACAGGCTAGATCTGTTGAAGAACTAGCATTGGCACTCAGGGATCTAACCAAATTTAGAGGAATAGAAGACCCTAAAGGGTGGAGTATCGGATCCTTAGAGGATGGTCGCCGATACCGCAGGAGGTCGGAACCAGCAACAGTCGGTAGCGCATCGTCCATGCTAGGGATCGATTCCAAACTCGGTACCGAGGGAAGCGAGCCTCATGAAAGAAGCATGGAAGGTACCGACAGCAATGGTAATGTGGATACCGGTACCGACTCCGGCAGATACCGGTAGATGAAGGCCAGTCGGTGGCAACTCTAACGGTATCGAAGAAACCGAGAGTGCCCGACCTGGATCATCGGAACGGTGCCTTCGGTACCATCCGGTGTCGGTACCAAGGCGAGTCGGTACCCAGTCACCCAGACTGGAGATTGATTCCAAACTCGGCATCGAAGGAAGCGAGTCTATCGATGCACATCGAGAGGGTACCGACGTCGATAGCAGCACCGGTACCGGAATCGATACCGATACTGGAAGATCGGTCTGTAGCATATTCAACGGGCCCGCAGGTACCAAGGACACCAGACTACGATCCTTGGTGAGGAATGTTTCATCCAACACCATTGCCGATGCCAGGATATCGGTACCGCTCGAAGTGGATGCCACCACCAAGCATGGCTCAGGTATGTTCGGAGAGGGGTGAACCTCAGGAACAACCTGAAACCCCACTAAGGATTTGGAGGCCGAAGACTCCCACCGGGGTTTTAAAGCCAGTGTATCCTCGAGGGTAAGGCCAGAGGCATCTCTATGCTGTGCATGAGATCTACCACTTGAGGACTGGCTAGTCTTAACAGACTGTTTTTGGGTTACCTGATCCTGTGAAGAAGAAAGGGTGGTCGGTGCCCTGAAGTTGAATGGGGATCGCGTATTGAGGTGAACTCGATGCTGAAGACTTCTTTCTACTATACTGTTGCAGGAGGGACACTCCAGCGGATAGTGGTGAGGACCCAAGCAGGGTAGACACCAGTTATGAGTGTCTAAAATGAAGTTTGTACCGCCACAGTTTGAACATTTCTTAGGGATAGTGGCTGGCGCTTCCATGAGGAAAAGAGTAGGCCTAGCAGGCCGAAAAAACCCGTCAGGCACTAAGAAGGAAAAAAGTATTCCTTATAAAGGAAAATTTAGAAGAAAAAAGAAAAGAAACACCGGCGGTACCGGTGGCGTCGGGGAAGGCAGACACGACCACAAGAAAACCAAAAAATAAAAGAAGAATTTTCTGCGGTGACAGGAGGACGTCCTGCCGGCTCCGCGGAAAAACGAAAACTGAGGAGAGGCAGTTGGGAAAGGTGGGAAGGCAGCACGCAGGCGTGTTGGGATGCTTCCAAAAGCGTTTTGATTGGACGCTGGGGAGCATTCCCACGCAGACTCCGTCAGTACCGACGTACCCATATGTGAAGACTCATTCCTGCTTGTTCCTGGAGATTGGAAGGGATGGTGTTGGAGATAGCGTGAGGGAGTTGGCAGATAGATACGGGTAGGTTGGGTGTGTATGAGTGCTCTAGCGACGAGATGTGAAATAGCATAATTTTGGAAGTCAATACAACTGTCTACTACTCAATCTTGGCAGACTCAGATGCATAATATATTTGATGGAAAAATTAACTGCACTGTGACACGATAAGCTGTCACAATTTGAAAAGGTGCTGGCTGTTTGCCTCCAAGCATAAGTTCCTACTTTGATGGGTTAGAGCTCATGGCCTAAGTGGGGGAAGCAGTGGAGGGGGGTGGGATTATTCTTATTTGGGTTATGTTGCTGTGTTTTACAGATGTTGTTTCATGTTGAAAACGTTGAACAAACATTAAATAAAAAATAAAAAAGGAAAAAGGTCTTAAGGCTGGTTTAGAAGAAGCCTGATTTGGATACTTCAGAACCTGGGAGTTATTGTCCCATTTTGAGCCCTTCTTTTTTTATTTAGCAAAAGCAATTGAAAAAGTGGTATTATATCACCTACAAGATTACATGGTTCAGTGTGGCTTGCTGGATGAGTTTCAACTCACTACTACAACTAATCACTTGTATAGAGCTTCCGCCCCTCTCTATTCCTATGGATAACACATCATTTATTTATTTATTTATTTATTAGTATTTAGCTCACACCTTTTCCAGTAGCAGTTCAAAGCAAGTTACCATCAGATACAGTAGGTATTTCCTTGTCCCTGGAGGACTTACAATCTAAGTTTGTACCTGAGGCAATGGAGGGTTAAGTGGCCTGACCAAGGACACAAGGTCATTTTCCCTGTCTCACTGGCTCACAATCTTGGAGTCAACGTTGATTCTTCACTTTCTCTCTCTGCACATATCCAACAGCTGTTTGTTTCTCGGCAAAATTCATCTCTTCCTCTCAGAACACACTACCAAGACCTTTATCCACTCTCTCACCTCCTGTCTACTGAAACTTGCTCCTCACTGGTCTCCCACTGAATCATCTATCTCCCCTTGCTATATGCCTGAAATAAACTACTCATGTCGGTACTTCAGGTTCCATCCCTGGTCCTCTTCAAATCCAGGCTAAAAACTCATCTCGAGGCCAACTTTGGATCCTGACCCCTTATTCTCCTCTTTACACAAATGCATTTTAATCATTTCTTTAAGAATTTCCTAGCCCCATTTTGTTTGTCTGTCATAGCAGATTGCAAGCTCTGTGGAGCAAGGACTGTATGCCTAGTTGTGCTTTATAAATGATAAGTGGTGGTAGTAGTAGTACATACAAGAGAGAGTCTCTGCTCTTCAGAGCTTAGAACACCACAACAAACAGGGACAAGGGTAAATCTAGAGGAATGGTAAGGATATACATAGGTAGTGAACAAGAAAATAAGATCAGGATCCAAAAGCAACCTTGAAGAGATGAGCTTTTAGCTTGGATTTAAATATGGCCAGAGATGGAGCATGACTCAGGTAGTTTGTTCTAGGCATCTGGAGCAGCAAGGTGGAATGAACAAAACATGGAGATGGCAGTGGCACAGATAGACGGGATCTGCCAGAAGAGTGAGTTGCCGAGGAGGGTTGTAGGGAAAGATAAGAGAGGAAAGGTAGCGAGGAACAGCAGAATGAGCGTACTTAGAATCTAGCTTTTTGTTTATTTTCTGTTTATAGTTCTGGTTTTGCAGCAATAGTTAGATTTAACCCCTATGGACTACTGTAATATTTTCATGGACCTACCTGCTAGAACCATGAATGCTTTGCAAATTCTTCAAAATGTTGTGGCTCGGTTTATAATGGTTATTGAGCAGTGAGAGAATATCTCACCTTGTGCTATGTCGTCTCCACTGGTTGCAGTTGTCTCTTGAGTGCTTTTTAAGGCTATTTGGATGTTTAGGTATCTTTGGTAGTAGACACCTCATCCCTTGATGGTACCAGCGGAGTTTTATCAGCAAGGTAGAACCCTAAGGTCCAGGGGCAGGGTTTGTTTACAGTTACAGCTTTGCAGATTGCATCACTTGTACATTATCTTTCATTAGACCTAAACTGGAATTTCTTGCAAGTGGAGCCTCACTTATTCTGGATATGTTAGGTTTTAAAAGGCATCCTAAAAGCATTATTATTTCGGGGAACATTCGGAGGTACAAACTAATGGTGACTGTATTGTAGTTATTTTTAAATATTTATTTATCGGCTGCTTATCAAATAAGTGGCTTACATCCAAATATAAATGATAAAAATAAAAATCATACAACAAACAATACAAATGCAGTATAAAAAACGACCATAAAAAAACTCAAACCGCAAATATGTTTCTAAAAAAGCATGCTTTCACCTGCTTATGAAAATGCAAATGAGTTTCTAAGCAAACACAAAGTGGTGAAGCATTCCAAAGTACAGGTTCAAAACAAGAAAATGCAAGAGATCTTGTTTCAGCTTTTAGCACAGACTTTAAAGACAGAACCACTACCCTGTTCTGGTTCTCTGACCACAAGGGTCTAGACAGGGATACGTCTTCAATGAGGCAATAAAGCGTAGTACTCACTTTAACAGGTGATCTCTGGGAACAGCAGGAATTTAGTCTTCACATATGGGTATCGTCGGTACCGACAGAGCCTGCGCGGGAACGCTCCCCAGCGTCCAATAGGAATGCTTTTGGAAGCATCCCTCAGCACATGCGCGCTGCCTTCCCACCTTTCCAACTGTCACTCTTCAGTTACGTTTGTAGCTGAGTGAAAGGATAGAGGGAGAGAAGAAAGAGACAGAGAGATAGAAAGGGAGGTGGGTGGGTTGTGAAGACTAAATTCCTCCTGTTCCCGGAGATTACCTGTTACAGGTGAGTAACTACACTATCTCTAGTAACAAGCAGGAATGCTGTCTTCACATATGGGTACTCCCTAGCTGAAGATGCCAGGGAGATGGCCCGAGGAAGCTGCCACCTATAGTAAGGTGGGCCATGCTTCCTCCCATGGATCTCTGGCATCCTACCAGGGTTGGTGGGTAGGAGTTGAATTAAGTCTGAAAGAGATTTTGAAGAACAGCCTGGCCAAAGAAGGTTTCCCGACGGGAGGCTTTATATAGGCAGTAGTGGACTGTAAAGGTGTGTACCGAAGCCCAGGTGGCGGTTCAACAAATGTCATCAATAGACACAGAGTGAAGGTTAGCCATAGAGGCTGCCATGGCTCTCGCATTATGAGCTGTGACATGGCATTGAAGAGGAAAACTCTTACTCTCATAAGCAAAGGATATGCATTGTGCAATAAATTTGGATAGAGTTCTCTTGGAGACTGGAAGTCCCAAATGACTAGAATAAAAAGCAATAAAAAGTTGAGAAGACTTTCTATGTTGCTGTGTTCTTTGCAGGTAAAAAGCCAAGGCTCTTTTACAGTCCAAAGTATGAAGGCTCTTCTCTGCATTAGTGTGGCAGGCTATGGCCTAGCATGGCCTGCTACTATGAAAGGCCTGTAAGTTAGGCCTGGATCCTAACTCCCATTATAGCTAGAAAAGAACCAAAAATCTGTGAGAAATGAGAAAACTGTTTTAAACTGCTTAATAAGAAGTTTTACATGAATTCATAAGTCTTTCATTATTCTCTTGTGTGCAAAAGAAAGAAATGTTTCAATACATGCATTCTTGAAGCTAGGGATAACCTTGCAGTAGAGAAGTATCAAAATCAAGAACTGCACCATTGTTAGAACAATCCTGAGGGAGGGGGCTGGTTGCTAGGCCCCGAAGGGATTTCTAATTGGACAGGTGCATGGAGCGTTGGAACCAATGAGAGGTTTGCATGTATCGAGTTAGAACCAATAGAAAGTTCTCATGTATCAAACTGAAAAAGAGGTATAAATGGTTATGTCTCTGTAAAAACTTTGCTCAGTTCCTTTTGAATCTTTGACTGACTGGGCCTGTGCACAATAAACTGGCTTGGACCCTGTCAATTGACTCCTGGATTTATTCATTGATTGTACTATCCTGCAGCATATTCTTGGTGCATTGGCCGGGAAGTGCGAGTAGTAAATGGTATTCAAGTGAATAATCTACGAAATTCGCCTCGAGGTTTGGCCCGGTTGGAACCGTGTCTGTCCAACCGCGGGGGAGACCTCAGGCGCCGCCGGCCCCTTTGTGCCGGAGAGGGTTCCACCTGCCTCGGTGGGCCATCGGGTCCAGCTGGCCAACACCTCCGACCCAGGGTGAGTCCAGGATCCAACCCAGGAGCTGGTGTGGTATCGGGAACCGGATCCGGTGAGTAGACATTTCTGTGATTCAATAGTCAGTAAGAACAGCCTGGGACAACATCTTGCATGCGCAGGACTGATTTGGTATATTTGGTATAGACTAACTGGGAAAATCTTACATAAGTGTGTGCGAGACAAGGGAGCCTGATCACCTCCCATAAGGGCGGTCCTAGTAAGCTCCGCGTAAGGGAAAGCCGAAGTCGAAGCCATCAACCCTTCTTGTTTGAAATAGTCAGTTAGTCAGAAAACCTGGGCATTTGAAAAATGATTTCTTGTTGAAATATGATTGCTGGTGTGATTGTGAGGTCTTGAAATACAGACCGAGCGAGAGCGGACTCCTGAGTAGCGCAGTTCCTGGCCGGGCGACCGCGCCCAGGTCGCGAAAAGGAGGAAGCGAGTGGTGTTTGTCCCCCCCAGTGTTCTGTGGGCTGTACGGACCCCTTACCTACAGCCATACTACCTATCCTTATTGTTCGTTGTCTTGTACGTCATTACGTGTATGTAGAGTACGTAGTTAGTGTGCGTAGTTACGTTCAGATTATGGGAGGGACGGAGTCCACGCAAACTCCGTTGGAATGCATGATCAAGAATTTCCGTAAAGGATTTTCGGGTGATTATGGTATGAAAATGACTCCGTCTAGATTAAAAATGTTATGTGAAGGGGAGTGGCCCGTGTTAGCTGCTTCATGGCCTCGTGGAGGCACCTTTGATTTAGAAACAGTTTTTCGAGTTCATCAGCTTGTACAAAGAGTGTACCCTGACCAGTTCCCCTATCTAGATTCCTGGTTAAGCGCTTGTGAACAGCAGCCCTCATGGATGAAGCGCTGCTATGAGGAGCGCTGTAGAATATTTGTAGCTACCACTAGGGGAACTAGAAAAGTTAAGGAGGAGAAGCCGCCTGTGTATTCTGCCCCCGAGTCCCCAGATATCCTGGCTAGGTTACCCCAGTACCCACAGAAGTTAGTTCCCCCAGCACCATGGCCTGAAGTGGAGCCAGATGAGGAGCCCCAGAAAATGCCGCTGCAGCAGCCCAAGAAGCTCCCTACCCCGAGTCAGGCCCAAGCACGTCGGGGGGACTTGAGTCCTCTGACGAGGTAGAAAGCGGAGGCTCTCTTGGCAGTTCAGGGTCACCCACCAAGGAGATTTGTGCCTGGGAGCCTTATGATTTAAGAAGCATAACTCCCAAGAAGAAGGAGAAAGCAGGGCACCTAATGCCATTACGCCAAGTGCCTGGAATACCTGTTTTAAATGATCAGGGCCAGATGGCGCCAGGACCAACCAGCTTAGTTTACGTACCCTTTTCCCACCACTGATTTATTAAACTGGAAAACGCATTATGCATCCTATACAGCCAAGCCTCAGGAATTAACAGAATTAATGTCTAGCATTATGCAAACCCATCAGCCTACTTGGGCCGATTGTCGCCAGCTCCTGTCCACCCTCTTTACTACTGAGGAGCGAGGGCGAATTGGGCAAGCAGCCCTCCGTTGGTTAGAAGAGAACCCTGTAGAAGGGGGAGGAATAAATCCCCCACAAGCAGCTGCTGCAGAATATCCAAATGAAGATCCTGGGTGGGACCCGAATGAAGAAAGGGGGGCAGCGGCGGCCCTAACCAGATTTCGCCAGGCCTTATTGCAGGGCCTGAAGAAGGGAGGCCAGAGGGCCATGAATATCAGGAAGGTATCGGAAGTCCTCCAGGGTCCGGATGAGAGCCCAGCGGCCTTTTATGAGCGGTTGTCTGAAGCTTATAGATTGTATACCCCATATGATCCCGCCGCTCAGGAAAATTTACGCATGGTAAATGCGGCCTTTGTCAGTCAGTCCCAGAGAGACATAAAACGAAAACTGCAGAAATTGGACGGATTTGCGGGCATGAATACAGCACAGTTAATGGAAGTCGCTCAGAAAGTGTTTGTGAATCGTGAAAATGAACGAGACAGAGAAAGTGAACGGAAGATGAAGAAGGTGGCAGATGATCTTGCTGCCGCTATAACCGAACGACGTGGAGGAGGTTTTCCTAATCGAAGGACCAGAGGATGTGGAAGAGGCCGCGGAAGCGAAAGGCCTCAATTGGGTGCAAATCAGGGCACCTATTGCAAGGAAGGAGGACATTGGAGAAGTGAATGCCCGCATCTGGACTCCGCCCCCGAAAGGGGAGGAGGGAGTCCCTGGAGGCCAGGAGGACGATTTCGAAGGAGGGGAGGAATGAACCGAGCACAGTTCCAGCAAGAGAGGGAGGAAGCCATTGAGGGAGTGGCAGTAGCAACGGGCTATGACCTGGATGACGTGGATGAAGACTAGGCCAGACCGGGCTCCAAGTTCACCCTGGGTCCCCAGGAGCCTATGGTCAGTTTAAAGATAGGGGACCAATACAAGGAGTTTATGGTAGATACAGGAGCAGAACATTCAGTAGTAGCCAAGCCAGTAGCTTCTCTTTCCTCTCGATCTGTTACTATTGTTGGAGCCACTGGAAATAAAGCCACAAAGTCATTCTTGCAGAACCGCATGTGTGAACTAGGGGGACAGAAAATAATGCACCAGTTCTTGTATATGCCTGAGTGCCCTATTCCACTACTGGGCTGAGACATGCTTGCTAAGCTCCAGGCACAGATATCTTTTGCTGAAGGGGGAGAAATGAAAATGACTGTGAACCCAAAGCCTGCTCGATTGATGGTGCTCACTGTTCCCCGAGAAGAAGAGTGGCGGTTCTATAGTACACCTCCAATAACTATTCCCTGTATACCTACCAACCTCATAGCCCCACCTGAAGTATGGGCAGAAGATAATCCACCTGGCCTAGCGAAGAACATAGCCCCTGTCATTGTCACCCTCAAGCCAGGAGTGGAACCAGTGCATGTGAAGCAGTATCCTCTCCCTCGACCAGCCATCGAAGGAATCCACAGCCATTTGATGAAACTGCTGAAGTATGGACTTCTCAAGGAATGCCAGTCACCTTGGAACTCTCCCAGTTAAGAAACGTGGGACAAGGGACTACCGCCCAGTACAAGACCTAAGGCGAGTGAATGATGCAGTTGAAACTATACACCCTGTAGTACCAAACCCATATACTCTCTTGGGACTGATCCCCGCTGAGGCTACTCACTTCACCGTCCTGGACCTGAAAGATGCCTTTTTCTGTGTACACCTAGCCCCCACTAGTCAACTTTTATTCGCTTTTGAATGGCAAGACCCCACAACAGGAAGGCGGGGCCAGCTCACCTGGACCAGATTACCCCAAGGATTCAAGAATTCACCTACTCTCTTCAGTGCTGCCCTGAATCAAGCTCTCTCAAGTTACCCAGTGGACCCAGGAAAGAGGGTTCTTCTTCAGTATGTAGATGACTTGCTCATAGCCACCAACTCAGAAAGTGAATGTCTACAAGCCACTAGTGAACTCTTGTACCTTCTCAAAGAGGCTGGATATAAAGTCTCAAGAGCCAAAGCACAACTATGTCGAACTGAAGTCAAAGTATCTAGGATTCCAATTGTCCAGTGGGATCCGACATCTGGGACCAGAACGCAAAGAAGCTGTATGTAGTATCCCTACTCCAACCACTAGGAGGCAAGTAAGAGCCTTCCTGGGGGCCGCAGGGTACTGTCGCATATGGATCCCCAATTTTGCGCCGATAGCAAAACCATTGTACCAAGTCACCAAGGGAATGGAAAAGTCTCCACTAGAGTGGGGACCTGAACAAGATGCAGCATTCCAGTCTCTGAAAAGTGCTCTGATGTCATCTCCAGCTTTAGGTCTCCCAGATGTTCAGAAGCCATTCCATCTTTTTGTCCATGAGTCACAAGGAAATGTGTTGGGAGTACTGACTCAATCTCTTGGATCTTGGCAACGACCAGTGCACCTGCCGCTCTGTGCAGGCCACCCCTCCCCATGTCTTTTTTTAGGGGTGAACCCACTGCTCTGTGTACGACACCCTTATTTGTTGAGAAATTAGATAGTTAAGTTTATTTTGATTTTATCCTGTTGCTGTAAAGGGATCCACTGTGCCTGTCCCATGCCATTTTGAATTCTGTCACTGTATCTGCCCCCACCACTTCCATCGGGAGGGTATTCCAAGCACCCACCACCCTTTCAGTGAAGAAATACTTCCTGACATTGCCTTTCAATTTACCACCTTGCAGCTTCATGTTATGCCCTCTAGTTTTACAGCTTCCCCGTCTTTGGAAGAGGTTTGTTTGTTCATCATTTCTCTTTAAGTATTTAAAGGTCTGAATCATATCTCCACTGTCCCTCCTCTCCTCCAAAGTGTACATATTTAGGTCTTCAAGTCTCTTCTCATAAGGCTTCTGACGCAGGCTCCAAATCATTTTGGTCACCTTCCTCTGAACAGTTTCCAGTCTTTTTACATCCTTTGCGAGATATGGTCTCCAAAACTGAACACAGTATTCCAAGTGAGGCCTCACCAGTGACTTATACAGTGGCATTAGTACCTCTTCCTTTCTGCTGGTAATTTCTCTTTGTATGCAACCCAACATCCTCCTGGCTTTTGCCACCACCTTGTCGCACTGTTTTGCCACCTTGAGATCCTCAGAAATAATCACACCAAGGTCCTTCTCCTGGTCCGTGCACACCAACCTCTCGCCCCCTTTCGCATACATTTCCCTTGGATTTCTGCTTACCAAGTGCATGACACTGCCCTTATTCGCATTAAATCTTAACTGCCAAGCATTAGACCATTCTTCCAGCTTTTGTAGATCTTTCCTCATGTTATCCACTCCTTCAGGAGAGTCCACTCTGTTGCAAATTTTCGTGTTATCTGCAAAAATACAGTCTTTTCCATTCAGTCCTTCAGCAATATCACTTACAAATACATTAAACTATGCCGGGCACAGGACTGAACCCTGGGGCACCCCGCTAATCACCCTCCTTTCATCCGAGTGAGCTACATTTAGCATCACCTTCTGTCGTCTGTCAGTCAACCAATTTTTGATCCAGTTCACCACCTTTGGACCCATCCCCAAACTACTGAGTTTATTGATAAGCCTCCTATGAGGAACAGTATCAAAGGCTTTGCTGAAATCGAGGTAGATGACATCCATCGCATGCCCCTGATCTAGTTCTCTGGTCACCCAGTCAAAGAACTCAATAAGATTTGTTTGGCAAGATCGTCCTTTGGTAAAGCCATGTTGCCTCGGATCATGCAACCTATTGGTTTTGAGAAAGTCCACTATTCACTCTTTCAGGAGCCCCTCCATTACTTTGCCCGCCACCGAGGTAAGGCTCACGGGCATATAGTTTGCCACTTCTTCCCCTGTCGCCACTTTTGTGAAGAGGTACCACATCAGCACTTCTCCAGTCCTGTGGAATGTCTCCTGTTTCCAAGGATCTGTTGAAAACATCCTTTAATGGCCCTGCAAGAACCTCTCTGAACTCTTTCAGTATCCTGGGATGTATCCCATCCTGTCCCATAGCCTTGTCCACTTTCAGTTTTGCAAGTTTATTTATTTAACTTCTCTTATATACCGCACTATTCATATCAGTGCGGTGTACATTAAACAAACGATATACCGTGCAGTAGGGCAGCATGGTATTTACAGTGAACTGGAATTAAAACTTGGATTTAACTGGGGTAAGTTGTTCTAACACATCATCTTCTGTGAATGGTGTGACAAACCCAAATTTTACTCTAGCCCAAAATAAACTGACACAAAACCTTAAAATGTCTCCAGACTCATGTATCCCACATATTTTAATATTAAAATAACTTATAAGTTTGCTTTTTCAAAGAATGCATAAAACCCTTCATTGAACTTAGGACTGAACAGACGATTTTAGCTTTTCGAAGTGAAACTAACGTGTCAAGAAGTGGAACAAATATTATTGCTTTAACAAAGTTTGTACAAAAGCAAAAAATATTTTTAAAATGGATTTTTAAAATGTCCCCATTGAAGTTGTTTGTAATGGATAACTATTTAAAAATGAACATAATAAAACGAAAGCTCAATAGACATAAGTTGGTTACTGTAAAAGTTGAAAATTCAAAATTACTTCTGTGCTGTACATACCTTTTCAATCTTTTGGTTTGGCCTTGTGTACCCCAAATACTTGTATAGCTGACGGCACTCCACTTTATGCAGAATATCTCGGGCTGCTGCCAGCTCAGGAGAGGTGGAGTACAGGATCTCTTGATAAATGTTGTCTGTGAAAAACAATTTCAGTTATTCTTCTTTAACATACAGTAAACTTTAAAAGTATACAGTTACATAATAAAATAGTGTGCTCTGTATCTGACATATTAATTTGGGAAGCAAACCTACCTGAAATATTTGGGAGTCATCACTCTGAGCTAGCTTGATAGCAGTGTGATTAGCATATCATATTGTCAGGTGGAAAAGACCTGGACTTAAGGCTCTTCAGGCAGTGTAAGTGGTAATAATTACCACCTTTGGGGATCTTAGCATTTATTATTTCAAATGCTTAGAAGGGTGTAACAAACTCATTTCAACATTGGCCTATATTATAAAATGTGTGCCAGCGATCATCAGTGGGATGGATGGAAGGGTGGATGAGAGGGGGGGGTCATCCATCGATGCTGTAGCCACCTGACCCCCTTAATCTCCTGTTTAATATTCATGTGTGCTTTAATTTCATTTATGTGAAAATGTTGCCCTGTTCTGTTTGTTGGTTTGGAATAGACTGTTAGTACTGTCACGCAAGGACTGTCTCTTATGTGTATATGTGCAGCATTGTGTATACCTAGTAGTGCTATAATAAAAAGCATAATAGTAGTAAAAGAAAGGACGGTCTCTTTAATGCTGTAGCTAACCAGTACGAGGGACCTTATTGAGTTTCGCTGTGAAAAAAACCCAACGCCTTGTGGACCTTCTAGCTGAACAAAAAATAGCACAAGAAGCCTACAAATGAATAATCAGAGTCATATCCATGTTCACACTGTCGCCATCACTGTCACTTAGGCAAGAATAACTACAAAATAAGCACAAAGTCTTCTGCAAATACTTAGCATAGGGATATCCCAGGGATAAGCAGTAGATTTCCCAAGCTCACTTTAATAATGGTTTATGGACTTTTCCTCCAGGAACAGTCACAAATCTTTTTAAAACCCAGCTACATTAACAGCTTTTATTATATCCTCCAGCAATAAATTCCAGAGCTTGTTTATGTATTGAGTGAAAAAATATTTTTTCCAATTAGTCTTGAATGTACCTCTTAGTAGCTTCTGCCCCAACTCATCAACACAGCCACTGTCTCAACCTCATCATCTTCTCTAATTGCTTAACCTCAAACCTCTGTACCTCCATTCATCCCTTATCTGACCATCACCTGCTACTTCACTCTGCATCACACCCCGCCTCAATCTTGCCTAGAAATCTTCATGCTATCGACCCATCGGTCTCATCACCTCTTTCCTCCATGCTATCGACCCATCGGTCTCATCACCTCTTTCCTCCACTATGTCATCTCAGTCTGGTGATGAGGCAGTAGCTTCCTGTTAACACTGCACTCTCATCTGCTCTGGACGCTCTTGCTCTGCCTATGCCACGTCCTGTGAGGCATACTGTATCTCATCCCTGGCTGTCTTCAACTACCTGTTATCTACATTCTTGTGCCCGTTCAGCACACTTGGCACAAATCCCACACCCTTGCGGACTTTCTATACTTCAAATTCATGCTTGCCTCTTTCCAGTCAGCCATAGCACTTGCCAAACAAAACTATTTTATCACCTGACTAACTCTTTTCCCACTGATCCTCCCAGTGTCTTTACAACTCTCAACTCTCCTCTCAAGGTGCATCTGCCTGCGACCCCTACTTCCCTTTCTGTCCAAACTTTGGCCGACTATTTCCATGACAAAGTCCACAAGATTACGCTCTAATTCCAAACGAAATCAGCTCCATCCCATCTTCCCTCTCAACTCTTCCCCTTAACCTTTTGTCCTTTTCCAAGATCTTTGAGGAGGAAACCACACATCTTTCCTCATCCAAACTCACTACCTGCTCCTCTGATCCGATTCCCACCCGTGCTCCAAGCTCCATCTCCTCCACTGTCATCCCTTCCATCTCATATACGCAACCTATCGCTCTCCACTGCAACTATTCCTGCAGCCTTCAAGCATGTGTGGTCACACTTCTGCTCAAGAAACCCTCACTAGACTTTACCTGTTCTAATTATTGACCCATCTCCCTCCTCCCCTTCATTTCTAAACTACCTGAAAGTGCGGTTCACCGCTGTTGCCTTGACTTCCTCTCCTCTCAAGCCCCTCTGGATCCACTGCAATCTGGTTTTCGTCCCTAACATCCTACTGAAAAAGGCTCTTGCCAAAGTCTCCAGCGACCTATTCCTGGCAAAACTCCAAGTGTCTTTACTCTATCCTCAACCATTTTGCTGCTTTTGACACTGTTGACCCACCACCTTCTCTTCAATACCTTGTCCTCGCTTGGTTTTAGGGGATCTGTGCTATCCTGGTTCTCTTCCTATCTCTCTCATTGCACTTTCAGTGTTCCTGCTGGTGGATCCTCCCTGTTGCTATCCTGCTCTCAGTTGGTGTACCCCAAGGGTCTGTCTTGGGCCCAACTCCTTTTCTTTCTCAATACTCAGTCAATTAGTGCATCACCTCCCATGTTTTTCAGTACCATTGATGACTCTCAGATCTACCTCTCTACACCTGGAATCTCTCCGGCAATCCAGGCCTGGATCTCTGCCTGTTATCTGGCATTGCTGCCTGGATTTTTCCTAGTCATTTGAAACTGAACATGGTCAAAACAGAGCTTCATATTTTCCCCCTAAACGTACCTCGCCCCTTCCTCCTTTCTCAATCTCTGTGGATAACACTCTACTACTCCATTTCCTTGGCTTGCAACCTTGTCTTTGACTCCTCCCTCTCCTTCACACGCATCCAACTGATAGCTAAAACCTGTTATTTCTTTCTCTATAACAGCAGCACAATTTGCCTCTTCCTTTCTCAACACACTACTAAGACACTTATCCACTCTTTAATCATCTCCTGTCTAGACTATTGCAACCTCCTCTTTGCTGGTCTCCCTCTGAATCATCTCGCTCCCCCTTCAATCTGTTCAAAACTCAGCTGCACAGCTAAATGTTCTGCCAGCCTCGATATGCTCATATAACCTCTTTTCTCAAGTCACTTCATTGACTCCCTATCTATTTCCATATCCAGTTCAAACTTCTACTGACCTATAAGTGCACTTATTCTGCTGCTCCTCACAACTTTTTCTCTTATCTCTCCCTACAACCCTCTTCAGGAACTCTGCTCTTCTGGCAGATCACTTCTATCTGTGACCTTCTCTTCTACTGCCAACTCCAGACTTTGATCCTTTCACCTTGCTCCTAATGCTTGTAACAAACTACCGAGTCTGTACATTAGGTTTCATCTCTGGCCCTTTTCAAATCCAGGCTGAAAACTCACCTCTTCGAGGCTGCTTTTGGATCCTGATCCGCAAAGTCTCCCTATGTGTTTGCATCTAGGAGTATGGTAAGGATCCTTGTCCTCAGTTGTTGTGTTGTCTGTCTTGATTAGATTATAAGCTTTTAGAGCAAGGACCATCTTTTACATGTGTCTGTACAGCGCTGCGTATGCCTTGTAGCGCTATACAAATGATCAGCAGTAATAGTAGCTTCATTGTATGTCACTTAGTCTTCGTATTTTTTGGAAGAGTAATCAACCAATTCATGTTTACCTGTTCCACTCCACTCATTTTACAGATCTTTATCACATCTCCCTTCAGCCATCTCTTCTCCAAGTTGAAGAGCCCTTACCACTTTAGCTGTTATTCATAGGGTTATCAGCCCATCTCCTTTATCATTTGGGTCACCCTTTTCTGTACCTTTTCAAATTCTGCTACATCTTTTGTGAGATGCAGTGACCACAACTGCAAAATTCTCACACCATGGAGTGATACAGAGGCATTATGATTCTCTCCATTTTATTCTCTGTTCCTTTCCTTCAAATTCCTAGTCATCTATTTGTTTTCTTGGTCACCACTGCACACTGAGCAGAGAATTTCAATATATTATCCATGACACCTAGATCCTTTTCACGAGTAGCGACTCCTAATGTGGGAAAACTTGCATCATGTCGCATCACTGTTCTTGCCTATCTGCATAACTCTGCACCTGTCCATATTAAATTTTGTCTGCCATTTGGATGCCCAGTCTCCCAATTTTCTCAAGATCTTTTTGCAATTGCTCATAATCCCCTTAAAATTTAACAACTGAATCATTTTGTGTTGTCTGCAAATTTGACCACCTCACTTCTGATTTTCTGGTCATTTATGAATAAGTTAAAAAGCAGCGAGCACAGTACAGATCCCTGGGGCAAGGGAGCTGCTTATCTGGAGGAAAAGGCATAGCATTTTTGTGAGGTAGGTATACATTCAGTGTTTGAAAGATGACCACACTCTACTTATGTTTGACATCCTTAACTTACAGATTTGCATGCCAGTCAATAAATCTGCTCACCTTTGTTGGACAGTGGAGGCCATGTGACCTAGTAGTTGCAGCAGAAGCCAAGCTAACACTGAGGGACGGTGTTGTACCTCAATGCCCAGTGCCCTGGGAGGAAGGCCTTTGCCTGAAGAGTGTCTAGCCTTGCTTCTATGAGAACTCCAGGCACTGTGTTGGGAGGAGGTGGGATTTGGAGTAGTCTATCACAAACCCCAGATGTTGAAGAACCTGAATGGTGCATGCGGTGACTTGCTGCACCTCTGGGGCTCTGCCTCCTTTTATGAGCCAGTCATTCAGGTAGGGGAAGACAAACACGCCCCCTGGAGGCGGTAGAAGGTGGCCAACTCCTGCCAGGCATTTGGGGAATATCCTGGGGGTGGAGGCCAGGCCGTAGAGTAGTAGTACCCTGTACTAGTAGTGGCTGCCCCCCCACCATGAAAGCATAGTTACTCAGCTGTAACAGGTGTTCTCTGGGGACAGCAGGAATCAGTCCTCACATATGGGTGACGTCAGTGCCGACGGAGCCCTCGTGCAGAGCAAATCCCCAGATTTCAGAGAAAGCCTTTGGGAGTTGCCATTACGCATGCGCAGTCCCCTTCCCGCCAAGGGTGCCATCTTGCTCAGTCAAATGACAGCTAAAAAGATGGCAAAAAGAACAAAATATAATAATAATAGGACTGCAACTCCTAGGGGAGGAGGGAGGGTCATGAGGACTGATTCCTGCTGTCCCCGGAGAACACCTGTTACAGATGAATAACTACGCTTTCTCCAGGAACAAGCAGGAAGTCAGTCCTCACATATGGGACTCCTCAGCTATAGGCTACCGAGAAACCATAGCTAAAAAAGGCTCCCTCTACGAGAGCCGCAAGCAGCCACAATAGCAATGCAAACTAAGGGAATAGCATTCCGGTAGCCTAAACACAGAGGGTCTGAGGGCAGGAGTTGCCTAGACCTCAAAAAGGTTACGGAGTAGAGCTGCTTCTTTTGATTTCCTGAGGTTCCTGCCTGCCTAGTTCCTCATTGGGCCGCTGGACTGGAGGAGGGCCATTAAAGACCGGTCCCTATGCGGGACGCGTTAAGAGGGCGCGTTTCCACAGTTACGTGACCGAAGGGGCGTGACCAAAGGGGCAGAACACGCCCCTTTGGTGCCCCTTCGGTGCACGAGGTGCATTGGTGGAATTAAGGTTATGGGGAAGCGAAGGAAACAGCATTCTCAGCCAGCGCAATCAAAGGCGGTCAAGATCATTGGCCCCATGGATGCCCACGTGCGTGTGGAGAATTCTCCGGCACTGTTGGGTTCCTTGCCATCGGATTCGTTGGACTCATCAACTGTGAGTACCGCCTCCTCATCTACCTCTGCCTCCGCTACGGGTTTAGCTCAGCCCAATCAAGAGATTACTGTTCTTGATAGTTGTGCAGTTTCTTCTCCTGTGGATACGAAGGGCTTGGATGTTTCCCCAGCTTTACTTCCAGATTCATTTTTGAAATTAACTTCTAATTTACCATTATCATTACCGTTACCTTCGGTGGTTTCCTTTCCGGTTTTTGCTGAACGACATTCCCCTCCTGAACATGTTTCTCTGAAAGATGTCTGGCTTGTCGTTTCACGGATGGAAACAGCGTTAAGTGCTTCATTGCAGAAGATATCTGTTTTCTCAAAGGAGACGGTTGGTAAATTAACTGATCATGAAGCTCGGCTGACATCTGTGGAAAGGCTTGTTAATTCTACTGAGCAATTAGTTTCCTCTCAAAGTGATGTTAATTTGAAATTTTCTCAGGGTTTTAGCTCTTTGCAACGACAGGATGAATTTCGAGAAAATGTATTTCGGTCAAAAGATTTACGTTTTTTAAATTTTCCTAGGACACATTACTTATCCCCCTTGTTGTTGCTGCAAAAATACTTTAAGGAAATTCTGATGTTTAAAGATGCTTCGGATATTTTAATTTCGAAATTGTATTATATACCTAGACTTAAAAAATACTTGGATGGCAACATGTCAGGGAATATCCAATGTGAAAAGCTGGCTTCTTCCACTCTCGATCTATCTGGCTTTCTTGAATCTTCCACAGATGATATTCCGACAAGAGATACCTTGATAGTTTCCTTTGTTCGGGAGATGGATAAGGATAGGGTTTTGACGGCTTACTTTCAGAAGAAAACCGAACAGTTCTGTGGTCAAGTTATCCAGATATTTCCAGATGTGGCCAAAATCACACAAGAACGCCGTAAGGCTTTTTGAGTTCTTCGTCCCCGTGTTATTGCTCTGGGGGGTTTATTTTATCTTAAATTTCCCTGTAAGTGTCAGATTACTTTTCAAAGTAAGCGATATATATTTTCTGAACCAGATCAGTTAGTTAATTTTTTGAGTGAGAGGGAACAGGCATAACTTGGTGTAAATTATAGGGAGAAATATAGTGTGTCACTTGATTTAGTATATTGAGCTTGTGATTGGTTTTTCTCAGGTTTCCTTTTAAATTTGATTGCAAATGTGTGAAGCCGCTCCTTGATGTGGACTGGATATTACAGTTTATGTAATGTTTTCTTTGTAATTCTGTTTCATTTTTGAAATAAACTTTGGAAAAAAAAAAAGGTTACGGAGTACAGCCTGGCCGAAGGCACTGTCCCGTCAGGACTCCCTATCCAGGCAATAATGGGTTGCACAGGTCTGACCCGAAGACCAGATGTCTGACAGAGGAACAAAGCGTAAATGAGGCACTGATGCCCCCATGGCCCTGACTCTATGGGCCGTAACACGACCCTCCATCGGAAGCTAGGCTGTCTTGTATGCCCAGGCAATACAGTCTGCAACCCAAGTGGACAGCATAGGCTTTGATAGTGCTACCCCCAACTTACTGGGGTCATAGGATACAAAAAGCTGAGTAGCTTTCTGAAGCACTTGCTGCATATAGAAGGCCAACATCCTCTTACAGTCCAGGGTATGCAGGACCGTCTATGCCCGACTGGCATGCAGCCTGGGAAAAAAGGTAGGCAAAACCACCTCCTAGTTGAGGTGGAACGAGGAGACCACTTTCGGAAGGAACTTGGGGTGCGTGCGAAGCACCACCTGGTTCCTATAGAACTTGGTGTAAGGCCTTTCTGACACTAGGGCCTGGAGCTCGCTCACCCTCTGGGCTGACGTTGAGTACCACCAAGAAAACGACTTTCCAAGAGAGATAACATAGATGGCAGGTAGCCATCGGTTCAAAAGGTAGCATAGTAAGCTGCCCTAACGCCACATTCAGATCCCATTCAGTCGCCGGGGGGTGGACTGGGGGTTTCAAGAGAAGCAAGCCCCTCAGAAACCGAGAGACCAAGAGGTGGGCAGAGAGAGGCTTCTCATCCACCGGAATGTGGTTTGCTGTAAGGGCACTGAGGTGCACCCTAACAGAGCTGGAATTGAGGCCCAAATCAGAGAGGTGGAGAAACATAGAAACATAGAAACATGATGACAGAAAAAGACCACAAGGCCCATCTAGTCTGTCCTTCCATAACAACAACTACAACAGTCCACTTTTTACCTTTAGAGATCCTCTGTGTTGGTCCCATGCTTTTTTGAATTCAGTTTCTGTCCTCATCTCTACCACCTCCACTGGGAGACTATTCCACGGATCCACTACTCTTTCCGTAAAGAAATATTTCCGCATATCACTCCTGAATCTATCTCCCTTCACCCTCATCCCATGTCCCCTCATCGCAGAACTTGCTTTCAATTGAAAGAGGCTCTCTCACTGAACATTTATGCCACGGAGGTATTTAAACATCTCAATCATATCACCTCTATCCCGCCTTTCCTCTAAGGTGTACATATTAAGATCCTTAAGTCTGTCCTCATATGCTTTATAATGAAGACTACTAATCATCTTAGTAGCAACCCTCTGCACCGACTCCATCCTGTTCACATCCTTTTGAAGGTGCGGTCTCCAGAATTGCACACCATACTCCAAATGAGGTCGCACCAAAGACTTATACAGAGGCATTATCACCTCCTTTTTTCTGCTAGCCATTCCTCTCCGTATGCACCCAAGCATCCTTCTAGCTGTTGCCGTCGCCTTTTCTACCTGTTTAGCTACTTTAAGATCATCGGACACAACTACGCCTAGGTCCCGCTCTTCTTTAGTGGACAAAAGTACTTCATCTCCTATGCTGTATTGCTCCCTAGGATTGCTGCAGCCCAAATGCATGACCTTACATTTTTTAACATTAAATCCCAGCTGCCAAATTCTAGACCATTCTTCAAGCTTAGCTAGATCCCTCCTCATGTTATCTACACCTTCCTGGGTGTCTACTTTATTGCAGATTTTGGTATCATCCGCAAAGAGGCAAACCTTACCCGACAGCCCTTCCGCTATATCACTAACAAAGATGTTAAAAAGAATCGGACCAAGGACAGATCCCTGGGGCACACCACTGGTAACATCCTTCTCCTCAGAGTGAGCTCCATTTACTTGTACTCTTTGTCGCCTCCCACCCAACCAATTTCTAACCCAAGCAGTAACTTTAGGGTCCATCCCTAGGGTGCTCAGTTTGTTTATAAGTCGCCTGTGAGGAACAGTGTCAAAGGCTTTACTGAAATCTAAATACACCACATCTAGAGCTCTCCCTCGGTCCAACTCCCTGGTCACCCAGTCAAAGAAATCAATCAGATTTGTCTGACAAGACCTGCCTCTGGTGAATCCATGCTGCCTCGGATCCTGTAATCCGCTGGACTCCAGAAACCTCACTATTTTCTCTTTCAACAGCGTTTCCATTAATTTACTCACCACTGAAGTTAAACTAACCGGCCTGTAGTTTTCAACCACATCCTTACTTCCGCTTTTGTGTAAAGGCACCACATGAGCCTCTCTCCAGTCCTTTGGCACCACTCCCGACTCCAACGAGGCATTGAAAAGGTCAGTCAGTGGAGTTGCTAGAACGTCCCCAAGTTCCCTCAGTATTCTAGGGTGTATCCCATCCGGTCCCATCGCTTTGTCTACTTTAAGTTGAGCTAGTTTCTCACGAACACAGTCTTCTGAAAATTGTTCAAGATGTCCCTCGCTTCTGTTCTTATTTGTGGGTGTTTTCTGAGGTCCTGCTCCTGGTTCTTCATCTGTGAACACAGAACAAAAATATTTGTTAAGCAATTCCGCTTTATCCTTATCAGCTTCTACATATTCCCCCCCTGTACCCTTGAGTCTCCACCGGGCAAGAGAAAGGATTCGCCTCCTGCTCCTTGCACCACGACGCAAATCTGCGCCACTTCAAAGCGTAAGCCCATCTAGTGGAGGGCCTCCGCGAGGCTAGCAAGACCTCTTCAATATTCCTTGGAAGGAGGAGCGGAGCGAGAATTACCCTTTCAGCAGCCACGCCATCAAGTTGAGGGAGCTGAGTTGGGGTGTAGGAGAGAGCCCCCATCCTGGGATAGGAGGTGGGGGGAGGACCCCAAGGGAAAGGGAGTTTCCAACACTAGCAGCAGTAGAAGCGGGAACCAGGGTTGCCTGGGCCACCGTGGGGCAATAAGGATGACCGAGGCTCTGTCCTGGAGAATCTTGAACAGAGTCTTGGCCACCAGAGGCATCGGGGGAAACGCATACAGAAGGCCTATGGACCATGATATCAGAAAAGCATCGGTGGCCACCCTTTGCGGGTGCGGCTGGCTGGAGCAGAAACGGGACAACTGGTGACTGTCCAGACTTGCAAATAGGTCCATCACTGGCTGCCCTAGATCCGGAAAAGCCAATTGGCTACCCCACGGTCCAGCTGCCATTCGTGGGGCTGGAGAATCTTGCTGAGCCTGTTGGCTAGTCAGTTGTCCTTGCCCGGCAGGTAGACTGCTCGGAGACGAATGCCATGCCGGGCTGCAAACGAGCACAGGTCCAGGGTTTCCTGGCAAAAGGGACAGGATCCCGTACCATTCTGTTTGTTCACATACAGTAGAACATGGCCACTTGGTTGTCTGTCTGCACCAAGACAGGTTTGTGGGCCAGGAGCTGCCGGAAATCTTCTAGGGCTAGGCGGATGACACGGAGTTCCAAGAAATTGATTTGTTGGGTCCTCTTGCTCGGGGACCACACTCCCTGAATACAGAAACCCTGGCAATGGGCACCCAGCCCAGCAGGGATGCATCGGTAGTCAGGATCCTCGTGTGTAGAGGAGCCTGGAAAGGCATTTCCGCCTCCAAGTGATGCGGTTGGAGCCACCAGGCCAGGGACCGCATCAGATGCCTGAACACTTTGACTCTGTCCCGGAGGAGCCCTGTGGCCTGAGACCACTGGTCCCTGAGACACCATTGAGCGGTCCGCATGTGGAGGCGGCCATCTGGAGTCACAGACTGTGGAAGCCATGTGCCCGAGGAGGCGCAGGAAATGTCTTGTGACACTACAGACCTGTGACTCACTTGTCCTGCCAGAGCCATAAGCCTACCCTGCCCTGTCTGCAGGCAGATAGGCCTTCGCCTGAAGAGTGTTGATTCTGGCCTCAATGAACTCCAGCTGTTGAGTCGGAGAGAGGCTGGACTCGCGGTAGTTGATTACAAACCCTAGGTGTTGCAGCACCTGGATGGTGTGAGTTGTGGCCTGGTGGACCTCGATGGCTGAAGTGCCACTGATGAGCCAGTCGTCGAGATAGGGGAAGACAAAGACCCCTTGGAGACTGAGAAAGGCGGCAACCACACCCTGGGAGCCGAGGCAAGGCCAAAGAGGAGTACCCTGTACTTGTAGTGATTGCCCCCACCACAAAGTACAGATATTGCCTGTGGTTTGGGTGTATTAGGATGCATGTATATGCATCTTTTAGGTCTAAGGAGCATAGCCAATCTCCCTGGCAGAGGTAAGGCAGCAATATCCCAAGGGAGAGCATCTTGAACTTCTCCCTCACCAGGAATTTGTTAAGGTTGCGCAGGTTGAGGATGGGTCTGAGGCCTCCTGTCCTTTTTGGCACCAGAAAGTACCTGGAGTAGAAGCCCCTGCACTGCAGGTGGTGGGGCACCGGTTCTACCACCTGATCCTCGAGAAAAACTGCTAACTCCTTCAGAAAAAGGTCCCGGTAAAGGGGAAACCTGAGGGGCTCTCCTGGGAAATAATGAGGCGGCACCTGGGCTAGGTGAAGAAGATAGCCCTCCTGGACTACTTGCAAGGCCCAGGCATCAGTGGTAATGGCTGTCCACCTGTGGACATACAAAGCCAGCCAGTCTCCTGTGGTCTTGCCTGGCTCCTGTTGGAAGAGGGGCCACCAAAAGCAGCAAAACCACGTTAAAACGAAAAAACTCATAATTTTTAGTGTTTTTTGATACTATTTTAATTCTAACAATATAATCTACTTCAGACAATATAGTATTTGAATCTTCTCCTTTTTGTTGGTTCTAATCAGATGGTATTGGGATCATGAGTTATAATGCAGCTCACTCCTGCTCCTATCTCACCCTGGTCTCTTCATCTCTTTTTCCTCCCCATAGCTTTCAAAGAATACCATTCATAGAAACATAGAAAAATGATGACAGAAAGACCACATGGCCTATCTAGTCTGTCCTTCCATAACAACTACAACAGTCCCCTTTTTACCTTTAGAGATCCTCTGTGTTTGTCCCATGCTTTTTTGAATTCAGATATTGTCCTCATCTCTACCACCTCCACTGCGAGACTATTCCACGGATCCACAGGGAGGAGTGGTCTAGTGGTTAGGACAAGGTACTTCAGGCCGGAGGGCCGGGGGTTCAAGTCTGACCTGGGGACTGCAATCTCAGGCCGGAGGGACTGGGATTTCTAGTCCTATAGGCACTCCTTGTGGTCTTGGGCAAGCCACTTAACCCTCTATTGCCCATGTTCCCTGTAAGTGTTAGCGTATGTGTCTCATATCCCCTCGTGTTAAATGTATCCCCCAATTGACCGCTTTGACCCGGTGAAAAGCGGGATATAAATACAGCTAAATAAATAAAATAAATCCACTACTCTTTCCGTAAAGAAATATTTCCGCATATCACTCCTGAATCTATCTCCCTTCACCCTCATCCCATGTCCCCTCGTAGCAGAACTTGCTTTCAATTAAAAGAGGCGCTCTCACTGAACATTTATGCCACGGAGGTATTTAAACATCTCAATCATATCACCTCTATCCCGCCTTTCCTCTAAGGTGTACATATTAAGAGCCTTCAGTCTGTCCTCATATGCTTTATAATGAAGACCACTAATCATTTTAGTAGCCACCCTCTGCACCGACTCCATCCTGTTCACATCCTTTTGAAGGTGCGGTCTCCAGACATGCACACTATACTCCAAATGAGGTCGCACTAAAGACTTATACAGAGGCATTATCACCTCCTTTTTTCTGCTAGCCATTCCTCTCTTTATGCACCCAAGCATCCTTTTAGCTTTTGCCGTCACCTTTTCTACCTGTTTAGCTACTTTAAGATCATCAGACACAACCACGCCTAGGTCCCGCTCTTCTTTAGTGGACATGGGCTAGTATTATCTAGAGAGGTAACACAGTTTTTTATCAACATATAATTATATCACATCCTTCATATGGTTAGTATTTTTATTTTAAACTTGTTTTTTTATGTTGTTTTATCAGTTTTGAATGTTATCTTTTATGTATTTAATTATGATATTACATTTTTAGAGATATCTGACGGTTCTTAACATTTGTTCATGTATTTTATATTATTTGAAGTTTTATGATAGAGAGCAATAGGTTGAAGAGCAAGAAAAACCAAGGAAAGCCATACAGACGGAATTGAATCAAGGGCACACGTGGTTTTCTGAGAGATAGAAAAGACTTTTGAGAAAGCAATGCAGTCAAAGGACTGAAAGCATCCCCCAGCTGTGTGACAGAGATGGTGGAGGGGAGGCAGATGAGTTAGAAAGAGGAGGAGGGTTGAAAGGGGAGGACCTTCTGAAGGGGTGGGGGACTTAGTAGGGACAGAGGCCTGTGAAGGAGGTGTTAAGGAAGAAAGAATACAGTGAAGACGTTTGGGTTGTGAAGAAGAATTAGCAGTCAGGGAGGAGTAGTAATGTGATGGTAGCCTGCATCATAGCATATGAACAAAGTCTCACTTTTGGCAGTGTGATCTGAAATAAAACATTACTTGCCCCCAGCTTCAAGCTCCCTGACTACATGGTCTTGTTTTCTTGTTCTTGGTTTGCACTAAATGGCTTACCTGTGAGTTTTGTGTAGGCTACCATGTCATCCATTGCTGTAGATATTGTATATTGCTTTTTGTCATCCCCCTCTATCCAAATATGGTAATCTGCTTTCAAAAAGGCATCTGTAATCCTGCCAAAAACAATTTTTTTTACAATTCATTATTTGTCTTTTTACTTAAAAATATCTTGATCTATCATTTTTCTCAGAACTTCTCAAATATAAAAACACTTAACTACAGCACCTTAAAATGGAACAAACTACTGCATAACAGGTATGAGTAATATAAACAAAAGAGAGAAACATCTATAGAACAGTATAATAAAATCAGTTTAAAGAACTGCAGTATACTTATTTCTCGGTGGTAACATACCTCCTAGGAGATAAGCTAAGATCTCCAAGTAGAAACACTATCATGTTATCTCATCAAGAGAAGCTAATAAATATCTATCTTCTTTATTACTTTATTAGGCTAACAAATAGAAGATGCAAGGAAGAGACTTCAATCGTCTGATAGCTTGGTTCTTAAAACTTCTTTTCAAGCTATATGTTACCTTATATATAGATATAGATTCAAGTTCAGCGAATGAGGACTGTAGCATTCAGATATAGAGAGATGATGGACTCAGGGTTCGTGAGAACCAGTGTCCCAGTAACTATGGAAATGCACTACAGAACTTGGATCTAATATAGTTTAAGGCGTCCCATGTTGGCTGCGGACAAGCATCCCTTTCCATTTTCAGTTAGCTGGAATCCTTTCACTACTTTGCACGAAACTCACAGGACAACAAAATGGGCCAAGAAGAGATCTGTATCCATATTGTTTTATGATGATTTTTTTAACGAAGACTTAAGATCAGATGATCTTTCACAGGAATTAATAAGAGATTCCCCCACCCCCTACACAAGTTTAACCAGGTTCTCTCTTTAGAAAGTAGTTAGCATTTGAAAGAGAATTTCAGTAATGTCAAATCTGCACTCATTTTATTCTTAATTCAGATTTTCAGGAGGAGCACTCACAAAGCATTTGACCCCGGGGCAGCTGAACATGTTTTAAGTTGGAAGGAGGGGTGTCAATTCAAACCTCTGTCCTCCCATGTTCCCTGGCTTCCGATGCTGTATGGGGCAAAAGCTGATTGTGTTATGGTCCCAACAGCCCACCCCATTCCACTACCTATTAACCTCATAAAACTGACATGAAAATAAAAAGTAGTAAATATTAAGTCTTACATTGTTTCAATGATGTTGGCAACCTTATGCTGGTATGCTCTACGGTGAAGGCAATTCCGTGTATGAAACATATCATACAAATTTCCAACCTCCTAGGTCGAAAAATAAAATGGAGTTCTACATAAAGTACTATAAAGAGTCACAGTTGGGCATATCTTATTCACTAAACTAAACCAGAAACCTGAGAGCCTAGTTCATATATTATGAAAGGAGGAACTAATTAATAAAAGTAGCAACATAAAAAGTAAGAGTAAAGGAGTAGCCTGGTGGTTAGAGCAGTGGACTGAGAACCAGGTTCAAATCCCACGGCTGCTCCTTGTGATCTTGGGCAAGTCACAACCTTCCATTGCGTCAGATACAAACTTTGACTAAGTCCTGTGGGTAATAAAAAAAAATACTCACCATACCTAAACATAACTTGTCTTGAAATTCTGAAAAAGGTGTGAGCTAAATCCAAAAGTAAAACTGTAATTTACAGTTGTGGTCAACATTATTGGAACCCTTGCATTTTAAGCATGTTGTGTATAATATCTTGAGAAATAATTGGTAATATTCCAACTGTATGTCATTATAATATTTAATTAGTATGCTCAAAAGTATACATAAAAAGATGTCTATGCAACTTAGACAGTAATTTTTGAGAAAAAGTATGACTTGGACAGGATTAATGGTACCCTTCATTAATAGTTGACTGCACAAACCTTGGCAGTGATGACGGCCTCCAAACATTTCTTGTAGCCATCTATAAGTTTCATACATCTGTCTGCCGGTAATTTTTCCCACTTTACAACTGTGATTTGTTCCAGCTCATGAATGTTTCTAGGATTCCTTTTATCAATAGAAGATTTCAGCTCTTTCCAAAAGTTCTCAATTGGAATGAGATCAGGACTCATTGCTGGCCAATTTAAAACAGTCCATTTTTTCCTTTTCAACCATTTGTTTGTACTTTTAAAGGATGTATGTTCTGGATCATTGTCCTGCTGGAAGACCCATGACCTTCGACCCAAACCTAACTTTCTGCCACTAGGTAGCACATTTTGTTCCAAAATACCTTGGTAGTCCTTGGACTAAATGATTCCTTTAATACATTCCAGGTCTCCAGTTCCTGAGGCAGCAAAACAGCCCCACAAAATTATGGAACCTCCATCATAGTTAGCTATAGGAAGGGTTTCTTTCCTTATAAGCTTAATTTATTTACCTGTAAACTTATCGCTGATCTGTATTGCCAAAGAGCTCAAGTTTCTTTTCATCTGTCCACAGAACATTTTCCCAGAAGGATTGTGGTTTCTCAAGGTGGGTTTGGACAAAGATCAGGTGTGCCTTTTTATGTCTGTCTTTGAGCAGTAGGGTCCCTCCTTGGCCTTCACCCATAAAGTCCTTCTTTGTTTAGTGTGCACTATATGGTACAGGTTGAAACAACCATTCCAGATTGCTCCAGGTCAGCCTTAAGCTCTTTGGATGTTGTACATGGTGTTTTTCCAACAGTTTGCACTAACCTTCGAAGACTTCTTGGGTTAATTTTCCTCTTCCCACCAAGTCCTAAGAGATTCCTGACAGTTCCATGAACAGAAAACTTATTAATAACATTACGGACTGTAGACACAGGAATCCCAAGGCCTTTGGAGATTGCCTTGTACCCCTTTGAAGTTTGGTGATAATGGCCTTTCTGATGGTCTCAGTCACCTCTCTTGTCTTCACCATTATGAAAATGGAACAGGGAGTGAATGTGGCCAATGTAGACATTAGAGCCATCATTCGTTGGCTGATTCAAGTCATGTAAGTACTGATAATTGATCACAGGGGCATCTAATTTTACTGCAATGGCAATGTGGTGGTTCTGTTCAAACTGATTTGAATTGTTTATAAGGGTGCCAATAATCATGTCCTGACAATGTCCCAGTTTTTATGCTCTTTCCTATTTCCTTTTTAAATTGGTCTTGTTTTATTTGATTCTTGTATACATAGTCCAAAGCCATTTCACTGGCCACATTTTTTAAGGTGATATTGGACATTAAGGGGTTGAACTACAAGGGTGCCAATAATGTTGACCACAGCTGTAAGCATTTTTTCCACATTCAGTGAACTGTGATACGGAACATCATGAGTAGAAGCCTAAAAGAGGGAATCATGGTCTCATGATATACAAGTTATGCTCTCACTTCTAGTTATCAATGACTTAAGGTTCCAAAGTATTAATGACAAAAATCAATGTGATGATTTTTTTTTTTTTTTTAGTGCCATCAAGTCAGTGTTGACTCATAGCGACCCAGCTACCTCTGGGTTTTCTTGGCAATGTATCACCGGAAGTAGATTGCCAGCCTTTTCTTCCGAGGCAATGGAGGGTAAAGTGACTTGCCCAAGGTCACAAGGAGTGTCAGTGGGAATCGAAGCCTTGATCTTCTGGGTACTAGGCAGTTGCTCTAACCACTAGGCTACTCCTTCACCAATGTGACATATGCATATAGAAACAGACCATGTCTCTCATATTTACAAACTACTGTTGTGCATGCACAAGCTATCATGCAGTCCCACAGAGTCTGCTTCAGCCTAACCACTGCAGGCTGTCACATATAGACAAGCATAATCACAGAGATGCTCAGCCTCGCACAGAGGCTAGCATCCTCTTGGAAATATAATACACACCCATCCTCTATATCTCACAAACACAAAAGGGCTGCAGGCCTGTACATCTTACAGTGTTTTATAGACACTGGAGAATGTGATGGAACCAAAGACTGAGCCTTGCATTTTATGGATTGTAATATGACCCTCAGCCACAAGAGAATGTTACATGTGCCATTTTTTGACATGGCATTTTCCTTCTGTTTCTTTGGATACAAATCAGAAACAGGCCTGAGATTGGCACCAGAAATCTTCACTGGAAACTACCGGAGGGGGTTCCTCTATTTTATACTCCCACACACACAAACATTTTTTAGCCTGGTCATCACAGTGACAGTCCTAGGCAAGGGACCATACATCAGGGCTCTTTCCAGAACTCTGCAATTATGGGCTCCAAATTTAGCCATCAAGTGTCATCATCAAGCAACGACCATGATATCCCCATCCCCCTTCTGTGAGGGGTGTGAGGGAAGTAGGACTGTGCATCCCCTGCCCAAGCAGCCTTCTGCAAATTAACCAGCTTTGCACATAGCAATACTAGGAGAAAAAGCCACCCATAGTGTCCTTCATAAAAACCTTCTTTTTGTCGGATATTGCAATAGGAGGGGAGAACGAAGATCACCCACACCAAGGCAACAACATCCATTTTAATCAATTAGGTTCAAAGTACTTCATAAACTAATTAAATTAATAAATTAGTTTATGAAGTACTTTGAACCTAATTGATTAAAATGGATGTTGTTACCTGGTGTGGGTGATCTTCGTTGTCCCCTCCCGTGGCAATATTCGACAAAAAAGATTTTTTGAAGGACACTATGGATGACACTTTCTCCTAGTATGTATAATTTAGGTCACTTCATTGGGGTTTTTTTGTTTTGATGTTTCTCATAGCAATGGCACTTAGCACCTGAGCCACCAGGCCAGTTTGCATGTATCATTTTCAAAGTGTAGGAAAAAACTCTAGTGTTATGACGGAAGGTTCCAGGTTCTGTCTCTAGCATCCCAAAGGTGACATTTTACTTACCAGTTAATGTCCTTTTCTTGAGTCCTGCTACACCAATCCAGACAAGTGGGTTGTGCTCCCCTACCAGCATATTGGTGGAGACAAAGAACCAATGAAAAGCCTAGATTTCAAAGATATCACACCAATGCCTCTATTCGTCTCAGCCAGCAGAGGTCCCTTCAGTATTCATCCCAAAACATATGGGAGAAACATGGCAAGCCTCACACAACCTCAACTGTGGGCAACAATGAGTAATCAACAGCAGAGAAATATGTACAGGAAAGAAAACAAAAGACTGTCAGTATGGTTTATTAAAAACTTGATATACCTCCCTTCGTATCATCAGGGTGCTGTACACTAAAAACAATCAATCAATTTCAAAAGGAGAAAGGACCACCATTAAAACTGACAGGACAGGAAAGAAAGGAAGAAGCAAGATAGAAGGGGGAATGAGGGAGGGAGCAAAATTCCAAATAGTCTGAGGGGGGGGGGAGGGAAATCCTAAGCATGTTTAAATAAATAGTTTTTCAGAGAGATGTTAAATTTTGGAAAAAGAGGATTCAAGACGGATATTGACAGGGAGAGAGTTCCGAAGGCTGGGACCAAGGGAAAAAATGCAGTGTGCTGTGTGCATTCAAGATGAGCCTGTGATGGGGAGGAAAGGTAAAGACGATTCATGTGAATGGACCAAAAAACCTAGGAAGGCGCATATGGAATAAGGTGAAAATAAAGATAATAAGGAGTCTGGAAAGTGTAGTTACTCACTTGTAGCAGGTGTTCTCTGGGAACAGGAATAAGTCCTCAGATATGGGTGACGTCAACAATGGAGTCCATGCAGGAACGCTCCCCAGCTTCCATAGGAAGCTTTTGGGAGGACCATCGCACATGAATGCTTGTCTTCCGCCAGAAAGGAGCTATCTTACCTCAGTATGACGACATAGCTTGATCATGCAAAAAAGAATCAACTCCATGGGGAGGTAGGATGGTAGTGAGGACTTATTCCTGCTGTTTCCGGAGAATACCTGCTATGGGTGAGTAACTAGGCTTTGTCTTGGACCAAGCAAGAAAACGTCCTCACATATAGGACTCACAAGCTACAGGCTACCAAAAAACCCCCTGTAAAATAGCCAAATGGGGCAAACAGAAAAAACAAACTGAGAAACAGCATAAGAATTGCTGAGAAGTTTCAACACTCAGGTTCCTGCAGGACATCGACATCAACATCAGATCGACACTAAGGTAGCCTGGACTGACAGAAGAGCCGCTAGGAAGGAATTGCTCTAATTCCCAAAGAGGTGCCAGAGTACGGCTAGGCCAAAGTAGCTGATATGCAGATAATCCCCATCCAGACAGTAATGGGCTGTGAAGGTGTGGATGGAAGACCGCGCAACAGCCCTACAGATCTCTACCATGTAGACAGAGCGAAGGTTGGCCATCAAAGCAGCTATAGCATGAACATTGTGCACCGTGACATGGCGTTCAAGAGTCAGCCCAGCTCAAGCATAAGCAAAGGAGAGGCAGTCCGCCACCCAAATAGAAAGGATGCATTTCGATACCGCCACTCCCAGACAGTAGGAGTCAAATGAGACAAAGAGCTTGGAGGAACGGCGGTGGGCTTTCATCCTCCCCAGGTAGAAAGTGAGCACTCTTCTACAATCCAAGCCTCAGCTCTGTTAGCACGAGGCTTTGGAAAAAAAGGTGGGCACGACCACAGATTGATTTATGTGAAAAGCGGAAACTACTTTAGGTAAGAACTTGGGGGGGAGTTCAAAGAACTACCCTGTTCTTGTAAAATCTGGTGTAGGGCGGGTACGGCACTAACGCCTGGAGTTCACTAACACTGTGCGCAGAAGTGAGAGCCATGATAAAGATCACTTTCCAAGTGAGATATTTGAGTGGACAAGAGCTGAAAGGCTCAAATGAGGGAGAGAAAAGCTATCACAGAACAACGTTAAGATCGTTAACAACCGTTAACGTGGTCTAATGGGTGGATGAGATACTGCAATAGGAGGCCCTTCATAAAGCGACAAATCTTGAAGGACTACAAAAGGGGACTGCTACTTCTGGAGAGAGACCTGCAATTGACTCACACACACAACCTAACACCAACGCAAACCACTCACAACCAGGATACACAGGCTCTGTATGAAAACTGTAATATCACCCTCATCAATGCTCGATCGATCAGGAATAAGACCCACATAATACACGATATCATCACAGACGAGCAACCGGACATCCTATGTATAACTGAAACATGGATCACTGACACCGATGCAGCCATATTAAACCAGATCAACAAACCTGGATACAACCTGTATAACTGTCCCCGCTCCCACAAAAAGGGAGGAGTCCTCATAATAGCCAAAGCCAACCTGCAACTCACAAGCACATATCAGAACTCAAACACGGACATAGACCTACTCAAGGTAGAAAACACAGCGGTATCCATCTGCTTGATATACAGACCCCCTTCACCACATCATGAGATACTTGCCTTGGCATTAGAAAACATATCCTCGACGCAACCAAAAAAATTTCAGATCATACTAGGAGACCTAAATCTTGCATCAACGACAGCCACGCATGAAAACACCTTCCTGGAAGCTATGACCCAGCTAGGGTACCAACAAATAATAACTGAGCCCACCCATGAAAAGGGGCGCACACTGGACATGGTCTTCACACCCATAGGAAAACAGGCGAACGTTGAAAAGCCCGATAAAGATCATCCCACTACCCTGGTCAGACCACCACCAAATCAATATACGAATAAAAATTCCTACCTTGCCGAAAGACACAAAAGCAAAAAGAGTAACACACCAACAAAGAAGATTTACCAAACCAAACATGGAATGTCTCATCAACACCATTAAATCGCACATAGACCTGGGAAAAACAGACCTCCGGGAATTAACCAGCAGCTGGGACTCCGGAATCCAGACCATAGCAATCCCTAAAGGGAACCATACACCAAACACACCCAAACACCAATCAGAACCATGGTACACCATAACTCTGACCAGAATGAAGAGAGACCTTAGAAAGCATGAAAGAAGGTGGAGACGTACCAAGTCCATCCAACTCAGGTATGTATACTTCAACCTCCTCTCAAAATACAAAGAAGAAGTAAACGCAGCAAAGAGGATACACCATACCAACATCCTAAACAAAGCCATCAACAAACCACGTGAGCTTTTTGCTCTAGTAAAATCGTTAACCAAAACAGCCTTACCAGAACAGCAAGATAGTGCCATCCATCCTCAAACGCTGGCAAACCACTACGCAAGCAAGCTGACTACCTCCACACCCACCCTCTATGTAGACACAACATACCAAGGAACAGAGTTTGAGCAAGAACAGACATGGAGCATCTTCCACAACATCGATGAACAATAAACCATCAACATATTAACCTGCATAAATACCACCACCTCTCCACTGGACCCTTGCCCAACTGCATGGATCAAAGCAGTGAAGAAAGAGATCAGCCAGCAAATATCTCACATTGTAAATCAGTCACTAAGTCAAGGAATTATGCCTGACCAACTAAAGCAATCTATAATAAGACCAATCCTAAAGAACAGCTCACTCAACAAGGAAGACCCAACATCATACCGCCCCATCTCCAGCATTTCGTTCCTGGCAAAAATCATTGAAAAAGCAGTGCTCATACAACTGCAAGAACACCTTGATGACCGTGATACCCTAGACAAACACCAATACGGGTTCAGAAGAAACCATGGAGTGGAAACACTTTTGACAGCGCTAATGAACAACCTCCTCAATGGCCTAGAAGACAGAAAGAAAATGTTTATACTCATTTTCATTGACATCTCTGCCGCCTTTGACACTGTACATCATGGGATCCTCCTTAACAAACTGGAATCTATAGGAATTGTGGGAACCCCCTCAAATGGTTCTCCTCCTACATAACAAACAGAAGACCACAAGTACAATTCAATGGGGAAAAAGCGGAAGCATTCTTTCAAACACAGGGCATACCCCAGGGTTCGGCTCTCTCGGCACTACTGTTCAACATCTACACGCAACCCCTCTGTGACATTTTCAAAAGGCATAATATCAACTACCACATTTATGCGGATGATATTATGCTTTACACACAATTGGATACTTTGGATCCTAAATATACACAGCTCGAAACCTGCCTGGACGAGTTGTTAAGATGGCTACAGAGAAACAACATGACAATTAACCACAAGAAAACAGAAGTCATGTATATATCCAGTAGACCGAACTTCAAGCCCCCGCCTACAATCACTCTGTGCAACAACACGTACAACACGAAGAACGAAATCAAATATCTAGGAGTCACATTCGACTGCAACCTAAAAATGGATACACACCTATGTAAAACAAACAAGGCCATCTTCCATAAACTTAAGGTGATACAACCACTAAGGAAAATAATACAACCCTGTGATTTTCGGTCTCTGGCACAAGCACTAATTATGCCACACCTAGACTACTGTAACGCCATCCTACAAGGGCTGCCTAAAAAATCACTAAATATCCTTCAGATGGCCCAAAATGTGACAGCCAGGATCATAATGGGAACAAGCATTGCTGAACACATTACTCCCATATTAATCGAGCTACATTGGCTTCCAATTGCAGCCAGGATACAATACAAGATACTGGTAACCACGTTCAAACTTATCAATGGCATAGCCCCCTCATTCCTCTCCTCACTTATCAGCAAGCAACCTACAAATAGGGACAGGAGAACCACCAATTCGGGCACCCTACAAGTCCCCACCAACATTAGATCAGTAAAAACAAGTACAAGTCGCAGAGCTTTCTCATTCTCTGCGCCAACACTCTGGAATCAACTCCCTTTTGAGCTGCGTCTAATCAAGGACATTACCAATTTCAGGAAGGAGCTAAAAACTCACCTTTTCAAAAGTCACTACAATCAACTATGACTCTCAAGTTCAATAGAGTCGTAGCAAAGAAATCAGATAATTATACGCTTTTGAAACCGTTATATGGATAAATATGTAAATATGTATAAATATGTAAATATGTATGTATAACTGTAAATATGTGTAGTCCATTCCCCAAGACACTAACCCTGTGTGCTGTGACCTTACCCTCTGATCTAATGTATATACTACCCCCACCTCCCGGTCTTGATTTGACAACCCCCAAAAGATGGAATCGAACCGCTGCTGATCGCTGGAAGTGTCGGTATATAAGTGTGTATTAAATAAATAAAATAAAAATAAATTGTAAGTATTTACTTCTGGAAATTTTTCTAAATCTTGGGGAAAGTAATTCTTTAGATTAAAGCTGTTTAATCTGTGAACCCAGTGTATTTGTTAAATCAGTCAGGGCCTAGTAGCAGCAAAGAGCTTTCAGTTTAAATTTAACACACAGAAAAGAGCTTTCTGGTTAAATTTAGAACCTAAGACTCCCTCTATCCAAGCAAGGGCTGTGGGACTCCCCCTGGAGATTGATCACAGATTATCTTAGAAGCAGAGGGTACTGTGTACCAGCCAGCTTATAATAAGTCTTCTTTCACTCATTTCCTCCCCAACACCCACCCACCCCTGGGATAATCTTAGCTTTATAGGTGCTTAAACCTCTTAAAGGCAAGGAGATGCCATATTCACTCTCAGGTGCAGCTGTTTATTCTCATCAGCATATATTAAGGACCTGAGATTAATTAAACTTCAGGTGAACAAAGTACATTAAATGCATTAGGTATACTTTTATTAGTATAAGTATCCCCAGCAACCCTTAGTAAGTAAAGAACTTAAATATCTAAACACAACCTTAAAACGAAGATGCAGACAGCAGTGAGATGGGGGCTTTCCTGTCTTTTGCATTGAGTGTCACATGTATGATTTTCTCCCAGCTGGTGAGGGGTCTTACGTGTGCACAAGGTGCAAGGAACTCTTTGCTCTCAGGGAATGAGTCCGATCTCTGGAGGCAAGAGTAGCAGACTTGGAAGACATAAGGAAGACAGAGAGGTACATAGACAAGACCTACAGGGATATAGTCCTGAAGTCCCACCTCCAATCTGGCAGCATTCCTGTTCCCATGGAAGAGAGGTCACATGACAGGAGAGCATCAGCCTGGTGTGGCAGGAAGTGATCCTATAGCTAGGACCAGTCCTCCAGGTGATGTAAAACCATTTAGCACCAAGGAAGATTCTCCAGGGCCATGTGCCCATGAGGGAAGGATTAGGACACTATTATAGTTGGTGATTCGATCATTAGGCATGTAGATAGTTAGGTGGCTGGTGGACGTGAGGATCACCTGGTAACATGCCTTCCTGGTGCGAAGGTAGCAGACCTCACGCGCCACCTAGACAAGGTCTTAGATAGTGCTGGGCAGGAGTCTGCTGTCTTGGTACATGTCGGTACCAATGACATAGGAAAATGTGGCAGGGAGGTTCTGGGGGCTAAATTTAGGCTTTTAGGTAGGAAGTTGAAATCCAGAACTTCCAGGGTAGTGTTCTCTGAAATGCTTCCCGTTCCACGCGCAGGACCCAAAAGGCGGGCAGAGCTCTAGAGTCTCAATACGTGAATGAGACGATGGTGCAAGGATGAGGGGTTTGGATTTGTTAGGAACTGGGGAACATTCTGGGGAAGAAAGGGCTCTTCCAAAGGGATGGGCTTCATTTTAATCGGGATGCAACCAGGCTGCTGGCATTAACCTTTAAAAAGGAGATAGAGCAGCTTTTAAACTAGATAATAGGGGAGAGCCGACAGTCGCCCAAGAGCGCATGGTTCGGAACAATGTATCTTTGAAGGATACTATCAAAAAAATGAAGTTAGGGCACATCAGCAGAGAGGGTCCAATAAAGACAAAGGTTGCACTGTATGTTAGAGAGGGCTTTGAGTCACAAAGGATTAAAGTTTTGCAGGAAACAACATTTGCTGTAGAATCTATATAGATTGAAATTCCATGTAAAATAGTGAAGGTGATGGTAGTGGGGTTGGTACTATCGACCGCCTGGCCAAAATGAACAAATGGATGATGAAATGCTCAAAGAAATCAGGGAAGCTAACAAAAGTTACAAAACAGTAATAATAATGGGTGATTTCAATTACCCCGGTATTGATTGGGTCAGTGTCATGGCAGGACATGCTAGGGAGATAAAGTTTCTAGATGAAATAAATGACTGCCTCTTGGAGCAGCTGGTTCATAAACTGACCAGAGGGGAAGTCATTTTGGACTTAGTCCTTAGTGGAACACAAGATCTGGTGCACAAGATAAGGGTGTTGGGGCCACTTGGCAATAGTGATCATAATATGATCACGTTTGATTTAATTAATGGAGGAGGGAAGGTAAGAAAATCCACAGTAAGACCATTCAATTTTCAAAAGAGAGACTATGATAAAATGAGGAAAATAGCTAAGAAAAAACTAAAAGGAGCAGTTGCAAAGGTTAAGCTTGGGTGTTTAAAAATACCACCTTGGAAGCCCAGACCAGCTGCATTCCACGCTTTAAGAAAAGTGGAAGGAAGTCCAAAAAACTGCCAACATGGTTTAAAGGTGAGGTCAGAGAGGCTATTGCCAATAAAGTATTTTTCAGAAAATGGAAAAAAGAGCCAAACGACGAAACATGGAAACAGCACAAGCACTGGCAAGTTAAATGCAAGGCATTGATAAGGCAGGCAAAGAAAGAATTTGAGAAGAAACTTGCTGTGGAAGCAAAAACGCATAATTAAAACTTTTTCAAGTACATTTGTAGCAAAAAACCTGTGAGAGTCAGCTGGACCATTAGATGCTAGAGGGGTAAAAAGGGCAGTAAGAGGGGACAAGGCTATAGCAGAGAGACTGAATGAATTCTTTGCTTCTGTCTGTACTGAGGAAGATGAAGGGATGTTACCCATGACTGAAATGGTATTTAAAGGTGATACTGCGGAAGAATTTAAAGAAATATCGATACACAGGGAAGATGTATTACAACTATTTGATAAACTGAAAAGCAGCAAATCACCTGGAGCGGATGGTATACATCCAAGGGTGTTGAAAGAACTGAAATATGAGACTGCAGACCTGCTATTAGTAAACTGTGAACTACCATTAAAATCATCTGTAATACCTGAAGATTGGAGGATCGCCAATGTAACACCAATTTTTAAAAAGGGTTCCAGGGGTGATCCGGGGAACTACAGACCGGTGAGCATGACGTCAGTACTGGGAAAAATGGTAGAAACCATCATAAAGAACAAAATTACTCAACATGTAGATAATCATGGTTTAATGGGAGACAGCCAACATGGCTTTAGACAAGGAAGATCTCTTCTTACTAATCTGTTATGTTTTTTTGAAGGTGTGAACAAACAGGTGGACAAAGGTGAGTCAGTTGATATAGTGTATCTGGACTTTCAGAAAGCCTTTGATAAGGTCCCTCATCAGAGACTTTTGGCAAAACTAAAAAGTCATGGGATAGGAGGCAGTGTACTATTGCGGATCAGGAACTGGTTAAAAGATAGAAAGCAGAGGGTAGGGCTAAATGGCCAATTTTCCCAATGGAAAAAGGTGAATAGTGGAGTACCCCAAAGATCTGTGCTGGGTCCGCTGCTTTTTGACATATTCATAAATGACCTGAAATAACGAGTGAGGTTATCAAATTTGCAGATGAGACAAAACTATTTAAAGTTGTTAAAACCCAAGAGGATTGTGGAAAATTGCAAGATGATCTTGATAAATTGGAAGACAGGGCATCCAAATGGCAGATGAAATTTAATGTGGACAAGTGCAAAGTTACGCACCTAGGAAAGAACCACCCAAACTATGGTTACTCAATGCAAGGTTCCACATTGGGAACCACCAATCCAGGAAAAAGATTTAGGCGTCACTGTGGATAACATGTTAAAACCCTCTGCCCAATGTGCAGTAGCGGCCGAGAGAGCAAATAGAATGCTAGGTATAAGGAAAGGAATGGACAATAAAACAAATGATATTATATTGCCTCTGTATCGTTCCATGGGTGCGACCGCACCTTGAATATTGTGTGCAAGTCTAGTCGCCGTATCTTAAAAAGGATATAGCGTTATTAGAAAAGGTACAGAGAATAGCCACCAAAATGGTAAAGGGGATGGAAGGATACTCCTATGAAGAGAGGCTAAAAGGGTTAGGGCTCTTCAATCTGGAAAAGAGACGGCTGAGGGGAGATATGATAGAGGTCTATAAATTAATGAAGGAAATGGAACGGGTAAACGTAGATCGATTGTTTACGTCATCAGAATATAAAAAGACTAGGGGACATGCAATGAAGCTACAGGGTAACCTATTTAAGACTAAAGAGAACAATTTTTTTCACTCAACGTGTAATCAAACTCTGGAATTTGTTACCGGAGGATGTAGTAAAAGCTGTTAGTGTAGCTGGGTTTAAAAAAAGATTTGGACAAGTTACTGGAAGAAAGGTCCATAAACCATTATTAAAGGGGGTCCAGGATATTATTGCTTGACCAGATACAAGCACTGAGGAACCTGTGTCTTTTGGGGAAACTGATAGGTACTTATGACCTAGACTGGCCACTGTTGGAAACAGGATACTGGGCTTGATGGACCTTGGTCTGACCCAGTATGACATATCTTATGTTCTTAATGGGTGAGCAGAGATAGGCTTATCAGCTACATTGTGATGGTTAGCGGCCACAGCATTGAGATGAACTCAGACCAAATTGGACTTCAGACCAGAGCCAGAGAGGTGCAAAAGACAAGAGTGTAGGACTCCATTGAACAGGAGAAAGGGGCTAAAACCTTGCCCGCACACCAGATGGAATATCTGCACCACTTGAAGGCATACGTGCATTGCGTGAAGTCTTTACATGAGGCCAGGAGCATGTTCTCCACTGCTTCTGGCAGTTGGAGGGTTGCAAGAGCTATGTGCTCAGCTACCATGCCGTGAGCGCCAGGCACAATACATTGGGATGCCACAGGGTTCGCATGTCCTGAGAAACCAGGTCTGGAGTGCAGCCGAGCTTGAGCGGCTGCTGCCGGGACAGCTGGAGCAACAGAAGAAACTAGGGTTGCCTGAGTCAATGCGCTATGAGAATCATGGTGGCACCATCTGCCTGTAATTTGAAGAAGGTCTTGGCCACCAGAGTGGTTGGGGGATATGTGTACAGAAAGCCCTCGTTCCAGTCTAGGAGAAAAGCATCGGGTGCTACCCAATGTTTGCATGGGACCCTGGAACAAAACTGTGGAAAAGGGCAACTTAATCCAGGCCTCAAAACTAAATTGGAGACTATAAGGGAACTTGATGAATTATCATGTAATAAAGTAACTTATACAACTATGGACCATCCTGTTTATGGCTATTTGGACCTGGAAGTGACCAGTGACAGTGAGTCTACCTATGGAATACTGGACATAGGAACTAGCAGTGAATCTACAGAAAATCATGAAACAGAACTGTAAAGTTAGCTAGCTATAGGTGAAATATATGCTTATTGGAATTCAAATAGAGAATTAACAAAAATGCTATCTGCTTGAATATTCACCTTATGAAACTAGTAGGACATAATATTATCGTGTACCAAGGTCTCAGTTTAAACCTTCGCAGCTTTGTGTATCAAAGGGGCATCAGCAAATGTACCTCCCTTAATTTATGCTGCTGTTTACATCAATGACCTTTAAATTGCGTACACTTTGACAATTATTATCCTTTTTCATTATCCTTTTTCATTATCTTTTTTCATTAACACTATTATTTTACCATTTTTCTCAGTGACTGTTCTACTTTTCTTTTTCTCGGTGTCTGTTCCACTTTCAAAGCTTTTTCTCAAATCTTTTTTTCAAGTAAATTTTCTCAAAACTTTTGTAAGTGATCGAAAACTGAACTCACTGTGCTTCAAACTTGAAAACATATCCATCTATATTTGTATTTGTTCAAATTTCTCTATTGTTGCAAAAATCTCTTTCATCCAACTTAAACAGAGACATTATTGATGCAACTGATAAGGGAAAAATTGCTGATACTTAGCTTCTAGAGTTGTGCTGAATTCTTATATAGAAGCACTGTGAGATTAAGATATTGTTCAGCTGCAATAAATCCTGACGCCGTTTATCTAAGGCGCCCAAGCGTTTCACCATAGGTTTCATCAGGGGATTTTGTTTCAATGAATCTATTGAGATCACATAAGTTTGAAGTTTGAAGCACAGTGAGTTCAGTTTTCGATCACTTACAAAAGTTTTGAGAAAATTTACTTGAAAAAAAGATTTGAGAAAAAGCTTTGAAAGTGGAACAGACACTGAGAAAAAGAAAAGTAGAACAGTCACTGAGAAAAATGGTAAAATAATAGTGTTAATGAAAAAAGATAATGAAAAAGGATAATAATTGTCAAAGTGTACGCAATTTAAAGGTCATTGATGTAAACAGCAGCATAAATTAAGGGAGGTACATTTGCTGATGCCCCTTTGATACACAAAGCTGCGAAGGTTTAAACTGAGACCTTGGTACACAATAATATTATGTCCTACTAGTTTCATAAGGTGAATATTCAAGCAGATAGCATTTTTGTTAATTCTCTATTAGTAGCTGCTTGATAACGCGACTAAGTTTTTGTAGCGTATACAATATTGGAATTCAAAAGCTAAACTGCACTATTAAAGAGTTTTTCTCTGCTAGATTGTTCTGCACTGTTAGAATTGCAACAGAGAATTAGCTAACATACCTGTGTACATTAGTTATTGGGTCACAGGCCAGCTTCTCCAAAAATCAATGGTAACAGACCTTGCTTCCCCTTTATCTTTGCAAGATGAGTGATTGACAGTTAGTAACTAGGGCAGCATGAACTTTAGAGAATCAGACCTTAGGTCAACATATAACTGGAAATTAAACAAAGCTTGAATAAATAACACAGGTACACTACCAAAAAACTGCCTCCAGTTTTGCAACTGATTCCTATAGATTTTGGGGTGCTGAATCCAGGAAAAATAGCCAAAATGTTCCATCACGTCACGTTTTCTTGCAAAATTAGATTTCTTACCCATATAAGGAATGTTCACATAATTTCTTTTTAGCCGACTGCAGTTTATTTTCTTGGCCCAAAATAGAGGTTGTAATGGTTAACTAACTAGAAACACTCCCTCATGATATTTTAGAGTGTTTTGTATTCATTTTATACATTAACAGGACAATTGGGAGGCGGGGGGCTAAATCCAGTACTCGTGCTGGCGCATGTTCTTTCCTGTTCGCCTCGCCTCGTTCGCTCGCTCAAACACGGTGGTTGCGACATGAACGTTCCTGTCAAATTTCAGTTTCTTGCAAGTTCATTATTACCTTTTGTTTGCTCAGTCGTAATCCAGCTTTATTCCAAAGTGGTTCACTACAGTTGTAGTTTGCAGTGCTGTGTATTTGTGATGGCTCACAGAGCCAGAGGTTGCGTCAACTCTCCGGACAGTTTTTGTTTTATTTGTGGGGAATATACCGTGAAAAAGCGGCAGAGGAATATTTCTGCATTTATTAAAAAAGTATATTTCGCCTATTTCGGTTTGAAGTTAGGCGATCAAGACAAACCGTGGGCTCCTCACAAAGTGTGCAAGACATGTGAGGAAGATCTACGCTTATGGATGAAAGGTAAAAAAACAAGCATTTCGTTTCGGAATACCTATGATGTGGCGTGAACAAAGAGACCACAGCAGTGACTGCTATTTTTGCTCTTGCATTGTGAAGGGATACAACTTAAAAAATAAGAACGTAATAAGTTACCCCAACCTTCCCTCAGCAATTAGGCCTATGCCTCATAGCAACGAAGTACCTGTGCCTGAACCACCAAAATCTTTGGATCATATTTGTGTGGACGGTTCTGATCATGATGAGACTCATCAGATGGCTTTTCCCGATGAGTCCAGTACTTCCGAGTTTGAAACTGAACCAGATCCGAAACCTGAACTTTTCTCTCAAGCTGAATTGAATGATTTAGTCCGGGATTTAGGACTCCCAAAAGATGCTGCCCAACTGCTAGGTTCTCGGCTTAAACAGAAAAATCTATTGTCACCAGGAACAAATTTTTATTGGTACCGCAACCGCGAGACACAATTTTTGAAGTATTTCAGCAAAGAGGAAGATTTGGTATTTTGCAACGATATATACGGAGTGATGGAAAAGTTTAAACTCAAGTATGATCCTGCTGAATGGCGGCTGTTCATTGATTCGTCAAAAGACAGCATAAAAGGTGTTCTTCTTCATAATGGCAACACATTCGCTTCAGTTCCTATTGCTCACTCTGTTATTCTCCAAGAAAAATACGAGAATTTGGCCCTGATTCTTCAGAAGATTCGTTATGATGAGCATAAGTGGATGATTTGTGGAGACTTTAAAATTTGCTAGTTATTACCACAGTGTCGGATCTCATTTATTAGAATTTTATTTTCACACCATCGGGTGTTTGTCTTCATGTATTGCAATGGTGCGGTTTGCGTTTTCTATTCTTACATACATACCTGTACAACATTTTTTGCACATTTCTTTGCTTTGCTTTGTGTCTAACCTCGCTCTTATATGCTCAATGTTTGTGCACATGTATGTGGCTGTTTTAAGTGCAGACAATTTTGCTACCATCACAGTGTGTTTTGTTGACATTACTCTATTCTTATGTGCTGCCTTGTTACAATTTTCTTTATTCTTATTTGAATAACTACTAAACAATTAGTATAAAGAATTCATCCAAGAAACTTTTATCTCGATCGCACTCAATCTGAAACGTTCACCTCAAACTGCTAACCCAATGTAGCAAAAAATCTGTACGTGATGGAGCAAATTGGTTACCAGATTTGGATTCAGCGCACCAAAAAACGTAAAAATCAATTGAAACATCAGAGGCAGTTTAAAAAAAAATTTTTTTAGTGTACCTGTGTAATAGAAATTCAGCAAATATTATAAGAGTAACTAATCAGCTTGTGCTTTATGGAAGAAATATAGCGACACCTGCTGTGTCTAGTGAATATAGTCAGAACCTTGTAACTTCTGCTTTTTGATGTTGCTTGGCAAAGATATCAGCAGATTCTATTTTAGATTTGTACTTTTGTAACATGAATATCACCAAATGTTAATTAAAAATTAACTGTGTCAGCTCATAATCCTCAATAAAAACTGGAACTCTGGCTGAGAAATCTTTGACGGAGTTCAGGAGAGAAGGCCTACTTTTTGGCTCGCTGGCTCCCTCCAACAGAGCTCTGGAATAATTAATTAAATAATTGTCTCTCTTGTTCTTTTCCTTCCTGTTAGAAGGTTTCAGATAATTAACTAAAGAATCCAGGTTCATTTGCAGGAGGGCAGGCCCTGAGATAAGAGGGTTCAACAGTAACCATAGTAGCTGTGCATTGTGAGGAGTGGCAAAGAGGTCTATGGATAGTGTGCCCCATAGCTGGAAGATACAGCTTGCTACCTGCCTGTTCAGAGTCCATTTGTGTGGTTGAAGGACTCTGCTGAGGTGATCCAACCAGGACATTGAGCTCTCTTGGCATGTACGCTGCTCTGAGAAGCATGCTATGCGAGATGGCAAATTTCCAGAGTCGGACTGCCTCCCAACAGGAGGAATGACCCTGTCCCTCCCCGCTTGTTGATATAAAACATGGCCACCTGTTTGTCCATCTGAATGAGGACTATATGGTTGGAAACCTGTTGAAAAACCTTCAGGGCATTGGCAACAGCTCAGAATTCCAGAAAGATGATTTGGTGGAGGCTCTCCTGAGTCGTCCAGAGAACCTGTGTGCACAGACCATCCAGATGAGCTGCCCAGCCCACCTTGCAGGAATCCATCGTTAGGATGTTGTTGTTGTGACCGGCCCTGGAAGGGTAACCCTGCAAGAACATTGGAGAGCTGTTGCCATCAGGTGAGGGACTCTCAAAGTGGGTGAGTCACTCTGACCTTGTCCTGGAGGCGGCCGGTCACCTAGCACCATTGAGTGCAGACAGTCCACTGTACCTGACGCATACAGATTGTACTGCTGGTGTGACATGGGGACAGTGGAGGCCATGTGTCCGAGAAGGCGCAGTATCTGTCAAGCTGTTACGAGGGGGCAGCACTAAACATCATGAGCCAGGGCAGCCAGACACTGGGCCCTGTACTTTGGTAGGTATGCTTGCACTAGAGTAGTATCGAGTAGAGCCCCAATGAACTCAAGCCTTTGAGAGGGCTGAAGATGAGATCTGGGGTAACTGATGATGAAGCCCAGGAGCTCCAGGACTTGTATGGTCAATTGCGCCGAATGTTGAACATGCTGTGGCAACCCAGCCTTGATCAACCAGTCGTCCAGGTAAGGGAAGAAAAAGATCCCCTGGGTGTGGAGAAAAGCAGCTACAACTGCTAGAGACTTTGTGAAGACCCCAGGGGCAGAGGAAAGGCCAAAGGGTAGGACTCAGTACTGATAATGCTGTCCGGTGAGGACGAAGTGGGGATAATGCCAGTGAAGGGGGTTAATGAGAATGTGTATATAGGCATCTTTGAGATCCAAGGAGCATAGTCAATCTTCCAGTTGCAGAAAAGGCAATAAGGTTCACAGGGATACAAGCCTTGAACTTATTTATTTAACAGGTTTTGTATACCGCCTTATCAATTCAAGGCGGTTCACATGGAACAAACATAGCAATAGGCTTTTACATAGAACAGGGAGTAGAAACTTGGAGGAGTATATGGGGTATTAGATACATTAACAATGGCTAAGTATGTACAGAAACATTGCTGCAATTGAGGTGATATAGCTACATTTATCAGTTGTCCATTGCTACATCTGTAATGTCTCAGTGTGGCATTTGTTTTACTTGATAGGGCCATAGTATTCGCGGAATAGATGTGTCTTGATGGCTTTTCTGAAATCAAGTAGGTCTTTGCTCGTATTGGGGAATGTAGATGATTCCAAAGTTGGGGAACATACAGAGAGAAGGCTCTGGTGCAAGTAAATTGCTTTGATGTTCTGTAGTTTGTTGGGGTTTCGATGATGTTAGTGTCTGTACTACTTCTTGTTCTGGTTGTACTTGATTTCTGAATCAACAGTTGAAGAGTCGGCGGGGATAGATTATTTAATATTTTGAAGATTATTAATATGTTTTTGTATTTAACTTCTCCCTCACCAGGAACTTGTTGAGGTTCTGCAGGTCCAGAATGGGCCAAAAGCCTCCAGGTGTTCTTTGGAGCCAGGGAGTAGAATCCCCATCCCTTTTGGGATGGAAGAACCAACTCCATGGCCCAGTTGGACAGGAGCAATTGAATCTCTTGTTGGAGCAAAAGGCAGTGTTGAGGGTCAAGTGGGTACCTTCCCTGGGAAGAAGGTGGGAGGAAGCTGATCAAAGTGTAATCCCTGATGATTTGGAGGGTCCAGGTGTCTATCGTTATGCTGGGTCACCTGTGGGCAAAATGAATCAGTTGGCCTCCCACCTGTGGCGAAACTGTGCCCAAAATGGTGAAAAAGGCCATGTTCCGGAGGAAGGAGTCAAAACTCCCCACCAGACTGCGGTGCTGGTTGAGGTTTCTGAGGCTTCAGCCAGTGCTGTTGGCATTGGCTCTGGCCCTTTTGTTGTTGCTGTCTGTGCTGAGGCACCTGGTAGGAATTGTGCAGAGGGTAGGCACCATAGTATTTCTTCTTCTTGGGATAGAAAGACTTTTTCCAACAAAGATTTTTACCTGGAAGGGGTCATCATAAGTCCAACTCTCCAGCTTTCTCCTCCATTGGTTTTCCAAAGAGGTTTTCATCCCTGCAAAAGGCATCGGCTAGCTTGTCCCAGACCCATTCTTCCAAGTCCGAGGACTGCAGCCAGAGGAGGCGGCGAGCTCCAATGCCCACAGCAGCCACCCGGGTGACCAACTCAAGACCATCATTTGCAGCTCAAGTAATATACTTAAGCACGTCTCTGCTTTAGAGACAAGGACTCAATAGCACTGCAGCTGCTCCCCTGACATGTTAGCACAGAATCTGGCGATATCCACTGTAAGATCTCGGAGGAACATCCCCATATACAATAGGCAAGTCTGAATGAGGGCCACCAGCATTGAGCCTTGGTAGCATTTGCTGCCAAAGCCATCCATGGTCCATGCCTCCTGTCTCGGGGGCACCAAAAAGTGAGTCTTTGAACTCTTCATGTGGCGCACGGCTGACTCCACAACCATGGAATTATGGGGTAAGCTCTGGTTTCTCAAAAAGCCAGGGCTCTTGCTCACCTGATACTGGGAATTGAGATGGCAACTCACTGGGGAAACCTTTGAGCGCAGCCTGTCTCTGTTCCTGATCCAGCAGACTGCCTGAGACCTGCACACCTAGGGTTCCTTGGCACCAGTAACTGTCATCGATGGTGGCTGCCTCACCATCTGAGGTGCAGCCCATACTGGAACCGCATGCCCTCCATCGAGAAGATAGCATTTCCAGAACACGTTCAAGGTATCTCTCGGTGCAGTGCCTTTCTCTCCCGAGTGCTTCGGGTCAGGCCATCGGGAACTTCTGTCTCCTTCCACCCTGGCTGACCGCCACTGATGCCATGAGGAATTGCGTCAGTACTTTAATTTCCTCTCGGAATCAGTGGGAAACCAAAGAGGATTCGCCGGAGATTGTGCAGCATTGGGATGTTTACCACATCCGAAAATGGAGGCAAATGGGGAAAGGGGTACTGGAGGATAACCAGTTCCTCTGCCCTCTGTTCCTCCTTAGCCTTGATGATGACCACAAAGCCTTCCCCATGTCCCACACAAACTCGTGGAAGGACAAGTCCCCCGGAGGGGGCTTCCTCCATTCATACAAGGGCGAAGGATCAGAGGGAACATCCCAATGCTGCACACCTAAATTGGTCCTGAATTGGACCTCTGGGCTTCTTTATGCGGCCCCCCCCCCCCCACCCCTCTCATTGTGAGGACACTAAACAAGATCCAGCGGGAACAAGCTTCAATGACTCTCGTGGCTCCCTTGTCCTCAACAGCCTTGGTTACTGTTTCTGCTCTGGTTCTCATCCAAGCCTCCAGTCCCGCTAGGCTGCGCCCCGAGCCTGCTAACACAGGATTAGGGGCGGATGCTCCACCCGAACCTGGCCTTGCTGTCCATTACAGCCTGGTGGCTGAACGGGTCTCCTTAGCCCCGCTACACCTCCCGAGGGAGGTCCAGAAGGTCCTCCTCACATCGAGGAAGGACTCGACGAGGCGAGCATATGCCTTTAAGTGGCAGCATTTCTCGACATGGTGCTCCGAGCTCCAGATCGACCTGTTCTCCTGTTCTCTCCGGTATGTTCTCCAGTACCTCCTCCACCTCGCGAAGGAGGGACTGAAGTCCAACTTGGTCAGGGTGCACCTAAGTGCCATCTCGGCTAACCACCTCCCCGTCGAGGGTAAACCCTTCTCGGGGCAGCCCCTGGTCTCCCGCTTCATGCGGGGCCTCTTACTTTCCAAGCCTCCCATCCAGCATCCACCGGCGGGGTGGGACCTGAACATCATGCTCTTTCAGCTCACGCAGCCGCCCTTCAAGCCGATGGCGACATGCTCTCCGACATCTCTCCTGGAAGGTGGTCTTCCTAGAGGCTCTGACCTCAGCTTGGCGAGTCAGCGAACTCCAGGCCTTCATGGCGGAGGCTCCCTACACCAGATTCTATGGGAACAGGGTGGTCCTCTGTACCCACCCCAAGTTTCTACTGAAGGTTGTCTCGGACTTCCATCTCCCCACATCGCCAGCAGAGCCAGCTCCCCCAATCGGGGTAGAAGCGCCTGAGCGGGAAATCGTCCCGCTCAGAAGCTCCTGCCCAATCGGGGTAGTGGGAGAGCAACAAAAGCAGGCACACTGTCGGCGTGGCCGCACCTGGCGGGCCCGCGCCAGAGGGCCCTTTGTTGTGGCCCTTAGGTGGGGCACAGAGGCGAGCACAGAAAAACAGAACAGGCCCAACTACAAGGCCCACAGGAGCTGCACAAAAAACAACGGAAACAATCGAAAACAACAAGAGCAGCTAAAAGTAAGTGAAGTAAGTGAAACCATACACCAAAGACAGCCCAGAAGACAACATGCAGGCAACTCTGATTCTCCCCATTAGCCTCCCCCTCACACAACTCCTTCCACTGCATGCACCCAACCACCACCTACACACGAACACGCCATGGCTTCCACCAAAAGCACAGATATACACATGCTCACAGTATAATCATGGGAACACACATAGGACACCCATGCACAAAAGGCAAACCAAGCGCAAGACCGACACCCACGCAAACCCAAAGGAAGAACACAGAACAACAAACACCCCAGTAACAATCTCAATAGAGCTCATAAACGCCAGATCCATACGAAACAAAATCAACACAATAGCAGACCACATAGATGATCAACAACCCAACATACTTTGCATCACAGAAACATGGCTCACCCCCACCGACAATGTACTACTCAATCAATTAGTGCCCGACACATACTCAGCATTCAACTGCCCACATGCTCACCGGAGAGGAGGAGGGGTTCTGATCATCGCAAAGAACAGCCTAAAGTTCAAATCACGAAATGCCACAGATACCCAACAATGCAACACCATCACTGTTGAGAACAGATGGATGGCCCTATGCCTCACCTACAGAGCCCCCCATGCGCCACCTGATGAACTAGCCTCCACACTCGAAACAGTCTGCGCAGTCAGCTCAAACCACAAACCCATGCTACTGCTAGGAGACTTCAACCTCAAATCTACCACCAAAGACGCAGAAAGCTTTCCTCCTAGCGATGAGTTCCTTTCAATACACCCAAATGATAAACACCCCGACACACAGACACGGATCATCGCCAGACCTCATATTCGCACCCATCTACTCGACAGAGGACTAATTTCAACCCCCACTGTCACACCTGTACCATGGTCAGACCACCACATAATTAAAATAAATATTGAGTCACAAGGAGGAAAACAAGACGAGAACCCGGACAACCCACCCACACAAAGAAGATTCAAGAGCTTCGACAGGGACCAATTCCTACAGGACACTATACCACACCTGAACTCAGAAGCAGATGATCTAGAAGCTAAAATCAGAAACCGGAACATCACCATCAATGCCGCCGCCAAAGCAACAGAATATAGACCCAAGAAAACTCGCTGCACCAAACTACATCACAAACCATGGTACTCAAAAGTCATACGGAGCGAAAAGAGGGAACTCAGAAAGTTAGAACGGCGATGGAGACACACCAAGTCGTCCAATACCCAGGAACTATACCTTACAAAGCAAAAAAAACTACAATGAACTCATCAACCAAACAAAGAGAGAATACCACACAAACATTATGCTCAAATCCAACAACAAACCTAGAGAGCTCTTCGAAATTATGAAAACCCTCACCAAGGAACAGAAGGCCAAAAGCAAAGTCCAAATAGACCCACAAAAATATGCAGACCACATCCAAGAAAAATTCCATTCATCTTTACAACCAAAATCAAGTACAACCACCAAACCTACCACACCCCCAAAAACCTGGGGCACATTCAGCACCCCATCCACAGAGCAGCTCTCTCACATCACCACACTCAATACAAGTACGGCTCCAACAGACCCATGCCCAGTAACATGGATCAAAGCTAAGTCAAACTTCATCCACACCATACACAACATTGTGCACAGTTCTCTGACCCAAGGAAACATGCCGAACCAGCTAAAGCCCACCACTATAAGACCAATCCCGAAGAAATCCCCACTCAATAAGAACAATCCAGCAGCATACAGACCGATCTCAAGCATATCCCTACTGGCAAAAATTATTGAGAAGGCAGTACAGCATCAGCTACAAGACCACATTAACAACCACGCACCACTAGACATCCACCAACACGGTTTCCGCCCCAACCACGGAGTCAAAACACTCCTGTTATACCTCTTCAATAACATACTCTGCCTCATAGACAACTGCAAGAACGGAATACTAATGATCTTCATTGACATTTCATCAGCGTTTGACACAGTGGATCACAGAACTCTACTGGAAAGACTACAGAACATTGTGCTACAGGGATCTACTCTGAAATGGTTCCACTCATACCTAATGGACAGATACAGGTCCAGGTCGGCCCCAACACATCCTGACCCATAAAAGTCCTGCAAGGAGTACCACAAGGATCTGCCTTATCGGCACTATTTTTTAACCTCTACATTCAGCCAATATGCAACATCATGAAAGAACACAATATACAATACACAATTTACGCCGATGACATCATGATATACACACCAATCACACTCGACAACCCGGACTACTCCAAAACAACAGTCTCATACACATGACCAGCTGGTTTCAAGACAACCACCTGACCATAATCTACAGCAAGACCAAGGAACTAATCATCACCTGAAACACCGACCTCGTCCCTACACTCAACATCAAGGTAAACAACACAACCATACCCGTAAAATCGGAAGTAAAATACCTAGGAGTGACTCTGGACAAAGAACTGAATCTACAATCACAAATAAGCAGAACCACCAAAAACACATACCACAGGATGAGACTAATCAGACGCCTTAAACCCCTTCTCTCCCAGGAGCACTTCCGCACAGTCTGCCAGGCTCTAATAACCCCAATACTAGACTTCTGCAACCCAATCTATCTCGGTCTCACAAAACAAACACTCAGACCACTGCAACTAGCACAAAACACCGCGGCACACATAATATCTGGCACAGCAAGACAAGAACACATCACACCCATCCTGAAAGATCTACACCGGCTTCCAATCAGCTCACGCATCAAATATAAGACAGTCATAAACATATTCAAAATCAAACAGTCATCAGCTCTCAGCTTACAACCACTCATACAATCTGACAGCAGCACACGACCGAGGAGGAGGGGCACTTCCAACCGTGTTAACACACCAAAAGACCTCACCAAGGTCCGCAAGGACACTGTGGACCGAGCCCCTTTCTCTGGCTGCACCAGCAATTTGGAACGCCCTCCCAGATGACCTACGATTAACAACAGACATTAAAGACTTTCGGAAGCAGCTTAAGACAACACTATTCATTGAACACTACGGGGACGTCACATGAACTACTCGCCAGTCAAGACCACAGACCAACCCCCCTCCCCTTCCCCATGTACATAGGAATGTATAATAGCGCACGCTGTAAATAGCTCAACAGGAATCTACTGTACACCACCAAACACACACGCACTGTATCACTGCATGAACACACATGAATCATTTTTGTTGATCGTTTACTATGTAGACCTCCTTGATTGAAGGAGAAGGCGGTATAGAAATCCTTTTAAATAAATAAATAAATCTCAATCAGGAGATAGTCTTGCTGACCTTCTTCCCAAGACCCCATGTCAACCGGGCATCAGCGATCTTACATACTCTCGACTGCAAGAGGGCTCTCGCCTTCTACTTGCAGCGCACCCAGGTTCATCACAAGTCCAATCAGCTTTTTGTTGCCTATGATCCCAACCGCCTGGGGTAGGCAGTCACCAAGCACACCCTCTCCATCTGGGTGGTGGACTGCATCGTCTTCGCCCAGGCGAAGGCGGGTGCCCCGCTGGATCGGCGCATAACCACATATGGTGTCCGGGCCAAGGTGGCTTCGCTGCGCTCAGTGACTCTAGCAGACATCTGCCGGGCTGCGACCAGGTCTTCAGTGAACACCTTCGCTTCGCCTTACTGCCGGAGAGGGAGTCCCGCTGGGACAGCGTCTTCGGCCAGGCTGTACTCTGCAATCTGTTCGGGGTATAAGCAACTCCTGCCCTCCGACCCTTCTTCGACAGCTACCGAGAGCTTCGCCCCAGGAACCTGAAGACTCTGGCTCCTTCGGGCGTAGGCTTCTGTTTACGGCCTTGCAGAGGCGTTATTTGGGTTACAGGTTCGGTAGCCTGTAGCTGGGGAGTCCCATAAGTGAGAACTGACTTCCTGCTTGTTCCTGGAGAAAGCATAGTTACTCACCTATAACAGGTGCTCTCCAGGGACCGCAGGCATCAATCCTCACTACCGTCCCGCCTCCCCTGAAGAGTTGCTAATTTTTTTATCCTTCCCTTGCAATCTGCTTAGTAGGGCTCTAGCTAAGGGACCTGAATGAGCAAGATGGCACCCTTGGGCAGGAAGAGGGCCACGCATGCATGGCAGCAATCCCAAAGGCTTCCTTTGAAAGCTGGGGAATTGCTCCGCGCGGGGCTCCTTCGGTGCCGATGTCACCCATAAGTGAGGACGGATTCCTGCTGTCCCTGGAGAACACCTGTTACAGGTGAGTAACTACACTTTCCCTGCCATGTCAAAACCATCCAGTGGCTTCAAGAAGTGCACCCAGTTTGGCCGGACCATTTCAATCATGGACCACCACAGCTGGTGCCTTTAATGTCTCTAGCTCGAGCTGGGAGTGGCCCTTCAAGTTGCCCTGATGGGAGGAGTTGCTTCCAGAGGGCCCAGAGGGCAGGTGTGGGGCTCCTGAGGCAGTGGCCATCGAGGAGTTCCCGCCTAGGGAATCAGCATTGACACTGAAAGCTGCAGCACCTACTCCAGCACAAGCAGAGACCTCTCTCCTCGTGGAGCGGATGCAAGCCCTTGAGCATAGCTTTGCTGCATTCATGGCCCAGCAAGCTGCAAGGCACCCAGTGATTTCAAGTTTCTCGGCACTGGTGATGGCTCCAGACATGCAGCCCATCCTGAAGGTTCACGCTTTCGCGGACGGCTCTCATGAGTTCTCAAAGTCCCTCTGGGTGCAGCGGGTGTGCGCCCCCCACCCCCCCCCCCCCCGAATGCATCAGGATTGGATAGACGGGAGCCAAGGACTCCTTTGACTCTGCCCAAGCATCACTGGCGCGGTCCCCATTCCCGTCGGTACTTTGAGTTCCTCTTGGACTCTGATTGGGAGGCAGAGGAGGAATCTTTAGAGATTGTCCGTCACCGGGATGTCCCCTCCGATCACTCACCTCCGGATGAATGGAGAAGGTCTCCCCAGCCTCCCCCAAGGACCTCTCCTTCCTCAAATTTGTGTGGGGCATGGGGAAGGCTTTTCCTTTCACTACTGAGGCAGAGGAGGAACCTCGGATAGAGTTGGAAATCCTCCAATACTCAAATTCCCCTAAAGAGGCTATTATGGTTCTGATCCACCCAATACTGGAAAGGCTTCTTTTCAGGACGTGGGGAAACACCGTACATAGTGCCCGCTATCAGCCGGCACCTTGATTCCATCTATCGAGTGTGTGAGAGCCCTGGATTTGAGAAGGCACAGCTCCATGGTGGTGGAATTAGCCATGTGCCGGATTAAATGTCCTTATTGCCTTCAGGTAGGGAGGCACACACTATGGACGGGCCTGGTAGAAAGTTCTACCAAGGCTCGACGCTGGTGGCTCAGATCCAGGCATACCAATTATACATGGGCATGTATCTGCATGACCTAGCAGGGAATTCTTGCTGGATTCTTGGCTGGTCTATCAGGTGAACACCTTGAGCCTTTCCTCAGCCTGGTGGGGAGGACAAAGGAGTGCTCCAAGTACATCACCTAGATGGACTACGATGGGTTGAAATCCATGGCTCGGGTAGCTACGGTGGGCATCTGTGCCCGCCTGGAAAGAGTAGTTACTCACCTGTAACAGGTGTTCTCCAGGAGCAGCAGGAATCAGTCCTCACATATAGGTGACGTCGGCGTCAATGGAGCTCCCATGCGAAGCATTTCCCCAGCTTTCAAAGAAAGCCTTTGGGAATGCAGGCACGCATGAGCGGTCCCCTTCCTGCCCAAAGGTGCCATCTTGCTCAGTCAAATGACATAGCTAAAAGTCAGCACAAAAAAGAAAATGAACTATATACAACTGCAACTCCAAGGGGAGGAGGGAGGATCGTGAGGACTGATTCCTGCTGCTCCTGAAGAACACCTGTTACAGGTAACTACTCTTTCTCCAGGATCAAGCAGGAAGTCTGTCCTCACATATGGGTGACTCCCTAGCTCTGGGCTACCAGGAACCCAGGCTGAAAAATAGAACTCCCTCTAGAGCCCCAGCAACAGTGAGAGAATCTTCTCTGAGACCACACCTGAACGGTAGCCCAACACCAGGGTCGAAGGGTAGGAGTTGCCTAAACCTCAAAGAGATTATGGAGTACCGCTTGCCCGAAAGCACTGTCCCTACGGGACTCCCTCTCGAGGCAGTAGTGGTCCGCAAAAGTCTGGCTTGAAGACCAAGTAGCAGCCCGGCAGATGTTTGCCAACGGAACAGAGCGGAAGTGAGCTACTGATGCGGCCTTCGCCCAAACTCGGTGGGACGTGACTTGACCCTCCAGGGAGAGGCCAGCTGAACTGTACGCTCAGGCGATACAGTCTGCCAACCCAGATGGACAACATACGCTTAGTGACAGGCAAACCCAATTTATTAGGGTCAAAGGAAATGAAGAGCTGAGAAGCCCTTCTATGCCCCTGCATACGTTCAAAGTAAAAGGACAGCGCCCTTCTACAATCCAGGGTATGCAAGACAGTCTCTGCACTACTGGCGTGAGGTCTGGGAAAGAACATTGGAAGTACCACCACCAGGTTGAGGTGGAAGGAGGACACTACCTTTGGAAGGAACTTAGGATGAGTCCGCAAGACTACCCTATTCCTATAGAACACGGTATACAGTCTATCTGAGACCAGGGCCTGAAGCTCACTCACCCGCCTAGCTGAGGTGAGTACCACAAGGAACAATACCTTCCAGGAGAGGAAACGTAAATGGCAGGTTGCCATCGGCTCAAAAGGTGGGCGAGTCAGTTGCTGCAAGACCACTCAGGAGCAGGTGGACAAATAGGAGGCTTAAGCAGAAGCAGGCCTCTTAGAAAGCGGGACACCAGAGGGTGGCCTGAGAGAGATTGTCCATCCACCTGCAAGTGGTGAGCTACGAGGGCACTGAGGTGAACCCGGACAGAGTTGGACTGAAGTCCTAGGTTGGAAAGGTGGAGCAGGTATTGAAGCAGCACCTGGACAGAGCAGGAGAAAGGGTCCTCTTGCTGTTGAGAACACCAAATAGAGAACCTACGCCACTTCAGAGCATAGGCCTTCCTAGTGGAATGCTTCCTGGAGGCCAACACCAACTCTTCAACCTCCATTGAGAGGAGCAAGGGAGCAAGGACTAGCCTTTCAGCAGCCAGGCCATCAAATTGAGGGATTTGAGGTTGGGATGCAAGAGGGACCCCTGGTCCTGAGTCAGAAGGTCGGGTTGCAAACCCCAGAGGAAGTGTAGTATCCACCGCCAACTGCAGAAGAAGAGGGAACCACGGCTGCCTGGGCCTCCTGGGGGCTATCAGGATCACCGTGGCTCGGTCCTGCTGGATTTTGAAGAGAGTCCGGGCCACCAGAGGTGTGGGAGGAAAGGCATACAGCAGGCCCCCTGACCAAGGGATCAGGAATGCATCTGGCGCTGTTCTCAAGGGATGCGATTGCCTGGAACAGAACCGGGGTAGTTGCCTGTTGAGTGGACTGGCAAGAAGATCCATAGTCGGAAGACCCCACTTCAGAAAGATCTTTTGCACTACCAGAGGATCCAGCTGCCACTCATGAGGCTGCAGGAGTCTGCTGAGTCGGTCCACCAGGTAGTTTTCCTGGCCTGGGAGGTAGACTGCCTTGAGGGTCATGCCCTGGGTGACAGCCCAAGAGCAGAGAGCTTGTGCTTCCAGGCAAGAGAAGTCTGGATCCCGTGCCTCCCTGCTTGTTGACGTAGAACATAGCCACCTGGTTGTCCGTCTGAACTAGGACAGACTGGTGAGACAGGATCTGAGAGAAAGTCTGTAAGGCTAGTCGAATGGCTCTCAATTCCAACAGGTTGATCTGCTGGGCGGCCTCCCACGGAGACCAAAGGCCTTGGGTGCAGACCTCCTGGCAGTGTGCCCCCCAGCCCTGCAGGGAAGCATCGGTTGTCAGTACCTGAGTGTGTGGGGAGGCCTGAAAAGGAACACCCCTGACCAGATTTGGGAGATGCCTCCACCAGCGTAAGGAGTCCACCAAGAGTTTGGACACCTTTATTTGTCTGACAACTTCACTGTGGCCTGTAGCCACTATGCCCTGAGGTGCCACTGAGCCGACCTCATGTGCAGATGGGCATTTGGGGTGACATGCACCGTAGAGCCCATGTGACCTAAGAGCCGGAACAAGTGTCTGGCGGAGACCAGAGAGTTCGCCCGAAACTGACCGGCCAACTTTATCAGCCTGTGAGCTCTGTCCACAGGCAAATAGGCCTTTGCATGGATGGTATCCAATCTCGCCCCTATGAACTCCACGTCCTGCGAGGGGACTAAAGTGGACTTGGGAAAGTTTATCACGAACCCCAGGTGCTGAAGCAGGGATATGGTTCTGAAGGTGGCCTGCCTGGCTTCTTGTGGAGACTGGCCCCTGATAAGCCAGTCGTCCAGGTAAGGGAACACAAAGATCCCCTGGTTCCTGAGGTAGGCCGCAACCACCGCCAGGCATTTTGTAAAAACCCTGGGGGCGGAGGTGAGGCCAAAAGGAAGTACTCTGTACTGGAAGTGTCTTCCTCCCACCACAAATCTGAGGAATTGTCTGTGACTTGGATGGATGAGGATGTGAGTATAAGCATCCTTCAAGTCTAAGGAGCATAGCCAATCTCCCTGCTGGTGGTAGGGCAGTAAGATTCCAAGGGTAAGCATCTTGAACTTTTCCCTCTCCAGAAACTTGTTCAGATTTCGCAGGTCGAGGATGGGTCTGAGGCCTCCTGCTTTTTTTGGTACCAGGAAGTACCTGGAATAGAAGCCTTGCCCTTCCAGGTGGTGAGGCACCGGTTCTACCGCCTGGTCCCTCAGTAGACCTTCCAACTCCTGAAGGAGTAAGTCTCTGTGCAGAGGGTGTCTTGGAGGCTCCCCTGGAAAATAGGAGGGGGGTATCTGGGTGAATTGGAGCAGATAGCCCCTTTCGATGATACTTAACACCCAAGTATCCCCTGTGATGGCAAGCCACCTGTCTGCATACAGGGTCAGACGACCTCCTGTGCCTTGGAGAGGAGGAGAGGCTATGCTGGCACAGTCAAAAAAAACCCTCCCTGCTGAGCAGGAGCCGGAGTAGGAGGCTTGGGGCCCTTCTGCCTACGGGGCCCATGTCCCTGCCCCTTGGCCTGCTGGCCCTGTTGGGGAGCTGCAGAGGCCTGGTAGTGAGGGTAGGTTTTATAGGCAGTGGTCTTCCTCGGGTAAAAGGTCTTTTTCCCCGAGCCCTTCTTTTTCTGAGAAGGGGCAGAGGTCTTCCTGGACAGCCTTGTCCGGGTAAGAGTCTCGGTCTCGAGCTCTGCAGCCTTTTCGGTCATGGGCTTGCCAAAGAGGTCTTCACCTCGGCAAGGGACATCGACCAACTTGTCCTGTACCCACGACTCGAGGTCCGAGGATTGTAGACAGGCCTGGCGGCATGCACCGATGCCGGCCCCTGCTACTCGGGCTGAAGCCTCAAATCCATCGTAGGTTGCTCGAGAAATAAACTTCGAGCACTCTCGAATACCAGAAGACAAGGCCTTGAACCTCTGCAAAGGTTCCTCGGACAGACCAGCAGAGAACCCGGCAATCTCCTTTGCCAGGTCTCGAAGGTACATGCCCATGTACAGCTGGTAGGTCTGGACGCGGCAAGCAAGCATAGAGCCCTGGAAGCACTTTCTACCGAGGGCATCCAGGTTCCGGGCTTCCCTGCCGGGAGGCACCGAGAAGTGTATCTTCTGACTCTTCAGGCGATGCATGGCCAATTCCACCACCATGGAATGGTGCGGTAGCTGTGCCTTCTGAAACCCGGGGCTCTTGCGGACTCGATAGATGGAATCGACCCGCTTGCTTAGAACCGGCATAGAGGCCGGCGCCTCCCACATGCGGAAGAGCAACTGCTCCAGCATCGGAGGAACCAGGACAGTAAAGGCCTCCTTGGGAGGAGAGTCATACTTCAGAGCCTCGAGCTCCTCGGCTCGAGGCTCTTCCTCGGGGTCCGCCAGGAATGCCAGTGCCTTGGCCATATCCCGTACGAAATCCGAGAACCTGGTATCCTCTGGGGGGACCTTGTCCGAGGCTCGGAGCCCGGTGAGTCCGAAGGGACGCACCGAGTCCGGAAGGTGTCAGGGGACTCCTCCTCCTCCGTCTCCCACGCTGATTCCTCCTAGGAGGAATCGAGCGGCTCCGAGTGGACGGGCACCGACGCCATCCGTTCCGACGCCGAGGGAACCGGCGTCAACGACCTCGGTCCCGAAAGGGAGGCCGAGGGTGACCGCGGCCGAGGATCGACTTGAGTTCGCATGGTCTTGAGGATCGGCTCGGCATCCGGGGTCGACTTGGACGTCGATGTCCCGGTGGTTGGGGCAGATGCGCCGGCGAGACCGGCGATCAGCACCCGCTGCTGCTCCATGAAGGCAGACAATCTGCTCTCCAAGGCCGTCAACCTGAGTCCGAGCTCAGGAGACCCAGCAGCCTCCGACTCGGGCCCCGAAGGTGTCGGGCCTGACGTCGGCTCCCCCGGAGCAGAGTCCACAAGGACTACAGTACTCACGTGACTCGGGGCCTCCGGACTCTACACGAGGATGTTTGGCAGGCCTCTCCAACTCCGAAGACCCGGGACGACGATCGGGGCTATGCGACCTGGCCCTTGAAGAGCCAAGAGCGTCCACCGATGCCGCCCTTGCGGGTTTCTTCTTCCTTCGGTGCTCCCTCGAGGGGGACTCCCTTTCAGAGGAGCCCCGACAGTGCTCGGGGTCAGACTCCCGAGAAGTCGAGGCCTCTGACGAAGTCTGGAACCGTCCAGAGGCAGACTCGGAGAAGATCCTCTCACGCTGGTTCTGATGGCTCCGCAATGCCTTGGAAGACATTTTGCCACAGGGACTGCAGACCGTGGAATCGTGGTCTGGACCCAGACACCGGAGGCAGCAGTCGTGTGTGTCGGTGAGAGACATCAGTTTCTTGCACCGATCACACTTCTTAAAGCCACTGGCAGCCATCGGGGGAAAAAGGGCCCCTGCAAGATCAAAAAATTGGGCTGCCAGGGAAAAGAAAAAAGGCACGAACGCAGTCTCTAAGGACAAAAACCGAAAAAGAGAGATCCGGGCTCAGCACCGGTGTACCGAGTCCAGGCGGGAAAGGAACCGACGTCGAACCGATGAAAAACTCGACCCAACGCAGGAAAAATCAACTTTTTTCACGGGTGACAAGGACAGGCGTCCTTAGGGCTCCGCGGAAAAAAGCAGACTGAGCAAGATGGCACCTTTGGGCGGGAAGGGGACCGCGCATGCGTGCCTGCATTCCCAAAGGCTTTCTTTGAAAGCTGGGGAAATGCTCCACATGGGTGCTCCGTCGACGCCGACGTCACCCATATGTGAGGACCGACTTCCTGCTTGGTCCTGGAGAACGGCTATAGTCCCCGGACTTAGAACAGTGGGTTTAGAAACACAGAAACATGACAGAAAAAGACTACATGGCCTATCTAGTCTGTCCTTCCATATCAACCACTACAACATTCCCCTTTTTTACTTTAGAGATCCTCTGTGTTTGTCCCATGCTTCTTTGAATTCAGATACTGTCCTCAACTCTACCACCTCCACTGGAAGACTATTCCACAGATCCACCACTCTTTCCGTAAAGAAATATTTCCGCATATCACTCCTGAATCTATCCCTTCACCCTCATCCCATGTCCCCTCATAGCAGAGCTTGCTTTCAATCAAAAGAGGCTCTCCTCCTGTGCATTTATGCCACAGAGGTATTTAAACATCTCAATCATATCACCTCTATCCAGCCTTTCCTCTAAGGTGTACATATTAAGATCCTTAAGTCTGTTCATATGCTTTATAATGAAGACCACTAACCATTGTAGTAGCCTCCCTCTGTATGGACTCCAGCCTGTTTATATCCTTTTGAAGGTGCGGTCTTCAGAATTATACACAATACTCCAAATGAGGTCGCACCAAAGACTTATACAGAGGTACTATCACCTCCTTTCTTCTGCTGGCCATTCCTCTCCCTATGCACCCAAGCATCCTTCTAGCAGGCTAGTTTGCTGATGTCCCATGTCGGAGAGAGAACCTCTTTGGTGGACAAGGCCGTAGAATTGGAAGCTGAGCAACTCACAATGACCAGGCTCTCGAGAAAGACAGCTGACCCTTCCAAGAGAAAGGCCTCAGGAAAGAAGCTCTTTTACTCTAAAAAGAAAAAGATCTACAGTACTTACACTCGGTATTACTCGTACCAGCTGCCCCAATAGGGGCAACAGCCTAAGCGTCAAAACCAGAGGCAGCTGCACCAGCCTAAAGCTCCTAAATCTCAACCAGCGCCATAGCCCCCACCCAGGCGTGGGATTTTGACTTCGACCACGGCCCTTCTTCCCATGGCAACTTCCGTTCCACCACAGGATGGAGAGGGCGACTGATATACTTTGCACACAGGTGATCCAGCATATCAACCAATGCCTGGGCATTGCAGATCGTCTGCAATGGCTACCTGCTGCTTTTTGCTCGGATTCCCCCACCTTCTTTCCAGGGGAATACCCTCTCGAGCATCACAATCGCTTGCTACTCCAACTGGATGTCCAGACCCTCCTGGAAGCATGGGCAGTGGAACTCGTCCCATCATCCCAAACAGGACAGGGTTTCTATTCCTGCAACTTGCTGGCTCCCAAGAAAAAAGGCAGGTTCCAATCTCCACAATCTCAATCACGTTCTAGTGAGGGAGAAGTTCAAGATGGTATCCCTTGGAAGGTTGCTGCCCTTCCTTCAAAGGGACTGTGTTCCTTCAATCTCAGGGATGCATACATATACATCCTCATCACCAAAAGTACCTCTGTTTTATGCTTAATGGATGGTCTTGCCTCTGCCCCAAGGGTCTTTATGAAATCGTGGTTGTTGTCACTTTTCTCCCAATCTGGGAAGTCTTTGTCTTCCCCTATCTGTGCGACTGGTTGGTCAAAGGCAGGGGACCAGACAGCTGGCCTTTGTCTTCAATTACCCAAAGTCCCACCTGCAACCCTATCAGTGCCTCATTCACTGGAACTCTCCTCAACACCACCCTAGCTCGAGCTTCCCTTCCAGCGGACAGGGCCCAATGCCTAGTCATCTTGGCGGGGGACATCCAGCATTGCCCGATTGTCACGGCTCAGTAAATGCTGTGCCTTCTGGGCCACATGGCCTTCGTATTCCATGTTACCTCATCTGCCCAACTTCAGATGCATCAACGCAGTGGAATCTGTACACAGTGTTCTCAGGCGACGGGACATCTTTCGGACAGAGTCACAGTGACCCTGTCACTCCAAGAGTCCCTTTCCTGGTGGCAGCAGCCTGCTCATTTGCTTGTGGTGCTCCAAACTCGTCTGGGGCGCAACATCTGGATGACCTGTCCACATAGGGCCTCTGGACAGCTGGAAAAAGCCTCCATCAGATCAACTTCCTGGAGCTTTGGGACATTGCCAATGCCCTCCGAGTGTTTCAGCAGCAACTCTCCAACCAGGTGTTCCTCCTACAGATGAACTACCACATTCTACATCAAGTAGGATGGCACAGGATCATGCCTCCTCTGCTGGGAGGCAGTTTGACTCTGGAGGTTTGCCATCTTGCACGGTATGCTCCTTAGAGCATCCTGGCAGAGCACCTCAGCCGAGGCCTTCAGCCACACAAATGGTCTCTGAACAAGCAGGTTGTCAACCACATCTTCTGGATGTGAGGCATACTGTCGATAGACTTCTTTGCCACCCTTGCAACGTCAAGCTCTTGCTGTTTTACTCCAGTGTCATGCCAGAATCACTTGGCTTCTGATGTTTTCCTCCTCGATTGGAGCAAGGGTCTTTTCTATGCCTATCCGCTGACTCCTCTGGTGGCCAAGACCCTCTTCAAGTTGCAGACAGGCGGCACTACCATGATCCTCATTGCACTGCACTGGCCCAGCCAACCCGAGTTTCCACTTCTGCTCCGATTGTCTCAATATCAACTGCTCTTAGGGTGTGCCCCAGACCTGATCTTGCAAGACATCGGGACTCTGCTTAATCCCAACATGTCGTCCCTAGCGCTAACGGCTTGGATGCTAAGCGAGTAGTACTCGCAGAGTTCCACTAACCGCAGGATGTGGAAAACATACTCCTTGCCTCGTATAAGGACTTGATGTGGCATGCGTATGCCTTCAAATGGCACAGGTTCTCCGTGTGGTGTGAGAGCAAATCTCTGGATCCCTACTCCTGCTTTGTGCAGTCAATTTTGTCCTATCTTCTGCACCTGTCTAATTCTGGCCTGAAGTCCAACTCGATCAGAGTGCACCTCAGTGCTGTAGCTGCTTATCGGCCCATAGCTGATAGGCCAATATCCGCTCACCCCTTAGTGGGTCACTTTATGCGGGACCTCCTACTATCTCACCCTCCCATTAAACCACTCCCAGTGGCGTGGGACTTTAATGTGGTGCTCGGGCAGCTCTTCACAACCCACTGAGCTGCACAGCTCCTGTCTGCTCAAATTCCTTACCTGGAAGGTCATTTTTCTGGTGGCACTCACTTCTGCACACAGAGTCAGCAAATTGCAAGTGCTGGTAAGTGCACCCGCTGTACACCAGGTTTCATAAGAACAGGGTATTTCTTCAAACTCAACCGAAATTCCTACCTAAGGTATTCTGCTTTTTATCTCATTCAGTTGGTGGTGCTACCCATCACCTTCCCCAGGCCTCATGCTAATAGGGCTGAGGCCTCCCTACACACCTTGGACTGTAATAGAGCTCTGGCTTTCTACCTGGGAGGACAAAAGTCCACTGCTGTTCCTCCCAGCTCTGTCTCCTTTGACCCCAATAAGCTGGGCATGGCAGTGTCAAAACACAACCTAACCATTTGGTTGGCAGACTGCATCTCCTTCGCTTACGCACCGACTGGGTTGACTTTGGAACGCCATGTCATGGCACAGCACACATTGTCCGTACTATGGCTGCATTGGTGACCAACCTGTGCTCAGTCTCCATGGCAGAGATCTGTAGGGCTGCTATGTGGTTCAGTCTACACCTTCACAGTCCATTACTGTCTGGATGGAGATTCCCGGCATGACTGCAACTTTGGACAAGCCGTACTCTGGTACCTCTTTGGGGATTGAAGCAACTCCTTCCCACTGGCCCTTCTTTCCGTTCAGGCTACTGTAGAGTCCATCTGATGTTGACATCTCTGCTGGACACTGACTCTTTGTTCATGCTGTTGTTCTTGGTTCATTTTTTCTGGTTGCCCTTTTGGGATTTTTTTACATGTTTTTTCGGTACCATATAGCTTGGCAGTCCCATATGTGAGGACTGACTTCCTATGTGGTCCTGGAGAAAGTATAGTTACTCACCTGTAGCAGGTGTTCTCTGGGATCAGCAGGAATCAGCCCTCACTACCCTACCTCCTCTTCATGGAGTTGTTTTACTATTTTTGGCTTGATTAAGCTAAGTATCATACTGAGGAAAAGATGGCTCCTTCAGTCGAAGACCGGCATGCATGCATAGTGCACCTCCCAAAAGCTTCCCTTAGAAGCTAGGAAGAGTTCCCTCGCGGGCTCTGTCAGTGACATCACCCATTTGTGAGGACTGATTCCTGCTGATTCCAGAGAACACCTGCTACAGGTGAATAACTATGCTTTCTGGAAGGAGGAGCTGGCAGCGTTGATTGCCATGGTTCATCTGCCTTGAACTTGATGGATTCTTCCGGCATGGAGCAGGTGCCGAAGGTATATCTGCCCCTTCAGTGGGTGTGGAAATCCACTACTGTCTTCCTGTTACCGGATGTGATGTGATCCAAGGATATGATCCGGTCGGAGTGGTATTCTCCCAACTCCCTATCTAAAGGGTTATGGGTGTCCAAGAAGATCTACACTCTCCTGGAGGAGGAATGAGTTAAGTGGTTTGGCTTTCCCAAGATGGATGCACAGGTCACAGTGGTCACCAGACGGATGTGGGTCGGCCTTAAAGGATTTTCTGGTGGATTCCTTGCTGAGGAACCAGTTCGCCATGGCAGTAGCTATTCTGCAGCTGGCAGTATGTACCAGCCTGATGTCTCAAGCCCTGCTCAAGTGGATTCACGTTCTTCTGCCCGATACCACCCCTCTTTTGGAGTCTGCTAATGCCTTCCTTGCTGATGTCATGTATGACCTGGTCCGTTTGGTGGCCAGGGATGGTGCCCTGATGACTATGTCAGGGTACTGGATTTGGCTCAGGCACTGGGCTGTGGACTCATCCTCCAAAGCCCGGTTGGTCCAACTGGCTTTTAAGGGGAAGCATCTGTTTGGAGCCAATTTGGAGAAGCTGGTGAAGGACCTGGGCGAGACAATCTTTTTGCCTTACAGAAGCAGGCTGGTGCCACTTTGTCAACCTTTGCCTGTACACAAAGGGCATGCTGGCTGTATTTCCGGGGCTCTCATTATTACCAACCTGGAAAACCTCTCTTCCCCTTGGCCTCCAGGTCTCGGGTGGACCGTGTGGGCCCAGGGACTCGGTCCCCTCCAGAAGACGACCCTCCTGTGCAGCACAGTGAAGGAGGACTGGAGACCCATTCCCTGGTTCCTCCGATGGGAGGCAGGCTTCGCCTTTTCTTTCAGGAATGGGCCCTTGTTACCATGGATTGCTGGGTGCTAGACACCATTCAGTTTGGCTATGTTCTGGAATGCAAAGAGCCTATTCCGGATACCTTTGTCATTTCCCCTTGTGGTTCTGCGATCAAAAGTGCTGCAGTGTGTGGACCACCTTAGACAAGTTGCTACACCTGAAGGTGGTGATGCCTGCTCCCCCGAATGAACGGGACAGAGGCAGATGTTCCATCTATTTCATGGTGTCCAAAAAGAATGGTTCTTTCCCACCCATTCTGGACCTCAAGAAAGTCAATGAACACTTGTGCGTTCTGCGCTTCCGGATGGAAACTGTGCACTCGGTGATTCAAGCAGCATGCCGAGGGGAGTACTTGACTTCTCTGGATCTGGCCGAGACATATTTTCATATCCCAATTCAGGCGGATCAGCAGACGTAATCTGCGTTTTGCTGTGCTTTGCTCTATCAGTTCATCTCTCTCCCTTTTGGGCTATCCATTACCAAAACGACGTTCTCCAAGGTCATGGTGGTGGCGGTTGTTTCAATGCAGTGCCAAAGGATCTGTGTCCATTCCTATCTGGACAACTGGCTCATCCGAGCCCATCCCCTTTCAGAAGTGTCTCAGGTGGCAGTCCCGAGTGGTGTCCTTTTTGGAGCTCTTTGGCTGGATGATTAATCAGAGAATGATCCAGCTCTTGCCTTCCCAGTCCCTGGAGTTTCTGGGTTCATGTTTCAACATTTCAGTAGGCAGAGTTTTCCTGTCAGAGAACATCAGGACTGTTGGATTGCCTGAAGCTGTAATGTGTGCAGCACTCTCCCGAAGTCTTGGATTATCTTCAGCTCCTCGGATTGATGACGACCATGAATCACCCAGGAAATTGTTAACAGATTACCTTAGAAGCACAGGCATAAATAGTTCAGCTAGAGCTCTGTGATTCTTAGTCTTGAAAGGCTATCCAAAGGGACTGCTACTGCTGGAGAGAGTTCTGCACTTGTAAGTATTTACTTTGGGGAAATTCTCTAAATATTGGAGAAAAGGGAAATTTTTGGATTAAAAGCTGATCAATCTATGTAATTTAGAATCCAGTGTATTTGTTAACTCAGGGCCTAGTATCAGCATTTAGTTTACCAGGGCCTAGTATTAGCAGGTAGCTTTTAGTTCAAATTTAAAACTCAGTCGGGGCCTAAAATCAACAGATAGCTTTTAATTTAAATCAAATCGGAGTATAGCAAGTGAGGTGATCAAATTTGAAGATGGCACAAAATTATTCAAAGTTGTTAAATCCCAAGAGGACTGTGAAAAACATCAGGAGGACCTTGATAAATTGGAAGACTGGGTGCCAAAATGGCAGATGAAATTTAATGTGGACAAATACAGAGTGTTATGCACCTAGGAAAGAACAACCCCTACTACGGTTACATAATGTAAGGTACCGCCTTAGAAACCACCACCCAGGCAAAATATTTAAGCATCATCGTGGATAATACATTGAAACTCTCCGCCCAGTGTGCAATGGTGACCAAGAAAGCAAATAGAATGCTAGGAATCATAAGGAAAGGAATGGAGAATATAAGGATATTATAATACCTCTGTATCATTCCATGATGCGACCGCACCTTGAATATTTTGTGCAATTCTGGTCACTGAATCTTAAAAAGGATATAGTGGAATTAAGAAAAGGTACAGAGAAGAGCCATCAAAATAGTAAAGGAGATGGAAGGATACCCCTTTGAAAAGAGGCTATAAAGATTAGGGCTCTTCAACCTGGAAAAGAGAAGGCTGAGAAGGGGATATGATAGTGGTCTATAAATGAATGGAGTGGAATGGGTAAACGTAAATTGTTTACGCCATCAAAAAGTAGAAAGACTAGAGGACATGCAATGAAACTACAGTGTAACCCAATTAAGACTAATAAAAATATTTTTTTACTCAACGCATAATCAAACTCTAGAATTACTTAAACAAATGGTGATGGAACCGACCAGGGAAGGCTTATTGTTGGATTTATTACTCACCAACGGAGATAGCATGTCGAACATCCAGGTGGGTGCCCATTTGAGCAGCAGCGACCATCAAACGATGTGGTTTGAGATTAAAGCCAAGGCAGAATCCAATCACAGCAAGGTCAAAGTCCTAGACTTCAGAAAAACTGACTTCAGTAAAATGACTAAGTACCTTGAAGATGAGTTAGCAGGGTGGGAGGCGATAAGGGAAGTAGAATTACAATGGACTAAACTAAAGGAGGTAATAAAAGAAGCAACAGATACATATGTAAGGAAAGTAAATAAAAAAAAGAGGAAAAGGAAACCCATTTGGTTCTCCAAAGAAGTGGCTGTACAAATAAAGACAAAAAACACAGCTTTCACAAAATTCAGACGTTCACAGAGGAACACAGAAAAGAAAACAGGATAAAACTAAAAGAGACAAAAAAATAAGGATAGCAAAATCAAAAAGCAGAAGAAAAGATGGCAAAAGATGTGAAGTGTGGCAACAAAACGTTTTTCAGGTATATTCGGGAGAGGAGGAAAATCAGAAGTGGAATTTCAAGATTCAAAAGTGACGAGAACGGATTTGTGGAAAGTGACATTGAAAGAGTAGTTACTCACCTGTAACAGGTGTTCACCAGGAGCAGCAGGAATCAGCCCTCACATATGGGTGACGTCGGCGCCGACAGAGCCCCCGTGCGGAGCATTTCCCCAGCTTTCAAAGAAAGCCTTTGGGAATGCAACGCGTATGCGCGGTCCCCTTCCCGCCCAAGGGTGCCATCTTGCTCAGTCTGATGACATAGCTAAGACAGCAAAAATAACAAAATAAATCATATGACCGCAACTCCAAGGCGAGGAGGGAGGGTTGTGAGGACTGCTTCCTGCTACTCCTGGAGAACACCTGTTACAGGTGAGTAACTACTCTTTCTCCAGGACCAAGCAGGAAGTCAGTCCTCACATATGGGACTCCCCAGCTTAAGGCTACCGGAGACCAAAAGCTGAAAAAATGAGCTCCCTCTAGAGCCTCAGCATGCAAGAAAAGAATCTTCTCTGATAACGCCCCCGAACGGTAGCCCAACACCAGGGCCGGAGGGTAGGAGTTGCCTAAACCCCAAAGAGATTATGAAGTACCGCCTGCCCGAAAGCACTGTCCCTGCGGGACTCCCTCTCAAGACAGTAGTGGGCCGCAAAAGTCTGGCTTGAAGACCAGGTAGCGGCCCAGCAGATGTCTGCCAACGGAATAGAGCGGAGATGAGCCACTGACGCAGCCTTCGCCCTGACACGGTGAGCCGTGACTCGACCCTGCAACGAGAGGCCGGCTGCCATGTAAGCCCAGGCGATACAGTCAGCTACTCATATGGACAAAGTATGCTTGGAGACAGCCAACCCCAACTTATTGGGGTCAAAAGAGACGAAGAGCTGAACAGCCCTCCGGTGCTCCAGCGTACGGTCAAGGTAGAAGGACAACGCCCTCCTACAGTCCAGGGTATGCAAGACCATCTCAGCCCGGCTTGGATGCGGCCTGGGAAAGAAAGTTGGAAGAACCACCTCCTGATTGAGGTGGAAGGAGGAGACAACCTTTGGAAGGAACTTAGGGTGAGTCCGTAAGACTACCCTGTTCCTATAGAACCTAGTATAAGGCGCATCTGATACTAGGGCTTGAAGCTCACTCACTCACCTTGCTGAGGTCAAGGCTACCAGAAACAACGCTTTCCAGGAGAGAAAACGCAGAGGGCAAGTAGCCATAGGTTCAAATGGTGGGCATGTAAGCCATTGAAAGACATTTAAATCCCATTCAGGGGCAGGTGGACGCACTGGAGGCTTAAGCAAAAGCAGGCCTCTGAGGAAGCGAGCCACCAAAGGATGGCTTGAGAGAGACTGACCCTACACTGGGGAGTGGTGTGCTGAAAGAGCACTAAGATGAACTCTCACAGAATTGGACTTAAGGCCTAGGTTTGACAGGTGAAGCAAATATTGCAGCACCACTGGCACTAGGCATGAGAAAGGATTTTCGTTGTGTTGAGTGCACCAGGAAGAGAATCTACGCCACTGAAGGGCATAAGACCTTTGGGTGGACTGCCTCCTAGAGGCCAAGACCATGTCCTCCACTTCCTCCACTTCCCTTTCAGCAGCCAGGCCATCAAACTGAGGGACTGGAGTAGGGGTGTAAGAGAGATCCCTGCTCCTGAGACAGGAGATCGGGTTGCATCCCCAGAGGAAGAGGGGTGTCCACCGCTAGTTGCAGAAGAAGTGGGAACCAGGGTTGTCTCGGCCACCTGGGGGCCACCAGGATCACAGAGGCCTTGTCCCAGATCACTTTGAACAGTGTCTTGGACACTAGAGGCATAGGAGGAAACGCATATAGAAGGCCTGTAGACCATGGAATGAGAAATCCGCTGCTACTCGGAAAGGATGCGGTTGTCTGGAGCAGAACCTGGGAAGTTGACGGTTCAGAGGACTGGCAAAGAGATCTATGGTTGGAAGACCCCATCGCAAGAAGATCTGTTGAACCACTAAAGGATTCAACTGCCATTCGTGCAGCTGCAGGATCCTGCTCAATCTGTCTGCCAGGTAATTCTCCTGACCTGGGAGATAGACCGCTTTGACTGCCCAGGAGCACAGTTTCTGCACCTCCTGACATAGAAGACGGGACCCTGTGCCCCCTTGTTTGTTCACATAGAACATAGCAACTTGATTGTCCGTCTGGACTAAGACGGACTGGTGAGAGGTGAGATGGGAGAAAGTTCTCAGGGCTAAGCGGATAGCTCTCAGTTATAAGACATTGATCTGCTATGTGGCATCCCAAGGAGACCACAGGCCTCGAGTGCATGCTCCTTGGCAATGTGCACCCCAACCTTGAAGAGACGCATCTGTTGTCAGCACTTGAGAGTGTGGGGGTGTCTGAAAGAACACCCCTTGCACTAAATTCAGAAGATGGAGCCACAACTGTAGAGAAGACTCGAGCAGTTTGGACACCCTCACTCTGTCCGTGAGGTTTCTGTGGCCTGGTGCCACTGAGTTCTGAGGCCCCATTGAGCTGGCCTCATGTGTAGACGGGCATTTGGAATTACATGGACCGTGGAAGCCATGTGGCCAAAGAGCCTCAGGAATTGTCTGGCGGAGACCAGAGAATTGCTGTGGAACTGCTTGGCTAGATCCATCAATCTGTGGGCCCTGTCCACAGGTAAAAAGGCCTTCGCCTGAAGGGTGTCCAGTCTTGCTCCTATGAACTCCATGTTCTGTGAGAGGTGCAAAGTGGACTTTGCAAAGTTTATAACAAATCCCAGGTGCTGAAGCAGAGCGATTGGCCTCCTGTGGGGATTGACCCCTGATGAGCCAGTCGTCCAGGTATGGAAAGACAAAGAGGCCTTGAACCCTTAGGTAGGCTGCCACCACCACCAGGCACTTGGTGAATACCATGAGGGCAGAGGTTAGGCCAAAAGGTAATACTCTGTACTGATAGTGGTTTCCTCCCACCACAAATCTGAGATATTGTCTGTGGTCTGGATGAATAAGGATGTGAGTATAAGCATCCCTTAGGTGTAAGGAGCATAGCCAATCTCCCTGCTGGAGGTAGGGCAGCAGGATTCCAAGGGTAAGCATCTTGAACTTTTCCCTCTCCAGGAACTTGTTGAGATTTCGCAAGTCTAGGATAGGTCTGAGGCCTCCTTTTCTCTTTGGTACCAGAAAGTACCTGGAATAGACGACTTGACCTCTCAGGTGGTGGGGCACCGGTTCCACTGCCTGCTCCTAAACAAGACTTGCCAACTCCTGCAGGAGTAAGTCCCTGTGCAGAGGGAGTCTTGGAGGCTCCCCTGAAAAGTAGGAGGGAGGTACCTGGTGGAAGTGGAGGAGATAGCCCTTCTGGACTATACTTAGTACTCAGGTATCCCTTGTTACGGCTGACCACCTGTGGGCGTACAGGGCCAGCCGGCCTCCTTTGCTGATGTGGGCCAGCTGAGGAGGAGAGGCTATGCCACTGGAGTCAAAACCCCGCTCCCTGCTGTGCAGGAGCCGGAGCTGGCGGCTTGGGGGTTTTCTGCCTACGGGGCCCATGTCACTGCCCCTTGGCCTGCTGACCCTGTTGGGGAGCTACAAGGCCTGAAAATGAGGGTACTGTTTATAGGCAGATGACTTCCTCGGGTAAAAGGTTTTTTCCCCCAAGCCCTTCTTCTTCTTCAGAGAAGGGGCAGAGGCCTCTCACGAAGGGGCAGAGGCCTCTCACGAAGGGGCAGAGGCCTCTCACGAAGTCCGGGCCCGTCCGGACACAGGGTCAGAGAAGATTCTTTCCTTTTGGTGCTGTCGACTCAACGCCTTCGAGGACATTTTCCCACATGGGCCACGGATCATCGGGTCATGATCAGGTCCGAGGCACTGGAGGCAGCAGTCATGCGTGTCGGTGAGAGACATAAGTTTCTTACACCGATCACACTTTTTAAACCCGCTGGCAGCCATCAGGGGAAAAAGGGCCCCTGCGAGGTCAAAAGACAGGGCTGCCAGTGAAAACAGAAAAATGGTGCGTACGCTAGTCACTAAGGACAAAAACCGATAAAAGTCGTCCGGGCTCAATACTGATGTATCGGGCCCAGGCGGGAAAGGGAAACAGGCGTCGAAACGAAGAAAAAAACGGGTCCATGCAGAGAAATCAACTTTTTCCTCGGGTGAAAACGAAGCACGTCTGTCGGGCTCCGCGGAAAAAAGAAGACTGAGCAAGATGGCACCCTTGGGTGGGAAGGGGACCACGCATGCGCGCTGCATTCCCAAAGGCTTTCTTTGAAAGCTGGAAAATGCTCCGCATGGGGGCTCCATCGGCGCCGACATCACCCATATGTGAGGACTGACTTTCTGCTTGGTCCTGGAGAAAAAGCAAATATGCTAAACAAATACTTCTGCTCTGTTTTTACTAAAGAAAATCCTGGAGAAGGACCACCTGTGATTGACAAATATACAAATGGGAATGGAGTAGATACCACACCATTCACAGAAGATGATGTGTTAGAACAGCTTGCAAAACTGAATGTGGACAAGGCCATGTGACCGGAGGGGATACAGCCCAGGATACTAAAAGAGCTCAGAGAGGTTCTTGCAGGGCCGTTAAAGGATGTTTTTAACAGATCTTTGGAGACAGGAGAAGTTCCAGAGGACTGGAGAAGGGCTGATATGGTACCTCTTCACAAAAGTGGTAATAAGAAAGAGGTGACAAACTACAGGCCAGTAAGCCTTACCTCAGTGGCGGGAAAAGTAATGGAGGCATTCCTGAAAGAGAAAATAAAGGACTTTCTCGAAACCAACAGGTTGCATGACTCAAGACAACATGGTTTTACACCAAATGACAAACTTGCCAAACAAATCTGATTGAGTTCTTTGACTGGGTGACCAGAGAACTAGATCAAGGGCATGCGATGGATGTGATCTACCTAGATTTCAGCCAAGTCTTTGATAGGAGGCTTATCAATAAACTCAACAGCTTGAGGATGGGTCCCAAGGTGGTGAACTGGATTAGAAATTGGTTGACTGACAGACGACAGAAAGTGATAGCAAACGGTACTCACTCAGATGTAAGGAAGGTGATTAGTGGTATGCCCCAGGGTTCGGTCTTTGGGCCGGTACTGTTCAATGTATTTGTGAGTGATATTGCTGAAGGACTGAATGGAAGTGTCTGTCTTTTTGCAGATGACATGAAAATTTGCAACAGAGTGTACTCACCTCAGGGAGTGGATAACATGAGGACAGATCTACAAAAGCTGGAAGAATAAATCTTAACTGCCAAGCATTAGACCAATGTGAAGAAGTGCAGCGTCATGCCTTTGGGAAGCAGAAATCCAAGGGAACTGTATGTGATAGGGGGCGAGAGATTGGTGTGCAAGGACCAGTAGAACCTTGGAGTGATTGTTTCTGAGGATCTCAAAGTAGCGAAACAGTGTGACAAGGCAGTGGCAAAGGCCAGAAGGATGATGAGTTGCATACAAAGAGGAATTACCAGCAGAAAGGAAGAGGTACTAATGCTACTGAACAAGTCGCTGGTGAGGCGTCACTTGGATTATTGTGTTCAGTGTTGGAGACCGTATCTAGCAAAAGGATATAAAAAGACTGGGAATGGTTCAAAGGAAGGCGACCAAAATGATTTAGGGTCTGCGTCAGGAGACGTATGAGAAGAGACTTGAAGACCTAAATATGTACACTTCTAGAGGAAAGGAGGGACAGGGGAGATATGATTCAGACCTTAAAATACTTAGAGTATTAATGAACAAACAAACCGCTTCCTAAGACAGGGAAGCTGTAAAACTAGAGGGCATAACATGAAGCTGCAAGGAGGTAAACAGAGGCAATGTCAGGAAATACTTTTTCACTGAAAGGGTAATGGATGCTTCGAATGCCCTCCCAATGGAAGTGGTGGGGGCAAAGACAGTGATGGAATTCAAAATGGCATGGGACAGACACTGAATCCCTTTATAGCAAAAGGATAAAATCAAAATAAACATAACTATTTCAACAAATAGGGGTGTCCTACACAGAGCGGTTGGTACACCCCTAAACAAAGGCATGCGGAGGGGTGACTTGCATGGAGCGGCAGGTGCACCTGCTCTTGCCGCTTTGTTGGGCAGACTAGATGGATCATACTGGTCTTTATCTGCTGTCATATACTATGTTGGTATGTAATTCATTACCAGAGGGTGTATCAAAAGCCATCACTGCAGCTGATTTAAAAAAAGGTTTGGACAAGCTCCTCAAGGAAAGGTCCATAAACCATTATTAAAAAGGACCTGGCAAATCCACTGCTGGTCCCAAGATGAGCATTGTGGAACCTGTGTGCCTTTTTGGGAACCTGCCAGGCACTTGCAACTTGGATTGACCACTATTGGAACAGGATACTGAGCTTGATGGATTTTGGTCTGACCCAGATTGCTATTCTTATGATCACAGAGAGAGTACCATGGACGCGTGCTCAAATGTGACTGCTCCAGTGGTCCTTTTTGACTCAGTGGTTCCAGAGTTCTTAGGAGTCTGAGTGTAGGCGTCCGCTTCTGTTGATAGTGAAGGCCAGCCTGTGGTGCCAGTGGCAGCACTGTCATCTGAGGAAGGGTGTATCGCTGGATGATTTCTCCTGGATCCTGTTGACGATGGATGCCAGTGTCTCGGGTTGGAGAGTCCATTGCCAAGACCCCATTGGAACCATAGGGAAATGGTATGATCCGTCAAGCGCTTCGAGGCAAGGGCCATCAGATTGGCTCTTCTACGTTTCTGGCCCCTGGTCAAAGGCTGGGCGGTTCAAGTGTTGTCAGACAATGCCATATTGCCAAAGTTTGACACTTCTTCAGTCACACACAAACATGGGGCCTGAGGGTATCAATGCCCTGACCCAACCTTGGCCAAGTCAACAGCTAATATACATGTTTGCTCCATGGCTCCTGGTGGTGCATATGATTTGGCTAATAGAATGCCACCTGGGCAGGATTGTTCTAGTGGCACCAGATTAGCCAAGAAGAGCGTAGTTTGAAGACCTGATGCAGCTCCTACAGGAGCCTCCTCTTTGGTTGCCATCATTTTGGGGTCTATTGCGACAGGGACCGATTGTCCTGGAGGACCTAGCTCCCTTCTTGCTCATGGCATGGCTCTTGAAAAGAGATGGCTAGCATGTAAGTGCTGCTCTCCAGCGGTTGCTCTGCTTGGTGTCCAGAGGTGGCCTATCAAGTTAGCATACGTATGGATAATGGTTCCTCTTTGAGCAATGGTGAGGCCCAGAGCAATTGGCTCCCGAGGCGGACAAGTTGTCTGCCCTGTTGGATTTTCTAAAGGATGGTCTAAAGAAGGGCATTTTCCTTAGCTCCCTGAAAGTTCAAGTGGCCGCCCTGGTCTCTTTCTGGGATCTGCTGACCGGCAAGTCTTTTGCCTTGTACCCGGACATCTTGTGTTTTCTCCAGAGGGTTCAGCATCTGTGTCCTCCCCTGCGATCTAAAATCCCTTCCTGGGATCTATGTCTGGTGCCCAGCGCTCTGATGATAGCGCCCTTTGAGGGTCCCATGCAAACACTGGGTAGCACCTGATGCTTTTCTCCTAGACTGGAATGAGGGCTTTCTGTATGCATATCCCCCAACTACTCTGGTGGCCAAGATCTTCTTCAAATTACAGGCAGATGGCGCCACCATGATTCTCATAGAGCATTGACTCAGGCAACCCTAGTTTCTCCTGTTGCTTCAGCTGTCTCAGCAGCAGCTGCTCAGGCTCGGCTGCACTCCAAACCTGGTTTCTCAGGACGTGCGAACCTATGGCATCCCAATGTATTGTGCCTGGTGCTCACGGCATGGTAGCTGAGCGCATAGTTCTTGCCCCCCCCCCCCCCCTCCAACTGCCAGAAGCAGTGGAGAACATGCTCCTGGCCTCATGTAAAGACTTTACACAATGCGCTTATGCCTTTAAGTGGTGCAGATTTTCCATCTGGTGTGAGGGCAAGGTTTTAGCCCAAGGGCCCTCGACAATCCCCAAGGCTGTGGTGTGGCGGTGGCGCTGCAATGCGCCTATCACCACAATGAGGCATTGCTGGCAATCCGCCAGCAGAAAGACCCACACTAGAGTTATATCAAGGAAGACTCCAATGAACTCCAGCTGCTGCAGACAGAGGTTAGACTTCAGGTAATTGACCACGAAGCAGAGACCTTCGAGCACCTCAATCGTGCTGGACACTGGCCAGTGTGACAGCCTTGATTAGCCAGTAATCCAGGTACAGGAAAACAAAGACCCCCTCCCCCAAGGTCCAGAGGAAGGCAGCCACAACTGCCAAGCACTTTGTGAAAATCGTGGGGGCTGCAGCCAGCCCAAAGGGCAGCATGCGGTACTGATAATGCTGGCCACCCAGCACAAAGCAAAGGTACTGCCCATGAGGTGGATGGATCGGAATATGCATGTATGCATCTTCCAGATCCAAGGAGCATAGCCAATTGCCGTGTACGAGGTAAGGCAGCAGGGTCCCTAATGAGATCATTTTGAACTTCTCGCACACCAGGAACAGATTGAGGTTTAAGTCCAGGATTGGATGGAACCCGTCGGTCTTTTTGGAAACAAGGAAGTACCTGGAGTAGAAGCCCTGTCCAATCTGAGCTGGAAGGACTGGCTCGATGGCAAGATCTGACAGGAGAGCCTTAGTCCGTCGGATCCATGGGGTCCCTCTCCAGGGTCGTATTGAGGTGGCAACTGAGTGAAGTGCAGTTGATATCTGCTTTGGACGATCTGCAGCACCCAGGTGTCCAAGGTGACAAGGGGCCACCAATAGGCAAAGTGCATGAGCCTCCCCATGATCTGTGGGGTACCTCAGCTGGCAATGGTCAACTGGCTATGCTCTTGAGGACCCCATCAAAACTTCGCACCCAGCTTGGGGGCAGGCTGCACCTTTAGGATCTTCTCCCTCCGCTGCGAGCAGGGAGCCTGCAGCTTAGGTTGCGCTGGCAGCCTAAGCCGGGGATACCAGCGTGGGTGTGGGTAGAAAGCTTTTTTGGCATGATGTTTCTTTTGTGCTTGGTCTGTGTTTTTTCTGGAGAGCCTGGTGAGAGTCATCTGTTCCTTCTTCAGCTCCTCGGCATTCTCTTCCATAGGTTTGCCAAAAAGGTTCTTTTCCCAGCAGGAGACATTGGCGATCTTGTCCTGGACCCACTGTTACAGATCCAAAGACTGTAGTTATGCCATCCCCATTGGACGGCAATGCCCACAGCTGCTACTCTGCTAGTGGACTCAAAGGTGTTGTAGGTGCCCCATACCATGAACTTAGAGCAAATCTTGCCGTGGACCATGAGAGCCCAAAAGGAATCATGGAAGTCCTCAGGAATAAGGGCGGCAAAGTCCTCCAGGTCCAACATGACATCCTTGAGGAACAAGCTCATATAAGTCTGGTAAGCCAGGATCCTGGCAATCAGCATGGAACCCTGGAAGCACGTTCTCCCAAAAGAGTCCAGGGTCTGATCCTTGCAACTCTGCAGAATCAAGGAATGCATCTTAGCACTCTTCACACGCTTCAATGCTGACTTGATAACACTGGAATTGTGGAGCAATTGAGGCTTTTAATACCCTGGGGCCTTCTAGATCTGGTACAGGGAATTGAGCCGGTGACTGGCCACCGGCAGCGTGAGTGGTGCCTCCCACAGATGCAGCAGCAGCTGCTGGAGAACATGGTGGATGGAAACCATCACTGCCTCTCGGGGGACTGAGGAGTACTGGAGAAAAAACTGGCATTGCTGGGAAACCACCCCGAAGGGGGAAAAAACCTACAAAAAGCACAAAAAAAAAACCCTAAAAGGGAAATAAAGGCTAACCGACGACGGGTGGAAAAGAATGAGAAAAAAAATCAGGTCATGATGACCAGATAGAAAACTTTTTTCCAGATGGCAGGAACACATCCTAGGGGCTCTGCGGCAAAAAAAAACCTGGAGAGTATGGCGCCACAGCAGGCGGGAAAGCAGGCACGCATACTTGGTGTACCTCCCAAAAGCTTCCTTTGGAAGCTGGAGAGCATACCGGGCATGGCTTCGTCAGTGATGTTACCCATACAGAAAGAGTAGTTACTCACCTGTAACAGGTGCTCTCCAGGAGCAGCAGGAATCAGTCCTCACATATGGGTGTCATCGGCGCCGATGAAGCCCCAGCGGAGCATTTCCCCAGCTTTCTATGAAAGCCTTTGGGAATGCAGGCACGCATGCGCGATTCCCTTCCCACCTAAAGGTGCCATCTTACCTCAGTCAAATGACATAGCTAAGAACAGCACACACGAATGAAAAATAAACTATGTACAACTGCAACGCCAAGGGGAAGAGGGAGGGTTGTGAGGACTGATTCCTGCTGCTCCTGGAGAAAGCACAGTTACTTACCTGTAACAGGTGATCTCTGGGAACAGCAGGAATTAGTCTTCACATATGGGTACGTCGGTACCGACGGAGCCTGCGCGGGAATGCTCCCCAGCATCCAATCAGAAAGCTTTTGGGAGCATCCCACAGCGCCTGCGTGCTGCCTTCCCGCCTTTCCAACTGTCTCTCCTCAGTTAGTTTTTCAGAGCTGAGACAAAGAGAGAGAAAGAAAGGAAAGGAAAGATAGAGATATACAACTCCTAGGGGAGGTGGGTGGGTTGTGAAGACTAATTCCTGCTGTTCCCAAAGATCACCTGTTACAGGTAAGTAACTGTGCTATCTCCAGGAACAAGCAGGAATGAGTCTTGACATATGGGGACTCCCAAGCTAAGATGCCTGGAGTCCTAGCATGCAGGGAACTGACATGCCACTCCTCATACTGCCAGGCATTAAGAGGATGGAGGGTAGGAGTTGAAGAGAAAGGAGCTTTAAGAAACAGCGAAGCTAAGATAGGACTACAGATCAAGAGTCCTTCTATATATGAGAATTACCATGAATACATATTGAAAAACTAATTTGCAATATTGAGCTTACCTACTGGTTGCAGGAGGTAGACAGATTCATGATATCTACTGCAGATCCAGTAGAGGAACTTCAAGGTGACCTCACTGAAGTGAAGGTGACAACTCACGGGAGAACAGTGAAGGTCAAACCGTGGTGAAGATAACCCCAGGATGGAACTGGGGTAGCAGATAAACCGGCAGGTCTTCAGGGGAAGCTTTATGGGAAAAGCTGAGCACTCCTTTAGCTACAGGGTTATTCATATTTGGGAACAAAGGAGGAAGACTGACCGATTTAAATAATGAAGTCCAGGAGGGAAGAGAGGTATAGGAAAAAACCTGTATTCCCAGGGAAAGGACAGGTGTCTGAGAGGGTGGACCTCAGACCTAATGAAGATCTGCCATGACAGCCTTAACTGGCATGGATCTCCAGTGATATTGAGCCCTTAGGGACATTGGATAAGCTGTTGGTACCACAGGAGTGGTTGTGTGCGTAATCCTCCAAACATGCTGTGGAACAACATGAAGAAGGATAAAGCCCTGACTGGAACCCATAGGAAGGTAATACTTATATGGGTAGAGACCGTCAAGAGATAAATATGTGAATACATATCTAGCTATGAAAGAACTCGACAGAGAGAGATATATGGGTATATATCCATATATATATATGGGAAGAAATATATATAGATATGCAACACTTAGTGATATATATCCCTTCATGACAAGAACTAAAAGGCAGAGGATATGCACACTCAGCTGATCAACTTATACATCTAAGATGTATATAGACATATATATATACGCATATATAGACTATATATATACGCATATATATATACGCATAAAAAGACTATAAATAAATATAGGTCCAAATAATTGTCAATGATTGGTTTCACTTGGGAGATGTGAACAAGAAAGATTCAGGTGACAACAAGAGGTGAAACCTACTTGAAAGAATGTATCCCAAGAATCTTTCCCTCCTGGTAACAAAGATGCAGAATGTATCTAACAAGCTGACCAGGATGGTTACATGAAAGACAGAGGATATTGTTACTCTGTAGCAGCAAGCTTTGAGTCTAGTAGAACTCCATCCAAATGAATGGGCAGGAAAACACATAGAGGGGATACTGAGTGATCCTTTGAAGGAACCAGGGATACCCTGGGTTCCTGGCATAACTCTGTGCTGTCCATGAAGGTGCAGCTACAGAGAAAGGGCATATTCCGTATAGGAATTGGTTAAGTCTTTATGCTTTCATGTAAAGGAGTTTTATGCTCTTTGTTTAAAGAGAAAATAAAAAGAGTTAAAGAATCCCTACAGTCATGAGGATCATGACTGCAAGGCCTTTTGCAACCCTGTAAGAAGGCATTAGAGAAAAACTCCATGCTCTCTGGCAAGGGCCCAATAGTTGAAGAGCTTCTCTGAGGATTGCAGAGAGTATCATGCAGGAGAAAGAGTTGTCTGATGGAGAGGTGGCAGTCATAACAAGTATGCTGCCAATCCCAAGGGAAAAGTGGTGATAAAGATTATCCAAGAAGATGTTCTTGGAATCACTACTAAGACCAGACAGAAGTGGGAAGGATAGCCCTGAAAACTTGTGGAGAAGTACCAGAAGTCCCACTAGTAGGCTCCTGCAGGGGCAAATGCTGATGGACAACAGCAGGATCTTTCTATGTAGAAATGTCCAGTGGATGCCCTTTTGCTTGTAAATGGAAGATGCTTTCCAGTTGGTGTGCTGAGAAGGGTCTTAACCCTTCAGCACTATCTGTGAGTCCTTAATGGAAATTGTACTGCAATTTTGCAATACAGACTCTAAGGTTACAGACAGACGAAATGTGGAGAAAACACATGTATCTGTCTGAGGAACTGTCCAAGCAAAAGGGAGGGGAGTCAATACAGAAGAGAGAACTCCACACTGGCAATAGAAAGACTAGATAGGCTGACGGGGAAGCCTACCAGTGTGATGGCACCACTCTTATGAAGGCAAACCTGATAAGAGGGTAGGGACAGAAAAGCTGAGAGGAGACGTACCAGATGGTAAGTCTGTAGAAGGAGAAATTTCAAGCTGGCACAGAGACTATCATCTGATAGTTAGGAACTCCCTCTTCCTGGTGAGAGGAAGAGGAGTAATCTGTGACTTATAGCCTGAAAATCCTGACAGCTCAAAAAAATATAAGTACTAAACAATGGATGTCTTGGAAAGAGATCCATGTAAGAAACAAAAACAGTTATTCTGAATCTTGAGAGACAGAAAAAACAGAGAACTCAGAAACCTATGGTTACTGAAGTTACTGAGCCTGGTGAGGGTATGGCCCCTTCAGATTAAGGCGGTCTTTCCCCTGACTGGGAACATCTGCACGATGGGCCAAAAAAGAAGAAAACCTCCTCCTCCTAGGGGAGGAAGGTATGATAGGAGTTTTCCTACCTACTGGGGAAGAGAAAGGCTTAGAAGAGCCTTGAGACACAGGGAAGTCAGTGGGGCACTGAGCAACCTGTTGGAGAGACTCTTTATTGAAGAGATTGTCTCCAGTACAAGGAGAGTTACCCAGTCTCTGTTGTGCCCATATGTTTAAATCTGAAGCTTGGAGCCAGGCCCTACGTAGTGCCCCTATGGCTATAGCAGAGGTTCTGCTAACAGACTCAAATGAGTCTAGGGAAGCACGAGACAGAAACCAAGAGATATCCTGCATCTGACTAAGTAGTGAAGAATAGTCTGCAGTCTTGGGCTCTGAAAGGAAAGGAGTCAAAAGATGTAATTGCTCTGTGACCTCCTGAAGAGATAGACTCATATAGAAAATATATGAGAGGATTCTTGTTGACAGCATGGACGTCTGGAAGATTTGACGTCCAAAGGCATCTAGTGTCCTAGACTCACGACCTGGAAGATAAGAAGAATGCTTCTTCTTACTTCCCACCTTCCTCAATGCTGATTCCACTACAAGGGAATGATGAGGGAGTTGAGGCTTTTGAAACCCTGGAGAGGGGGGCACCTGATATAAAAGATCAGTTGCTCTAGATGGTGGGGGTACCCTTAAAGGTGCTTCCCACATTCTCAATAGAAGATCCTGCAAGGAATAATGCAAGGGAAGCATTATGTGTGCCTTTGCCTCAGAAGAAACAAAGGCCTGTGTAGGATCACCAGGGATAGAAATGGCAAGTGATCTTGCCATATCCAGAAGGAAATTCTGAAAGGAAGGCTCTCCAAAGAGAACTTCCCTTGGACAGGTCAGATCTGAAGATCTAGCCTGAGCACCGAAGAGTTTATCTGCACGGTGCAAGACAGAATCCTTAAAGGATGTATGCTGGTACTGGGGATCAAGACCTGTGAAAGGCAGTACCGCTTCGTCCATGCCAGGTATCGACTCCAGACTTGGTATCGAAAGGAGTGATCCTGTTGAAAAAGGCATGGAAGCAGAAGACTGCGATGGTATAGCAGGTACCGGTACCGGTATGGATACCGGTAGGAGTGTCAGTATCGGGGGTGATACCGACATCGAAGCAGTCATCGGTGGCAGCTCAAACGGTACTGAGGTACAGCACGGAGCGCCGATACCGAGCACCCGGCACCGATAGGTATCGGAACCGAGCCGTGTCGGTACCGAGTCCTCCAGACTCGAGATCGATTCCAGACTCGGCATCGAGAGAAGCGAGTCTATCGATGCACGTCTGGAGGGTACCGATGTCGGTAATAGTATCGGTATCGATGCCGATACTGGAAAGTCAAACTGGTCCTTAACCAGCGGTCCCGAGGGTACCAAGGAGGCCAGATGACGATCCTTGGTGAGGAGTGTTACGTCCAACACCGGTGCTGATGCCGGGGAATCGGTACCGCTCGAAGCGGATGCCGCCACCGAACATGGCTCAGGTATGTTCTGTGAGGGGTGAGCCCCAGGAACAACCTGAAACCCCTTAATGCTTTGGAGGCCGAAACCTCCCGCGGGGTTTTGAGCCAGGGGACCCTCGAGGGCAAGGCCGGAGCCATCTGCATGCTGTGCATGAGATCTACCACTCGAGCACTGGCTAGTCTTAACAGACTGTTTGTGGGTTACCTGATCCTGTGAGGAGGAGGAAATGGTCGATGCCCCGATACCAGAAGGGGTTTGGGTATCGAGGAAGACTCGATGTAGAACCTCTCCTCTCACCAAAGTGTAGCCGGACTTAAGAATTGGACTTAAGGCCCTGATTGGATAAATGCAGTAAGTACTGAAGAACTACTGGCACAGTATAGGAGAAAGGATCCTCTGTACGTAGGTGACACCACACAGAAAACCTCTTCCACTTGAGAGCATAGGTTTTCCTAGTGGACTGTTTCCTAGAGGCGAGGAAAACCTCAACTTCCCGAGGTAGGCCCCAGGGAGCCAACTGCTTGGCCAGATCCCGCAAGTACATGCCCATGTACAGCTGGTAAGACTGGACACGGCAAGCAAGCATCGAGCCCTGAAAACACTTTCTACAGACGCCATCTAGGTTTCGGGCCTCCCTGCCCGGAGGCACCGCGGAGTGCATCTTCTGACTCTTCAGACGATGCATGGCCGATTCCACAACCATGGAATGGTGTGGTAGCTGTGCCTTCTGAAAACCAGGGCTCTTACGGAGCTGATAGATCGAATCGACTCGCTTGCTAAGAACCGGCGCCGAGGCCGGTGCCTCCCACATACGGAAGAGGAGCCGTTCCAGCATCGGAGGAACCGGGACAGTAAAGGCCTCCTTCGGAGGAGAGTCATACTGTAGTGCCTCGAGCTCTTCAGCTCGAGGCTCTTCCTTGGGATCCGCAGGAATAGCCAAGGCAGTGGCCATATCCCGGACGAACTCCGAGAACCAGGTGTTCTCCGGGGGGGACCTACTCCGGGGCTCAGACTGCAGTGAGTCCGAAGGGACGCACCGAGTCTTAAAGGTGTCAGGAGACTCCTCGTCCTCCGTCTCCCAAGCCAACTCGTCAGAGGAAGAGTCGGGGTCCGACCCCGCGGGGCCCTGGAGCACCCGCCCCGACGCCGGAAGCACCGGCGTCGATGCCCTCGGTCCCGAACGGGAGGTCAAGGGGGACCGTGACCGAGGTCGACTCCGAGCCACGATGGACTCGAGTATTGGCTCGGTCTCCGGGGTCGACTTCGACGTCCCGGTGATCGGGGCAGATGCGCCACAGGCTGGCCATCAGTGCCCGCTGCTGCTCCATGAAGGCAGACATTCTGCTCTCCAAGGCTGTCATCCTGAGACTCAGCTCGGAAGACGCAGCAGCCACCGACTCGGGCCCCGGCGGCGCCGGACCAGACGTCGGCTTCCTGGGAGGAGAGTCCACGAGGACTACGGGGCTTATGTGTCCAGCAGACTCTGGCTCCACAACTTTGGCAGGCTTCTCCAGTTCCACAGGCCCAGGGCGACGGTTGGGGGTCTTAGACCTGGCCCTCGAGGAGCCAGGGACCTCTTCCGACGATGCCCTCGCGAGCTGTTTCTTCCTCTTGCGTTCCCGGTCGGGGGACCCCCTGTCCAAGGAGCTTCGACAGCGCTCGGGATCGGAATCCCGAGATGTCGAGGCCTCAGACGAGGTCCTGGCCCGGCCGGAGGCTGAGTCTGAGAAAAGCCTTTCCTTTTGTTGCTGGCGACTTCGAAGTGCCTTGGATGACATTTTTCCACAGGCCCTGCACGACTTAGGATCGTGGTCGGGGCCCAGGCTCCGAAGGCAGCAGTCGTGTGTGTCGGTGAGAGACATTAGTTTCTTACACCGATCATACTTCTTAAAACCGCTGGAAGCCATCGGGGAAAAAAGAGTCCCCGCGAGGTCAAAAGACCGGCCTTCCAGGGGAAAAGAGAAAAAAGGGCGCGAACGCCAGCCACGAAGGGCAAAAACCGAAAAAGAGGAATCGGGCTCGATACCGGTGTACCGAACCCGGCGGGAGGGGAACCGGCGTCGAACCGGAAGAAAAAGAGCAAAAAATCGCTGAAAAATCTAATTTTAACCGGGAAAACTGGACACATGTCCGGTGGGCTTCACGGAAAAAAAAGAGACTGAGGTAAGATGGCACCTTTAGGCGGGAAGGGAACCGCGCATGCGTGCCTGCATTCTCCAAAGGCTTTCATAGAAAGCTGGGGAAATGCTCCGCTGGGGCTTCATCGGCGCCGATGACACCCATATGTGAGGACTGACTTCCTGCTTGGTCCTGGAGAACTATTGATTGGCTTTAACTGCAGCTGATCTTTAGCATTCTCCAGAAGTTGCAGCCCTAGGCAAATGCTAAGTCTAATTAATGTTTAAACTGGCCTGACTGCAATGAATATAATCCTCCACTTGTTCCTTTGAATTTTATAAACCTTGCATCCTTAACAGTGATAGCTTAAGGTGTCATGAGCCAAACCTATGCCTTTTTTTTTTAAATTAAGATTTCAATCTACACAATACCAAAAAAAGTATACAGAAACAAAATAAATCCTTACAAAATATACAGACAGGCATTACAAAACAAGGACATTAGCCCACATCTCAGGGAAACTACAAAAGATAGCAATAAAGAAAATAAGTCAGGAGATCAATGCCTATAACAAGAGGAATAGACCCCTGCCATACCAGCCCATCAATCAACAAACCCCCCCATCAACATAGCAACTACAACAAATCAAAGAAAAAGGTCACTATATCCTTTCCTTGTCGAGAATCAACTTTTCTAAATCTGAAGGTGATAGAAAAACAAATTTATCTTGCCCAAAAGAAACTAAACACTTACAAGGATAATGCAAGAAGAATGTAGCACCCAAAGCAAGAACTCTAGATTTAAGAGCAAGTAAAGACTTCCTCCGTAGTTGTGTAACACGAGAAACATCAGGAAAAATAGTTACTTATCGCCACAATAAGAAATATCTTTTTTCCTAAAATACGCCTTAAGAATAGCAATTTTATCTTCCTCAGAAACTGAGACAATGTAGCGCTAGTGAAAATAATATCCTGAGCATCCTCTAAGAAGGCAGTCAAATCAAAATTATTCTTATCCTCAAGGACAGTTGCTTCCCCCTCCTCTGCACTCTGCTGAATAACTTTAGTAGAAATATACTACTACTTATTAAACACGAGAGAATCAGCAGTTGGGAGGAGAAGCACATCCTTCAAGTATTTCCTAAACAATATTTGTGGAGATAATAAACTAAGCACTCTTAAATTCTTGCTCCTAGTCATAGTCTCCAAATTCTCAAGTTTTTGGTGCACAAGAAAGCTGTCCTTCATATTAATAGACTGGACAGAAGCAAAAAGACTTAACTTGAGTATCAATATTCAAAACACATGAATTCAAAGTCCCAATTCGATCATCCAAATTCTGAAATTTAAGGACAGCATCATTGGTACAAATGCAATGTGTGCCTTCGAGTCAGTCCTGACTCCTGGCGACACAGAAGCTCCTGGGTTTTCTTGGCAGTGTCACCGGAAGTAGATTGCCAGGCCTTTCTTCCGAGGCAATAGAGGGTTAAGTGACTTGCCCAAGGCCACAAGGAATGCTAGTTGGAATTGAACCCTGGTTGCTTGGTTACCAAGCCAGTGTTCTAACCACTAGGCTACTCCTCATTGGTAAACTGACACAAAAAAGGAACTGTCACCGTAAGAATTTGCTCAGTACGCCTAACCACCTGCCAGATATCCAAAAGGGACACAAAAGAAGCTTGTGAGTTCACAGAGGGAACAGAGGGCTCGTTCCAAGATACTACTTTGTGAAGCCCAGTGTTGGCCTGAGGACTCTGTACACAAGGCTGAGATACAGTGGATATTTCCAAAAAGCCAGGTGGTAAAGGGGGAGTACGCTCAAGGGAGCTAAGAGTCACCCCCTCAGCTGAGAGCTCAGGAAAAACAGTACCTGTTAATGTCATTAGAGGAGTAGAAACCACATGTTTATCCATCGGACCACCTACTGAAGACACCATGACGGATTTCTCCTTCCTCTTATTTCCAGGCATCCCGACACCGCAACTCTACCCTAACTCCTAAGGGACGCCTAAGGGGCTCCCAGGTAAAGGCACTGATGGCTAAGCGCCATAGGACCAAGAAATTTATAGGGCCTTCAGATGATGTCAGCGCTGACTGCCCCACACAGGTCTGATGTTCCCAAGCACCAGCTGTTCTCACCCCTCCGCCGCGTGGGTAGGCTGCAGGCAACGCTCCCCAATGCCTTTTCTTTCTGAAACTAAAGGGCATGTTTACTAAAGCATGCTACCCTGTAGTGTAGGATTAGCATACGGTTTGGGCACCACGCTAAAAGTAGCATGGGGCCATGTGCCAAAACCTCTAGGTAGCACGCTTTAGTAAACATACCTCTTAGTTTTGGAGAGAAAAAGTATGGACTTGATTCATGGCACCTTAAAATATCACTGTTAAGGATGAAAGGTTATAAAATTCATGGGGGCAGTGGCTGGGTGGGCTGAGATTGTTCCTGTAGCAGAGCAGCTAGTGTGTTCTTTATAGTCCTGTGCTACCTGCACTCGACAGAAGTAGCATGGGTGCAACCAATTCTACCTCAATGCACAATAACTACAGAGGGACAGATGTACTCAAACCCGCCCCTCCCCCCCTACCGCAGTTAGCCTGCTGTGTGCTGGTAATGCGGCCCACATGCAAGTTATCGGTGCAGGCTTAGTAAACATCCCCTAAATGTTATAGCAAACGTAATGTGGTTTGATGCGTAGTCAAGATGCCACTACTCTGGACAAATCAAACAAGCATTAATAGTATTACTACTACTATATTAATATCAACACTCCTGCTATATGAATGATATATAAAAAACGTATAATTTATTGCCATTGGGTATGCATTTATCCAGTTCCTTGACTTCCCTAAGTGCTAAGTTAGAGAAACATTACTGAGAGGTTCTGTCTATCAGTGAGTTGAAGCAAGTTTTCCACTATCCTCATTCCCGGCCCCAAGTAACAAATGTTGGTTGGCAAACCCTGCAATTTGCTTATTTTTTTCAAAAAAAGGCATAAGTGTTCAGTACAGTGCAGTCAGCAAATCCTGCAAGCCAGTCTGATTATTGGAAAGAATTAGTGACATTAAGATACCGAAGAATCATCCTGACATCCACCAAGTGAAGGGTCCTGGCAGTGTTCATTAGGAAATGAAAATAGACAGACCACCAGATTAACATGAGAAGACACCACCTTGGGCAGAAAGTAAGGAACAGGTCAAAGGTATATGGCCTCCTTTGAGAACAGGAGGTATCAATCCCTGCATGACAAAGACCTGCAATTCTGAGATACACCACACCAAGCAGACCACATCCAAGGCAGCAGTCTTGAGGGAATGCCTCAAGGGCTCAAAAGGCTCAGATATCAAGGCCCGAAGGACTAGGCTTAGATCCCACAAAGGAACAACAACTGACTGCAGGGGAGGAGACAAATATTTTACTCCCCAAAGGTTAATGGGCCTCATCCGTGTAACAGTCCATGAAGAGCCCACCATCGGCCCTCAAAAATGACAATTCCACCCCCAGACTCTCCAGGAGCTAGGGGAGAGGTCTTCGTCAAACCCATCCTGAAGAATGGCAAGCAAGGAGGGTATGTCCACTGCACTAGAGCTGACATGATGCTCATGACACCAGTGCTCAAACAGGCACCAGAAGTGGAGTGGAGTGGAGGAGTAGCCTAGTGGTTGGGGCAATGTACTTCAGGCCGGAAGGTCGGGGGTTCAAATCCCACTAGAGGGCAGCAACCTTGGGCTGGAAGGACTGGGGTTTCTAGTCCCACAGGTGCTCCTTGTGGTCTTGGGCAAGCCACTTAACCCTCCATAGCCCATGTTCCCTGTAAAATAGTTTTCTCCAAGTTATAATACCCTGTTCAATGTAATTTCAGTTTGTTCAATGTAAACCGCGCTGATGCAGAATAGCGCGGTATATAAGAGAATGTAAATAAAATAAATAAATAAAAGTATATGTAGGCAAGCCAAATAGAGACACATTTCATCTTCAGAAACTTGGAAGCCATGGCAGAATAATAGCTCTTATGTGTTAAGCACTGCCTCTCAAGAGCCAGGCTGTGAGAAGAGAGTGGGGTCAAACAGCAGCACTAGCCTATGCCTAAAGAACCCCTGGGCTGGAGGAAGGTGCAAGGGTGGTCGTTTCAGGAACTGCATCAGTTTTGCATACCAAAGCAAGGGTGGTCGTTTCAGGAACTGCATCAGTTTTGCATACCAAAGCTTACACAGCCAATCTGGAACCACTAGAACCAGCAGGCGCTCTATCCGGTGAAGCACACGCCCTGTGAGAGGCCACAGAAGAAACATATAGCAGCCACATTCTTGGCCAAGGCTGGACCAGGGTGTCTGCACTCTCGGAGCCTGCCTCCTTGAAGTGCCTGAGGCATCTTCACATCTTGGCATTGACCCGGGTCACCATCAGATCAAAATCAGGATGACTCCCATCTGTTCAGAAACTGTTGGAATTGCCATATGGCTCAATTCCCACTGCCCAGGATTGAAGGAATGGCATCTGAGATAGTCTGCTTCCACACTATCCACATCCACAATGTGCTGTTCCAAGGGGGACAGCAGATCATGCTCTGTCCAAGAAGAGGGTCATTTCCAGGGCTACCACTGCACTCCTCAAACCCCTTACCCATTAAACTTCACCCGCCGCCTTCATCAGCTCTCCCCAGTCAGGGGATCGAGCCTCCAGCGGCAGGAGGTGCAGCAACCAACACTCCCCAATCGGGGCTCTCCGCAGAGGATTTAAAGTTCGCGCCATCGGGCGTGTGTTCCACTTCACCCGCCGCCTTCATCAGCTCTCCCGAGTCAGGGGATCGAGCCTCCAGCGGCAGGAGGTGCAGCAACCAACACTCCCCAATCGGGGCTCTCCGCAGAGGATTTAAAGTTCGCGCCATCGGGCGCGTGTTCCACTTCACCCGCCGCCTTCATCAGCTCTCCCCAGTCGGGGGATCGAGCCTCCAGCGGCAGGAGGTGCAGCAACCAACACTCCCCAATCGGGGCTCTCCGCAGAGGATTTAAAGTTCGCGCCATCGGGCGCGTGTTCCACTTCACCCGCCGCCTTCATCAGCTCTCCCCAGTCGGGGGATCGAGCCTCCAGCGGCAGGAGGTGCAGCAACCAACACTCCCCAATCGGGGCTCTCCGCAGAGGATTTAAAGTTCGCGCCATCGGGCGCGTGTTCCACTTCACCCGCCGCCTTCATCAGCTCTCCCCAGTCGGGGGATCGAGCCTCCAGCGGCAGGAGGTGCAGCAACCAACTCTCCCCAATCGGGGCTCTCCGCAGAGGATTTAAAGTTTGCGCCATCGGGCGGGCCCGCGCCTGAGGGCCTCGCCAGAGGGCCCTTTGGCGTGGCCCTTAGGCTGTGGCACTTCAACAACTACAGCAGTGAAACCAGAGCTCTCACCCGAAAAGGTTCAAGTCTCCCTCACCAGGAAAAGTACCAAACAGATAGCCTGGGACTCAGACCGACCCCAACATCTATCCTAGCTTATCTATTGCTACTATATCTGTAAGATATATATAAGGTATATATATGTAAGGTACTATATCTGTAAGGTAACAGTAATCTGAATATACCCTTTAGCATCTCACATTGTAATACTTCATTACAAACAAATCCCCTTCGAATTGAGCTCTGCAACTGTGTCTTGTTAACAGAGTACATTGTTCCTCTTAGCTAGCTCTGCAACTGTCTTGTTAAAGTACATTGTTCCTCTTAGCTAGGCATTGCTATTTATATAATTGTTTGCATATTACCTCTGCTGTAGTATCCCAACCAGTCAAGCAGCACTCACTGTTTTCCTCCAACCTTTATTACCCTACATTGTACCCTTCCATTATTGACTCCTTACATTGTATCCTTTCATTATTGAAACTATGGCTATCTCTCTACTTGCATTAGTTAGCCTCTATCTATTAACTAATGCCACTCGAAATACAGCAGCCCTATCTCCTACCACAAACAATATCCCCATATTGCACGGGCTAGGAAGAAAGTATCATTCCTCCTACCATCACTCAGCACAACAGCCACACCATGTTAGGCACTCTCATCTACTATATATCTCCCTCAATACTACTGGTAGCTTCAAGTCCAATCCTACTCCCTCACATACCAACCTAAATTGTGCACTCAACGCCCGCTCAGTACGTAATAAGTGGCCAGCCGTTACTGACCTCATCACAAAGCTGAACTTAGACATCCTCCTGGTCACAGAATCATGGCTATCAGACACAATGTCCTCATAAACCAACTCATTCCCCCAGCATACTCAATACACACCTGTCACAGAACAGACCGAAGGGGAGGGGGAGTACTCATCCTTTCTAGAAGTAACCTTCAATTTAATCTACTTTCCTCTAGGAGCACCTCACACATGGACTTAATTACTATAGCTAACAAACATATCATCCTAAATCTCATATATAGAGCTCCTTGTTCACCACCAGAAGACCTATCTAGTATAATAGAGCTTGCATGCAACCCAGAAAGCCCACACAAATCCAACTGGCTAATGGGTGACTTTAACCTCACCTCACTTCACCATAGTCACTTGTCCACATTCCTTGATGCCATGGCTGATCTTAACTACTCTCAACTAGTCAGCTCCCCTACACACCTCAAGGGTAACACTCTTGACCTCATTTTTGCGCCCCATCCTACAACGACTACCAACTTTAACCTTTTACTTACCCCTGTTCCATGGTCTGACCATAACTTGATATCCTTTCAAGTCCCATATCTGCAAAACAGTATCCCAACAACACAGACAAATACAGTCTCATCAGGATCAACAACCCGCTTCAAAACGCTCGATAAGGATGACTTCATCAGCCGTACCCTTCCAGCTCTTCGTCTACCAACCAACAACCTTGATGAGCTGATCAACAACTGGTACACCACCCTAAACTCCTCTTCACAATTACCCTCCTTGAGTAGACCACCAGCATCCAGCACATCACCAAAAATTAGAAGCCCAAAACCTTGGTTCTCGGCTGATTTACGACTGTCCCTCCAGAATCTAAGAAAACAAGAGAGAAAATGGCGCAGATCAAGATCTCCATCCGACCAAATGGATTACGAAAATACCCTAAAGAAGCACCGGGAAAAAATAGCTGAAAAGATGAGAGAACACCATACAGAAACCCTTCTCAGATCATTAAACAAACCAGGAGACCTCTTTAACATTGCCAAATCCCTAACTAAGGCACCATCTTCCAACCAAACAATTTCAATTCAGCCTCAGTCTTTTGCAGACTACCTTCAATCCAAAACCATTAACACAAAATCAACACTAAGTTTTATACCCAATCCTGTTTCAATTACACAGCCTCTAAAAAGTTTTGTCGCCCCTACAGTGAAATACATCACTGACCGTATTGCTACCTTGAATACCACCACAGCCCCAAATGATCCATGCCCTGCCTACTGGATCAGAGCGTTGCGTGCTGAACTGAGCCCCACACTTACCCTTATCATGCAACTCTCCTTCACAACTGGATCTTTCCCAACATCTCTCAAGCAAACTTCAATACGCCCTCTCCTGAAAAACAATAAACTCGACCCAGCAAAAACGGACTCATATCGTCCCATTTCAAGTATACCCCTTCTAGCCAAAATCATAGAAAAGGTGGTACAAATACAATTGCAGCAGCACATTGATATTTCAGCCCCTCTTGACCCCTGCCAACATGGGTTCCGTGAGTCCCACGGCATAGAGACCCTACTAACATTACTTATCAACACCTTAACAAGAGGGATTGACAAAATTGAAAATGGATTCATACTCATCTTCCTGGATATCTCGGCAGCTTTCAACTCGGTTAACCATGTTCAACTCCTACACTGTCTTCAAGAAAAAGGAGTTCAAGGATCAGCTTGGGAATGGTGCAGATCATACCTAACTAACCGATGGCAACAGGTCCGGGATAGGATCCTCAACATCCGATCCCTTCCATCAACAACAGGGTGTTCCCCAAGGATCCTCCTTATCAGCTTTACTATTCAACATATATATGCAACCAATCTGTGAAATCATCAGAGCATTCAACGCCTCCAGTTTGATCTACGCAGACGACGTTCTCATATTCACTCCGATAAAAATCAATGCCCCTGACTTCTCCCCAATAGTTTCATGCTTCAACGCGATTACAGACTGGCTCTTATCTCAGAACCTATGAATAAACTTCAAGAAAACCGAAGTCCTATTCGTAACCAGGAATAAGAATTTCTCACCCCCCACTACATTAAAGGTGAGGGATGCGGAACTTCCGTGTAAATCATCGATCCGCTACCTGGGAGTCATCATAGATCAAGAACTGACCTTCAAAGATCATATAAAACAGACCGTCAAATCCATTTACAACAAAATAAGAACTCTGAAACCACTAAGACCTCTACTCTCCCCGAATGACTTCAGAACAATCTTCCAATCCCTTGTAACACCACATTTTGACTATGCCAACGTCATCCTGCATGGTCTGCCCAAGAGCACCCTCAACCCACTACAATTGGCAATAAACTCAGCAGCCCGCATCCTCTGCGGTACCTCCAGAAGAGATCACATCACCCCCATACTAACAGATCTTCACTGGCTACCCCTACAAGCCAGGATAATTTACAAAGCGCTATTACTGTCCTTAAAAGCAATCAATCAAATAGCCCCACCCTCCCTCTCCTCACGTCTTATCAACACCCCCACAAACAGGCTGAGAAGATCCGCAGCCGCTAATACCCTCGTTGTACCAAAAGAGTACACTAAATGTAACCAAGCAACCAGAGACAGGGCCTTCACCTTCTTCGCACCAACCTGCTGGAACAATCTCCCTCCACATATCCGTGCAATAAAAGACCTCTCTCAATTTAGAAAGACCCTTAAACACTACCTTTTCTGTCTTCACCTTTTAGGCCCTAACACTACACCCCTTCCCCCCATCTCTCAAATCACCCACACAGCCTCAGACATTCCAACAACATAGCCCTGACAGAACACGAACCAAACCTTCTGCATTCCCAAAGTCATGATCCCAATATGTAACCTGAACTGTAAATTCAGACACTGATAATACTCTGTTTGTATATAATTTGTATATAGTTTCCCCTGTTATCTCCAAGTTACCAACCCTGTTATAATGTAAGCAAAGGATTGTCCCAATGCAAAATTTGTTAACTGTAAACCACGCTGGTACCAAAGAGCGCGGTATATAAGAACTGTAAATAAAATAAATAAATAAATAAATAAATACCACTGCAATGGCATTGTCCAAGAATATCTGAATCACTCTGCCCCAGATCAAGGTATGAAAGTGCAAGGGAGCTAAGCAAATGGCTCTTGCCTCGATTCAGTTGATAGGCCATGCTGCTTCCTGACTGTTTCAACAGCCCTGAGCTGACTGTCCCTCGCAATGGGCCACCCGGCTGAACAGGCTGGTGTCTGTCAAGAGGAGAAGCCGAAAGATATCGTTCCATGACATGCCCTTCATCAGATAATTGGGTTGACTGCACCATTGCAGGCTGGCTGATATCAACAGGAGGAGAAGCCTAATCTCCAAATCCTGTGAACTGGGTGACCACTGAAACAGCAATCAACTCTGTTGTTGCTGCCATGGAGCTGAGATGATGAATGAAATCCCAAACCTTGGAAGCACATTGCTTCTGGAAAGCCATTTTGTCTTCTACCCTATCATTTGCTCTAGAGCTTCACCATTTCCTCCCTCTCATTCAGTCAACATCACTTTCTCTAAAAGAACCTCACCCTTATCCCCATTGTGCTGTCTCCTCTCTTCCATATGTTCTCCCCACCCTGGCCTCCCTAAATTATTTTCACACTTTCAAGGCAGATCAATGTACAACCTCTCAAATCTTATCCATATCCCTCTTATTTCTCCCTTTTCTCTTCCTCTCACTTGCACCTTGTGGAATGCACACTGTCTTCAATAAGCTTGTCTTCATTCAAGACCTCTATCTCTAATGCTCTATATGCAGGAGTACTCAAGCCAGTCTGACTGTTGGGGTGCTTGAACTGCTACCCAGGTGACAGCTCCCTGCATCACACCTTATGGCCGGTCAGGCTCTTTGTAAATTCTGCTAGGACATTTATATTTGACTTCACCTCCAGGCATGCCCGTGCCTGGTGGGCCCACGCCAGAGGGCCCTTTGGCGTAGCCCTAAGGCGTATACTAAACAAGTCTGTGGTTAGAAGGTATCATCCGTAGAATAATATATGTGAAGTGTATAAGCAAAGGTATTATATTAGAAAGTATGTCTGTTTTTTTGTTTAGTGATATTTTATTGTTAAGAGTAACCTGGTTAAAGGTCCAGTTAGCTGAAGGTTTTAGGAATGATAGGTTGGTATGTTATGGCACTGTTATTATTATATTTTTTCCAACTGCTGGAGGTGGAGGCTTATTACAGAGGAATTTCTTGTGTCTGTGCAGGATACCCTGGAGAAGAGGGGGCATGTGTTAGTAACACTATGGAATTTGGTTGGCTTCTCGGCCTTGCTCCGGCATCCCCGATAGAAGTGTTAGTATCAAAAACAAGAAAGGGAGGAATTAATAGAAAAGAGAAATTAAGAACCAGGTAGTTAACCCCCCTTTCAAGATCTAATGATAGTGATATGTATAGGGAGGAAGTTCCAATTCCTTGCCTTAGTCTAAATGTGCGTTCAATATGTAACATTGTTGTTAAGAGTCGTCGAGTTGATGTTGATTCATGGCGACCCTCTGGATAGCTGTCCTGAACTGTGTTCTGTATTCAGGAGACTCATTGTTGACAAGGTAGAAGGTCATTGCCTAAGAGGAAGGCCAGCAATGGGATGGCTTGATACAAAAACAGCTGCTATGGGTGCCACACCCACAGCTGCTGTTATTGTATCAGGCCATCTCATTGCTGGCCTTCTTCTTTTGCAATGAAATTCTACCTTGCCAAGCATGATGTCTTTCTCTAATGATCTCTCTCTTTGCATGATGTCCCCAAAGTATGAAAGTCGAAGTCTTGTCATCTGAGCTTCTAAAGAAAGCTTAGGTTTGACCTCCTCTAGTACTGACAGGTTTGATCTTCGAGCAGTCCATGGCATACGCAGTATTCGTCACCAGCACCCTAATTCAAAGGCATCAATTTTCTTCCCGTCTATCTTTTTCACTGTCCAACTTTTGCATCCATATGACATTACTGAAAATACCATGGCTTGAACAAGTCGAATCTTTGTATGGAGAGAGACATCTCTGCTCTTCAGAATCTTGTCTAGGTCCTTCATAGCCATTTTGCCAAGAGCAATGCGTCGCTGAATTTCTTGACTGCTTGTTGCTTCTTTATTATAGTTGATCCAAGTTAAAGTAGTCCACTAATTCAATTTCTTCTCCATCAACGATGAACTTATTGAGTTTACCAGTTGTCAGGATCTTTGTCTTCTTTGCATTAAGGTGCAGGTCCATTTTAAGACTGTTTCTTGATCTTGAGAAGCAAATGTTTCAGATAGTTTTCACTTTCAGCCAGTAATGTGGTATCATCAGCATAGCAAAGTTTGTTGACGAGTCTCCCACCAATCTTCACACCTCTGTTGTCTTCATACAGTCCTGCTTCTCTGATTTGTTCTGCATATAAATTAAACAGTTAGGAGGAAAGTATGCAGCCTTGTCGTACATTTTTGCTGATTTTAAATCATTCCATTCTCCTTGTTCTTTTCGAACTGTTGCTTCTTGATCAATGTAAAGGTTGTGCAAGAAAACGATCAGATGTTCTGGTCTACCCATGCTTCTTAATGTGGCCCAGAGTTTCTCATGCTTTACACAGTCAAAAGCCTTGCTGTAGTCAATAAAACACATAGATATAGTCTTTTGGTATTCTTTAGTTCCTCGCCCTTTCCTGAACCCTGCTTGTATTTCAGGTAGTTCTCGTTCCAGGTATGATTGCAGTCTGAGGAATAATCTTCAGTAGAATCTTGTTGGTGTGTGGGATCAGAGTGATTGTGCGATAATTTCCACAGTCAGTTGGATTATCTTTCTTTAGTATAGGGATAAACACAGATCTTTTCCAGTCAGTTGGCCATGTCGTCTTCCAAATTTCCCGGCAGTCTTGTAAGTATGGTAACAGCTGCATCAGATTGCCGTAATACATCTATGGGAATCTTTATCTTTATCGCCATCAATGCCTGGTGCTTTGTTCTTTGATAAGGCTTTCGATGCTGCTTCAACTTCTTCTTTCATCACCAATGGCTCCGGATCATAAGGTACAGGTTGAAACAGCTGTTGATTCACTTGATCTTTATCATATAACTCTGTATATTCTTTCCACCTTTTCTTGATGATCTCAGTATCATTCAACATGGATCCTTGAGCACCTTGTAACATTCTAATTTGAGGCTGGAATATTTTCTTCAACTCTTGTAGTTTAGGAAAGCCGATCTTGTTCTTCCTCTAATAGTTTCTGCTTCTATTCCCTTGCATGCATCATTGTAGTACTTCTCCTTGTCTTGACTTGCTGCATGTTGACAATCTCTGTTGAGTTCTGCGATTGCTTCTCCTTCTCCTCTGGCTTTAGCTTCTCTGCATATCTGGGCAAATTTTCAGAGTTTGTTCGGTCATCCATTTTGGCCATTTTTGCTTTTTCACCTTTTGTAGAGATTTCTCACACTCTTCTAACACAACCTTCTTGATGTCATCCAATAACTCTTCTGGAGGTCTGTCATTTGTATCTAAAGCAGCAAATTGATTTTGCAGGCAGTCTTTAAATTCCGGAGGTATATTCTCAAGGTCATATTTTGCTACATTCATGAGTGGCTTGCTTTTTTTCAACTTTAGCTTGAGTTTGCATACTAGTAGTTGGTGATCTGGGCCACAGTCAGATCCTTTGTCTTTGTTGATGTTATAGAGCTTTTTCATCGTTGACTTCCACAGATGTAGTCAATTTGATTTTTGTACAATCAATTGGGTTAGGTCCATGCGTACAGTCACCGCTTGTGTTGCTGGAAGAAGGTGTTTGAGATAAATAGATCGTTGGTCTTGCAGAATTTTATCAGTCTTTCTCCAGCTTCATTTTTGTTGCCAAGTCCATATTTTCCAACCTCATTGCCTTCTTCTTTGTTGTCAACTTTTGCATTCCAGTCACCCATGACTATAAAGATATCCTGTTTGCATGTTCTGTCAATTTCAGCTTGTACTTGTTCATAAAACTCATCAATTTCATCCTCTTCTGCAGCTGTTGTTGGGGCATATACTTGAACTATAGTTGTACTGATAGGCATTCCTCGTAGATGAATAGAAATTAAGCATTAAGGGAGGAGTGGTCTAGTGGTTAGGACAAGGTACTTCAGGCCGGAGGTTCAAGTCCCACCTGGGGACAGCAATCCCAGGCCGGAGGGACTGGGATTTCTAGTCCTGTAGGCACTCCTTGTGGTCTTGGGCAAGCCACTTAACCCTCCATTGCCCATGTTCCCTGTAAGTATTAATGTATGTGTCTCATATCCCCTCATGTTAAATGTATCCCCCAATTGACCGCTTTGACCCGGTGAAAAGCAGGATATAAATACAGCTAAATAAATTCACGGATTGCATTGTACTTTATTACAGTTCTTGCAAGTTTCTTCTTAATTATAAATGCAACACCATTTCTTCTTTGTCTTTCATTTCCAGCATAGTAAACCATGTGATCATCAGATGCAAAGTGCCCGATGCCAGTCCATTTCAGTTCGCTAACACCCAACAGATCGAGTTGTACATGTTCCATTTCATTCTTGACCACCTCCAACTTCCCTTGGTTCATGCTTGTTCGTTCCATGTCCCAATATATAAGACATCTTTGTAGCTTCTGACTCTCATTTCATGCGCAGCTACATCAGTAATCAGATGTCCTGAGAGCTTTGATCCAAACATCATCATAAATCCTGGCTTTACTATGAAAAGTCTTCAGCTCCTCCCCAGTAACCAGTTGAGTGCCTTCCGATCTGGGGTCTCATCTTCCAGCACTATAGTGCGATTTATTTTGATGTGACTATCAACTGGATTTTTGTGGCAAGATATGGAAGTAGATTGCCAGGCCTTTCTTCCGTGCAGTTTATGTTTAGTGTCGTTGCCGCTGTCACATAAATGTGATCCTCCGCCGCCAACACTGTCCCATTCTGCTGCTGCCCAGGTGGGTCGTTTGTCTTGGTCTGACACCTCAGCTGAGACCTGTCCATCTTGGGAGACCCTGCCAGTAGTTAACCCTTTGAAGACAGCAAGGTTTCTAGATTGATGAGCTGTATGAAAGTGACATGTTAGATTCAACAATACTTTTGAACAACAAATACAAAAATTTCAAACATGTGACACTGTGGGGGGTGGGCACTATAAAAAGGGACATATTTGTCCCTATGGTCATCAAGAGAATAATGGGACATATTTGTCCCATGTGTTAATTTACACATAACATCTCAGTTATATTAAAAATTCATGTTTATATTTGTTTTTAATCAAGGGTAATCATGTAATTTTTCATATAGTTCTGTTTATTGAGCAACTTGAGCAAAATTTATGTAGAAAATAAAAGCGCTAAAACGTTAAGCATGCAAAACCTTAGTATATCAAGCTTCTGTCTTAGAGTGAGCATCAGCATGAAATCAAAAAGATTTATTATATTTGAAAATAGGCAATTAGACATTAATATAGTAAATAGTAAGCAAAAGCCTAATTGTCTGACAAACAGTTCAGTCTATGATAATCAGCAAAGCAGTTACATGTCTTAGTGTAGCACAAGTGAATGCTACATGTGTCACAGAAGCTGTCTGTGCGATTTTCAACTCCAGATTTGGCACATTGAGCACATCATCTGCGTCGATCACTTCTTGTCAGGGAATGTTCTGGTTTTGGTGCTGGAAAAACACACCGTGAACCTCTAATTGGTGCTGATGGTGCATTTCTTTGACGGTTGCAGTACCGTCCAATAAGACCCTTTGCTATCATCTGACGATATTCCAGTGGTGTTATTGCCTTATAATCAGGGTCCCTCTCTTGTTGCAGTTGAACATAAATGCAATGACTATTGTTGACAGCAATATCAAGAAGATCAAAGAAGATTTTCAAGTAATACTTAATTTTTGACTTTTGGTCAGTCTCATACGAAACCTTTTTTTGGTCCATGAGGTCCACACCACCCATGTATTTGTTGTAAGTTGTAACAATGGAACGACATGAAACACGCAGCTTATTTGCAGATCCTGCTTGCCTTCTTAGCACATACGTGACATCATCCTTTGAACATGGTAGGAAATTTGATAATAGAATCACTGATCTGTTGTCCAACCATTTCACACAAGTAACACCATTTGCTGTCATATAATCCATGTCACCACGTTTCTTTTCCTTATCTGATTTCAAGTTCTTTGGCATGTGCTTCCAATCTACACAAACTGTGCCACATAGGTCTTTTGTAGCATCTGAAACTGCAACATTGGCAAGTTGAAGAAATTGTCAATTAAAACTTGGCAACATAGCTGTTCGAGTGCTTTTGACAGCATTATGACCACCCCCTCCCCAAGCCCATACACTCTGTCTCCATTTTTCGTCCAGTATACAGGTCAAACTGGTAAAGATAGCCTGAGATCACATCACATCTGCACCACAGTTTAAATCCCCACTTCACAGGCTTGTTCCTTAGGTACTGCTTCATGATGTTTTGGCCTTTGAATTTTATCATGTGCTCATCAATTGACTGCTGCTTGCTTGCATTTCTAGCTGCCTGGAAGCATCGATTGAAGTGGTTGATCAATGGGCGAACCTTGAAAGCCCGATCACACTGTGGGTGAGTTCTCGGTAGCATATCATCATTATTTGAAAAATGCAAGGCAGAGCGAATTGTTTCAAATCGTGTCCGAGTCATTGCATTTGTAATGAATGGAACCTGCAGATCTGGTTGAGTAGACCAATAATCTCTAATTGTGGGCACAACATGGTAACCCATGACCAGACACATCCCAAGGAAGGCTCGGAGCTCATCTGCATCAGTGAGAAATGGAATGCCTCTTTGCTTCATATATAGTTCACTCTGTTCTGCGATTAGTGAGACTAAGGAGTTGAAATCAGACACTTGTTCAAAAACAAACTGCACTAATGTCTTCAGAATCATCAAAGTTCAGATTTACTTTTCCATAATCGTAGACAATTGTCTCGGAGCTGTCTTTCACCGGCTTTCTTCCCCATTTGAAGTATACTGTAGTTTGCACTGACCTGCCAATTGCTCGTGATTTAGTCGTTGGGGGCAAGTCTTCATCCATTGGTTGTGTTGCTTGTTTTTGAATATCATCAGGATGATTGGCATCATTTGTCTTTTTTCGTTTGTGTGAATTCTTTCTAGAATTTGATGTAGTTGGCTGCACCTGCATCGACTGTTCTTTTGCTCCGGATACTACTTATGGAGATGGAGTCTTGATGGTACATTTACGTTTAGATTTACCATAGAATGTTGAAGCTCCACTGGCTAGATTTATACTACTACTAGGATTAGTAGTGTCAATTGTCAAAGAATCAGGATGGTCTATGACCACTTCGTCAACATTGTCGACATCTTCAAGCAAGAAATTTTGATCTTCGTCATCAAAAAGCAAATCATCATCATCAGAATCGCTGCTCTCAGCAAACAAGAGCTTTGTATATCTGTTTCACATATTCTAAACAAACGCTCAGGCATCTTTTTTCGAAGTATGGTTTTCTACGAATTGACAAACAATAGCTAACTGTTAGCATGCGACAAAAGTAGTACTGTATTTTTTCAGTTATAGACCACAGGGACAAATGTGTCCCAGAGCAATAAAACTCACTAAAATTGATAAAAATAGCAATTTCTCTAAAGAAAACTATTCAATTTTGTCAAAGACATGCACATAAATAAATATGAAAGTTCACATAACATCGGCTTCTTATATCATTTTCTATGGAACACCAAAAGAACACAAATTCCTATTTCCATATTGGTAAATTATGGAGCGCTTTATAGAAAATAAATGTTACATGAATTGGTCATTAAACAGAATCATTTGACAGAATAAGGTTTTATCTTGATGTGAACAGAAATGAAAATGGATTTTAAATAAAAATTGCATGTTTTATGAGTTTTAAAACTTATGGGACAAATATGTCCCCTGGTCCTTAAAGGGTTAATCTACCGATAGATTAGCCCTCAGCATCATTGATGCACACAAGTCCTCACAGTATGACAAGCTGCAAACCAAGTCAGGGTCAATATGTAATAAGATGCTTTTAATTAAGGATTTAGTGCTAGAGAAGGATCCAGGGTTTGTATTCATCACCAAAAAACATGGTTACGTTCAGAAACGCCAGAGCGGGAAGGGAGCCGTAATTCCTGCTCTGAAGCTCCAGCCCAATCGGGGCTGGGAATTCCCCCATACAAGCAGCAGCCAGCAGGCGCCCGCGCCTGGCGGGCCTCGCCAAAAGGCCCTTTGGCGTGGACCTTGGGCGGGGACCAAGGGCGGATCCACAAGAGCGGCTTACACATCCGCTACACTGAAGAACGCACGCCCGAGGGAACAGAGCCCACCGAATCGACCGAGCCCCAAAAGAGACGGAGGAGACCACGGTAAGCAACAGGACCAACTACAAGGAGTCCTCATCCAGCGCAAACCAACCAAGAGCCGGAACCCCCCCACGACAGACCTTATAACTACTGCCAGAAGAGCACAAAGCCTACTCACTACAACAGCTAGGGAGACACTAGAGTTCCCCAACACACCCAAGGCAAGCAAACATGCATGCACTGTACCAGTTCCTGATAGCATACTGTACTCTACTAATCCTCATGCAAGGAGCCCAAAGAAACATATACATGCCACTGCACACATGCCCTCTCTCGCCACCCACAGACCGGACCACCACCACCCCAAACGGCCAGTGAACGAACCGACTAAAGGAGTACAGACCCCACCGTCACGAACGACTGCAATCAACCCCATTCTCGCAACTATCAAGTGTGCACTAATAAATGCAAGATCAATCCAAAACAAACCGAACACCATACCCGACTACATCCTGGACCGAAAACTGGACATCATTTGCATCACCGAGACCTGGCTTACAGATACCAACCAATTCATCCTGAATCAAGTGACTCCACCGGACTTCACAGCATTCTGCTCCCATAGAGAACACAGGAAATGAGGAGGAACCCTCATAATAGCACGAAAAAGCTACAGGTTCAAAACAGTCACCACCAGCTCATCAAATGAATCAAACACTATCATATCCAACCATCACATCAGCATTTGCCTCACCTACCAACCTCCCAACGCAACAAAGGATCACCTCTCAGCAATACTAGAATCAATATGTGCGTATAGCACCCAACACAAGCCACTGATTTCCCTGGGCGACTACAACCTGACCTCATCACCCACTAAAGAAACCAGAGCATTCCTCAAAGCCATGGACTCCCTAAACTACCAACAGATGGTCGAAGCACCAACACACCAAAATGGAACCACACCCGACCTGATGTTCATTGCAATGACTCTAATAAGACTGAAACAGATGACAACCACACTCTCAACTCCAGTCCCATGGTCAGACCACCACGTACTCTCCTTCATCTTACGCCTTCAAACCACCACAAAACAACCCAAAGAAGAAACCAAAACAAGGAGATTCAAAGCCTACCACAAGGAGAACTTCCTACAGGAAATAATGCCACAAATACAACAAGAATGCACAGATATCGATGAAGCCGTAACCAAATGGAACTCCACTCTATCCAAAGCTGCATCAGCGAATAACAAGGAAAAAACACACACCCAAAAGCGAACCAATGCCCCCTGGTACTCAGACGAAATCAGGGAAGCAAAGCAGGCACTCAGAAGGCTGGAGAGAAAATGGAGAGACACCAGGACGCATGAGACAGCACTCCAATACAAAACCAAACAACAGGCCTACAACAACCTAATCAACAATCACAAACAACAGCACCACACCAACCTCATCCTGAAATCTGCCAACAAACCAAGAGAACTATTCAACATAGTACAACAACTCACAAAAGAAACCCCACCACCAACCGGTCACCAAATAGACCCCTAAGAATTCACAAACTATCTGATGAACAAGAACATAAATCTGTCAAACACCATACCCAACACAGCAGTGCTGGAGCACAACCTGAGATATGAAGAATCCCACCAAACTTGGAATGACTTCTCAATACCAACAACACAGCAGATAGAAAACATTGTGAGCACCCTCAATACGACAACAGCACCAACAGATCCATGCCCAGTAGGATGAATCAAGGCTTCCAAAAGCTAACTAAGCCACCACATACACAAAATCGTGCAGGAGTCCCTCCAACAAGGGCACCTCCCACTAACTCTAAAGCAAGCTACCATATGACCAATTCTCAAGGGCAACCTGCTAAACATCTCTGACCCGAAGTCCTACCGTCCAATCTCAAGTTTGCCATTCATCTCAAAAGTCATCGAGAAAGTAGTACAAAGACAGCTGCAGGACCACATAGACCTCCATGCTCCGCTAGACCTACACCAACATGTCTTCAAACCCCATCACAAAGTAGAGACTCTACTCACCTCCCTCTTTGACAACCTACTGAGGGGGATAGACAACATAAAAAACGGTTTCTTGCTAATTTTCATCGACAGCTCAGCTGCCTTTGACACGGTCTCACACTCTGTACTCCTACAACGCCTCCAGGAAATTGGTCTACGCAACAACACCCTGAAATGGTTCTCCTCCTATCTAAGCAACCGCACACAACAAGTAAAATGTGGTGGAAAGAAGTCAGCCCAATTTTCCACCACCCAAGGAATACCACAGGGTTCAGCCCTCTCTTCAATACTATTCAACATCTATATCCAGCCCATATGCAGGATCATCAAGCAGCACAACATAAAATATCACCTGTACGCAGACGATATCGTGGTGTACACTCGAATCGACCTGAACACCCCCGACATAACCTCAATGACCGAGTGCCTTGAACACATGAACACTTGGCTCGTCGACAATAACCTCAAGGTAAATTTCGATAAGACTGAAGCAATGTTAGTTTCCAGGAGCACCACATTCAACCCACCCCAAGAACTCAACATACTACACAGGACTATTACAACAAAGGACGAAGTAAAATATCTCGGGGTCACCATAGACAAAAACCTAAATCTCCAATCACACATAACCAAGACAGCAGCAAAAGCATACCACGGATTAAAAGTCATCAGAAGACTCAAGCCAATCCTCAACCAAGAGCATTTCCGCACCATTTGCCAGGCTGTTGTCACCCCATACTGGACTACAGTAATGCATTATATCAAGGACTGCCCAAACAGTCTATCCACCCACTGCAACTAGTACAAAACACTGCAGCATGCATAATCACAGGCACGGCTAAATAAGAGCCAGTACTCCGTCAGCTACACTGGCTTCCATTGAGAGCAAGGGCAAAATTCAAGACAACACTAATCATCTTCAAAACCTTACACCACTGCTCCGCAGAAGTACTTCAGACCTCAATAACCAGAGACAAAAACAGTAGACCCAGACGAACCCAGGGTAGCAATAGACTATGCCCCCCCAGCTGGATACCACAAAATGAAACAAGCAACGTCCAGAAAGCGTAGTTACTCACCTGTAACAGGTGATCTCCGGGAACAGCAGGAATTTAGTCTTCACATATGGGTATCGTCAGTACCGACGGAGCCTGCGTGTGAACGCTCCCCAGTGTCCAATAGGAACGCTTTTGGGAGCATCCCTCTGCACATGCGCGCTGCCTTCCCGCCTCTGTACCTCTCTCACTTCAGTTGAGTTTATAGTTGAGACCAAAGGAGAGAAGTAGAGAAAGAGAGAGAGATAGAGACAACTCCTAGGGGAGGTGGGTGGGTTGTGAAGACTAAATTCCTGCTGTTCCCGGAGATCACCTGTTATAGGTGAGTAACTACGCTATCTCCAGGAACAAGTAGGAATGTAGTCTTCACATATGTGGACTCCCTAGCTGAAGATGCCAGGGAAGTGGTCACAGGAAGCTGCAACCCATAGTGAGATGGGCCATGCTTCCTCCCATGGATCTCTGGCATCCCACCAGGGATGGTGGGTAGGAGATGAAATAAGTCTGAAAGAGATGTTGAAGAATAGCCTGGCTAAACAGGGCATCCCAACAGGAGTCCTTGTCTAAGCAGTAGGGGGCTGTAAAGGTATGCACCAAAGCCCAAGTGGCTGCTCGACAGATGTCGTCGATAGACACAAAGTGAAGGTTAGCCAAAGAGGCTGCCATGGCTCTCACATTATGAGCTGTGACATGGCCTTCCCTTACTCTCATAAGCAAAAGATATGCATTGTGCAGTCCAGTTAGAGTTCTTTTGGATACTGGAAGTCCCAAATGACTAGAATCAAAAGCAATGAAGAGCTTTCTATATTGCTGTGCTCTTTGTAGGCAATAAGCTAAGCTCTTTTACAGTCCAAGGTATGAAGCTTCATTTCTGCATTGGAGGCATGAGGCCTCGGAAAGAAAACAGGAAGGTAAACCGCTTGGTTTAAATAGAAAGACGAGACCACCTTTGGCATAAAGTGTGGATGAGTCCTAAGAACAACCTTATCATGGTGAAATCTTGTATAAAGAGAATCAGCCACTAGAGCTTGCAACTTACTAATGAAACGTGCGGAGGTGATTGCAATTAGGAAGATGACCTTCCAGGAAAGGAACTTCAGAGCTGTAGTGGCTAAAGGATCAAAGGGCGGTTTCATGAGCTGCCCGAGAACAAGGTTCAAATCCCATGCCACCGGTGGTGGTCTAATGGGAGGTTTTGTTAATAGAAGACCTCTCATAAATCTTGCTATGAGTGGATGAGAGGAAATAGGTTGTCCATTTAGAGGCTTGTAGGAAGCTGCAATAGCACTAAGATGGACTCTTACTGAATTGGTCTTAAGACCAGCATTTGATAAATGAAATAGGTACTCCAGTACCGATTCCAGAGGTATTGCAAGGGGGTTGTCCCTTTTGAGAAAACCATATAGTAAACCGTTTCCACTTAAAGACGTATGATCGTCTTGTGGAAGGTTTTCTAGAAGCCTGAAGGATATCTTTTACCTGGTGAGAAAGGTTGAGATCCTGAAAGTCCAGGCTTTCAGCAACCAGGCCCTGAGATGCAGGGACTGGGGATTTAGGTGCCATAGTGTCCCGTTGTCTTGGGAGAGAAGATTTGGGGCATACTCCAACTCCAGAGGTGCAGCTTGAGAGAGATGTAGAAGCAGAGGACACCATGTTTGCCGTGGCCAACATGGAGCTATGAGAATCATATGACCTCTGTTTCTTTGAAGCTTGAATAGTGTTTTGGGGATAAGGGGAATGGGTGGGAAGGCATAGAGAAAGTCTTGACCCCAGTGAAGGAGGAAGGCGTCCCTTGCCTGACAATCTCAAGCCGGAATTCTGGAACAGAACCAGGGAAGTTTGGCATTCAGTGGACTTGCAAAGAGGTCTATGTCTGGGGTTCCCCAGATTTGAAATATTTAGGCAACCTGGCCTGAGTGCAGAGACCATTCGTGTGGCAGCAGTACTCGGCTGAGTTTGTCTGCCCAAAGGTTTTGAATGCCTGGAAGATATGCCATGGGGAGGTGAATTTGATGCTCTCTGGAGAGGGCCCATAGTCATAAAGCTTCGTTGCATAATGACAGAGAGCCCGTTCCGCCCTGCTTGTTCACGTATAACATGGCTACTTGATTGTTCGTCTGGAGTAGGACTGTTTTGTAGCTGAGCTGGGCTTGGAATACTCGAAGAGCAAGGAAGATTACTCTGAGCTCCAGGAGGTTTACGTGAAGACAAGCCTCCTGTGGAGTCCAGGTACCTTGGGTAGAGAGAGGGTGCAGGTGGGCCCCCCATCCCACCTGTGATGCATCTGTTAGAGTGGCCTGGAATAGGGGTTGCTGAAAAGGAGACCCAACCAGAAGGTTTTCCAGTGATTTCCACAATTGGAGGGATGAAACAAGACGCTGTGAGTTTGTTATTTTGTTTGACATGCGACCTGTGGCCTGTGTCCACTGAGTGGATAGGGTCCACCGGGCTGCTCATATGTGGAGGCGAGCATAGCGAACCACATGTACAGTGGATGCCATATGTCCCAGTAGTCGCAGCATTTCTCGAGCAGTGAGGTAAGTATTTACCACTGCTTGGGAAGCTAGCTGCACTATGCGAAGACAGTGGGGCTGTGGAAGGAAAGCCCTTGACTGTCTGGTATCTAGACGAGCTCCCATGAACTCTAGGGATTGAGTAGGAGCAAGATAGGATTTTGGAAGGTTTATGACCAATCCCAAATATTGAAGGACTCGCATTGTGCGAGATAGAGCAGAGCTGGCTTCTGGAGCTGTGGGGGCTTGAATGAGCCAGTCGTCTAAGTAAGGGAAGACGAATATCCCGAGAGTTCACAGAAATGCAGCTACCACTGCCATGCATTTCGTGAATACTCTTGGTGCCGAAGCCAGACCAAAGGGAAGTACCCTGTATTGGAACTGTTTTCCCTGGAAAAGGAAGTGCAGGAATTTCCTGTGATCTGGATGGATGAGAATATGCGTATATGCATCCTTTAGATCTAGAGAACAAAGCCAATCCTGGCTTTGAAGATATGGCAGAAGAGTTCCTAGAGAGATCATTTTGAATTTCTCTCGGAACAGATATTTGTTCAATTCTCTGAGGTCTAAAATGGGTCTGTGTCCTCCTGTTTTCTTTAGGATAAGAAAATAGGGGGAGTAGAACCCTGTACCCTGCTGGAGAATGGGTACTTCTTCTATTGCTCCTTGAGCAAGGAGTGTTGTGACCTCTTGACCTAGAATATTGTCTTCAACAATAGTTAAATGTGATCACCTTTCAGAGCGTTAATTACTAAATAGTACCTAATAATCTGCACGCTCCACTCTTCACCTTAAGAGGTATAGTGATATTTTTTCTTGCAGCTGGGCCTCAGACTATTATGGAGCTGATTTCTCAGGTTATGAAGAACACTTCAAACCTAATGCTCACATTTGCATCAACGGCCCATACGCTGCTGATGGTAAGTTTTAAATAGTGCGGAGCTTTTAGTCAGATAAGATTACCACGCTAGAATTTTTCAACTTCAGAATGTTCACTTTGAAAAAATGGTACTTATCTGAAAAGGCTGCATTACCCCAACGCCAACTTTTGCGCTAGTGCGTTTCACATCAAAGTTTTCTCAAGGGGCTTGTATTTGCACTACTCCAGTCTATCTATAAATAAAGTAACAAAGTACTTATCAGTAGAGTTCACTTCCTCATTTCATCTCTTACAACGGATCCTTAGTCAGATAGCAAAAAACTTTTTCACTCACCATGTTCACAGACCAGTCGCTGTCTTTTAGTGCTGCTTTTGAAAAGGTGCTACTGAAGACGCCACGCATGCTCACTTTGTGGTGTATTTCTAGTTGTCAATGCGGGAGCTTAATGATTAACCGCTGGTAAGATACGTGCCGACGTGATCTCCTCCATTCATGCAATTAAAAGTCAACGGGAATGTGACCACGCTAAGGTGCACTCCCAACCTATTGACTCATCATAAACTAATCTCTGTCCTCACTGGTGGTGAAGTGTTGAGGATTTTATTAGGCACGATCGCTATCTAAACCAGCTTACGGTCTTCACGGATGATTATGGAGAGAAATATAATGTATCTACATACATGCCTTCCACTCTATCTGCATATTCATACCCTCCGGTGCTACTGATTGCAATATAAAGATCCATTTTTGTTCTCTATAGAGTAACAGCTGATCTCTAGTTCTTCTACCATTACCACATGCTACATATTCAATGCAAAAACAGGTAAGGTCATCAAAAGTATGTTTTAAACTGAGACAGTGTGAGACTATTGGTGCCTCAACCCGTTTGCATTTGAGTCTGCTTCGATGTTCTTGTATGCGGGTAACAAATGGTCTAATGGTTTTCCCTACATAAAGCATTTGGCAAGGGCAGCGGATGCAGTAAACAACATATGTAGAAGTGCAGGTAGTGCGTTGGTGCAAATGATAGATTTTGTCTCTATGTTGAAACAAAGTGCATTCAGTTGTAATGCTACAAATCGCACACTGTCCACATTTATAATGGCCGACATTTTGAGGCTCCACTGGTATCTCCACTGGTCTTAGCACCGTAGGGCTTAGAATTTCTTTAAAAATTTTTTGCCTTTGCCACACACACCGTATGTGTTTGTTCTCCAGAATATTGTCGACAGGGGTCTGATAATTGAACTGTCTTACAATTGTATGAGGGGGCATGCTGTGGAAATGAAGCTTGTATCCCTCTCGTATAATGGACAGAGTCCAATTTTCTGCTGTTATTTGATGCCATCTGTTGGAAAAATGACATAACCTGCCGGGAATGGCTAAGGGTTCTGGACCCTTCAGGGGCAGGAAGGCTAAGTTCTCTAGGTAGGAGTCAAAGCCCCTGAGGAGGCTGAGCCTGTGGAGCTGGCTGAGCTCTCGGGACTTTTGGCTTCTTTTGTTGTCTAGTTTGTTGCTGTTGTCCCTTTTGGGCAGCCTGAACTGGACCTTGCCCCTGCTGGTCATAAGAAGGATAGAACTTCCTTTTTTTTTTGTTGAAAAAGGGTTTCTTATAAGATTTCTTTTTGACTGGGTAGGCTGTAGATTTTGACAATCTATCCAAGGTGATATTGTCAGCATCTATTTCATTAGCCTTTTCTTGCTAATTCTTGCCAAAGAGATTTTCTCCTGTGCAAGGAATGTTTCCCAATTTATCTTGTACCCAAAGTTCCAAGTCTGATGCCTGAAACCAGGCAATCCGATGTACACCAATGGCAATAGCAGAGGTTCTGCTGATGCATTCAAAGCAGTCGAATGCTGCACTGTTTACAAACTTGGAAACATCCTGAGCATGTTTGACCAGAGTAAGAAAGTCTTGTTGTTTATCATCAGGAAGAAGGGGGCACATAAGCTCCAAGTCTCCTGTAACATCTTTGAGAAACATTCCCATATATAGGATATAGGAACTGATCCTGGCTGAGAGCATGGAAGCTTGGAAGCATTGACGCCCAAAAGCATCGAGAGTCTTGCATTCACAGCCTGGAGGATTAGAAGTATGCCTCTCTGCACTCTTCATCCTACACACAGCCGATTCCACTACCATTGAATGGTTTGGTAACTGAGTTTTTTGGAAGCCAGGACAAGGAGGAACTTGATACATTGTATCAAGCCTCCGAGAGTGAGCAGATGTGGTTAAAGGTGTTTCCCACATCCTCAGCATCAGATCATGTAGTATCTGATGAATAGGCAGAGTAGCTGCTTCCTTGGGAGCCTTAGGGTATTGAAGAAATTTCTAATTCTTGTGCCCTAGGTTCCTTTTCAGGAGTTACCGTGATTCGAAGGCCTCGAGCCACATCCCGAATAAAATCCTGAAGAGACATATCCTCAGGAGGAGACATCCTGCGTTGAGGAGAGGAAGGTGGATCCTCCGGAAGAAGTACTCTGGTATCGGCAGAGTCATGAGAATCATCAGAATCAGATGATTCGAAATATTAGTCTTGAGTTCTGCAGTCACCACCACCCCCACCCCCACCTTCTGCACTACCAAATCCTTCCCTAAACCTGTTACTCTTTCTTCCTTTTTTAAAATCACAGAGGAAGAAACTGCTTATCTTCTCTCCTCCTCCAAACTTCGGATACCATTCCCAATAGTCTACTAAGCTCTCTCTCTCTTCCACTGTCATCCCTTCCACCTGTCACATCCTCAATGTATTGCATTCCTGAAGCCTTCAAACATGCTGTGGTTACACTCCTCCTCAAAAAACCTTCACTAGACTCTACCTGTCCTAATTACCAGCCCATATTCCTCCTCCCTTTTGCTTCTAAACTTATCAAACATGTGGCTCACCACCATTGTCTGGACTTTGTCCTCTCAAGGCCTTCTGGGTCTACTGCAGTCTGGCTTTCATTCTCTATATTCTATATATACTGCTCTTGCCAAAGTCTCTAATGACTTGTTCCTCACCAAATCCAAGGGCCTTTACTCGATCATCATCCTTGACCTTTCTGCTGCTTTTGAAACTGTTGATCACAACCTTCTCCTAGGTACCTTGTTCTCCCTTGATTTTAATGACCCTGTTCTAGCCTGGTTTTCTTCTCATCTCTCCCATTGCACCTCGAGTGTATGTTCTGGTGGATCCTCCCCTACCCCCATCCTACTCTGTCGGTGTACCTCAGGGATCTGTCCTGGGAACTCTCTTTTTCTCTCTCTACACTCAGTCCCTTGGTGCACTCATCTTTTCCCATGATTTTCATGATCATCTTTATGCTGATGACTCTCAAATCCACCTCTCTACACCTGAAATCTCTCTAGGAATCCAGGCCCATATCTCAGCCTGCCTGACATTGTTGCCTGGATGTTCCATTGCCATCTGAAACTGAACATGGGTAAAACAAGGCTTATTATCTTTCACCCCAAACCCAACTCCCCCCTTCCTCCTTTCTCTATCTCTGTGGATAACACTTTACTTCTCCCTATTTCCTCAGCTCAAAACCATGGGGTCATCTTTGACTTTCCTCTCTCCTTCTCTGCACATATCCAACAGATAGCTAAAACCTATCATTTCTTTCTCTATAACACAAGTAAAATTAATTCCTTCCTTTCTGAACATACTACTAAAACCCTTATCCATTCTCTAGTCACCTCCCATCTAGACTATTGCAACTTGCTACTTTCCAGTGTCCCTCAAAACAATCTCTCTTCTCTTCAATCTGTTCAAATCTCAGCTGCACAGCTAATCTTCTGCCAGTTTAGCTATGCTCACATAACCCCTCTTCTCAAGTCACTTCAATGGCTCCCTATCCTTTCCACATTCAATTCAAACTTTTTCTACGAACTTATAAGTGTCTTCAATCTTCAGCTCCTCACTACCTCTCCTATCACTCCCTACACCACTCCTCGGAAACTCCGCTCCTCTGGCAGGATCCCTTTTATCTGTGGCCCTTTTCTGCCACTGCTAACTCCAGACTTTGTTTATTCCACCTTGCTGCTCCATATGCATTGAACTACTCGAGTTAGAATGCCAACTCATTCTCTGGCTTTATAAAAATCCAGGTTAAAAACCTACCTTTTCGAGTATGCATTTGGATCCTGATCCCCTTATTCTCCTACTTATCTACCTATTTGTATCCTGCCATTCCTGTTAACACAAACAGGAAAGCAGATAAAGACCATATGGCCTATCCAGTCTGCCCTTCCATACAAACTACTATATTCCCTTTGTTTTGCAGATCTACTATTAGTAATCTGTGAACCATCACTGCAATCACCTGAAGTACCTGAAGATTGGAGAACAGCCAATGTAACACCAATTTTTAAAAAGGGTACCGGGGGAGATCCAGGAAACTACAGACCGGTGAGCCAGACATCGGTACCAAGCAAAATGGTAGAAACCATTATAAAGAACAAAATTACTGAACATGTAGATAGCTATGGTTTAATAAAAGAAAACCAACATGGATTTAGCCAAGGAAAGTCTTGTCTTACTAATCGGTTATATTTTTTTGAAGGTGTGAACAAGTAGATCAAGGTGAACCGGTTGATATAGTGTACCTGAATTTTCAGAAAGCCTTTGACAAGGTCCCTCTTGAGAGGCTCTTGGCCAAATTAAAAAGTCATGGGATTGGAGGCAGTGTACTATTGTGAATCAGGAACTGCTTAAGACAGAAAGCAGAGAGTAGCACTAAATAGCCAATTTTCTCAATAGAGAAAGGTGGAGTACCCCAGGGATCTGTGCTGGGCTCACTGCCTTTTAAAATCTTCATAAATTACCTAGAAATGGGAATAACTAGTGAGGTGATCAAATTTGCAGGTGACACAAAATTATTCAAAGTTGTTAAAACATAAGGGGGTTGTGAAAATTTGTAAGAGGGCCTTGATAAATTGGAAGACTGGATGTTCAAATGGCAGATGAAATTTAATGTTGACAAGTGCAAAGTTATGCACCTAGGAAAGAACAACCCAAACTTCGGTTACATGATGCAAGGTTCCACATTAAGAACCACCACCCAGGAAAAAGATTTAGGTATCATCATAGATAATACACTTATACGTCTTTGTGGTTTGTCATGCCCCTGTTCACCCCCTCCTGAGATCCCTGTTTTAGTGCCATGTATGTGCAGGACCACATGATTTCAGAATACAGTTCTAGACTTTTTTGTGAGAAAAATGTCTATCCCTCACGTCCAGATTGCCTATATGTGTTTTGGAATGACCCCCATAGTGTTGATATTCAGTGCCATGTGGTGTATTTGGGTCTCATAACTGTCCTAAAGTGAACTGAATATCTTAGCTAATTACCCTCAGGTGAGTATATTCAGCAGCCCAACTTTATCAGAGCAGCTGATAGAATATTTGGTTAAAATAAATTGGGTATATTTTCTCCTCAATCAGGTTGCTTCAGCGGGAATGCCAGTTTAAATGGCTGATCACAAGGAGGAATTGCGTTTGGGTACATTTTCAAGGCGTTACTGCAACTTTTACATTGTCATAGTTTGTAACGCACTTTTGTTTTTTTGAGTTTGGAAAAGTGCTTTGGTATCTGTTTACAGTATGTGATGCCGTTTGTTTTTTTTTCTCCTTAATTCCAAGGCTTTATTAACCAAGTAACAGGTCATACATTCCAAACAGTTAACATAATTACCAAGTGGCATTACAGGATACAATGTTCTGATCCAACTGGACAGCCTCATTTTTATAGTAATTTTTATCAAAGAAAGACCCCTAAACATGGTACCCCATAAACATACCCTATTATCCCTCAACCCCGGAGGGGGCACCTCACCAATGAATACACTTCACCCAGTCAAACACAGTATCATGCATCCTATACACCAGGGGTGTCAAACTCAAATACACAGTGGGCCAAAATGTAAAACTTGAACAAAGTCGCGGGCCAGCATTGAACAAATGAACCTTTTAATATGGACCCAAACAAGATTTGCTTTAACATTGAATATGAAGCAACACTTATTACTATACAATTTATAACTTAATAGTTCAGATATGCAAAAACCAATTTCAAATTTAAAAAAACATCAATGACATTCATTTATTAAATAAGATTTAAATAATAATTAATAATTTTTAAAATAAAATAACAATAATAAAATTAATCAACCATTCAAGCCCATGTCTTGGAGTAGCAAGAAGAAGTGCATAAAGAAAACGTTAATTATTGCTCAGTTTGCTGCACACTGATCTAATCTGATGTGCCCAAGCCAGATACCTGGCATCTCTTCTTGGATGATAGTTCATCAATGTCTGGGCTCAGGCTTTGAGCTGAGGAAATCCTCAGTATCGAGCGAAGGTGTTCATCAGTCAGACGTCTCCTGTGAGATGTTTTGGTCATCTTCATCGAGGAGAAAAGTTGCTCACATAGATAAGTGCTGCCGAACATGGAGAGCATCTGAGCAGCTTGGGTGCGGAGCTGAGGCATTGTGTCAGGGATGAACTGTGGAAACTGGGCGGCGCCCACAGCATCATACTTTGACTTCAGCGTGTCATTACACTGGAGTTCAATTAGCTCCATTTGGAGGTTGGTTGGTGCGTTTTCCACATTAACTGCAAAGGGATTACTGAGCAGTTCAAACCTACATTTCTGGACATCAAAGTCGGCAAATCGCCGGCTAAACTCAGCGCCGAGTACACTGAGTTTTTCAGCAAACTGTGCGCATGGGAACAAGTTGGTAAAGAACTGCGTTTTCATGGTTTGGCAGCAGGGAAAATGGCCAAGGTTTCCTTGCAGCATCTGATTCTCCCACAGGCACACTTTAGTTTTAAAAGCCCTCACTGCAGCGTACATGTCTGTGATGATGCGCCCCCGCCCCTGAAGCTGCAGGTTCAGCGCATCGAGATGGCTCGAGATGTCACACAGAAAGGCCAGCTCACACAGAAACTTTTTCTCCCGAAGCTCTGCTGTGTCCTTCCCTTTGCTTTCCAGAAACTGACATATTTCCTCATGCAGCTCAAAACATCTATTCAGTACTTTTCCTCGGCTTAACCATCTCACCTCTGTGTGATACGGCACGTCTGCGTATTCCGAACCACACTCCTCCAGAAAAGACTTAAACTGGCGGTGATTCAGACCTTTGGCTCTTATAAAGTTAACTACTTGTGTTACTGTGGTCATAACATGTTCCATCTTTAGGGCTTTGCCACACAATGATTCCTGATGTATGATGCAGTGATAAACAGTTAGTTCACCTGCACAGTTCTCTTCCTGCATCTTCTCCCGGACCCTGCTCACCAGTCCACTTGTTTTACCGCACATCGCTGGCGCACCATCTGTCGATAATCCCACGAGTTTATCCCACGGCAGCTTTATTTCAGTTACGCATTTGGAAACCTCCTCAAAAATTTCCTTTCCTGTGGTTGTGCCATGCATTGATTTGAATCCCAATAGCTCCTCCGTAACACACATATTTGAGTCCACTCCACGGATGAAGACTGACAGCTGAGCAGTATCAGATGCGTCGCTGCTCTCATCCACAGCAAGGGAGAATGCAACGAAATCTTTTCCCTTTTCCAAAAGCTGGTCATACAGATTGGTGGCAAGATCACATGTGCGATCAGCTACTGTGTTTCTGCTCAGGCTCACGTTTGAAAAGGCTTGCTTTTTCTCTGGGCACACGATGTCACAAACTTTCAACATGCACTTTTTCACAAACTCTCCCTCATTAAAGGGCCGGGCTGATTTTGCGATCTCTGCTGCCACAATATAACTAGCCTTTACAGCAGCCTCACTTTGTGATGTGGCTTTTTTGAACATATTCTGTTGTGAAACCAAACTTCTTTTCATCTCCTCCACTTTCTGGCTCCTTTGAGTCATGTCCAGGTCCTTGTACTTGTCATGGTGTTTTGTTTCATAGTGTCGTCGAATGTTATACTCCTTAGTTATAGCCACGTTGACTCCACAAATCAGACAAACAGGTCTGTCTTTTACATATGTAAACAAATATTCTGTCTCCCACCTGTCCAGAAAGTTCCTGTTGTCTGCCTTTCTTTTTGCCATTTTTGGGAAGGGGTTCCACAGTGACAGTTGTAGCTTGAGATCGCTATGACTTCTGTCACACAGGAGAGGGCGTTTCTGGGACCTGTCCTGATTGACGCGCCAAAACAACAGCAAGGCATTATGGGATTTGTAGTATTAGCGATGAATGAATGCGCTGTATAATACCGGCGGGCTAGCTCTAGTAGTCATTTGGTATAGCCTCGCGGGCCAAATATAATTACACTACGGGCCAAATTTGGCCCGCGGGCCAGAGTTTGACACCTATGCTATACACTCTCACAAATGGCTCCCAAATTTGTTCAAAGTGTACCTGACCTCTCTGAGCATCAATCACATGCTCCATGTTATAAATGTCCCACATGAGCACCTACCACTGGTTCAATGCTGGAGGCACCATCTGTTTCCAAGCTGAAGCCAGATTTAATTTGACCACATTCATACAATATTCTGCCAGTGGCAACTGTGGGGCCTTGGCCCCAGTACTGACCTATTAAACAAAAGAAATGGCTGGATCCCAGGGTATTTCCCTACCCAGCAGTCACACCACCCTGTAATGGATATCCTTCTAGTAGCCATGAATCCTAGGGCAACTCCATCATACATGTGCCAGTGTCCTGCTTATCCCGCATCTATGCCAGCCTTGATCTCTCATCCCCTGGAAAGCTGTGCAGATACTACTCATACAGTATTTTATAATTATTTTCTTGAGAATTCACTGCCAGGGAGCTCTTCCACAGGCTGCACTCAATCTGCTCCCACTGCCGCTCCCGTATACTGTAACTGTAGCTCTTGAGCCCAGTATGCGACCGCACATTGAATATTGTGTGCAATTCTGGTCGCCGTATCTTAAAACGAAAGCGTAGTTACTCACCTGTAACAAGTGTTCTCCAGGGACAGCAGGAATCATTCCTCACATATGGTGGACATCGGTGCCGACAGAGCCCGCACGGAGCAAATCCCCTTCTTCCCTTTCTGCCCAGACTCTGGCTATTTCCATGATAAAGTCCATAAGATTAGTCTTAAGTGCACCCTAATCGAATTAGACTTGAGCCCCGAATGAGAGAGGTGGAGCAGATACTCCAGCACTGTGACCACTGGGCAAGAGAAGGGGGCAGCCCCCCGCTCAGTACACCAAATTGAGAATCTGCGCTATTTAAAAGCGTAAGCCCATCTGGTCGATGCCCTGCTCGAGGACAGCAAGACATCCTCCACCTCCCTGGAGAGGTGAAGTGGTGCTGGAGTTACCCTCTCAGCAGCCAAGCTGTCAGTGAAAGAGATCCCAAATTGGGGTGGAGGAGGGAAGGAGCCCCCCTCCTGGGAAAGGAGGTGGAGAGCGCACCCCAAGGGTATGGGATCCACCACTGCCAACTGCAGAAGCAGCTGGAACCACGGCTGTCTTGGCCACCGTGGGACTAAAGATGACCGAGGCCCTGTCGCGAAGGGTCTTGAAAAGAGTCCTGGCAATCAGTGGCGTCAGGGGAAATTCATACAGGAGTCCTTCCGACCAGGGGACTAGGAAGACATCGGCCGCCACCCTAGCAAGGTGGGGCTGCCGCGAACAGAAGTGGGGCAACTGGTGATTGTCCAGGCTTCCAAACAGGTCCATCACTGGTTCCCCCCAGGTCTGCAAAAGCCTGAGGGCTACTTCAGGGTCCAGCTGCCACTAGTGCAGTTGGAGAATCCTGCTGAGCCAGTCGGCCAGCAAGTTGTCCTGGCAGGTACACCGCCCTGAGGAGAATGCCCTGCTGAATCGCAAAGGAGCACAGGGCTAGGTCCTCTTAACAGAGGGCATGGGATCCCGTTCCCCCTGCTTGTTCACATACAACATGACCACCTGGTTGTGCGTCTGGACCAGGACTGTGCAGTGAGCCAGGTGATGCAGAAAGGCCTTTAGGGCGAGGTGAATGGCCCAGAGTTCCAAGAAGGTTGATCTGTTGGGCACTCTCGACCAGCGACCAAGTACCCTGGGTGCGGAAATCCTCGCAGTGCGCTCCCCAGCCCATCAGAGAGGCGTCTGTGGTAAGGACCCTTGTGTGGTTGGGGGCCTGGAAGGGCATGCCCGCTTCCACGTACTGGGGCGATTACCAGCAAACTAGAGACCTTGCCAACTGGTGGCTCACACAGACTCTGTCCTTGAGATGGCCCGTGGCCTGGGACCACGGAGGCACCATTGTGCTGTCCGCCATGTGGAGACGGGCATCCGGCATGATGTGGACTGTGGAGGCCATGTGCCTGAGAAGGCACAACAGATGCCTGGTGGGCACTGAGGTATGGTGCTGCACGTCCCAGGCCAGAGACATGAGTCGTGCTGCCCAGTCTGTGAACAAGAATGCTCTTAATCAAAGGGTGTCGAGTCTTGCCCCGATGAATTCCAGCCCCTGTGTCGGCTGAAGGTTCGACTTGGAGTAGTTTATTTATGTTTATTTAAAACTTTATATACCGCCCTTACAGAAAGTACCTAGGCGGTTTACAATCAGCAATAAAATTTGTTAATTTAAAAAAGGATGCTGCAGAAAAAGAAAGATGAATACCAATAAAACCTCTAAAGGAAAGGAAAGAAGTAGAGATAGTGGATAGAGAGGAAAAGAAAGAAATAATAGGTAGCAATTACAGTAGGTGAGGATCAACAATGGGAAGGGGGGATAAAGTGTTGCAGAACTTGGGTGGTGTGTGCCATTGCTTGCTGCGCCTCGAGGGCCGTGGCGCCCAGTCGTTGAGATAGGGAAAGACAAAGACACCTTAAAGCCTGAGAAAGGAAGCAACCACTACTAGACACTTTGTGACGACCCTGGGGGCCGAGACAAGGCCAAAGGGGAGCACCCTGTACAGGAAATGATTGTCCCCTACCACAAAGCATAGGTATTGCCTGTGGTTTGAGTGGATTAGGATGTGTGTATAGGCATCCTTTAGGTCTAAGGAGCAGAGCCAGTCTCCCTGCTGGAGGTAAGGCAGCAATGTTCCAAGGGAGAGCATCTTGAACTTCTCCCGCACCATGAATTTGTTGAGATTGTGCAAGTCGAGGATGAGCCTTAGGCCCCCTGTCCTCTTTGGCACGAGGAAGTACCTGGAGCAGAACCCCTTGCCCTTGAGGTGGTTGGGCATCTGTTCCACCGCTCTGTCCTCGATAAGCCTTGCCAATTCCTTCAGAAGGTGGTCCTGGGAACAAGGGGATGGTGTGACTCAGATGGAGGAGGTGACCCTCCATGACCACCCTTGGTGCCCAGGAGTCGGTGCTTATAGCCTCCCACCTGTGGGCATAAAGGATGAGGCGACCCTCTGTGGGCTGCTGGACCCCGAGAGGAAGAAGGGCTATGCTGTAGGAGTCAAAAGCTCCCTCCTGGCTGGGCTGGGCTGGGCCGGGGCCGGAGCCTGGGGGCTTGGGAGCCTTCTGCTTAAGCGGGCCATGCCCATGTCCCTTGGCCTGCTGCCCTTGCTGGGGAGCCGGGGAGGCCTGGTAAGGTAGGTAGATTCAGTAAGCAGTAGATTTCCTCGGGTAAAAGGGCTTTTTATCTGAGCCCTTTCGTCAGGGAGGAGCAGTGGTCTTTTTGGAGAGCCTAGTTCTCGTCATGAACTTGGTCTCTAGCTCTGCAGCCTTGTCGGTCATGGGTTTGCCGAAGAGATTCTCCCCCTGCCAAGGGACATCGACCAGTTTGTCCTGTACCCATAGCTCGAGTTTGGACGACTGCAGCCAGGCATGGCGGCATGCACCGATGCCCACCGCGGCTACCCGCACCACCAACTCGAAACCATCATAGGCCGCCCGAGACAAACTTGGAGCACTCATGGACGGCTTTGGACAGGCTCTTGAAGCCCTACAAAGGTTCCTCGGAGAGGCCAGCTGAGAACCCAGCGAGTGTTTTCACCAGGTCCCTCAGGTACATGCCCATGTACAGCTGGTAGGCCTGGATCCGGCAATTGAGCATCGAGCCCTGGTAGCACTTTCTGCTGAGGGCATCCAAGGTGTGGACCTCCCTGCCGGGGGCACCGAGGAGTGCGTCTTCTGGCTCTTCAGCCAACACATGGCCGACTCCACCACCATGGAGTTGTGCGGCAGCTGTGACTTTTGAAAGCCAGGGCTCCAGCGGACTTGGTACATCGAGACGAGCTGCTTGCTGACCATTGGCACCAATGTTTCCCACATGTGGAACATGAGCCACTCCAGGATGTGAGGAATGGACACCGTGAGCGATTCCCGAGGGGGAGCCTTGTATTGGAGGATCTCCAGCTCATCGGCATGAGAATCCTCCTCGGACTTGGTGGGAAATGCCAAGGCCTTGGACATGTCCTTGATGAAGTCCAGGAAGCCCATGTCCTCCGGTGGGGACCTTCTCAGAGGTTCAGAATCCGAGGGGGACATCTTGGTGCCGATGGGTGTCCGGGGCCTCCTCGTCCTCAGACTCTCAGTCAGAACACTCCGAGGAAGACTCAAGGGAGTGATGTTCTTCGGGCCTCAAGGGACCCGACGCCGCATGACTTGACCCCGTCGAGTGGGAGACCGAGCACAACCTCGGCCGAGGATCGACTCGGGCCTGCATGGCCTCGAGGATCGGCTGCAACGTCGAACGCCTGGTGGTCATGGTGGAGGAACAGGACGTGCCGGACATCAGCGCCCGCTGTTGGTCCAAGAAGGCAGTTACACTGTGCTCCAAGGCCGCCATCCTGGACTCGAGCCCAGATGGTTCCGCAGCCTTTGACAGGGGCACCGATGGACGCAGGCCCGACATCGACTCACCTAGAGGAGAATCCTCGACAAGCACCATGTCTAACTGGCGAGGCCGGTCCGCAGCCAGATCCTTCCAGGGAATCTTGGCCGGTCACTCCTTCTCCGACAGCTCGAGCAGGCACCTGGGGCGCCACTACAGAAGGACTCCAGTCGATCAGAGCCGTCCAGGGATGCCACCTTCTAGGACTACGTCTTCCTTTTCGGTTCCTGCGAGGGAGGACCAACGACGATGCTCGGGCGTGGAGTGCTCCTCCCAAGGGGTCGAGGCCTCGGACAAGGTCCTGGCTCTTGGAGGCATTGGGGACTCGGGAAAAATGTCATGCTGCTGCTGGCAGCTCCTCAAGGCCTTAGAGGACATCTTTTTGCAAAGGCTGCAGACCATCGGGTCATGGTCCGGGCCAAGGCACTGGAGGCAGCAGTCATATGTGTCGGTCAAAGACATTATCTTAGCACACAGATCACACTTTTTGAAGCCGCTGGTCGCCATAGGGGGAAAAGAAACCCTTCGGCTGCCAGCAAAGAAAAAGGGCATGAAGATGCCAAAGAAAAATCAAACTTAGTATTAAAAGGAGTCGACCCAGATACCGAGGCACCGAGGTTGGTGGGTGGGAAAGGTACCGGTGCAACACCAGAGACGAGCAAAAAAATAGAGAAAAAAATCTACTTTTTCTGAGGGAAAACAACCGACGTCTGGTGGGCTCCATGCAAAAAAGGAGACTGAGCAAGATGGCACCCTTGGGCGAGAAGGGGACAACACAAGCGTGGTAGCAATTCCAAAGGCTTTCTTTGAAAGCTGGGGATTTGCTCTGCGCGGGCTCTGTCGGCGCCAACGTCATCCATATGTGAGGACTGACTTACTGCTTGTTCTCGGAGAATATAGCGTTATTAGAAAAGGTACTCAGAAGAGCCACCACAATGGAAAGATACACCTATGAAGAGAGGCTAAAAAGGTTAGGTCTCTTCAACCTGGAAGAGACAGCTGAGGGGAGATATGATAGAGGTCTATAAATTAATGAAGTGGAACTGGTAACTGTAGATCGATTGTTTAAGCCATCAAAATACAGAAAGACTAGGGAGCAAGCAATGAAGCTACAGTGTGACCTATTTAAGACTAATAAGAGAAAATAATTTTTCACTCAACGCTTAATCAAACTCTGGAATTCATTACCAGAGGATGTAGTAAAAGCTCTTGGTGTAGCTGCATTTAAAAAGGTTTGGACAAATTCATGGTCCATAAACCATTATTAAAGGGGACCTGGGAAATCCACTCTTTGCTGCAGGACAAGCTTTGTGGAACCTGTGTGCTTTTTGGGAACCTGTTAGGTACTTGTGACCTGGATTAGCCACCGTTGGAAACAAGATATTGGGTTTGACAGACCTTGGTCTGATCCAGTATAGAATATCTTATGTTCTTATGTGCTATGGCCTCATACAAAGTAAAAGTGTGTACTTAACACTCAGTGTAATAGAGGTGTGTACAAAGCACACGAAGCACAGTTAAATACACACAGGCAGTTCAAGGAGATGGGAAAAAATGGCCGGAAAACTGGTGCTTCGCCAACAGATGCCACAAGTGGCCCAAACTTGATGGACACTCCGCTCATTGGAAAAGATTAGGTAGCCACTGCAAAACAAGTTGGACAAGACAGACTTACTTTTGGTAGTCACCCCCAGGGCGTTTAAGGCAGGCAAATCATGCCGGAATCAGTGCTACTCTCCTGTTGCCAGGGCCTGCAGGCACATACTTCTGATCAGACTTCTAATCTGCGGGGGAGAGCTGGGGGGAAAGGGGAGAGAGGGGGCACTGAGGTTGTGTGAGGCTTTAATCGTTTTCCAAACTCCTTTCCAAAACTTCTGGCTGCTCAACTGGTCCTTAGCAGTATAAGGACGAAGTGCTGAACCAATTCCCATCCTCCATATGGAAATAGCCAAAAGAGCACAAGTTTTACGGGTGACTGCGCTCCAGTGAGAAAGTTACCCTGAGGGTTGCTGTTCATGAGCAAAATCAATCTCTTAAGAGTTTTTCCCAAATTCCATCAGAGCTGTCAAAACATTCATCCACCATCTGCTGGAGACAGAGAAATACTGAAGTATGCGCCTAGAGGTACTGACTGTTAATGGCTGGATGAGGTCATAAGAACCTGCTGGAATGTTTCTCTGTCTCCACATCTGCTGGTAGAACACAACCCACTTGTCTAGACTGGTCCGAGTACAATATGGAAATTTAAGTTGCTCCAACGAGCCCTATTTTAAGTTCTCAAATTTTTTGGCCTGAGATGTAATCAATTTATAGAGTGCTGAACTTCTGCAGTGGTGCCATGAATCTTATCTTCTGTGCTAGCTACACGGCATTCCATCTCTTCTATCCTCTTCTTCAATTACATCACCTGCAGCGCAACAGACAACTCGAGACGAGATGTGATCAAGTTTATTATCTGAAATCTGATTCAGTAAGTTCTTTAACTAGGCTTTCATTTATTCTGGAAGTTGGTGGGGAAGAGGATCCAGCAGCCATCTCATTTTCTTGAGGCTCTGTTTTCTTTTTGACCTTTTTTGTAGCTTTTGCAGTCAAAATATTGCTTTTCCAGTTAATACATTTATCCATGCACCATTGATAAGTTTTAAGGTCCTTCTAGGAAAACGCCAAGCAGATAGTCAGAGAGGGGACTGGTATAGATATGAGGGGAGCCCTGAAGCAGGTAGAAAATACAGTTTCCCCTACTCACTACATCAAGTGACTCCTAAGTAGTTCACTTAAAACAAATCAGAGAAAGAGTAACCTAATGGTTAGAACACTCCTTGTGGCCTTGGGCAAGTCACTTAACCGTCCATTGCCTCAGAAAAATTCAAGTTATCAATGTCCCTGTTTAATGCATATTACCAAGTTTAAGTTATAATGTAAACCACTTTGACTGAAATGATAAAGCGGTATAAAAAAACCTGTTAAATAAATTTTAAAAAAATCAATGACAGTTGAGGTCCAATCTTGAAAAGCGTTCATTCAATGATTGGACAATGAGGTACCATAAGGGTGACAGTCTTTAACCTGCTCTTATGCTCACTGAGTTATGTCATCACAGGGCGAGTGGTCTTGCCCACATATATTGATTGACATGGGCACATAATTATGTACACAACAAAAGACATAGAACATATCAAAACATATCAATATTTATATATCTTCTTAGTAATAGGATGAATACAATGGTCAGCAGCAAGTGAGAGCACACATATTGCAAGGTAACATGACCAGGCGTCTCCTCCTCTGGTCTACATAGAATACCTATGTATACTATTTTGTCTCTTAAGTTAGACAACTGATGAAAAGCAACACATGGTCCTTTCACCGAACACCTGATATAGTGCCAAAACATGCCAATGTGCATAGATTATATTAGCTACTCATTGGGATATGTTGGAGTACTGTAACACAGACAGGTCTCTGGGTAGTCTCCTGACCATGATCTTGAAGAAGGAGCTACCTATTAGCATACAGAGCTAATAAAAAGGCCAGTCTAAGGGATGATCATGGGTAATCTCTTTGTAATAACCTGTCCCACAAAAGGGGGACAGTCCTTTATTCAGTCACTGAGGAACACATTCAGCATATCTACAAAAACTGCCCTATAGGTAATGAAAGAGACAACTTCACAGGGCGATGACTGCAGTACAACAGTAAACTGTCTCGGTCAACCATTTTTCAAAAAAAAAAAAAAAAAAAGTAGTTTGTAATTGACCTTTAACCATTATCACTAGTACGTTCAAGAACAGAATACTAGATAAACGATAGGTGCAGCCAAGTTGTAAAATGCAATAACTCAACTTCAGTAGGTGTCCAAAGGCAAAAGATATCATCAATAAATTGTAGCCATAATTTAACATTTTTTTTAATGTTTCTATTTAATATATTAGAAACATACAAAGTAACAAGCAAGCAACAAACAGAGCATAGCATACACAAATATCCATAAAGAAAAAGAAAATAAAATTACCAGGAGACCACATCAAGGTGAGTAAAGGACAACATGCCTTGAGAGCCAATTACATCTTTCAACACTCTATTTCCCACTTCCCAATAATAATACTAACAAACACAAACAGAACATAATCAAGCTACCCACCAGTTACCAGTGGGGACCCCCATCCTCCCTGCTCTTCAGAAAATCCTCCAAATGCTGGGGGTCCGTAAAAATATAACGAACGCCCGACAGATATACCACACACTTACACGGAAACCTCAAATAAAAAGAGGCTCCTAATACTATTACCCGGGGTTTTAACTGAAGAAAACTCTTATGCCAGACTTGGTGGACCTAGACACATCTGGAAAAACCTTAACCCACTGCCCACAAAATAAACAATTTATATTTAAAGTACAACTTCATTACCTGAGATTTCTCAGTATCAGTGGCAGAAGAGACCACTGGGGTAGCCCGCACAGGAATATCATCCATAGACTGCTCCAAAAACTGGGACAAGTCAATGGAGGCCTGGGGGGTCCCAGCAGCATTACCTTATATCTTATCTGCCAAATAATACAGCTTAGTAACCCGTATCTTATCAGCATCTTCTATCTTCAAACATTCCCTAAAGTATTTTCGCAATACTATCAATGGAGAAATTGACGTCATTTGGGATTTCCTTTTATCATCACGCATGCTCGGCGTTTTTTGCTTTGGTATACTGGCGGTTTATGCGGCAAGCTAAGCACTGTTGTTTCTCTGCTCCTTCTTGTTTTGTGTGTCATTTTTTGTTTTTTTTTTCTTTTGGCTCACTGCCTATGCACGACTAGATCATGGGAGTTTCTAATGCTATCTTTTGTTTTTAGGATTTGCAACGTTTTGATGAGCTCCCTGAAGCCACTTTGGCGAAACACCTGGGTGTTGGGGCTCCGGGTCGTTGCCATGAATGCTACAGTCTCTATGAAGTTTCTGTGAAATTTGTCTTGCTGCGATGAGCTGCATTCCTATGCTGTCCTTAACCTAAGTTTCTTCAGCTGTTTATTTTGACACTTATGCTGGATGACATTGTTTCCTAATATATGATACTGGCTTACCAGCTTTTTGGGGGTTTTATTTGAGTCCTTTTTGAGTTTGCTGTTGTTTGGCTCTGTACCCCATTGTAGAGTTTTTTTTGACCACTGATGTCTTTTTGAGCTTAGCCGATTATTTAGGCACTGTTGAGTTTGTTTGCCATTCGACTTGCTCATCCTTTCTGCTTTACTTAGCAGGGGGGTTGGCTGAGGTCTTTTTTCCTCTATAACAGCTGGTATGTATTTCAACTCTACTGTTTAGTCTAGTGTTGCTGTTGTGCAGTGTTTAATTGTTTTTATTTTTTATTTTTTCTCTTGTTATTTTTGTTGGGGGTTCTTTTTTATTACTTTTCATTTTCGGCTCCCAGGGGAAAATAGTGCTATATAGAATAACTATGGCTCTTCAAAGTTAGCCATGTAAAGATCGCCATGGGCACAACCATGGCTCCCAGCGTAATCAATGCCATGCATCTGAGATTCTGCCAGGTACTTGTGACCTGAATTAATGGGCCTTTAAGAACATAAGATATGCCATACTGGGTCAGACCAAACGTCCATCAAGCCCAGTATCCTGTTTCCAACAGTGGCCAATTCATGTCACAAATACCTAGCAGGTTCCCAAATGGTAGACAGATTCCATGCTGCTTATCCCAGATATATAGTTCTCTGTGTGCTGTGCTTTCCTGTCTAATCAATGTGTTTATACCTCAAAAATTTCCTGTCATGATTTGACAATTTCCAATCTGTAATCAAACCGCTGCTGATCGCTGGAAGTAGCGGTATACAAATGTATACTAAATAAATAAATAAAATAAATATGCAGTGGATTTCCCTGGTCCAGTTTTATAATGGTTTATGGACTTTTCCTCCAGAACTCGTCCAAACCTCTTTTAACCTCAGCTACACTAATAGCTTTTGCTACATCCCCTGCTAATGAATTCCAGAGTTTGATTACGCATTGAGTGAAAAAAATATTTCTCCCCTTTGTCTTAAATGTACTATATTGTAGCTTCATTGTATGTCCCCTAGTCTCTCTACTTTTTGAAGGAGTAAACAACCGACCTACGTTTACCCATTCCACTCCATTCATTAGTTTATCAACCTCTATCATATCTCCCCCTTCAGCCATCTCTTTTCCAAGCTGAAAAACCCTAACCTTTTAAATCTTTCCTCATAGGGATATCCTTCCATCACCTTTGGTCTAAGCCAGCATGGCAAACCTTATGTTCTTACATCACCTAGTTTATGAAGATGCCCCAAAGTCTACTCCTAAGCTGTCTTAACATGAACATATCAACTGCCTGCCCAACTTCTTCTTCTGCAGATGTTTCTACTTCTCCTACTTCTCAGTGCTTGTAGGATGCCTCTTCCTTCTTTGCCCTAAGCAATGCACTACACATGGACTATTTTCTCTCTATTCTTTTCCCTCAATTCCTTGTCATAAACAGATCTTTCCAATCCCAGAATCCAGTTGTCTCTATGTAAGAGGAGGCAAAAATATATTCAGTGAAAACAAATGGCTGGGTTATTTACCTTGGCTGCCTCACTAACTGCCAGTCAGTAAGGCTGCTGATCTCTTCAGAGTGCAGCACATGCAGTAGTCCATGCATAGTCTCCACATCTTACTAAGCCTGGAGAAGACACAGGCTGGAAGGACTTAAAGGAAGTGGATCAAGAGGACATAAAAGATAAAGTGCAATATGTTTGCAGCAAAAAGCAGGGCCCAGCATGCTAGTTAATTTCCATACTCTGGGACCTATGCTGTATTTAGGAAAGAGTAGCATGTATGACAGTAAATGTGCTCAAAAAGAGTTGCTGCATCTTTAAGAGCTTGTGCCGTTATCGCTTCTTGATACAATGGCAGCATCAGGGGACTCAACTATCACCACGACCCCCCAGGAGGTAGGACATGCTCCCTCACTCTTAAGACTACCAGCATCCAAGGTGAGCTTCCTGCAAGATTCTACCATCTCCTCCTTCCTCTCTTCCGGGATGGACTCTCACTGCACGCAATCTGCCTGCCTGCTCCGCCTACTACATCATCACAGGCAGCGACGATCAGCGATTTAAACCCTGCGCCCAGCTGAGTAAGCCCTCTTTGGCGACATTGGGGGACTCAACTATCACCACAAACCCCCAGGAGGCAGGACAACGTGCTCCCTCACTCTCGCCATCTTAAGAATACCAGCATTCGAGGTGTGCCTCCTGCAAGATTATACCATCTTCCTCTCCATCAGGGTGGACTCTCGCTGCACACAATTTGCCTGCCTGCTCCGCCTACTATATCATCCCAGTGGTGATTAGTGATTTAAATCCTGTGCCCACCAGGCGCACCCGTGCCTGAGGGCCTCGCCAGAGGGCCCTTTGGCATGGCCCTTAGGTGGGGCACGCAGGCGAGCAGAGACACCGTGTTGCAGCAAATAGAAATGCCATCAGATCTGTCAGATACACTGGACTCGGTCTCCAAGCAAACCTCCTCTCCTCTGTTGAAAGACTCCACAATCCTCAGATGCATCTCCGCTGAACAGCATTAGATTCGCATCTGGCTGTAAGTTAGTTGCAATACTTCCACTCTCCATTAAGAACATAAGATATGCCATACTGGGTCAGACCAAGGTCCATCAAGCCCAGTATCCTGTTTCCAACAGTGGCCAATCTAGGTCAGACGTACCTAGCAGTTTCCCCAAAAGACACAGGTTCCGCAATGCTTGTACTGGGTCAAGCATTGATATCCTGGATCCCTTCTTAATAATGGTCTATGGACCTTTCTTCCAGGAACTTGTCCAAACCTTTTTTAAACCCAGCTACACTAACAGCCTTTACTACATCCTCCGGTAACAAATTCCAGAGTTTGATTACACGTTGAGTGAAAAAATATTTTCTTTTATTAGTCTTAAATAATTTACCCAGTAGCTTCATTGCAGGTCCCCTAGTCTTTCTATATTCTGATAACATAAACAGTCGATCTACGTTTACCCGTTCCACTCCGTTCATTAATTTATAGACTTCTATCATATCTCCCCTCAGCCGTCTCTTTTCCAGGTTAAAGAACCCTAACCTTTTTAGCATAAGATTAGCATAAGATAGCTAGATTTATTGGCTATAAACCACATTAAGAATACTGTATATCCTCATTGTTACACACATTTATCTTAACTGTACTTGTGACCAGTCAGTATCAAGCTACCATTTATCCTACTCTCTACTGGCCAAGCCAAAGTAACTTCCCGCTTGTCCCACATCAGCCCTCACTAAATTCTGAACTCTCAACCAACTTAGTGGACAAACATGGCTACCATAGTAGTTCAAACCCTTCACCTCCTCCTCATCTGCTATATCCTGCTTAGCTTGTTAGCATTGCATTATGTACTCAATCCTATCCACACCCTTCCTATACCCACCATCCATAAACCTTAGATACCAACAAACTTTTACATATCTCAGACAGACGGACAAACTTAAGCTTAACCCCAAAAAACTAATCAATATAAAAATAATAAACATCCCTCAAACAGCTCCAATCATGACCTCTCCACAACCTACACACTTAAAATATTGCCTTGTCAATGCCAGATCAATTAAAACGAAAATACCAATCTTCCTAGACTTACTTGCTGACAACTTGACAGACCTTGTATGCATAACGGAGACCTGGCTCTCTGACGCTGACCAACTCAGAGAGCTGTAGTTTAAATTTAATAGTCACTCAGGGCCTAGCATCAGCAAAGTACTTTTAGTTTAAGTTTAAAACACAGAAGAGAGCTTTCTGGTTAAATTTAGAACCCAGCAGAGAGCTTGTAGTTTAAATTTCATAAGTTAGAGCAGGGGTCTCAAACTCAAATTGCTTTGAGGGACAAATGAGGACTTGTAGAGTAACCCGGGGGCCGCACAAGACGCAGGCCTCATTTGCATAAGGGCATCATTTGCATAAGGGCATCATTTGCATAAATATTTGCATAATGTTACCATACACTAACTTTTAGTAAACATGCCTCTTAATGAGTGTATGGATAAAGAAAGACTAAAAGATTTCTACATTACTATAAACCAGTGCCAACCGCCAGGCACATTAGGAACTACTAGAAACACTGCCCATTTAGAACCCATAGCAAACCTGCCGTGTCCTAACAGCACTACCAGGACTCACAAAGCACCATACCCTAACTATCAAAAGGCAACACTGCAAATATTAAATCAACACATTTCAGAGAATAACAATACATGACCTACTCGGGAAAGAGAACAAGTGGCAATGTCAAATAGGAATTACATAAACAGAATACCTCAGCTCAGTTACACATGCAGAACATACACCATCACCAAACAAGGAATCACAATTTAGAAACAGGAAGACAATTAAACTGGGAACCCCAAAAGCCAAACTTAGAATGTACAACACTGTAGAAATAAAACTATACATTGATTTCCTCTTGTATTAAATAAAGTGCAGACGTTAAAGATGCACATTTCCAAGAGCTGACATATTTCAGTTAATAAATTCAAAATAAAGAGATATTTTTCTACCTTTTGTGCATTTTTTTTTCAGTTGCAATTGTTCCAGTCACTTTCTTCTGGTTTCTTTGTGTCTTCTGCTAACTCTCCATCGTCTGCTGTCCATTTCTCCTTTCTTCTTTCCTAGTTTTTTTCCATTCTCTCTACATCTGCTTTAACATACTAATCATTCTCCTTTTGCTCTTTCCTCATTCCTATTTCATCCACTCAAATTTTACCCCTCCATCCTCAATCCCCACTTACTCTCCCAATACCCGGCCAATTGTAGATTTTTCTTCCCTCCCACACAAAATATATTTCCCCTCTCCATTTCACTCTCCCAGCCCTATCCCATTCTAATCGTCCCCCAACATCAACTCCCTTCTAGCTCCTGCCCAACCCAGCATCCGCTCCCTTCTAGTCCCCGCATCATCAGCCCATTTCCAGTCCTAGCTCCCTCCCCTCACAGCCCATTTCCTTTCCAAGCCCCCCTGCCCATCAGCCCATTTCCATTCCAAGCCCCCTTCCACTCAGCCCATTACCATTCCAAGACCCTGTCCCCATCAGCTATTTGCAGTTCAAGCTCCCCCTTCTACTCGGCCCATTTCCAGTCATAGCACCCCCCCCCCCCAGTCCATTACCAGTTCTAGCCCCCCCCCCCTAGCCCATTATCGGTCCTAAGCCCCCCAACAGCCCACTTCCAGGCCTAACCCTTCCATCGCCCCATCTTCATTCTTAGCCCCCCCATAACCCCATTTTCAGTCTTAGGCCCCCAGTCAGACCACCTCCAGTCCTAACCCCCATCTGTCCATTACCAGTCCTAACCCCCATCACCCCATTTTCAGTACTACCCCCCCCAGCCCCCATCAAGTCCTGCTCCCCCCCTACATCAAGTCCTGCTCCCCCCCATCAAGTCCTGCCCCCCCCCTACATCAAGTCCAGCCCCCCCCCCCACATCACGTCCTGCTCCCCCCCAACCACACCTGCTCCCCCCCCACATCAAGACCTGCGCCCCCCCCCCCACACATCATGTCCTGCTCCCCCCCCCCATCAAGTCCTGCTCCCACCCCCCCCCCCCGGGAAAATTAAACTTTAAAAAAAAAACGGCTTCTGCTGCTGCTGCCGCCGCCGCTGCCGTGGCCGGCAATAGCAGCAATATCGCAAGTCCCGCGGGCTCCCCCCCCCACCCGGCAGATCCCTTCCTGCTTGCCTGCCAGTTCTCCGCGTCGGCTTTCAGAGCCGCGAAGGGAGAGCTTCTCCCTCGTGACTCTGTTAAGCCCGCTGGGGCAGATGGGAAATTTCCCATCTGCCCCGGCGAGCTTAACAGAGTCACGAGGGAGAAGTTCTCCCTTCGCGGCTCTGAAAGCCGAAGCGGAGAACTGGCAGCATTGGCAGGCAAGCAGGAAGGGATCTGCCGGGTGGGGGGGAGCCCGCGGGACTTGCGATATTGCTGCTATTGCCGGCCACGGCAGCGGCGGCAGCAGCAGCAGAAGCCGGTTTTTTTTTTCCCCCCTATGCATCGCGGGCCGCACAAGGGTCTCTCGCGGGCCGCGTGTTTGAGACCCCTGAGTTAGAGCATAGCAGCAGCAAACAGCTATAATTTAAATCAAATAAGAATATAGCTTACCTCAGCAGCACAGCACAGGGTACTGTGTAGCAGCCCTCTTAATAAGTCCCTCATCAGAGGCTTTTGGCAAAACTAAAGAGTCATGGGATAGGAGGCAGTGTACTACTGTGGATCAAGAACTGGTTAAAAGACAGAAAGCAGAGGGTTGGGCTAAATGGCCAATTTCCCCAATGGAGAAAGGTGAATAGTGGTGTACCCCAGGAATCTGTGCTGGGTCCGCTGCTTTTTGACATATTCATAAATGACCTGGAAAGTGGAATAACGAGTGAGGTTATCAAATTTGCAGATGACACAAAACTATTTAAAGCTGTTAAAACCCAAGAGGATTGTGAAAAATTGCAAGAGGATCTTGATAAATTGGAAGACTGGGCATCAAAATGGCAGATGAAATTTAACGTGGACAAGTGCAAAGTTATGCACCTAGGGAAGAACAACCCAAACTATGGTTACACGATGCAAGGTTCCACATTAGGAACCACCACCCAGGAAAAAGATTTAGGCGTCATTGTGGATAGCATGTTAAAACCCTCAGCCCAGTGTGCAGCGGCAGCCAAGAGAGCAAATAGAATGCTAGGTATCATAAGGAAAGGAATGGAAAATAAAACAAAAGATATTATAATGCCTCTATATTGTTCCATGGTGAGACCGCACCTTGAATATTGTGTGCAATTCTGGTCACCGCATCTTAAAAAGGATAAGAACATAAGAACATAAGATATGCCATACTGGGTCAGACCAAGGTCCATCAAGCCCAGTATTCTGTTTCCAACAGTGGCGAATCTAGGTCTTACGTACCTAGCAGTTTCCCCAAGGGACACAGGTTCCACAATGCTTGTATTGGTTCAAGCATTGATATCCTGAGTCCCTTCTTAATAATGGTTTATGGACCTTTCCTCCAGGAACTTGTCCAAACCTTTTTTAAACCCAGCTACACTAACAGCCTTTACTACATCCTCCGGTAACAAATTCCAGAGTTTGATTACACGTTGAGTGAAAAAATATTTTCTTTTATTAGTCTTAAATAGTTTACCCTGTAGCTTCATTGCATGTCCCCTAGTCTTTCTATATTCTGATAAGGTAAACAATCGATCTACGTTTACCCGTTCCACTCCGTTCATTAATTTATAGACTTCTATCATATCTCCCCTCAGCCGTCTCTTTTCCAGGTTAAAGAGCCCCAACCTTTTTAGCCTTTCTTCATAGGAGTAGCCTTCCATCCCCTTTACCATTTTGGTGGCTCTTCTCTGAACCTTTTCTAAAATCGCTATATCCTTTTTAAGATACGGCGACCAGAATTGCACACAATATTCAAGGTGCGGTCTCACCATGGAACGATATAGAGGCATTATAATATCTTTTGTTTTATTTTCCATTCCTTTCCTTATCATACCTAGCATTCTATTTGCTCTCTTGGCTGCCGCTGCACACTGGGCCGAGGGTTTTAACATGGTATCCACAATGACGCCTAAATCTTTTTCCTGGGTGGTGGTTCCTAATGTGGAACCTTGCATCGTGTAACCATAGTTTGGGTTGTTCTTCCCTAGGTGCATAACCTTGCACTTCTCCACATTAAATTTCATCTGCCATTTTGATGCCCAGTCTTCCAATTTATCAAGATCCTCTTGCAATTTTCCACAATCCTCTTGGGTTTTAACAACTTTGAATAGTTTTGTGTCATCTGCAAATTTGATAACCTCACTCGTTATTCCACTTTCCAAGTCATTTATGAATATGTCAAAAAGCAGCGGACCCAGCACAGATCCCTGGGGTACACCACTATTCACCTTTCTCCATTGGGAAAATTGGCCATTTAGCCCTACTCTCTGCTTTCTATCTTTTAACCAGTTCCTGATCCACAATAGTACACTGCCTCCTATCCCATGACTCTTTAGTTTTGCCAAAAGTCTCTCATGAGGGACCTTGTCAAAGGCTTTCTGAAAGTCCAGATACACAATATCAACCGACTCACCTTTGTCCACCTGTTTATTCACTCCTTCAAAAAAACATAATAGATTAGTAAGACAAGATCTTCCTTGCCTAAAGCCATGTTGGCTGTCTCCCATTAGGCCATGACTATCTACATGCTGAGTAATTTTATTCTTTATGATGGTTTCTACCATTTTTCCCGGTACTGATGTCAGGCTCACCGGTCTGTAGTTTCCCGGATCACCCCTCGAACTCTTTTTAAAAATTGGTGTTACATTGGTGATCCTCCAATCCTCAGGTATTAGAGATGATTTCAATGATAGTTCACAGATTACTGATAGCAGGTCTGCAATCTCAAATTTCAGTTCTTTCAACACCCTTGGATGCATACCATCCGGCCCAGGTGATTTGCTACTCTTCAGTTTATCTAATAGTTGTAAGACATCTTCCCGATGTATCGATATTTCCTTCAATTCTTCCACACCTTTAAATACCACTTAAGTCATGGGTAACATCCCTACATCTTCCTCAGTAAAGACGAAGCAAAGAATTCATTCAGTCTCTCCGCTATTGCCTTGTCGCCTCTTAGTGCTCCTTTAACCCCTTTATCATCTAATGGACCAACAACTGACTCTCTCACAGGTTTTTTGCTACGAATGTACTTGAAAAGGTCTTTATTTCGCGTTTTTGCTTCCGCAGCAAGCTTCTTCTCAAATTCTCTCTTTGCCTGCCTTATCAATGCCTTGCATTTGACTTGCCAGTGCTTGTGCTGTTTCCAGGTTTCATCGTTTGGCTCTTTTTTCCATTTCCTGAAAGATGCTTTTTTGGCAACAACAGCCTCTCTGACCTCACCTTTAAACCATGCTGGCAGTTTTTTGGACTTCCTTCCACTTTTCTTAAAGCGTGGAATACAGCTGGTCTGGGCTTCCAAGATAGTATTTTTCAACACCCAAGCTTGATGTACGTCTTTAACCTTTGCAACTGCTCCTTTTAGTTTTTTCTTAACTGTTTTCCTCATTTTATCATAGTCTCCCTTTCGAAAGTTAAAGGGTAGTACTGTGAATTTCCTTACTATCCCTCCTCCACTAATTAAATCAAAGGTGATCATGCTATGATCACTATTGCCAAGTGGCCCCAACACCCTTATCTCTTGCACTACATCTGGTGTTCCACTAAGGACTAGGTCTAATATTGCTTTCCCCTCTGGTCGGTTCATGAACCAGCTGCTCCAAGAAGCAGTCATTTATTTCATCTAGGAACTTTATCTCCCTAGCATGTCCTGTTTTGACACTGACCCAGTCGATGCCGGGGTAATTGAAATCACCCATTATTATTACTGCACTGTAACCTTTGCTAGCTTCCTTGATTTCTTTGAGCATTTCATCATCCATTTGGTCATTCTGGCCAGGCGGACGATAGTACACCCCCACTGCCATCGCCTTCCCCTTTTTACATGGAATTTCAATCCATAGAGATTCTACAGCAAATTTTGTTTCTTGCAAAACTTTAATCCTTTCTGACTCAATGCCCTCTCTAACATAGAGCGCAACCCCTCCACCAATTTGATCAGCTCTATCATTACGATATAGTTTGTACCCAGGTATCACAGTGTCCCACTGGTTGTCCTCCTTCCACCATGTCTCTGATATTCCAATCATATCTAACCTCTCGTTTAGTGCTATATATTCTAACTCTCCCATCTTGTTTTGTAGACTTCTAGCATTTGCATACAAGCATTTTAGAGACTGTATTTTATTCATATTAATTTGGCTATTGGTAGACATGGGTAATTTGGGATCTTTAAGCTCTGTCTGCTCCATACTCGAGGGCATTTGGGCTACTTTACTCTTTTTTGGAACCTCTCTGCTTTTTGTAGTATCCTTCAAGGATACATTCTTCCGAACCATGCGCTCTTGGGCGACTGTCGGCTTTCCCCTATTATCTAGTTTAAAAGCTGCTCTATCTCCTTTTTAAAGGTTAATGCCAGCAGCCTGGTTCCATCCCGGTTAAGGTGAAGCCCATCCCTTCGGAAGAGCCCCTCCTTTCCCCAGAATGTTCCCCAGTTCCTAACAAATCCGAACCCCTCATCTCTGCACCATTGTCTCATCCACGCATTGAGACTCCGGAGCTCTGCCTGCCTTTTGGGTCCTGCACGTGGAACGGGAAGCATTTCGGAGAACGCTACCCTGGAAGTTCTGGATTTCAACTTCCTACCTAAAAGCCTAAATTTAGCTTCCAGAACCTCCCTACCACATTTTCCTATGTCATTGGTACCGACATGTACCAAGACAACAGACTCCTCCCCAGCACTATCTAAGACCTTATCTAGGTGGCGTGTGAGGTCCGCTACCTTCGCACCAGGCAGGCATGTTACCAGGCGATCCTCACGTCCACCAGCCACCCAGCTATCTACATGCCTAATGATCAAATCACCAACTATAACTGCTGTCCTAACCCTTCCCTCATGGGCACATGGCCCTGGAGAAACCTCCTCGGTGCGAGAGGGGTTTACATCACCTGGAGGACAGGTCCTAGTTACAGGATCACTTCCTGCCACACCAGGGTGATGCTCTCCTGTCACGTGACCTCTCTCCTCCATGGCAACAGGAATGCTGCCAGACTGGAGGTGGGACTTCAGGACTATATCCCTGTAGGTCTCGTCTATGTACCTCTCTGTCTGTCTTATGTTTTCCAAGTCTGCTACTCTAGCCTCTAGAGAACGGACTCGTTCCCTGAGAGCAGAGAGCTCCCTGCACCTAGTGCACACGTAAGACCTCTCACCAGCTGGGAGAAAATCATACATGTGACACTCAATGCAAAAGACTGGAAAGCCCACATCCCGCTGCTGGACTGCTGTCTGCATCTTAGTTTTAAGTTTGTGTTTAGATCTTTAAGTTCTTTATGTACTAAAGGGTGCTATGGATATTTATACCACTAAAACTGTACTTAAGAAGTTTAATATACCTTGTTCACCTGAAGCTTAATTAATCTCAGGTCCTTAGTGTATGACTGATTTGGGTAATGAGCTTCACCTGAGAGCACCTCCTGTCTTTTAAGTTGTGCAAGTACCTATAAAGCTGTGATTATCCCAGGGGAGGGTGGGTGTGGGGAGGGAGGGAGGGATATAACACTTATTAAAAAAGGGCTGCTACACAGTACCCTGTCCTGTGCTGCTGAGGTAAGCTATATTCTGATTTGATTTAAATTATAGCTCTTTGCTGCTGCTAGGCTCTAACCTATTATGAAATTTAAACTACAAGCTCTCTGCTGGATTCTAAATTTAACCAGAAAGCTCTCTTCTGTGTTTTAATTTGAAACTAAAAGTACTTTGCTGATGCTAGGCCCTGAGTGACTATGAAATTTAAACTACAGCTCCCTACTGGGTATGAAAGGTAACCAGAAAGTTCTGTGTTTTAAATTGAATCTTAAACTGTTGCTACTAGGCCCTGACTGATTTAACAAAAAATAGTGGGTTCACAGATTAATTAGCTTTAAAAGAAAAAAAATTCCTTTCAGAAAAATTCCCAGAAGTATATACTCACAATTTCAGATTTCTCTCCAGAAGTAACAGCCCCCCTTTCTAGTCCTTCAAGATATAGCGTTATTAGAAAAAGTTCAGAGAAGAGCCACCAAAATGGTAAATGGGATGGAAGGATACTCCTATGAAGAAAGGCTAAAAAAGGTTAGGGCTCTTTAACCTGGAAAAGAGACAGCTGAGGGGAGATATGTTAGAAGTCTATAAATTAATGAACGGAGTGGAACGGGTAAACGTAGATTGATTGTTTACGTTATCAGAATATAGAAAGACTAGGGGACATGCAATGAAGCTACAGGGTAAACTATTTAAGACTAATAAAAGAAAATATTTTTTCACTCAACGTGTAACCAAACTCTGGAATTTGTTACCGGAGGATGTAGTAAAGGCTGTTAGTGTAGCTGGGTTTAAAAAAGGTTTGGACAAGTTCCTGGAGGAAAGGTCCATAAACCATTATTAAGAAGAGACCCAGGATATCAATGCTTGACCCAGTACAAGCATTGCGGAACCTGTGTCTTTTGGGGAAACTGTTAGGTACCTATGACCTAGATTGGCCACTGTTGGAAACAGGATACTGGGCTTGATGGACCTTGGTCTGACCCAGTATGGCATATCTCATGTTCTTATGTTCAAAGCCCCTGGATACGAAATATATCAAGCTAACAGAACCTCTACTAGAGGAGGGGGTGTCATAATTATAATAATAAAAAGATCTGAAATCCTCCCTAATTACCTCAAATAACATAGAAAACATTGACTTAATTACTATAAAAACCAAACACATACAAATATGCCTAGCATACAGACCCACCAGACACAAAAGCTGAAAACCTGGACATAATTACTGAACTTCTATCCACCACTACTGACAATAAACCTATTGTTCTATTAGGCGATCTCAATCTTCCATCATTATCACACAATAAAATGTCGGATTTTCTCACCTCCACATCTGACATGGATTTTCACCAGATAATTAACACACGAACACATATTAAAGGTAACACACTATATTTATTTATTTATTTATTACAGGCTCTTATATACCGCTCTATTCAGTATCAGTGCGGTTCACAATATAACAATAGACCAGAACAACAACTGTTTGGTTTTACAGAGAACAGGTTAGAGAACTTGGATAAAACATAGGGAAGTCATTACTGCAACTATTTACATGAGTATTTACATGTATATACACAACAGGATTTATTCTCAGTTTGGGTAGTGATCAAAAATGGCTGGATGTTATATCTAGTGTTCTTACGCACTCTACTATTGCAATGCCTACAACCCAACAACTCTAGAAATACAATCTATCCCCTTGGTCCGACCACCACTTAATAAAATTCCAGCTTCCATACTATGACATCACAAACTCAAAATCCACATATAATCCCTATCCCACAAGGTACAAGAAGTTCGACAAAGATAACTTTATGAAACAAATCACTCAGCACCTCACCAAAGCTCCTACCGACCTCGAGGAAGCTATAACCTCATGGAACACCACCATATTTAATGACGCCACTTTATACTCACAACACACTTATGCCTCAAAAAACATGGACCATGGTTCAACAATGACCCAAAACAACTTAAAACAGAGCTGCGCAAATATGAATGCAAATGGCACAATACTAAATCTAAAATCCACCAAACACAGTATTTAAACACACTCAAGCGCTACAGGGACACCTTAAATGCTACCAAAAAGGACCCCTACTCCAGCACCCTATCCAAATCCCTAAACTGCCCAAAGGAGCTATTTGAAATAGTTAAATCCTTTACTAATAAATCTACCAGCAAAGACTCCACCGAGCACTCCACAGCACCTTAAACCCTAGCCAACCTCTACAAGGATAAACTTAAAATTCAACAAATACCCATAGACATCCAAAATATACCCGACAACACTAAACTTCTCCTGGTCTATATTCTCTCCTTTCTCAAAAGACACTCTCAGTAATGTCATCACCAAACTCAACACAACTACGTCATATCGTGATCCTTGTCCAGTAAGCTGGATTGAAGCGACTAAATTGGAACTATTATCATTCCTTCTCCCCATTATCAACCTCTCCTTACATGATGGTCACTTCCCTGCCACTTTGAAACATGCACCAATCTGCCCCATTCTAAAAAACAACTCTATGGATAAAATCTCCTCTACTTCAAATAGACCTATTTCCAGCCTCCCTTTCTTAGCCAAAATCATTGAAAAGATAGTTCAAATACAACTCCAAGACCACATCGACTACTTTGCCCCCCCTAGATGAACACCAATATGGCTTTTTAAATCACTATATTTGTGCCTCTCACTCGATCTCAAATCTGAAGCTCAATACAACCAAGTCTTTCCTCCTTACCTCTCTATACAGCAAAGATGAATATTACACTAATAGTCTGTGATAAAGAAGCTTATCATAGCTCAGGAAGAAGCTATAGAAAAGGTGAAGTGACTCTGAACAAGCAACCTGTCAGTTCTGGTGAAATATGAAAACAGAATTTTGCCATAAAAGACTACCAGTCCCAGAATGCACCAGGTTTCCAACAGCCATTAGAGGAGCTGAAGTGAGGAAACGTGTGTTCAATCAGGAGGGCTATGAGGTAATCCCTAAGCACTCATCTCAAAGGGCAGGGCCTGATTCAGCACAGCTGCGCTGTGTTAGGGAGGAGCATTCATCTAAGCAGAATAAGAGTAGAGTTTATTCTACAGATGACCATCTTCATGATCACCTTGGATATCCAGAGAATTGTCCTCAGAATCCTGAGAATCAGCTTGAGTTTGATCATCAGTTTCATCTGAAGGATCATCAGAAGCAGAAGCCAAACCGGACGGACAGAGAGGGAAAGAGACCCTTTGGAAGAAGGAAGAGAAAAGCCTTTGAGAGGTCTAGAAGAGTCCAAAGCAGTACGTATACTGGGAGGTATTCCAAGGGCCAGCATACACCATTGGACTGGGGAAAGCCAGAGGAATGGTGCTGCAGAGCTAGGAATCACCAGAGGCTACCTTTGAGGGAGACGGCTGCACGTGGAAGGGACCCTAAGACCTGTGCCAGAAGGTATGTGAAGAGAGATCCAGTGTCCAGGGATCTGGATTGGAAGGCTGGACATAAGAACTGGACTACATACTGGCCAGGCTATATAGAGAGGAACTCTAGCAGCAATGGAAGCTCAGGTATGAACACTGATCTATGCCCTAGCTATAACCTTGAAAGACAGCAGGGAAACAAGTATTCTCCTGAAAATGCTCCATTGAGAGATTCATCTGTGCCAATCCATGATATTGAACCCATGCTTGTTGAACAAGGGGGAATAATAGCAGATGAGGATCCTGTTTATATGGACTGCTCTCTATCTGAACTTCGTTGGTAACTTTCTGTTATAAAGTACAGCAACCATCACAAAGAAATACAAATTTGTTCTTTAATCTACTCAGAAAAGCTCCTGAAGCAGGATTTGACCCACACAGTGGAAGGCAAGCCAGCTAAGGGGTTTCAGCTGGTAACTGCTAGCAATTAAGCCTTACCTAATTGCTTGTGAGCTAGGAGAGAATCACTTCTGTATCTATGTGGGAAGTAATCAGAAGTTAACCTGAAAAGAACAGTTTGTTTCTTGCTTTGTGGCTTTTCATTTGTTGTTTTCCTGATTTTGACTTTGTTTTTCCAAGTTAACACTGAAAGCAAGTAACCTAATTTATGTGCTACCAAGCATATCTGTGTTGGGAGAAATAACCCCATAAATAAATATCTTATTGGCTTTACCCAAGAGCACAACTAAATTATTGTCAGCAGCTGTGTCTGGTGTGAATGAACTACATTGCCCACAATACCTTGCAAATCATATAGAAATATGCACTTGCCAAGAGTGTGAAGATTCTCACCCAGGCAGCCGTCTGACAAGTCTCACTTACATCTCAAGTCTAATCTTATCTCTCACCCTGAAATCAGATGCATAACTCTTCACAAACATATACAACCAACCCATCCCAATCATACAAAGGAACTTCAGTCATACTAAAGGATTAAAACCACACAACCTACAACATAGGTCACAAAAGCATACCCACAACAGAAGATTAATACATATCAATAAACTTGACATAATCTCTCCGGATCTAAGGAAAAACAAAAAATATAGTGCTTAGTTGCATCTACATAAACACAAGATCTTTAAAAAAGAAAATCTCAATCATAACTGACTACATAAATGATTCTTTCCTGGACATATTTATAACAGAGACCTGGCTTACAGAATTTAATAATGTCCTCTTAAATCAACTCAAGGCCCATAACTATACAATCTTCCACACACCCAGATCAAATAAACGTGGAGGTGGTGTACTGTGGCGCTCCCTACTGTCTAGGCGGTTGCCTATAGGTAGGGCGTGCCTTATAATGTCCCTTTTAATGGGCTCCAGAGCTGAAGCTTCTGGGTATTGTAGTTGTGTGAAATGACAAAGGAAGTCCGAGGGTTTGAACGCAAAACACAGGAAATTTATTTTTGTCTTTCCCTTTGCAAAGAGCCTCCTTAGAAGCTCAACACATGTCAACAAAAATAGGATGTACTCTCCAACAAAAGAAGTTTCAGTCAAACAGGATTATGACAGTGATAAATGTTACAATTGCTTCATGCAGCTTGTTACAGCAGAAGGTGTTTATTCCAAAGTCCAACAGTCAGAAATATAGCTTAGCTGGTTTCAGCAACTTCCAGCAAAGGTATCAGCCTTTCCCAAACTGAGTAAAACTTTAAATAAAGCTTTTCTTTTGCTTCTAGCTGTTGTACATTCAGATAGCAGTTTCCCTTAATCATTCAAATCAATCTTGAATCATTTCCTCTCAGCTTTAAACAGCAGCAATTTTCCTTTTAAACATTTCCAGCATTCAAAACATAAGACATTCAGTTAAATGGCTTCTGGCTTTTTTCCTCAGCTTTAAAAACCTACAGCCTCTTCATTCTGTCTTCATACAAAAAGAACAATCCATCAAGGAATCTAAGGAGTCTTGTTCAACATCACAAGGCTCTGTCTGCATGTATTCATAATCAGACTCTGCTGTCTCCTGGCTTAACTCGGGCTGAGGGGACGTAGGCTTAATCTCCCCTAAATGTTTTAAGACCTTTTCCCAACGGGACTTCTCTCTGTGCTCAGGGATTTTATAATGGCTGTAGAGACCCTTATCTCTCAACAAGATGGACAAGGCTTCTAACTGGCTCACCTTGTCCTTTGTGACCCTTCTCTTCACAGACCTTTCCAGAGGTAAAACATCTCCCACAGACTCTTGCAGGGCTGCTCCCGTACCTGGACTATAGTCAGCAACTCTCTCAGGACAGAGCCTCTGGTCTCCAGACCGTGCTGCAATTCCTTTACAACATGGGCTTCTCCCTGGACTGTAGTCCCCAGTATGCTGGCTGCCTTTGGAATCCCTTCTGCGGCTGTCTCTGGAAAGCCTCTCTCTTTCAATTCCCCTGAAGGATCCTTTCCCTTCAGTTTGCCTCGGGCGCTCTCCTTCCTCCTTTCGCTTGGTAGGCTCCCCTTTTTCTGTTCCCTGGAGCTTAAATGTATGTAGCTGCTCTCCCGGTTCCAACTACTCCCCCAGGTGCTTCCTATTACCTTCCTGGGTTGCCTTGGAGCTTGGGTGTGGCCTGGACTCAGCAGCTCTGTGTGTTTTTTTTCTTTGGCTGCAGTTTGAAACTCCCTGCTCACTGAACTATCCCTCTGCCTGCAGGTAAAAGTTTGTTTTCCAGCTATTTCCATGGGCTCTGATGCCCCTTCATCACCACACATCCCCCCCCCTTAAGACATTATGGGCTGGCGTACCAACCCCCGCACAGCCCATAATTCTTGACAGGGTGTTCGGGTCTAGCTGATCTTTATCTGGTTTATGTTCTCCCGTGGCCAAACGAGCCCACCCTGTTCGCTCGTGCCAAGGTCATAATACATTAATATGATATACCTGCTGTTTTCCTCTTCCATTCTCCACAGAATAAGATACTGGACCCAGCTGCTTCCTTACTCTATAGGGTCCCCTCCATATACTCTCAAATTTGAGACTGGCTCCCGCGACCATTACAATCACCTTTTCCTCTATCTTTAGCTGCCGAGGTTTTGTGCATCGGTCGTAATAGGTCTTCTGGCGGGTCTGGCTGGCTGTTAAGTTCCCTTCCGCAACTTGGGCCATACGCTGTAGCCATCCCTTTAGATCTCTTAAGAATTGGGGTACCTCTAGCTCTTCCACGGCTGGTGCAATCCATTGCTCCCGCAATACGTCTAGGACGCCCCGTGGAGCTCGCCCATACATTAGCTCATAGGGGGAAGTACCCATAGAGGTTTGCTTCCGCTCCCTACAGGCATATAATATGAATGGGAGCATCATATCCCACTCTGCTATGTTACCCTCGAGACTCCTTCTTAACATGTTTTTTAAGGTTTGGTTCTGCTTTCCACTAGGCCATTTGTCTGCGGATGATATGCGGCCGTCCTGACGTGACGGATCCCGAAAGCATCCCAAACTTGAGCAAGGTATCGGGACATAAAATTACTACCCCTATCAGTTAGGACTTCTCGCGGGAACCCCACCTCGCAAAATAACTTCACTAGTTCCGAAGCTATAGTTCTTGCTGATGTACTACGAAGCGGAACTGCCCAAGGAAACCTGGTGGCTTGGTCCACTATGACTAGGATGTATTGGTACCCCCGGGGTGTCCTTATCAGGGGCCCCACTATGTCTATAGCCACTCTATGAATGGGCTCCGATATGACTGGTATGGGTAACAAGGGTACCTCTGGAGGGTGGCTCACGATGACCCGCTGGCAGGAAGGGCACGATGTGCAGAATCTAGAGGTCTCCTTAAAAACTCCAGGCCAATAGAAGCAAGCTAGAATTTGGTCTAATGTGCCCTGTATTCCTTTGTGCCCTCCTACAGGGTGGTCGTGTGCCAACCTTAAAACTAATGTTCTGAAAGGAGGGGGTACTACTAGTTGCTTCCGCGTATTCCCCGTCTGTGAGTCTAGGCTTTCGCGGTACAACACATTGTCGTCATCTGAAAAAAAAAAAAAAAAAAAATCGGGGTAGGGTTTCAGACCCTTTCCGTGCATACTCAAAAGCTCGCACCAATGCGGGATCTGCCTGCTGTTCGTTAGGAAATGAGGGAAATTTCTCGACTAGTTCCGCGGGGACCCAGGGCAACTCCCGTCCGCAGATTAATTCAGCTCTATTCCGTGATCTAGTCTGCTTTTCCCATCGTTTTTCTGCCTTCCCCTTCCTACGGCTATCCCTAGAGGGAGTTATCAAGTCATCGTGAGAGGGCAACCCCTGCAGTGGGTCTTCCTGCAGGTCGTTCTCCTCCCCCAAGGCCTTGGAACGTGCCCGGGTCGAGACCATGCCTGCCTTGTGTTGTAGCTCCTTGGCTAACCCTCGCCTAAACTGGGGCCAATCTCTCCCCAGGACTAGGGCGTGTGGGAGCCTAGGCACAACAGCTACTGATATTTTTCTTTTTAAACCTAGACCCTTTACCCTCACCTTGTGTATTGGATAGGATGAAGCTGCCCCATGGATACACCTTATCTTTATGCTGCCTTCAGATGGCTCTAGGACCTGACTATCCTGGGATTCAATCCTTTTCCAGAGCTTCTGCGAGATCATGGACTGATCCGCTCCGGAATCCAGCAAGGCTTCTGTAGAGATACCCTCTACCTCTACAGTCAATAGAAATCCCTCCCCACTCTCCTTGGAATGGGTGGTTACTAGGGCTGTCCTGGCTTTGCAATCCCTTTTTAGGTGTCCTTCCTCCCCACAGGAAAAACATTTTCTCTGGGCATAATAGGCTCTATCCATGGGCATTATCCCTTGATTTTTCCCCCATCCCCAACCTCGCCTTCCTTTATGAGGCTACTACACCTGCCCGTTTCAAAACACCATCCTTCACTTGGCTTACCAACTCCGCTTCTAAAAAGCGCTCTGCCAGTGAGGTAGCCTCATTGGTGTTTTGGCAATTTTGTAGGACCAGAAAGGTTTGCAGATCTTTGGGAACTGCCTCCATGAATTGTTCCAACACAACACAATCCAATACAGAATCTAGGAGTCTAGTCTCAGGTATTAGCCACTTCCATGCCAAACCTTTAATACGCTGGCACACAGTTCGTGGTGTTTCACCCGGCTTTAACTTACAACTCCTCAAGAGGCGTCGATAAACCATAGGGGATAGACCCAAGCGGTCTCTTCTGGCTCGCTTAAGCTCCTCGTAATTGGAGGGTAAGGCCGCGGGCATGGCCCTATATGCTGCCAGCGCTTCCCCCGTGAGAGATGTGGCAAGACGGACTGCCCACTGGTCTTTTGGCCATCCAGTTAAGAGAGCTACCCTCTCGAAAGCTTCTAGGAAGTCGTCTATATCATTGTCCTTAGTTAAATGTCCAAAAGACAATGTCCCAGTATAAGGTAACCCCAGCCCTCGGAAAGCTCCTAGGGAACCTGATACTGTCCGTGCAGATTCCGTTGCCTTTTCTTGCGCTCCTAGCCATCTCCCCATCATCTCCAGGAGCGGCTTCTGCTGCGCTTGTATCATGGCCGCTGTATGTTCCTGGGTTCTCGCCGACATCTCTTGCTGTTTCTGGAACTGCTCAGCCATCCAGCCAAGAAGCTCAGCACACTCCATCTCCGGTCTGTGCTGTAACAACAAGAAAAGAGAAAAGGAAACCACCACGTGCGGCACCACAATGCTTCACTCGAACTCCTACTGAGCACTGCTGTACCCCTCCCTGCACCAGTATCCGTTTATCACCCCTCCTATGCACGGGTTACCTGATGCAGGTATAAAACTTCACGTTTGTCAGCCAGCAGGTCACCGCTGGGTAATCAACTCCCGTTCCGACCAGCCGCTGTCACTCCGGTCTTCCAATGCTCAACAGGCCTCTGTATTATCTCTGGCTTCCTGCAGATGTTTCTCCTCCTTCCAGGTTGCAGAGATCTTGCGCATGCGTGTGCAAAGGTAGGCAATCCTGCCAACTACGTCATCTGTGGTGCTTCCTACTGTCTAGGCGGTTGCCTATAGGTAGGGGCATGCCTTATAATGTCCCCTTTTTTAATGGGCTCCAGAGCTGAAGCTTCTGGCTATTGTAGTTGTGTGAAATGACAAAGAGAGTCCGAGGGTTTGAAGGCAAAACACAGGAAATTTATTTTTGTCTTTCCCTTTGCAAAGAGCCTCCTTAGAAGCTCAACACATGTCAACAAAAATAGGATGTACTCTCCAACAAAAGAAGTTTCAGTCAAACAGGATTATGACAGTGATAAATGTTACAATTGCTTCATGCAGCTTGTTACAGCAGAAAGTGTTTCTTCCAAAGTCCAACAGTCAGAAATATAGCTTAGCTGGTTTCAGCAACTTCCAGCAAAGGTATCAGCCTTTCCCAAACTGAGTAAAACTTTAAATAAAGCTTTTCTTTTGCTTCTAGCTGTTGTACATTCAGATAGCTGTTTCCCTTAATCATTCAAATCAATCTTGAATCATTTCCTCTCAGCTTTAAACAGCAGCAATTTTCCTTTTAAACATTTCCAGCATTCAAAATATAAGACATTCAATTAAATGGCTTCCGGCTTTTTTCCTCAGCTTTAAAAACCTACAGCCTCTTCATTCTGTCTTCATACAAAAAGAACAATCCATCAAGGAATCTAAGGAGTCTTGTTCAACATCACAAGGCTCTGTCTGCATGTCTTCATAATCAGACTCTGCTGTCTCCTGGCTTAACTCGGGCTGAGGGGACGTAGGCTTAATCTCCCCTAAATGTTTTAAGACCTTTTCCCAAAGGGACTTCTCTGTGCTCAGGGATTTTAGAATGGCTGTAGAGACCCTTATCTTTCAACAAGCTGGACAAGGCTTCTAACTGGCTCACCTTGTCCTTCATGACCCTTCTCTTCACAGACCTTTCCAGAGGTAAAACCTCTCTCACAGACTCTTGCAGGGCTGCTCCCGTATCTGGACTATAGTCGGCAACTCTCTCAGGACAGAGCCTCTGGTCTCCAGACCGTGCTGCAATTCCTTTACAGCATGGGCTTTTCCCTGGACTGTAGTCCCCAGTATGCTGGCTGCCTTGGGAATCCCTTCTGCGGCTGTTTCTGGAAAGCCTCTCCTTTCAATTCCCCTGAAGGATCCTTTCCCTTCAGTTTGCCTCGGGAGCTCTCCTTCCTCCTTTCTCTTGGTAGGCTCCCCTCTTTCTGTTTCCTGGAACTTAAATGTATGTAGCTGCTCTCCCGGTTCCAACTCCTCCCCCAGGTGCTTCCTATTACCTTCCTGGGTTGCCTTGGAGCTTGGGCATGGCCTGGACTCAGCAGCTCTGTGTGTGTGTGTTTTTTTTCTTTGGCTGCAGTTTGAAACTCCCTGCTCTCTGAACTATCTCTCTGCTTGCAGGTAAAAGTTTGCTTTCCAGCTATTTCCATGGGCTCTGATGCCCCTTCATCACCATAGTACTCATGATCATTAAGGAGTCATTAAATACAGTACTACTTACATCTGATACATTATCAGATATAGATTTCATCATTGAAAACCACTACATTGCATTTTGCTTGGTCTACAGACCACCTACAACTGACTCCAATGGGCAAACATACTCCAGGAAGTTTCCAACATATCGGGTAAGAAATCAGTACTACTGGATGACTTCAACCTTCCTTACCTACAAAACTCACACACCTCTGCATTTCTCAGTGCTATGGAGCACTTAAGATTTAATCAAATTATAAATAGAAACATAGAAAAATGACAGAAAAAGACCACAATGGCCTATCTAGTCTGTCTTTCCATAACAACTACAAAAGTCCCATAAAAACATAACCCCACACACAATAAGGGGAATACTCTTGATTTAACATTCATCCAGCAAGAGAATTCCATCCAGCATACTGGAATCCCTAGAATTAATCTTGTCCCGTGGTCATACCACGATCTTATTGAATTCTCTATTGAGTCCCCATAAATCACCACACAAATGGAAAACAAATCACCAAAACAATACTCAAAATTCAAATACTTTGAAAAAAATGCCTTCACTAAAGACCTCCTAGAAACTATTAACAAACACAGATAACCTTGAGGAGCTAATAGAAAACTGGAACAATAATATTACTAGAAGCGCAACAAAACCATCAATTCCTTGTCCAAATAAAAATATCCCCACTAAACAATGGTATTCCCATGATATACGACTCCAAAAAAGAAAACTTAGAAAAACTGAACGCACCTGGCGTTCAAACAAAACAGTGGAAAACAGGAAAATATACACTATAATGCTATTAAAATACTGCCAGAAAATCAATCACGACAAGAAGAAATATTACACAAATATTCTGTTAAAATCAATAAACAAACCTAAAGATCTATTCTCAATCGTAAAATCACTTACAACCAACCCTAGAGAATACTGAAACTCTCCCCATCACTCTCCAATCATTAGCTAACTTCTATATGTCTAAAATTACCTCACCTCCAAACCACACTTCTAGGCATACTAATAACAATAGCCGAACACTACAGACTGAACCTTGGCATGAGTTTCATAGCATATATACATGTATTTCATAGCATATATACATGTATTTCGAAACAAAATATTAAAAAGATACAAATAACTCAGAACTTAGCTGCTAGAACGATTATGAATATAAGCCCACTTGAACATATTACACCAATTTTAGCTGAACTTCATTGGCTACCAATTTACTCCCGAATCAAATATAAAATTCTTGTCACTACATTTAAACTTATAAATAAACTTGCACCATCTGCACTAAATACACTGATTAACATTGACATTGATAAACGATCTCAAAGGAGCAGAAACATAAATACTTTAACAATACCAAAAGATTTTACAAAAGCCAGAAAACAAACCAATAAGAGAGCTTTCTCACACTCTGCTCCAATACTCTGGAACAATTTACCTGACAACATTCGCCTACTGTCTGACATAAAAGAATTTAAAAAAAAATTAAAAACTCACTTATTTACATTACACTATAATACACTCCCAAAACAGAATTCTCAAAGGGATACAGGCTAACATTTATTTTTAATATTATATACCCTATTTTCAAAATTAAACGACACTAATACACTAATTTAACCATACTACACACTCATTTACATGATGATTAATAATTTAACTAGCAATGTATATATGTTCTAATATGTTATACTTGTAATGTTACAATTTTCCTTGTAATTTATAATTATCTGTTCTATGTAAAATGTCCTGGTATATCTCATACCAATTAACCTACTGTTACATGTAAACCGCACTTGAAACAAGGGAAAGAGCGGTATATAAATAACTGTTAAATAAATAAATAAATAAATAAATATACTTAGAACCCCTCAAAAAGCTTATAGCAAACCTAAGCACAATCACATCTAAATCAGACCCTTGTCCAGTGAGCTGAATCAAAGACGCAAGTGACGAGATAGCCCCCATCATACTATTAATAGTGAACCCCTTGAAAAGGGCCTAATGCCAAAAGATATCAAGAATGCAATAATCTGTCCTATCCTAAAAAATAAATCATTGGACAAAATGTGTCCATCATCATACAGACCTACCTCAAGCCTATCCTTTCTGGCTAAATTAATTGAAAAAAACGTCAATTACAACTTCAAGACCACAATGATCAATATGCACCACTGGATGACAAACAATTTGGATTCAGGCCCCAAATATAGTGTTGAAACTCTAATGCTGGTTCTATACAACAATAAAATAAAAGGACTTTTATTTTTATTTTATTTAGTATACATTTGTATACCGCTACTTCCAGCGATCAGCAGCGGTTTTTGATTACAGATTGGAAATTGTCAAATCATGACAGGAAATTTTTGAGGTATAAACACATTGATTAGACAGGAAAGCACAGCACACAGAGAACTATTTTACAGGGAACATGGGCTATGGAGGGTTAAGTGGCTTGCCCAAGACCACAAGGAGCACCTGTGGGACTAGAAACCCCAGTCCTTCCGGCCCAAGGTTGCTGTCCTCTAGTGGGATTTGAACCCCCGACCTTCCGGCCTGAAGTACCTTGACTCAACCACTAGGCTACTCCTCCACTTAACAATTCAACTCAGGCCTACATCCTAATATTTCTAGATATTGCGGCAGCATTTGACTCGGTTATCCATTCATTACTTATACACAGACTCATTCAAATTGGACTTGGTTGTACCACTCTTAAATGGTTTTCATCATACTTAACAGCCAGAACACGACAGGTAAATATCGGCCAACAATTCTCTAGCACCTTCAAGCAAACTACAGGACTCCCTCAAGGCTCAGCACTATCGGTTCTCCTTTTTAATACATACATTCAGCCAATTTGTCAGCTAATAAAGAAATTCAATGTTGATTATGCCATCTATGCCGATGACATAATGCTATACATGCCTTTTAATGCAGGGACACAAATACTTGATCCCATAATTACATGCTTTACAGAAATTGATGCCTGGCTCCAATCCCATGGACTGAACATCAACTATAAAAAGACGGAAGTACTAATAATTTCCAAAAATCAAAATTACACACCACCAAGCAACATTTTCAATGAAACCATTCTAGATGTGAAAGATGAAGTAAAATACCTAGGTATTACCTTAGACAAACAGCTCACATTCAAAACACACATTAAAAACACAACTAAAGCCATATATAATAAAATTCGCCTACTAAGACATCTGAAGCCCTTACTCAAAAGTAATCACTTCAGATCACTGATGCAAGCAATGATCACCCCCACATATTGACTACTGTAATAGCTTCCTCCATGGCCTACTGAAACAAAATCTGCACCCGTTGCAAATGACAACACGTGGCAGCTCGCATCATATCTAACTCACACTGTACAGATCATATCACACCCATACTTCACACCCTTCGTTGGCTCCCCGAGCAAAGCAGAATTAAATATAAACTTATCATGAAAGCATTCAAAATCATCAGGGAATTAGCCCCCATACCCTATCTCAGCTAATTTAAAAAAAAAAACAATGATCGACATCAAAGAGGTGCAATGAATAACACTCACCTATTCCCCCCAGATTACAGAATGACAAAACAATACACAACAGGGCATTCGAGTATCTCTCCCCAAAGCACAGTTACTTACCAGTAACAGGTGATCTCTGGGAATAGCAGGAATAAGTCTTCACATATGGGTACGTCGGTACCGACGGAGCCTGCGCGGGAACGCTCCCCAGCGTCCAATCAGAAAGCCTTTGGGAGCATCCCACAGTGCCTGCGTGCTGCCTTCCCGCCTTTCCAACTGTCTCTCCTCAGTTGAGTTTTATAGCTGAGACAAAGAGGGAGAGAGATAGAGAGACAACTCCTAGGGGAGGTGGGTGGGTTGTGAAGACTTATTCCTGCTGTTCCCAGAGATCACCTGTTACAGGTAAGTAACTGTGCTATCTCCAGGAACAAGCAGGAATGAGTCTTCACATATGGGGACTCCCTAGCTTTTGATGCCAGGGAGAGAGCCCAGAAGTTGTGTGTCCCTGGGACAGGGCTGCACTTCACCACCTGGATCTCTGGCATCCCCTGAGGGATGGTGGGTAGGAGTTGATTAAGTATGGAACAGGTGTTTGAGAACAGCCTGACCAAACAAGGCATCCCGGCGGGAGTCCTTGTCTAAGCAGTAATGGGCTGTGAAGGTATGAACTGAGGCCCAAGTGACTGCTCGACAGATGTCATCGATAGACACAGAGTTCAGATGAGCCATTGAGGCTGCCATGGCTCTCACACTGTGAGCTGTGACATGGCCCTCCAGAGAAATGTTTTTGCTTTGATAGGCGAAAGAAATACATTGGGCAATCCAGTTGGAAAGAGTTCTCTTGGAGACTGGTTGTCCCAAATGAGAAGGATCAAAAGCAACAAAGAGTTGGGAAGACCTATGTTGCTGTGTCCTCTGTAAGTAAAATGCTAGAGCTCTCTTACAGTCCAGGGTATGAAGATTCCTCTCTGCACTTGATGCATGAGGCCCTGGAAAAAAGACAGGTAGGTAGACTTCTTGGTTGAGGTGAAAAGGCGAGACCACCTTAGGCATAAAGTGTGGATTAGTCCTAAGGACCACCTTGTCATGATGGAACCTTGTATAAGGTGGATTAGCTACTAGTGCTTGCAATTCACTGATGCAGCATGCTGATGTGATTGCAATGAGAAAGATAACCTTCCAAGAAAGGTATTTCAAGGAGGTGGTAGCTAAAGGTTCAAAAGGCGGCTTCATAAGCTGACCAAGAACCAAATTTAAGTCCCATGCCACCGGAGGTGGTCTAATGGGAGGCTTTGTTAAGAGGAGGCCTCTCATGAACCTTGCTACAAGGGGATGAGAGGAAACAGATTGTCCATTTAACGGCCTGAGGGAAGCTGCAATAGCACTCAGATGGACTCTTACTGAATTTGTCTTAAGGCCTGCATTAGAGAGATGCAGGAGATACTCTAGCAACGATTCCAGAGGTACTTACCGGGGGTTAAGACCCCTGCCAGAACACCAGATGGTAAACCTTTTCCACTTGATGGCATTAGAATGTCTAGTGGAAGGTTTTCTGGAAGCATAAAGGACCTCTTTCACTTGCTGAGAAAGAGGAAGATCCTGAAGATCTAGGCCTTCAACAACCAAGCCCTGAGATGCAGAGACTGGGGATTGGGATGCCACAATTTTCCGTCCTCCTGAGAGAGGAGGTCTGGAGCAGACCCTAACTCTAGGGAGGGAGCTTGAGAGAGATGTAGAAGCAGAGGGTACCACACTTGCCGTGGCCAATGTGGAGCTATGAGAATCATGTGGCCTCTGTCTCTCTGAAGCTTGAACAGGGTTTTGGGAACTAGGGGAATGGGTGGAAAGGCATACAAGAAGTCTTGACCCCAGTGAAGGAGGAAAGCATCCCTTGCCTGAGTCCCCTGAACCGGAGTTCTGGAACAGAACCGGGGAAGTTTGGCATTCCACGGACTTGCAAAGAGGTCTATGTGCGGGGTTCCCCAAATTTGAAAAATTTTGGACACCTGGTCCATATGTAGGGACCACTCGTGTGGAAGCAGAACTCGACTGAGTCTGTCCGCCCAAGAGTTTTGAACCCCTGGAAGATAGACTGCCAGAAGATGAATGTGATGCTCTCTGGCGAGGGTCCACAGTCGCAGGGCTTCGTTGCAAAGCGACAGAGAGCCAGTTCCTCCCTGCTTGTTTATGTAGAACATGGCTACCTGATTGTCCATGTGGACAAGGACTGTCTTGTGGCTGAGCAGGGTGTGGAAAACTCGTAGAGCAAGGAAGATTGCTCTGAGTTCCAAGAGATTGATGTGGAGACAAGTCTGCTGTGGGGACCAGATGCCCTGTGTGGAGAGGTCCTGAAGATGAGCTCCTCAGCCATTAGAGAAGCATCTGTTGTAAGAGTTGCCTGGGGTAGAGGCTGTTGAAAAGGACACCCCAGCAACAGGTTCTGAGGGGGACTTCCACCACTGGAGGGACAAAATGAGGCGACTTGTGTTTGCTATTTTGTCTGACAGGCAGCCTAATGCCTGGGTCCATTGGGTGGATAAAGTCCACTGAGCTGGTCTCATGTGAAGGCGAGCATATGGTACCACATGAAACGTGGATGCCATGTGGCCTAGCAACTGTAACATCTCTCGAGCAGTTAGAAGGGGTTTTGACTCTGTTTGAGAAGCTAACTGCATCAAGCGAAGGCAGCGGGCCTGAGGAAGATAGCCCCTTGCCTTTGTGGTATCCAGCAGCACCCCTATAAACTCTAGGGACTGAGTAGGGATCAAATTGTATTTTGGGATGTTTATTACCAGCCTTAAATACTGGAGGATACGCATGGTGCAGGTTAGAGCAGTCTTGGCCTCTGATTGAGTGGGAGCTCAAATGAGCCAGTCGTCCAGATAGGGGAAGACAAATATTCCCAGGGTGCGCAGAAAAGCAGCAACCACTGCCATGCATTTTGTGAACACCCTTGGTGCAGAGGCCAGGCCAAAGGGCAGCACCTTGTATTGATAGTGTTTCTCCTTGAAAAGGAACCGAAGGAACCTTCTGTGAGATGGATGGATGAGAACATGAGTGTACGCATCCTTGAGATCTAGAGAACAAAGCCAATCCTGACTGTGAAGGTCTGGCAGCAGAGTTCTTAGAGAAACCATCTTGAATTTCTCCTTGACTAGGAATCTGTTCAACTCTCTGAGATCTAAAATGGGCCTGACGCCCCCCGTTTTCTTTGGGATAAGAAAATAGGGGGAGTAGAACCCTGTGCCCTGTTGTTGAGAAGGCACCTCCTCTATTGCCACCTGGGCTAGAAGAGTGGCAACCTCCTGCTCTAACAGGGTGAGGAAAGAGGTTGGAGAATTGAACTGGTGCACTCTTGTGAGAGGGGGCAAACTGGAGAAATGAAGTTTGTACCCCTCTCTTATGATGGAGAGTGTCCAATGCTCTGCTCCCATCTGGGAGCAAAGTGACATAACCTTCCTGGGATGGTGGAGGGCTCTGGTCCTTCTAGAGCCAGGAAGGCTAAGTTCTCTAGCAGAGAGTCAAAGGCCCTGAGGGGGATGAGATTGCTGGGCTGGAGCAGGCCTCGCAGCCTTTGCCTTGGTCTGTTTGGAGGATTGCTGACGTTTGGAAGGAAACTGAGCTGCAGAAGATGCTCTCTGACTATAAGTAGGATAGGATCTTCCCTTCTTAGAAAAGGTGTTTTCTTGAACAACCTTTTCTTAGCAGGAGCAGCAGTAGATTTGGATAGTCTATCCAAAGCAGAATTTTCAGCATCCATTTGATTGGCCTTTGCTTGCCAATCTTTACCAAACAGATTCTCACCTGTACAAGGGATATTTCCCAATTCATCTTGGACCCAGGTCTCAAAATCAGATGCTTGAAGCCAAGCAATCCTATGTGCACCTATAGCTATAGCTGAGGCTCTGCTTACGCATTCAAAGGAGTCGAAAGCTGCACGGTAGGAGAATTTGGAGATATCCTGGGCATGTTTGAACCCAGAGAGGAATTCTGGCCTTTTACTGTCCGACATAAAAGGACTTAAAGTCAGCAAATGGTCAATGACTTCTTTTAAGAACATTCCCATGTAGAGACTATAGGAATTTATTCTCGCAGCCAGCATGGAAGCTTGGAAGACTCTTCTTCCAAAAGCATCCAGGGTTCTACATTCACATCCTGGGGGATTAGAGGCATGTCTTTTGGCACTTCTAATCTTTCTTATTGCAGACTCAACCACAATAGAGTGGTGAGGAAGCTGAGTTTTATGAAAACCAGGACAAGGAGGGACACGATACATGGTGTCTAACCTGCGAGAATGAGGAGAGGTGGATAGAGGTGCTTCCCACATCCTTAACATGAGATCATACAGAATCTCATGAATAGGCAAGATAGCTGCTTCTTTAGAAGTTTTAGGATATTGTAAAATATCTAATTCCTTAGCTCTAGGCTCTGACTCTGGGGCTACTGTAATAGAGAGACCCCGAGCCACCTCTCTGATAAAGTCTTGAAAAGACAAGTCCTCTGGAGGAGACATCCTTCGTTTAGGAGAAGACTCCTCCTGTGGAAGAAGCATCGCTGCATCGACAGACTCTTCAGAATCCTCGGAGTCAGAGGAATCGAAGTATCGTCTGTCGGGATGCTCTTGCAAAGCCCGATACCCGTACCGACCGGGATCGGTATCGGGAATCATCGATACCGGGGTATCGGTACCGGAGGGCTGCAGAGGGCAGGGTACTGGCATGGCTGACACAGATGTCGATGCCACCGGTACCGGAATCGGTACCGATGACGATACCGGAGCCGGTACCTGTGGAGTAGTCTGTTGCGGTACCAGGGGCGTCGATGCCACAAGGAAGGCTGCCAGACTGCGTTCGATGGACAGAATTCTCTGATCCATCGACACTGCCAATGTCTGGAAGTCGGTACCGGTGGAGGCCACCGGTACCCCAGAGCATGGCACCAGGAGATCTGTTGAGGCCACGCCATCTAGATCGTCCTGAAACCCCGATGATGATGCTTTAGAAGCTGAAGCCTCCCGCCGGGGTAATTTTGCCGGTGCAGAATCCGAGGGCAAGGCCAGGGGCATATCGATGCTTGGAAGGAGATTTGCCCTTCGAGGACCGGCTGGATTTATGTTTAGTTACCTGAGATTTATTTTTATTTTTATTTATTTATTTTATTTTATTTAGTATACACTTGTATACCGCTACTTCCAGCGATCAGTAGCGGTTTGATTACAGATTGGGAAATGTCAAATCATGACAGAAATGTTGAGGTATAAACATAGATATAGATTTGAAGGTAAGGCACAGCACACAGTGATAGGGTCTTAAGGATCGGAGTTAGAATTTACATATTTACATTTTTACATAGCAGAATTCATGATCCATGTGAGGAAGAAGCAGCCCTGGAAGACGTCGATGCCACCGAAGCCGCATCAGAGGGAAACAGGGTACTGAGCTTGGCAGTTCGGTTCTGTCGACCTCTCTTAGACATCATGGAACAGGACGCACAATCTTTAATGGAATGGTCAGGGCCTAAACATTTGAGACACCAGTCATGGGTGTCGGTGACGGATATAGTACCGTCACATTTTGTGCACTTCTTAAAACCTGAGGCAGGTTTTTCCATAGATAAGGAAAAGGTTTTGGGCCTAAGGCCCAAAACTAAAGTACACCTGAAGATAAATTTTAAAAAAGTCGTCTTCTTTTTTTTTTTTTTTAAAAAGAATAAGAACCGGCGGTACTGGTATAGCGTCGAGGAAGGCAGACGCGTACAAAAAAGAAATAAAGAAAAAATAAGGAAATTCTTCTGCGGTGACAGGAACACGACCTGCTGGCTCCGCGGAAAAAGAAGAACTGAGGAGAGACAGTTGGAAAGGCAGGAAGGCAGCACGCAGGCGCTGTGGGATGCTTCCAACGGCTTTCTGATTGGACGCTGGGGAGCGTTCCCGCGCAGGCTCCGTCGGTACCGACGTACCCATATGTGAAGACTCATTCCTGCTTGTTCCTGGAGATTGCTCTGGAACTCATTACCACAGGGACTTAGAAATATAACTGGCCTTTCCACCTTCCGCACACGTCAAAGCTTTCTTATTTATAGAACATTTTGGACAAAGATCACTACAACTAATTGACCTCACATAACCTTGAGAAGAATCAGGCACCTCACACTCCACAATTTCTCTACTTATTTTCAACCCCACAATACATTATATTGTTCCGATTACCTCTTCAAAAATGCGTAATACTGAAAGCACATGCATCATCAAGAACTGACTAATTGTAAATAGTTTTCTGGTATTTGAATCATGTATATATCTCTGATTATTTGTTGGTTATATGTCATCACTACCTTGTTCAATGTAATTCAGTTGTTTTATGTAAACCGCTATGATTCTAGATATGGCAGTACAAAAATCACATAAATAAATAAATATCACGGTGTAGAAAGCGTAGTTAATCACCTGTAACAGGTGATCTCCGGGAACAGCAGGAATTGAGTCTTCACATATGGGCGACGTCGGCACCGAAGGAGCCCGCGCGGGAACGCTCCCCAGCGCCCCATAGGAAAGTCTCTGGGAGAATCCCACTGCGCCAGTGCTGCTGCCCTCCCGCCTTTCCAACTCTCCCTCCTCAATTGGGCTTGGAGCTGAGATAAAAGGAGAGAAGAAGATAAGGAGAGAGAGAGAGAGAAATACAACTCCTAGGGGAGGAGGGTGGGTTGTGAAGACTCAATTCCTGCTGTTCCCGGAGATCACCTGTTACAGGTGAGTAACTACGCTATCTTCAGGAAAAAGCAGTAATGTAGTCTTCACATATGGGACTCCCTAGCTTCGAGATGCCAGGGAGATGATCCCAGAAAGAGCAGTGAAACACAGCTGAAGTGGGTCATGTATCATCCCAAGGATCTCTGGTATCGAAACCCGGGACGGGGGGTTGGAGTTGTTCTAAGTCTGAAAGAGATGCTGGAGAAAAGCTCGGCCAAATAAAGCATCCCGACGGGAGTCCTAGTCCAAGCAATAATGAGCCACAAAGGTGTGGACAGAGGACCAGGTTGCTGCTTTGCAAATTTCAGTAATCGCCACAGAGTGTAGGTTTGCCATCGAGGCAGCCATTGCTCACACATTGTGTGCTGTGACATGACCTTCAAGAGAAAGCGTAGTTACTCACCTGTAACAGGTGATCTCTGGGAACAGCAGGAATTTAGTCTTCACATATGGGTATCGTCGGTACCGACAGAGGCTGCGCGGGAACGCTCCCCAGCGTCCAATAGGAACGCTTTTGGGAGCATCCCTCAGCACATGCGCGCTGCCTTCCCACCTTTCCAACTGTCCCTCTTCAGTTACGTTTGTAGCGGAGTGAAAGGATAGAGGGAGAGAGGAAAAAGACAAAGAGATAGGGAGAACTCCTAAAGGAGGTGGGTGGGTTCTGAAGACTAAATTCCTGCTGTTCCTGGAGATCACCTGCTACAGGTGAGTAACTACGCTATCTCCATGAACAAGCAGGAATGTAGTCTTCACATATGGGGATTCCCAAGCTGAAGATACCAGGGAGATAGCTCCAGGAAGCTGCCACCCTAGTAAGGTGGGCATGCTTCCTCCCATGGATCTCTCGCATCCCCAGGGCTGGTGGGTAGGAGTTGAATTAGGTCTGAAAGAGATTTTGAAGAACAGCTTGGCCAAAGAAGGCATCCCGATGGGAGGCTTTATCCAGGCAGTAGTGGGCTGTAAAGGTGTGTACCAAAGCCCAGGTGGCTGCTCGACAAATGTCATTGATAGACACAGAGTGAAGATTAGCCATAGAGGCTGCCATGGCTCTCACGTTATGAGCTGTAACATGGCCTTGAAGAGGAAGACCCTTACTCTCATAAGCAAAAGATATGCATTGAGCAATCCATTTGGATAGAATTCTCTTGGAGACTGGAAGTCCCAAATGATTAGAATCAAAAGCAATAAAAAGTTGAGAAGACTTTCTATGTTGCTGCATTCTTTGTACGTAAAAAGCCAAGGCTCTTTTACAATCCAAAGTATGAAGGTTTCTTTCTGCATTAGAGGCGTGAGGCCTCGGAAAAAAAAACAGGAAAATAAATTGATTGATTTAAATGAAAAGGTGAAACCACCTTTGGCATAAAGTGTGGATGAGTTCTAAGAACAACCTTATCATGATGAAACCTTGTATAAGGAGGATCAGCCACTAAAGCTTGTAATTCACTAAGGCGACGTGCAGAGGTGACTGCAATTAGGAAGATGACCTTCCAGGACAAAACCCTAAGGGTTGTAGTGGCTAAAGGTTCGAAAGGCAGCTTCATGAGCTGCCCGAGAACTAGATTTAGATCACATGCCACCGGTGGTGGTTTAATGGGAGGCTTTGTTAATAGAAGACCTCTCATAAATCTGGATATGAGTGGATGAGAGGAAATTGGTTGTCCATTCAGAGGCTTATAAGAAGCTGTAATTGCACTAAGATGGACTCTTACTGAATTGGTCTTTAGACCAGAATTTGATAAATGAAGGAGATACTTTAGTATCGATTATAAAGGTATGACAAGGGGGTTTAATCCCTTCTTGGAACACCATGTAGTAAAACGTTTCCACTTGAAGGCATAAGATATTCTTGTGGAAAGGTTTCTAGAAGCCTGAAGGATATCCTTTACCTGTTGGGACAGGTTGAAATCCTGGAGGTCTAAGCTTTCAGCAACCAGGCCATGAGATGCAGGGACTGGGGATTCGGGTGCCATAGCATCCTGCTCTCTTTGGAAAGGAGATCTGGAGCACACCCTAACTCCAGAGGTGCAGCTTGAGAGAGATGTAGAAACAGGGGATACCACGTTTGGCGTGGCCACCGCGGCGCTATGAGGATCATACAACCTCTATCTCTCTGAAGCTTGAAGAGTGTTTTTGGAGATTAGGGGAATAGGTGGGAAGGCATAGAGGAAGTCCTGACCCCAGTGAAGGAGGAAGGCATCTCTTGCCTGGCAACTGTAAGCCGGAATCCTGGAACAGAACCGGGGAAGTTTGGCATTCAGTGGACTTGCAAAGAGGTCTATGTCTAGAGTCCCCCAGATGCGAAACATCTTTGCCACCTGGTCTAGGTGGAGAGACCATTCGTGTGGCAGCAGTACTCAGCTGAGTGTCTGCCCGCCCAAAGGTTTTGAATGCCTGGAAGATATACTACTAGAAGGTGAATTTGATGCTCTCTGGCGAGGGCCCAGTCATAAAGCTTCATTGCATAATGACAGAGAGCCTGTTCCTCCCTGCTTGTTCACATAGAACATGGATACTTGATTGTCCGTTTGGACTAGGACTGTCTTGTAGCTGAGCTGGGCATGAAATACTCGAAGAGCTAAATAAATTGCTCTTAATTCCAGGAGGTTTATGGGCAGACAAGCCTCCTGTGGGGTCCAGATACCCCGGGTAGAGAGATGATTCAGGTGTGCTCCCCAGCACACCTGTGATGCATCTGTTGTTAGGGTGGCCTGGAAGAGGGGTTGTTGAAAGGGAGACCCCCCTGCCAGATTCTCTAGTGATTGCCACCATTGGAGGGACAAGATCAGTCGTTGAGAGTCTGATATCTTGTCTTACAGATGTCCTGTGGCCTGTGTCCACTGTGTGGATAGGGTCCACTGGGCTGCTCGCATATGGAGGCAAGCATAGGGAACTACATGAACTGTGGATGCCATTAATTGTAGCAGTTCTCTACTACTTCTACTATTTAGCACTTACAGAGCGCCACGCATGCAGCGCTGTACAGCTAACCTACAAGAGGTAGTCAGCATACATGAGACAGTCCCTGCCCGTCAGAGTCATGCTCATCGGAGCTTACAATCTAGTCAGAATAGTACATTAGTTAAAACAGTGCAGAGCATCAATCGGTTCTACGCAAGCATTAATCGGTTTTACGCAAGGTACGGTGAGGTACAGTTTGGTCTGTAGTTGGTCATAAACGTTGACGGGGGTTGGGGTGAGAGGAGGAAAGAGTCAGGATCTGAATGCAACGGTGAAGAGGTGGGTCTTCAGCCTGGACTTGAAGAGGGCCAGGGAGAGTGCCTGGCGCACAAATGCAGGTAGGCTGTTCCACGCATGAGGTGCAGCAAGGTGAAAGGAACGCAGTCGGGAGTTCGCGGTGCGGGTGAAAGGCATTGATAGAAGTAATTTGTTAGCAAAACGCAAATTTCAAGAGGGGACATAGGGAGAGATAAGAGATGAGAGGTACTGAGGGGCCATAGAGTGAATGCATTTATAGGTCAGCAGGAGAAGCTTGAATTGGATGCGGAGCCAGACAAGGAGCCAGTGGAGTGATTTGAAAAGAGAAGTATTATGGGCATGGCGAGGCTGGCAGAAGATTAGTCGAGCAACGTGATTTTGTATAGATTGAAGGGGAAGGAGGTGGCTCACGGGAAGAACAGCAAGGAGTAGGTTGCAGTAATTGAGGCGAGAGGAGATTAAGGAGTGGATAAGCATTTTGGTGATGTGTTCAGAAAGGAAGGGGCGGATTTTGCCGATGCTGTAGAGAAAGAAGCGGCAGGTCTTAGCTACAAGCTGGATATGCGTGGAGAAGGAGAGAGGGGTGTCAAAGATAACCCCTAGGTTGCGAGCCAAGGGAACAGGAAGGATAGTAGATCCATCCATATGGATTGAGAGAGGGGGAAGTCGGGGGGAGGAGTTAGGTGGAAAGACAAGGAGTTCAGTCTTGGACATGTTCAGTTTCAGTCGTCGATGAGACATCCAAGCAGTGATGTCTGAAAGACAGGCAGAGATCTTAGACTGGGTTGCAGGAGAAATATTAGGTGTAGAGAGGTAGATTTGTGAGTCATCGGCATAGAGATGGTACTGAAAGCCATGGGAGGAGATAACCGCACCAAGGCCTTGGATAAAACAGTGCAGAGCATCAATCGGTTCTACGCAAGCATTAGAACCGATTGATGCAAGAAGAGGAGGGGGCATAAGACAGATCCCTGGGGTACACCTACATGGAGCGGGGTAGGGGAGGAGGAGCAGCCACCAGAGCATACGCTAAATGAGCAATGGGAGAGGTAGGAGGAGAACCAGAATAGTACAGAGTCCTTGAAGCCAAGCGAGGAGAGGGTGATAAGGAGAAGATCATGGTCAATGGTGTCAAAGGCAGCAGAAAGGTCAAGAAGGATGAGGATAGAATAGAGGCCCTTGGATTTAGCCAGGAACAGGTCATTTGAGACTTTTGAGAGTGCCGTTTCAGTGGAGTGTAGGGGACGGAAGCCGGATTGAAGTGGGTCGAGGAGGGCCTGGGAGGTGAGGAAGTTGAGGCAGCAACAGTGGACTGCTCATTCTAATTGTTTGGATATCAATGGAAGGAGGGAGATGGGTTGATAGTTAGAAGGGCATGTGGGATCAAGTGAGGGTTTCTTGAGGAGGGGTGTGACAACAGCATGTTTGAAGTCAGCAGGGACAGTTGCAGTGGAGAGTGAGAGGTTGAGAATATGAGTGATGGAGGGGGCAATGGTGAGGGGAATGGAATGCAGAAGATGGGTGGGGATAGGGTCTGATGAACAGGTGGTGGGTTTGGAGGAGGACAGAAGGAGTGCAGTTTCTTCCTCAGAGATCGGAGGGGAGGAGGAGAGGGTGGCAGAGGGAGTATGGGTGGGAGAGGAGAATTGGGGAGGAGGGGAGGTAGATGGGGGGTAGGGAATTGGATGGTAATTTTGTGAATTTTGTCGTGGAATTAGTCTGCTAGGGTTTGGGCAGAAAGGGCGGGTGGGATCGGGGGCGGGGGGACCAAGAGGAGAGAGTTGAGGGTATTAAAGAGACGGTGAGGATCAGAGGCAAGGGAGTTGGTCAGATGGATGTAGTAATCTTGTTTGGCAAGTGCTAAGGCAGACTGGAAGAAGCCAAGCATGAATTTGAAGTGTAGGTGGTCTTCCAGGGAACGGGATTTGGACCAAGCTCGTAAGGCAGAACAGGCGCAGGTGCGTAGGTAACGGATAGTGGGTGAAAGCCAAGGTTGGGGAGTAGATCGTTTGACAGGACGTGGGGTGGGAGGGGCAAGGTGTCAAGGGCTGAGGATAATGTAGCATTGTATGAAGATAATGCCTCGACGACGGACTTGGAGGATAAAATGGCGGAAAGAGATGGAGAGATGGTGGAGGAGAGAGTCAGGGGATCAATAGTATTAAGGTTTCTAAATAGAATGGAGGAGACAGGACGAGGTTGGGACGGCAGTAGTTGAAGAGTAAATGATAAGAGGTGATGGTCAGATGAGGGAAGGATTGATTTGCAGAAGCTTGAAGGAGAGGAGTTCGAGAATAGTATTAGGTCAAGGCAGTGGCCGTGTAGATGTGTGGGGGCAGTGGAGCAGGGCTGGAGATCAAACGAGGAGGTAAGAGCGAGGAACTTGCAGGACTACAAAAGGGGACTGTTACTTCTGGAGAGAGATCTGCAATTGTGAGTATATACTTCTGGGCATTTTCTGTAAGGAATTCTTTGTATTAAAGCTAATTAATCTGTGAACCCACTATTTTCTGTTAAATCAGTCAGGGCCTAGTAGCAGCAGTTTACGTTTAAATTTAAAACACAGAAGACAACTTTCTGGTTACATATCATACCCAGCAGAGAGCTTGTAGTTTAAATTTAATAGTCACCCAGAGCCTAGTATCAGCAAAGTACTTTTAGTTTAAATTTAAAACACAGAAGAGAGCTTTCTGGTTTAATTTGGAACCCAGCAGAGAGCTTGTAGTTTAAATTTCATAATAAGTTAGAGCAGCGATGGCGAACCTATGGCACGCGTGCCAGCTGTGGCACGCGAAGGCCTTGCAGCTGGCACGCGGGCCATAGGTCCGCAAAAAAAAGAAAAAAGCTGTCTCTGACTGCTGCCGCGGACGCGGCAAGGGCAGAATGCAGCGTCCCGCGGGGCCCCCTCCGCCCGCTAAGCCCCTCTGCAAGAGCTTTCAGATTCGCGAGGGAGAGCGTCTCCCTCGCGTCTCTGTTAAGCCCGCAGGGGCTAATGGGAAATTTCCCATCAGCCCCTTTAGACGCGAGGGACTGATGGGAAATTTCCCATTAGCCCCTGCGGGCTTAACAGAGACGCGAGGGAGACGCTCTCCCTCGCGAATCTGAAAGCCCTTGCAGAGGTGATTAGCGGGCGGAGGGGGCCCCGCGGGACATTGTAATCTGCCGCGGCAGCAGCCAGAGCCTGCTTTTTTTTTTAAAAAAAATTTGCCGGTGGGGGGGGGGGGGGGGGGGGGTTAGGACTGCTAATGGGCAGGAGGAGGGGGGGCTTAGGACTGCTAATGGGCAGGAGGGGGGGGTGTTAGGACTGCTAATGGGCAGGGGGGGGTTAGGACTGCTAATGGGCAGGGGGGGAGGGTTAGGACTGCTAATGGGCGGGGGGGGGGAGGGTTAGGACTGCTAATGGGCAGGAGGGGGGGGTTAGGACTGCTAATGGGCAGGAGGGGGGGGTGGGGGTTAGGACTGCTAATGGGCAGGAGGAGGGGGGGTTAGGACTGCTAATGGGCAGGAGGGGGGGTGTTAGGACTGCTAATGGGCGGGGCGGGGGGGGGTTAGGACTGCTAATGGGCTGGGGGGGTTAGGACTGCTAATGGGCGGGCGGGCGGTTAGGACTGCTAATGGGCAGGAGGGGGGGGGTTAGGACTGCTAATGGGCAGGAGGGGGGGGTGTTAGGACTGCTAATGGGCAGGAGGGGGGGTGTTAGGACTGCTAATGGGCTGGGGGGGTTAGGACTGCTAATGGGCGGGCGGGCGGGCGGGGGGGGGTAGGACTGCTAATGGGCTGGGGGGGTAGGACTGCTAATGGGCTGTGGGCTGATGGGGGCTGTCTGGAAATGGGGTGATGGGGGTTTAGGGCTGGAAGTGAGTTGATGGGGGGGGGCTAGGACTGGTATTGGGTTGGGGGGTTGCTAGGACTGGAAATGGGCTGATGCAGGGACTAGAAGGGAATGGATGCTGGGTGAGGCTGGAACTAGAAGGGAGCTGATGTTGGGGGAGGATTAGAATGGGATGGGGCTGGGAGAGTAAAATGGAGAGGGGAAAAATATTTTGTGTGGGAGGGATAAAAAATCTACAATTGGCCGGGTATTGGGAGAGTAAGTGGGGATTGAGGATGGAGGGGTAAAATTTGAGTGGATGAAATAGGAATGAGGAAAGAGCAAAAGGAGAAAGATTAGTATGTTAAAGCGGATGTAGAGAGAGAGAATGGAAAAAAAAAAACTAGAAGAGAGAAGAAAGGACAAATGGACAGCAGATGATGGAGAGTTAGCAGAAAACATGAAGAAACCAGAAGAAAGTGGCTGGAGCAATTGCAACTGAGCTGAGGTATTCTGTTTATGTAATTCCTTTTTGACATTGCCACTTGTTCTCTTTCCCCAGTAGGTCATGTATTGTTATTGTCTGAAATGTATTGGTTTAATATTTGCAGTGTTGCCTTTTGATAGGTATGGTGTGGTGCTTTGTGAGTCCTGGTAGTGCTGTTAGGATACGGCGGGTTTGCTATTGGTTCTAAATGGGCAGTGTTTGTAGTAGTTCCTAATGTGCCTGGCGGTTGGCACTGGATTATAGTAATGTAGAAATCTTTTAGTCTGTCTTTATCCATACACTCATTAAGAGACATGTTTACTAAAAGTTAGTGTATGTTAGCATTATGCAAATATTTATGCAAATTGACGTGCTGGCACTTTGAGGAAATTCTTTGGTTTTGTGCGGCAGTTTGGGCACTCGGGCTCAAAAAGGTTAGCCATCACTGAGTTAGAGCCTAGCAGCAGCAAATAGCTATAATTTAAAATTTAAAATAAAATAATATAGCTTACCTCAGCAGCAAAGGACAGGGTACTGTGTAGCAGCCCTCTTTTAATAAGTGTTATTTTCCTCTCTCCCTCCCCACCCCCACCCACCCCTGGGATAATCATAGCTTTATAGGTACTTACACATCTTAAAAGACAGGGGGTGCTCTCGGGTGCAGCTTGTTACCCAAATCAATCATACACTAAGGACCTGAGATTAATTAAGCTTCCGGTGAACAAGGTATATTAAACGTATTAGGTACAGTTTTATTAGTATAAATATCCATAGCAACCCTTAGGAAATAAAGAACTTAAAGATCTAAACAAATACTTAAAACTAAGATGCAGACAGCAGTCCAGCAGCGAGATGGGGGCTTTACAGTCTTTTGCATTCAGTATCACATGTATGATTTTCTCCCAGTTGGTGAGAGGTCTTACGTGTGCACTAAGTACAAGGAGCTCTTTGCTCTCAGGGAACATCCTTTCTCTAGAGGCTAGAGTAGCAGACTTGGAAAACATAAGAAAGATAGAGAGGTACATAGACGACACCTACAGGGATATAGTCCTGAAGTCCCACCTCCAGTCTGGCAGTATCCCTTTTGTCATGGAGGAGAGAGATCACGTGACAGGAGAGCATCACCCTGGTGTGGCAGGAAGTGATCCTGTAACTAGGACCTGTCCTCCAGGTGATGTAAAATCCTCTCGCACCGAGGAGGTTTCTCCAGGGCCATGTGCCCATGAGGGAAGGTTTAGGACAGCCGTTATAGTTGATGATTCACTCATTAGGCATATAGATAGCTGGGTGGCTGGTGGACGTGAGGATCGCCTGATAACATGCCTGCCTGGTGCGAAGGTAGCAGACCTCACGCGCCACCTAGATAAGGTCTTAGATAGTGCTGGGCAGGAGTCTGCTGTCTTGGTACATGTTGGTACCAATGACATAGGAAAATGTGGTAGGGAGGTTCTGGAGGTTAAATTTAGGCTTTTAGGTAGGAAGTTGAAATCCAGAACTTCCAGGGTAGCATTCTCCGAAATGCTTCCCATTCCACGTGCAGGACCCAAAAGGCAGGCAGAGCTCCGGAGTCTCAATGCGTGGATGAGATAATGGTGCAGAGATGAGGGTTGTGGATTTGATAGGAACTGGGGAACATTCTGGGGAAAGGAGAGGCTCTTCCGAAGGGATAGGCTTCATCTTAACCGGGATGGAACCAGGCTGCTGGCATTAACCTTTAAAAAAGATAATAGGGGAAAGCAGACAGTCGCCCAAGAGCGGATGGTTCGGAAGAATGTATCCTTGAAGGATACTACCAAAAGCAGAGAGGTTCCAAAAAAAGAGTAAAGTAGCCCAAATGCCCTCGAGTATGGAGCAGACAGAGCTTAAAGATCCCAAATTACCCATGTCTACCAACACCCAAACTAATATGAATAAAATACAGTCTCTAAAATGCTTGTATGCAAATGCTAGAAGTTTAAAAAATAAGATGGGAGAGTTAGAATATATAGCACTAAATGAGATGTTAGATATGATTGGAATATCAGAGACATGGTGGAAGGAGGACAACCAGTGGGACACTGTGATACCTGGATACAAACTATATCGTAATGATAGAGCTGATCAAATTGGTGGAGGGGTTGCGATCTATGTTAGAGGGGGCATTGAATCAGAAAGGATTAAAGTTTTGCAGGAAACAAAATTTGCTGTAGAATCTCTATAGATTGAAATTCCATGTAAAAAGGGGAAGGCGATGGCAGTGGGGGTGTACTATCGGCTGCCTGGCTAGAATGAACAAATGGATGATGAAATGCTCAAAGAAATCAAGGAAGCTAACAAAAGTTATAGCGCAGTAATAATAATGGGTGATTTCAATTACCCCGGTATCGAATGGGTCAGTGTCACGGCAGGACATGCTAGGGAGATAAAGTTCCTAGATGACATAAATGACTGCTTCTTGGAGCAGCTGGTTAACGAACAGACCAGAGGGGAAGCCATATTAGACCTAGTCCTTAGTGGAACACCAGATCTAGTGCAAGAGATAAGGGTGTTGGGGCCACTTGGCAATAGTAATCATAGCATGATCGCCTTTGATTTAATTAGTGGAGGAGGGATAGTAAGGAAATCCACAGTACTACCTTTTAACTTTCGAAAGGGAGACTATGATAAAATGAGGAAAATACTTAAGAAAAAACTAAAAGGAGCAGTTGCAAAGGTTAAAACCTTACATCAAGCTTGGGTGTTGTTGAAAAATACTATCTTGGAAACCCAGACCAGCTGTATTCCACGCTTTAAGAAAAGTGGAAGGAAGTCCAAAAAGCTGCCAGCATGGTTTAAAGGGGAGGTCAGAGAGGCTGTTGCCAAAAAAACATCTTTCAGGAAATGGAAAAAAGAGCCAAACGACAAAACCTGGAAACAGCACAAGCACTGGCAAGTCAAATGCAAGGCATTGATAAAGCAGACAAAGGGAGAATTTGAGAAGAAGCTTGCTGCGAAAGCAAAAATGCAAAATAAAGATTTTTTCAAGTAGATTCATAGCAAAAAATCTGTGAGAGAGTTAGTTGGTCCATTAGATGATAGAGGAGTTAAAGGGGTACTAAGAGGCGACAAGGCGATAGCAGAGAGACTGAATGAATTCTTTGCTTCAGTCCTTACTGAGGAAGATGTAGGGATGTTACCCATGACTGAAGTGGTATTTAAAGGTGCGGAAGAATTAAAGGAAATATCGATACATCAAGAAGATGTATTACAACTATTAGATAAACTGAAGAGTAGCAAATCACCTGGGCTGGATGGTATACATCCAAGGGTGTTGAAAGAACTGAAATATGAGATTGCAGACCTGCTATTAGTAATCTGTGAATTTTCATTAAAATCATCTGTTATACATGAAGATTGGAGGATCGCCAATGTAACGCCAATTTTTAAAAAGGGTTCCAGGGGTGATCCGGGAAACTACAGACCGGTGAGCCTCACATCAGTACCGGGAAAAATGGTAGAAACCATCATAAAGAATAAAATTACTCAGCATGTAGATAGTCATGGCCTAATGGGAGACAGCCAACATGGCTTTAGACAAGGAAGATCTTGTCTTACTAATCTATTATGTTTTTTTGAAAGTGTGAATAAACAGGTGGACAAAGGTGAGTCGGTTGATATTGTGTATCTGGACTTTCAGAAAGCCTTTGACAAGGTCCCTCATCAGAGACTTTTGGCAAAAATTAAAGAGTCATGGGAGAGGAGGCAGTGTACTACTGTGGATCAAGAACTGGTTAAAAGATAGAAAGCAGAGGGTTGGGCTAAATGGCCAATTTTCCCAATGGAGAAAAGTGAATAGTGGTGTACCCCAGGGATCTGTGCTGGGTCCGCTGCTTTTTGACATATTCATAAATGACCTGGAAAGTGGAACAACAAGTGAGGTTATCAACTTTGCAGATGACACAAAACTATTTAAAGTTGTTAAAACCCAAGAGGATTGTGGAAAATTGCAAGAGGATCTTGATAAATTGGAAGACTGGGCATCAAAATGGCAGATGAGGACAAATGCAAAGTTATGCACCTAGGGAAGAACAACCCAAACTATGGTTACACGATGCAAGGTTCCACATTAGGAACCACCACCCAGGAAAAAGATTTAGGCATCATTGTGGATAGCATGTTAAAACCCTCGGCCCAGTGTGCAGCGGTGGCCAAGAAAGCAAATAGAATGCTAGGTATCATAAGGAAAGGAATGGAAAATAAAACAAAAGATATTATAATGCCTCTATATCGTTCCATGGTGAGACCACACCTTGAATATTGTGTGCAATTCTGGTCACCGTATCTTAAAAAGGATATAGCGTTATTAGAAAAGGTTCAGAGAAGAGCCACCAAAATGGTAAAGAGGATGGAAGGATACTCCTATGAAGAAAGGCTAAATAGATTAGGGCTCTTTAACCTGGAAAAGAGATGGCTGAGGGGAGATATGATAGAAGTCTATAAATTAATGAACGGAGTGGACCGGGTAAACGTAGATCAATTGTTTACGTTATCAGAATATAGAAAGACTAGGGGACATGCAATGAAGCTACAGGGTAAACTATTTAAAAGTAATAAAAGAAAATATTTCTTCACTCAACGTGTAATCAAACTCTGGAATTTGTTACCGGAGGATGTAGTAAAGGCTGTTAGTGTAGCTGGATTTAAAAAAGGTTTGGACAAGTTCCTGGAGGAAAGGTCCATAAACCATTATTAAGAAGGGACCCAGGATATCAATGCTTGACCCAGTACAAGCATTGCGGAACATGTGTCTTTTGGGGAAACTGCTAGGTACCTATGACCTAGATTGGCCACTGTTGGAAACAGGATACTGGGTTTGATGGACCTTGGTCTGACCCAGTATGGCATATCTTATGTTCTTATGAACTTTGAGGCATGTGGGTCGGAGGGGTTGCTGATGTGAATGTTGAAATCACCAAGAATAAGAGTGGGGGAGGAGGGATCCATGAAGACAGAAAGCCAGGAGTCGAAGTTGGTAAGGAAGGTTGATTTGGATTTGTCTGGTTGGTGACAAATAACACTATTCGAAGGGGAATTGGTGAGAGGAGGCGAATGGAGTGGACTTCCAAGGAGTCTCCATGGGGTGGCAGAAGGGGTTGGAATTGGCAGGAGGGAGAGAGTAGGAGGCCGACACCACCACCGCGACCAGTAAGTCGGGGTGTATGGGAGAACTGGTAGCCTCCACAGCAGAGACAGGCAATGGATGCGGTGTCGTCTGGGGGGGAGCCAGGTCTCAGTCAAGGCAAGAAGGTGTAGGCCATTGGAGATGTAAAGGTCATATTTTTTTTTATGACTGAGCATGCGTTCCATAGGGCACATGAAAACGGGAGGGCGGGGGGGAGGAGAGGGATAGAGGGATATGGATAAGGTTGGATAAGTTACGTGTAGATTTCTTATCAGAGTAGCGTGGGGGTCTATTTCTAGGGTAATGCCGAGATTTAGAGAGAGCAAGGAGTGGGTGTGTGGGTGTGTGTCTAGATGAGTGCGCTCTCCAAGAGGGACATGAGAGAGGGGAAATGAGGGGTAAATTGATGGTATCGGGTAGGTTATGTGAGGGATTATTTTTGGGGGTTGGGTTGGAGTTGATATCTATGGATAATTGAGTGTGAGATGAGTGGGGGATGGTGGAAGGAGGGAGGAGTGGGATGTGGATGAGATTAGATGAGGAACGTTTTCTAGTGTGAGAATGAAGTCGGGGGGGGGGGGGGGCCCAGGGTTGGGACTGATGTTACCAGATGAGAGAAGGAGAAAGAGTATTAGAGAGCGAGGTTTAGTGAAGATGGTCTGGCGGAAGCGAGGGTGTGGTTTCCTTAAAGAGAGAGGGGCTGGTTGAATGCGGGTGATGGGGTGAAGAAGCTCAAGAGCCGGTGCAAGGCTAGGGGGCAGGATGGAGGGAGAAGTGAGTAAGGTAGAGAGGGGGGCTGGTTGAATGCGGGAGATGGTGTGAGGAAGCTCAAGGGCAAGTGCTAGGCTAGGGGGCAGAGTGGAGGGGGAAGTTAGGAGGGTAGGGGAAGGGTAGGGGGACGAGGAGGGAGGGTGTTGGGAGGAGGGGAGGCAGTTGGGGAGGACCATGAAGAGGAGGACAATGAGATGTGGGGCCATGGTAATGGGTAGCAAGGTCTGAGCAAGCAGTGAGTAGCAAGTTCTAGGCAAACAATGGATAGCACTTGATAGGCAGACAAGCAGGCAGTGGGTAGAGGTTCAGTGCAAGCAATGGGGAGCAAGCAGAGAAGCAGCAGTGGATAACAGTTCTAGACAACAGTAGGTGAGGGTACTATCTAACAATGGGTGGTGACGGTATGCAATTAATGGGTAGCAGTAATATGCAACAGTGGATAAGCAATGGATGACAGTTCAGTGCAACAGTGGGTAGCAATGCTATGCAAACAATGGGTGGCAACAGTATACAAAATAAAACAAAGGGTGGCAAACAATGGGAGGCAACAGAGTGGGTGATAACAATATGTAAAACAAAACAATGAGTGGCAACAGTATGCGAACAATGGGTGGCAACAGTTCAGTGCAACCGTATGCAAAACAATGGGTGGCAGCAATATGCAAGACAATGGGTGGCAACAGTTTGCAAGCAATGAATAATGGTTCTATGCAGCGATGGGTATGCAGTTCAGTGCCCAGCAGTGGGTAGCAGTAAAATGTAGGCAGTGGGTGCAATGCTAGGCAAGCAGAGGGGTAGAGGTGCTGTGCAGGCAGTGGATAGTAGTTCAATGCCAACAATGAGTAGCAGTACAGCGCAGGTAGAGGGTAGCAAGTTCTAGGCGGGTAGTGGGAGGAAGAGCAACACCAGCAGTGGGAAGGAAGACAGTGACCTGAGGGCGCTAGGGCAGAGCTCGTGAGCTGGTCCAGTCCGGAGGGGATATGTGGTGGAGCGATCAAGCCCGCTCGACTCCAGCAGCTACGGGGCACCGGAGCTCGCGCCCGGGGACCGTGCCTAAGGGCCACGCCAAAGGGCCCTCTGGCAAGGCCCTCAGACATGGGCCCGCCAGACGCGGGCACGCCTGGAGCGCTGAAGATTTAAACGCCGGTTCTTCGGCCCGATTGGCCTCGTGGGGGAGCTCACCTGCCTGATCCCTTCCCCAACGCTGATCGGGTGGCTGGAGGGGAACTGATGCAGCAGCGCACCTGGAGTGCTGAAGATTTAAACGCCGGTTCTTCGGCCCAATTGGCCTTGTGGGGGAGCTCACCTGCCTGCTCCCTTCTCCGACGACAATCGGGTGGCTGGAGGGGAAGGGAGCAGTTAGGGAGGATTTTCCCGCTGCCTGAGAAGCTAGCTGCATTACGCGAAGACACCGGGCCTGTGGAAGGAAAGCCCTTGACTGTTTGGTATCTAAACAGGCTCCTATGAACTCCAGGGACTGGGAGGAAACCAGTTGGGATTTTGGGCAGTTTATTACCAATCCCAAGTATTTGAGGATTCGCATTGTGCGAGACAGTGCAGAGCTGATGTCTGCAACCGTGGGGGCTCGAATGAGCCAGTCGTCCAAGTAAGGGAAGACAAATATCCCTAGGGTTCGCAGCAATGCAGCTACTACTACCATGCATTTCGTGAATACTCTTGGTGCCGAAGCCAGACCAAAGGGCAGAACCCTGTATTGGGAGTGTTCTCCCTTGATAAGGAATCGTAAGAATTTCCTGTGATCTGGATGGATCAGAATGTCAGTATATGCATCCTTTAAGTCTAGAGAGCAAAGCCAATCCTGACTTTGAAGGTATGGCAACAGAGAAATCATTTTGAACTTTTCTCGGAACAGATATTTGTTTAATTCTCTGACGTCTAGAATGGGTCTGCATCCCCCTGTTTTCTTTGGAATCAGAAAATAGGGGGAGAAGAACCCCGTACCCTGTTGGAGGATGGGTACTTTCTCTATTGCCCCTTGGGCAAGAAGTGTTGAGACCTCGTGATCCAGCAGATTGTCTGCAGAGGTTTGAGAATTGAACTGTCTTAGGAATGTAGAAGGGGGCATGCTGTGAAAATGAAGCTTGTACCCTTCTTCTACCATGGACAGAGTCTAATTTTCAGCTGTTATTTGTTGCCATCTGATGGCAAAGTGGCACAACCTGCCTGGAATATTTAGGGGCTCTGGACCCCTCAGAGGCAGGAAGGCTAAAGCTCTCTATGAAGGAGTCAAAGCCCTTGAGGGGGCTGAACCTACAGAGCTGGTTGAGCTCTCGGCCCTTTTGGCTTCTTTTGCTGTCTAGATTGTCCCTTTTGGGCAACCTGACCTTGATTTTGGCTTTGCTGGGTATAGGATGGATAAAACGTCCTCTTTTTGCTGAAAGAGGGTTTTTTATAGGGTTTCTTTTTGGCTGGAGTGGCTGTAGATTTTGACAATCTATCTAACGTGATATTGTCAGCATCTATCTCGTTAGCCTTCTCCTGCCAATTCTTGCCAAAGAGGTTTTCTCCTGTGCAAGGGATGTTGCCTAATTTGTCCTGTACCCAAATCTCCAAGTCTGATGCCTGAAGCCAAGCAATCCGTCGTGCCCCAATGGCAATAGCAGAGGTTCTGCTGATACATTCAAAGCAGTCAAAGGCTGCACGATTCACAAACTTGGAGACATCTTGAGCATGCTTGACAAGAGTAAGGAAGTCTTGTCTCCTGTCATCTGGGAGAAGTGGGCCCATAAGCTCCAAGTCTCCTGTGACCTCTTTGAGGAACATTCCCATATATAATATATATATGAACTGATCCTAGCTGAAAGCATGGCAGTCTGAAACATTCGACGCCCAAAAGCGGGTCCTGCATTCACGAACTGGAGGATTGGAAGCATGTCTCTTTGCACTTTTCATCCTACGCATGGCTGACTCCACTACCACTGAATGGTGTGACAGCTGAGTCTTTTGAAATCCAGGACATGGCGGAATGCGATACATGGTATCAAGTCTCCTAGAATGAGGAGATGTAATCAAAGGTGTCTCCCACATTCTGAGCATCAAGTCATGAAGAATTTCATGAATGGGCAGAGTGGCTGCCTCCTTTGGAGCTTTAGGATATTGGAGAATTTCCAATTCCTTTCCTCTAGGTTCCTTTTCAGGAGCTACCGTGATTGAAAGGCCCTTGGCAACATCACGAATAAAATCCTGAAAAGACATGTCCTCCAGAGGCGACATTCTGCATTGGGGAGAAGAGGAATCTTCGGGAGAAACACTCTGGTACCAGCAGAATTGTCAGAGTCATCGGAATCGGAGGATTCGAAGTATCCCTGATCACGATGTTCATGCAAAGCACGGTCTTGGTATCGATCGAAGTCGGTACTGAGTTGATCCGGTACCGATCTGTCGATGCCCGCCCTAGACAGCATGGGAAAAATTCCCACCGGTGTCGGCACCTGTGCCCGTTGAACCAGCTGTAAGGAGAGCTGCAATACTGCGCTCGATAGCGAGGAATCTCTGGTCTATCGACGCTGCCGATGCCTGGGTGTCGGTACCGGTGAAGACGGCCGGGACCCCTGAGCATGGCAGCAGTAGTTCTGTCGAGGTCGAGGCCTCGAAAACATCCTGGAGCCCCGTTAACGCTTTGGAGGCCGAAGCCTCCCGTCGGGGCTGTTTTGCCGGTGTGGTTCCCTCAAGGGCAATGCCAATGGCCTCTCGATGCTTTGCAGGAGAGCTACCCTTTGAGGACTGGCTTTTATGTTTAGTTACCTGAGATCCATGGGAGGAAAAGGAGACTCTTGAAGACGTTGATGCAATGGATCTAGCATCTGAAGAAAAGAGGGTACCGAGCTTTGCAGCCCGGTTCTGTTTTCCTCTTTTAGTCATCCCCATACAAGAGAGACATTCAGATGGAGAATGTTCAGGGCCTAAACATTTAAGACACCAATGATGGGTGTCAGTGACGGAAATGGTACCACCACACTTAGTGCACTTTTTAAAACCACTAGCTGGGTTTTTTCATGTTTTAGGAATATGGGGGCCTAATGCCCAAAATGGCGCCTAGCACCAAAAAGAAACGTTTCTGAAGAGAAACAGTTCAGAAGTATAATTTTTTTGAAAGAAAAGGTAGGCGTCGTACGGAGGCAAACGCGACCACAAGAAAACAGTTTAAAGAAGACATTTTCTGCATTAACAGGGTATGAGTCCTGTCGGCTCCGCGGAAAACGAAGAACTGAAGAGGGACAGTTGGAAAGGCAGGAAGGCAGCGCGCATGTGCTGAGGGATGCTCCCAAAAGCATTCCTATTGGAGGCTGGGGAGCGTTCCCGCGCAGGCTCCGTCGGTACCGACGATACCCATATGTGAAGACTACATTCCTGCTTGTTCCTGGAAATAGTCCTTTACTCTCATAGGTAAAAGATACAGTCTGCAATCCACCTGGAGAGTGTTCTCTTGGAAACTGGTAAATCCAAGTGACTAGAATCAAATGCAACAAAAAGCTGTGAAACTTTTCTCTGCTGCCTAGTTCTCTGAAGATAAAAGGCCAAAGCATGCTTGCAAACCAGAGTATGTAGATTCATTTCTGCACTAGAGGCATGAGGCCTAAGGAAGAAAACAGGAAGGTAAACCAACTGGTTCAAATGAAAAGGTGAAACCACCTTTGGCATAAAGTGAGGATGAGTCCTAAGGACTACCTTATCATGGTGGAATGGTGTATAAGGAGGGTCAGCCACTGAAGTTTGGAGCTCACGGATGCGTCTTGAAGTGAGGGCAATTAGGAAGATGACTTTCCAAGAAAAACTTCAGAGATGTAGTGGCTATGGGCTCGAAGGGCGGCTTCATCAGCTGTCCAAGGACAAGATTGAGATCCCATGCCACAGGTGGTGGCTTAATGGGAGGCTTAGTTAAGAGTAGTCCTCTCATAAAGCGTGCTTACAAGTGGCTGAGCGGAGACAGGTTGTCCATCAAAGGGCATGTGGAAAGCCACAATGGCACCGAGGTGGACTCTCACCGAATTAGCTTTAAGTCCAGAGGATGAAAGGTGGAGGAGATACTCAAGTAATGCCTCTACTGGAACAGAAAAAGGATTAAGTTCCTTCTCTGAACACCAGTTTGAAAACCTTCTCCATTTAAAAGCGTAAGCACGCCTTGTGGAAGGTTTTCTGGAGGCCAAAAGGATATCTTTAACCTGTTGAGAGAGGTTGATATCCTGGAGTTCTAAGCTCTCAGCAGCCAAGCCATCAGTTGCAAAGACTGGGGGTTCAGAAGCAGAAGCATCCCAGGGATAGGCGATTTGGAGCACAACCCAACTCCAGAGGTTTGGCTTGAGAGAGACGTAGAAGCAGTGGATACCATATGTGACGTGGCCAGCGTGGGGCTATGAGGATCATGTAGCCCCTGGCTCTCTGAAGCTTGAACAGAATCTTGGGAATGAGGGGAATGGGTGGGTAGGCATATAGGAAGTCCTGACCACAGTGGAGGTGGAAAGCATCCATCGCCTGGATGTTCTGAGCAGGAATTCTGGAACAAAAGCGGAGAAGTTTGGCATTCTGAGGGCTCGCAAACAGATCTATATCTGGGGTTCCCCAGATTTGAAAGATTCGAGCAATTTGATCCGAATGGAGAGACCATTTGTGTGGCAGTAGTACTCGACTGAGTTTGTCTGCCAGGAGATTCTGTTTGCCAGGGAGATATACCACTAGTAGGTGGATCTGAAGATGTATGGCAAAGGACCATAGGTGGATGGCTTCGTTGCACAACATCTGAGAACCTGTTACACCCGGCTTGTTCACATAGAACATGGCTACCTGATTATCTGTCTGGGCTAGAACAGTTTTGGAGCACAGGTGGTCCCGGAACACTCAGAGCATTAAAGATGTCTCTGATTTCTAGCAGGTTTATGTGAAGCTGAGCCTCCTGCTGAGTCCAAAGACCCCGAGTGGAGAGTGTCCAGATGAACTCCCCAACCCAATTTAGACACATCCGTCGTCAGGGTAGACTGGTGTGGTGACCTCTGAAAAGTTGACCCTACGAGTAGGTTTTCTGGTGACTGCCACACTGGAGGGGCGAAATGAGGCATGCGGAGGTCCTGATTTTGTCCCCCATTCGACCTGATGCCCGAGTCCACTGCGAAGCTAGGGTCCACTGAGCTGCACGCATGTGCAGACAAGCATAGGGAACCACATGTACAGTGGAAGCCATATGACTGAGCAACTGAAGCATTTCTCGAGCAGTTAGGAAAGTCTTCAGGCCTGTTTGAGAAGCTAGATGAACTATTCGAGCGCAGCGGACCTGTGGCAGAAAAGCCCTTGACTGCTGTGTGTCTAGAAGAGCCCCTATGAACGCCAAGGTTTCAGAAGGGGTGAGTTGGGATTTTGGAAGATTTATTGCAAATCCCAAATGTTGAAGAACCTGCATTGTGCAGGAGAAAGCATAGTTGGTCTCTGGAGCTGACGATGCTCGGATGAGCCAGTCGTCTAAGTAGGGGAAGAAAAATATCCCTAGAGTTCTTAGAAATGCTGCTACTACTGCTATGCATTCTGTGAAGACTCTTGGGGCAGAAGCCAGGCCGAACGGTAGAACCCTGTACTGGTAATGTTTCCCTGAAAGAAGAATCAAAGAAATCTCCTGTGTTCTGTGTGAATAAGGATATGTGTATTTGCATCCTTTAGATCTAGAGAACATAGCCAATCCTGACTCTGGAAATAAGGGAGAAGTGTTCCGAGAGAGATCATCTTGAATTTCTCCCGGCGCAGATACTTGTTTAATTCTCCGAGGTCCAGAATGGGCCTGTATCCTCTTGTTTTCTTTGGTATAAGGAAGTAGGGGGGAATAGAAGCCCAGGCCTTGTTGAGAAAATGGCACTTCCTCTATTGCATCCTGAGCGAGAAGGATGATAACCTCCTGGCATAAGAGAGTGGTAAGAGGGGGCCGAGAGCTGAACTCCCTTGGATTGGAGGGAGGGAGGGGGCATACTTTGGAAGTGAAGTTTGTACCCCTCTGTCACTATGGAGAGAGTTCAATGTTTTGATGTTATCTGGTACCACCTTTTGGCAATGTAACACAGTCTGCCTGGAATGTTGACTGGCTCTGGAACTTCCAGTGATAGGACAGCTAAGTTCTCTAGCAAGGAGTCAAAGACCTTGTGGAGGCTGGGTCTGCTGAGCTGGTTGAGCTCTGGGGGCCTGAGCCTTCCTTTGTTGCTTTGGTGGTAGTTGTCCCTTCTGGGAAGCATGGACCGGAAAGTGGACAGCATGGGTGTAAGGAGGATACAACTTATTTTTCTTGTTGAAAAAGGGCTTCTTAACCATCTTTTTCTTAGCTGGGTTGGCAGTGGTCCTAGAGAGCCTGTTTAGGGTGGTATTCTCAGACTCAAGTTGAGAAGCTCTGTCTTGCCAATCCTTGCCAAAGAGGTTTTCTCCCATACAAGGAATATTCCCCAGCTTATCTTGCACCCACTGCTCTAGATCAGATGCTTGTAACCAAGCAATCCAACATGCACTGATGGAAATCACAGAATTCTTGCTAATACACTCAAAACAATCAAAGGTTGCCCTGTTCATGAACTTGGAAACATTCTGGGCATGTTTTACAAGTGTCAGGTAATCAGTCCTCTGGTTGTCTGGGAGAAGAGGAGCTATTAGTTCCAAATCTTTAGTCACCTCTCGAAGAAACATATCCATGTAGAGTATGTATGAACTTATTCTGGCCGAAAACATGGAGGCCTGAAAACATTGACGGTCTAAGGCATCGAGAGTTCTCGCCTCATGGCCCGGAGGATTAGATGAATGTCTCTTAGCACTTCTGATTCAACGCATTGCCGATTACACAACCGTGGAATGGTGTGGTAACTGTGACTTCTGGAAACCAGGACACTGTGGTACCCGGTACATTGTATCGAGTCTCCGAGAATGTGGAGACACTATTAAAGGTGTTTCCCACATCCTAAGCATGAGGTCATGCAATATCCAAAAAATGGGTAAGGTAGCGGCCTCCTTAGGGGCTGACGGATACTGAAGAATTTCAAGTTCTTCAGCTCTCGGTTCCTTCTCGGAGGTCACCGTAATGGAGAGGCCCTGAGCCACATCCCGTATAAAGTCTTGAAAAGACATGTCCTCCGGAGGAGACATACGGCATTGTGGGGAAGGAGAAGGATCTTCTGGAAGAGCCTCTCAGGTACCTATCGATTCATCGGAATCGGAAGACCTGAAGTATCGATGAGCCGGGTGCACCCTCCCGGCCCGTTGACAGTACCGATCAAAATCAGCACTGGAATGCCTCAGTACCAGACCCTCTATGCTGGACATTGACTCCAGGGCCGGCATGGGTGGTAGCATGGAGAGCGGTGCCGCTACCGATGACTGCAGAACAGATTGCAGAGGCTTTAGCGCTACCGAAGCTGCCAGCAAGGCCGCAAGACTCTGCTCAATGGCCAGGATCCGCTGATCCATGGAACCAGCCGATGCCTGGGTATCGGTAACCGAACAGCGGGCCACGACCCCAGAGCATGGCACCAAGAGCTCTCCGGAGGTGGATGCCTCGGGAAAATCTTGGGACCCTGTTAATGCTTTGGAGGCAAGGACCTCCAGCCAGGGCTGTTTGGCCGGTGTATTCTCCTCTAGGGCAATGCTTAAAGCATCTCGATGCTTAGAAGGAGATCTACCCTTTGAGGACTGACCAGTCTTCAAGGAAGACTTGGGTTTCATTGCCTGGGATTCATGGGAGGAAGATGAAGCCCTGGACGACGTTGATGCAACGGACATTGCATCCGTGGCAAAGAGGGTGCTGAGTTTCGCAGCTCTATTCTGCAGGCCCCTCTGTCATCTTCCTGCAGAGGAGACTTTCCGATGGCAAATGGTCTGGTCCCAAACATTTAAACACCAGTCATGGGTGTAGGTAGCAGAAATAGTACTGCTACATTTGGAACACTTTTTGAAACCACTAGTTGGTTTCTCCATTTTAAGGAACAAAGGGGCCTAAGGCTCAAAATGGCACCTAAGCACCTAGAGGGCAGAGACCCTCAAAGAAAACTTTTTTTTTTTTTTTTGAAAAAGAAAAAAGAAGAGAGAGACACCGACGATACTGGTGCTAGCGTCGACGGGAAGGCAGACACGACTACAGAAGATGATTTTCTGCGGTGACAGATTTTCTGTCTGCTCCGCGGAAAACTGAGGAGGGAGAGTTGGAAAGGGGGGAGGGCAGCAGCGCAGGCGCAGTGGGATGCTCCCAGAGGCTTTCCTATGGGGTGCTGGGGAGTGGTGCCAACATCACCCATATGTGAAGACTACATTCCTGCTTGTTCTTGGAGATACACTTCTTACTGAGCTATTTGGCAAACTCACACGAGGCATGCTAAACAAGCATTCCTCCTCATATTCATAGACATAACTGCAGCTTTTGACAGTATTAACCATAATATCATGCTCACCAGACTACAGCAAATAGGAGTTAAGGACACAGTTCTAAGATGGTTCACCTCTTACTAAACTGATAGAACACAAGAAGTCAAAACTGAGCAACAGCTATCTGAATCTTACAGTCAGGAACAAGGCCTTCCTCAAGGCTCTGTTCTCTCAGCCCTCTTCTAACATTTACCTCCAACCCATATGCTCCATTTTTAAGAAATTCCAGTTAAACTACCTCATATATGCGGGTGACGATGTTATATCTTCCGCTCAACAGCCACAACTCATCTACACAAAAAATCACAGATTGCTTTACAGATTTAATGATATGGCTAGCGAACCATAACCTCAACATCAATTTTAACAAAACTGAAGCACTGTATGTAAGAAACCAGAGTTTCAATCTTCCCACATCTATCAAGATCCAAGACACCAACATTCCAGTCAATAATGAGGTAAAATACCTAGGTGTAATCCTTGATCACACCTTAGTATAACATATATCAGACAAACAACAAAGAAGATTTTCTTTAAACTCAAACTATTAAAACAGATCGAATCCCTGCTTCACCAACACGATTTCATATTGGTTATCAATGCTATTATCACCCCGCATTTCGACTTTGCCAACACAATTCTACAAGGTGCCACTAAACAAACTCTAAGACAACACCAATTAGCTCAACACATCGCTGCCAGGACTATAATGAATAGCAACCCCTTCAACCATATTACTCCCACCCTCCTGAAGCTCAACAGACCCTGCCAGCACAACAAAGACACTGCTCGCCTCAAGAAACAAAACAACCCTCTAAACCACTCTCACGGTGAGGTAAGCCACCCGCAAACCTACTCGATGTAAGCTTGCACCAACTAGCTAACGAGCAATCCAAACCATAGCAAAGCACACATCCCCACAGCACGCTAGCTATCCTCTTGACCTACAACCTACGACCACCATGGCTGGGCACCATGCACTATTACTCCTCCTCTTCTTGACAGCACAGCTCATAACATGGGCACAATCATTACAACAACTCCAAGGCCTGATCCCCACAGTGAGAACCCTGGGCCATAGAAGGTACGATAATCCCCCTCGCCATAGCAGACCACCTTTTGCAGCAAACCATCACCATTTGATTCACAAACTGCCTGCCCTCAAAAAAACTTAAGAGATGCAAAACTCCATCCCACATACACCTTAACAGCATGCTAATTAATGCCTGTTCCATCTGTACCAAATGGCCTGCCTCACTGACTATATCAATCACCGGAACTTAGACCTACCCGTCGTCACTGAAACATGGTTAACAGACACAGACACAGTGATCACCAACCAACTAAAACCTCCTGGGTACGACCTCTTCGGCTGCCCTCAGAACGAGCCGGCATGGAGGCGGGGTCCTAATAATAGCCAGAAGCAACCTTCATTTCCATTGTACTCTAACACAAAGCTCCACCAACCTAGACATCATCCAAATCTCCAATGAGACCTTAACAATCTGTCTCCTGTACCGTCCACCCTCTTCAAGTACCGATGAGTTGGCCACAATCCTTGATCAAGCATGCAACAACAATATGCAACGGAAACAGCTCTGAATGCTTGATGACTTTAATCTTCCCTCTCTCCCTGTCAAACACGCCACAGCATTCCTGAATGCAATGACCACAATGAGCTACCACCACATCATTCACACTTCCACCCACACTGGAGGCAACACTTTGGATCTCATCTTTGCTCCGCAACCTCACATCTTACACAACCAGTACACTCCACAGGTACACCCAGTGCCATGGTCCGACCACAAGGTCATCCTCTAACATTCCACACGACAGTAAAGAACAGCAACCTACCGCACCAAGCGCTCCTGTTCAGGCACTTCGACAAGGAAACCTTCCTCAGCAACACGTTACACCTCAACCCCGACACTAATGACCTGGATAAGCTACTAGACAGCTGGAACAACCACCTTTCCGGAGCTGCACTCCTCCCACCATCCACAAGGCCTGCCCACAAAAACCACACAGCAGTATGGTTCACTGCTGACCTTGCCACCTCCCGCTCCCTAACCTTGAGGGTTTGAGGAGGGGTCGGCCTTGAGGTTGAGGTTGTAGTTGTGAAGGTCGAATGATAAGGCAGGCAAAAGAATATTTTTTTACATAAGGATTTATTTCTCCCGCTCCATGGTGGAAAGGAACAGGCGTAAAGGAATATATATTAGCCAAAGTAGGAGCAAAGGAAAAACAGGCTCTTCAAATGCTGTGCTCAAAATGTCCTTCAACACTGGAGTTCACATTCCGTCATGTGACCTCTACTTTCAAATCAATTAAACAAGGAGAAAACAATAATGTTCATGTACTGTAACCAAGTTATGCTTCAGCTTATTTTTATCTCTTCATAAGCTCTTCAGGCAGGTACTTAAACAGCATACATTTTAGGATATCATAGCAAATGACCATTCAAGCTTTGCTTTACTAGTTTCTGTCAATCAGACAGGTTGAGGAGTCCATTGGTTGATTCAATTCAATCATTGGCAAAGGAGAAGCCAAGGGCATTTCTACTTCAGGACTCTTCTCTGATTGCACTAACTTCTGGTCAAGAATGGCTCGTTTATCTAAGAATTCTTTGAACTCTTTAAGGAGTAATTCAGCCTGCTTTCTAACTGGGCTGGGCTGAGGATTTGCTCCTTCCTTGGGTAAGTAATTGTTTGCAGACTTTACTTCAGGAAAGCAAGTAATGTCATCTCTGTTAAAACATTCATTCAATGCACTGGAGTTACCCCTCCCCCACTTGTCTCTGTAAGTAAGTGTCGGGTTAGCCAGTTCAGTTGTATGAGGAGTGTTTCTAAAGAGTGCTTCAAGTGTGCTTCAAACGTAGGACCTTCTAATTCCTCCCGGCTTATATCTCTCCCATATAGATCAGCTGTGTTCTTTCTACTAGCCTGCTTGCTACATCTTTCAGCTGTCTGGTGAGAATGGCTGGGTTTGTTTAAACGAGTTTCAGGCTGCAGCCAACTGCCTTCATAATGCCTGAATCTGTCCTGGGTTTTAAAATCAGCATTCACTCTTTCTGGCTTCTCATAAAACTTGTCATCTGAATTAAAGACACCATGTGCCTTGTATTGAGGGTTGTCTGAGAATTTGTTGCCACTCTGCCTTCCTTTCCATGGGTCAGCTTTCCCCTCCAGAAGCCTGGGCTTTATCCCTGGGTCTCTCAGTGCTTCACACCACTCTTGTTCCCAGAAGGTTCTTTCAGGCACTGAGTATCCCTGGTACCTGCTTCTTGGTTCTGAATCCCTTCTCCTAGGATTGCAGCTGGGCAGTGTTTCTCCTTCTAAGTCAAAGGTTTCTGCATCAAAGGCTAGTTCCTGCCTTTCACATTGCTTCCTTCCTCCTTGCCTTGCTCCGTCTCTTCTCTCTCTCTCTCTCTGTTTAACAAGCTGCCTTTGCTTTGGGCAGCCCGCCTCCTGCTAGGGTGTGCCCAATCAGTAACTCTGCTTCTCCCCTCCCCCGAGGTGAGCTGTGTTAGCTGATTAGCCATGTGTTTCTTGCTCTGAGCAGAGAAAATCCTGCATTCACCTGCAGTACCAATACTTTCCACAGGGTCACCATCTGTTTCCATGGCTTCTGGGGACGCTACCACGTCACAACCTGCGTGAATCACTAGTGCAACTCAGAAAGCTTGAACACCACTGACAACACTCCAAACTGACTAGTGACAAAAACATCTACATGAACAAACTACATCATCGGAGAATGATCAACAACAAGAGAAAGGAACATCACACCACCCTCATGTGCTCTCTGAACAAACCTCGCGAACTCTTCAACCTAGTCAAATCACTCACAAAAGATCCATCTACAAAACAACCAATAGACACTCCAAGCCCAGATGGCTTTGCCACCTACTTTCAAAGCAAAACTACTTCACCAACAACCAACCCAGCTAACCACTTCCAAAGCAAAAATACTGCACCAACAACCAACCCAGCTAATCTTGAACTACACAAGCACACCTACAACGTTGCCGGCACTCCCTCACCAACTCTGGAATCCTTCTATCCATACCCTCCCGATCAAATAGAAAGAATCATCAGTGGGATCAACATCACGACCTCCCCAATGGACCCCTGTCCACCATTCTGGATCAAACAAACACAAACCTACCTCAGCCCAATCATAGCCAAAATCGCCAACATATCACTATCCGAACGCATCCTTCCTCCCTCTTTGAAAACTGCCTCAATCAGAATTCTGAAGAACAAGCTTTACCCATCAGATATCAAATCCTATCGACCTATCTGTAGCCTCCCCTTCCTAACCAAAATCATAGAAAAGATCATCTACCAACAGACCCAGGACCACATCGACTCCTACGCACCTCTAGACCAGCAACAGCATGGATTTCGACAACAGCATGGTGTTGAAACCCCTCTCACGACTCTCCTTGGCAGACTCCATTCAGGACTTGACAAGAAAAAACAAGGCTTCATCCTCATATTTATGGACATCACCTCAGCATTCGATACCGTCAACCACAACCTCTTGCTCATCCAACTGTATCAAAAAGGCATAAGAAGCCTAGCCTTAGCCTGGTTCAAATCCTACTTATCCGACCGACAACAAGTCCGCATAGATAACCATGCATCCAGGCCTTTCCAACAAACACAAGGAGTCCCCCAAGGATCTTCCCTCTCATCCCTAATCTGTAACATCTACATACAGCCAATCTGTTCTATTATTCAATCATTCAACATACTCTAACTACATCTACGCTGATGTGTTACTGTACACTCCATTCCTCACTGACAAGCCAGACTACTCGTCCATAGTTGAATGCTTCAACGCAATCTCAGATTGGCTCATGACACAACCTTATGGTCAACACTAAAAAGACTGAGGTCTTATTCATATCCAAAGAACCCACATTTACCCCACCGCCCTCCCTCAAAGTAAAAGACTTCGACCTCATAACTAAACAAGAAGTCCGCTATCTGGGAATAACAATCGACCAACGCCTGTGCTGGGAGACCCACATTCAAAATATCGCCAAAACAGTCTACCACAAACTGAGAACACACTGGCACTTACATCCTCTCAAGTCCTCGGACTTCCGCTCGGTTGCCCAAGCTCTCATCCTCCCTCATCTGGACTATTCCATCATCATCTTTCATGGTATGTCGAAGCACATGCTCCAGCCATTACAACTCGCTATGAACACAGCTGCCCGCACAATCCTATCTGCATCCAGATACGACCACATAACTCCTCTTCTGATTCAACTTCATTTGCTCCCCATAGCAAGTCGCCTGACCTGCAAACAGAAACATAGAAACATGACAGAAAAAGACCACATGGCCTATCTAGTCTGTCCTTCCATAACAACTACACCAGTCCCCTTTTTACCTTTAGAGATCCTCTGTGTTTGTCCCATGCTTTTTTGAATTCAGTTACTGTCCTCATCTCTACCACCTCCACTGGGAGACTATTCCACGAATCCACTACTCTTTCCGTAAAGAAATATTTCCGCATATCACTCCTGAATCTATCTCCCTTCACCCTCATCCCATGTCCCCTCGTAGCAGAACTTGCTTTCAATTGAAAGAGGCTCTCTCCCTGAACATTTATGCCACGGAGGTATTTAAACATCTCAATAATATCACCTCTATCCCGCCTTTCCTCTAAGGTGTACATATTAAGATCCTTCAGTCTGTCCTCATATGCTTTATAATGAAGACCACTAACCATTTTAGTAGCTACCCTCTGCACCGACTCCATCCTGTTCACATCCTTTTGAAGGTGCGGTCTCCAGAATTGCACACTATACTCCAAATGAGGTCGCACCAAAGACTTATACAGAGGCATTATCACCTCCTTTTTTCTGCTAGCCATTCCTCTCCATATGCACCCAAGCATCCTTCTAGCTTTTGCTGTCGCCTTTTCTACCTGTTTAGCTACATTAAGATCATCAGACACAACCACGTCTAGGTCCCGCTCTTCTTTAGTGGACAAAAGTACTTCACCCCCTATACTATATTGCTCCCTTGGATTGCTGCAGCCCAAATGCATGACCTTACATTTTTTAACATTAAATCCCAGCTGCCAAATTCTAGACCATTCTTCAAGCTTAGCTAGATCCCTCCTCATGTTATCTACACCTTCCTGGGTGTCTACTCTATTGCAAAGCACTGCTACTCACTTTTAAGGCCCTGCACAAAATGTCAGCAACTTCACTCTCAGACTTTTACAACAAACACCGGAGACCAGGACCAGGAAAACATGCATGGTAAACTCTCTCATGACCCCTTCAACAGTAAGAACCTGTACTCAATCAACTAAGAACCGTGCGATTTCTCTATATGTGCCAACCCAATAGAATGCCCTACCCCCAACTATACGTGCCATCATGGATCTCACATCTTTTAGGAAAGCACTGAAGACCTACCTCTTCCAACTAACTTATGACCACCCACCCTAGATCAGCCGCACAACTACTCACGTTAATGCCAACCTCAGATAGACGAACTCTTAACGATGCCAATTCAATCCTGTGCTAATGTAAATATGCTCCGACACTGTAAATATGTTCCTAATTATAACTCCTGTAATGTAAATATGTTCCTAGTTACTCCAACTTGTTGCAAATTATATGTAAATTATATGTAAACCATGGAACTTAATCATCATGTTATATGTAAACCATGCTCAAATGTTACCTGTAAAGCACGTTCATATGTTTAATGTAAACCGCACTGATCTGTAATAGTATATAAAAACCAATAAATAAATATTGTATAACCTTCATCGGCTCCTGTTATAAAGCCACACTGAATACAAAATACTAGTCACAACTTTCAAACTAATCAAAGAAATTGCCCCATCATATCTCTCATCACTAAAGATACTACCACTCGCTCTCAATATGGCTGCAATAAAAATAAACTCGCAATACCTTCCGACTTCAGGAAATCAAGAAAATTAACAAACTGCTTTTTCCCACTTTGCCCCTAACCTTTGGAATAAACTACCAGACTACCTAAGATAAGTAAACGACTTCCTCATCTTCCGAAAAAAAAAAACCTTAAACCCATCTATTTACCCTCCATTTTGGAACACATACTGATCACAAAACTATTGACCCCCCCTCCCTCTTCTTCATAAACTCTCCTGTACAATACACTTTCACTTCCTTACCAACCCTCCCCAACATGCCCTACTACCTGACACAAACTGTTTATAATCCCCTATCAACAAAATTGTATATGGTTTAAAGAAATTATACACTGTACTATATGAGTTGGCCTTTGCAGCTAATGTGCATAGTTAAAAGTTCTTTGTAACTGAAGCTGTACCTTCCTCTGTACTATTCAAAATACTGTTCATTGTAAACCGCGTTTGATCTTCAGGAAAATGTGGTACAGAAATTTATAATAAATTAATAAATAAAAGAGCAGAGCCCAGGTTCTGTCCTAGAACAGGCAGTGGTGACTTTTCTGTGGTAAACCTGATCTGGTCTGATGGCACACTGGCTGGGAAACAGTGCCTTGGAGCTCCTGTGCAAGAAGTAAAGTGCTAAAGAGGTATGCACAGTTCCCTGTAAGATTAACCCTAATTTTAAAAGCAATTTAATGCCTTTATCTTAGTAGTGACTATAATTTTAAAAAGTATTTGCTTTTGGATTATTTGGCTCACCTTGTCTCTGGTGCAGATATGTTTCTTCTTATTTACCTCACAAACACGTGCAAACTTCAGAAAGCGCTTGTAGTCAAAATTGTTCTGGATTCCTAAGTGATGGCAGTCCCTGAGTTACAGACCAGAAAAAAAACATGCACAATTATTTAAAAAAGCAAGTGGAGAAAGCATACAGAGCATGGTTCATGGAATTCCTTCCAACTCTTTTGTGTGCATGCATACCCCCAACTGTTCTATGTGCATTGTCTGTGAATATAGTGCCTGTATGAGTGTAGGTGAGTGAGCACATGCATATTCTGATGTATATGTTTATTATCAGTTTTTTATTTGTGTATGTATATGTTTCTTTAGGGTTGGTATGTCTGGGTACATGCATGTGTATGTCAGTCATAGAAACATTTAAACATGATGGCCGAAAGAGACCATATGGCCTATTCAGTCTGCCCTTCCATGTTGTTATTAAGTGTCGCCAAGTCGGTGTCGACTCATTACATCCCTCTGGATAGTTGACCTAAACTTTGTTCGGTCTTCAGCCAAGCAGCTCGAGTGATATCAATAGCTGCTGTTATTGTATCGATCCATCTCATTGCTGGCTTTCCCTCTTTAACAGCGACCTTCTACCTTCCCAAGTATTATGTCTTTTACCAATGATCTCTCTCTTCGCATGATGTATCCAAAGTATGAAAGTTGAAGTCTTGCAATCTGAACTTCTAAAGAAAGCTTAGGTTTGATCTCCTCTAGTACTGATTTGTTCTTCAGGCAGTCCATGATATACTTATTTCTCTTTTTGTCTATTTTAGTTTTACCCTGTATTCTTTTCTGTGTTCCTCTGTTTGCGAACCTCTGAATTTTGTGAAAGCTGTGTTTTTTGTCTTTATTTGTACAGCTACTTCTGTGGAGAACCAAATAGGCTTCCTTTTCCTCTTGCTTTTATTTACTTTCCTTACATATTTATCTGTTGCCCCTTTTATTGCCTCCTTAGTTTAGCCCATTGCAATTCCATTTCCCTTATCCCCTGCCAACTCCTCCCTCAGGCACTTGGCCATATTACTGAAGTCAGCATTTTTGAAGTCTAGGACTTTGAGCTTGCTGTGATTGGATTCCACCTTGGTTTTTATCTCAAACCACACCGTGTGGTGATTGCTACAGCTCACATGGGCACCCGCCCGGATATTCAACACGCTGTCTCCATTAGTGAGTACTAATCCAGTACCCTGGTCAGTTCCATCACCATTTGTCTAAGGCAGCAATGCATCTTGGAAGGCCATCCACAATTGTTTTTACTTCTTTCCAGATTTGCAGAAGGAATACTCCAATCCATATCGGGTAGATTAAAGTCACCCAATATGATCACCTCCTCTTTCATGGTTATCTTTTCAATATCAATAATCAAGTCACTATCCAGCTTGAGTTGGAGGCCTGTAGACCACACTAGTATGGATGACAGTGCCATCTTCTCTTTCCATCCCAAACCATAGCGCTTCTTTTTTTCACCACATCCCCTGCATTTCAGCAACTTTAATATTGCTTTTGACGTATAGGGCTACTCCTCCTCCTTTTTTACACTCTCTGTCTCTTCTAAATAGATTATAGCCAGCTATGGCTATATCCTATTCATGTGACTCAATAAACAATGTATCTGTAATGCCCAGTGTCCAAGTCCATTTCCACCATTAGGGCTTCCAGGTCAGGAACCTTGTTGGCTAGACTTCAAGCATTTATGCTCATTGCTTACCAACATTTGTTGACTGGCTTGCCTGTATTTTTTGCATGGATTTGATTTCCATACCTCTTCCCACTTGGCATTGATGTGTGGGTTAATACTACGGCTGTTTCCAATGTTATTGCGTTTTTGCTGGGAGTGACGTCCTAAACTTGTTCTTTTCCGTCACACCGTTTCCCTAGTTTAAATGCCTGTCCAGGCATTTAAACTAAGGAAAAGGGGTGATGGATGGACAAGAAGGTTCTAAAGCGTTCCTCCAGTACCGCCGCCTTAGAGGTAAGAACATAAGATTTGCCATACTGGGTCAGACCAAGGTCCATCAAACCTAGTATCTTGTTTCCAACAGTGGCCAATCTAGGTTACAAGTACCTAGCATTTTCCCTAAAAGATACAGGTTCCACAATACTTGTATTGGGGCAAGCAGTGGATATCCCTGGCCCCCTTTAATAATGGTTATGGACCTTTCCTCCAGGAACTTGTCCAAACCTTTTTTAAACCCAGCTACACTAACATCCTCCAGTAATGAATTCCAGAGCTTGATTACATGTTGAGTGAAAAAATATTTTCTCTTATTAGTCTTAAATAGGTTATCCTGTAGCTTTATTGCATGTCTAATAGGTCTTTCTATATTCTGATGATGTAAACAATGGATCTACGTTTACCTGTTCCACTCCATTCATTAATTTATAGACTTCTATCATATCTCCCCTTGGCCATCTCTTTTCAAGGTTGAAGAGCCCTAAATTTTTTAACCTCTCTTCATAGGGGTATCCTTTCATCCCCCTTTACCATTTTGGTGGCTCTTCTCTGTACCTTTTCTAATAACACTATATCCTTTTTAACATACCAGACCATAATATTGAATACACACTAGGGTGCTCCATAAAAATGAATTCCTGAATTCCTTTGCTCCCTGGCCTGATTCTGGTTCCATTTAGGTAAAAAACACTGTGTACAAAGTTTGAAGCCAATCAAATAATATTTAGGGGTGGCTCAACAAGTTTTGAGATTTCCCCATGGGAGCAGATGACTAAATGTTGCATCATCTTGTATCATCCACTCAGTTCCACGCTGATTACATTTGAGTGCGCCATATTTGAACTAATCTCGTCTCTGAGAGGTGGCAAAGACATTGTACTATTATCTTTGTATCTTTATTCTTTTCATATGGCGAAAAAACGTGGTTTTTATCTCATTGAAGAAATGTCTACCACAATTCTGGGGGCCAAGCTCCCCAGCAAGGAGCAAGTGTTAAGTGTATTTTTACATCACCATATGACATTAAAAAAGGCGTTAGTGAAAGTGCATCTATTGTAACAAGTGAAGTAGAAGATTACTGGGAAAAGGCCAGGCTTCCTGTTCAAAGAAATGACAAAATTCAAGAAAAAGTAAAGAAATTGTTCAATCAATGGAAACTTTTGAAGAAAAACAAAGGGAGAGGAGGGAAACAAGAGGCAAATGAAAAAGAATTCCAGGTTGCAATGAAAACCCTATTTGATGTGGCACATGCCAATGCAATGTCTTTAATTCATATTCAAGAAGACAAAGAATTCTTAATAGCGCAACAAGAACCAGGGCGCCGCGGCTCAATGGGCGCGATGGACAAGAAACTGGCCAACACGGAAGCAAGATCGCAACAGCGAGAAGAAGAACTGAAAAGGCGCAGACAAAAACATGTTGCTGAAGCCGAGGCAACTACAAGCCAAGTTCAGCTGGAAGGATCTTCTTCCTCAGCAGAGTCAGGTGAAGACTCGTCGACATCTGCGGATTCAGATAAAGGACAGAAGAAAGCAACTCCACAAACGAAGCGGTTTCGACCTAACAATGTCTGGACCCCAGAGCTTACAGCGGGTCGGATTGAAAAGTTCCATGATTCCACCACTTGAATCTTTTGCAACTCGCAAGTCAATCCGCTTCCTGAAACACCTCGACATCAACAGTGATTTTCTTAATGCAGACCCAGAAGACTGGGAAGAGAATGCATCATTCAAAGAAGGTCTGAAGAAAGTAAAAAATCTTCCAGTGATCAACGATGTGGCTGAGCGAGGGGTCAAACTCATTGAGGAGTTCAACGGCCGACACACCACAAAAGAAGAGCACATCGTCAAAGTCCTTACTAGCATCTGGACCACATTGAGTGCTTGGCAAGCATGATACCACCGTCTATGAGTGGATAATACCCAGTGGTCTGATGAACCCTGGGGGGATCCAGGGGCCTGCTAGATAGGGACCTTGAGCCACCCCTAAATATTATTTGATTGGCTTCAAACTTTGCACACATTGTTTTCTACATAAATGGAACCAGAATCAGACCAGGGAGCACAGAAATTCCTACTTTATTTTTCACCCCTATGGCAGTGGACCACCCTAATACACACACATGCAATATTCAAGGTGCAACATTGCACCATGGCATTATAATATCCTTTGTTTTATTCTCCATTCCTTTCCTTATGATACCTAGCATTCTATTTGCTCTATTGGCTGCCACTGCACGCTGGGCGGAGAGTTTCAACATGTTATCCACGATGACACCTAAATCTTTTTCCTGGGTGGTGGTTCCTAATGTGGAATGTTGCATCGTGTATCTATAGTTTGGGTTGTTCTTTCCTAGGTACATAACTTTGCACTTGTCCACATTAAATTTCATCTGCCATATGGATGCCCAGTCTTCAAATTTATCAAGGTCCTCTTGCAAGTTTTCACAATCCTCATGGATTTTAACAACTTTGAATAATTTTGTGTCATCTGAAAATTTGATTACCTCACTCATTATTCCCATTTCCAGGTCATTCATGAATATGTTAAAAAGCAGCGGACCCAGCAAAAGAACCCTGTGGTACTCCACTATTCACCTTTCTCCATTGGGAAAATTGGCCATTTAGCCCTACCCTCTGCTTTTTATCTTTTAACCAATTCCTGGATCCACTATAGTACATTGCCTCCTATCCCATGACTTTTTAATTTCATCAAAAGTCTCTTATAAGGGACCTTGTCAAAGACATTCTGAAAATCCAGATACACTTTATCAACTGACTCGCCTTTGTCTACCTGTTTATTCACACCTTCAAAAAAACATAACAGATTAGTAAGACAAGACAGCGTAGTTACTCACCTGTAACATGTGTTCTCCGAGGAGAGCAGGAATCAGTCCTCACATGTGGGTTATGTCAGCACCGACAGAGCCCGCGCAGAGCAAATCCCCAGCTTCCAAAGAAAGCCTTTGGGAGTTGCCTCCACGCATGAATGGTCCGCTTCCCACCCAAAGGAGCCATCTTGCTCAGTCAAATGATATAGCTAAAGACGGCAAGAGAAAACAAAAACACTGAAATAGGAGGACTGCTAGTCCAAGGGGAGGAGGGAGGGTTGTGAGGACCGATTCCTGCTGTCCCCAGAGAACACCTGATACAGGTGAGTAACTACGCTTTCTCTGGGAACAAGCAGAAAGTCAGTCCTCACATGTGGGACTCCCCAGCTACAGGCTACCAAGAACCCATAGCTAAAAAAATGCTCCCTCATCGAGAGCCGCGAGCAGCTGTAGTGGAAACTCACCATTGTCAAGGAAAAGACAGCACTCCGGTATCCTGAACTCAGAAGGGTCGGGGGGCAGGAGTTGCCTAGACGTCATAAAGGTTACGGAGTACAGCCTGGCTGAAGGCACTATCCCTTCGGGATTCCCTATCCAGGCAGTAGTGAGCTGCGACGGTATGAAATGAAGACCAGGTGGTGGCCCGGCAGATGTCTGCCAAAGAAAGGGAGCGCAGATAAGCGACAGAGGTTGTCATGGCCCTGATCTTGTGAAACGTAACACGGGCTTCCAGGGGAAGCTGTACTTCCTCATAGGCCCAGGTAATACAGTCCCGCCACCCATGTGGGGTCATAAGAAACGAAAAGCTGAGAAGCTTTTCGGTGGTCTTGGGTACATTGAATGTAGAACAATAAGGCTCTTTTACAGTCTAGGGTATGGAGAACAGCCTCAGTGCGACCGGCGTGCGGTCTGGGAAAACAAGTGGGGAGGATCACCTCCTGATTGAGGTGGAACGAGGACACCACCTTCGGAAGAAACTTGGGGTTTTTGCCAAGCACTACCCTATTCTTATAGAACCTGGTATAAGGCCTCTCTGCCACGAGGGCCTGGAGCTCACTCACCCTTCGGGCAGAGGTGAGTGCTACAAGGAACACCACCTTCCAGGAGAGATAGCGAAGATGACACGTAGCCATTGGCTCGAAAGGCGGTAGGGTGAGCCACCCCAACACTACATTGAGATCCCATTCGGCCGCCGGAGGGTGGATCGGGGGCTTAGACAGGAGAAGGCCCTTAAGGAACCGGGACACCGTCGGGTGCGCCGAGAGGGGCTTCCCCTCTACCTGGTGGTGGTTGGCCATGAGGGCACTGAGATGTACTCTAATGGAGTTGAACTTGAGTCCTGAGGCAGAGAGGTGGAGAATGTATTGCAACACCATAATCACCGGGCAGGAAAAGGGGTCGGCCCTTGAGCCGCACACCAGCGCACAAACCTGCGCCACTTAAAGGCGTAAGCCCGTCTGGTAGAGGTTCTGCGCGAAGCTAGCAGAACATCCTTCACTTCTCTTGGAAGTAGGAGCGGAGCTAGTGAGACCCTCGCAGCAGCCATGCCATCAGTGAAAGGGAGCTGGGGTTGGGATGCAGGAGAGAGCCAACATCCTGGGAGAGAAGCTGCGGGTCTGTCCCCAAGGGGATGGGAGTCTCGACTGCCAACTGCAAGAGGAGTGGGAACCAAGGGGATGGGAGTCTCGACTGCCAACTGCAAGAGGAGTGGGAACCACGGTTTCCGAGGCCACCGTGGGGCTATCAGAATGACTGAGGCTCTGTCGCGAAGAATCTTGAATAGGGTCTTGGCGATCAGAGGTGTTGGGGAAATACATACAGAAAACCAACTGACCATGAGATTAGGAGGGCGTCGGCAGCCACCCAGGCAGGATGTGGTTGCCGGGAGCAGAAGCAGGGCAACTGGTGGCTATCCGGGCTGGCGAACGGGTCCATCATAGGTTCCCCCAAATCTGGAACAGCCTGCAGGCCACTTTCAGGCCCAGCTGCCACTCGTGTGGCTGGAGCAGTCTGCTGAGTCTGTCAGCCAGCCAATTGTCCTGGCCCGGCATATGCACTGCCCTGAGGAGAATGCCCTGATGGGCGGCTACTGAGCACAAGTCCATAGCCTCCTGACAGAGGATTCGGGACCCCATGCCCCCTTGTTTATTCACGTAGGATATGGCGACCTGGTTGTCCATCTGGACTAGGATGGATCTGTGACTCAGGGATCTCCGGAACGCCCTTAGGGCAAGGCGGATCACATGCAATTCCAACAGATTGATCTCATGGGACCTTTTGTCTGGGGTCCAGACGCCCTGGGTGCAGTACCCCTGGCAGTGTGCTCCTCAACCCAGCAGGAAGGCATCTGTAATTAGGACCCTTGAGTGATGAGGAGCCTGAAAAGGCATCCCCGCTTGCAAGTGGTGGGGTGACTGCCACCAGTTCAGGGACTGCGCCAGGCGCGTGGTAACTTTGATTCTGTCCTATAGAAGCCCCATTGCCTGGGACCACTGGTCCCTGAGGTACCATTGTGCAATTCGGGCATCTGGCATGACATGGACCGTGGAGGCCATGTGTCCAAGGAGGCACAGTAGGTGTCTTGCTGGCACCGAGGGGCGGCACTGTACATTTTTGGCCAGCGCCACAAAATTGTTGACCCTGTCTGCAGGTATGCAGGCTTTGGCTGGGAGGGTATTGATCCTTGCCCCGATAATTCCAGCTCTTGCGCCGGACACAGGCTGGACTTGGGGTAATTGATAATGAAGCCCAAGTGCTGAAGGACCTGGATAGTGCGTGCCGTGGCCTGTTGCACCTCAGGGGCCGTAGTGCCCCTGATGACCCAATCGTCTAGGTAGGGGAAGATGGAAATCCCCTGAAGCCTGAGAAAGGCGGCGACCACTGCTAGGCACTTCGTGAATACCCTGGGGGCCGAGGCAAGGCCGAAGGGCAGCACCCTGTACTGAAAATGGTGGCCCCCTACCACAAAGCGTAGGTATTGCCTGTGGTTTGGGTGGATTAGGATGTGTGTATAAGCATCCTTCAGATCTAAGGAGCATAGCCAGTCTCCCTGGCAGAGGTAGGGCAGCAATGTTCCAAGGGAGAGCATCTTGAACTTCTCCCGCACCAGGGAATCTGTTGAGGTTGCGCAGGTCGATGATGGGCCTTAGGCCCCCTGTCCTCTTTGGCACGAGAAAATACCTGGAGTAGAACCTCTTGCCCTTGAGATGATGGGCACTGGTTCCACTGCTCGGTCCTCGAGAAGGCCTGTCAACTCCTTCAACAGGAGATCTCGGTGAAGGGGAAGCCAAAGTGGCTCTCCGGGGAAAAAATGTGGAGGTACTTCGACTAGGCGGAGGAGGTAGCCCTCCTTGATCACCTGTAGTGCTCAAGAGTTGGTGGTGATAGCTCCCCACCTGTGGGCGTACAGAGAGAGCCGACCTCCTGTGGGCTGCCGAGCCTCGCATGGAAGAGGGGCTATGCTGTAGGAGTCAAAAACTTCCACCAGGCTGAGCCGTGGTCAAAGCCTGGGGTTTGGGAGCCTTCTGCTTACACAGGCCATGCCCTTGCCCCTTGGCCTGTTGCCCCTAGTGGTGCGCCGGAGAGGCTTGGTAGGGGGGGGTAACTTCGGTAAGCAGTGGACTTCGTCGGGTAGAAGGGCTTTTTTCCCAGAGCCCTTCTTTCGAGGAGGAGCAGAGGTCTTCTTAGAGTGCCTCGTCCTTGTCATGAACTCGGTCTCCAGTTCAGTGGCCTTTTCTGTCATGGGTTTGCCAAATAGGTTCTCCCCGCGGCATGGGACTTCGACCAGCTTGTCTTGTACCCATTGTTCAAGGTCTGACATTTGTAGCCAGGCTTGGCGACGTGCACCAATGCCCGCCATGGCTACACTGGCCGCTGACTCGAAGCAGTCATAAGCCGCTCGAGATGTAAATGTGGAGCATTCACTGATGGCTCTGGATAAGCCCTTGAAGCGCTGTAATGCTCCTCGGAGAGACCAGAAGAGAATCTGATGATCTCCTTCACCAGGTCTCTCAGATACATGCCGATGTACAGCTGGTAGGCTTGAATCCGGCAGTTTAGCATCACGCCCTGGTAACATTTTCTGCCGAGGGCATCCAAGGTGTCAGCCTCCCTGCCAGGTGGTACCAAGGAATGTGTTTTCTGACTTTTTAGTCGACGCATGGCCAATTCCATGACCATGGAATTACGCGGCAGCTGTGACTATTGAAAAACGGGGCTTCAGTGGACCCTGTACATCAAGTCGAGCCACTTGCTGATCACCTGCGTCAACACCGGTGTCTCCCACATGCGGAGCATAAGACGTTCCAAGATAGGTGGAATGGGCACCGTGAGAGTTTCCCGAGGAGGGGCCTCGTATTGGAGGATCTCGAGTTCATCTGCTCGAAGGACTCCGTTGGGAAATCTAAGGCTTTGGACATATCTCGAACGAAGTTCCAAAGGCCATATCTTCCGGAGGAGATCTTCTCCGAGGCTCCGATACAGGGGAATCGGACGGGACATCTCGGTAAAGGTGAGTGTCCGGAGACACCTCGTCTTCAGACTCCCAGACGGAGGCCTCTGAGGAAGACAGGTGGCAGTCCTCAGGCTCCAAGGGGTCAGGGCCGCTCCAGCCGGTGACGATCTCCATCCCGAAGAACGAGAGACCAAGTGGGACCTCGGCCGAGGATCTACTCGGGCCCATAGGGCTTCGAAGATCGGCTCAGCCTCCGGGGTCGACTTAGTCATCGAACCTCCGGTGGTCTGGGCAGAGGAACTGGACGTACCGGATACTAGTGTCCGTTGCTGCTTCAGGAAGGCAGTGATCCTGCGTTCCAAGGATACTATCCTGGCCATAAGTTCAGGAGGTTCTGCAGCATCCGGCTCGGGCACCGATGTACTCAGACTCGAAGCCAGTTCCCCCGGAGAGAAGTCCTCGACTAGGATAGGATGCGCTTGCCAAGATCGATTCGTGGTCGGATCCTTCTGAGAGAGTTTGATCGGGTACTCCTTCCCAGATGCCTCGGGCTGGTGCTTGGGGCTCTGTGACTGGCCCTGAGAGGGACCTGGCCTTTCTGAGTCATCCAGAGACGCAGCCGTTGAGGATTTTCTCCTCCTTTTCGGTTCCCTCGAGGGGGGCCCACTCTCTGAGGTCCCCTGACGTTGCTCGGGTTCAGAGCGTTCCTCCCGAGGCATGGAGGTCTCAGACGAGGCCCTGACTTTCAGAGGCATGGGGGAATCCCGGAAAATTTTTTCATGCTGCTGCTGGCGGATTTTCAAGGACATAAGTTTACAAAGGCCGCAAACAGCCGGGTCGTGGTCTAGGCCAAAGCACTGGAGGCAGCAGTCGTGCGTATCGGTGAGGGACATAATTTTACCACAACTGTCGCACTTTCTGAACCAACTGGTAGCCATGGGGGTAAAAAGGGCCCCAGCAAGGTCAAAGACCTTTCAAGCTGCCAGCTAGGGAAAAACAGTGGCAAAAACGCCCAAAAAGAAAAAGTAAAAGAAAAAGATAGCCAACCCAATACCAGGGTACCGGGGGCGGGACGGGAAGGGTACCGGTGCTAGCCGGAAGAAAAAATAACAGCCGAAAAGGCAAGAAGAATCACTTTTTCCGGGACAGAAAACAGACTACATCTGCAGGGCTCAACGGAAAAAAAGACTGAGCAAGATGGCTCCTTTGGGCGGGACGCGGACAATGCATGCGTGGAGGCAACTCCCAAAGGCTTTCTTTGAAAGTTGGGGATTTGCTCCGCGAGGGCTCCGTCGGCGTCGACGTAACCCACATGTGAGGACCGACTTCCTGCTTGTTTCTAAGAACTTCCTTTCCTAAAGTCATGTTGGCTGTCTCCAATTAAGCCATGACTAACTGTATGTTCAGTAATTTTGTTCTTTATAATGGCTTCTACCATTTTTCCAGGTACTGATGTCAGGCTCATCGGTATGTAGTTTCCCAGATCACCCCTGGAACCCTTTTTAAAAACTGGCGTTACACTGGACATCCTCCAGTCTCCAGGTATTACAGATGATTTTAATGATAGTACACAGATTACTAATAGTAGGTCTGCAATCTCATATTTCAGTTCTTTCAACACCTTTGCTACTCTTCAGTTTATCAAATACCGGTGTATTGGTATTTCTTTCAATTCTTCTACGGCATCACCTTTAAATACCATTTCAGTCATGCGTAACATCCCTACATCATCTTCAGTAAAGACCAAAGCAAAGAATTCATTCAGTCTCTCTGCTATGGCCGTATCTCCTCTTAGTGTCCCTTTTTACCCCTCTATCATCTAATGGTCCAACTGACTGTCTCTCAGATTTTTTTTTGCTACAAATGTACTTGAAAAAGTCTTTATTACACGATTTTTGCTTCCACAGCAAGCTTCTTCTCAAATTCTCTTTGCCTGCCTTATCAATGCCTTGCATCTAATTTGCCAGTGCTTATGTTTCCAGTTTTCGTCATTTGGCTCCTCTTTCCATTTCCTGAAAGATGCCTTTTTTTGGCAACAGCAGCCTCTCTTATCTCACCTTTAAACAATGCTGGCAGTTTTTTGGACGTCCTTCCACTTTTTTAAAAGCGTGGAATACAGCTGGTCTGGGCTTCCAAGATAGTATTTTTAACCACCACCCATGCTTGACGTAAATCTTTAACCTTTGCACCTGCTCCTTTTAGTTTTTTTCTTAATTATTTTCCTCATTTTATCATAGTCTCTCCCTTTCAAAAGTTAAAAGGTAGTATTGTGGATTTCCTTACCGTCCTTCCTCCATTTATTAAATCAAATGCAATCAAGATATGATCACTATTGCCAAGTAGCCCCAACACCCTTATCTCTTGCACCAGATCTTATGTTCCACTAAGGACTAGGTCTAAAATGGCTTCCCCTCTGGTCAGCTCATGAACCAGCTGCTCCTAAAAGCAGTCATTTATTTCATCTAGAAAATTGATCTCCCTAACATGTCCTGCCGTGACACGGACCCAGTCAATACCGGGGTAATTAAAATCACCCATTATTACTACTGTACTGTAACTTTTGTTAGCTTCCTTGATTTCTTTGAGCATTTCATCATCCATTTGTCCACTCTGTACACCCCTACTGCCATCGCCTTCGTCTTCCCCTTCTCACATGGAATGTTAATCCACAGAGATTCTACAGTGAACTTTGTTTCCCGCAAAACTAATCCTTTGTGACTCAATGCTTTCTGTAAGATAGAGTGCAACCCCACCCCAATTTGATCTGCTCTCTCATTACGATATACTTTGTACCCAGGAATCACAGTATCCCACTGGTTGCCCTCCTTTCACCATGTCTCCGAGATACCAATCATATCTAACCTCTCATTTAGCACTATATATTCTAACTCTCCCATCTTATTTTTTAGACTTCTGGTATTTGCATACAAGCATTTTAGAGGCTGTATTTTATTCACATTAATCTGTCTAGCGGTAGGCAGGGGTAATTTGGAATCTTTAAGCTCTCTCTGCTCTGTACTCAAGGGCATTTGGGCTACTTTTGTCTGTATGGGAACCTCTCTGCTGATATGCCCTAACTTCAATCTTTTGCTAGTATCCCTTCGCTGTCTCTTCCCTCCAATGCTATCTCTTTCCTATCAATCATTGGCATTCTTTTCTGTTCTTTCCTTCCTCAGTAGTATCTCTTTGTTTTATTATAAACCGCCGTATGCCTCGGTTCTGGCGGTATATTACGTTTTTAAATAAAGATAAAGATTGTTCTGAACCATGCGCTCCTGGGCGACTGTTGGCTTTCCTCTATTATCTAGTTTAAAAGCTGGTGACTGGACCAGAATTGTGACTTTGGCCTCTGGTGCCAATACCTCTGGCGGGGGACTCCACGATGACAGATCATTGGGAAACATCCAGCTACTCCCGAAGCCATGGGGGTTGATACCTCCCCACCAGGGAAGTTTAGTGGACTGCTTGGCATCATGTCGGAAAGGGCTTTGGTGCCTATGCACCTGGGACTTGTCCCGGTGCTCAGGTGACCCCCTTTGAAGTTGAAGGGATCGATGTCAGGTCCTCCCTTGATTCTGGTCAGATATTGACAATCTCTGTCGATGCCACGGCTCCTCAGCTCCAAGTGCGCCCGGGCGTTCCTTGATGTTGACGCTTCGGCAGAACCTCTCTATTGTATTGCCGATGCTGGGGCAGAGGACGCTGAGGGATGACTCCTGCTTTTCCTAGGCCTTCAGGCCCCTCCTTATCATCTGCAGGCAAAGGTTGCAGGAAGAGGGCTGGATGTTGGACCCAAGGCACTACAAGTACTAGTTGTGCCTATCGGCGACTGAGATGGTATGGCCACATTTCCTGCACTTTTTGAAGCCACTCAGTGGCTTAGACATATCCTGGCAAACCGCATTGGCAAGGCTGCATGTCTTGATTTTTCCAATGGCAGGAAAAGCACCTGGTTAGAGGAAAAAACACAAAACAAAAGAAAATCGAAAGAGGCTGGAAACAGACTTAGCCAACGACAGGGCAGTAGAAGGAAAGAAAAATGACCTGCAAGGTGGTAAAATGAGAGAAAAAATTTTCTGATGGTGCAGAACACATCCTACGGGCTCCACGGAAGAAAGAGGACTGAAGAAGATGGCACTAAGGCAGGTGGGAAGGCAGGCGCACATGCACAGTTGAGCCTCCCAAAAGCTTCCAATGGAACCTGGGGAGCGTTCCCACGTGGGGCTCCATTGGTGATGACACCCATACGTGAAGACTTACTTCTTGCTTGTCCATGGAGAAACATAGTAGCATAGAATATAATAGCAGATAAAGACCCATATGGTCCTTCTAGCCTGCCAAGTAAGGTCAACCCCTCTATTTGTTGAAGTATAAAAGATATTTAAGTTTGCTTTGATTTCATTCTTTTGCTATAAAAGGGATCCACTATGTCTGTCCCATGCTATTTTGAATTCTCGCACAATTTTTTCCCCTACTATATCCATCAGGAGGGAATTCCAAGCATCCACCACCCTTTTCAGTGAAAATTGTTTCCTGCTGTTGCTTTTAAGTTACCTCCTTACAGCTTCATTTTATGACCTCTAGTTTTGCAGCCTCCTCATCTTTGAAAAAAGGTTTGTTTGCTCATTAATACTTTTTAAGTATTAAAACATATGTATCAAAGCTCCCAACCCTCCTTTCCTCTAAGATATACATATTTAGGTCTTCAAGTCTCTTCTCAAACAACTTTTGGTACGGCTCCAAATCATTTTGGTTGCCTTCTCTGAATTTTTTCATGTCTTTGGCACCAGGGTCTTGGTTTTCAGGATAGCTTTCAAGTCTTTGGCCCTGTTCAAAAACAGGCTAAAAACCCACTCCTTTGAGACTGCTTTTGGATCCTGATCTCCTTAGTTTCCTGTTCACCACCTATGTGTTTTCTTACCGTTCCCCTAGATATACCCTAGTCTAGTCCCCAGTTGTTGTGTTGTCTGTCTTGACTAGATTGTTAGCTCTTATGAGCAGGGACTGTCTCTCACATGGTTCTGTAGCACTGTGTATGCTTTGTAGTGCTATACAAATGATAAGCAGTAATAGTAGCAATCTCCAAAACTGAACACACTACTGTCCAAGTGAGGCCTCACCAATGACTTCTATAGGAGCACTGATCTTGCTTCCTTTCTGCTGGTTATTCCTCTCTTTATTCAATCTAGCATCCTTCTGACTTTGGCTACTGCCTTTACCACATTTTTTCACCATCTTGAGATCTTCAGACACCAACACTCTGAGGTCCCTTCTCTTGGTCTATCCACACCAACTCTCACCCCCTACTGCATACGATTCCTTTGGATTTCTGCATCTCAGTGCATGATTCTGCACGTCTTCACATTAAATCTTAACTGCCAAGCATTAGATCATTAGTTTTTGAAGATCTTACCTCCTATTGTGGTGTCTACTTTCCTAAGTGGTGTCTACTCTGTTGCAAATCTTAGGGTCATAATTATTTATTTATTTATCGGTATTTATATACCACTTTTCACCGGGTCAAAGCGGTGTTACATGGGGGTGGGGGAATTAAGTACAAGGGTGGGGCCATCACCGGGGAGGCAACATTGATGATTTTGACATAGGACAGACTTTGGACAAAGGACAGACATGGGACATAGACAGGCTAGGGTAATTTTGAGTTTAGAGGCTCATTGTGGGTAAGCTCGGTGGTTTGTGGGTTTTTCAGTAGGGGTCTAGTTGAAGTATTCCTGGAAAAGGACAGTTTTTAGCTGTTTTCTGAAAGATAGAAGGTTGGCATTGTTTCTGAGATAGCTCGGTAGGGAGTTCCATAATGATGGAGCATAAAGTTCAAAGGCTCGGTTGCAGGTCCGTTGCGAGCATTTTGTTCTTTTGCGAGGGACGGTGAGGGAAATGCTGGAGGCTTGTCTAGTAGATCTGCCGTGGGCTGGGCGAGCTAGTAGGGTGCGAAGCTGGGAGTTCTGCGTTTGATGGATAGCTTTGTGGGTGAGAAGGATGGCTTTGTATTTTGTCCGTGCTTCGAGGGGGAGAATGTGTATACAAAAAGACAAAATTTTTCCTTTCAGTCCTTCAGCAATATCACTGACAAAGACATTAAACAGTATCTGTTCCCAGGACCGATCCCTGGGGCATCCCACTACCCACGCTCCTTTCTTCAGAGTGAATTCAGTTTATCACCACACCTATCTGTCAGTCAACCAATTTCTGATCCTGTTCACCACCCTGGGACCCATTCCCAGGTTGCTCATTTTATTGATAAGCCTCCTATGAAGAATAGTATCAAAGACTTTGCTGAAATCTAGGTAGATCCCATTCATCACATGCCCTTGGATCTAGTTCTCTGGTTACCCAGTCAAATAACGCAATCAGATTTATTTGGCATGACTGCTCCTGGGTAAAACCATGTTGCCTTGAATCATGCAACCCACTAGATTCTAGAAAGTCCATTATTTCTTCTTTAGTAGCACCTCCATTTCTTTTCCCCCCCACGGAGGTAAAGCTTACTGGCCTATAATTTGTCATCTCTTTCCTAATACCACGTTTAAACCTCCCCTATCTCCAAGGATCTATTAAACACATGTTTTAAAGGCCCTGCCAATACCTCTCTGAGCTATTTCCGTATCCTGGGATGTACCTCATATGGCCTTGTGCAATTTCAGTTTTGCAAGTTGTTCAAAAACATCTTCTGTGAATGGTGTGGTATCTACTCCATTTCCATTTGTATATCTGTCAATCATATGTGATACTTCTCCAGGATTTTCTTTCGAGAATACAGAAGTATATTTGTTTAGCATTTCAGTTTTTTCCATGTCACTTCCCATGAATCTGTCCTCAGCACTTTTGAGTCTTGCAATTCCACCTCTGGTCTTCATCTTTTCCTGAATATACTTATAGTTTTTTTTAAACTCTGAAGAATGTCCAGACATTAGCCTTCTTTTTAGCTTCCACCATTATTGTCAAAAGCATTAGAATCATGAAAAAAGCCAGAGTTATCAACCCTAACCTCCCAAGTGCTGAGCACATCCAACAGCAGTCCCCCCCCCCCCCCCGCCCGCCCCCGCAAACCTCAGGACCCTAGGTATTTCTAAGCTTGTCAGTTCCTTTATCTAGCTCTGCTCATGGCAAAAGATACTAGCAGATAGTACAGATAGCATCAATAAGACAGCTCTCAAAGTAGAAATAACAGCAAAGAAAAAGTAGTTACTCACCTGTAACCGGTGTTCTCCAGGAACAGCAGGAATCAGTCCTCATATATGGCTTGACGTTGGCGCCAACGGAGCACCCATGCGGAGCATTTCCCCAGCTTTCAAAGAAAGCCTTTGGGAATGCGAGCGAGCATGTGCGGTCCCCTTCCTGACCAAGGGTGCCATCTTGCTCAGTCTGATGACATAGCTAAAAGACAGCAAAAATATAAAATGAATTATATGACTGCAACTCCCAGGGGAGGAGGGAGGGTTGTGAGGACTGATTCCTGCTGCTCCTGGAGAACACCAGTTACAGGTGAGTAACTAATTTTTCTTCAGGACCAAGCAGGAAGTCAGTCCTCACATATGGGACTCCCCAGCTTCAAGCTACCGGGGACCCAAAGCTGAACAATGAGCTCCCTCTAGAGCCCCAGCATGCGTGGAAGAATCTTCTCTGAGAATGCCCCCGTACGGTAGACCAACACCAGGGCCGGAGAGTAGGAGTTGCCTATACCTCAAAGAGATTACGGAGTACCGCCTGTCCAAAAGCACTGTCCCTGCGGGACTCCCTCTCAAGACAGTAGTGGGCCGCAAATGTCTGGCTTGAAGACCAAGTAGTGGCCCAGCAGATGTCTGCCAACGGAACAGAGCAGAAATGAGCTACTGACGCGGCTTTCGCCCTGACACCGTGGGCCGTGACACGACCCTGCAAGGAGAGGCCGGCTGCCCTGTAAGCCCAGGCGATACAGTCTGCCACCCAGATGGACAAGGTACGCTTGGAGACAGGCAAACCCAGCTTATTAGGGTCAAAAGATACGAAGAGCTGAACAGCCCTTCGGTGTCCCTGCATACGGTCAAAATAGAAGGACAATGCCCTCCTACAGTCCAGGGTATGCAAGACCATTTCAGCCCGGCTGGCATGCGGCCTGGGAAAGAAAGTCGGAAGAACCACCTCCTGATTGAGATGGAAGGACGAGATAACCTTTGGAAAGAACTTTGGGTGAGTCCGTAGACCACCCTGTTCCTATAGAACCTTGTGTATGGTGCCTCTGAGACCAGAGCTTGTAGCTCACTGACTCGCCTGGCTGAGGTAAGAGCTACCAAAAACAATGCCATCCAGGAAAGAAGTGTAAAGGACAAGTAGCCATAGGCTCAAATGGTGGGCAAGTAAGTTGTTGCAAGACCACATTCAAATCCCACTCAGGTGCAGGTGGACGAATCGGAGGCTTGAGCAAAAGGAGGCCTCTGAGGAAGCGGGCCACTAAAGGGTGGCCTGACAGACTGACCGTCCACCGGTGAGTGGTGCGCTGAGAGAGCACTGAGGTAGACCCGAACAGAGTTGGATTTAAGGCCTAGGTCAGACAGGTGAAGCAAATATTGCAGCACCACTGGCACCAGGCACGAAAAAGGATCCTCCTTGTGCTGAGCACACCAGGTGGAGAACCTACGCCACTTGAGGGCATAAGATTTTCTAGTGGAGTGCCTCCTAGAGGCCAAGACCACCTCCTCCACCTCCCTAGGCAGCAGGAAGGGAGATAGAACTACCCTTTCAGCATCCAGGCCATCAGATTGAGGGACTGGAGATTGGGGTGCAAGAGAGATCCCTGATCCTGAGATAAGAGATCGGGTTGCACGCCCAGAGGGAGTGGAGTGTCCACAGCCAACTGCAGGAGGAGTGGAAACCACGGTTGCCTCAGCCATCTGGGGGCTACCAGGATCATCAAGGCCTTGTCCCGAAGCACCTTGAAAAGGGTCCGGGCCACTAGAGGCGTGGGAGGAAACGCATACAGTAGGCCCGTAGACCAAGAGATTAGAAACGCAAATGCTGCTATTCTCAGAGGATGCGGTTGTCTGGAGCAGAACCTGGGTAGACGACGGTTGAGTGGACTGGCAAAGAGATCGATCGTTGGAAGACTCCACCTTAGGAAGATCCGCTGGACCACCAGAGGATTCAACTGCCTTTCGTGTGGCTGCAGAATCCTGCTCAACCTGTCTGCCAGGTAATTCTCTTGGCTGGGCAGATAAACTGCCTTGAGAAGCATGCCCTGTTTGACTGCCCATGAGCACAGGGCTTGAGCCTCCTGACACAGAAGTTGGGACCCTGTGCCTCCTTGTTTGTTCACATAGAACATGGCGACTTGATTGTCTGTCTGAACCAGAACAGACTGGTGAGAGAGGGCATGAGAGAAGGTTTGGAGAGCCAAGCAGATAGCTCTCAGCTCCAAGAGGTTGATCTGCTGTGCAGCCTCCCAAGGGGACCAGAGGCCTTGGGCGCATGCCCCCTGGCAATGCGCACCCCCAACCCTGAAGAAAAGCATCTGTTGTCAGCGGTGGCTGAAAAGGCACTACTCGCACTAGATTCGGAAGATGCAGCCACCATTGCAGGGAGGCCGCCAGCAGTTTGGACACCCTTACTTTGTCTTTCAACTGTCCTGTGGCTTGCAGCCACTGAGTCCTGAGGCCTCATTGAGCAAGCCTCATGTGCAGACGGGCATTTGGAGTAACATGGACCGTGGATGCCATGTGGCCAAAGAGTCTCAGGAATTGCCTGGCGGAAACCAGAAAACTGCTATGGGACTGTCTGGCTAAGTCCATCAGTCTGTGGGCCCTGTCTAGAGGCAGATAAGCCTTTGCCTGAAGGGTATCCAGTCTTGCTCCTATGAACTCTGTGTTTTGTGAGGGGTGCAAAGTGGACTTTGCAAAGTTTATGACAAACCCCAAATGCTGTAGAAAGGAGACAGTGCGGAGGGTGGCCTGTCTGATTTCCTGTGGAGACTGACCCCTGATGAGCCAGGTAAGGAAAGACAAATATGCCCTGGACTCTGAGATAGGCCACTACCACCGCTAGGCATTTGGTGAAAACCCTGGGTGCGGAGATTAGGCCAAATGGAAGTACTCTGTACTGAAAATGATTTCCTCCCACTACAAATCTGAGATATTGTCTGTGGTCTGGATGAATGAGGATGCGAGTATAAGCATCCTTTAGGTCTAAGAAGCATAGCCAATCTCCCTGCTGGAGGTAGGGCAGCAGTATTCCAAGGGTAAACATCTTAAACTTTTCCCTTACCAGGAACTTGTTGAGATTTCGCAAGTCGAGGATGGGCCTGAGGCCTCCTGTCCTTTTTGGTACCAGAAAGTAACTGGAATAGAAGCCTTGCCCTCTCAGGTGGTGTGGCACCAGTTCCACCGCCTGCTCCTTTAGAAGACTTGTCAACTCCTGAAGGAGTAAGTTCCTGTGCAGAGGGAGTTTTGGAGGCTCCCCTGGAAAGTAGGAGGGGGGTAACTGGTTGAAGTGGAGCAAATAGCCCTTCTGGACTATGCTGAGCACCCAGGTATCCCATTATGGCTGACCACCTGTGGGTGTACAGGGTCAGCCGGACTCCTGTGCTGAGAGGGGCGCGCTGAGGAGGAGAGGCTATGCAACTGGAGTCAAAACCCCGCTCCCTGCTGAGCAGGAGTCGGAGCTGGTGGCTTGGGGGTTTTCTGCCTACGGGGCCCATGTCCCTGCCCCTTGGCATGCTGACCCTGTTGGGGAGCTGTGGAGGCCTGGTATTGAGGGTAAGATTTGTAGGCAGAGGACTTCCTCGGGTAAAAGGACTTTTTCCCTGAGCCCTTCTTCTTTTGAGAAGGGGCAGAGGTCTTTCTGGACAGCCTTGTCCTGGTGAGAGTCTCGGACTCGAGTTCTGCAGCCTTTTCAGCCATGGGCTTACCAAAGAGGTTTTCACCTCGGCAAGGGACATCGACCAACTTGTCCTGCACCCATGGCTCGAGGTCCGATGACTGTAGCCAGGCCTGATGGTGTGCACCGATGCCAGCCGCGGCTACTCGGGCCAAAGCCTCGAAGTCATCATAGGCTGCTCGAGAAATAAACTTTGAGCACTCCCGGATCCAAGATGACAAGGCTTGGAACCTCTGCAAAGGTTCCTCGGAGAGACCAGCAGAGAACCCGGCAATCTCCTTTGCCAGGTCTCGTAGGTACATGCCCATGTACAGCTGGTAAGTCTGGACATAGCAAGCAAGCATAGAGCCCTGGAAGCACTTTCTACCGAGGGCATCCAGGTTCTGGGCATCCGAGCCAGGAGGCACCGAGGAGTGCATCTTCTGACTCTTCAAACGATGCATGGTCGATTCCACAACCATGGAATGGTGCGGCAGCTGTGCCTTCTGGAACCCAGGGCTCTTGTGGACTCGATAAATGGAATCGACTCGCTTGCTAAGAACCGGCGTCGAGGCCAGCGCCTCCCACATGTGGAAGAGCAACCGTTCCTGCATTGGAGGAACTGGTACAATAAAGGCCTCCTTGGGGGGTAGAGTCATACTGCAGGGCCTCGAGCTCCTCGGCTCGAGGCTCCTCCTCGGGGTATGAGGGAAGGCCAAGGCCTTGGCCATGTTCCTCACAAAATCCGAGAACCGGGTACCCTCCGGGGGGACAGTCTCCAAGGTTCAGACTCCGGTGAGTCCGAAGGGACGCACCGGGTCCGAAAAGTGTCCGGGGACTCCTCGTCCTCCGTTTCCCACCCCGACCCCTCCGAGGAGTCGTCGAGCGGCTCTGGTCGGGTGGGCACCGATGCCATCCGCGTCGACGACCTCGGGTACCGGCGTCGACGACCTCGGTCCCGTACGGGAGATCGAGGGGGACCTCGGCCGAGGATCGACACGAGATCTCATGGACTCGAGGATCGGCTCGGCCTCCGGGGTCGACTTGGATAACGAGGTCCCAGTGGTTGGGGCAGATACACCGATGAGACCAGCGATCAGTACCCGCTGCTGTTCCATGAAGACAGCCAAGCTGCTTTCCAAGGCCGTCAACCTGAGTCCAAGCTCAGGAGACCCAGCATACTCCGACTCGAGCACCGACGGCATCGGGCCCAACGTCGGCTCCCCCGGAGGAGAGTCCACGAGGACTACAGTACTCACGAGGTTGTTTAGCAGGCCTCTCCGACTCCGAAGACCCGGGACAGCGGTCGGGGTTATGCGACCTGGCCCTCGAGGAGCCAAGAGCGTCCACTAACGCAACCCTTGCGGGTTTCTTCTTCCTGCGGTGCTCCCGCGAAGGAGACCCCCTTCTCAGAGGAGCCACGACGATGCTCGGGGTCGGACTCCTGAGACGTCGATGCCTCTGATGAAGTCCGGACTCGGCCTGATGCGGAATCAGAGAAGATTCTTTCGCATTGATGCTGCCGGTTCCTCAATGCATTCGAGGACATTTTGCCACCCGGGACACAGACCAGCGAGTCATGGTCGGGCCCACGGTACCGGAGGCAGCAGTCATGTGTGTCGGTGAGAGACATCAGTTTCTTACACCGATCACACTTCTTAAACCCGCTGGCAGCTATCGGGGAAAAAGAGCCCCTGCAAGGTCAAAAGACTGGGCTGCCAGGGAAAAATGAAAAAATGGCGCGAACGCTAGTCTCTAAGGACAAAAACTGAAAAATGAAGTCCGGGCTCGATACCGGAGTACCGGGCCCAGGCGGGAAAGGGAACCGGCGTCGAACCGAATAAATACACGAATCTACACCGAGAAATCAACTTTTTCACGGGTGACCACGATACACGTCTGTGAGGCTCCGCGGAAAAAAGAAGACTGAGCAAGATGGCACCCTTGGGCGGGAAGGGGACCGCGCATGCATGCTGCATTCCCAAAGGCTTTCTTTGAAAGCTGGGGAAATGTTCCTCATGGGGGCGCCGTCGGCACCGACGTCACCCATATGTGAGGACTGACGTCCTGCTTGGTCCTGGAGAATATGAAATATGTATGTGAATTTAAAATGCAGTACATCACAGCTAGAGAATTATTTGTAATCCCTGTGTTTGCATGTAGGATCTGGAGACTAAATTTAGGCTTTTAGGTACGAAGTTGAAATCCAGAACTTCCAGGGTAGGACCCAAAAGGCAGGCAGAGCTTCAGAATCTCAATGCGTGGATGAGACGATGGTGCAAGGATGAGGGTTTTGGATTTGTTAGGAACTGGGGAACATTCTGGGGAAAGGAGGGGCTCCTCCAAAGAGATGGGCTTCACCTTAACCAGGATGGAACCAGGCTGCTGGCATTAACCTTTAAAAAGGAGATAGAGCAGCTTTTAAACTAGATAATAGGGGAAAGCCAACAGTCGTACACGAGTGCATGGTTAGGAAGAATGTATCCTTGAAGGATACTACCAAAAGCAGAGAGGTTCCAAAAAAAAGACTAAAGTAGCCCAAATGCCCTTGAGTATGGAGCAGACAGAGCTTAAAGATTCCAAATTACCCATGCCCACCAATAGCCAGATTAATATGAATAAAATAGTCTCTAAAATGCTTGCATGGAAATGCTAGAAGTCTAAAAAATAAGATGGGAGAGTTAGAATATATAGCACTAAATGAGAAGTTGGATATGATTGGAATCTCAGAGACATGGTGGAAGGAGGACAACCAGTGGGACACTGTGATACCTGGGTACAAACTATATCGTAATGATAGAGCTGATCAAATTGGTGGAGGGGTTGCGCTCTATGTTAGAGAGGGCACTGAGTCAGAAAGGATTAAAGTATTGCAGGAAACAAAATTTGCTGTAGAATCTCTATGAATTGAAATTCCATGTAAAAAGGGGAAGGCGATGGCAGTGGTGGTGTACTATCGACCGCCTGGCCAGAATGAACAAATGGATGATGAAATGCTCAAAGAAATCAAGGAAGCTAACAAAAGTTACAGCACAGTAATAATAATGGGTGATTTCAATTACCCCGGTATCGACTGGATCAGTGTCACAGCAGGACATGCTAGGGACATAAAGTTCCTAGCTGAAATAAATGACTGCTTCTTGGAGCAGCTGGTTCATGAACCGACCAGAGGGGAAGCGATACTGGACCTAGTCCTTAGTGGAACACCAGATCTGGTGCAAGAGATAAGGGTGCTGGGGCCACTTGGCAAGAGTGATCATAGCATGATCATGTTTATTTAATTAGTGGAGGAGGGATGGTAAGGAAATCCATAGTACTACCTTTTAACTTTCGAAAGGGAGACTATGATAAAATGAGGAAAATTGTTAAGAAAAAACTAAAAGGAGCAGTTGCATAGTTTAAAGACTTACATCAAGTTTGGGTGTTGATGAAAAATACTATCTTGGAAGCCCAGACCAGCTGTACTCCACGCATTAAGAAAAGTGGAAGAAAGTCCAAAAAACTGCCAGCATGGTTTAAAGGTGAGGTCAGATATTTCCTGATATATCTCGTATTATGCAGCTGAGAAGGAAGAACTGTTTTGTTCTTCGCCCCAGGGTATTAGCGCTGGGAGCTACGTTACAGCTTAAGTTTCTTGCTAAATGTTGTGTGGTATTTAAATAAAAAGTTTATTTGTTTTTTGATCCTAGGTAACTACTTGAGTTCTTGGAGGATAGGGAAGTCATGATAGTTGATGTTGCTGGACCCTCTCATTCGGCTGACGCTTAAGTCTTCACCTGCTGTATCAAAATGTTGAGTAGATAGTTTAGGACTGTTTAGGCCCTTTACTCTCTGATTAGTTTGTTCCTACTACTTTCTCATATTGCCTTATGTTGAGGTCTACATATAAATGGGCGCTGATTATTTGTTTCCGTTTTCCTTTTTGGAGGGATGTTCTTTTTGTAGAATTCTTTGTTATGTGTATTGCCCATTTTGTTTTCATTCAATGATTTGATTTCTTGGATGTAATATTCATTATAATTGATAAATAAATTAATTAATAAAGGTGAGGTCAGAGAGGCTGTTGCCAAAAAAGCATCTTTCAGGAAATGGAAAAAAGAGCCAATGACAAAAACTGGAAACAGCACAAGCATTAGCAAGTTAAATGCAAGGTATTGATAAAGCAGGCAAAGGGAGAATTTGAGAAGAAGCTTGCTGTCGAAGCAAAAACCGCGTAATAATGACTTTTTCAAGGACATTCGTAGCAAAAAAACCTGTGAGAGAGTCAGTTGGTCCATTAGATGATAGAGGGGTTAAAGGGGCACTAAGAGGCGACAAGGCGATAGCGGAGAGACTGAATGAATTCTTTGCTTCAGTCTTCACTGAGGAAGGTGTAGGGTTGCTACCCATGACTGAAGTGGTATTTAAAGTGCGGAAGAATTGAAGGAAATATCCATACATCAGGAAGATGTATTACAACTATATGTTACCTAGCAAATCACCTGGGCCGGATGGTATACATCCAAGGGTGTTGAAAGAACTGAAATATGAGATTGCAGACCTGCTATTAGTAATCTGTGAACTATCATTAAAATCATCTGTAATACCTGAAGATTGGAGGATGGCGAATGTAACGCCAATTTTTAAAAAGTGTTCCAGGTATGATCCGGGAAACTACAGACCGGTGAGCCTGACGTCAGTACCAGGAAAAATGGTGGAAACCATCATAAAGAACAAAATTGCTGAACATGTAGATAGTCATGGCTTAACAGGAGACAGCCAACATGGCTTTAGACAAGGAAGATCTTGTCTTACTAATCTGTTATGTTTTTTTTGAAGGTGTGAATGAACAGGTTGACAAAGGTGAGTCGGATGATATAGTGTATTTGGAGTTTCAGAAAGCCTTTGACAAGGTCCCTCATCAGAGACTTTTGGCAAAACTAAAAAGTCATGGAATAAGAGGCAGTGTACTATCATTCCATGGTGCGACCGCACCTTGAATATTGTGTGCAAGTCTGGTGGCTGTATCTTAAAAAGGATATAACGTTATTAGAAAAGGTACAGAGGGCTTATTTTGTAAAGAAATCTGAAAAATTTTGTGGGCAGAATATTTTGATGTTTCCTGATGTCTCCAGGGCCACGCAAGTGCGACGCAAGGCTTTTTTAGAAATGCGTCCACGTGTTTTGGCTCTTGGAGCTGTTTTTCATCTTAAATTTCCCTGTGAATGGCTAGTAATTTTTCAGGGTAAAAGATATGTTTTCCTTCAGGCTGATCATTTGTCTGAGTTCTTGAAAGATAAGACGTAGTGATGTAAACTCATTAGGAGTATTGTTATTTATTTACCGGGAATAGATTGGTTGTAATTTTTTCTTTATTACTTGCACCTCCTTGATGTGGTCTAACAACTTGTTTTCCTTTGATGTTTTACTTCATCTGTTATGGTGATGTGATATGTTTATTGTTTTTCTTGTAACAAAATTGAAAATTTATAAATAAAAAAAAAAAAGAAAAGGTACAGAGAAGAGCCACCAAAATGGTAAAGGGAATGGAAGGATACTCCTATGAAGAAAGGCTAAAAAGGTTATGGCTCTTTAACCTGGAAAAGAGACAGTTTATTTTTTATTTATTTATCTGCATTTATATCCCGCTTTTCACCGGGTCAAAGCGGTTGGGGGATACATTTAACACGAGGGGATATGAGACACATACACTAATACTTACAGGGAACATGGGCAATGGAGGGTTAAGTGGCTTGCCCAAGACCACAAGGAGCACCTGTGGGACTAGAAACCCCAGTCCTTCCGGCCCAAGGTTGCTGTCCTCTAGTGGGATTTGAACCACCGACCTTCCGGCCTGTAGTACCTTGCCCCAACCACTAGGCCACTCCTCCTTCAGTTGAGGGGAGATATGATAGAAGTCTATAAATTAATGAACGGAGTGGAACGGGTAAACGTAGATAGATTGTTTACGTTATCAGAATATAGAAAGACTAGGGGACATGCAATGAAGGTACAGGGTAAACTATTTAAAACTAATAAGAAAAAATACTTTTTTCACTCAACGTGTAATCAAACTCTGGAATTTGTTACCAGAGGATGTAGTAAAGGCTGTTAGTGTTAATGGGTTTGAAAAAGGTTTGGACAACTTCCTGTAGGAAAGGTCCATAAACCATTATTAAAAAGGGACCCAGGATATCAATGCTTGACCCAATACAAGCATTGTGGAACCTGTGTCTTTTGGGGAAACTGCTAGGTACGTATGACCTAGATTGGCCACTGTTGGAAACAGGGTACTGGGCTTGATGGACCTTGGTCTGACCCAGTATGGCATATCTTATGTTCTTTTGCCTGGCACCAGGTGCCGATGCTAGCAGCTGCTACCCTGGCTGCAGACTCAAAACCATCTTAGGCGGTTCAGGAGAGGAATTTGGAACAGTCCTGGATGCCTGTTGCTAGGGACTGGAACCTTTGCAGAGGTTCCCCGGCAAGGCCAGCCGAGAACCCTGAAAGTTCCAGTATCAGGCCCTTAAGGTACATCCCTATATACAACTTGTATGCCTATATTCAGCACCTGAGCATGGCGCCCTGATAGCACTTGCCTCCCAGGGCGTTGAGGGCCCGAACTTCCCTGCCAGGGGAAACTGAGGAGTAGGTCTTTTGACTCTTCAGTTTTTGCATGGAGGACTTTACGACCATCGAGTTGTCGGGAAGTTGTGGCTTATGAAACCCGGGACCCTTCCGGACACGGTAAATGGCGTCCCGGCGCCATCTGACCACTGGCACCAAGACCAGGGACTCCAAATCCTGAGGAGCAGCCTTTAGAGGTTAGGTGGAACTGGCACCGTGAGAGTCTCCTTGGGAGGGGACTCATATTGTAGGATCTCAAACTCCTCGGTGCGTGGGTCCTCCTCCAACTCAGTCTGGATTGAGAGGGCCCAGCCTGTCACAAATGAAGTTGTGAAAAGCCACATCCTCAGGCGGGGAGTGGCACTGAGGCTCCAGGGGAGACGGCTCAGAGGGGACGTCCCAGTGTGGGGAGTTCTCGGGCAAGGCCTCGTTTTCTGTTTCCCAATCAGAGTCCAAGGGGAGCTCCGAGGATCTGGACCTCCCCAGAGGACCTAGATTCTGACTCCCGGAAACTCGCCAGGGAGGACTGGATCCCAGAGGAGCGTGATCAAGACCTCGATAGACACTGAGGACTTACCCGAGGCCGGTGGCACCCAGTGCCAAGTTCAATTCCCAAAAGCTCCCCCCAGGTCAGGGGGCCTGGTGTCAGGGCCGATGATGCCAGAGGGCCGACAAACGCCTGCTGCAAGGCCAAGATGGAGGAGAGGGTCTGCGGTCACCATGTGGGACTCGAGGCCCAATGGCTGTGCAGCTCCCAGTGTGGACACAGAGGGTCTCGGGTCCAATGCCGGCATTCTGGAGAGTGCATCCTGTGACACAGTAGCTCCCCAGGAACAGATGGACACAAATAAGCATCCGGTGGTAGAAGCCGGTACTGCAGGAGAAAGCAGGGATTTCTTTGCAGAAGGAAAAAAACCCAGATTCAATCAAGCAGAACAGCTCACCTCGAGGGAGGAGAGTAGGAAACCTTTTGATTGGGCACGCCCCAAGGGGAGGCGGGCAGTGCAGGCTAGAAGCACCTGGTTAAATACTCAGAAACCAGGAAGTGAAAGGAGACCACAGAGGGAAACACAACGGAGGAGGCGGCAAAACAAACAGAACCGGGAGCAAGAGCAGGACCGAGAGAAGCTAAGAGGGCAGGAGCCAAGAGAGCAACGGAGGCTAAGAGAATTCCCAGAGGGAGAAACAAGTGCTTCAGAAGGAAAGTCTGAAAGGAAGTATCCTTGCTGTGGTAATTCCTCTAATAGTCTGCAGCTGGCAGGTAGCGTGGTGGAAGATTCAGATGAGGAAAGAAACTGCTGGAGGCAGAACTCTTTCGGAACGCTGAGAGATCCAAGCCTACAGGACCAGGCAGAGCTATGGAATAAAGGCAGAAGGACAAAGAATTCTCCAAAGGAAAAGCTTCTGTATAAGGTACCCAGTGGGGGAGAAGTTTATGCTCTAAAGCCAGAAAGATTGTGTACTAGTTTTAAAAGCCAAGTCAGACAAAATGGTGGCAGCTGTTGTCAGCAGGGAGAAGCTTTGAATAACACTAATTATTTATTTATTTATTTATTTATTTTTATTTATTTACATCTCTTATATACCGCACTATTTGCGATCAGCGCGGTTTACATAGAACAAACAATATCCGACAATAAACAAGAGTCAGGTCATTACAATGAACAGGAGCAGTAAACTATAAGCTAGCTGAAACACCTAGCCAAGACAGGGCTGACGTAAATGCTTTTAAGTACCCTCCTAGCACTGCTAAGTTTTTATGCACAGCACCCACGTGTAGAGAAAGGTGGGGAGATAACGGAAGCACAGCAAATGTTTGTTTTCCTGATACAAACAAACATGATAAGCAGCCTGAGATAGAGAAGCTCAGCCAACATTTGCTCACCGAGGGGAAGGGAAGACAGCTAAGTGAAGGGAAGTCACCAGCTGAATCACTTCTCAAAGAATTCCAAGAGTATTTAGAACGGAAGGCAAAGTTTAACTACAGTATTCCAGAACCAGTTACTGGCTGTAATGAAGAAACGCCTGTTTCTAATTCTCTGCTTTACCCTGATGAAGATATATTAATGGACTGCTCTACATGCTTAATTGACAGAGGCAATTAAGGGAAAAGGATTTTCTGGTATATGAAGAAATATAGCAGTGGCACTTAACTTGACCTACACAAGACAGCTTGTGGAAGGTGAATGAATTAATGTACCAGGGATTGGTAGAACCAGAGCACTACTATTAAAGGAACTTTTCTGTTGCATCCTGTATGTTTGAACCACATGAAGTGAATGTGAAATAATACAGCATTGCAAGCCTGTTTGGCAACTTTCAGTTAATCTTGTTTTTGGTTTATACTTCTGCACCGTCTGTAGCCTTTTTGAACTGCACAATGGTAAAGTAAGCCTCATGAAAAATAAACCTCATGAAAAATAAATTTCTCTTTGCCTGCCTTACTGCTCGAAGCACAATAACACAACTACAACTAACTGCCTCAAGGGCATCACAAGGCAACCCCTCCTTAACCCTCAAGGTTAGGGAGCGGGCGGCGTGATAAGAATCCTCAAGGAGGACTATAGGCTCACAGGTCCCGGCGCGGTCTCCACCGACCAAGGACTCTTGTCTTGAGACTTTGAGGGCGCTGCTCAGAGCCGCCCGATTCCCAGCGAGAGACTTTGCCAGGTTTCATCGGAAGCACCTCCTTCGGGAACACCACCTTTTTAGGAAGGTCCAGGGCCACGCCAGAGAATCCATTGCCGCAGGACTCAGAGGACGCCCAGACCTCTCACGAAGGGCCGGCTTCGGGGCTCGGTGATGGGGAAGCTGGTGCAGAGTCAGATCTCGGGAATAGCTTCCCTTGCAACTCAGACCACCTTCTATTCATTTTAGGGGTCATGGCCTGGCACCGGTTGCAGGTGGGACTGTCGTGGTCCGGGCCCAGGCAGCGAATGCAGCAGTCATGGTGTCAGTAACTGAGAATCTGACTGCAGCGGTCACTCTTCTTGAACCCACCGGGAGACATGGTGGGAGAACACCCAGCCGGGGTCGACGACCCCTGGGCAAAAAATGGTGCGAAGGCCGGTCGAGATAAAAACCTCAAGAAAAAAGGGAAGCGCTGAGACCGGCACCAAAGGCACTATCTCGAGGCAGGAAGGAGACTGGTACAGCACCAGAGGAAGAGTGAGAAGCTTTGGCGCTTTTTCCGGGGAAGGAGAGGACTATGTGCGTTGGGCTCCGCAGAAAAAAGGAAACTGAGCAAGATGGCACCCTTTGTTCTGGAAAGGGACCACGCATGCATGGTAGCATTCCCAAAGGCTTTCTTTTGAAAGCTGGGGAAATGCTCCACGCGGGCTCAGTCGGTGCCGACATCACCCATATATGAGAACTGACTTCCTGCTTGTTCCTGGAGAACTACAACTTTCACTGGAGGAAGAAAACTGGCATATTCATCTCTGCCACGCATGGTATTTCTCAAGAGTATGTTCACGAAGAGCTGGTAGGATGCTACACGGGGCATGAGCATGGCGTTCTGATAAAAATTTCTCCCAAAAAGAATCTAGAGTTCAAGATTCTCTACCTGGGGGTGCTGAAGTGTGTGACTTGGAACTTTTAGCTCCTTTAGAGAGTGGATTCAACCACAAAGGAATGGTGAGGAAACTAAGCTTCTCCAATCCTGAGGCCCTCTGGACTCTGTACTGGGAGTCAACCACCTTATTCAAAGGAGCTACAGAGAGGGGGGTCTCACATTCCTCATCAGTATGCACCGTCACCACTTCCTTCAGGGAATTAGGATATTGGTGGATGTCCAATCCTTCTATCCTGGGCTCCTCCTCTATATCCAAAGTAAATAGTTTGGCATTTGCCATCTCCCTTACAAAATCATGGAAGAACATATCCTCGGGAGGTGACTTATGATGTTTGTGAGGTGGTGAGGGGTCCAATGACCGTTCCGAGAGCATCTCCTCCGAGAAGTACTCAGAATCATAGTCTTTTTCCCAACAGCATTTAGAGTGATTCAGAGAAGTACTCAGACATCCGAGGCTCCACTTGGACTGGTCTCTGAGATGTAAAAGGCTCGGCTCTCCTCTCCTCTCCTCTGGGAATCATAGTGCACTGATCAGCTCTGATGCTTCAGTGACAATACACCCCCCTCCCCCCCGATGTAGTAGACACCGATATCTGTCAGTGTCAAGGCCTGTTTGAGGACTTCTAGAATCAGCTTGATTGTCCAATGCTGCTGCTTTGGGGACATCGAAACAAAGAGCTCTTGAAGGCAGAGCATCTTCATCAGTTTGTTCTCCATCCTCTGAGACAAGTGAGGGCTGCCACTAAGAAAACCATGTGAGCTCAGCGGACTCAGTCGATGTCCCCAGTACAGTATTTTAGAGTATGTATCAGGCGGCTATTAATGGACCCTTGGAGTCTGGCACGGCCCCCCCAATGTTATGGGTGCACAGCTACCATACTACTATTATTACTACTGGCTACTTATTTGCATAACACTACAAGGTGTATGCAGCGCTGTACATGTACAAGCAAGAGATAGTCCCTGCTCATCAGAGCTTACAATCTAATCAAGACAGACCACACAACTGGGGACAAGGGGAAAATCTAGGGGAATAGCAAGATACAGATAAGTGATGAGGGGATCAAAATCCAAAAGCAGTCTCAAAGAGGTGGGTTTTCAGCCTGGCTTTGAAGAGGGCCAGAGATGGGACTGCTTCAGGGGGAGAGACTCATTCAATTTTCTTGTGCTCCTGGCATTGTACTTGTAAGAACTCCGATGCATCTCAGCCTCCACTCTATGTTTGTCATCGGTGTTTCTCAATGCCATCAAAGCAGAGGACGAATCCTTCCTCCTTTTTAGAGTGGAACTGTTAGGTGACTGACCCCGGATCCCTTACTGGTGTGCTTGGCTCCAAAACAGCTCAAGCATGCCTCAGTGCCAATACAGAGCCAGCATCTGGTGTAGCTCTGAGGTTCATGGTGGCTGATGCTTCCAAAGCTGATGGGCTGGTCTTTAAAATGCCCAAAAGTTGTGTGCACTTTTCCTCTTGACCATTACAACCTGTCATTTGCAAATAGAATGAGCAAATAGAGGTGTTATATATGGGCCCTAGACACTTTAGACACAGTATGTGTGTGTCCGTGACAAACAGGAGCACACTTCTTGAACCTGCTGGCTAGTTTTTGGGGCATTTTAGTTGGAAAAATAGCTCTGGAGAAATCTAACAACTCAATTATGAAGTAATACAAAAATAAAGGTAAATATCACTACAAGGTGCATCTGAGGACAACAAGGTCCTAAATGGTGCTGGAAGAAAACCAGAAACTTGAAAACAACTGTTAAAGCCAAGATTTAAGGGGAAGAAAAAAGCAGTGGCAACAGGCAGAATGAAAGGAATTACCCACTACTGCAGCAAAAATGGACAAGAGAAAACAGTGAAAAAAAAAATCACACAACTGAACAGAGAAACGAATCCTGGGGTGCAGGCATATCTGACTGGCTCTATGAAAGAAGAGACTGAGCTTTTTAGGCACAGTGATAGCAGGCAGGAAAAGGCACATATGTGCCGTTGAGCTTTCTAAAGGTTTCCAGAAAAGGAGCCGAGTTCACACGTCGGCTCTGTCAGATGATATCACCCATAAGGGAGCGCTTATCTTGTTTGTCCATGGAGAAAATATTATAACTTTAATGAAACACAGGGCCATGTTTACTAAAGGTTAATATGTTAAGTACATTAACGTGTACCAATAACCTCCACCGCCCAAACTATTTGTATGGCACAGTGGCACTTTAACATGCATTAATAGACAAAGTGAAGGTTTTGATATATTTGGAGCTATTTGGGGAATAGGGGTGAAGGGAGGTGGGGCATGTATGGGAAGCGATTCCTGTTGAATTGTATTTGATGCATCTGCAAATATTTTTTAAGCTACTTTAAGCCTTTGATTGGGCATGAGTGGCGATATGGTAGAATTAGGCCTTACCTGCTAATTGACATGCCTTAAGTGAGTCCAGCCCAGTCCAGTCCCACATCATTAGGTAGTGTCACTTCATCAGAAGCTTGGAGACTGAGCATGTCACATTTGATGACATCAGGGGTATACATACTGGTGGCACCTCCCACCAGAGCCACTACCCTAATGACAAAGCAGACTCACGAAAGTAACAATGAGAGAATCAATTCTATCTACATAGGACCCCCCCCCCATACATGCCAGATAAACAACCTCGCCAGAGAGAGAGAGGGATCGATCACTTAACACAGTGGATCCTCTACGCCTTTGTCCATCTCTGAACACATCCAACTCCACCGAGACAAGTCCCCAAGGGAAGATGCTGTACACGTGAGACTCCCGGTCATCTGTTGCTGTAATCTTCTTCAGGATCAGAGATGTTTCCCTGGCAAAAAAGCAAAAAATCCTGAGGGTGGAATCGGGACTGGACTGGACTCACTCAAGGAACATCAATTAGCAAGAAAGGCCTAATTCTACCTTCCTCATCGCTCCTCCAGTCTAGTCCTACACCGTTGGGATGTACCATAGCAGTACTAACCTTGGGAGGGACCCGCCAGATCAGTCTGAAGTACAGCCACTCCAAAATGTGCATCCCCTGTTGCCTGTACATCCAGTCTATAGTGCTTCACAAAGAAATGCAGTGTCGACCATATTACCGCCCTACAAATATCTGCTGGCGGTATCAACTGCGACTCTGCCCAAGAAGTGGCCTGCACCTGTGTCGAGTGTGTTCACAACCCCATGGGTAACTGCCTGCGCCACAAGTATGCCGCAGCTATCGCTTCTCGCACCCATCGGGAAATAGAGGCCTTCGAAGCTTTTGCGAGCTCCGCCATACAAAACAAACAATCTGTCAGACTTTCGAAAGGACCCTGGTCCTCTTCAAGTATTGTCGTAACACTCTTCCAACTTCAAAACAGTACAGAAGGAGATCCTTCCCCTGTCCTCCTGCTCCCCAAAAAAACAGCAGCATGACTGGTTCAAGTGAAAAACTGAAAGAACCTTCAGCAAGAAAGAAGAAACTGGCCAAACACCACTTTCTCTTTTGTCGAAATGAGAAAGGGCTCCCTTCAGGACAAGGCCTGCAATTCGGAAATCCTTCTCACCAAGAAAATCGCCACCAAAAACACAGTTTTTAATGTAAGAACTTTCAGTGTGCATGCACCTAATGGTTCAAAAGATGGTGTCGTCAGTACAGACAAAACTAGATTGAGGTCCCATGGAGGCACCATAAGAACATAAAAGATATGTCATACTGGGTCAGACCAAGGTCCATCAAGTCCAGTATCCTGTTTCCAACATGGCCAATCGAGGTCATAAGTACCTAGAAGTTGACCAAAAAGACACAGGTTCCACAATGCTTGTACTGGGGCAAGCAGTGATATCCTGGATCCCTTTTAATAATGATTTCCTCCAGGAACGTCTCCAAATCTTTTTTAAACCCAGCTACACTAACAGCTTTTACTACATCTTCCGGCAACAAATTCCAGAGTTTGATTACACGAGTGAAAAAAATATTTTCTCTTATTAGTCTTAAATAGTTTACCCTGTAGCTTCATTGCATGTGCCCTAGTCTTTCTATATTCTGATAATGTAAACAATCGAGCTACATTTACCGGTTCCACTCCATTCATTAATTTATAGACCTCTATCGTATCTCCCCTCAGCCATCTCTTTTCCAGGTTGAAGAGCCCTAACCTTTTTAGCCTCTCTTCATAGGGGTATCCTTCCATCTCCTTTATCATTTTGGTGGCTCTTCTCTTTTTTTTTTTTTTTTAATTTTTTATTTATAAAACTTTTATACATATTACAAAGAAAACAATCATGTTACAAGCACATAATAAGTAGTACAAGAAAAAACAAATTTAAAGAAAACCACCAAATAGTAGACCACTTCAAGAAGGAGTTATGCCTAATTAAAGAAATACAAAGAAAAACTGAGAGGCCCCGAAGAATAATTCAATACTCCTAAAGAGACTGACTCAAACTTTATCTTTCAAAAATTCGACCAACTGCTCAGGCTCAAAAAATAGATACCTTTTACTCTGAAAGATAATGAGACATTTGCATGGGAACCTAAGATGGAAAACTGCTCCAATGGCCAACACTTGAGGGCGCAATTCTAAAAAAGCTTTGCGCCGTACCTGAGTGGCCCGAGAAACATCCGGGAAAATTTGAATTACTTGACCACAAAACTTTTCAGTTTTTTTGGGAAAATAAGCACGCAATATTTTCTCTTTATCTAATTCAGAGGTAAAGGAAACCAACAAAGTTGCCCTGGAAGAAATATCATCGGAAGTAGTTTCTAGAAATGCTGAAATATCTAGGGTAGAAGAAAGAACTTTATCAGTGGTCACTAAACCTGCGGTAGCAGGAGCTTCTCCTACCCCCCCTGAGGATTGAATAAAACTCCGCACAGGTAGATAATATATTTTAGAAACAGAAGAAGCTTGGAAATCAGTGAACAGCAGAATCTCTTTTAAATATTTTTGAAAAAGGATCATAGGCGATAAGTAATGCGTGCGAGGAAAATTCAACAAGCGAAGATTCCTAGCACGCATCACATTTTCTAACAACTCATCTTGACGATGTAGGACAGTACAATCTTGGGCCATAGAAGCTAACACATCTTTAGTAGCTAAAGCATCCACTTTAACAGAAGCAGCTCCCTGCTCAAGAGACAACATCCGCTTATCATGATCCGCCAGTTTCTGTATAGTAGCCTTGGAGAACTCGGAAACACGCTGCAGAGAAGATCCCAAAGCAGATTCAACACGGGAAATTGCCATCCAAATATCTTTTAGGGATAAATCTGCAGGCGGCGTTTGAGGTTCCCCAGGCAATGTAAAAGTAACCACTGTAGGTAAGGGGGGAGGAAGTTCATTATCTAACCGCAGAAAAGAACCCAATAACATATCGGCTTCCTCAACCAAGCAATTCTTACACAGTAAAGAGGACTCTGACGCAGTTAATTGCTCAGCCCCTTGAATGGGAGGAGATAAACCCATTCCGCGGGAATCGTCGCAAGAGGAAACAGTACTTACAGATGGACTGGTCACAGCGGCATCCTCCACCAAGGCAGTGGAACAGGGAGAGGCAGATTTTTCCCCCACAGTAACATGGGCATCCATAGGTCCTATTACTTTCACTGCCTTGGATTGGGCCGTCTGAGTAAACTGCTTCCTTCTTTTCCCCATAACAGGGAAAACTCCTGCGCCGAACTGACGCCGAAGGGGCGCCAAAGGGGCGGACCTGCCCCTTTGGTCACGCCCCTTCGGGCACGCGCCCACGGGACGCGCCCGCTTCGCGTCCCGCGAGCAGGGCAAGTTCTTATAGCCCAGGTAAGCTCCGCCCACAGCAGGGAGCGGCCTCCAAGCTCCAGGGACCAATCAGGCTGCAAGAAAAGAACCCCAGGAACAAACAAAACTCCTCGGCGTCCCGCGAGCAGGGCAAGTTCTTATAGCCCAGGTAAGCTCCGCCCACAGCAGGCAGCGGCCTCCAAGCTCCAGGGACCAATCAGGCTGCAAGAAAAGAACTCCAGGAACAAACAAAACTCCTCGGCGTCCCGCGAGCAGGGCAAGTTCTTATAGCCCAGGTAAGCTCCGCCCACAGCAGGGAGCGGCCTCCAAGCTCCAGGGACCAATCAGGCTGCAAGAAAAGAACTCCAGGAACAAACAAAACTCCTCGGCGTCCCGCGAGCAGGGCAAGTTCTTATAGCCCAGGTAAGCTCCGCCCACAGCAGGGAGCGGCCTCCAAGCTCCAGGGACCAATCAGGCTGCAAGAAAAGAACTCCAGGAACAAACAAGACTCCTCGGCGTCCCGCGAGCAGGGCAAGTTCTTATAGCCCAGGTAAGCTCCGCCCACAGCAGGGAGCGGCCTCCAAGCTCCAGGGACCAATCAGGCTGCAAGAAAAGAACTCCAGGAACAAACAAAACTCCTCCGGTGGCTCTTCTCTGAACCTTTTCTAATAAAGCTATATCCTTTTTAAAGATACCAGACCAGAATTGCACACAGTATACAAAGGTGCAGTCCTACCATGGAACGATACAGAGACATAATAATATCCTTTATTTTATTTTCCATTACTTTCCTTATGATACCTAGCATTCTACTTGCTCTCTTGGCTGCCACTGCACACTGGGGGGAGGGTTTTAACATGTTATCCACGATAACGCCTAAATCTTTTTCCTGAGTGGTGGCTCCTAATGTGGAACCTTACATCGTTTAACCGCCCTAAGTGGCAGCCGTTCTTGTTTCAATACTCCGAGGAAACTGACCACATCCAGGTGAGTCACCCAGGAAGCTCCGTGAACCCTCCCCTGGTAACAGGAAATCGCCGCAAACTGCACCCTGAGGGTGCTACCTGCCAGACCCTTGTCAAACCCCGCCTGCGAGAAGGCCAACACCTCTGGCACTAACACAGACAGAGGCCAACAGCCACTAGACGCAGACCAGTCCTCAAACACTCGCATGTAAGCCAGGGATGTTGAGTATCGCCTGGCCTTCAGCAACGTGGAAACCACCGAGGCTGAGTAGCCCCGTATTCTCAACCTTGCCCTCTCTAAAGCCAAGCCGTAAGCGAGAATCAATCTACCTGGGGCATCAGTACTGGACCCTGGGAAAGGTGGTCCGGCCTCACCTGCAGCCTCCATGGCCGATCTGCCGTCAGGCATACCAAGTCTGCATACCACGGACGATGAGGCCAATTGGGCGCTGTCAAAAATACAGGATTCTGATGCGCCTCTATGCGCTGAATCGCTCGTCTTATGAGGGCCAATGGAGTCCAGCAGTCCATCCGACAGCCAGGCCTGAACCAGGGCATCTAGCCCCTCTGGCATTTGCTCCCTTCATCTGCTGAAAAACCAGAACACTTAATGTCGCCATCAGGTCCATCATTGACGGGCCCCACTGTCAGGCTAAGCAAGCAAAAACCTTGTCGTTGAACATCTATTCCCCTGGATCGATCCAGAACCAGCTTAGGAAATCAACCACTACATTGTCCTTCCCTGCAACGTGCACTGCCGATAGCACTTGCAGATTCATTTCTGCGCATGCCAACAATGGAGCTGCCTCCTCCTCCAAGTTGCCACTGCTCATTCCGCCCTGCCAGTTGATGTATGCTATCGCAGTTACATTGTTCGAGAACACTCATCTCCTCCACTGTTGTCCCTTCCATCTCTCATATTCTCAACCTATCGCTCTCCATTGCAACAGTCCCTGCAGACTTCAAGCATGCTGTGGTCACACCTCTCAAGAAACCCTCACTTGATCCCACCTGTCCTTATTATCAACCCATCTCTCTCCTTCCCTTCATTTCTAAACTACTTGAACGTGCGGTTCACCGCCACTGTCTCGACTTCCTCCTCTCTCATCACCTCCTGGATGCCTTACAGTCTGGCTTTCGTCCTTTACACTCTACTGAAACAACTCTTGCCAAAGTCTCCAGTGACTTGTTCCTGGCAAAATCCAAGTCTTTACTCTGTCCTCATCCTTCTTGACCTCTCTGCTGCTTTTGACACTGTTGACCACAACCTTCTCCTCGATACCCTGTCCTCGCTTGGTTTTAGAGGCTCTGTACTATCCTGGTTCTCCTCCTATCTCTCCCATCGCTCTTTCAATGTGTGTTCTGGTGGATCCTCCTCTGCTACCCCGCTCCCCGTTGGTGTACCCCAAGGATCTGTCTTGGGTCCACTCCTTTCCTCTCTCTCTACACCCAGTCCTTTGGTGCACTTATCTCTTCCCATGGCTTTCAGTACCATCTGTAGGCTGACTCCCCCCAGATCTACCTCTCTACGCCTGAAATCTCTCTGACAATCCAGATCCGGATCTCTGCCTGCCTTTCTGACATTGCTGCCTGGATGTTTCACCGATGCTTGAAACTGAACATGGTCAAGACTGAACTTCTTCTCTTTTCCCCTAAAACCTCCCCTCTTCTTCCTCCTTTCTCAGTCTCTGTGGATAACTCTGTACTCCCTCCTGTTTCCTCGGCCCGCAATCTGGGGGTTGTCTTCGACTCCTCTCTCTTTCTCCACATGTATCCATCTGATAGCTAAGACCTGCCGTTTCTTTCTCTATAACATCAGCAAAATCTGCCCTTTCCCTTCTGAACACACTACTAAAGTGCTTCTCTACTCCTTAATCACCTCCCGTCTTGACTACTGTAACCTACTCCTTACTGGTCTCCCTTTAAATCAGGGGTGTCAAACTCAAATACACAGTGGGCCAAAATGTAAAACTTGAACAAAGTCGCGGGCCAGCATTGAACAAATGAACCTTTTAATATGGACCCAAACAAGATTTGCTTTAACATTGAATATGAAGCAACACTTATTACTATACAATTTATAACTTAATAGTTCAGATATGCAAAAAACCAATTTCAAATTAAAAAAAACATCAATGACATTCATTTATTAAATAAGATTTAAATAATAATAAATAATAATTTTTAAAATAAAATAACAATAATAAAATTAATCAACCATTCAAGCCCATGTCTTGGAGTAGCAAGAAGTGCATAAAGAAAACGTTAATTATTGCTCAGTTTGCTGCACACTGATCTAATCTGATGTGCCCAAGCCAGATACCTGGCATCTCTTCTTGGATGATAGTTCATCAATGTCTGGGCTCAGGCTTTGAGCTGAGGAAATCCTCAGTATCGAGCGAAGGTGTTCATCAGTCAGACGTCTCCTGTGAGATGTTTTGGTCATCTTCATCGAGGAGAAAAGTTGCTCACATAGATAAGTGCTGCCGAACATGGAGAGCATCTGAGCAGCTTGGGTGCGGAGCTGAGGCATTGTGTCAGGGATGAACTGTGGAAACTGGGCGGCGCCCACAGCATCATACTTTGACTTCAGCGTGTCATTACACTGGAGTTCAATTAGCTCCATTTGGAGGTTGGTTGGTGCGTTTTCCACATTAACTGCAAAGGGATTACTGAGCAGTTCAAACCTACATTTCTGGACATCAAAGTCGGCAAATCGCCGGCTAAACTCAGCGCCGAGTACACTGAGTTTTTCAGCAAACTGTGCGCATGGGAACAAGTTGGTAAAGAACTGCGTTTTCATGGTTTGGCAGCAGGGAAAATGGCCAAGGTTTCCTTGCAGCATCTGATTCTCCCACAGGCACACTTTAGTTTTAAAAGCCCTCACTGCAGCGTACATGTCTGTGATGATGCGCCCCCGCCCCTGAAGCTGCAGGTTCAGCGCATCGAGATGGCTCGAGATGTCACACAGAAAGGCCAGCTCACACAGAAACGTTTTCTCCCGAAGCTCTGCTGTGTCCTTCCCTTTGCTTTCCAGAAACTGACATATTTCCTCATGCAGCTCAAAACATCTATTCAGTACTTTTCCTCGGCTTAACCATCTCACCTCTGTGTGATACGGCACGTCTGCGTATTCCGAACCACACTCCTCCAGAAAAGACTTAAACTGGCGGTGATTCAGACCTTTGGCTCTTATAAAGTTAACTACTTGTGTTACTGTGGTCATAACATGTTCCATCTTTAGGGCTTTGCCACACAATGATTCCTGATGTATGATGCAGTGATAAACAGTTAGTTCACCTGCACAGTTCTCTTCCTGCATCTTCTCCCGGACCCTGCCCACCAGTCCACTTGTTTTACCGCACATCGCTGGTGCACCATCTGTCGTTAATGCCAAGAGTTTATCCCACGGCAGCTTTATTTCAGTTACGCATTTGGAAACCTCCTCAAAATTTCCTTTCCTGTGGTTGTGCCATGCATTGATTTGAATCCCAATAGCTCCTCCGTAACACACATATTTGAGTCCACTCCACGGATGAAGACTGACAGCTGAGCAGTATCAGATGCGTCGCTGCTCTCATCCACAGCAAGGGAGAATGCAACGAAATCTTTTCCCTTTTCCAAAAGCTGGTCATACAGATTGGTGGCAAGATCACATGTGCGATCAGCTACTGTGTTTCTGCTCAGGCTCACGTTTGAAAAGGCTTGCTTTTTCTCTGGGCACACGATGTCACAAACTTTCAACATGCACTTTTTCACAAACTCTCCCTCATTAAAGGGCCGGGCTGATTTTGCGATCTCTGCTGCCACAATATAACTAGCCTTTACAGCAGCCTCACTTTGTGATGTGGCTTTTTTGAACATATTCTGTTGTGAAACCAAACTTCTTTTCATCTCCTCCACTTTCTGGCTCCTTTGAGTCATGTCCAGGTCCTTGTACTTGTCATGGTGTTTTGTTTCATAGTGTCGTCGAATGTTATACTCCTTAGTTATAGCCACGTTGACTCCACAAATCAGACAAACAGGTCTGTCTTTTACATATGTAAACAAATATTCTGTCTCCCACCTGTCCAGAAAGTTCCTGTTGTCTGCCTTTCTTTTTGCCATTTTTGGGAAGGGGTTCCACAGTGACAGTTGTAGCTTGAGATCGCTATGACTTCTGTCACACAGGAGAGGGCGTTTCTGGGACCTGTCCTGATTGACGCGCCAAAACAACAGCAAGGCATTATGGGATTTGTAGTATTAGCGATGAATGAATGCGCTGTATAATACCGGCGGGCTAGCTCTAGTAGTCATTTGGTATAGCCTCGCGGGCCAAATATAATTACACTACGGGCCAAATTTGGCCCGCGGGCCAGAGTTTGACACCTATGCTTTAAATCATCTGTCTCCCCTTCAATCTGTTCAACACTCTGCTGTGCGGCTAATCTTCCGCCAGCCTCGTCATGCCCATATTACTCCTCTTCTCAAGTCATTGGCTCCCTATCTGTTTCCGCATCCAGTTCAAACTTCTCCTGCTGACCTATAAATGCATTCACTCTGTGGCTCCTCACTACCATTCTTCTCTTATCTCTCCTTACAACCCCCCTTAGAAACTCCACTCTTCTAGCAAATTGCTTCTATCTATGCCCTTCTCTTCTACTGCTAACTCCAGACTTCGCTCCTTTCACCTTGCTGCGCCTTACGCCTGGAACAAACTACCTGTGTCTGTACACCAGGCACCTTCTCTAACCCTCTTAAAATCCAGGCTGAAAACTCACCTCTTCGCTGCTGCTTTTCTGGTCTCCTTTTCTTTCCCCTTGCTTTATCCCTGCCTACACCTTCTGTGTTTGTCTTGACTAGACTGTAAGCTCTGATGAGCAGGGACTGTCTCTTACATGTCTGTGCAGCGCTGCGTACGACTTGTAGCGTTATATAAATGCTCAGTAGTAGTAGTGAACTTCTGCAGAGGATAGGATGGAACTCTTGCAACGCCAAAAATGCTGCTCTTAACGAGTCGGTTTATGGATCACATCGCCTCATGAGTCGATCAAGCCCCCTGCGCTATGTGACCTTAGCAATGTGCTCCCCAGCCCGTAAGACTGGCATCTGTAGTCACCGGGACTCAATACGAGGTTTCCAGGAGCATTCCCACTTGAAGATCGGCCTCCGCAAGCCACCACCTGAGTGAATCTCGTGCCTTTGCCGACCAGGGTAGGGGAAATGACAGTGGTTGGCGCTGTGCCAACCACCTCTTCAACAAACTGCACTGCAACAGGCGCATATGGGCCCGAGCCCAAGGCACAAGTTCGATGGTTGCCACCACAGACTCCAACACCTGCAAACAGTGCCATGCCATCAGCTTCCATCTGTTCAGAAAGGTGCCTATCTGCTTTTGCACCTTCCATATGCTGTCCTCCAGCAAGGAGATTCGACCTGCCACGGTCTAAAACCTGGCTCCCAGATACACTAAATCCTGAGACTTTCTGAATTGACTCTTCTTGAAGTTTATCACCCAAACAAGCCTCTGCAGGTACACATTTCACTTGCGCCGTGTCCTGCGAGCACTCGGCTTCTGACTTTGCTCGAATGAGCCAGTCGTCCATGTATGGATGGGGCAGAATTCCTTTCTGTCGCAGACCCACCGCAACCACTACCATTACCTGTGTGAAGGTACACGGTGTGGTTGCCAACCTGAAGGGGAGAGCTTGAAACTGAAAATGCCCCATGGGCACCGCAAACCTCAGGAACCGCTGGTGTTGTGCTATGATTGGAATGTGCAAGTAGGCCTCCGTTAGATCTAGGGAAGTTAACAATTCCCTCTTTCGGACTGCCACAATGATGGCGTATAGCGTTTCCATATGAAAGCAGGGAACCCTGAGGCACCGACTGACGTGCTTGAGGTCCAGAATGGGCCAAAAGGAACCCTCCTTTTTGGGAACGATGAAATAAATCAAACCATATCCGCATTGCAGTTCTGGTACTCACCTGCTGGCCCGAAGATCCAGGAGTCTTCTCAACGTTGTCCGCACTGCCTCCCGTTTTCGAGGGGCCCTGCACGGAGATAGGACGAAGGCCTCTGCTACAGGGCTCTTGAACTCCAATGCGTAGCCCTCCCTGATAACCTCCAGCATCCATTGATCAAATGTCATCTGCGCCCACACAGTATAAAATTCCAGCAGCTGACTCCCTACGGGTAACAGCCCTGTGTGGGAGAGCCTCACTTCAATGTGTCTTTTTAAGGGTTGAGGAAAAGAGAAGAAACCTCTGCCTGTTCCCTGGAACCCCCGAAAGGGCTGCCCTCAGGCCAGGAATCTGCCTATCTGATAAGGCGCAAAGCATGCTGTTCGGAATTGTTGAAAGTCGGTCGACTGACCTCTTTGCTAACCTGCGGACCTAACTGGCTTCTGCTTGTCCTCCAGTAGCCACATCCCTTTAGACTCCCCCAAGTTCTTTACCAATTTATCAAACAAGAGTCTGCCCCGGAAAGGCAATTTGCTGAGATGCGACATAGAGGAAACATCCGCCGACCAACTGCAAAGCCACAGGTACTGACGAGCCGCTACCACCGCTGCCATACCCTTGGATATCCTTCTAATCAAGTCATAGAAGGAATCTACCAGGTAAGCTGTTCCAGATTCCAACTTTGCTGCTTCTGCTGGCAGTGTCTGAGAAGCATCCAAGAACTCAATGTCCTGCGTCCACCCCAAGCACGCCTGTGCCTCGGAGGCACCGCATACTGATGCCCAGTAAGGAGAGGGCACCGATATCAAAGGCCTGCTTCAATAACGTTTCCACTTTTCTATCCTGGACATCCTTGAGGGCCGAACTTCCTTCCACCGGAATGGTACTTTTTCATCACCATCGAGACTGCTGCATCCACCCTGGGGGAACGCAGGAGCTCTGTCACTCTCCAGAATTGGATAGAGGCATGCCATCATTTTGATACTCTTCAAGGCAGCTTCCGGCACCTCGTACATAAGGAATACACTCAGTCTTCCAGACAGCCTGAAAGAGAGGATCCTCCAGCGGTTCCTCTTCCAACGGAGCCTCCTTATTCATATTCAGAGTTTTCCAGGAGTGTGTATTCAATGCCGCTAACTCCTCCCTCTGGAAGACACGGACTATGTGGGATTCCTCTGCCCGAGGGATTTCTCCCTCCTGCAAATCAGTCTCATCCATTCCGAATTCCTGAGGGAATTTGTCTTCCTCCTCAGAGCGCAGGGACCCCATTTCTCCCCATGGGTCCTCCTCAATCCGCTGCCTTCGGCCCCAGCTTACCTAGCACGCCGTCATCCACCGGCACCTCCTGTAATGCTCGCTTCTGCCCTTTACTGGATGACTCATCAAACTCCCTTCTAGACTGCTTCAAACAAGACGCCTTGTGCAAAAGAAGGACAAATTCCAGAGAAAAAGCCCCTGGAACCTCAGCCCGCCGATTCATTTCCGCCGTGCTCTTTGAGGGCTTGGAGGACTTACCCCGACTTCTTCTTTTCAACCTCTGCCAATGGTGGAAGCCCCTCTGAGTCCTTATTCACTGTTCTGGCATCGGTGAGCCTCCACTGCCTGAGAAGAGACCGGACTCCCACCCGAGGGACCTGGGACACTGTCTCTCCCCTCTAGGAAGCCCGCCTCCACCGACCTAGCCTCAGCCTGGCAAACACTGGAAATTGAACCCCTCTGCGATCTACATGTCAGACATGTGCTCTTGAGGGACATAGTGAGACCCCAGTTATGGCCGAGCTCTATTTTAATGCCTTCTTCTTTCAACCCAAAGGTAAAATCTAAAACTGCTAGGGAAACTTGCTCTTATTTCTTTTTTTTTTCTTTCGTTTTGCATTTGTACTTTGATGTTTGCCTTCCATTCTTGAGATAAAAATAACAAAACGTGCAATCAGATGTCCAAGTCCAAGTCCAAGTCCAAGTCCGGCACCCCTCCCCCCCCCCTCCCCCCCCCTCCCCCCCCCCCCCCCCCCCCCCTCCCCCCCCCCTCCCTCCCCCCTCTCCCCTCCCCCCCTCCCCCCTCCCCCCTCCCCTCCCCCCCCCCCCCCTCACATATGGGTGACGTCGGCGCCGACGGAGCCCTCGCGGAGCAATTTTCCCCAGCTTTCAAAGAAAGCCTTTGGGAATTGCAGCGCGCATGCGCGGTCCCCTTCCCGCCCAAAGGTGCCATCTTGGCCAGTCTGATGACATAGCGAAAAGACAGCAAAAAATTTGCAAAAACTAAATCATATGACTGCAACTCCACGGGGAGGAGGGAGGGTTGTGAGGACTGATTCCTGCTGCTCCTGGAGAACACCTGTTACAGGTGAGTAACTACGCTTTCTCCAGGACCAAGCAGGAAGTCAGTCCTCACATATGGGACTCCCAAGCTCAAGGCTACCGGAGACCCAAGCACAAAAATGAGCTCCCTCTAGCTCAGCAGCACAGAAGGAAGGAATCTTCTCTGACTATTCTCCAACCGGTAGCCCAACATCCGGGATGGAGGGTAGGAGTTGCTTAAACCTCGAAGAGATTACGGAGGACTGCCTGTCCGAAAGCACTGTCCCTGCGGGACTCCCTCTCGAGGCAGTAATGGGTTGCAAAAGTCTGGCTCGAAGACCAAGTAGCGGCCCGGCAGATGTCTGCCAATGGAACAGAGCGGAGGTAAGCCACTGACGCAGCCTTCGCCCGAACCCGATGAGCCGTGACTGGACTCTCCAACGAGAGGCCTGCCGCCCCATAAGTCCAAGCGATACAGTCAGCTACCCAGATGGACAGAGTACGCTTGGAGACAGGGAGCCCTAATTTATTAGGGTCGTAAGACAGGAAGAGCTGGACAGTCTTACGGTGCTCCCGCGTACGATCAAGGTAGAAGTTCAGTGCCCTTCTACAGTCCAGGGTATGCAAGACCATCTCAGCTCGGCTGGAGTGTGGCCTGGGAAAGAAGGTCGGAAGCACCACCTCCTGATTGATGTGAAAAGGGGAGACCACTTTTGGAAGAAACTTAGGGTGAGTCCGCAGGACTACCCTGTTCTTGTAGAACCTAGTGTAAGGGGGATCAGACACTAGGGCCTGCAGTTCACTAACGCGTCTAGCGGAAGTGAGGGCTACTAGGAATAAGGTTTTCCAAGAAAGAAAACGGAGAGGACAGGTAGCCATGGGTTCAAAGGGCGGACAGGTGATCCGCTGTAAAACCAAGTTAAGGTCCCAGTCTGGGGCTGGGGGGCGTAAAGGTGGTTTAAGGAGAAGGAGACCTCGGGAGAACCGTGCCACAAGAGGGTGGCCGGAAAGAGGCCTGCCTTCCACCGGCACATGATGTGCAGAAATAGCACTGAGGTGAACCTTGACCGAGTTGGACTTAAGTCCAAGATTGGAGAGGGAAAGCAAGTACTGCAAGACCACCGACACCGAGCAGGAGAAGGGGTCTTGAGACTGTTGAGTACACCAGGTGGAGAAGCGACGCCATTTAAGGGCGTAGGATTTCCGGGTAGAGGGTCGCCTGGAAGCCAGCACGACCTCTTCCACCTCCGGAGGCAGCAGGAGGGGAGCAAGGACTACCCTTTCAGCAGCCAGGCCATCAGATGAAGAGATCTGAGGTTGGGGTGTAGGAGAGACCCCTGATCCTGGGTCAGGAGATCTGGTTGGAACCCCAGAGGCAACGGAGTATCTACTGCCAGTTGCAGCAGAAGCGGGAACCACGGTTGCCTGGGCCACCGGGGCGCTATCAGGATCATCGAAGCCTTGTCCTGGAGAACCTTGAAAAGTGTTCGAGACACCAGTGGCATGGGAGGAAAGGCATACAGAAGGCCCGTGGACCATGAGAGCAGAAAAGCATCCGCCGCTACTCGGAGGGGATGCGGTTCCCGAGAGCAGAACCGAGGAAGTTGCCTGTTCAGAGGACTGGCAAATAGATCCAGCGTGGGGAGGCCCCACTGGAGAAAGATCCTTTGAACCACCAACGGGTCCAATCGCCACTCGTGTGGTTGGAGGATTCTGCTCAGTTTGTCTGCCAGGTAATTTTCTTGACCTGGGAGGTAGACAGCTTTGAGGAGGATCCCTCGGCTGACGGCCCAAGCGCAGAGCTTTTGCGCTTCCCGACAGAGAAGGAAGGAGCCCGTGCCCCCCTGTTTGTTCACGTAGAACATGGCCACTTGATTGTCCGTCTGGACGAGGACGGACTGGCGAGCGGTAAGGTGGGAGAAGGCCCGGAGAGCCAGGCGGATTGCTCTGAGCTCCAGGAAGTTGATCTGTTGGGCAGATTCCCACGGGGTCCAGAGACCCTGAGTACATGCCCCTTGGCAATGTGCTCCCCAACCCAGGAGAGAAGCGTCGGTCGTCAGTACCTGAACCGGCGGGGGAGACTGAAAAGGCATTCCGAGCACTAGGTTGGGCAGATGAAGCCACCACTGTAGAGAAGCGACCAGCGGGCTGGAGATTCGTACTGAGTCCGCTAGTCTCCCCGAGGCCTGACGCCATTGCGAGCGAAGGCACCATTGAGCAGGCCGCATATTCAGGCGGGCATTGGGGGTCACATGGACCGTGGAAGCCATATGGCCGAGCAGTTTCAGAAAGTGCCTGGCCGAGACCCGGGAATGGCTGCGGAAGCGGCTGGCTAGAGCCATGAGCCGTTGTGCACTGCCGAGCGGCAGAAAGGCTCGCGCTTGAAGCGTGTTGAACCTGGCGCCGATGAACTCGAGATCCTGAGAGGGGAGCAAAGTGGACTTTTCGAAGTTTATGACAAAGCCCAGGTACTGGAGCAGAGTCACAGTACGTTGCGTGGCGTGAGTGGCCTCCGTGAAGGATGGTGCTCTGATGAGCCAGTCGTCTAGGTAAGGGAAGACAAAGAGGCCTTGAAGCCGGAGATAAGCCGCTACCACTGCGAGACATTTTGTGAAGACTCGTGATGCGGAGGATAGGCCAAAGGGCAGCACTCTGTACTGGTAATGATTGCCTGCCACCACAAACCGTAGGTATTGTCGGTGGCTTGGGTGGATGAGGATGTGAGTGTAGGCATCCTTTAGATCCAAGGAGCATAGCCAATCTCCCTGCCGGAGGTAGGGCAGCAGGATTCCAAGGGTAAGCATCTTGAATTTTTCCCTTTCCAGGAACTTGTTGAGGTTCCGCAAGTCCAGGATGGGTCTGAGGCCCCCAGTTCGCTTTGGTACCAGAAAGTACCTGGAATAAAAGCCTTGACCTCTCAGGTGGTGGGGCACTGGTTCCACCGCCTGTTCCCGAAGAAGACTTGCCAACTCTTGAAGGAGTAAGTCCCGGTGGAGAGGGGGTCGCAGAGGCTCCCCTGGAAAGTAGGGGGGAGGTACCTGGTGGAAGTGTAGAAGATAGCCCTCTCGGACTATGTGGAGCACCCAGGTATCTGACGTGATGTTGGACCACCTGTGGGCAAAGTGAACCAGCCGGCCTCCCGTGCTGAGAGACACCAGCGGAGGGGGAGAGGCTATGCTGAAAGAGTCAAAAACCCCCACCCTGCGGAGCAGGGGCCGGTGGCGCAGGCTTGGGGGCTTGCTGCCTACGGGACCCGTTACCCCGTCCCTTGGCCTGCTGACCCTGTTGGGGAGCTGCTGAGGCTTGATAATGAGGGTAGTGTTTATAGGCAGCCGCCTTCCTCGGGTAAAAGGGCTTTTTCCCCGAGCCCTTCTTCTTCTGGGAAGGGGCAGAGGTTTTCCTGCAGAGCCGAGTCCTGGTGAGAGTCTCTGTCTCGAGCTGTGCAGCCTTCTCGTCCATAGGTTTGCCAAAGAGGTTTTCACCTCTGCAGGGGGACATCGACCAACTTGTCCTGCACCCAGGGCTCGAGGTCGGATGACTGAAGCCAAGCCTGTCGGCGGGCCCCGATGCCGGCTGCGGCTACCCGAGCCGATGCCTCAAAGCCATCATAGGCTGCTCGAGAGATAAACTTGGAGCACTCCCGAATACCGGTGGACAAGACCAGGAACCTCCGCAAAGGTTCCTCGGAGAGACCAGCAGAGAATCCGGCTAATTCTTTAGCCAGGTCTCGGAGATACATGCCCATGTAGAGCTGGTAAGTCTGGACCCGACAAGCAAGCATAGAGCCCTGAAAACACTTCTTACCGATGCCATCCAGGCTGCGGGCTTCCCTGCCGGGAGGCACCGAGGAGTGCATCTTCTGGCTCTTGAGCCGATGCATGGCCGATTCCACCACCATGGAATGGTGCGGCAGCTGTGCTTTTTGCAAGCCAGGGCTCTTGCGGACTCGATAGATGGCATCGACCCGCTTGCTCAACACCGGCGACGACGCCGGGCTCTCCCACATGCGGAAGAGAAGTCGTTCCAGCATCGGAGGAACCGGTACAGTAAAATGCTCCTTTGCAGGAGAGTCATACTGGAGGGCATCGAGCTCTTCGGCTCGAGGCTCCTCCTCGGGATCCGCAGGGAAGGCCAAGGCCTTGGCCATATCCCTCACGAAGTCCGAGAACCGGGCATCCTCCGGAGGGGACTGTCTCCGAGGTTCGGACTCGGGGGAGTCCGAAGGGACACACCGAGTCCGAAAAGAATCAGGCGACTCATCCACCTCGGATTCCCAGGCGGACTCCTCGGAGGAGGAGTCAAGCGGCTCCGGCCGGGCGGGCACAGACGCCGTCCGCCCCGACGCCGAGGGGGTCGGCGTCGACGACCTCGGCCCCGGAGGCCGAAGGCGACCGCGACCGAGGATCGACTCGAGCCCGCATGGACTCGAGGATCGGCTCGGTCTCCGGGGTCGACTTAGACGTCGACGACCCGGCGGTCAGGGCAGAAGCGCCAGCGAGGCCAGCGATCAATGCCCGCTGCTGATCCATGAAGGCAGCAAGGCTGCTCTCCAAGGCCGTCAACCTGAGTCCGAACTCAGGAGACCCAGCAGCTCCCGACTCGGGCCCCGACGGCGTCAGGCCCGACGTCGGACCCCTCGGAGGCGAGTCCACGAAGACAACAGCACTTACGTGAGCAGAGGAGTCCATCTCCAGACGAGGCTGTTTGGACGGCCGCTCCAGCTCCAAAGACCCGGGACGGCTGTCGGGGCTATACGACCTGGCCCTCGAGGAGCCAGGAGCGTCCACCGACGCCGCCCTCGCGGGTTTGTTCTTCCGGTGATGTTCCCGGGTAGGGGACCCCCTCTCAGAGGAGCTCCGACGGTGTTCAGAGCCAGATTCTCTGGACACCGAAGCTTCTGACGAGGTCCGGGTACGGCTGGGGTCAGAGAAGATTCTCTCCCAATGATGCTGCCGACTCCGCAAAGATTTCGCGGACATCTTGCTACAGGCCCCACAGATCATTTCTTCATGATCTGGGCCCAGGCAACAGAGGCAGCAATCATGTGTGTCGGTAAGAGACATCAGTTTCTTACACTTAACACACTTTTTAAAGCCACTGGCGGCCATCGGGGGAAAAAGGGCCCCTGCGAGGTCGAACGAGCGGGCCGCCAGGGAAAAAGTGAAAAAACGCGAATTTGTCACGAAGGACAGAATAACCGAAAAGGAAGGGGAGGCCTTGCAACCGACGTCGCGAGGCCGGACGGAAAAAGGACCGGCGTCGAACCGAAGAAATACTTAAAATAAGAAAGAAAAATCGACTTTTCAGCGGTGACTGTTAGACAACGTCTGTAGGGCTCCGCGGAAAAAAGAAGACTGGCCAAGATGGCACCTTTGGGCGGGAAGGGGACCGCGCATGCGCGCTGCAATTCCCAAAGGCTTTCTTTGAAAGCTGAGGAAAATTGCTCCGCGAGGGCTCCGTCGGCGCCGACGTCACCCATATGTGAGGACTGACTTCCTGCTTGGTCCTGGAGAAAGATGCGTAGGGACAGACAAGCCAGAAAAAACAAACAAATGATCCCTTCATAACAGGCACCATCGCTTAATGCAAAATGCACCTAGAAATCATCATGCCACATTGGAGATCCACAAAAGTAGTAAGATTTGTACCTGGCAAAGTAATCCCATTTATCTACATCAATTCCGTTCCTCTTATTGGCTACAATTTCATATAGAAAGCTCTTTTCTTCAGGACGACCAAAGTAGGGCCACTAAAAAAGAAAGAAATATTTACATGTAAGAAATTTGTAAGTGTGGCCATTACCTTTTGGGGCTATTTGGCAATCCTTGTGGGTTTGATAAGGGTCTTCCAGCTATTTAGTGGTAGCTTCCACAGCATTGCATTTCCAAAGATTTTAATTAAAAATGCCTGAAAAACAAAAGCCCTCTCTTTGTTGGTGGTGTGGTGGTGGTGGTGGTGGTGTAGTTAAGTGACATCAAATCATGGCAACCTTCTGGATATTGTCCTAAACTGTGTTTGGTCTTTAGTCAGGCGGCTCATTGTTGATAGAGTGGCGCTTCTGCCATTTGGTATGTGCCCACCTCAAACTCACCAGTCACTCTGCTTCCTTTTTTCTGGGTCCTGCCCTTTGGAACTCCCTACCTGCCTCCCTCCATTCAGAATCCTCCTTTGTAAAATTCAAAGCCATGCTCAAGACCCACCTTTTTCACTCAGCTTCACCCATGATCTCCGCTCCCTCACTTGTACTTTTCCTCTCTGTCTTCCCCTAGTACTCGCTAGTCGTTTCCGCTTTCCTTTTGACAATGGCGTTCCTTTCCTTTTCTCCTATGTAGCTAATTTTATATTGCATACACCGCTCTGATGCTCTGTCTGAGCGGTATTATCAAACATTCAATAAAGATATTTATGGAAAAACTGCTCAGCACATCTGGCCATATTTTTCTTGACAAAAACTTTGCTAATGCAACACCAGCACAATAAGCATACTAAAGAATAAACTCCTGATTCCATATCTTCCTTTGATTAGGATGTAATATGGGATCATGTCATTAAAAAAATGCCATTCTATAGAAAAATTTAAACCTGAAGGTTCCACACAGCTTAACTGATAAATCCAGGGCCGGACCATCCACTAGGAAAGCTGGGCAGCTGGCCTGGGTGGGCAGCAGCAGCAGCACACATGAATGGCAACACCGCCCTCCCAGCTGCTACCGATTCCATTTGAAGGGGAGGCGGGCAGCAGCAGCAGCACTTCCAACAGCGGCTGCTTTTTGCCACTGCTTTTTTGGCCGCGGCTGCCATGGGCAAGAAAGTGGCGGCTTTTGAAATATTGCAGATGCCTGCCTCCCCCTCCTGAGATGGAATCAGCAGCAGCTGGGGGGGGGAGGGGGCGGCAGAAACCCTTGGACTGGCCCGCACAGTTAAAGTGGCTGACTGTCACTGCTTTAACTTTGCCTCCGATATTCAATGCTGTGGCTATATGTGGGCCACAGCACTGAAAATCCAGATTGCCCAGATTGCAAAACAGACTAAAGTTAGGACAGCCATTTAGCTGCCCAGTTAACCCATGGTGCCATCCCTGCACTGCCCCTGGAACGTCTGATGCTAGCCAGCTAACACTGAGGCATGCTATGCCACTGAATATCCCGGTGATCATGACTAACACAGTTAGCAGGTTTCTCATAATGCATAAGATGCTGTTTGCAATCAGCTCCCATTATCCCGAAAGTTGGATATGATGATAATTCTTACTTATTTATTTTATATATTTAGTTAACTTTTCTACAAGTCAAAGAGGTGTACATTCAGGTACTGTACATATGTTTCCCTTGTCCCTGAAAGGTTCACAATCTATGTTTTTGTACCTGAGACAATGGAGGGTTAAGTGGCTTGCCCAAGGAGCACCTGTGGGACTAGAAACCCCAGTCCTTCCATACCAAGATTGCTGTCCTCTAGTGGAATTTGAATCCCTGGCCCTCTGGCCTGAGGTAACTTGACCCAGCCACCAGGCCACTCGTCCCTCTTTCAACACAATGCTCCATATAATGTTCGATTATTGGTATTTGTAAACAAACAACATAAGGGTATTGATGAACACCACAAATTCAATCCCAAAATAATAAAAGCAAGCAAAATGAAAAAAAAACTGCACATTTATTATAACCACAGAAAATAAGATCATCAAATTATGTGCACCAAAACAGTTTGAAACATCTGCTGGTCTTCAGGTCTCCAATCCAAAGTATGAAGTTAAATAGCGCCCAACATGTTTTGGCTGAAGCCTTCATCAAGAGCAAGCCAAGGGCCACTAGGTGCAAAAAAAGGGGAGAATTAACCCTATGCAAAACAAGATAATAAATACCAACAAGACATAAAAGAAGGGAAAAAAGGGGAGGAAAAAAGAGGAGGAGGGAGAGGAGGGAGAGGGGGAGATGAAAGGGGAGGAGGAGTGGAATAAAGGAGAGAAAGGAGAAAAAAGGAGAGCGCAGGGGAAGGAGAAGGAGAAAAAAGAGAAAGGGAAGAGGACGGGGAAATAAAAAGAAAATGGAGAGGGGAAGAATGGAAAAAAGTGAGGGGGAAGGGGAAGGGGATGAGACTGGGAGGAGGGAAGAAAGAAAAAGAACAAAAGAAAAAAACCAAATCATATAGAGATAAGACACATACCAGTTAACGTACTCACAAGGGTACCACTTCACTGTCAGGTTTAAAAAGTTTGAGCTAGGAAATCTGTAAAGTGTAGTTACTCTCCTATAACAGGTGATCTCGGGGAACAGCAGGAATCAGTCTTCACATATGAGTGATATCCCCTGACGGAGCCCTCACAGGAACACTCCCCAGCATCCAATAGGAAGCATTTGGGAGCATCCCTCTACGCACGCATGCATGCATGCATGCCTTCTCGCCCTCCTGGTGATTCTTCTCAGTGAGGTTTATAGCTAAGAAAAAGGAAAAATCTACAACTCCTTGGAGAGGAAAAGTGGATTGTGAAGACCGATTCCTGCTGTTCCCGGAAATCACCTGCTACAGGTGAGAAACTACGCTATCTCCAGGAACAAGCAGGAATGCAGTATTCACATATGGGACTCCCTAGCTCCAAGCTACTGGAAATGGCGAGGAGCATGGCCCATTATAAACAGGAAAAAAGTTGAAAAACATGAAGAGTCCAGGGGATCTAGGAGACTCAGCAATACACCCCCATCGAGACAGCAGGGACAGTAGCCTGGATGGACAGAGGGCCGGAGGGAAGGAGTTGTAGCTAAGTCCCAAAGAGGTGCCGGAGTATGGCTTAGCCCAAGACACTGTCCTTATGAGAGTCCTTGTCCAGACAGTAATGGATTATAAAGGTATGAATGGAGGATCATGTAGCAACGTGGCAGATCTCCACAATGGAGACAGAGCATGAGTGGACTACGTATGTGGCCATGGCCTGAACACTGTGAGCGGTTACATGACCCTCTAATGTCAGATCTGCCTGAGTGTATGTAAAGGATATGCAGTCTACTATCCAAACAGAGTGTGTTCAATCACAAAGAGACGAAGGTGACTAGGGTCAAAAATGGAGGAACTTCGGTGTATCTTGGTTCTGTAAAGAAAATATGCCAATGCTTTTTTGCAGTCTAGGGTATGAAGCTACGCTTCAGCCCGAGATGTATGTGGCTTGGGAAAGAAGGTCAGAAGAACTACCGACTGGTTGAGATAGAAGGGAGATACAACCTGTGGAAAGAAATGTGAATGCGTTTCGAGGTCCACCTGCCAGCTCTACTCTGTCCTGAAGTCTCTGTCCAATCTTCATCCCCTCTCTACATCTGACCCTGCTCTTTCAGTCCTGAACCCCTCTCAGCAGGCCTCTTTCCTCTCTATCAAAGTTCAGCAGCTGCGCTCCACATTTCCTGCCTGTCCTCCATCTCTCATCTCCCCTCCCCCCACCCTCTCCCTCCTCGTCACCATCTTTATCACACGTCTGGTCTTCCTTCCAGCCACTTAATGCCACCGAACTTTCCAAGTCCATTTCCACATCTCACAGGACCACCTGTAGCTCCGACCCCATCCCCTCTGCCTGGTTACTGGAACTTTCTCTTACTCTCCTGCCCTTTATACTCATACCATGCTCAACTCCAGACTTACCACCGGTACTTTCCCCACTCCATGGAAACATGCTTTAGTTCGCCCTCTACTCAAAAAGCCCTCTCTTTATCCCACCATCTCTACCCACTACTGCCCTGTATCTAATTATCTTCCCTTCCTCTCCCAGCTTTCACTTCACTTGGACTCCACTCACTTTCTTCACCCCCGACAGTCTGGCTTCCATCCTGGTCACAGTACCAAAATTATCCTGCTCTCTTTCTAAACAAACTTCACATTTCCCATGATCACAGTGACATCTCCTTAACAGATTCCCTTGATCTCTCAGCTGTCTTCCACCTTGTTGATCACTCTATCCTCATTTCTCTCCTCCGAGATTTAGGTATGTAAGGTTCTGCATTTCATTGGTTTCACTCTTTTCTCTCCTCCCGCGCTCTCTATTCCATCCAAAACCGCCACCTCTTTTCCTATTCCTCTATACTGTAGGGTTCCACAGGATTCGGTTCTTGCTCCGCTGCTTTTCAATATTTTCTTAGCACCATGCGCTCTACTGATTCAACAGTCCAGGCTGTCGGCGTATTATTACCCTGACGACATTGTCTTGCTCTACCACACCACTCCTGTTAGCTACTGGAAATGCGGAAGAGACAAGTATTAAGTGGGAACAAGTCGGTGTTAACATCAAACATTCTTCACCTCAGTCTTTCAAAAACATCTGCTCTATGGTTCACTTTTGGCTAGCCCTGGCCTTCATTAGCTCCATCTCTCTCAGATTTCCCCATCCTGCTTGTTTCCTCTCTTCGTTATCTCGGTGTGATACTTGATTCCACTCTGTCCTTTCATGACCACATCTCCTCACTCACCCCTCGTTCTTACTTCTAATTTCAGCAGATCCATGTCAATCGCTCTTTTCTCTCCATCCCTTTATTAACCACCATTCTCTTATCCTTAGCAATATCTCGCATTGATTATTGCAACCTTGTCTTCGTCGGTATCCTCCGTGCAGCCAGGATTCTCTCTCTCTCTCATGCATCACGCTATGATCACATTACCTCCCCCCCTCCCCCCCCCCCACACACACACCTTATTCACTTGTATTGGTTTCCTGTCAACTACTACTTTTGTTACAAAATTCTTCCCTTGATTCATAGGTAATCCACACACATACAATGTGATACCTAGTAGACTCTCTCTAATTCCATGTTGCACACCGTAGTCTCTGCTCTGTTCATGTTAACCACTTGCACCCTTCCTCCCCATCACAAACTCATCTAGAACTGACCCGTCACTCTGCTATTTTCTTCCTAGGACCCTTCCACTGGAACTCTCTTCCCCCTACCCTGCATCAGGAACCTTTAATCCCAAGATTCAAGGCCCTCTTCAAAACCCACCTCTTCTCTGCTTTTGGCCTTCCTTCCGCTGACCCTTGACAACTGTATATCTCTGCTATTACTTGTTCTCTTCTTTCTGGGTCCTGAGTGATTATGTTTCTTTCCTATCTGCCATTGTAGTTCCTTTCCTTTTCTGGCTTTGGCTATCTGTTTGTTTTTTTGATTGAAAAACTGCCCTAGTGTCATGAAGGTGCGGTATATCAAGTCTTACAATAAAGATAATGATGATGAAAACATGTATAAGGCACATGTGCAACCAAAGCCTATAGTTTGATGACCCCGCGAGCCAAACACGTAGTTACTCACCTGTAACAGGTGTTCTCCAGGAACAGCAGGAATCAGTCCTCACATATGGGTGACGTCAGCGACGACAGAGCCCTTATACGGAGCATTTCCCCAGCTTTCAAAGAAAGCCTTTGGGAATGCAGCGCGCATGCGCGGTCCCCTTCCCACCCAAGGGTGCCATCTTGCTCAGTCTGATGACATAGCTAAAAGACAGCAAAAAACAAAATGAAATATATATAGGACTACAACTCCAAGGGGAGGAGGGAGGGTGGTGAGGACTGATTCCTGCTGCTCCTGGAGAACACCTGTTACAGGTGAGTAACTACGCTTTCTCCAGGACCAAGCAGGAAGTCGGTCCTCACATATGGGACTCCCCAGCTCTAGGCTACCGAGAACCCAAAGCTGAAAAATAAGCTCCCTCTAGAGCCTCAGCATGCGAGATAAGAATCTTCTCTGAGAACGCCCCCGTACGGCAGCCCAACACAAGGGCTGGAGGGTAGGAGTTGCCTAAACCTCAAAGAGATTAGGGACTCCCTCTCGAGGCAGTAATGGGCTGCAAAAGTCTGGCTTGAAGACCAAGTAGCGGCCGGCAGATGTCTGCCAACGGAACAGAGCGGAGATGAGCTACTGACACAGCCTTCGCCCTGACACGGTGGGCCGTGACGCGACCCTGCAAGGAGAGGCCGGCTGCCCTGTAAGCCCAGGCGATACAGTCTGCTACCCAAATGGACAGGGTACGCTTGGAGACAGGTAACCCCAGCTTATTAGGGTCAAAAGATACGAAGAGCTGGACAGCCCTTTGATGCCCCTGCGTACGGTCAATGTAGAAAGACAACGCCCTCCTACAGTCGAAGGTATGCAAGACCATTTCAGCCCGGCTGGCATGCGGCTTGGGAAAAAAGGTCGGAAGAACCACCTCCTGATTGAGGTGAAAGGAGGAGACAACCTTTGGAAGGAACTTAGGATGAGTCCGTAAGACCACCCTGTTCCTATAGAACCGTGTGTGCGGTCTATCAGAAACCAGAGCCTGTAGCTCACTCACACGCCTGGCTGAGGTAAGAGCCACCAAGAACAACATCTTCCAGGAAAGGAAGCGTAAATGACAAGGAGCCATCGGCTCAAATGGTGGGCGAGTAAGTTGTTGCAAGACCACATTTAAATCCCACTCAGGAGCTGGCGGACGAATTAGAGGCTTGAGCAAAAGCAGGCCTCTAAGGAAACAGGCCACTAAGGGATGGACCGACAGAGACTGGCCCCTCCACCGGCGAGTGGTGTGCTGACAGAGCACTAGGGTGGACCCGAAAAGAGTTTGATTTAAGGCCTAGATCCAACAGGTGAAGCAGATACTGCAGTACCACTGGTACCAGGCACGAAAACGGATCCTCTTGGCACTGAGCACACCAGGTGGAGAACCTACGCCACTTGAAGGCATAAGATTTCCGGGTGGATTGTCTCCTAGAGGCCAAAACCACCTCCTCCACTTCCCTAGGTAGAAGTAAGGGGGCTAGAACTACCCTTTCAGCAGCCAGGCCATCAAATGGAGGGACTGGAGATTGGGGTGCAGGAGAGATCCCTGATCCTGAGACAGGAGATCGGGTTGCACCCCCAGAGGAAGGGGAGTGTCCACCGCCAATTGCAGAAGGAGTGCAAACCACGGTTGCCTTGGCCATCAGGGGGCTACCAGAATCAGGGAAGCCCTGTCCCAAAGAACCTTGAATAGGATTCAGGCCACTAGAGGCATTGGAGGAAACGCATACAGAAGGCCCATAGACCTAGAGATTAGGAAGGCATCTGCTGCTATACGCAGAGGATGCGGTTGTCTGGAACAGAACCTGGACAGCTGACGGTTCAGTGGACTGGCAAAGAGATCGATGATTGGAAGACCCCATCTTAGGAAGATCTACTGGACCACTAGGGGATTCAAATGCCATTCGTGAGGATGTAGAATCCTGCTCAACCTGTCTGCCAGGTAATTTTCTTGGCCAGGTAGATAAACTGCCTTGAGAAACATGCCTTGCTTGACTGCCAAGGTGCACAGGGCCTGGGCTTTCTGACACAGAAGCCTGGACCTTGTGCCTCCCTGTTTGTTCACATAGAACATTGCTACTTGGTTGTCCGTCTGGATCAAGACAGACTGGTGAGAGAGGACATGAGAGAAAGTTCATAGAGCTAACCGAACAGCTCGCAACTCCAACAGATTGATCGGCTGTGTGGTCTCCCAAGGGGACCAGAGGCCCTGAGTGAATGCCCCTTGGCAATGTGCACCCCAACCTTGAAGAGAAGCATCGGTCGTCAACACCTGTGTGTGTGGTGGTGCCTGGAAAGGCACCCCCCTTTGATCAGGTTTGGGAGATGCAGCCACCACTGCAGGGCGACTGCCAGTAGTTTGGACACTGTTACTTTGTCTCTTAAGTCTCCTATGGTCTGTACCCACTGAGCTCTGAGACTCCATTGTGCAGGTCGCATATGCAGACGAGTATTTGGAGTTACATGGACCATGGATGCCATGTGGCCCAAAAGCCTCAGGAAATGTCTGGCAGAGACCAGAGAGCCCTTGCGAAACTGCTGGGCCAGGGCTATCAGTCTGTGAGCCCTGTTCTCGGGCAAATAAGCCATCGCTTGTAAGGTGTCTAACCTTGCTCCTATGAACTCTATCTCTTGTGAGGGGAGCAAAGTGGACTTTGCGAAGTTTATGACAAAACCCAGGTGCTGGAGAAGAGAGACAGTGCGAAGAGTGGCCTGTCTGGCCTCCTGTGGAGACTGTCCTCGGATGAGCCAGTCCAGGTATGGAAAGACAAAGATGCCCTGGTTTCTGAGATAGGCCGCCACCACTGCCAGGCACTTGGTGAAAACCCTGGGTGCAGAGGTTAGACCAAAGGGAAGTACTCTGTACTGAAAATGATTTCCTCCCACTACAAATCTGAGATATTGTCTGTGGTCTGGATGAATGAGGATGTGAGTATAAGCATCCTTTAGGTCTAAGGAGCATAGCCAATCTCCCTGCTGGAGGTAGGGCATCAGTATTCTAAGGGTAAGCATCTTGAACTTTTCCCTTTCCAGGAACTTGTTGAGATTTCGGAAGTCTAGTCTAGGATGGGTCTGAGGCCTCCTGTCCTCTTTGGTACTAGAAAGTAACAGGAATAGAAGCCTTGGCCTCTCAGGTGGTGAGGCACCGGTTCCTGTAGAAGACTTGCCAACTCCTGAAGGAGGTTGCTGTGCAGAGGGGGATCTTGGAGGCTTCCCTGGAAAATAGGAGGGAGGTAACTGGTGGAAGTGGAGCAAGTAGCCTTTTTGGACTCTGCTCAGTACCCAGGTATCCCCCTGTTATGGCTAACCATCTGTGGGCGTACAGGGTCAGCCGGCCTGCTGTGCTGAGTGGAGCCAGCTGTGGGGGAGAGGCTATGCAGTGGGAGTCAAAACCCCGCTCCCTGCTGTGCAGGAGCCGGAGCTGGCGGCTTGGGGTTTTCTGCCTACGGGGCCCATGTCCCTGCCCCTTGGCCTGCTGACCCTGTTGGGGAGCTGGAGAGGCCTGGAAATGAGGGTAGGATTTGTAGGCAGATGCCTTCCTCGAGTAAAAGGGCTTTTTCCCCGAGCCCTTCTTCTTCTGAGAAGGGGCAGAAGTCTTTCTGGACAGCCTTGTCCTGGTGAGAGTCTCAGTCTCGATTTCTGCAGCCTTTTCAGCCATGGGTTTGCCAAAAAGGTTCTCGCCCCGGCAAGGGCCATCAACCAACTTGTCCTGAACCCATGGCTCGAGGTCCGATGACTGTAGCCAGGCCTGACAGCGTGCACCGATGCTGGCCGCGGCTACTCGGGCTGAAGCCTCGAAGCCATCATAGGCTGCTCGAGAGAGAAACTTCGAGCACTCTCGAATCCCCGATGACAAAGCCTTGAACCTCTGCAAAGGTTCCTCGGAGAGGCCAGCAGAGAACCCGGCAATCTCCTTTGCCAGGTCTCGGAGGTACATGCCCATGTACAGCTGGTAAGTCTAAACACGGCACGCCAGCATAGAGCCCTGGAAGCACTTTCTACCAAGGGCATCCAGGTTCCGGGCCTCCCAGCCGGGGGTCACCAAGGAGTGCGTCTTTTGACTCTTCAGACGATGCATGGCCGATTCCACAACCATGGAGTGGTGCGGCAGCTGTGCCTTCTGGAACCCAGGGCTCTTATGGACTCGATAGATGGAATCGACCCATTTGCTGAGAACCAGCGCCGAGGCCAGTGCCTCCCACATACGGAAGAGCAGCCGTTCCAGCATCGGAGGAACCGGTATAGTAAAGGCCTCCCTCGGGGGAGAGTCATACTGGAGGGCCTTGAGCTCTTCGGCTCGAGGCTCCTCCTCGGGATCCGTGGGGAAGGCCAAGGTCTTGGCCATATCCCTCACGAAGTCCGAGAACCGGGTATCCTCTGGGGGGGACCTTCTCCGAGGTTTGGACTCCAGTGAGTCCGATGGGAAGCACTGGGTCCGAAAAGTGTCTGGGGACTCCTCGTCCTCTATCTCCCACCCCGACCCCTCTGAGGAGGAATCGAGTAGCTCTGGCCGGGTGGGCACCAGTGCCATCCGCCCGATGCCAAGGGTACCGGCGTCGACGACCTCGGCCCCGCATGGGAGGCTGAGGGAGACCTTGGCCGAGGATCGACTCGAGATCGCATGGACTCGAGGATCGGCTCGGCCTCCGGGGTCAACTTGGACATCAAGGTCCCGGTGGTCGGAGCAGATGCACTGGTCAGACTGGCGATCAGCACCCACTGCTGTTCCATGAAGGCAGCTGAACTGCTCTCCAAGGCCGTCAACCTGAGTCCGAGCTCAGGAGACTCAGCAGCCCCCGACGGTGTCGGGGCTGACGTCGGCTCCCCCGGAGGAGAGTCCACGAGGACTACAGCACTCACGTGACTCGGGGACTCCGGCTCCACATGAGGCAATTTTGCAGGCCTCTCCAGCTCCGATGACCCGGGACGGCGGTCGGGGCTATGCGACCTGGCCCTCGAGGGACCAAGAGCGTCCATCGACGCTGCCCTCGCGGGTTTCTTCTTCCTTTTGTGTTCCCATGAGGGAGACCCCCACTCAGAGGAGCCCCAATGATGCTCGGGGTCAGACTCCCGAGACGTCGAGGCCTCTGACGAAGTCCGGGCCCGGCCGGACGCGGAGTCAGAGAAGATCCTTTCTTGCTGATGCTGACGGCTCCTCAACGCCTTTGAGGACATTTTGCCACACAGGCCGCAGATCATCGGGTCATGATCGGGCCAGAGGCAATGGAGGCAGCAGTCGTGTGTGTCGGCGAGAGACATCAGTTTCTTGCACCGATCACACTTTTTGAACCCGCTGGCAGCCATCGGGGGAAAAGGGGCCCCTGCAAGGTCAAACGACTGGGCTGCCAGTGAAAAATAAAAAGAGCGCGAACGCTAGTCTCGAAGGACAAAAAACGAAAAACAGATCCGGGCTCGATACCGGTGTACCTTGCCCAGGCGGGAAGGGGAACCGGCGTCGAACCGGCAAAAGACTAGAAATCTCCGAAGGAAAAAACTACTTTTATCCGGATGACTGGGACACACGTCCGTCGGGCTCCGCGGAAAAAAGAAGACTGAGCAAGATGGCACCCTTGGGCGGGAAGGGGACCGCGCATGCACGCTGCATTCCCAAAGGCTTTCTTTGAAAGCTGGGGAAATGCTCCGCACGAGGGCTCCATTGGCGCCGACGTCACCCATATGTGAGGACTGACTTCCTGCTTGGTCCTGGAGAAGTGAGCGCAACTACGAAAGAGACCTTCCAAGTAAGAAACTTAAGGGAGGTAGTGTGTAAAGACTAAAAGGAAGGTTTGAATAATTGAACAAGAACTATGCTGAGGTTCCAGGTGGCAGCCGAATCGGTGGCTTAGTCAAAAGGAGACAATGCATGAAGCGGGTTAGCAATGGATGGGAGGAAACACATTTTCCATGAAATCCCCCAATAAGAAGCCGCAATAGCGCTGAGGTTGAAACAAATGGAATTAGCTTTGAGACCCAAAGAAGACAGGTGTAGGAGGTACAGCAGGAGAGACTCAAACGGACAACTGAAAGGGTTGAGGATATGCTGAGCACACCACACGCGAACCAGAGCCATTTAAAGTAAATAAATACTAACATAGGACACCACTGGCATGCACAGAAGAAAAGTACCACCAAATGTCTAAAAGTCTGCATGTACGTTATGTTGCTCCACTCCTCTCGTTCAATGCAGACTCTTTGTGTTGTTGACCACTTTGATTGAAGGATCAAGTGGTATATAAAACTGGTTAAATAAAAAAATAAAATAAATAAAGGCATATGTGAATCGTGTGGAGTCCATCCGGGATGATAGAAGGATATCCGTTACGACATCCAGTAAATTGAGGTCTGAAAGGACAATCCTCTCAGCAGCCAAGCCGTCAGGTGGAGCGCCCAAATACTGGGATGCAGAAACGCACCCTGATCCTGCAAGATCAGGTCTGGTGTGCATCCCAGTTGAAGAGGCTGATGCAAAGCTAGATGAAGAAGCAGGAGAAATCACAGCTGTTGGGGCCAGAACGAGGCTACAAGGATCATGGTGCCTCTGTCGGTCCCCAACTTGAAGAATGTCTTGACTATTAGTGGAATGGGCGGGTAAGTATATAAGAGACCTGCTACCCCAGTGGAGAAGGAAAGCATCCGGGGGGGGGGAGGGGGGAGCTTGACGTTGTAGAGACAACATCAAGCCCTAGGGCAAAACGAGGGACCTTTGTGTTGAGCGGGGTGCAAAAGAGGTCAATCTGCAGGATTCCCATGAGCTGGGAGATGTGAGCAACTGCTCTCTGGCAAAGTACACTCGTAAGGTCGGAGGACCCATCAGACTGTCTGCAAGAACATTCTGCTCTCCCAGTATGTAAACATTTTGGAGAAGCACTCCATGAGCCAGAGCAAAGGTCCACAAGCAGATCGCTTCCTTGCAGAAGTGGGGGGAGCCCGTGCCTCCCTGTCTGTTGATGTAAAGTGTAGATACTCACCTGTAACAGGTGTTCTCCAGGGACAGCAGGAATCAGTCCTCACATATGGGTAACGTCGGCGCGATGGAGCCTGCACGGTAATCTCTCCCCAGCTTTCAAAGAAAGCCTTGGGAGATGCAACACGTATGATGACAGAGCTTAAAAGGCAAAATGATAGAGAAGCAACTCCACGGGGAGGAGGGAGGATTGTGAGGACCAATTCCTGCTGTCCATGGAAGAACACCTGTTACAAGTGAGTAACTACGCTTTCTCCAGGAACAAGCAGGAAGTCTGTCCTCACATATAGGACTCCCTAGCTGCAGGCTCCTGAAAACCCTGTAAAAAGTCAAGGTGACTAGAAAAGGTGAACTGTGAGCAGCAGTAGTAGAGTCAAGGAACCAAAGAACCTCGAGCGACCCAAGTGTCCAGCAAGGAACCAGCGCACAGATACCCTGAACACACCAAAGGGCTGTAGGGTAGGAGTTGCCTCACACTCCAAACAAATGAGAGAATACTGCCTGGCCGAAGGCGCTGTAATGGTGGGACGTCCTCTCCAGACAGTAATTTCTTTATTTATTTATCTATTTCTTCTATACCGCCCCTTCCAGAGATCAAGGGCGGTTTACAATTGAACAGTTAACAATTTTGTATACTTCTGTATACTTTTACATAGAACGGTATTTTAACTATGTACATGTAACAGAGCAACTATGACAAAAACTATTTACATAGGGTTTTTAATTATGTACAATATGTTACTGAGAGCCATGTACAATATGTTACTGAGAGCCATAGACAATTACAATTACATATATTTCATTTGAACTTATGTATTTTTCGGAATTTATTTCCATTTTATCTTCAATCAAGTGTGTGAGTAAGAGGTCTGTCTGAGCTAGTCAGTTGTGATTTTCAGGCGTTTTTGTGTGAGTGTTTCTGTATTTTCTGAAAGCTTTTTGCATATGGAGAGAGTGGATTGCATTTTGTCTGCGCGTTCTTGATTCAGGAGGGCTGTGGAGTAGAGTGGATAGGTGTGAGGGGGTAATGTCGTTTGGGAGTTTGAAAGTTGTTAGGAGAATTTTATATTTTATTCTGCTATTTATCGGGAGCCAATGTAATTCGAACAGTATTGGGGTTACATGGTCTGTTAAGCATGCTTTAGCAATTACCTTGTCACTGATGTTCTGGGCTCTTTGTAGCAGGTATGTGTTTTTTCGTGGAAGGCCAATTAGGAGACTATTACAGTAGTCGAAGTGAGGGGTGATGAGTGTATTGACTACTGATCTAAAATCATGTATGTCGAGGAGGGGTCTTAGGTGTTGTGTAGTCTTAAGTTTATAGAATATGGTTTTTACTGTTTGTTTTATGTGAGGTATCATTGTGAGTGTGTGGTCTATTATTACTCCTAAATACTTTACTTCTTTTCTAACTGGTATAGTTATATTGTTTATTGTGATCATAGTTGGGTAAGTGTCGTCAGTAACAGGTTTTCTTGTTACAAACATTGCTTCCGTTTTTTTCAGGTTGATGCTGAGATAGTTGGTTTCCATCCAAGAGGTGGTTTCATTCATGCAATCGGACAGGGAGTGATATGTGGGGTTGTTAGTGTTAATGGGGATAGCGAGCATGATGTCGTCTCCATATATAAAGTGATTGATTTTGTGTTTTCTAAATATGCTTGTAACGGGTTGTAGGTATAGGTTGAAGAGGAGGGCGGAAAGGGCCGATCCTTGAGATATTCCTTGTCCTTGTGGGAATGTATCTGATGTGTCTTGGCCTATTTGAACACGTATTAGTCTGTGTGATATGTATGACTTGAACCATTTGAGGACTGTCCCTCCTATTCCCAGGTTTTCTAGTCTATTGATCAGTGTGTTGTGGTTGATGTTGTCGAATGCAGCAGAAATATCTACAAAGAGGAGTAGGTATCCTTGGCTGTCATCTGTTCCTCTGATGAGGAGATCCATCAGTGTAATTAAGAGGGTTTCAACTCCATGGTGGGGGCGGAATCCGAACTGGTGTGAGTCCAGGGGTTTATGCTCATCAATGTACTCTTGTAATTGTATTTGTATAATTTTTTCTATCAGTTTGGCAATGAATGGGATGCTGGCTATAGGTCTGTATGAAGTCGGGTCTTTTGGGTCGAGCTTGTTGTTTTTTATGATAGGGCGAAGTGAAGTAAGTTTTAAAGCATCAGGCATGGTGCCTTGTGACAATGACTGACTATGTATTGAATGTTTTCAGCAAGATTATCTTTTGTGGCCTTGATCCATGACACTGGGCATGGGTCAAGCGGAGAGGTTGTGGTATTGATCATTGCTATAATTTTAAGGAGGTGTTTTTGTTCGACCATGTGAAAAGTTGTCCATTCATTGCTAATGAGTAATGAGCTGTGAAGGTATGGACTGAGGACCAGGTGGCAGCCCAGCAGATCTTAACAGGAGGACAGAGCAGGTTTGCCACAGAGGCCGCCATGGCCCGGACACTGTGTGCTGTGGCACTGCGCTCCAGTGAGAAACTAACCTGCTCATAAGCCAAGGCATTGCAGTGCGCCACCCAGGTGGACAAATACGCTTGGGCACCGCTGCCCTCAGTCAGCTGGGGTCATAGGAGAACAACAACTGTGAGGCCCAGTGGTGCTCCTGAGTACACTGCAGTTAAGAACATAAGAGCTGCCATTAAGAACATAAGATATGCCATACTGGGCCAGACCGGGGTCCATCAAGCCCAGTATCCTATTTCCAAAAGTGGCCAATCTAGATCACAAGAACCTAGCAGTTTCCCCAAAAGACACAGGTTCCACAATGCTTGTATTGAGTCAAGCAGTGGATGTGCTGGGTCAACTTTAATAATGGTTTATGGCCCTTTCCTCCAGGGACTTGTCCAAAACTTTTTTAAACCAGACTACACTAACAGTTTTTACTACATCCTCCTGTAGCAAATTCCAGAGTTTGATTACACGTTGAACGCAAAAATATTTTCTCTTATTAATCTTAAATAGTTTATCATGTAGCTTCATTGCATGCCCCCTAGACTTTCTATATTTTGATGGCGTATACAATCAATCTACGTTTACCCGTTCCACTCCATTCATTAATTTATAGACCTCTATCATATCTCCCCTCAGCCGTCTCTTTTCCAGGTTGAAGAGCCTTAACCTTTTTAGCCTCTTTTCAAAGGGGTATCCTTCCATCCCCTTTACTATTTTGGTGGCTCTTTCCTGTACCTTTCTAATAACACTATATCCTTTTTAAGATACGGCGACCAGAATTGCACACAATATTCAAGGTGTAGTCGCACCATGGAATGATACAGAGGCATTATAATATACTTTCCTTTCTCCATTCCTTTCCTTATTTATTTTATTTATTACATTTGCTTATATACCGCACTATTCGGCATCAGCGCGGTTTACAATATAACAAAACGACCAAGACAACATTCTGTTTGGCTAACAGGGTTGAACTATATACAGAGATAATAAATAACAACAACAGGGTTGAACTATATACATGAGATAATAAATTGCAACAACAAGGTTGAGGTGAATACATGAAATGATAATTACAAGAATCTAAATGAAGTCCAGCAATCAATTTAAGACGGTATGCACCTGATCTGCAGGAAGGAGACTGGGAAAATTACTTAGACTCGGTTGCTGGCTGGGTAGTATTGTAGGAAGAGGTGAAATTTGATTGCCTTCCTGAATTGAGATAGGTCTACAATAGCTCGGATGTCTGGTGGTAGTGCATTCCAGCATTTGGGGGCGTAAAGACTGAAAGCCCTATTTGCCGTTGTGTTGTTGCATTTAGTTAAGGACTTCGGGGTTATCAGAAGATTTAGGGTTGTTGACCTTCTGGATCTGTTGGGGGGCACTGTGTGGATAAGCTCAGTAAGCGCCATAGAGGAGAGGGAATTGATGGCCTTGAATGAGAGAAGTAAGGTCTTGAATATGATCCTTCCGTGTATAGGTAGCCAATGAAGCTGCTTTAGAATGGGAGTCACATGGTCACTTCTAGAGGCTCCGTGGAGGACCCTTGCTGCGGCATTCATGGCCAGTTGTAACGGGTTGAGTGTAGATTGAGGGAGACCTTGTAGAATGGAATTGGCAAAATCAAAATGAGGCAGGATCAGTGCTTGGAATATTGTCCGGAAATCATCTGGGTCCAGTAGGGAGCGCAGATGTCTGAGTGAACGGATTTTGAAATAAACAGCTTTGACTATGTTGCTTATGTGAGATTTCATGATACCTAGAATTATATTTGCTCTCTTGGCCACTACTGCACACTGAGCAGAGGGTTTTAAAACATTATCCATGATGACACCTAAATATTTTTCCTGGGTGATGGTTCCTAATGTGTAACCTTGCATCCTGTAACCATAGTTTGGGTTGTTCTTTCCTAGGTGCATAACTTTGCTCTTGTCCACATTAAATTTCATCTGCCATTTTGATGCCCAGTCTTCCAATTTATCAAGATCCTCTTGCAATTTTCCACAATCCTCATGGGTTTTAACATCTTTGAATAATTTTGTGTCATCTGCAAATTTGATAACTTCACTCGTTATTCCCTTTTCCAGGTCATTTATGAATATGTCAAAAAGTAGTGGACCCAGCACAGATCCCTGGGGTACTCCACTATTCACCTTTCTCCATTGGGAAAATTGGCCATTTAGCCCTACCATCTGCTTTCTATCTTTTAACAGTTCCTGATCCACAATAGTACACTGCCTCCTATCCCATGACTTTTTAATTTTGCCAAACATCTCTCATGAGGGACCTTGTCAAAGGCTTTCTGAAAGTCCAGATACACTATACCAACCAACTCACCTTTGTTTACCTGTTTATTCACACCTTCAAAAAAACAACAGATTACTAAGACAAGACCTTCCTTGGCTAAAGTCGTGTTGGCTGTCTCCCAATAAGCCAGGACTATCTACATGTTCAGTAATTTTATGATGGTTTCCACCATTTTTCCCGGTACTGACATCAGGCTCAACGGTCCGTAGTTTCCCAGAACACCCCGGAACCCTTTTTAAAAATTGGCATTACTTTGGCCGTCCTCCAATCTTCAGGTATTACAGATGATTTTAATGATACTTTACAAATTACTAATAGTAGGTCTGCAATCTCATATTTAAGTTCTTTCAACACACTTGGATGTATCCAGTCCAGGTGATTTGCTACTCTTCTGTTTATCATACAGTTGAAATACATCTTCCCAGTGTATCGATATTTCTTACAATTCTTCCGCAGCATCTCCTTTAAATACCATTTCAATCATGGGTAACATTCCTACATCTTCCTCAGTAAAGACTGAAGCAAAGAATTCATTCAGTCTCTCTGCTATGGCCTTGTCCCCTCTTAGTGCCCCTTTTACCCCTCTATCATCTAATGGTCCAACTGACTCAAGTTTTTTTGCTAGTAATGTACTTGAAAAAGTTTTTATTATGCGTTTTTGCTTCCACAGCAAGATTCTTCTCAAAATCTCTCTTTGCCTGCCTTATCAATGCCTTGCATCTAACTTGCCAGTGCATGTGTTGTTTCCAGTTTCCTTCACTTGTCTCCTTTTTCCATTTCCTGAAATATGCTTTTTAGGCAACAGCAGCCTCTCTGACCTCACCTTTAAACAATGCTGGCAGTTTTTTGGACTTCCTTCCACTTTTCTTAAAGTGTGGAATACAGCTGGTCTGGGCTTCCAAGATAGCATTTCTAAACACCACTGAAGCTTGATGCAAATGTTTAACCTTTGCAACTGCTTCTTTTAGTTCTTTCTTAACTATTTTCCTCACTATATCATAATCTCCCTTTTGAAAGTTAAAAGGTAGTACTGTGGATTTCCTTACCACCCCCTTCCTTCATTTATTAAATCAAACGCAATCATGCTATGATCACTATTGCCAAGTGGCCCCAACACCCTTATCTCTTGCACCAGATCTTATGTTCCATTAAGGACTAGGTCCAAAATGGCTTCCCCTCTGGTCAGCTCATGAACCAGCTGCTCCAAGAAGCATTTATTTCATCTAGAAAATTTATCTCCCTAGCATGTCCTGCCATGACACTGACCTAGTCAATACCGAGGTCATTGAAATCACCCATTATTATTACTATGCTGTAACTTTGTTAGCTTCCCTGATTTCTTTGAGCATTTCATCATCCATTTGTTCATTATGGCCAGGCAGTCGATACTACACCCCCACTGTCATCGCCTTCCCCTTTTTACATGGAATTTCAATCCATAGAGATTCTATAGCGAATTTTGTTTCCTGCAAAACTAATCCGTTGTGACTCAATGCCCTCTCTAACATAGATCGCAACCCCTCCACCAATTTGATCTGCTCTATCATTATGATATAGCGTAGTTACTCACCTGTAACAGGTGTTCTCCAGGAGCAGCAGGAATCAGTCCTCACATATGGGTGACGTCGGCGCCGACGGAGCCCTCGCGGAGCAATTTCCCCAGCTTTCAAAGAAAGCCTTTGGGAATTGCAGCGCGCATGCGCGGTCCCCTTCCCGCCCAAGGGTGCCATCTTGCTCAGTCTGATGACATAGCTAAAAGACAGCAAAAAATTAGCAAAAACGAAAGCATAGAACTGCAACTCCAAGGGGAGGAGGGAGGGTTGTGAGGACTGATTCCTGCTGCTCCTGGAGAACACCTGTTACAGGTGAGTAACTACGCTTTCTCCAGGACCAAGCAGGAAGTCAGTCCTCACATATGGGACTCCCCAGCTTAAGGCTACCGGAGACCCTAAGCACAAAAATGAGCTCCCTCAAGCTCAGTAGCACAGAAGGAGGGAATCTTCTCTGAACAAGTCTCCAACCAGTAGCCCAACATCCGGGATGGAGGGTAGGAGTTGCCTATACCTCAAAGAGGTTACGGAGGACCGCCTGTCCGAAAGCAATGTCCCTGCGGGACTCCCTCTTCCAGGCAGTAATGGGCTGCAAAAGTCTGGCTTGAAGACCAAGTAGCGGCCCAGCAGATGTCTGCCAATGGAACAGAGCGGAGGTAAGCCACTGACGTAGCCTTCGCCCGAACACGATGAGCCGTGACTCGACCTTCCACCGCGAGGCCGGCTGCCTCGTAAGTCCAAGCGATACAGTCAGCAATCCAGATGGACAGAGTACGCTTGGAGACAGGGAGCCCCAACTTGTTGGGGTCATAAGACACGAAGAGCTGAACAGCCCTTCTGTGCTCCCGCGTACGGTCAAGATAGAAGGTTAACGCCCTTCTACAGTCCAGGGTATGCAGGACCATTTCAGCTCGGCTGGAGTGTGGCCTGGGAAAGTAGGTCGGAAGTACCACCTCCTGGTTGATGTGAAAAGGGGAAACCACTTTGGGAAGAAACTTAGGGTGAGTCCGGAGGACTACCCGGTTCTTGTAGAACCTAGTGTAAGGAGGATCAGATACTAGGGCCTGCAGCTCACTAACGCGTCTAGCAGAAGTGAGGGCCACCAAGAACAAGGTTTTCCAGGAAAGAAAACGAAGAGGACAGGTAGCCATAGGCTCAAAAGGCGGACAGGTAATCCGCTGTAAAGCCACATTGAGATCCCAGTTCGGGGCTGGCGGGCGCAAAGGTGGTTTAAGGAGGAGGCGGCCCCTGAGAAAACGAGCCACCAGAGGGTGGCTGGAAAGAGGCCTACCATCCACCGGCATGTGATGCGCAGAAAGAGCACTGAGGTGGACCTTGACCGAGTTGGACTTAAGTCCAAGATTGGAGAGAGAAAGCAAGTACTGCAAGACCACTGATGCTGAACAGGAGAAAGGATCTTGAAACTGCTGAGTACACCAGACGAAGAACCGACGCCACTTAAGAGCATAGGACTTCCGGGTGGAAGGCCTCCTGGAGGCCAAGACGACCTCTTCCCCATCTGGAGGAAGCTGGAGAGGAGCAAGGACTACCCTTTCAGCAGCCAGGCCATCAGATGAAGGGACCGGAGGTTGGGGTGCAGGAGCGTCCCCTGATCCTGCGACAGGAGGTCGGGCTGAAACCCCAGAGGAAGAGGGGTGTCCACCGCTAGCTGCATCAGAAGCGGGAACCAAGGTTGTCTCGGCCACCGGGGAGCCACTAGGATCATCGATGCTTTGTCTCTGAGAACTTGTCCGAGACACCAGTGGCATGGGTGGAAAGGCATACAAGAGGCCTGTGGACCATGGAATCAGAAAAGCATCCGCCGCTACCCTGAGAGGATGCGGCTGTCGAGAGCAGAATCTGGGAAGCTGCCGGTTCAGAGGACTGGCAAACAGATCCATGGTGGGGAGGCCCCACCGGAGAAAGATCCGCTGAACCACAAGCGGATCCAATCTCCACTCGTGTGGTTGGAGGATCCTGCTCAGTTTGTCTGCCAGGTAGTTTTCTTGACCTGGGAGATAGACAGCTTTGAGGACGATGTTGCGATGGACGGCCCAAGAGCAGAGTTTCTGTGCTTCCTGACAGAGAAGGAAGGAGCCGGTTCCGCCTTGTTTGTTCACGTAGAACATTGCAACCTGATTGTCTGTCTGGACTAGTACCGACTGGTGAGAAATCAGGTGAGAGAAGGCTTTGAGCGCTAGGCGGATGGCTCTGAGCTCCAGGAAGTTTATCTGCTGAGCGGACTCCCAAGGAGTCCAGAGACCTTGAGTACAAGTCCCTTGGCAATGTGCTCCCCAACCCTGGAGAGAAGCATCGGTCGTCAGGACCTGAGAATGCGGAGGGGGCTGAAAAGTCACCCCTAGCACTAGGTTTGGTAGATGAAGCCACCATCGTAGAGATGAGACCAGCTGGTCGGAGATCTGTACGGAGTCCGCTAGGCTCCCCGTGGCCTGATGCCATTGAGTGCGAAGGCACCACTGAGCAGGACGCATGTTCAGGCGGGCTTTGGGGGTTACATGGACCGTGGAAGCCATATGGCCGAGCAGTCTCAGAAAGTGCCTGGCGGAGACCAGGGAATTGCTGTGAAAGTGGCTGGCGAGATCCATGAGCCGCTTGGCCCTGTCCAGAGGGAGGAAGGCCCGCGCCTGAAGTGTGTCCAACCTGGCGCCTATGAACTCGAGATTTTGAGAGGGGAGCAAAGTGGACTTTGCGAAGTTTATGACAAAACCCAAGTGCTGGAGCAGAGCCACAGTGCGATGAGTGGCCTGAGTGGCCTCTTGGGCAGACTGGGCTCTGATGAGCCAGTCGTCCAGGTATGGGAACACAAAAAGACCTTGAAGTCTCAGATAGGCCGCCACCACTGCTAGGCATTTGGTGAACACCCTGGGGGCGGAGGATAGGCCAAAGGGCAGTACTCTGTACTGGTAATGATTTCCTCCCACAACAAACCTGAGATATTGTCTGTGGTCTGGATGAATAAGGATATGAGTTTACGCATCCTTTAGATCCAAGGAGCATAGCCAGTCTCCCTGCTGGAGGTAGGGCAGCAGGATTCCAAGGGTAAGCATCTTGAACTTTTCCTTTGCAAGGAACTTGTTGAGGTTTCGCAAGTCTAGGATGGGTCTGATGCCTCCTGTTCTTTTTGGAATCAGGAAGTACCTGGAGTAAAACCCTTGACCCTTCAGGTGGTGGGGCACCGGTTCCACGGCTTGTTCCTGAACGAGACTTGCTAACTCCTGAAGGAGTAAGTCCCTGTGCAAAGGGAGTCTGGGAGGCTCCCCTGGAAAGTAGGAGGGAGGTACCTGGTGAAAGTGAAGAAGATAGCCCTTTTGAACTATGCGAAGCACCCAGGTATCTGTGGTGATGTTGGACCACCTGTGGGCAAAGTGGACCAGCCGGCCTCCTGTGCTGAGAGAAACCAGCTGAGGGGGAGAGGCTATGCTGATGAAGTCAAAAACCCCCACCCTGCTGAGCAGGGGCCGGTGGTGCAGGCTTGGGGGCTTGCTGCCTACGGGACCCATTACCCCGTCCCTTGGCCGGCTTCCCCTGTGGGGGAGCTGTTGAGGCCTGATACTGAGGGTAGTATTTATAGGCAGCCGCCTTCCTCGGGTAAAAGGGCTTTTTCCCCGAGCCCTTCTTCTTTTGAGAAGGGGCAGAGGTCTTCCTTGAGAGACGAGTCCTGGTGAGAGTCTCCGTCTCGATTTGTGCAGCCTTCTCATCCACGGGTTGCCAAAGAGGTTATCACCTCTGCAGGGGACATCGACCAACTTGTCCTGCACCCAGGGCTCGAGGTCGGACGTCTGAAGCCAAGCCTGGCGGCATCCACCGATGCCGGCCGCGGCTACTCGAGCCGATGCCTCAAAACCATCATAGGCCGCTCGAGATATAAACTTGGAGCACTCTCGAATACCAGTTGACAAGGTTTGGAACCTCTGCAAAGGTTCGTCGGAGAGACCAGCAGAGAACCCGGCTATTTCTTTAGCTAGGTCCTGGAGATACATGCCCATGTATAGCTGGTAGGTCTGGACTCGACAAGCAAGCATAGAGCCCTGGAAGCACTTCCTACCGAGGGCATCCAGGCTTCGAGCCTCCCGACCGGGAGGCACCGAGGAGTGCATTTTTTGACTCTTAAGTCTATGCATGGCCGATTCCACCACCATGGAATGGTTGGAAGCCGGGACTCTTGCAGACTCCATAAATGGAATCGACCCGCTTGCTTAACACCGGCGACGACGCCGGGCTCTCCCACATGCGGAAGAGAAGTCGTTCCAGCATCGGAGGAACCGGTACAATAAAGGTCTCCTTCGGGGGAGAGTCATATTGGAGGGCATCGAGTTCTTCGACACGAGGCTCCTCCTCGGGATCCGCGGGGAAGGCCAAAGCCTTGGCCATATCCCTCACGAAGTCCGAGAACCGGGTATCCTCCGGGGGGGGACCGTCTCCGAGGTTCGGACTCGGGGGAGTCCGAAGGGACACACCGAGTCCGAAAGGAACCAGGTGACTCTTCGTCCTCTGATTCCCAGGCCGACTCCTCGGAGGAGGAGTCGAGCGGCTCCGGTCGGGCGGGCGGGCATCGATGCTATCCGCTCCGACACCGAGGGAGTCGGCGTCGACGACCTCGGTCCCGAACGGGAGGCCGAAGGAGACCGCGACCGAGGATCGACTCGAGCCCTCATGGACTCGAGGATCGGCTCGGTCTCCGGGGTCGACTTGGAGGTCGACGTCCCGGCGGTCAGGGCAGAAACACCGGCGAGGCCAGCGATCAATACCCGCTGCTGGTCCATGAAGGCAGTCAGACTGCTCTCCAAGGCCGTCAACCTGAGTCCGAGCTCAGGAGACCCAGCAGCCCCCGACTCGGGCCCCGACGGCGTCGGGCCCGACGTCGGGTCCTTCGGAGGCGAGTCCACGAGGACAACAGTACTCACGTGAGCGGGCAAGTCCATCTCGAGTCGAGGATGTTTTGACGGCCTCTCCACCTCCGAGGACCCGGGACGGGAATTGGGGCTATGCGACCTGGCCCTCGAGGGACCAGGAGCGTCCACCGAACCCGCCCTCGTGGGTTTCTTCTTCCAATGATGTTCCCGGGTAGGAGACCCCCTTTCAGAGGAACTTCGACGGTGCTCAGGACCAGAGTCCCGAGACGTCGAAGCCACTGACGAGGTCCGAGCCCGGCCGTAGTCAGAGAAGATACGCTCCCGCTGATGCTGCCGACTCCTCAACGCTTTTGAGGACATTTTGCCACACGGACCACAGATCATCGGGTCATGATCGGGTCCGAGGCAGCGGAGGCAGAAGTCGTGTGTGTCTGTAAGAGACATGAGTTTCTTACAGAGGTCACACTTCTTGAAGCCGCTGGCAGCCATCGGGGGAAAAAGGGCCCCTGCGAGGTCGAAAGACCGGGCTGCCAGGGAAAAAGGAAAAAGGCGCGAAATCTGTCACGAAGGACAAAAAACCGAAAAATAAGGAACGGACTCGCAACCGGCGTCGCGAGTCCGGGCGGGAAAAGAACCGGCGTCGAACCGAAGAAAAAAGAGAAATAAAGAGACAAAATCAACTTTTCGGCGGGGATTCACAAACAACGTCTGTAGGGCTCCGCAGAAAAAAGAAGACTGAGCAAGATGGCACCCTTGGGCGGGAAGGGGACCGCGCATGTGCACTGCAATTCCCAAAGGCTTTCTTTGAAAGCTGGGGAAATTGCTCCGCGAGGGCTCCGTCGGCGCCGACGTCACCCATATGTGAGGACTGACTTCCTGCTTGGTCCTGGAGAAAGTTTGTACCCTGGTATCACAATGTTCCTCTGGTTGTCCTCCTTCCACCATGTCTGAGGAACCAATCATATCTAACCTCTCATTTAGTGCTATATATTCTAACTCACCCATCGTATTTTTTAGACTTCTAGCATTTGCATACAAGCATTTTAGAGAATGTATTTTATTCATATTAATCTGGCTAATTTGGAATCTTTAAGCTCTGTCTGCTCTGTAGTCAAGGGCATTTGAGCTACTTTTATCTTTATTGGAACCTCTCTACTGATATGCCCTATCTTGAATCTTTTGCTAGTATTCTTCAAGGATACATTGTCCTGAACCATGCACTCTTGGGCTACTGTCGGCTTTCCCCTATTATCTAGTTTAAAAGCTGTTCCATCTCCTTTTTAAACATTAATGCCAGCAGCCTAGTTCCGCTCCGGTTAAGTGGAGCCCATCCCTTTGGAAGAGCCCCTGCTTTCCTCAGAATGTTCCCCAGTTCCTACCAAATCCAAAAGCATCATCCTTGCACCACTGTCTCATCCACGCATTGAGACTCCAGAGTCCTGCCTGACTTTTGGGTTCTGCACATGGAATGGGAAACATTTCGGAGAATGATACCCTGGAAGTTCTGGATTTCAACTTCCTACCTAAAAGCCTAAATTTAGCCTCCAGAACCTCCCTACCACACTTTCCTATGTCATTGGTACCAACCTGCACCAAGACAGCAGACTTCTCCCCAGCACTATCTAAGACCTTGTCTAGGTGGCACGTGAGGTCCGCTACCTTCGCACTAGGTAGGCATGTTACCAGGCAATCCTCACGTCCACCACCTACCGAGCTATCTATATGCCTAATGATCGAATCACCAACTATAATGGCTGTCCTAACCCTTCCCTCGTGGGCACATGGCCCTGGAGAAACCTCCTCTGTGCAAGAGGGTTTTACATCACGTGGAGGACAGGTCCTAGCTACAGGATCACTTCCTGTCACGTGACCTCTCTCCTCCATGGCAACAGGGATGTTGCCAGACTGGAGGTGGGACTTCAGTACTATATCCCTGTAGGTCTCATCTATGTACCACTCTGTCTTCCTTATGTCCTCCAAGTCTGCTACTCTAGCCTCCAGAGATCAGACTCGGTCCCTGAGAGCAAAGAGCTCATTGCACCTAATGCGCACGTAAGACCCCTCACCAACTGAGAGAAAATTATGCATTTGACACTCGATGCAAAAGATTGGAAAGCCCCCATCTCGCTGCTGGACTGCTGTCTGCATCTTAGTTTTAAGATTGTGTTTAGGTACTTAAGTTCTTTACTTACTAAGTGTTGCTAGGGATACTTATACTAATAAAACTATACATAATATGTTTAATGTACTTTGTACACCTGAAGCTTATTTAATCTCAGGTCCTTAATGTATGCCTGATGAGTATAAACAGCTGCACCTGAGAGTGAATATGGCACCTCTTTCCTTTAAGAGATTTAAGCACCTATAAAGCTACGAATATCCCAGAGGTGGGTGGGTGAGTGTCAGGGAGGGACTGAGGGAAAGACGACTTATTAAAACTGGCTGCTACACAGTACCCTGTCCTGTGCTTCTAAGGTAATCTGTGACCAATATCCTGGGTGATTCACACAGCCCTTGCTTGGATTGAGGGAGTCTTGGATTCTAAATTTAACAAGAAAGCTCTCTGCTGTGTTTTAAATTTAAACTGAAAGTCTTTGCTGCTCCTAGGCCCTGACTGATTTAACAAATACACTGGGTTCACAAATTAGTCAGATTTAATCAGCTTTAATCTAAAGAATTCCCCCCCCCCCGCCCCGCCCCCTCTTTGCTGCTACTAGGCCCTGACTGAGTATTAAATTTAAATTAAAAGCTCTGTTGGGTTTTAAACTTAAATTAAAAACTCAACAGGTAGCTTTCAGTTTAACTAAAAGTTCTTTGCTGATACTAGAACTTGGGGAGGAGTGGCCTAGTGGTTAGGACAAGGTACTTCAGGCCGGAGGGCCAGGGGTTCAAGTCCCACCTGGGGACAGCAATCTCAGCCCGGAGGGACTGGGATTTCTAGTCCTGTAGGCACTCCTTGTGGTCTTGGGCAAGCCACTTAACCCTCCATTGCCCATGTTCCCTGTAAGTATTAGCGTATGTGTCTCATATCCCCTCATGTTAAATGTATCCCCCAATTGACCGCTTTGACCCAGTGAAAAGCGGGATATAAATACAGCTAAATAAATATATAGACCCTGACTGATTTAACAAATACGCTGGATTCACAGATTAATTAGTTTTAATCTAAAGAATCCTTTTTCACCAAGATTTAGAAGAATTCCCAGTCGTAAATATTTACAATTGCAGATCTCTCTCCAGAAGTAGCAGATCCTTTTTGTAGTCCTTCAAGACTCTTTGAAGTCCTCTTACAGTCCAAAGTGTGAAGGACGGCCTTTGCCCTACTGGCGTGAGGCTGCGGAAAGAAGGTGGGGAGCACCACCTTCTGATTGAGGTGAAACTGGGATACCATCTTGGGAAGGAACTTGGGGTGCGTGTGGAACATGACCCTGTTTTTGAAAAACTGTGTGTAAGGCGGGTCCGCCATTAAGGCCTAGAGCTTGCTGATCCTATGAGCTGACGTAAGCACCACCAGGAACACTACCTTCCAAGAGAGGTACTTGAGGTGGCAGGTAGCCAGTGGTTCAAATGGTAGCACTGTCAATTGCGAGAGCACCATGTTGAGATCCCATTGTGCTGCAGGAGGGCAGACGGGAGGTTTTGACAACAGGAGACCCCTCAAGAAGCGAGACATGAGGAGCTGGGCCAAGGTTTGCCCTCAATGGGATGGTGGTATGCCACTATGGCACCGAGTTGTGCCATAACAGAGTTGGACTTCAGTCCTGCCTTGGACAGGGACAGTTAGTATTTAAGCACCAGCTGTACTGAGTACAAGAACAGGTTGGCCTGTCACTCTGCGCACTACAAAGAGAACCTCCGCCACTTGAAAGGCATAACCCCTCCGGGTGGAGGACTTGCAAGAGGCCAGAAGGACCTTCTCCACCTCAGAGGTTGAAAGGAGCCAAGGCTACCCTTTCAGCAGCCATGACATGAGCATCAGTGCCCCCAGTAGGTCCAGGGCAATCCCCACAGGAACCAGGGGTACCGTCGACAGGCGGAAGGAGTAGTGGAAACCATGGCTGCCGGACCTACTGCAAGGCCACAAGTATCAGCATGGCTATGTCGCACTGGACCTTGAACAAGGTCTTGGCAATCCGTAAGGGCGGTGGTAAGGCACGTACAGGAGGCCGCCCATCCAGGCATTCCTTATTCCCTCGGATACATTCCTGCTGCCATCCGAGAGGGATGCGGCTGCATGGAGCAAAAGCGAGGCAGCTAGGCGTTGGCCAGACTGGCAAAGACATCCATGTGTAGTAGCCCCCAGTGTTGTAAGAGCTGAGTGGCCACCCTGGGGTTCAGCCGCCACTTGTGCAGCTGGACTCTGCTGAGCCAGTCCACCAGGGTGTTGTTCCTGGCCTGGGAGATACACCACCCGCAAGAGTATTCTGTGGCTGCTCGCATATGCGCAGATGCCCACTGCCTCCTGGCACAGAATGCGCAACCCTGTGCCACCCTGCTTGTTGATGTAAAATATCGCCACCTAGTTGTTGGTCTGATTGGTGCTGCAGGTGGTGGCAAAAGACCCGAAAGGCTAGGCTATTACACGGAGCTCCACGAAATTGATCTGCTGTAGACTCTCTGCCTGTGTGGATAGCAGAGGAAGAAAATAATTTTTTAAACAAGAAGATACCCAATGGCCCGACACAGGCTGTGTTTCGTTATGCCTTCATCAGGGGCTTATTTGGCTGGGCTACAAGCATAAAAACATACAGTCGACGACAAAATACGTAAATATGAAAATAAATCAATTATAATAAGTAAAACAAAAACACCAATATAATCACTTGACATACACAGATAGGATTAGAATGTTTCTCCTTTCCTTGGTTCCGCTGATCTCTTTCTAGTGCTGCGCTGTTTTATTTTTCATAAAGAACAATTTTTTCACAATGGTTTGTCACATATTTTTATCCACTTTTCTTTAGTGATACAGATCCTTTTGAGAAATTCATAGGAACACAGAGGTAAGCTCCCATCTTATTATTAGTCACACCTTTGTTTTGCCTTTTTAAACATTAGTTTTTTTATTTTTAATGATTCACTCTTTTGTCACATGTCTCTTTTCAATATATTTTAACATATTTAATCACAAATATGGTTTTGTACTACTAGTGAGTTTTAACTATCATGATGTCTTATTTGTTTTGATACCGACTTTCCTTATGCTGTTTATGGATGCTATTATATGTGTATAATTTTTTAAATTTCATGGTGTTTTTGTTTTACTTATTATAATTGATTTATTTTCATTCATATTTACGTATTTTATTGTTGACTATATGTTTTTAAGCTTGTAGCCCAGCCAAATAAGCCCCTGATGAAGGCATAACGAAACACGGCCTGTGTCGGACCATTGGCTATCTTCTTGTTTAATAAATTATTTTCTTCCTCTGCTATCCATGCTTTGGACTGGTTCTTTTTGCTTCACGTGGATTTGTGTTTTTGTGTTGGACTGACTCTCTGCCTGTGACCAGCTGTCCTGAGTGCAGAGGTTGTCGCAATGGGCTCCCCAACCCATCAGGGAGGCGTCTATAGTGAGGACCCTCTGGGGGGCGGGAGCTTGAAAGGGCATCTCAACCTGCAGGAGCTGGAGATCTTGCTACCAACTGAGGTGGTCAGCTAGCAGGCGGGTCATTTTGACCCTGTCCCGGAGCCGTCCTGTTGCCTGAGCCCATTGGGCCCGCCGCATGTGTAGGCAAGCGTCCAGGGTGATATGGACCGTGGATGCCATGTGGCCCAACAGGCGGGGCAGGAAGTGGGCAGGCACTGACTGATGGCATTGTACATCTGCGGCCAGCACACTGAGATGTTTGGCCCTGTCCAGGGGAAGGAAAGCCTTGGGTGTCCAACCACACCCCTATGAACTCCAGGCTCTGTGTCAGGAGGAGATGGGAATTGGGGTAGTTTATCACAAACCCCAAGTGTTGTAGGAAGAGAATGGTGCAGACTGAGACCTGCTGCACTTCGGCCGCAGTGATCTCTTTTGTAAGTCAGTCGTCCAGGTAGGGGAAGACAAATATCCCCTGGAGGCATAGATAGGCTGGAACCACAGCCAGGCACTTGGTGAACTGCCTTGGGGCGGAAGGGAGGCTGAAGGACAGAACCCTGTATTGGTAGTAGTCCCCACCATACCACTAACCTGAAGTACTCCCTGTGGTTTGGGTGGATGATGAATGTGTGTATAACGTATCCTTCAGGTCTAAGGAGCATAGCCAGTCTCCCTGCTGGAGGTATGGCAGCAATGTTCCAAGGGACAGCATTTTGAACTTCTCCCTCACAAGAGCCTGTTGAGATCCCGCAGGTCTAAAATGGATCGAAACCCCCTGATCATCTTAGGTACCAGGAAGCAGCAGGAGTAGAACCTTTTGCCCCTGAGGCGTGTGGGTACCGGTTCCACTGCCCAGTCCTCCAGAAGACCATCCAGGTTCCTGCTGAAGCAGAGCCCAGTGAAGGGGAGTCCTCACGTGCTCTTCCAGGAAGAACGCTGCAGGGCTAGATCTCCCGGTGGAAGAGAGACTATGCCCATGTAGTAAAAAAAAAAAACCCTCCATGTTGCATCGGGGGCGCCGACTGGGGTTTGGGGGTCTTGGGCTTACGAGGGCTATGCCCCTGTCCTTTGACCTGCCTAGTGGCCTAGTGGTTGGGGCAAGGTACTTCAGGCCGGAAGGTCGGGGGTTCAAATCCCACTAGAGGACAGCAACCTTGGGCCGGAAGGACTGGGGTTTCTAGTCCCACAGGTGCTCCTTGTGGTCTTGGGCAAGCCACTTAACCCTCCATAGCCCATGTTCCCTGTAAAATAGTTATCTCCAAGTTATAATGCCCTGTTCAATGTCATTTCAGTTTGTTCAATGTAAACTGCACTGATGCAGAAAAGCGCGGTATATAAGAGAATGTAAATAAATAAAAAAATAAATAAAATAAATAACCCTGTTGAGGAGTTGGGGCAAGTTTCCGTAAATCTTCCTCTTCTTCAGTTAAAGGGGCTTTTTAACCAAAGCCTTCTGCTGGGAAAAGTCAGCAGTCTTCTTAGAGAGCCTGGACCTGGGTCAAGAACTCTGACTAACTCAGCAGCCTAGTCTGTCATGGGTTTGTCAAAGAGATTCTTCCCCTGACAAGAGACATCGACCAGCTTGTCCTGAACCCACTGCTCCAGGTCGCAGGATTGTAGCCAAGCCTGGCACCAGTCACTAATACCCGCCGCAGCTACTCGCCGCCAACTCAAAGCAGTCATAGGCTGCTCAAGTCATGAATTTAGAGCACTCTGACAGCTGTGGCTAGGGTCCAGAACCACTGGAGGGGTTCCTCAGAGAGAACAGCCAAGAAACCGGAGAGCTCCTTCACCAGGTCCCGCAAATACATGCCCAAGTACAGCTGGTAAGCCTGGATCCAGCCAATGAGAATCGAGCCCTGGAAGCACTTTCTGCCCAGGGCGTCCATGACGCGGGCCTCCTTACACAGAGGCACTGAGGAGTGCATCTTATGGCTCTTGAACAGACGCATGGCCGACTCCACCACCATGGAGTTATGGGGTAGCTATGCCTTCTGGAAGCCAGGGCGGACCCAGTAATTAGAATCCAGCCACCTGCTCATTATGGACACAGAGGCAGAGGTCTCCCACATACCGAAGAGTAGCCGTTCCAGGATGGGAGGGAATGGGCACCATAAGTTCCTCCTTCAGGGAAGCCTCGTATTGGAGGATCTTGAGGTCCTCCATCCAAGGGTCTAGGAGTGGCCTAGTGGTTGGGGCAAGGTACTTCAGGCCGGAGGGTCAGGGGGTCAAATTCCACTAGAGGACAGCAACCTTGGGCCGGAAGGACTGGGGTTTCTAGTCCCACAGGTGCTCCTTGTGGTCTTGGGCAAGCCACTTAACCCTCCATAGCCCATGTTCCCTGTAAAATAGTTATCTCCAAGTTATAATGCCCTGTTCAATGTAATTTCAGTTTGTTCAATGTAAACCACCTTGATATCATGAAAGGCGGTATATAAGAAATGTTACATACATAAATAAATAAATAAACCAACCATCTTGAACCTCTTGTACTAGGAACTTGTTGAGTTTCTGGAGATCTAGGATTGGACGGAACCCCCCAGCCGTTTTGGGAATAAGGAAGTAACAGGAGTAAGACCATAATCTTTCCTTGTGTGCAGGGAACAAGTTCTATGGCACCCTGTCTTAGAATGGCGGTGACTTCCTGTCACAACAGATCCCGATGGAGAAGGTCTAAAGAATATGCCCCTCGAAAGAAGGGAGGGGGTAACTGGACGAAGTGGAACAAGTAGCCCTTGAGGATGTCCTGTGGAGCCCAGGGTTCTGAAGTTATGAGGGCAAAATGGACCAGTCTGCCTGCAATGTGAGAAGGCTGGGGGTCCTTCAGGAGCAGTGTTCTCTAGGAAGCAGTCAAAAGCTAGCTCTAGACTGGGGCTGCGGAGCTGGTTGTGGCTTAGAAGGTTTAGGTCTCTTGGGTTGGAGAAGAGCTTGAGGCTTATGCTGACACTGGTGAGCATGGTAGGGCACGTAAACCAGATAGGAGGGGTAATACTTCTTCGTAGGATAGAAGGGTTTCTTTACAGAGGCTTTCTTCCTAGAAGGATCTACTGTTTTACAGGAATGACGCTTCATGGTAAAGTCACCTGTCTCGATTTCACCAGCTTTCTTCCTCCAGCCCTTACCAAAGAGGTTTTCATCTCTACAAGGAATGTCCACTAGCTTGTCTTGGACCCATTGGTCCACGTCTGAAGACTGCAACCAAATCAGCCTTCTGGCTCCAATGCCCACTGCTGCAGTTCTGCTAGTAGACTCAAAAGCTGCTCTAGTGATGAATTTAGAACAGTCTTGACCATGCTTAATCAAGGTCAGAAGGCCTTTTGTTTCTCTGAAGGGATAAGAGCAGAGAACTCATCAGTATCCTTTACAATGTCTCTGAGGAAAATGCCCATATAAAACATATAGGAATACATACGGGAAGCCACATCGATGTCTGGAAGCATCGGCGGCCAAAGGCATTGAGGGTATGGAATTCCCTTCCAGGAAGAACTGAGGAGTGGTTCTTAGTACTCTTAAGCCAGCGCAGAGCCAACTCAACCACCATAGAATGGTGAGGGAGCTTTCTGGAAGCTCAGGGAACCGGGAACCCTGTATATGGTGTCCAGTATCTTGCTCACCGAGGGAATGGATAGAGGGGTCACCCACCTCTGAAAAATTAGGTCCTGTAAAATACGATGGACCGGAAGAATGGTATCTCCAATTCTTCAGCTCTCTGTTCCTTCTCAGTGCCCATGGAGACCAAGAGAGTCCTAGCCATGTCATGGATAAAGTCCTGGAAGGACATGTCCTCCGGTGGGGACAGACGGTGCTCATGAGGCGGTAAAGGGTCTGACACCACATCACGGTGCCACTGTGAAACAGGGGACATTGCTTCCAATTCCCAGGCATCAGAATCAGAAAGGAAGTCAAAATAGCGGCGATCACTATCGCACCTCTGGCACCGATGGACGATCTCGATGACAGTCCTGAGCCGTCAGAACTATAGACGCTCAATGCCCGTTTCTCCTGCAGCTGATGGGATTCATCTGGTTCTAGGCTCAGTATGAACCCAGAGGATCCCAATGACAGTGGGTCCAGGCTAGGCATCGAGACCTAGGTTGCCGAGAGCTTTAAAATGCCCAATTCCAGGCCCAGTATTGAGACCTGGGCTCCCCAGGGCCTCAAGGCCACCAGCACGAATGCTGCCAGGAGCGCAGCCAAATTCCTCTTGATGGTCAGCATGCACTGTTCGAGGGAGATAGTGGACTCCAGTGCAGTATTCTGGATCACCGTTCCAGACAACAGAACCGGAGGCTCTCCCAAGGTCGAAGCCTGAGTAGCACTCTGAAGCCCTTTCTTCTGCTTTGGAGGTGGATTCCTCCAACCGGAGCCATTTAGCTGGCCACTCTTCGTTCTCAGGATCGGAATCCTGCCAAGGAGAGCTCCAGTGTCGATGTCTGAAGGAGAGATCCCGGGAATCAGCATCAGTCCTCGACGTTGAAGGCTGACGCACCAATGCAACTTCGGTGGCTGTTTTTTTTCTTACCACAGCCTTTCAATTCCGAGGGAGCGTGGGAACCAAGTGAAGAACAGGAGTCCCGAGAAGGCATCAATGTCAAAGAAGAGTGTGCTGAGGCTACTGAGTCAGAGCCAAAAAGATTCTTGCATTGCTTTTCCCAGTTTTTTAACCCTTTTCTTGTCATTTGCTGACACAAAGTACAAGAGTCCGGATTATGATCAGACCCCAAGCACTGTAAGCACCAATTGTGCTTGTTACTAGCTGAAATAGTTACATTTAGTATACTTCTTAAAACAGCTAGCTGGCTTCTCTATGTCATGAAACACAGCCTTTGCCAGCTCAAAAGAATCAAGAGCGGCCTGGACAATGAAAAAACCCACAGGAACCACAAGGTAAAAAGAAAAAAATAGAAATAAGGGAAATGCCCAAAAGGGCACAGGCATTGACAAACGACAGTACTGAAGTAGATGGGAAGGGGGAAAAAAAAAGAAAAAAGAAGCACCCTGAAGGGCAAGGAGAAAAAGTTTTAACTATAGTGAAAGGACAAGCAACCATAGGGATCTGCAGAAAAACTGATTGAGCAGAATCACTGGGAGGGCAGGAAGGCATGCACGAAGGGATGTTTCCCAAATACTTCCTATTGGATGCTAGGGAGTGTTCCCGCGCAGGCTCTGTCAGGGGATGTTCCCCCCCCCCCCCCTCAATATGTGAAGACTGTATTCCCGCTTGTTCCTGGAAATAAAAAGTGTGTTTAATTTAAAAAAAAAAATCTATCAGCAACCCAGGATAGGAAAAAGCAAACGTTTTATACAAGACTCCACTGAATATGAGTGTCAAAAAACATTTAAGTACATAACCATATAGAATGAAGGTTAGAGGAACAAATTCCACTGCAGAAAACAATTCAATGATAACTAATTCTGCATGAGATTAGTTTATATCAATGAAAGGAGACAGGGACCAAAAACGGTTAACTGAATCACAACTGCCCAAACAATTATACTGAGTAACAGTTGCCACAGTGGATTACTTAAAACAAAATAAAGTAAGAAGTGAAGCTTAAAAAAGGGGGGGGAGGGGGTTAGGACAGGCAAACAAACATATCACTGCTCATCACCTGTGCTAACCCCAAGTCCACTGCTCCAAACACAAAACAAACAGCCTAAGAACCAAATCTGAAAGACAAAACGAAAACTTGCCTTTATAGCCAAATCCAGCAAAAGTAACAGATATTAGAGTAAAACTGCAGACCTGCACACAATAGCATTTAAGAGAGTGACAACTTCTTCAAAAGCCCAACACCAGCATCAGGTTTAAACTATCGTGAGAGGGGAGCTCACATTACTGAGAAACACAGTACAACATCAAACTACTTCTTAGAAAGTCTTTTATTTAAAAAAAAGGCACCACAAAAAAAATGTGTGGGAGTGGTTGTTATCCTCCAAAAACCAAAATATAAAAAAATGTTTTTGAAAGCCATGAAAAATGAGTGTCACTACTGCAAAAAAGGGGAACCCATAAAGAGATAAAGGAAAGAAAGAAAATGGAGGGAAAAAAAAGAAAAGAAAAAAGAAGGAAAGAATGAAGTGTAGGACACTAGGAGCTGCTAAATTCAAAACTAAATTCTAACTGAACAGAAACAAAAACAACCCTATGCATACAGCAAGGAAGCAGTTACCTGTAATCATAAAGAGAAATAACAATCACTTAAAAAATATAAACCATAAAGATATCTATTGTATAAAAACCCCATAAATACATATGATAATTATTAAATATAAACAATAAATATATATCATCAATTAAAGCAGGATAAATGATAATATAACATATAAGCCAATCGTAAACACAAAATCGAATCATATGGTATAAAAACAATAAAAACAAACAATAAATAAACACACCCTCAATAAAACATAGTACATGGTAAAACATAACATAAGCCAATCATAGAGCAATATAAAACATCAGTATTAAAAAAAATAATTTAAAAAAAACAAGATAAAAAATTCCCACAGAATTAGTAATAAAAAAATATAAACTCTAGATACAAAATAAAAAATGGAAGAACCAAATTAAAAAAATGGAAAAAGTCAAACAAAGGCAAAACAATAATTAGGAAAAAATAAAAACAAATCAGAAATAAGAAATTGTAGGAGGATTAACTCCTCCTGTAATATCACCAAACAAATATTCCTTTTACCAGGTTGAGATCACAAGGAGAAACTGTATTAAATTCAAAATTTAATTTTTGTTCCTCTTTAAGCAGGAGGCAATCAATGTTTCCTCCACAACAAGATACTCATTAACTTCAGAACACATCTTTAAAGACGAAAAAACATGGCTCTTCACCTGACAATGTTCTAAACATTTCCTAATGCAATGTTTGTGTTCAATCCATCATTCTCTATGCAATTTCCTTTTAGTTTTTCCAACATAAAGCAAACCACAAGTACAAATGATCCTATAAACAACATTAGTGGTATTACAGTTAGAAAAACTTTGTAACTTTCAGGCCCATTCAGAGAAGAGGACTGGAAAATGCCGTTACAATCAACTGATAATACATACAGCAATTCCCACATTGGAAATGTCCTTTTGTGGAGGAGATAGGTGGAGCCTCAGGCAAAGGAGACTAGTTTATCCCTTAAGTTCTGGGGTCTGGTAAGAGCAAATAAACGCTCATTGCTAAAACATTCCAGATCTTGAAAAATGTGCCAATGGCTTTGAAATTGTTTTTAATTCATCAGCCAAATACGAAAACTTTAAAGGGCATACCCCTTTTAGTGCATCCAGTTTTGATCGGGGTAAGCCCTTTCTTTGAATATCATTGTGATGTCCTCTGTAGCTCAAAATCCTCATCTGTTATTCATTTTCTTCAGTGCTGCATGGAGTTAATTCCTCCTTATTTGCACCTAGAGGCCCTTGGCTTGCCCCTGATGAAGGCTTTGGTCGAAACTTGTTGGATATATTTAACTTTGTACTTTTGGCAGAGACTTGAAGACCAGCGGATATTTCAAACACTTTTGGTGCACATAATTCGATTTTCATACCTTATATGGCTATAATAAATGTACAATATTTTTTATTGGCTGTTGCTCACTTATATTAATTTGGAACTGATTTTGTGCTGTTCATAAATACCTTTCTGCTGTTTTATATGACTGTTTTAGTGCAGTTAGGCATATCTCTCTTTTGCTTGGACTTTGTCGATTATTGGTATTACCACACTCTCTCTCATATAATTTACAACATAAGAACATAAGAATATAAAATATGTCATAATGGGGTCCATCAAAACCAGTATTCTGTTTCCAACAGAAGCCAATCTAGGTCACAAATACCTGTCACATTCCCAAAAGATATACAGATTCCATGTTGCATGTCAAATGGGTAAGTAGTAGATTTCCCCTGTCCTCTTTAATAATGGTTTATGGACTTTTCCTCCAGGAACTTGTCTAAACCTCTTTTTAATCCAGCTACACTAACAGTTTTTATTACCTCCTCTAGTAATGAATTCCAGAGTTTGATTACGCGTTAAGTGATAAACTATTTTCTCTGAGTAGCCTTAAATGTGCTTCATTGTAGTCTATGTTTTGAAGGAATAAACAACCAATCTATGTTTACCCGTTCTACTCCATTCATTATTTTATAGACCTCTATCGTATCTCCCCCTCAGCTGTCTCTTTTCCAAGATGAAGAACCCTAACCTTTAAAGCCTTTCTTTGTAGGGATATCCTTCTATTCCTTTTACCATTTTTGTAATTGTTTTCTGTGCCTTTTCTAATCTGCTATATCCTTTTTAAGATATGGTGACCAGAATTGCACACAATATTCAAGATGTGGTTGCACCATGGAGTTATCCCCAGTTATCCAAGTTCATTCCCTGTTACCTGTAAACTTAACATATGTTCATGCTTAAGTACAATTTGTTAAAATGTAAACCGCGCTGATGACGAAGAGTGCGGTATATAAAAGATGTTAAATAAATAAATAAATAAATAAATATCATCATCTTTCGTTTTATTCTCCATTCCTTTCTCAGTGTTCTATTTTCTTTCTTGACCACTGCAGTATACTGGGCAGAGGATTTCAATATATTATCCACGATAATGTCTAAATCCTTTTCCTGGGTGGTGGTTCCTAATGTGGAACTTTGTATTGTGTGTATCTGTAGTCTGGGTTGTTCTTCCCTAAATGCGTAACTTTGCACTTGTCCACATTAAATGTCATTTAGCATTTAGACGCCCAGTCTCCCAATTTTTCAAGGTCCTCTTGCAATTTTTTACAATCCTCTTGTATTTTAACAACTTTGAATAATTTAGTATCATCTTCAAATTTGATCACCTCACTCGATATTCCCATTTCCAGGTCATTTATGAATATGTTAAAAAGCAGTGGGTCCAGCACAGATCCCTTGGGTACTCCACTATTCACCTTTCTCCATTGAGAAATTTGGCCATTTAGCCCAACCTTCTGCTTTCTATCTTTTAACCAGTTCTTAATCCACAATAGTTCACTGCCTCCTATCCCATGACTTTTTAATTCCACCAAGAGTCTCTTATGAGGGACTTTGCCAAAGGCTTTTGGAAAATAGAGATGCACTATATGAACCAGCTCACCTTTATCTACCTGTTTATTCACACCTTCAAAAAGAAATGAGAGATGGGTGAGACAAGACCTTCCTTGCCTAAATCCATGTTGGCTTTCTGCCATTAAACAATGATTTAATGATTTAAACAATATGTTCAATAATTTTGTTTTTTTATAATGGTTTCAACCATTTTGCATAGTACTGGATGGCAAGCTCACAGGTTTGTAGTTTCCCAGATCAAAATGGAACCCTTTTTAAAAATTGGTGTTACATTTGCCACTCTCCAATCTTCAGGTAATACGGATTATTTCAATGATAGTTCACAGATCATATAGTAGGTCTGCAATCTCATATGTCCATTCTTTCACAGATTACGGTTATCTTCAATTTAAATTTCTTTGTTGCAAGGGTAAAAAAATACCTCAGTATTGCAATCCACAGAATATATGAATTTATATACTGTAGAATCCACTGGATTAATGAACTTATTTACCACGTAACTCACAAGTACGGCATCTCCCACATTTAGAATGCCCCAAACCAACATGATTCCTACTCATAATTCTTTCACTGGAGTTCTAAGAGTTCATAGAAAGCTTGTGCACCATTTTCACAGAATTCTAAGCAAAGTGTAATATGCAAGCAATGATGACAGAGTCGACAGACATGCAAGTAAAATGGAATTTGAATTACAAGGTAACATGGCATGTTTAATGGTAATGTTCTAAGTCAGTATGAAGATCCAAGAACAGCATTATGAAAGGCTAGCCAGATGTGATGCGGAAAGCATAGTTACTCACCTATAACAGGTGATCTCCAGGAACAGCAGGAATTTAGTCTTCACATATGGGTGATGTCGTTACCGACGAAGCTTGCATGGGAATGCTCCCCAGCATCCAATAGGAAAGCTTTTGAGAGCATCCCACTGCTCCTGCATAGCTGCCTTTCTGCCTTTCAAGCTCTCCCTTCTCAGTTGAGTTTGTAGCTGAGATAAAAGGAGAGAAGACAACCTACTACTCCTAGGGGAAAAAGGTGTGTTGTGAAGATTAACTTCCTGCTGTTCCTAGATCATCTGCTACAGGTGAGTAACTATGCTATCTCCAGGAACAATCAGGAAAGCGTAGTTACTCACCTGTAACAGGTGTTCTCCAAGAGCAGCAGGAATCAGTCCTCACATATGGGTGACGTCGGCGCCGACACAGCCCCCATGCGGAGCATTTCCCCAGCTTTCAAAGAAAGCCTTTGGGAATGCAGCACACATGCGCGGTCCCCTTCCCGCCCAAGGGTGCCATCTTGCTCAGTCTGATGACATAGCTAAAAGACAGTAAAACACAAATTGAAGCTCATGACTGCAACTTCAGGGGAGGAGGGAGGGTCATGAGGACTGATTCCTGCTGCTCCTGGAGAACACCTGTTACAGGTGAGTAACTACGCTTTCTCCAGGACCAAGCAGGAAGTCAGTCCTCACATTTGGGACTCCCCAGCTTCAGGCTACCAGGAACCCAAAGTTGAAAATTAGCTGCCTCTAGAGCCTCAGCACCCATGAAAGAATCTTCTCTGAGAACGCCCCCGTACGGTAACCCAACACAACGGCCGGAGGGTAGGAGTTACCTAAACCTCAAAGAGATTACGGAGTACCGCCTGTCCGAAAGCACTGTCCCTGCGGGACTCCCTCTCGAGGCAGTAATGGGCCGCAAAAGTCTGGCTCGAAGACCAAGTGAGGGCTCCGCAGATGTCAGCCAACAGAACAGAGCGGAGATGAGCTACTGACACGGCCTTCGCCCTGACACAGTGGGCCGTGACTCGACCCTGCAAGGAGAGGCCGACTGCCCTGTAAGCCCAGGCGATACAGTCTGCTAACCAAATGGATAATGTACGCTTGGAGACAGGTAACCCCAGCTTATTAGGGTCAAAAGATACGAAGAGATGAACAGCCCTTCGGTGTCCCAGCATACGGTAAAGGTAGAAGGACAATGCCCGCCTACAGTCCAGGGTATGCAAGACCATTTCAGCCCGGCTGGCATGCGGCCTGGGAAAGAAGGTCAGAAGAACCACCTCCTGATTGAGGTGGAAGGAGACGACCACCTTTGGAAGGAACTTAGGATGAGACCGTAAGACCACCCTGTTCCTATAGAACCGTGTGTACGGTCTATCAGAAACCAGAGCCTGTAGCTCACTCACACGTCTGGCCGAGGTAAGACCTACCAAGAACACCTTCCAGGAAAGGAAGCATAAATGACAGGTAGCCATCGGCTCAAACGATGGGCAAGTAAGTTGTTGCAAGACCACATTCAAATCCCACTCGGGGGCTGGTGGACGAATCGGAGGATTGAGCAAAAGCAGGCCTCTGAGGAAGCGGGCCACTAAGGGGTGGACCGACAGAGACTGGCCCTCCACCGGCGAGTGGTTCGCTGACAGAGCACCGAGGTGGACCCGAACAGAGTTGGATTTAAGGTCTAGGTCCGACAGGTGAAGCAGATACTGCAGCACCACTGGTACCAGGCACGAAAAATGATCCTTTTGGCGCTGATTACACCAGGTGGAGAACGTACGCCATATGAGGGCATAAGATTTCCGGGTGGATTGTCTCCTAGAGTCCAAAAGCACCTCCTCCACTTCCCTAGGTAGATGTAAGGGGGCTAGAACTACCCTTTCAGCAGCCAGGCCATCAGATTGAGGGACTGGAGTTTGGGGTGCAGGAGAGATCCCTGATCCTGAGACAGGAGATCGGGTTGCACCCCCAGAGGGAGTGGAGTGTCCACTGCCAATTGCAGAAGGAGTGGAAACCACGGTTGCCTCGGCCATCTGGGGGCTACCAGGATTACCGAGGCCTTGTACCGAAGAACCTTGAATAGGGTTCGGGCTATAAGAGGCGTTGGAGGAAACGCATACAGTAGGCCCGTAGACCAAGAGATTAGGAAGGCATATGCTGCTATTCACAGAGGATGCGGTTGTCTGAACAGAACTTGGGTAGCTGACGGGTCAGTGGACTGGCAAAGAGATTTATGGTTGGAAGACCCCATTTTAGGAAGATCTGCTGGACCACTAGGGGATTCAAATGCCATTCGTGAGGCTGTAGAATCCTGCTCAACCTGTCTGCCAGGTAATTTTCTTGGGCAGGTAGATAAACTGCCTTCAGAAACATGCCTTGCTTGACTGCCAAGACGCACAGGGCTTGTGCCTCCTGACACAGAAGCCTGGATCCTGTGCCTCCTTGTTTGTTCACATAGAACATTGCTACTTGGTTGTCTGTCTGAATCAAGACAGACTGGTGAGGGAGGACATGAGAGAAAGCCTGTAGAGCCAAGCGAATAGCTCGCAACTCCAACAGATTGAATTGCTGTGTGGCCTCCCAAGGGGACCAGAGGCCCTGAGTGCATGACCCCTGGCAATGTGCACCCCAACCCTGAAGAGAAGCAATGGTCATCAGCACCTGTGTGTGTGGCGGTGCCTGGAAAGGCACCCCTTTGACCAGGTTCGGGAGATGCAGCCACCACTGCAGGGGGGCTGCTAGTAGCTTGGACACTCTTACTTTGTCTCTTAAGTCTTCGGTGACCTGTATCCTCCGGGGGGGGACCTTCTCCGAGGCTCGGACTCCAGTGAGTCTGATGGGACGCACGAGGTCCGGAAAGTGTCCCGGGACTCCTCGTCCTCCATCTCCCACTCCGACCCCTTCGAGGAAGAATCGAGCGGCTCCAGTCGGGCGGGCACCGATGCCATCCGTCCCGACGCCGGTGGTACTGGCGTCGACAACCTCAGCCCCATATGGGAGGCCGAGGGGGACCTTGGCTGAGGATCGACTCGAGACCGCATCGATTCGAGGATCAGCTCGGCCTCCGGGGTCAACTTGGATGTCGAGGTCCCGGTGGTCGGGGCAGATTGACCGGTCAAACCGGCGATCAGCACCCGCTGCTGCTCCATGAAGGCAGCCAAGCTGCTCTCCAAGGCCATCAACCTGAGTCCGAGCTCAGGAGACTCAGCAGTCCCCGACTCGGGCCCCGACGTCGGCTCCCCCGGAGGAGAGTCCACGAGGACAACAGCACTCACGTGACTCGGGGACTCCAGCTCCACACGAGGCAACTTGGCAGGCCTCTCCGACTCCGAAGACCCAGGATGGCAGACGGGACTATGCGACCTGACCCTCGAGGGGCCAAGAGCATCCATCGACGCCGCCCTCGCAGGTTTCTTCTTCCTTCTGTGTTCCAGAGAAGGAGACCCCGCTCAGAGGAGCCTCGACGATGCTCGGGGTCGGACTCCCGAGACATCGAGGCCTCTGACAAAGTCTGGGCCTGGCTGGATGCGGAGTCAGAGAAGATCCTTTCCCGTTGATGTTGACGGCTCCTCAGCCCCTTAGACGACATCTTGCCGCACAGGCCACAGATCATCAGGTCATGATCAGGCCCAAGGCACCGGAGGCAGCAGTCGTGTGTGTCGGTGAGAGAGATCAGTTTCTTACACCGATCACACTTCTTGAACCCGCTGGCAGCCATCGGGGGAAAAAGGGCCCCTGCAAGGTCAAAAGACCGGGCTGCCAGTGAAAAAGAGAAAAAAAAAGCGTGAACGCTAGTCTCGAAGGACAAAAACTGAAAAACTAGCTCCGGGCTCGATACCGGTGTACCGTGCCCAGGCGGGAAGGGAAACCAGCATCGAACCGGGCAAAAAACCACAAATCCACGTAGGAAAAATCAACTTTTTACCGGGTGACAACGACACACGTCCGTCGGGCTCCGTGGATAAAAGAAGACTGAGCAAGATGGCACCCTTGGGCGGGAAGGGGACCGCGCATGTGCGCTGCATTCCCAAAGGCTTTCTTTGAAAAATGGGAAAATGCTCCGCACGGGGGCTCCGTCGGTACCGACATCACCCATATGTGAGGACTGACTTCCTGCTTGGTCCTGGAGAATGTAGTCTTCACATATGGGACTCCCTAGCTCGAAGATGCCAGAAAGATGACCTCAGAGTCAGCTGTGGAATCACAGGTATAATTAACAAGGTCATGTATCCTCCAAGGATGTCTGGTATCAAAACCCAGGATGGAGGTAGGAGTTGATCCTGATAGAGATGCTGGAGAACAGCTTGGCCAAACAAGGCATCCCGGCGAGAGTCCTTGTCCAGGCAATAGTGAGCAACACAAGACCAAGTTGCTGCTTTGCATATTTCATCAATAGCTACAGAGCGTAGATTTGCCATAGAGGCAGACATGGCTCAAACGTTATGTGCAGTGACGTGACCCTCGAGAGAGAGTCCTGCCTTTTCATAAGCAAAGGAAATGCAGTCCGCTATCCACCTGGAAAGAGATCATTTGGATACTGGCAAACCCAGGTGACTCAAGTCAAAGGAGATGAAAAGTTCGGAAGCTTTTCTGTGCTCTTGAGTTCTCTGGAGATTAAAAGCTAAGGCACATTTGCAATCCAGAGTGTGGAGGGTTGCCTCTGCCCTAGAGGAATGAGGTCTAGGGAAAAAGACAGGAAGGTAGACTGACTGGTTTAAATGGAAGGGCAAGACCACCTTCAGCATAAAGTGAAGATTAATCCTAATGACTACCTTATCAAGATGGAATCGTGTATAAGAAGGGTCAGCTACCAAGGTCTGGAGCTCATTAATGCGTCTTGCTGAAGTGAGGGCAATAAGGAAAGTGACCTTCCACATGAGAAACTTCAATGAGGTAGTGGCTAGAGGTTCAAAGGGCGGTTTGAGAAGCTGTCCTAAAACAATATTAAGATCCCATACCATTTGAGGGGGCTTAATGGGAAGATTGGTTAATAGAAGACACCTCATGAAGCATGCTACAAGTGGTTGAGAAGAAATGGGCTGGCCATCTAAGGGCATATGAGAGGGCGCAATTGCACTTAGGTGTACTCTTACCGAATTGGTTTTGAGTCCAGAAGAAGATAGGTGGAGGAGATACTCAAGTAATACCTCCACCAGAGCTGAGAAGGGGTTAAGATCCCTCTCAGAACACCAGAGAGAGAATCTGCACCACTTGAAGGCATAGGAACGCCTGGTGGATGGATTCCAAGAAGCTAAGAGGACATACTTAACCTCCTGGGAAAGGTTAATGTCCTGGAAGGCTATGCCTTCAGCAGCCATGCTGTGAGATGGAGTAACTGCGGAATGGGATGGAGCAACGTCCCCTCCTCCTGAGAGGGGAGATCTGGAGTAGAACCCAGATCTATGCGTTGAGCACGAGATAGACGTAGGAGGACAGGATACCAAGGTTGTCGTGGCCAGCGTGGGGCCATGAGTATCATGTAGCCCCTGTCTCTCTGGAGTTTGAAAAGAGTCTTGGGAATGAGAGGGAAGGCATATAGGAAAGCCCTGACCCCAGTGGAAGTGAAAAGCAACCACCTGCTGGCTGTCCGGTGCAGGAGTTCTGAAGCAGAAGCGAGGAAACTTGACATTCTGAGGATTTGCAAACAAGTCTATCTCTGGGGTTCCCCAGATTTGAAAAATGTGAGCGACTTTGTCTGCATGGAGAGACCACTCGTGGGGAAGGAGGACTCGACTCAGTTTGTCCACCAAGACATTGTGTTTGCCCGGAAGATACACCACATGCAGATGAATGCGATACTAAATGGCAAAAGACCACAGATGCAGGGCCTCACTGCAGAGGGTCCAAGAACCTGTTCCGCCATGCTTGTTCAAGTAGAACATGACTACTTGATTGTCCGCCTGGACTAGAACTGTGCAGAATCGAAGATGGTCCTGGAACACTTTGAGAGCATTGTGAATGGATCTGAGTTCCAGCAGATTTATGTGGAGTCATGACTCCTGATGCGACCAGAGCCCCTGAGTGGAGAGATTGTACAGATGAGCTCCCCAGCCCAATCTGGATGCATCCGTCGCCAAATGTGCTGGCATCTGAAAAGGTGACCCTACCAGGAGGTTTTCTGGAGATTACCATTGCTGGAGAGACGAGATTAGGTGGGTAGAGACCATTATTTTGTCTCCCAGGCAACCCGATGCCTGAGACCACTGGGAAGCCAGTGTCCATTAAGCTGTGTGCATATGTAAACGAGCATATGGAACATCTACCGTTGATGCCATATGGCCCAGAAGCTGTAGCATTTCTCAAGCAGTGAGAATGTTTTTGAGGCATGCCTGAGATGCTAACTGATTGAGTCGAGCACAGTGGAGTTGGGGCAGAAACGCCTTTGATTGCCGAGTGTCTAGGAGAGCCCCTATAAACTCAAGAGTTTGAGAGGAGACGAGTTGGGACTTTGGAAGATTTATTACACATCTCAAGTGTTATAGCACCTGCATGGTACACGAGAGGGAAAGGCTGGCCTCTACAGAGGTGCTTGCTCGAATGAGCCAGTCTTCTAAATAAGGGAAGACAAATATCTGGAGAGTCCTTAGGAATGCGGCTACCTCCACCATGCATTTTGTGAAGACTCTTGGGACAGAGGCGAGGCCGAAAGGCAGGACTCTGTATTGATAATGTCTCCCCTGGAACATCAAGTGCAGGAACTTTCTGTGATGTGAGTGAATAAGTATGTGAGTGTATGCCTCCTTTAGATCTAGAGAACACAGCAAATCCTGACTCTGGAGATTGGGGAGAAGGGCCCCTAGGGAGATCATTTTGAACTTCTCCCATAGTAAGTACTTGTTCAGTTTTCTGAGGTTCAGAATGAGCCTGTACCCTCCTGTTTTCTTTGGAATGAGGAAGTATGGAGAATAAAAGCCCATTCCCTGCTGGGATGGTGGAACCTTCTCTATTGCGTCCTGTAAGTGAAGGAAGGTGACCTCTTGCAGCAACAGAGTAGTGAGAGGGGGCTGACAGCGAAACTCTCAGAGGAGTCCAGGTGGGTAGACTTCATAGATGAAACTTGTACCCCTCCCGTACTATGGACAATGTTCACTGCTCTTATGTGATAAGATTCCACCTGTGGGCAAAGTGACAGAGTCTGATGGGGATGTGGACAGGATCTGGAATCTCCAGAGGCAGAGCTACTATGTTCTCTAGAAAAGAGTCAAAAACTCTGAGTAGGCTGGGTCTACTGAGGTGGCTGTGACTTAGGAGTCTGAGCCTTTTTCTGCTACTTTGATGGTTGCTGCCCCTTTTGAGGAGCATGATGTTGACACTGTACAGCAGGAGTTTAAGGAGGATAGTGTTTCTTCTTATTATTGAAAAAAAGCTTTTTTCCTGCTTTTTTCCTAGCTGGGTTGGCAGTAGCTCTACATAGCCTATTAAGAGTGGTGTTCTCGGATTCTAACTGAGAGGCCTTGTCCTAGCAATCCTTGCCAAAAAGATTTTCACCAGTGCAAGGGATATTACCCAGCTTATCTTGAAACCATTGCTCAAGATCCAATGCTTGGAGCCAAGCAATCCTGCGTGCACCGATGCAGATGGATGACGTTCTGCTGACGCACTCAAAACAATCAAAAGTTGCCCTGTTAAACTTTGAAACATTCTGAGCATGGTTTACAAGGATGAGATAATCTGCTCTCTTGTCATCAGGGAGAAGAGGAGCCATTTACTCCAAATCCTTGGCCAAATCTCTAAGGAACATACCCATACAGAGGTATGTAGGAACTGATCCTGGCCGATAACATGGAGGCCTGAAAACAACATCAACCAAAGGCATCGAGGGTTCTCAATTCCCTACCTGGAGGGTTCAAGGAATGTGTCTTAGCACTCTTCATTTGACGCATTGCCGATTCCACCACCATGGACTGGTGCGGCAATTGCGTCTTTTGGAAATCGTGACATTCCAGTACTCGGTACATGGTACTGAGTCGTCAAGTATGGAGAGAGATGATAAAGGGTGCCTCCCACATACGAAGCATAAGGTCGTGAAGTATACGATGGATAGGGGGTGTAGCAGCTTCCTTCGGGGCTGTAGGGAAGGTTAAATTAGACTTACCTGCTAATTGTTGTTCCTGGAGTAGATACAGTCTAGTCCCGGACCTCTGGGTTGTCTACCCTAATCAGCAGCTTGGAGACTGAGGAACCTCCTTCTTTTCATGATGTCACCAGTATATCAACCTGGGAGCCGCCTCCACTTCCCAGTTACCTACTGGCAAAGCAGACTCACCGGAGCAACAAGTAAGTATTCATGCAATCTAAAACATTTCTGTCATGCGCTATCCTACTCAAGCCATTACAATAACCAAGGGAGGAACCCCCATCAACCAACATTGAAAACAGTAACATGTAGCCTGTAAACATTCGAAGAACCTTCCCCCTGCCCAATGCCTGGAGGGATTCTGTTCCCGAAAAACGCCCCCTCCCATCGAAAAAGTCACCCACTGCTATGACTAAGTTTCTTACCTGTTTCAGCTGTCATGTCTTTCAGGCTGTCGCCGTCTAAATGTACCACCACCGGGAAGGGATACGGGACTAGACTATCTACTCCAGGAACAACAATTAGCAGGTAAGTCTAATTTAACCTTCCTGATCGTATCTCCAGTCTAGTCCCGGACCTCTGGGTTTGTACCAGAGCAGTACTCAACGGGAAGGACCCCCCTTAGCAGCCTGAATAACCGCCGCTCCAAAACACACATCCTGCTGCGCCTGGACATCCAGGCGGTAGTGCTTAACAAAGGAATTCAATGAAGACCACGTTGCCGCCTTACAAATTTCCAGTGGCGGGACCAAGCGAGACTCAACCCAAGACGCTGCTTGCGCTCTAGTAGAATGGGCTCTTAGCCCTTCTGGCACAGCCCTACCCTTCAGCATGTATGCGGAAGCAATAGCTTGCTTAATCCATCTAGATATGGAAGCTTTCGAGGCCGCTTCGTCCCTACGCGGGCCCGCGAAAAGCACAAAAATTCTCTCCGACCTACGGAACTCCGCCGTTCGGCGCAGATACTTTTTCAACGCCCGCCTGACATCCAAGAGACTCCGAGCCTTCGTGTCAGGGTCCCCCGACTCCCCCCTAAACACCGGCAAGGAGATAACTTGATTCAAATGGAACGCCAACACCACCTTGGGTAGAAAAGGCTGGCACTGGTCTCAATACTACCTTTGACTCAAAGAACGACAGGTAAGGCTCCTTACAGGATAAGGCCTGTAACTCTGAGACCCTTCGCGCCGAACAAATTGCCACCAAAAACACAACCTTCAATGTGAGATCCTTCAACGACGCCCAACTAAAAGGCTCAAAAGGTTCATGTTCCAACACTTCCAGCACAAACGGAAGACTCCATTTAGGTACTGTCTGTCTCCCAGGAGGCCTTAAAAGTGAAACCGCTCTAAGGAGCCGCTTAATGTCACTCTGCCCCCCAAGCGGCCGTCCACCTATCCTACCTCTGTAACAGGCCAGTGCTGCAACTTTAACGAAGTGGCCGCCAACCCCTTGTCAAAATCATCCTGCAGAAATTACAAAATCTGCGGAACTGTAGCCTCTAACGCAACGGCCGATCTGTCGGCACACCAGGCCTCAAACACTCTCCAGACCCAAACATACGCCAGTGACATAGATCTCTTTCTAGCCTTCAACAAAGTGCTAATTACCGCTGCAGAATAGCCTCTCGCCTTTAACCGCGCCCTTTCAATAGCCAAGCCGTAAGCGAGAACTGATCCAGGTGGGGCATCAGTAGCGGACCCTCCAACAACAAGTCCGCTCGCCTTGGAAGACGCCATGGCCTCTCTACCAACAGCCTCACTGAATCCACGTACCAGGGCCTGCGAGGCCAATCTGGGGCTATCAGAATCACCTGTCCTCGGTATACCTCTATGCGCTGGATAACTCTGCCTATTAGAGCCCATGGAGGGAAAACGTACAGAAGCTGCTCTTCTGGCCACCTCTGAATGAGAGCATCCAGACCCTCTGACATTCTCTCTCTTCTTCTGCTGTAAAACAGACTGACCTTCGTTGACTGGAAGGTTGCCATGAGGTCCATGACCAGCGAGCCCCAGCAACGCTCCAGCATTTCGAACACCTCCGGGTGAAGAACCCACTCCCCTGGATCCACCTTCACGCGGCTCAGAAAATCCACCTGTACATTGTCTACTCCTGCCACATGTGCCACCAAGAGAGTCACCAGCTTTTCCTCGGCCCAACTGCACAGGGCCTCGGCCTCTGCCTCCAGCGCCACGCTGCTGTTTCCCCCTTGACGATTTACATACGCCACTGCCGATGCGTTGTCGGAGAATACTCGAACCACCGACCCTGCAAGAAAACTCTGAAAACTCTGCAAGGCCAGCGCCACCGCCCGCAGCTCCAGCCTGTTGATCGACCAAGTCCTCTCCTGCGCGTTCCACTGTCCCTGGGTGAACCGGCCCTGGAAATGCACACTCCAGCCCATTAGACTGGCGTCCATCATCACCGGCACCCAGTTGGGCGACTCCAACGGTCTCCCCTTCTCCAACGCCTCGGGATTCAACCACCAACGCAGGGCTACATATGCCTCCCCTGGACAAGCGAGCCTCCTTGACAGAGGATCCCGCTGGTGCGACTAGCGCCTGAGCAGCGCTCTCTGTAAAGGTCTCATGTGCGCTCTTGCCCATGGCACCAACTTGATCGTCGTCGCCATTGTGCCTAGAAGTTGCAGGTACGCCCACACTGTTGGCACCGGGCAGCGCAGGAACCTCCGCACTAGCGTGCGCAAGCCATTGGCCCGTCGAGGAGGAAGAAACACATGGCCCATCTTCGTGTCAAAGCGAGCACCCAGGTATTCCAAATTCTGCGAGGGAAGGAGATGGCTTTTCCCCAAATTGACCACCCAACCCAGGCTTTCCAGGAAGGACACTACTCTGGCCGTAACTCTTTCGCTCTCGGCCCTCGACTTTGCTCGAATTAACCAATCGTCTAAGTACGGATGAACCAGAATCCCTTCCTTTCACAACGCCGCCACGACTACCACCATGATCTTGGTGAACGTGCGGGGAGCCGTTGCTATACCAAAAGGCAACGCTCGGAATTGAAATTGCCCGAAAGGAACTGCAAAGCGGAGATAGTGCTGATGATCCGGTCGAATGGGTATGTGGAGGTATGCTTCTGAAAGGTCCAGTGATGTAAGGAACTCGCCCTTTCGCACCGCCACTATCACCAATCGAAGCGTTTCCATGTGAAAGCGATACACGCGAAGACACCGATTCACACCCTTGAGGTCCAGAATCGGTCAAAAACCTCCGTCCTTCTTTGGTACCACAAAATAAATGGAGTATCGACCGCAGCCGAGTTGATCTCGAGGTACCGGAACTATTGCCCCGAGCTCTAGGAGCCTCCGTACTCTCCCCCTCACGCTTGCTCGGCAATCTGCAGGGGGACATCACAAAGGCGTCCCGAACTGAGACCCGTAATTCCAAGGCATATCCTTCTCGAATTACTTCCAGCACCCACTGATCTGATGTGATTCGGACCCAGGCGGCATAAAACACTTGCAGTCGCCCCCCTACGGAAACTAGGGGCGCCTGGGTCCCTCTGGCATCATTGCGACTTCCTAAGATTGGACTAGGACGACGCAGAAGAGGCTCCAAATCCTCTCCCTGCCCCCGAAACCCCCAGAAGCCCTGGTTTCTATTGGGGAATCTGCCTCTCTGAGGGAAATTAAATCTCTGAAAGCGATACCTGCGAAAGTCTCTCAACGGGCCCTTGCCCCCGGGAGCCGTCCGACCCTGCTTAGGCTTCCTCAGGTAATCTACCACCCTTCGACTCGCCAAGGTCCTTAAATAACTTCTCCAGCTCCTCCCCAAAAAGGAGCCGCCCCTTAAAAGGCAGCTTACTTAGTCTCGACTTAGATGAATTATCTGCCACCCAATTACGAAGCCATAGATAGCGTCTGGCCGCTACCGCCGAAGCCATGCTCTTTGACAATCCTCTCATGAGATCATAATGCGTATCCTCCAGATAGGCTGCTCCAGACTCCAGCCTGGAGGCCTCCCCGGCACTATCGCTGCCCCGCTCTCCTTGAACTCGCTGCGACCAGCGAAGACAGGCCCTGGCCACCCACGCTCCACAGATAGCCGCTTGGAGCGCCAAGGCATTCACATCAAAAATCTGTCGCAGAATGGCATCCAATCTTCTGTCCTGAGCATCCTTGAGGGCTGCACCACCCTCCACCGGGATTGTGGTCTTCTTTGTGACCACCGCCACCGTTGCATCTACCTTAGGCGGCTGAAAAACTTCCTTATCCCGATCCACCAGGGGATAGACATGGCGCATTACTCTGGCTCCCTTCATCAGTGCCTCAGGAACATTCCACTCTTCCTGAATCATCTCCTGAAAGACTCTGTGCACAGGAAAAGCCTTTTGAGTCTTCCTAAAGACCTGCAATAACGGATCCTCCAGGGTCTCATCCTCCGTCGACCCCGGGACCAGCATGTTCAACGCACCTAGCGTTTCCACAATAAGCGCTGGGAGCTCCTCTCTGTGGAACACTCGCACTACTCTCGCTTGATCTTCCTTCTCTGCGAGCTCCCCTTCCTCCAATTCTTCTTCAAGATCCTCACTGTGGCATTCCTCCTCGGAAAGCCGCCCCTCCAATGCAATCGATTGATCCTTAAGCTCTTCCTCCTCCAGCCACAGTCTTGTCCTGGCACTCTTCCGTAGTACTGTTAGAAGAGGTCCTTCACACCTCGCCTTTCTGGAGTACCCCCTCGTTGCGTTTGTGGAGCGCCTCCCACTGCCTGCTGCAGCACAGCCACAAAATCTTTTGAAAAGATAGATGCCAGACCTTTAGTCCAAACCGCTGGAGGTGGAGATAAGTCCAGGGCCCTGCCACCGGCTCCTCCAAGGGCAGGAAGTATGCCTGATCCGCAGCTATCCCCATCTCTGCCTCCAGGGACCCTTCCTTGGCTCCCTTACCTGGCTCCATCACTGAGGCCTCCTTTGTGCAACCCTTGCAAACCCAGACTCGGCCACAGAACTTCTTCTAGCCCCAAATACAAAACACTGGGGTCTAGATGGCATTTTACGATCAATCAGCTCCACAAAGGCGCTTAACCAGCCTTGTCCCCCAGAGCAGCTAAGGCAGGCACGATTGTCCAGAGGAAAGTCCTCTGTGCCCTTTATGCTTTTTCCCTTTTTGTTTTGTTTTTGTTTTTGTTTTTTGTTTTTAATACTGACAATAGCAAAAATAACAAATCACTTAGTTACCTCCAAAAACCATAAACCCAGGTGATGGCCCAGTGAAAAGTTCCCAAAAAATAACTCAAACACCTGAAAAAGCAAATAAAACAGGCTCCTACGCGGTCCGATGCTGGCTCTGCCATGCGGTCGGCCTCTACTCCGATTTTGTGCTCAAACGCGCTGCGTGAAAAACCTGTGTCGGGCCTACTCATGTTCGCCGGACTCTCCCCAATCGAACTGCCTCACTCCTTGCAGGCGCCGCACCGGGTCCTACGTCGGGGCTCTTCGGGCTTGAGAAAAAAATAAAATGATATTTGTGCTTTGCGGGCTCAATCACTGCCGCAAGGAGCCAGGCGCGCTGACAGGCAGAGCGTCTGTGAAGCGCCGGCTACAACAATCAGAGGGCTCCGGTCTGAGAAGTCAGCTGTCCACTACAGAACCGGAACCTCTCCAGCCCCTTAAACATGCCGCTCTCCCACTCCCGCACTAGCCAGTAAGGCCTAAACGGGAGGGGGGAAGACTCTTGCACAACCTTAAAGGCACAGTCCTTACTGCAAATCTTCTGGTTTAAGATAAATGTATTTAACCCTTTTTTTTTTTTAAACCCTTATTCTACCTAACACTATCCTTAATCGTTCCTCCAGGGAGCCTGGACCCCCGGGCTCACTCCATTCAGCTGCTTGGAGACTGAGGTAACTGGGAAGTGGAGGCGGCTCCCAGGATGATATACTGGTGACATCATGAAAAGGAGGTTGTTCCTCAGTCTCCAAGCTGCTGATTAAAGTAGACAACCCAGAGGTCCGGGACTAGACTGGAGATACGATCAGGAATTAAAGAATTTCAAGTTCTTTGGCCCTAGGTTCTTTCACCGATGTCACTGTTATGGACAGATCCATAGCAACATCGCAAATAAAGTCCTGAAAAGACATGTCCTCTGGAGGAGACATATGACGTGGAGGAGACATATGACGTTGTGGAGATGGAGATGGGTCTTCTGGGATAGTTCTCATGTCCCGGGTATCGGCCGATTCATCATCTGATGAATCGGAAGCGGAAGACTCAAAGTATCGACGAGCAGGGTGTTCCCGCTCCGCACGTACTCGGTACCGGAACCTTGGTATCAGAAACGGATTCAAGGGTTGGCATGAGCAGTAGCGAGGAAAGCGGCAAAAAAGTCAATGCAGTTGGTACTGATGGCTGAGGAACGGACTGTAAAGGTTTTATTGGTACCGCAGCCGCAAGTAAGGCCGCTAAGCTCCGGTCGATGGCCAGGATATGCTGATCCATAGAGCTTGCCAATGTTTGGGTATCAGTATCAGAACTGCGGACCACAATCCCTGAGCATGGCACCAGGAGCTCTCCAGAGGTGGAGGCCTCAGGAGCATCCTGGGACCCCACTAAGGCTTTGGAGGGAAGGTCCTCCTCGCCAGGGTTATTTAGCCGGCATGTCCCCCCCTCCAGGGCAACTCCAGAGGCATCTCGATGCTTAGGAGATCTACCCTTGTAGGGCCGGCCAGTCTTCGATGAAGACTTAGGTTTCAATACCTGAGATCCTTGGGAGGAAGATGAAGTTCTCGATGTCGATGCTGCATGAGAGGCATGCTTTGCAGCTCGATTCTGTAGGCCTCTCTGTCTCATCTTCCTACAAACAGGACATTCTGACAGCTGATAATCCAGTCCTAAGCATTTTAGGGGTTAGCAGTCATGGGTGTCTGTGGCCAAAATGATACTGCCACATTTGGAACACTTTTTAAAACCACTGGATGGTTTTTCCATTTTGTCTGTGCCAAAAGTGGAGGCCTAAGTCTAAGATGGCGTCGATGCGCCTGAAGGAAAGAAATAATTCTTTCCCTTAAAGAATTTTTTTTTTAAAGAAAGAAAGAAAGAAAGCACCGATGGGGAAGGCAGACGCAACCACAAAATATAAGAAAAAGACAAATTTTCTGCGGCGACAGGAATTGGTTCTTGTTGGCTCCGCGGAAAACGAAGAACTGAGGAGGGAGAGCTGGAAAGGCAGCTACACAGGCGCAGTATGATGCTCCCAAAAGCTTTCCTATTGGACACTGGGAAGCGTTCCGGCATGGACTCCATCGGTACTGACGTCACCCATATGTGAAGACTAACTTCCTGCTTGTTCCTGGAGAACAAGGATGTGTGTGCAGAACTGTCCAATTTTTAATTGTTGAAGAAGTATTGAGAAAGACATGTTAAGGTTTCATAATTTTTGGACTAGCTTGCTTAATTAAACATATGTGAAGTTTCTTATACCAATTTTTACTGAAGGAGCACCACAGCAGTTAAAAGAATAGTGCTGTTGTCACAGTACTTAAGTGGCATGGGTGGGCAGAAAATATTTTATTAAACAAAGCTCAATTCTCTACTATATTCTAGAATCCTTATATAATTAATAAAAAGCAAAGTTTACTGAAGATTTATTTGGGCTGGAGCAAAACGTAAGGAGTTGTCAATGCACTTATGCTGCTTGCAGCGACTGCTGACTGCATAAGTACTTTTCTCTAAAAACTGAGAGCACTTATACAGATTAGTTTTGAATGTCTAAATCTCTATAAGGCCAAAATTAATCTGACCAAAATGGGGTGGGATTTAGGGTGAACTTAAGGCAGGCCTTGACAAATTTTGTGCAGATTTCAGAGCCAGGCCAAAATCTTAGGAGCCAGTACTTGATACCTCCTCACCCCGAAACCAACACCAGAGTTCTTACACCATGCATCATCTTTAGATAACAATAGTTATAGCTTCAGATAGTGTGTGTGCGTGCGTGCGTGCATGCTGCAGAGCTGGAGATTTTCTCTGTTTAGTGCAGAGGTGGATTGCCTGTGGGTGCGTATGAGAGGCGAGGTGTGTGGTGTGGTGTGGAGGTGAGGTGTACATCTGTGTGCGAATGTGTGCATATGATGCTGTATGTCTGCCATGCGAATGTGGAATGCGTGTGTGTATGCAGTGTGGGAGTGAGGTGCTTGCGTCTATGCTCTTGGGGGCGGGGGGAAATGCACCCTTCGGCATATAATATAAAGATTGTCATTTTTGTCCCCATACCTTCACCCTTTCAACTCCACTTTGCACGCTTCCTCCCTACTCGGTTCCCCTTACAGACTCTTCCCCCCCCCCTCCCCCCCCCCCCCCCCCACCAGCACTCCCATCCCCTGCACTTTTTTTTTCTTTAATAGATGCTGCCCCTTTAAATTTTTTCTGCCTCTCCTCCCATTTTTTTTTTTTTTTTTAATGAAAGCTCTGATAGCCCTGCAGCCCTCTGCTGGCCTGGGCTTCCCCTCCTGTCCTACCCATGAGGATCCAAACTTCCAAGGGCAGGAGAGATCTTTGCCACGACTGAGGGTTAGATGCAACAAACAGCCTGCAGGATCGAACAAGGCATTTTCTGCCCGTGATGGGTGGGCAAAGCAAATCTTAGGCACCAGGTATAAATGTCTAGTCACTATGACGATCTGACACCTGGGGCTTTGTCTAGGACTGAATTAAGGTATGCAGAGAGAAACAAAATTCAATAGTTTGCAGTCCAACTCACACACTCAAGCCTGACTGCAGAAATATCAGAAATAACTTTAAACATCTGCCTAAAAATATGCATAAAGCTTTATGGATAAAATATCAGCATAACTAAGTATTGGCCATATCACTGAAAATTCCCAGTGAATCCACAAATTGGTCCCAATCAACAATTAACAGAGCATTTAAATCTTATGCGCCTAGATGCTGGAATAAACTTCATCCAGATATCAGGGCAATACGAGACATGAAGCAGTTCAGGAAGGCTATCAAGCACTACCTATTCACTGAGTACTTCCAGCCACCGTAATGCTATTATAATATGTCATAAGATAGTTTCTTATGCATAACCACTTCATAAGACATACCTTCAAGAACCAGAATGTTGATGTAATTACGCTCGCTGCTAATTGATTTTATGTAAATAGTTCAATCGCTATTGTAGATAGTTACCCTTGTTACCCAAGTTTATTGCCCTGTTACCTGTAACTCATACATGTTTTTCAAATGTACTGAGATTGTTTTGTTCCATGTAAACCGCGCTGATGCTAAAGAGCGCGGTATATAAGAAACTTTAAATAAATAAATAAATAAAATGTACCTTTAAATGTTCTTCGGAAGTAATGGGTCCTTCTATTTGCTCCTTTATAAAAATCAAATCTTCAGGCAGGACAAGACCATACTGTTCCATGACTTTCTCTAGCCCATTGGCTGCCACAAGATGATCAAACATCTCAACAGAGGCACTTTCATGCTGAAAAAATGAGGGGTCTCGGTTATGAATAGACAGTATGATTGAAGCCATCCCTGCTACAAATGTGGGCAAATAAAGGAATCATTTGGTCTACCCAGTCTGCAAAGCTGTTCCTCTCTATGCTGTTCAGACTCTGAATATCACCCTTCCCGATTGTCAGCCATACAAGTTTTTGAGATTTCCATCCCCACCCACCTATGACTTCTTATCCTCCCCCCCCCCCCAGATACTCACCCTCTCCTTCCCTTCCCTCCCCCAACACCTTAGCCATTAACTCATTCATGTCTCGTTCAGTGGTTGATAAAATAAAACACAAAACCCAGACCATTAAGTCAATCCAATAAAAAGGTTAAATTTTAGAGGGTGCTCATGAGCCTGACAAGCATGGCCGCTTAAACCCGAAGCCCTTCCACGTTCCCCAGTCGTTTTCACCAGTTTTGGCTCCTCAAGTGGTGTAATTTAATTTGAATGTGAACCTCTAAAGTTTTGAGCGTTCTGGGAGTTTGATGCCCTGTTCCCATTTGTGTCCAAGTCTAAGGACTTGAGAGGTAGCAGCTAAAATTTGATGGAGAGCAAGTTAGGCTTGTACCTCTGCCTGCATGTGGTATATAGCTCTCTTTACTGGCACTGAATGGGCCATCTGTCTGAAAACATCAGTGGGGATTTAATCAGCAACATATGCTGATAGTGTGTCCTGACCCGGTGAATGCACATGGAGATGAAACAGTGAGCTCTGGAGTTTTCAGCTTGTTTTTATGTGAAGGCCAAAGCTATCTTAATTCACCCAGCAGCAGTTACTTTCATGTCACTGCGGCCTTGGTTGCTTGTGGGGGGGGGGAGGTTTAAGAAATGCTGCATACATAGCCTGAGAGGGCAGGAGATCATTTTTTTGGAAGCAATCCCAGTTTGGGAAGAGCATGATGGTGGGGCTAACTGCTGATCTGATATCTTCAGTTACTGTCGAGAGGTTTTATATCCTTTTTATCAGACCCTAACTATTTTTCTTGTTAATACTATGGTTTCCTGTGGTCTTGCCAGAACAGCAGTGGTTGCTGCTTCAAGCTTCTCTTGGACGAGCCTACCATTTTTTTTTTAAATTCCAGATTTACTTTATCACATCTCACTAGGTTTAACAGCAAGGCAATTTACAATAAAAACTATAAGTAGAAAATTATGGAAAGGAGCTATGATCAAATATACTGTAGGAAAGGACAGTATAACAAGTAAGAGCCAAGCAGAGAAGGACTCATGTCCATGACTGCTGCCAGGGTGAACAGATACAATTCTAAACACAGATGGAAGTTACTTTACTATGTGTGAATAGGCAATTTCAATGTAGTAAGTCTTTAAGGCAGACAAATTTGTGGTAGGATGATTCATACTGAATTTAAGTGGCAACTTGCTCTGCAGTCACTGGTATATGTAGTGCACTATGCAAATTAGTGAACTGCAATCATGGAACTAAACAATACTTTAGACAAACATTTTTACTGATTAGTGCCCTTGAAATTTCCTATAAGTTTTATACTGGTTTGCCTATGTCACCAGACATTTTGTCCCTTTTACCGATATCATCCAAAGTCTTGCCTGTTGAGATACTGGAGGATTTTTTGGAACACTGTTTACTTTAATGTTGCTCCCACTACGACGAAGTGGTGTAGCAATTAAATGCTGGAGAAGGTAGTCACATGACGTTCTGAGCAAAAATGTGACTTATCTTGCTCACAAGCATGACTTCCCCTGGCGATAACTCATCTGCATTTTCTTTTGCTGGTTCCGTGTTGCAGAAGTTTCGGAAAGTGACCCGAGCGCTCGGGAGGTGTATGGTCGGTGGTGCCCTAAGCGATGGCCTCTAAACTAACAAAAACAGAAAAGGACTGGTCATGGGCAGCGGAGGGCAAGATGGCAGACTGAATCAGAGCTGCCTCCTCCTCCTCCCCTGGTGGAGGGAGGGGGAAGCCTTGCCACAGAGATCACATCATAGGTTACGGCGGCGGTGGAAGCAGCTCTCAATCACAAGTTTGATCAAGTCTTTGCCAAGCTAGAGACTTTGCAGGGTAGGCTGGAAGAGTATGGGCAAGGAGGGTGTCTGTGGTGAAGGATGGCATACACTCAACGGAATCCTCCTGTGCATGACAGCAGCCTACGTGAAGGTCTTAGAGAAACAGCTGGATGAGCATGAAAATCATGCTCAAAGGAACAATTTAAGAATCATCAGGCTTCTGAAGTCCCTGGGGGAGCAGGAACTGCAAGGATTTCTGGAAGCATGGTTGGTGCAGGAATTGAAACTTAAGAGCATCACCGGTGACTTGCACATACAGCATGTTAACAGGCTTGGGCATATGAGAGAAAGCACAGTTACTTACCTGTAACAGGTGATCTCTGGGAACAGCAGGAATTAGTCTTCACATATGGGTACGTCGGTACCGACGGAGCCTGCACGGGAATGCTGCCCAGCTTTCAATCAGAAAGCTTTTGGCAGCATCCCTCGCGCCTGCGCAGTGACTTCCCGCCTTCTCCACAGCCTCTCTTCAGTTGAGTTTCAGAGCTGAGACAAAGGCGAGGAGAGAAAAGGATAGAAATTAAGAAGATGCAACTCCTAGGGGAGGTGGGAGGGTTGTGAAGACTAATTCCTGCTGTTCCCAGAGATCACCTGTTACAGGTAAGTAACTGTGCTATCTCTAGGAACAAGCAGGAATGAGTCTTCACATATAGGGACTCCCTAGCTGGAGATGCCAGGGGGAGATCCCATAAAAATGCAGTGCCTGGATCAGGGGTGCATTTTGTGTCCAGGAATCCCCGGCATCCAATGTGGGATGGAGGGTAGGAGTTGACAATAAAGGAGCTGTGAGGAAAGAAACAGCATAGCCAAGGACTAGAGGGTCGTGCAGACTACTGGAGTCCTTGGTATATTATGATGAGTAGCATGAAATACATTTAATGTACACTTAAAATATGCAGCTTACCTACTGTAGTGTAGGAAGTAGGAAGCAGGATGGAGTCTACTGGAGAAGCAGTGGCTGAATCTTCAAGGTGACCTCCCAGTAGTGAGGATGAAGGTCCAGACCTGGAGGTAGTAGACGATCCAGGTGTCAACTGGGTAGGATTAGACATCAGGTTTTCCATGGATAGCTTTATGGAAAAAAGCTGAAAACTCCTTTAGGCATAAGGTTATTAACATTGAGGACTAAAGGAAGAAGACTGACTGAGTTGGAGAACTAGTCCAGTCCTGGCAGGAAGAGGGGAAATGGAAAAAAACCCTATTCCTAAGCAGAACAGCTGTGTACTCAAAGATAAAGATGTACACTGTTTTTCCTAGCTGGCGAGAGATAGGAAAAATATTGAAGTTGGATGCTTCAAGGTCATAAAGAAAATAATGGGAAATGTTAGCACCAAGTGGTTGTTGGGGCTTAACATGTCCTGTATCATAATTTGGCATGGGACGTAGGGCAACAGACTGTCTAAAACCTCTAAGACAGTGATGGCTAACCTTTTTGAGCCCGAGTGCCCAAACTGCCGCACAAAACCAAAGAATTTCCTCAAAGTGCCAGCACGTCAATTAAACCTTAACAACAAGATTTTAGTATCTTAAAACTCTTTATAAAGTTGCCTGAACTATGTAACATCATTTGTAAAGGTTGGAATCTTTGTATTGTCAGAGAATCAATTTGATTCACAATCCTTTGGTTTTCATTTCAATTTATTGGCAATTTATAATGTTTTAATGATTTCATTCAATTTAGAAACAGGAAGGCAATAATTAAACTGGGAACCCCAAAAGCCAAACTTGGAATGTACAACAACACTGTAGAAATAAAACTATAAATTAATTTCCTCTTGTACCAAAGCACAGACGTTAATGATGCACATTTCCCAGAGGTTTCATATTCCAGTTAATAAATTCAAAATAAAGAGATATTTCTACCTTTTGTGCATTTTTTTTCAGTTGCAATTGCTCCAGCCACTTTCTTCTGGTTTCTTCATGTTTTCTGCTAACTGTCCATCGTCTGCTGTCCATTTGTTCTTTCTTCTCTCTTCTATTTTTTTTCCATTCTCTCTCTCTACATCTGCTTTAACATACTAATCTTTCTCCTTTTGCTCTTTCCTCATTCCTATTTCATCCACACAAATTTTACCCCTCCATCCTCAATCCCCACTTACTCTCCCAATACCAGGCCAATTGTAGATTTTTCATCCCTCCCACACAAAATATTTTTCCCCTCTCCATTTTACTCTCCCAGCCCCATCCCATTCTAATCCTCCCCCATCAGCTCCCTTCTAGTTCCAGTCTCACCCAGCATCCATTCCCTTCTAGTCCCTGCATCAGCCCATTTCCCGTCCTAGCCCACCATCAACCCATTTCCAGTCCTAGCTCCCCCATCCATTTTCAGTCTGAGTCCCTTCATCAGCTCATTTCCAATCCTAGCCCCCCATCAGCCCACTTCTAGTCATTTCCTAGCCCCATCATCAGCCCATGTCAAATCATAGCTCCCCTCCACTCAGTCCAATTCCAGTCCAAGCCCCCCCCCATGAGCCTACTTTCAGTTCAAGCCCCCCCATGAGTCCCTTTCAATTCAAGCCCCCACCACACCCCATTTCCAATCTTAGCTCCCCCAACAGCCCATTTCCAGTCCTATCCTAGCTGCTCCATCAGCCCATTTCAGTCCTAGCTCCCTTCCCTCACAGCCCATTTCCATTCCAAGCTCCCTCCCCATCAGCTATTTGCAATTCAAGCCTCCCCTTCCACTCAGCCCATTTCCAGTCATAGCAACCCCCAACCCATTACCAGTCCTAGCCCCCCATCAACCCACTTCCAGTCCTAACCCCCCCATCACCCCATTTTCAGTTTAAGCCCCCCCTATAACCCATTACCAGTCCTAACCCCCCCATCAGCCCATTGCCAGTTTTAACCCCATCAGCCCATTGCCAGTCCTAACCCCCCCCATCAGCCCACAGCCCATTACCAATCCTAACCACATCAGCCCACCTCAAGTCCTAACCCCTCCCCATCAGCCCATTTCCTGTCCTAGCCCCCCCCATAGCCCATTATCAGTCCTAACCACCCCCCATAGCCCATTAGCAGTTCTAACACCCCCATCACCCCATTTCCAGACAGCCCCCATCAGTCCACAGCCCATTACCAGTCCTAACAGCTCCCCCCAGCCCATTAGCAGTCCTAACAGCCCCCCCGCCCATTAGCAGTCCTAACAGCCCCCCCGCCCCAGCCCATTAGCAGTCCTAACAGCCCCCCCCCACCCCCCCAGCCCATTAGCAGTCCTAACAGCCCCCCGCCCCAGCCCATTAGCAGTCCTAACAGCCCCCCCGCCCCAGCCCATTAGAAGTCCTAATAGCCCCCACGCCCCAGCCCATTAGCAGTCCTAACAGCCCCCCAGCCCCAGCCCATTAGCAGTCCTAACAGCCCCCCCGCCCCAGCCCCAGCCCATTAGCAGTCCAAAAAAAAAAGCTGGCTCTCTGGCTGCTGCCGCTGCCGCCGCGGCAGAATGCAGTGTCCCGCGGGGCCCCCTCTGCGCCGGCTGAGCCCTCTGCCCGGCTTTCAGATTCGCGAAGGGAGAGTGTGTCTCCCTCGCGTCTCTGTTAAGCCCGCAGGGGCTAATGGGAAATTTCCCATCAACCCCTCGCGTCTAAAGGGGCTGATGGGAAATTTCCCATTAGCCCCTGCGGGCTTAACAGAGACGCGAGGGAGAGACACTCTCCCTTCGCGAATCTGAAAGCCGGGCAGAGGGCTCAGCCGGCGCAGAGGGGGCCCCGCGGGACACTGCATTCTGCCGCGGCGACAGCGGCAGCAGCCAGAGAGCCAGCTTTTTTTTAAATGTAATTTTGAGGAAAGCAGAATGTTCTTTGCGCGGGGCCCCCTGAAACGCGGGGCCTTGTGCAAAAAACATTCTTGCTCAATGGACTGGCCGGCCCTGGACACCAGCACACTCACCTCCCGCCGCGCCGCATATCTTAATTGCGGACCTTCCCGCGTGCCAGCTGCAAGGCCTTCGCGTGCCATAAGTTCGCCATCGCTGCTCTAAAAGGTAAAACATGTAGTATAGACAGTAAGGGTGATAGTGAAGACGATTAACCAACCCTTAAGAAGCCCCCCATGAAACACATATATATGGGGAGATATATATATATGTGGCTTGGATAGAGATATATATATTAATGTATATATATACATAATATATAAATATACATATGTGAATTTGTGGGGCATGGTTTAGCACCACCAGAGAAATGAGATAAGTATGTAGACACATAAGGGGATGCTACATACAAGACAACAGATTGAGATACATGTCTACCATCCAGTCTTATAATGGTACATGGAGAATAGAAGAGAAAAAGATTCTGCATCATACAAGAGGGTGAGCCCACTTGGGATATGTATAGAGAATCTATTTTCATGGATTGAGGGATGCCGGAAGGCAATTCAACTAGTTATCCGTGATGTTCGCTTGAGAACAGATGAAGATAGGAATCTGAAAGGAACAATGCGGGATTTCCACAGAACACTGACATGGTGGATGTCTTGGATCTTCACGTAGAAGAACTGAGATTACGTGGTAACACCCCAATATAAAAAGGGGGGGGGGGGCGGGGAACCCTCTCAGGTATAGGAAGGGTTTATAAGTTCTTCTCTAATGAAAGAGGAATTTCAGAGACAATGCCAATGCTCTGCAGCAAGGCCCCCATAGTAGAAAGCTTCTCTGAAGCAAAGAGACCGTCGTGTGTTGAAAAAGAAAAAACAGACAAGAAAAAGGAGGGAATATCTTCTATCCTTGTCTGGGGAACGAGCTTGCTAGAGAAGTAGTTCCGTATGGAAGTCCTTAAGTAGTTGTAGGGTGACGTACCCATGGGGAAGTCAACTGAAGGAAGAATGTTCAGTTGGGATAGAACTATCAGGTGATAGTTACAACTGCTCCTCCAGAGAGTAAGAAGAGGAGAAGTGTGTAGTCCCTGAACAACAATTTTTTTTTTTTTTGACAGGGTAGTACACTGAAAAACTTCTAAGATGTAGAAGGAAAGTGTAAGCTACAATTCCCGGTCCCTATGGTTGCTGGGAATGCGGAGACTGGCCAGAACTGGAGGACTGCAGACTAGGTTGAGGCGTCTCTTGTTTAGGTACAGCCGAATGATGGGCAGGAGAGGAATGAAACTTTCTTTTCTTAGGGAAAGAAGGTTTGGCAGGACATTTCCTACTCTTTGAAGAAGGAGGCGGCTTAGAATGGTTTCTAGTGGAAAAAGAGTCAGTGGAGCATTGAGCAACCTGACGTAAAGCCTCCTTATTGAAAAGACTTTCCCCTGTACAAGGAGAATGAGCTAGTATAGTTTGTGCCCGTTTGTTCAAGTCTGAAGCCTCAAGCCAGGCTCTGCGACGTGCTGCAATGGCAGTAGCAGAGGATCTGCTAACGGACTCAAAAGAGTCTATAGAAGCACGAGACAGGAACCAGGATATATTGCGACTGTGATTAATGAGCAAGGAATAATCAGCAGCTTTGGGCTCTGGTAAAAAAGGGGTCAAAAGAGACAATTGCTCTGTGACTTCCTGGAGTGTTAGACTCATATGAAAAATATAGGAGAGAACTCTGGAAGCCAGCATAGAGTTTTGGAAGGCCTGACGGCCAAAAGCATCAAGTGTTCTTGAAGAACGACCTGGCGGAAAAGAAGAATGCTTCTTCTTGCTCTTAACTTTTCTCAGTGCTGATTCCACTACAAGGGAACGATGAGAAAGTTGAGGTTTTTGGAATCCCGGAGAGGGTGGCACGCGATACTTAACCTCAAGGTCAGTAGAAACTTGAGGAAGTCGTAAGGGTGCATTTGTGCCGGTGAGCCATGAGTAGGATCACAACCAGGGATAGAAATATTAAGAAAGGCTGCCATATCCAGGAGAAAAGCCTGAAAAGACTGATCTCCTATGGGAAGTATTCCTGGTGAGGCTAAAGAAAGAGCCTGAGTATCAGAGGATGGACAAGGTAGAGCACCAAGGCCAGGTATGGGTTCCAAACTAGGCATCGGTGCAAGAACAGGCATCAACATCGCTACTGATAAAGGACTAGCAGGTGAAGTAGCCATCGGGAACTGCTGTAGTGGTACCAAGATCATGAGGGAGTTATGGCTAGGATCTTCGGAACTACCTATTTGGAAACGACAGGAGTCGGTTCCGGGACGCGTCGGTACACAGTCCTCTAGACTGGATATCGATTCAAGACTCGGCATCGAAGAGAGCGAGGCTAGCGATGCATGTCTCGAGAGTTCCGACGGCGGTGGTAGGATCGGCGATGCCGATACCACTAAGGCAGCCTGGGTGACATCGATCGATACCGACGGTACCGAGGATACCCGATGAGCACCCATCCATGCCGATGCTAGGGTATCGGAACCGATCGATGCCGGTACCGTCCCAGAGCATGGCTGAGATTGAGGGAAGTCAATGCGGTGCGTATCGATCGGTCCCGAAGGTACCGAGGATGCCCGATGACGATCCCTGGTGAAGAGTAGAGTACTCGACACCGATGCCGATGCCGGAGGCTCGGTACCGCTCGAAGCGGATACCACCTCCGCGCATGGCTCAGGCATGTTCTGTGAGGGGTGAGCCCCAGGAACATCCTGAAACCCCTTTAACGCTTTGGAGCTTGGAGACTCCCGCAGGGGCAATGCCAATGGGTTCTTGAGGGTAAGGCCAGAGCCGTCACCATGCTGGGCATGGGACATACCACTCAAGCATTGGCTAGTCTTAACAGACTGTTTTTGGGTTACCTGATCCCGTGAAGAAGAGAAACCGGGTACCCTCACTGCCGAAGAAAAAACGGTATCGAGGGAAATTTTAAATACTGAAGGTTTTCTCACAAGATTATCTCCTGACAAGTCAGGAGAAAAGGGTCAGGACCTACACAGTTGAGACACCAACTATTGGTGTCTAAAAAGAAACAGGTGTTTCCACACCGGATGCACTTCTTAGGAAAAGAAGGCTCCATAATGAAAAAGGCCTGGTAGGCCTAAGAGTTAAGGCAAAAAAAACTGAAGAAAAGTTTTACAGATTTTAGCCCAAAAACCACCGGGGGTACCGGTGGTAGCGGGAGAAACAGTCGCGACCACAAGAAAACAAAAAATTAAAATAATTAAAGCAATTAAAAAGAAAAGTTTCTGCGGTGACAGGAGAACGTCCTGCCGGCTCCGCGGAAAAACGAAAACTGAAGAGAGGCTGTGGAGAAGGCGGGAAGTCACTGCGCAGGCGCGAGGGATGCTGCCAAAAGCTTTCTGATTGAAAGCTGGGCAGCATTCCCGTGCAGGCTCCGTCGGTACTGACGTACCCATATGTGAAGACTCATTCCTGCTTGCTCCTAGAGATGGCAATACAGTAGAGGAGCATGAACAGTCATCTTTAAGCTCACTGATGTGCACAAGCAGGTGATCCTTTAAGCCCTTCGCAGAGGAGATGCTCTGGAATATCAAGGGACGAAGATATTGTGTTTTCAGGACTATTCCTATAGGGTGTTGCAACAGAGTAGAGCTTTTTCGCACATCTTCTCACATCTGTGTCCTATGAATGTTAAGTTTATGCTGCAATATCCAGTTCGACTCAAGGTGTTTCATCATGGTGAAGCAAAGATTTTGAGATTCTGCAAGCAGCTAGTGAATTCTTGCAACAGTATGAAGGCGGCCACAGTGGACGTGGTGTGACTTATGAACACCGGGACTACGGATGTAGGATGTGAGACTGAAGTGTGCTTTTACTACCAGAGTGGACATGGCTTGACCTTGTCTGGGGCTTTTAGTGTGGTGATGACCCCCTTTCTTCCTGCAGTCGGTGTTGCTGCTTTGTCTATGTCCCCCCTTTTTTCTCTCTCTCTCTTCTTTACTCCTTCTCTAAAGAGAGATGCCTGCCTTCTCTTCCTACCATGAGATAAAAGTCTGTGGATTGGATTCCATGTTTCAGAGGAGGCAAAATGTTGACTGATCACGACTCTGTAGAGGAAGAGTACTATGCTTTGACAGGATGACTGTTAGTTTTGACAGAATGCTTGATGGGTATATGTTTCTTGGGATTTGTTGTATGTGTTATAAGGGAGGGGTGAAAGGATGGATGGAGCAGAGAATGAGTGGTAGGGGTGTGGACAGGTTTGGGAAGTGGATTGTCTATTGGAGGGGGGCACTTTGGGATGAAGGGGCGGGTTGCTGAAGGAGGGGGTTAGCTGCTGTGAAGGTGTCCAGAGGGGTTGCTAGGGCACAGAGGGGGAACCAGTTAAGAGTGTGGAGTGGGATAAGATCTGAGGAAGTGGGTTGGGGTAGAGCATTATACGTGATGAACCCTCAGGAGATGAGTCAGTTAGGGATGGGGGATTGGGGCGTTGAGTGCAGTAGTATTGAATATCAAGGGAAGAACTGGGGGGGGGGACGGGGGGGGGGGACGGGTGAGGGGTTATATGGCTGGGGCAGCCCGTCTCACCCTATTGTGTAGCTGGTTGGCAAGGGTGAGGCTCTGGAGGTGGGAAAGGAATGTGTAACATGGAAGGTTGAGGGGCTGCATTCACTTATCAAAAGGAACAAGGTATTGCAGGTGTTTAGGCGTCGACATGACAGTATTGCATTGATCCAAAAGACTCACTTGACAGACCAGGAACATGCTAAATCAGCCCAGGGGTTGGTGGGGGAGGTTTTTGGGACTTCTTTGGGAACAAAGAGAATGGGGGTAGCAATTTTTCTTCATAAGAGTTTGTCCTATCAGATTCACAAAGTGGTGGTTGACCCTGAGGGACTGTCATCATGCACGGGGATTTTCAAGGGCAGTGTTTAGAAACATAGAAACATGATGACAGAAGACGACCACATGGCCTATCTAGTCTGTCCTTCCATAACAACTACAATAGTAGACTTTTTACCTTTAGAGATCCTCTGTGTTGGTCCCATGCTTTTTTGAATTCAGTTACTGTCCTCATCTCTACCACCTCCACTGGGAGACTATTCCATGGATCCACTACTCTTTCACTAAAGAAATATTTCCGCATATCACTCCTGAATCTATCTCCCTTCACCCTCATCCCATGTCCCCTCGTAGCAGAACTTGCTTTCAATTGAAAGAGGCTCTCTCCCTGAACATTTATGCCACGGAGGTATTTAAACATCTCAATCATATCACCTCTATCCTGCCTTTCCTCTAAGGTGTACATATTAAGATCCTTAAGTCTGTCCTCATATGCTTTATAATGAAGCCCACTAATCATTTTAGTAGCCACCCTCTGCAGACTCCATCCTGTTCACATCCTTTTGAAGGTGCGGTCTCCAGAATTGCACACTATACTCCAAATGAGGTCGCACCAAAGACTTATACAGAGGCATTATCACCTCCTTTTTTCTGCTAGCCATTCCTCTCCGTATGCACCCAAGCATCCTTCTAGCTTTTGCCGTCGCCTTTTCTACCTGTTTAGCTACTTTAAGATCATCAGACACAACCATGCCTAGGTCCCACTCTTCTTTAGTGGACAAAAGTACTTCATCTCCTATACTGTATTGCTCCCTTGGATTGCTGCTGCCCAAATGCATGACCTTACATTTTTTAACATTAAATCCCAGCTGCCAAATTCTAGACCATTCTTCAAGCTTAGCTAGATCCCTCCTCATGTTATCTACACCTTCCTGGGTGTCTACTCTATTGCAGATTTTGGTATCATCTGCAAAGAGGCAAACCTTACCAGACAGCCCTTCCGCTATATCACTAACAAAGATGTTAAAAAGAATCGGACCAAGGACAGATCCCTGGGGCACACCACTGGTAACATCCTTCTCCTCAGAGTGAGCTCCATTTACTTGTACTCTTTGTCGCCTCCCACCCAACCAATTTTTAACCCAAGCAGTAACTTTAGGGCCCATCCCTAGGGTGCTCAGTTTGTTTATAAGTCGCCTGTGAGGAACAGTGTCAAAGGCTTTACTGAAATCTAAATACACCACATCTAGAGCTCTCCCTCGGTCCAACTCCCTGGTCACCCAGTCAAAGAAATCAATCAGATTTGTCTGACAAGACCTACCTCTGGTGAATCTATGCTGCCTTGGATCCTGTAATCCGCTGGACTCAAGAAACCTCATTATTTTCTCTTTCAGCAGCGTTTCCAATAATTTACTCACCACAGAAGTTAAACTAACCGGCCTGTAGTTTTCAACCACATCCTTACTTCTGCTTTTGTGTAAAGGCACCACAAGAGCCTCTCTCCAGTCCTTTGGCACCACTCCCGACTCCAACGAGGCACTGAAAAGGTCAGTCAATGGAGCTGCTAGAACGTCCCCAAGTTCCCTCAGTATTCTAGGGTGTATCCCATCCGGTCACATCACTTTGTCTACTTTAAGTTGAGCTAGTTTCTCAAGAACACAGTCTTCTGAAAATTGTTCAAGATGTCCCTCGCTTCTGTTCCTATTTGTGGGTGTTTTCTGAGGTCCTGCTCCTGGTGGTTCTTCTGTGAACACAGAACAAAAATATTTGTTAAGCAATTCCGCTTTATCCTTATCAGCTTCTACATATTCCCACCCTGCACCCTTGAGTCTGACAATACCACTTTTTCCCTTCCTCTTCTAATATATCTGAAAAATGTCTTATCCCCCCATTTTATTGCATTGGCTATTTCCTCCTCCTTTTGAATCTTTGCCTTCTTGATTACTTTGCTAGCTTCTCTAAGTTTTTCCAAATACAGATGCCTGTCTTCCTCTCTCTGTGATCTCTTGTATTTCATGAAGGCCTCCCTCTTTTTCTTCACTTTTTCAGCTACTTCCTTCGAAAACCATAGCGGTCTCCTTTTCCTTTTGCCTTTATTTACCATTTTAACAAAAAGGTTGGTTGCCCTTAAAATACCCCTTTCAGTTTTGCCCACTGTTTTTCTACATCCCCCAGCTGTTCCCATCCCACTAACGACTCCCTGAGGTATTGGCCCATCTTCGCAAAGTTAGTCTTCCTAAAGTCTAAGATCCTCACCTTGGAATGGATTCTAACAGCCCTAGTCCTAATACTGAACCACACCATCTGGTGATCACTGGATGCAAAATGATCTCCCACTACAACAGAAACACTTTCACCATTGGTAAGCACCAAGTCCAGTATGGCCCCTTCACGTGTGGGGTCTGTTACCAATTGCCTGAATAGTTCTCCCTGTAGAGAATCCAGGATCTCCTTACTTCTAGATGATACTGCAGCAGGAATGTGCCAGTCAACATCTGGCATATTGAAATCTCCTATCAGTAGCACTTCCCCTTTCCTAGCAATGCTGCGTATGTCCTCAATTAACTCTCTGTCCACCTCTTCCTCTTGTGAGGGAGGTCTGTAAATCACACCAATGCAAATAGATTTCTCTTTCCCTCTTTCTAGTTTAACCCACAATGCCTCCTCTCTCCCTTTTAAGCTCTGTAATTCCAAAGCTTTAATAGTAGTTTTTACATATAGTGCCACTCCTCCTCCCCTTCTTCCTACCCTGTCCTTTCTGAATAAAGTATAGCCAGGTATAGTTACATCCCAGTCATGGTTTTCTGTGAACCATGTTTCTGTAACTGCCACTAAATCCAAGTCAGCCACTCCCACCAAAGCTTCAACATCAAGGATCTTATTTCACATGCTACAGGCATTTATACACACTGCTTTCCATATGTTACCCCTGTTACCCATTTCCATAAAGGTATTTAATGTATCATCTACCTGGTGGCTTTCACTTACCTGGGGGTTTTCTTCACCTATCCCCAACGAATCTAGTTTAAAGCCCTCTTCGGTAGATTAGCCAGTCTACTACCGAAGATGCGTTGACCTTTCTTGGACAGATGGATGCCATCTCTGCTCTGCAACCCTTGGAACAGCATCCCATGGTCTAGGAAACCAAAACGCTCTCGATGACACCATCCACGCAGCCATGCATTCATCTCCAGGATGCGAGCCTCTCTGCCTTGGCCTTTACCCTCAACAGGGAGGCTTGAAGAGAACACCACCTGTGCACCTAACACCTTCACCCTCTGTCCCAGAGCCATGAAGTCACTTTGATACATTCCGAGGTATACCTGGCAGTATCATTTGTTCCAACATGGATTAGCAACATTGGGTAATAGTCAGTGGGCTTGACGAGTCTCGGCAAACTCTCCGTAACATCTTGGATTTTGGCACCAGGCAGACAGCATACCTCTCTGGACATCAAGTCTGGTCGGCAGATGGACGCCTCAGTACCCCTCAGAAGAGAGTCTCCAACCACCACTACCCTTCGTTTCCTTCTGGTCACTGATTCTGCAACTTTGGGGTACTTGAACTCTGGTTCTTCCCTTTCCAGGGATGCTTTCACCTCCTCCACTTCCAGGGCTGCATAATGGTTCTTCAATTCATGGGCTGGAGAAGTTGGATTGGTGATTTTGCAGGCCCTGATGACTTGTGTCCAACCATCGACATTCTGTTGGAACCAATCTTCTCCTGTGCTGGAGAGCTTGGTTGCTGCAAGAAGCATCTCATCAATGTACTTCTCACTGTCTTGAATGCTCCTCAGCCTCGCCACCTCCTCTCTGAGTTCCTCCACTTGTTTCCTCAGAGCTTCAGCATGCAGGCACCCTGCACATGGAACTGGTCCTTCAACTGGCATTAGGACCTCTGTCTGGACCGAGGCAGAAGCTGTAACGGGGGCAACAGCTTTAGCAATACGATTTTTCCCAGCCATTGTTCTGTTCGTGGAGCTTAGGTATCTGTTAAAGCAAAAGAGAGAGATCTACCAAGTACCAGCCGGTTTTCCCAGCTGTCCTTTCAGAGAAAAAGCAGTTAAATCTCTTTAATTATATTCAAAATGTGCTGGTCCAATTCTCTGTGATTTGTTAAAGGGGGAGGTGCCCTATAAAGCAAGACTGCTCACTAGGGGTGGGTGGGAGTCAGGGTGGGTAGGGAGGGAACTAACACCTGATTAGGTGTTAGCAGTTTCCAAACCTGAGGAGGTTACTAGAGTTCAGCAACCTACTGTGCGCTCAAGGAAAGTTCCCCTAAAGCACCAAAAAGAAAAGTAACCTTGCTTTAAAAAATATACAAAAAACCCTTTTAAGAGCTCCCAGTCAGAGAGCTAGCAATGTAATATAATAAAAACAAACAAACAAACAAACCCTCAAATCCTTACTGTTTGTTGATCTGTAGAGCCCTGGTTAGGAAAGCCTCAACAGGGCAGGGCACTGGAGCCTTTTATGCAGGCCTCAGCTGCACTCAGGAAATCAGGCCCACTAACTCCTGATTAGGTGTTAGCAGTTTCCAAACCTGAGGAGGTTACTAGAGTTCAGCAACCTACTGTGCGCTCAAGGAAAGTTCCCCTAAAGCACCAAAAAGAAAAGTAACCTTGCTTTAAAAAATATACAAAAAACCCTTTTAAGAGCTCCCAGTCAGAGAGCTAGCAATGTAATATAATAAAAACAAACAAACAAACCCTCAAATCCTTACTGTTTGTTGATCTGTAGAGCCCTGGTTGTTGCATTGTAACTTGTATGTAGATAACATCTACAATGAGGCATTTTTTAGATGGGTGAACACTGAGTTGCGGGTATGGGGAGGTAATAATTTGCTGATTGGAGGGGATTTCAATTTGGTATTTGATCCTCAGATGGATCGTTCATCTCATTCTAGTGGGGCTCGGTTCGATGGGTAAAGGGGAGTCCCCTAGTGTGTGAGCATTTGGATGTAATGCATGTGTGGAGGATGTTGCATACTCAAGAGAGACTTTACTCATTCCGTCTGCTGGATGATGAGGATAGAGCACATTTAGATGCCCCTATTACACTGGAGGAGGTTGCTAGGGTGATTAAGCGGGTGGTCTGCTATAAAGCACCAGGGCCCAATAAGTATAGTGGCAAATTTTACCAAACGTTGGTGTAGGAGGTGTCCCCTATTTTAGAGAAGCTGTATAATGGTATGTTGCAGAGCTCCAGGGGTGCTCCCACAATGAATATGGCCTATATATCTCATACTAAAACTAGGGAAACACCCCTTGGATGTGTCTTTAGACTGACCTATTTCCTTCTTAAACTGTGATTTGAAATTTCACTTTAAGATCTTAGCGGACCGTCTGGTGGTTGTGGCCCTCCTCCGAAACCCAGTAGACTGCCACTCATGACTGTAGCAAAATATAACCTTCAGAATATGCCAACAAAATTTAAAGACTGCCTGCAAAATCGACTTCCTGCTTTAGATACAAATGACAGAATATACAAATGTGGTGGAGTTATGGGATGACATCAAGAAGGTTGTGTTGGAAGAAAGCAAGGTCTTTACAAAAGGTGAAAAAGCAAAAATGGCTAAAATGGATGACTGAAGAAACTCTGAAAATTGCCCAGAAATGTAGAGAATTAAAGCGGATCATGTTGAATGATGCCGAGAAGATCCAAAAAAAGGTGGAAAGAATATACAAAGTCATTAAGAAAGAAGAAGTAGAAGCAGTATTGAAAGCCTTATCAAAGAACAAAGCACTAGGCATTGATGGCATTTCCATTGAAGTATTACAGCAATGGGATGCAGCTGTTACCATACTTACAAGGTTTCTGTCCACAAAAGAAGAATGGGACCTAGGCGCAATTGTGTCTGGAGTTCACTCTGAGGAGAAGGTGGTTACCAGTGGAGTGCCGCAGAGATCTGTCCTTGGTCCGATTCTTTTTAACATCTTTGTTAGTGATATTGCGGAAGGGCTGTCGGGTAAGGTTTGTCTCTTTGCAAATGATACCAAAATCTGCAACAGGGTAGACACTCAGGAAGGTGTAGATAACATAAGAAGGGATCTAGCTAAGCTTGAAGAAAAGTCTAGAATTTGGCAGCTGAGATTTAATGCTAAATAAATATAGGGTCATGCATTTGGGCTGCAACAATCCAAGGGAGCGGTACAGCATAGGGGGTGATGTACTTCTTTCCACAAAAGAAGAACAGAACCTAGGTGTGATTGTGTCTGATGATCTCAAAGTAGCTAAACAGGTAGAAAAGGTGACAGGGAAAGCTATAAAGATGCTAGGGTGCATAGGGAGAGGAATGGCCAGCAGAAGAAAGGAGGTGATAGTGCTTTTGTATAAGTTTTTAGTGCGACCTCATTTGGAGTATTGTGTGCAATTCTGGAGACCGCACCTTCAAAAGGATATAAACAGGTGGGAGATGGCGCAGAGGGTGGCTACTAAAATGGTTACTGGTCTTCGTTGAGGACAGACTGAAGGACCTTAATATGTGAACTTTAGGAGGAAAGGCAGGACAGAAGTGATATGATTGAGACGTTTAAATAACTCCGTGGCATAAATGCATGGGAGGAGAGCCTCTTTCAATTGAAAGCAAGCTCTGCTACGAGGGGACATAGGATGAGGGTGAAAGGGGATAGCCTCAGGAATAATATGCGAAAATATTTCTTTACGGAAAGTGGTAGATGCAAAGAATAGTCTCCCAGCGGAGGTGGTAAAGATGAGGACAGTATCTAAATTCAAAAAAGCATGGGACAAACAAAGAGGCTCTCTAAAGGAAAAAAGGGGACTCTTGTAGTGGTCGATATGGAAGGGCAGACTAGATAAGCCATGTGGTCTTTTTCTGCCATCATGTTTCTATGTTTCTATCATGGCCTACTGACTGGAAAAAAAATCTATGTTTATGCCAATACTGAAGAAAGGTGATCCGACTGATAGTGGAAATTATCACACAATTGCTCTGATCTCACATGCCAGCAAGATTCTACTCAAAAGATCATTCAGCAAAAACTACATCCACACCTAGAACAAGAACTGCCTGAAATGAGGAAAGGGCGAGGAATGAGAGACATCAGGAATGTGAGATGGATCCTTGAAAAAACAAAAGAATATCAAAAGAATATCTATATGTGTTTTATGGCTTTTGACTGTGTAAACCATGAAAAAAATCAGGGTCATATTAAGAACCATGGGTATACCAGAACACCTGATAATTCTTTTGCACAACCTTTACATAGAAGAAGCAACAGTTTGAACGGAACAAGGAGAAATAGAATGGTTTTAAATCAGCAAAGGTATATGACAAAGCTGCATACTTTTCCCCTACCTGTTAATTTATATGCAGAACAAATCACCAGAAAAGCAGGACTGTATGAAGACAACCAAGGTATGAAGATTGGTGGAAGACTAAACAACCTTTAAGGCTTAAAGGACTACCAAATGGGACTGCTACTGCTGGAAAGAATCTGCAATCGTAAGTATTTCTTTACTTCTAGGAAAGCGTAGTTACTCACCTGTAACAGGTAATCTCCGGGAACAGCAGGAATAAGTCTTCACATACGGGTACCGACAACACCCACGGAGCCTGCGCGGGAACGCTCCCCAGCGTCCAAAAGGAAAGCTTTTGGGAGCATCCCACCACGCATGCGTACTGCCTTCCCGCCCAACTACCTCTCTCACTTCAGTTGAGTTGAAAGCTGAGACCAAAGGAGAGAAGTAGAAGAAAAATAGAGAGAGAGAGAAAGACAACTCCTAGGGGAGGTGGATGGGTTGTGAAGACTTATTCCTGCTGTTCCCGGAGATCACCTGTTACAGGTGAGTAACTACGCTATCTCCAGGAACAAGCAGGAATGTAGTCTTCACATATGGGGACTCCCCAGCTAAAAATGCCTAGGGATGACCCCAGCATGTTGCAGATCTATGTAAGATGGGCCATGCTTCCTCCCAGGGACCTCAGGCATCCAAGAGTGGATGGTGGGAAGGAGTTGATCTAGGAATGGAAGAGATGCTGTAGAAGAGCCTGACCGAACAAGGCATCCCGACGGGAGTCCTTCTCTAAACAATAGTAGGCAGTGAAAGTATGTACAGAAGCCCAAGTTGCTACTTTACAGATCTCATCAACAGCAACTGAACGAAGATTAGCTGTTGAGGCTGCCATGGCTCTAACATTATGAGCCGTGACATGGCCTTCCAGAGGGATTCCTTTACTGATAGGTAAAGGAAATACAGTCTGCAATCGACTTAGAGAGAGTTCTCTTAGTGACTGGAAGACCTAAATGACTATAGTCAAAAGCCAGAAAAAGCTGAGAAGACTTTCTAAATGGCTGAGTTCTATGAAGATAAAAAGCCAGAGCCCATTTACAAACTAAGGTATGAAGATTTCTTTCCGCGCTGGAGGCATGAGGCCTAGGAAAGAAGACTGGGAGATAAACCGATTGGTTTACATGAAAAGGTGATACCACCGTTGGCATAAAATGAGGATGAGTCCTCAAGACTACTCTGTCATGATGAAACCTCATATAAGGCGGGTCAGCCACTAAAGCCTGCAGTTCAGTAATGCGTCTTGCAGAAGTGATAGAAATTAGGAAAATGACGTTCCATGAAAGAAACTTTAGCTCCGAAGTAGCTAAAGGTTAAAAGGATGGCTTCATGAGTTGACCCAGAACAAGATTAAGATCCCATGCCACCGGAGGTGGTTTGATGGGAGGTTTTCTTAAAAGGAGACCCCTCATAAATCTTGAAACAAGAGGATGAGAGGAAATTGGTTGTCCATCGAAGGGTTTATGAGATGCAGCAATAGCACTAAGATGGACTCTAACAGAAATGGTCTTGAGACCAGAAGCTGAAAAGTGAAGGAGATAGTCCAGAAGGGACTCTACTGATACCAAGAGGGGATTAAGTCCCCTCTGGAAACACCAGACTGAGAACCTCTTCCACTTAAAAGCGTAAGAATGCCTTGTGGAAGTCTTTCTGGAAGTTAGAAGAATATCCTTCACTTGTTGCAAAAGGTCTAGATCTTGAAATTCTATGCCTTGAGTAGCCAGGCTTTGAGATGAAGGGACTGGGGATTGGGGTGCAGTAGGGATCCGTTGTTCTGGGACAGAAGATCCAGAGCACTCCCCAACTCCAGAGTGGCGGCTCGAGAGAGACCTAAGAGAAGAGGATACCATGTTTGCCTTGGCCAACAGGGAGCTATGAGTATCATGCAACATCTGTCTCTCTGGAGTTTGAATAAGGTTTTGGGAATTAGAAAAATTGGTGGGAAGGCAGAGAAAATCCTGGCCCCAATAGAGCAGGAATGCATCCCTCGCCTGACAATTTTGAGCTGGAAGTCTGGAACAGTACCGGGGAAGTTTGGCATTCTGTGGACTTGCAAAGAGGTCTATGTCTGGTGTTCCCCAGACTTGAAATACTCGAGCAAGTTGATATGAGTGGAGAGACCACTCGTGTGGCAACAGGACTCAGCTGAGCCTGTCCGCCCAAACGTTTTGAATGCCTGGAAGGTATACTGCCAACAAATAAATGTGATGCTCTCTGGCAAAGGCCCACAGTAGCAAAGCTTTGTTGCGTAACTGCAGAGAGCCTGTTCCGTCTTGTTTGTTTAGGTAAAACATGGCCACTTGATTGTCGGTTTGCATCAGAACTGTTTTGTTTATGAGATGGAAGCAAAAGACTCAAATAGCATTGGAAATGGCCCTTAGTTCTAGGAGGCTAATTGAAGAGAAGCCTCGTCCAAGTGGGCTCCCCAACCCCACTTGGATGCATCTGTCAGGACAGCCTGAGGTAGGGGTTGCTAAAAAGGACAGCCTACTGTAAGGTTTTCCAGAGATTGCCACCAATGCAGAGACGCAATCAGGCGTGTGGTAACTTTGATACTGTCTGACAGGCATCCTGAGGCCTGGGACCATTGGGAAGCTAAGGTCCATTGGGCCGCTCACATGTGAAGGCGTGCATAAGGAATCACATGGACTGTAGATGCCATGTGTCCTAGAAGTCGAAGCATCTGTCGGGCAGTGAGGAAGGTTTGTAGCACTGCTTGAGATGCTAGTTCGATGATGCGCAGACAGCGAGGCTGAGGAAGGAAAGCCTTTGACTACTGTGTGTCCAAGCGAGCCCCTATAAACTCGAGGGATTCAGATGGGGTGAGCTGGGACTTTGGAAGGTTTATGATCCTTCCCAAGTACTGCAGTATTTGCATTGCTCGGGAAAGAGCATGACTTGCCTCTAGAGCTAAAGGTGCTCGAATGAGCCAATCGTCTCAGTAAGGGAAGACAAAAATTCCTAGAGTCCTCATAAATGCTGCTACTACTGCCATGCATTTTGTGAAGACCCTTGGAGCAGAGGCCAGTCCGAAAGGAAGGACCCTATATTGAAACTGTCTTCCCTTGACTAGGAATCAAAGGAATTTTCTGTGATTTGCATGAATAAGGATATGCATGTAAGCATCCCTTAAATCTAGAAAACATAGCCAGTCTTGCTCGTGAAGGTATGGAAGAAGTGTGCCGAGGGAGATCATCTTGAACGTTTCTCGGATTAGATATTTGTTCAGTTCTCTGAGGTCCAGGATTGGTCTTAGCCCCCTACCTTCTTTGGAATGAGAAAATAGGGGGAATAGAATCCTGTGCCCTGCTGGGACATTGGAACCTCTTCTATAGCTCCTTGAGCCAGAAGAGTGGTGACCTCTTGCCACAAGAGGTCTGAGACGGTGGTTGAGATTTGAACTGTTTTATTAGCTTGGATGGGGGCAAGCTGAGGAAATGAAGCTTGTATCCCAGACTCATGATAGAGTCCAATTTTCAGATGTGATTTGTTGCCATCTTTTGGCAAAATGGCAGACACGGCCTGGAATATTTAAAGGTTCTGGGCTTAGAACATGAAGAATGGCTAAGTTCTCTAGACAACAGTCAAAGGACCCTGAGGAGGCTGGGTCTGCTGAGCCTTCTGAGCTTGTGTCTTTCTTTGTCTAGTTTGTTGTTGCCCCTTCTGGGGAACATGTGTTTGCTGGGTGGAAGATGGATAGAATTTTTTCTTTTTAGAGAAAAAAGGTTTTTTGAAAAACTTTTTCTTGGCTGGGTTAGCTGTAGATTTTGACAATCTGTCTAAAGTTGTATTATCAGTGTCAATTTCATAAGCTTTGAGCTGCCAATCCTTGCCAAAGAGATTTTCTCCTGTGCAAGGAATGTTTCCCAGCTTATCTTGCACCCATTCCTCCAAGTCTGAAGCCAGGCAATACGACGTGCTCCTATGGATATAGCAGAGGTTCTGCTAATACATTCAAAACAGTCAAAGGTAGCAAGATTCATAAATTTAGAGACATTTTGAGCATGTTTGACCAAAGTCAAATGATCTGTCTGTTTATCCTTTTTTCAAAAGTTCCAAGTCTTTTGTAACCACTTCAAGAAACATTCCCATGTATAATATATAGGAACTGTTTCTTGCTGACAGCATGGAGGACTGAAAGCATCGACGACCAAAGGCATCCAGTGTTCTAGACTCACGACCTGGTGGATTGGAAGAGTGTTTTTTAGCACTCTTAATCCGCCTCATGGCGGACTCTACCACCATAGAATGATGTGGTAACTGAGTCTTCTGAAACACTGGACAAGGTGGTACTCAATACATAGTGTCAAGATGTCTAGAATGTGGATACACTGTTAAAGGAGCTTCCCACATTCTTAACATTAGATCATGTAAGATCTGGTGTATAGGAAGCATAGCTGCTTCCTTTGGAGCCAAAGGATATTGCAGAAAGCGTAGTTACTCACCTGTAACAGGTGTTCTCCAGGAGCAGCAGGAATCAGTCCTCACATATGGGTGACGTCGGCGCCGACGGAGCCCTCGCGGAGCAATTTTCCCCAGCTTTCACAGAAAGCCTTTGGGAATTGCAGCGCGCATGCGCGGTCGCCTTCCCGCCCAAGGGTGCCATCTTAGCCAGTCTGATGACATAGCTAAAAGACAGCATAAAAATTTGCAAAAAAACTTAAGCAGATGATTGCAACTCCACGGGGAGGAGGGAGGGTTGTGAGGACTGATTCCTGCTGCTCCCGGAGAACACCTGTTACAGGTGAGTAACTACGCTTTCTCCAGGACCAAGCAGGAAGTCAGTCCTCACATATGGGACTCCCAAGCTTAAGGCTACCGGAGACCCTAAGCACAAAAATGAGCTCCCTCTAGCTCGGCAGTACAGAAGGAAGGAATCTTCGCTGAATTATTACCCACCGGTAGCCCCCATCCGGGATGGAGGGTAGGAGTTGCTCAAACTTCGAAGAGATTTCGGAGGACTGCCTGTCCGAAAGCACTGTCCCTGCGGGACTCCCTCTCGAGACAGTAATGGACCGCAAAAGTCTGGCTCGAAGACCAAGTAGCGGCCCGGCAGATGTCTGCCAGCGGAACAGAGCGGAGGTAAGCCACTGACGTAGCCTTCGCCCGAACACAATGAGCCGTGACTCGACTTTCTAAGGAGAGTCCGGCTGCCCCATAAGCCCAAGCGATACAGTCAGCAACCCAAATGGACAGGGTACGCTTGGAGACCGGGAGCCCCAATTTATTGGGGTCAAACGACACAAAAAGCTGAGCAGCTTTACGGTGCTCCCGCGTACGGTCAAGGTAGAAGTTCAATGCCCTTCTACAGTCCAGGGTATGCAGGAATCGTTCAGCTCGGCTGGAGTGAGGCCTGGGAAAGAAGGTTGGAAGTACCACCTCCTGATTGATGTGAAAAGGGGAGACAACTTTTGGAAGAAATTTTGGGTGAGTCCGTAGGACTACCCTATTTTTGTAGAACCGAGTGAAGGGAGGATCAGACACGAGGGCCTGCAATTCACTTACGCGTCTAGCGGAAGTGAGGGCTATCAGGAATAAGGTTTTCCACGAAAGAAAACGCAGAGAACAGGTAGCCATCGGTTCAAAAGGCGGACAGGTGATCCGCTGTAAAACCACATTCAGATCCCAGTCAGGTGCTGGCGGGCGCAGAGGTGGTTTTAGTAGAAGGAGACCTCGGAGAAACCGTGCTACAAGAGGGTCGCTGGAAAGAGGTCTGCCGTCCACCGGCACATGGTGTGCTGAAAGAGCACTGAGGTGGACCTTGACGGAGTTGGACTTAAGTCCCAGATTAGAGAGGTAGAGCAGGTACTGCAAGATCACCGACACCGAGCAGGAGAAGGGATCCTGAGACTGCTGTACACACCAAACGGAAAAGCGACGCCATTTAAGGACGTAGCATTTGCGGGTAGAAGGTCGCCGAGAAGCTAGGACGACCTGTTCCACCTCTGCCGGAAGGAGAAGGGGAGCAAGGACTACCCTTTCAGCCGCCAGGCCATTAGATTGAGAGATCTGAGGTTGGGGTGTAGCAGAGACCCCTGATCCTGAGTTAGGAGATCCGGTTGAAACCCCAGAGGGAACGGATCCTCCACCGCTAATTGCAACAGGAGTGGAAACCACGGCTGTCTGGGCCAGCGAGGAGCCACCAGGATCATGGACGCTTTGTCCCGGAGAACCTTGAACAGAGTTCGGGAGACCAGCGGGATGGGAGGAAAAGCATAGAGAAGGTTTTCCGACCATGAGAGCAGAAATGCATCTGCCGCTACCCGAAGGGGATGTGGCTGACGCGAGCAGAAGCGAGGAAGTTGCCGGTTGAGAGGACTGGCAAAGAGATCCATCGTGGGGAGGCCCCACTTCAGAAAGAGTTTCTGGACTACCAAGGGATCCAGACGCCACTCGTGCGGCTGGAGTATCCTGCTGAGTTTGTCCGCCAGGCAATTCTCCTGGCCTGGGAGATAAACTGCTTTGAGAAGAATGCCGTGACTGACGGCCCAAGAGCAAAGCTTTTGAGCTTCTCGGCAGAGAAGGAAGGAGCCCGTGCCGCCCTGTTTGTTCACGTAGAACATGGCAACTTGTTTGTCCGTCTGGACAAGGACGGACTGGTGAGAAGTCAGGTGGGAGAAAGCCTTGAGCGCCAGACGAATAGCTCTGAGCTCCAGGAAGTTGATCTGTTGAGCAGATTCCCACGCGGTCCAGAGACCTTGAGTACATGCCCCCTGGCAATGAGCTCCCCAGCCCAGGAGGGAAGCATCGGTCGTCAGCACTTGAGTCGGCTGAGGCGACTGAAAAGGCATTCCGAGCACCAGGTTCGGCCGATGAAGCCACCACTATAGGGAAGAGGCCAGCGGTCTGGAGAGGCACACTAAGTCGGCTAGCCCGCCGGTGGCTTGTTGCCACTGCTTGCGAAGGCACCATTGAGCCGGCCGCATATTCAGGCGAGCATTGGGGGTCACGTGGACGGTGGAAGCCATATGGCCGAGTAGTCTCAGGAAGCGCCTGGCGGAGACCAGGGACTGGCTGCGAAAACGGCCGGCTAGGTCCATGAGCCGTTGAGCCCTGTCGAGAGGCAGGAAAGCTCGAGCCTGAGGAGTGTGCAGTCTTGCGCCGATGAACTCGAGATCCTGTGAGGGGAGCAAAGTGGACTTTGCGAAGTTTATGACAAAGCCCAAATACTGCAGAAGAGTCACCGTGCGGTGTGTGGCATTGGTGACTGCCGGAGGGGACGACGCTCTGATGAGCCAGTCGTCGAGGTACGGAAAAACATAGAGGCCGTGAAGCCTGAGATAGGCCGCCACCACCGCGAGACATTTTGTGAAGACTCACGGTGCGGAGGACAGGCCAAAGGGCAGCACTCTGTACTGGTAGTGATTTCCGGCCACCACAAACCTTAGGTATTGGCGGTGGCTTGGGTGGATGAGGATGTGCGTGTAGGCATCCTTTAGATCCAAGGAGCATAGCCAATCTCCCTGCTGGAGGTAGGGCAGAAGGATTCCAAGGGTAAGCATCTTGAACTTTTCCCGCACAAGGAACTTGTTGAGGTTGCGCAAGTCCAGGATGGGTCTTAGGCCTCCTGTTCTTTTTGGTATTAGGAAATACCTGGAATAAAAGCCTTGACCTCTCAGGTGGTGGGGCACCGGTTCCACAGCCTGGTCCTGAAGAAGACTTGCTAACTCCTGAAGGAGTAAGTCCCTGTGCAGAGGGAGTCGTGGAGGTTCTCCCGGAAAATAAGAGGGAGGGACCTGATGGAAGTGGAGAAGATATCCTTCTCGCACGACCTGAAGCACCCAGGCATCTGAAGTGATGTTGGACCACCTGTGGGCGAAGTGAACCAGCCGGCCTCCGGTGCTGGGAGGGACCAGCTGAGGGGGAGAGGCTATGCTGAGAAAGTCAAAAACCCCCACCCTGCTGAGCAGGGGCTGGTGGTGCAGGCTTGGGGGCTTGCTGCCTACGGGACCCGTTACCCCGTCCCTTGGCCTGCTGACCCTGTTGGGGAGCTGGAGGGGCCTGATATTGGGGGTAGTGTTTGTAGGCAGCCGCCTTTCTCGGGTAAAAGGACTTTTTTCCCGAGCCCTTCTTTTTCTGGGAAGGGGCGGAGGTCTTCCTAGAAAGCCTGGTCCTGGTGAGAGTCTCCGTCTCGATTTGTGCAGCCTTTTCAGCCATGGTCTTGCCAAAGAGGTTCTCACCTCTGCAGGGGACATCGACCAACTTGTCCTGCACCCAAGGCTCAAGGTCAGACGACTGAAGCCAAGCCTGTCGGCGGGGACCGATGCCGGCTGCGGCCACACAAGCCGATGCTTCAAAGCCATCATAGGCTGCTCGGGACATGAATTTGGAGCATTCCAGAATACCAGATGTTAAGGCTAGGAACCTCCGCAAAGGTTCCTCGGACAGTCCAGCAGAGAATCCGGCTAGCTCTTTAGCCAGGTCTCGGAGATACATGCCCATGTATAGCTGGTAGGTCTGGACACGACAAGCCAGCATAGAGCCCTGGAAACACTTCTTACCAAGGCCATCCAGGTTACGGGCCTCCCTGCCAGGGGGCACCGAGGAGTGCATTTTCTGGCTCTTCAGCCGATGCATGGCCGATTCCACTACCATGGAATGGTGTGGTAGCTGTGCTTTTTGGAAGCCAGGACTCTTGCGGACTCGATAGATGGAATCGACCCGCTTGCTCAATACCGGCGACGAGGCCGGACTCTCCCACATGCGGAAGAGTAGTCGTTCCAGCATGGGAGGCACCAGTACAGTAAAGTGCTCCCGGGCGGGAGAGTCGTACTGAAGGGCGTCGAGCTCTTCGGCTCTTCGGCTCCTCCTCGGGATCAGCCGGGAAGGCCAAAACCTTGGCCATCTCCCTGACGAAGTCCAAGAACCGGGCATCCTCCGGAGGGGACTGTTTCCGAGGTTCGGACTCAGGTGAGTCCGAGGGGACACACCGAGTCCGAAAGGAATCAGGTGACTCCTCCTCTTCAGACTCCCAGACCGACTCCGAGGAGGAATCAGTGGGGTCGGCTCGGGCAGGCGGAGGCGTCGGCCGCCCCGACGCCAAGGGAGTCGGCGGCGACGACCTCGGTCCCGAACGGGAGGCCGAGGGTGACCTCGACCGAGGATCGACTCGAGTTCGCATGGACTCGAGGATCAGCTCGGTCTCCGGGGTCGACTTAGACGTCGACGTCCCGGCGGTCGGGGCAGCGGCGCCAGCGAGGCTAGCGATCAGTGCCCGCTGCTGGTCCATGAAGGCAGATAGTCTGCTCTCCAAGGCCGTCAACCTGAGTCCGACCTCAGGTGACCCAGCAGTCCCCGACTCGGGCCCCGACGGCGTCGGGCCCGACGTCGGACCTCTCGGAGGCGAGTCCAGAAGGACCACAGGACTTACCCGAGCAGGCAACTCAGACTCCAGGCGAGGTCGCTTCGGGAGGTGCTCCTTCTCCAAAGACCCGGGACGGCTGTCGGGGGTATGCGACCTGGCCCCCGCGGAGCCAGGAGCGTCCACCGACGCCGCCCTCGCGGGTTTTGTCTTCCGTCGATGGTCTCCGGAGGGAGAACCCCTGTCGGAGGAGCTTCGGCGATGTTCAGAGCTGGAGCCTCTGGATGCCGAGGCCTCCGACGAGGTCCGGGTACGGCTGGGGTCAGCGAAGATTCTATCCCGCTGATGCCGCCGGCTCCTCAACGCTTTGGAGGACATTTTGCCACAGGCTCCACAGATCATTTCTTCATGATCCGGGCCCAGGCAGCGGAGGCAATTATCGTGTGTGTCAGTGAGTGACATATTTCTGTCACACTGACCACACCGCTTGAAACCACTGGCAGCCATCGGGGGAAAAAGGGCCCCTGCAAGGTCAAAGGACCGGGCTGCCAGGGAAAAATCGAAAACGAAACTGACCAAAATCAGAAAAACCGAAAATAAGGGAAGGACTCGCAACGGCGTCGCGAGTCCGGGCAGGAAAACGACCGGCGTCGAACCGAATTGAAAAACGAGTAAAACTCACGAAAATCAACTTTTTTAGCGGGGACACGACGGGTACGTCTGTAGGGCTCCGCGGAAAAAAGAAGACTGGCTAAGATGGCACCCTTGGGCGGGAAGGCGACCGCGCATGCGCGCTGCAATTCCCAAAGGCTTTCTGTGAAAGCTGGGGAAAATTGCTCCGCGAGGGCTCCGTCGGCGCCGACGTCACCCATATGTGAGGACTGACTTCCTGCTTGGTCCTGGAGAATTCTCAATTCTTCTGCCCTAGGCTCCTTTTCTGGTACTACTGTAATGGCAAGACCTTTTGCCATATCACGTACAAAATCATGACAAGACATAGGGGACATTTCTGCGTTGAGGAAAAAGAGCTGAATCTTGTTAAAGTTCAGCTCTGGTACCGGAGGAATCATCCGAGTCATCGGAATCCTCAAAAGGAGGAAGCACAGATGGCATTGGTACCACTCGATGTCAGTACCGAAACAAGTCGATACCTGATCCCCCATGCTGGAGAGAGATTCCAAGCTCGGCATCGGGGGAAGCATGCCTGTTGAAACAGGTACCGAGGGCACTGGCACCAGTACCGGCATCTGTAACGGTGCCTGCGGAACCTTCTGCAGCGACTTTAGCGGTACCGAAGTAGTTAAAGAGTCGCTAGACTGCATTCGATAGCGAGGAGTCTTTTGTCCATCGCTACTGCCGATGCCAGGGTGTCGGTACCGGTGGAAGCGGCCACAACCCCCGAGCATGGCACCAGTAGTTCCATCGAGGTCGAGGCCTCGTGAACATCCTGGAGCCCCGATAAAGCTTTGGAGCCCGAAGACTCCCGCCGGGGCTGTTTTGCCGGTGAAATGTCCTCGAGGGCAACACCAGTGGCATCTCGATGTTTAGAGGGAGATCTACCCTTCGAGGACCAGCTAGTCTTAGAAGACTTGTGTTTAGTTACCTGAGATCCCTGGGAAGAAGTAGAAGCCCTGGAAGATATCAATGCTACAGACATCGTGTCTGAAGCAAATAGGGCACCGAGTTGATTTGCTCGATTCTGAAGACTTCTTTTAGTCAACTTCCTGCAGGAGAGAGACTCCGTAGGGCAATGGTCAGGACCTAAACATTTAAGACACCAGTCATGGGTGTCGGTAAAGCGTAGTTACTCACCTGTAACAGGTGTTCTCCAGGAGCAGCAGGAATCAGTCCTCACTTATGGGTGACGTCGGCGCCGACGGAGCCCTCGCGGAGCAATTTTCCCCAGCTTTCAAAGAAAGCCTTTGGGAATTGCAGCGCGCATGCGCGGTCCTCTTCCCGCCCAAGGGTGCCATCTTAGCCAGTCAGATGACATAGCTAAAAAGACAGCATAAAAATTAGCAAAAAAAGTAAAGCAGACGATTGCAACTCCAAGGGGAGGAGGGAGGGTTGTGAGGACTGATTCCTGCTGCTCCTGGAGAACACCTGTTACAGGTGAGTAACTACGCTTTCTCCAGGACCAAGCAGGAAGTCAGTCCTCACTTATGGGACTCCCAAGCTCAAGGCTACCGGAGACCCTAAGCACAAAAATGAGCTCCCTCTAGCTCAGCAGCACAGAAGGAAGGATCTTCGCTGAATAATTACCCACCGGTAGCCCACAACCGGGATGGAGGGTAGGAGTTGCTCAGACCTCAAAGAGATTACGGAGGACTGCCTGTCCGAAAGCACTGTCCCTGCGGGACTCCCTCTCGAGACAGTAATGGACCGCAAAAGTCTGGCTCGAAGACCAAGTAGCGGCCCGGCAGATGTCTGCCAGCGGAACAGAGCGGAGGTAAGCCACTGACGTGGCCTTTGCCCGAACGCAGTGAGCCGTGACTCGACCTTCCAAGGAGAGTCCGGCCGCCCCATAAGCCCAAGTGATACAGTCCGCAACCCAGATGGACAGAGTACGCTTGGAGACCGGGAGCCCCAATTTATTGGGGTCGAAAGATACAAAAAGCTGAGCAGCTTTACGGTGCTCCCGCGTACGGTCAAGGTAGAAGTTCAGAGCCCTTCTACAGTCCAGGGTATGGAAGACCGTTTCAGCTCGGCTGGAGTGTGGTCTGGGAAAGAAGGTTGGAAGTACCACCTCCTGATTGATATGAAAAGGGGAGACCACTTTTGGAAGAAATTTTGGGTGAGTCCGTAGGACTACCCTATTTTTGTAGAACCGAGTGTAAGGGGGATCAGACACGAGGGCCTGCAATTCACTTACGCGCCTAGCGGAAGTGAGGGCTATCAAGAACAGTGTTTTCCAAGAAAGAAAACGGAGAGAACAGGTAGCCATAGGTTCAAAAGGCGGACAGGTGATCCGCTGCAAAACCACATTCAGGTCCCAGTCAGGCGCTGGCGGGCACAGAGGTGGTTTAAGTAGAAGACGACCTCAGAGAAACCTCGCTACAAGAGGGTCGCTGGAAAGAGGTCTGCCGTCCACCGGCACATGGTGTGCTGAGAGAGCACTGAGGTGAACTTTGACGGAGTTGGACTTAAGTCCCAGATTAGAGAGGTATAGCAAGTACTGCAGGATCACCGACACTGGGCAGGAGAAGGGATCCTGAGACTGTTGGGTACACCAGACAGAAAAGCGACGCCATTTAAGGGCGTAGCATTTGCGGGTAGAAGGTCGTCGTGAAGCTAGGACGACCTCCTCCACCTCCGCCGGCAGGAGAAGGGGAGCGAGGACTACCCTCTCAGCAGCCAGGCCATGAGGTTGAGAGACCTGAGGTTGGGGTGTAGCAGAGACCCCTGATCCTGAGTGAAGAGATCCAGTTGTAACCCCAGAGGGAACGGATCCTCTACCGCTAATTGCAGCAGGAGCGGAAACCACGGCTGTCTGGGCCAGCGAGGGGCCACCAGGATCATGAGGGCTTTGTCTCGAAGAACCTTGAAAAGAGTCCGGGAGACTAGCGGGATGGGAGGGAAAGCGTACAAAAGGCTCCCCGACCATGAGAGTAGAAAAGCGTCCGCCGCAACCCGAAGGGGGTGTGGCTGACGAGAGCAGAAGCGAGGAAGTTGCCGGTTGTGAGGACTGGCAAAGAGATCCATCGTGGGGAGGCCCCACTTCAGAAAGAGCTTCTGAACTACCAAGGGATCCAGACGCCACTCGTGCGGCTGGAGGATCCTGCTGAGTTTGTCCGCCAGGTAATTCTCTTGGCCTGGGAGATAAACTGCCTTGAGGAGAATTCCGTGACTGACGGCCCAGGAGCAGAGCTTCCGTGCCTCCCGGCAGAGGAGGAAGGAGCCCGTGCCGCCCTGCTTGTTCACGTAGAACATGGCAACTTGATTGTCCGTCTGGACAAGGACGGACTGGTGAGAAGTCAGGTGGGAGAAGGCCTTGAGAGCCAGGCGGATCGCCCTGAGCTCCAGGAAGTTGATCTGCTGAGCAGACTCCCACGCGGTCCAGAGGCCCTGAGTGCGTGCCCCTTGGCAGTGCGCTCCCCAGCCCAGGAGGGATGCATCTGTTGTCAGCACCCGGGCCTGCTGAGGAGGCTGGAAAGGCATTCCGCAGATCAGGTTCGGCTGCTGAAGCCACCACCGGAGAGACGAGATCAGCGGCTCGGAGACGCGCACTAGGTCTGCTAGGCCGCCGGTGGCTTGTCGCCACTGCTGGCGGAGACACCATTGAGCAGGCCGCATATGCAGGCGGGCATTGGGGGTCACGTGGACGGTGGAAGCCATATGGCCGAGTAGTCTCAGGAAGCGCCTGGCGGAGACCAGGGGCTGGCTGCGAAAACGGTCGGCTAGGTCCATGAGCCGTAGAGCCCTGTCGAGCGGTAGGTACGCTCGTGCCTGAGGAGTGTGCAGCCTTGCGCCGATGAACTCGAGATCCTGTGAGGGGAGCAAAGTGGACTTTGCGAAGTTTATAACAAAGCCCAAGTGCTGCAGAAGAGTCACCGTGCGGCGCGTGGCGTTGGTGACCTCCAGAGCGGACGCTGCTCTGATGAGCCAGTCGTCGAGGTACGGAAAGACATAGAGGCCGTGAAGCCGGAGATGGGCCGCCACCACCGCGAGACATTTTGTGAAGACTCGCGGTGCGGAGGACAGGCCAAAGGGCAGTACCCGGTACTGGTAATGATTTCCTGCCACCACAAACCTTAGGTATTGTCGGTGCTTGGGTGGATGAGGATGTGCGTGTAGGCATCCTTTAGATCCAAGGAGCATAGCCAATCTCCCTGCTGGAGGTAGGGCAGAAGGATTCCAAGGGTAAGCATCTTGAACCTCTCTCGCACGAGGAACTTGTTGAGGTTGCGCAGGTCCAGGATGGGTCTGAGGCCTCCTGTTCTCTTTGGTATCAGAAAATACCTGGATTAAAACCTCGACCTTTCAGGTGGTGGGGCACCAGTTCCACCGCCCGTTCCTGCAGAAGACCTGCTAACTCCTGAAGGAGTAATTCCCTGAGCAGAGGGGGTCGTGGAGGTTCTCCCGGAAAAAAGGAGGGAGGGACCTGGTGGAAGTGGAGAAGATAGCCTTCTCGCACGACTTGAAGCACCCAGGCATCTGAGGTGATGCTGGACCACCTGTGGGCGAAGTGAACCAGCCGGCCTCCGGTGCTGGGAGGAACCAGCGGGGGGGGAGAGGCTATGCTTAGTGAGTCAAAAACCCCCACCCTGCGGAGCAGGGGCTGGTGGTGCAGGCTTGGGGGCTTGCTGCCTACGGGACCCGTTACCCCGTCCCTTGGCCTGCTGGCCCTGTTGGGGAGATGCAGGGGCCTGATAATGGGGGTATTGTTTGTAGGCAGCCGCCTTCCTCGGGTAAAAGGACTTCTTACCCGAGCCCTTCTTTTTCTGGGAAGGGGCGGAGGTCTTCCTAGAAAGCCTAGTCCTGGTGAGAGTCTCCGTCTCAATTTGTGCAGCCTTTTCAGCCATGGGCTTGCCAAAGAGGTTTTCGCCTCGGCAGGGGACATCGACCAACTTGTCCTGCACCCAGGGCTCGAGGTCAGATGACTGAAGCCAAGCCTGTCGGCGGGCACCGATGCTGGCTGCGGCCACTCGAGCCGACGCTTCAAAGCCATCGTAGGCTGCTCGGGATATGAATTTTGAGCATTCCCGAATACCAGTGGACAAGGCCAGGAACCTCCGCAAAGGTTCCTCGGACAAACCAGCGGAGAATCCGGCTAGCTCTTTAGCCAGGTCTCGGAGATACATGCCCATGTATAGCTGGTAGGTCTGGACACGACACGCAAGCATAGAGCCCTGGAAACACTTCTTGCCAAGGCCATCCAGGTTACGGGCCTCCCTGCCAGGAGGCACCGAGGAGTGCATCTTCTGGCTCTTAAGACGATGCATGGCCGATTCCACTACCATGGAATGGTGTGGCAGCTGTGCTTTTTGGAAGCCAGGGCTCTTGCGGACTCGATAGATAGAATCGACCCGCTTGCTCAGGACCGGCGAGGTGGCCGGACTCTCCCACATGCGGAAGAGAAGTCGTTCCAGCATGGGAGGAACCGGTACAGTAAAGTGTTCCCTTGCGGGAGAGTCATACTGGAGGGCGTCGAGCTCTTCGGCTCGAGGCTCCTCCTCGGGGTCCGCAGGGAAGGCCAAAGCCTTGGCCATATCCCTGACGAAGTCCGAGAACCGGGCATCCTCCGGGGGGGACTGCTTCCGAGGCTCGGACTCCGGTGAGTCCGAGGGGACACACCGAGTCCGGAAAGAATCAGGCGACTCTTCCTCTTCAGACTCCCAGACCGACTCCGACGAGGACTCGGTGGGGTCGGCCCAGGCAGGGCGCGGCGCCTGCCGCCCCGACGCCGAGGGAGTCGGCGTCGGCGACCTCGGTCCCGAACGGGAGGCCGAGGGTGACCTCGACCGAGGATCGACTCGAGTTCGCATCTACTCGAGGATCGGCTCGGTCTCCGGGGTCGACTTGGACGTCGACGTCCCGGCGGTCGGGGCAGCGGCGCCAGCGAAGCCAGCGAGCAGTGCCCGCTGCTGGTCCATGAAGGCAGACAGTCTGCTCTCCAAGGCCGTCAACCTGAGTCCGAGCTCAGGTGACCCAGCAGCCCCCGACTCGGGCCCCGACGGCGTCGGGCCCGATGTCGGCTGTCTCGGAGGCGAGTCCAGGAGGACTACAGGACTTACCCGAGCAGGCAGCTCCGACTCCAGGCGAGGTCGCTTCGTGAGATGCTCCTTCTCCAAGGACCCGGGACGGCTATCGGGGCTATGCGACCTGGCCCTCGCGGAGCCAGGAGCGTCCACCGACGCCGCCCTCGCGGGTTTCACCTTACGACGATGGTCCCCGGAGGGAGAACCCCTGTCGGAGGAACTCCGGCAACGGTCCGAGCTGGAACCTTTGGACGCGGAGGCCTCCGACGAGGTCCGGGTACGGCTGGGGTCAACGAAGATCCTATCCCGCTGATGCCGCCGACTTCTCAACGCTTTGGAGGACATTATGCCACAGGGCCCACAGATCAGTTCTTCATGATCCGGGCCCAGGCAGCGGAGGCAAAAGTCATGTGTGTCAGTTAGTGACATATTTCGGTCACACTGACCACACCGCTTAAAACCACTGGCAGCCATCGGGGGAAAAAGGGCCCCGGCGAGGTCAAAGGACCGGGCTGCCAGGGAAAAACCGAAACGAAAAACTGACTAAGTCAGAAAAACCGAAAAATAAGAAGAGGACTCGAGACCGGCGTCGCGAGTCCGGCGGGAAAAAGACCGGCGTCGAACCGAATGGAAAAAAAGAGAAATTCTGAAGAAAAATCAACTTTTTCGCGGGGACAAGACGGGTACGTCTGTAGGGCTCCGCGGAAAAAAGAAGACTGGCTAAGATGGCACCCTTGGGCGGGAAGAGGACCGCGCATGCGCGCTGCAATTCCCAAAGGCTTTCTTTGAAAGCTGGGGAAAATTGCTCCGCGAGGGCTCCGTCGGCGCCGACGTCACCCATAAGTGAGGACTGACTTCCTGCTTGGTCCTGGAGAATAGAAATTGTACCTCCACATTTTGAACATTTTTTAAAACCAGTGGCTGGTTTTTCCATGGTAATGGAAAAGAGGGCCTAATGCCCAAAATGGCGCCAAGCACCAGAGCAGGGAAGGACCCCCTGAGAAAAAGCACTAAAATTGAGTTATTTTTAGAAGAAAAGAAAGAAAAGCACCGGTGGTACCGGTAGGCGTCGACGGAAGGCAGACGCAACCACAAAAATATAAAAATAAGAGAAGATTTTCTGCAGTGACAGGGGACACGTCCTGTCAGCTCCGCGGAAAACGAAGAACTGAAGTGAGAGAGGTAGTTCAGCGGGAAGGCAGCACGCATGCATGGTGGGATGCTCCCAAAAGCTTTCCTTTTGGACGCTGGGGAGCGTTCCCGCGCAGGCTCCGTCGGTGTCGACGGTACCCATATGTGAAGACTAAATTCCTGCTTGTTCCTAGAGATATTCTCTTATACTAGGGGAAAAGGGTATTCTTTGAGTTAGATAAATCTAGAATCTAGTGTATTTGCTAACTCACACAAGGGTCAGTAGCCCCAGAGGGCTTTTAATTTAAATTTAAATCTCAGTCAGTAGTCCCAGAGGGCTTTTAATTTAAATTTAAATCTCAGTCAGTAACCCCAAAGAACCTTTAGCTTAAATTTAAACCTCAGTCAGTAGCCCTAGAGAGCTGATAACCAGATTAATGTGAATAAAATAGAACCTCTAAAATTCTTATATGCATATGCGAGAAATCTAAAAAATAAGATGGGAGAGTTAGAATATATAGCACTAAATTTAAAGCTAGATATGACTTGTATCTCAAAGACCTCGTGGAAGGAGGACAATCAATGGCACACTGTGATACCTGGGTACAAACTATATTGCAATGACAGGGTAGATCAAATTGATGGAGGGGTTGTGCTCTATATTAGGAAGAGCATCGAGTCACACAGGATACACCACAGAATCTCTATGGATAGAAATCCCATGTAAAAGGGGGAAAGCGATGGCAGTGGGGGTGTACTACTGACCGCCTGGCCAGAATGAACAGATGGATGATGAAATGGTGGATCCGTGGAACAGTCTCCCAGTGGAGGTGGTAGAGATGAGGAAGGTATCTGAATTCAAAAAAGCATGGGACAAACAGAGGATCTCTAAAGGAAAAAAGGGGACTGTTGTAGTTGTTGATATGGAAGGACAGACTAGATAGGCCATGTGGTCTTTTTCTGTCATCATATTTCTATGTTTCTATGAAATGCTAAGAGAAAATGGAAAACCTAACAAAAGTTATAACACAGTAATAATGGGTGATTTCAATTACCCCGGTATCGACTGAGTCGATGTCACTGCAGGATATGCTAGGGAGATAAAGCACAGTTACTTACCTGTAAACAGGTGATCTCTGGGAACAGCAGGAATAAGTCTTCACATATGGGTACGTCGGTACCGACGGAGCCTGCACGGGAATGCTCCCCAGCATCCAATCAGAAAGCTTTTGGGAGCATCCCTCGCGCCTGCGCACTGACTTCCCGCCTTCTCCACTGCCTCTCCTCAGTTGAGTTCATAGCTGAGACAAAGGAGAGAAAGAGGAAAGGAAGATAGATAGATACAACTCCTAGGGGAGGTGGGAGGGTTGTGAAGACTTATTCCTGCTGTTCCCAGAGATCACCTGTTACAGGTAAGTAACTGTGCTATCTCCAGGAACAAGCAGGAATGAGTCTTCACATATGGGGACTCCCTAGCTATAGATGCCGGGGGGAGATCCCACAAAATGCATGACCCTGGATCAGGAGTGCAGTTTCCACACAGGAATCTCCGGCATCCCATGAGGGATGGAGGGTAGGAGTTGAGAAGAGAGAAGCTGTAAGGAAAAAAACAGCGCACCTAAGGACTACAGAAGAGGAGTCCTTGGTATGTATGATAAGTACCATTAAAAACATTTAATGAACAGTCATAATATGGAACTTACCTACTGGATTGTAGGAAGTAGAGAGCGTGATGGAGGCTACTGGATATGCAGTAGCGGAATCTCCAAGGTGACCTCACAGCAGTGAGGATGAAGGCCCAGACCTGGAGTTAGCAGGTGATCCAGGTGTTAACTGGGGTAGGAGAAGAACGGCAGGTCTTCAAAGGAAAGCTTTATGGAAAAAAGCTGAAAAGTCTTTTAGGTATAGAGTCATTAACATTGAGCACTAAAAGAAGAAGACTGACCGACTTGGACAACTAGCCCAATCCTGGAGGGAAGAAGGGGTATGAAAAAAACCCTTATTCCCAAGGAGAAAACAGAGGTGTACTCAGAGTAATGAAGATGTACACTGTCTTTCCTAGCTGGTGAGAGATAGGAAAGATATTGAAGCCTGATGCTTCAAGGACAGGGAGGACTTGGAGGACAATGGAAGCTGTTAGCACTACAGCGGTGGTTGAGTGCATAACAGCACGCACATACTGAGGAACAGTATGACAATATGGAAGTCCAATGTCTGTAACCTTTAAGAAGGTAAATATTTTTAGCATAGACAGTTGGGAAGATAGTATGTAGTACAAATCGACCTATAAAAAGTCTCTCAACAGGGACACGTATATATATATAGGGATATATAGGTACCTATATATATATATATAGATATGTGTAGAATATATATATATATATATATATATATATATATATATATATATATACGTGGGGGCATAATTATGCAGCCACAGCTGACAGACATATGTATGCAGATGCATATATAGGGATATATACATACATGAATATAATTATGAAGATACATGTCTGCAACTAAGCCCCATAAGGAAAGATTCATCCAATAACAAGAGGGAGAACCCACTTGTCAGATATATAGAGAATCTATTTCCGTGGGCTAAGAGGATGCAGGAATGCAATCCAGTAAAATAACCAGGGTGGTTGCGTGAAAAACAGAGGATAATATCAGTCTGTAAAGAGCAAGGCAGGAGTCCTTTAGAACTCTGACATGGCAGAAGGATAGAAACGCATAGGAAAAAATACCCGGAGGGCCCACTGGAGGGACATAGGGGTATCATGCGTTACTAGTAGCCTTGGATATTCACGCAGAAAAAGCTTATATTCTGTATTATAACAGGAGACAAGAGGGTGTGGAGAACCCTCACAGTCATGGGAATGATCTATAAGCTTTTTTCTACTATATAGGATAGCCCCCAGAGACAAGTTCAATGCTCTGTAGCAAGGGCCAATAGTAGAAAGCTTCTCTGAAGATTGCAGAGAGCATTTTGCAGGAGAATTATGAGAAAAAACTGACTGAAGTCAGGTGTGTTGCCACATCCTAGGAAAAGGAGATGGCTAGAAAGAAGAGAATGTGAGAAAACCTAAAGTGAGTAGGATTATCCAAGATAGATGAGGACTAGCTTGGAAGCACTACTGAGGCTAGATAAAAATTGTGAAAGATAGACTGGAACTTGTGGAAAGTACCAGTAATTCAATCACTGGAAACTCCTGCAGGTATAGCAGCAGAACGAGACAGCAGAAGGAATCGTCCTGTGCAAACAAAGAAAAACAGACAAAAGGAGAGGAGATATTCCTGTCCCTGTCTGATGAGCTATTTTGAGAATGTATTCAAGGAAACAAAAAGTCTACACTGAATGAGAGGCCAGAGAAGCTTCTCAGTATGGTACCACCCAGTCAGGGGAAACCCTGGATGAGAGAGTAATTGGAGGGTGACTTACCCATAGGGTGAGTCAGCTGAAGGAAAAAATGTTCAGGTTGGGACAGAAACTATCATGGGATAGTTGTAACTTCTCTTCTTGATAGTGAGAAGAGGAGAATTCTGTAACCCATGGACAAGAGTATCCTGACAGCTTAGCATACTGAAAAAGAAAAAAACAGTGTAGAACTTTAAGAAAACAGTGGACAAACTTCTGGTAGGAAGAAGTTGACTGTAGATTGTAACCCCCAGAACCTATGGTTGCTGGGTAAGCTGAGAGTGGCTAGAGTTTGGAACCTTCAGACTAGGAGGAGGTGTCCCTTGCATGGGTACATCTGGATGATGGGCAGGAGATGAGTGAAACCTTCTTTTCTTAGGAAAAGAAGGTTTGGTAGGACACTTCCTACCTTCTGGGGAAAAAGGCGGCTTAGAATGGTCTCTAGAACCAGGAAAGACAGAGGAGCAATGAGCAACCTGACGTAAAGCCTCTTTATTGAAGAGAGTTTCTCCAGTGCAAGGAGAATTACCCAGTTTGTGTTGTGCCCATCAGGTCAAGTCTGAAGCTTGAAGCCAGGCTCTACGACATGCTCCAATGGCAACAGCAGAGGATCTGCTAACAGACTCAAAAGAGTCTAAGGAAGCACGAGAAAGAAACCAAGAGATATTCCGGCTATGACTAAGAAGCAAGGAATAGTCAGCAGCCTTAGGCTCTGACAAAAAAGGGGTCAAAAGAGATAATTTCTCTGTGACCTCCTGGAGTGTTAGACTCATATAAAAAATATAAGAAATAATTCTGGATGCCAGCATAGATGTTTGGAAGGTTTGACGTCCAAAAGCATCAAGTGCTCTCGATGCACGACCTGGCGGATAAGAATGCTTCTTCTTGCTTTTTACCTTCCTCATTGCTGATTCCACTACAATGGAATGATGGGGAAGTTGAGTCTTTTGAAACCCTGGAGAGGGTGGCACCTGATACAGAATATTAGTTGCTGCAGAAGGTGGGGGAACCCTTAAAGGTGATTCCCACATTCTCAGAAGAAGATCCTGCAAAGAATGATGTAAAGGAAGCATTATATTTTCCTTTTGTGCAGGAGAGCCATGGTTAAGATCCAAGCCAGGGATAGGAATAGTAAGAAAGGTTGCCATGTCAAGGAGAAATTTCTGAAAAGAAGGATCTCCAATGGGAACCATCCCTGGGAAGGATAGGGTTGAAGAAGCAGCCTGAGCACCAGAGGATGTACTGGGCTGGTGCAGAAAAAGAAACCTACTAGATGGATAGGGATACTGGCAGTCACGATTTGAGGCAGTTAGTACTGCATCATCCATGCCAGGTATCGATTCCAAACGAGGCATAGAAAGGATCGATGGTACCTACAGGAATCGACATCGACACCGATACCGGTAAAGCCCTCAACGTCATCGGGGGCTGCTGAAGCGGTATCGAGGTAACCAGAGAGTCTTGGTAAGTATCCTCGGTACTGCGTATCCGGAAACGAGAAGGGTCGTTTCCAGGGCGCGTCGGTACCCAGTCATCTAGACTAGATATCGATTCCAGACTCGGCATTGAAGGGAGCGAGTCTATCGATGCATGTCTAGAGGGCACCGACGTCTGTGGTGGTACCGGCGATGCTGATACGGGAAAGTCAGTCTGGGTCGTATCGATCGGTCCCGAAGGTACCGAGGATGCCAGATGACGATCCCTGGTGAAGAGTGGAACACTCGACACCGGTGCCGATGCCGGGGTATCGGTACCGCTCGAAGCGGATACCACCACCGAGCATGGCTTAGATACAGGAAAGTCAATCTGGAACGTATCGATCAGTCCCGAAGGTACCGAGGACGCCAGATGACAATCCCTGGTGAAGAGTGGAACACTCGACACCGGTGCCGATGTATCGGTACCGCTCGAAGCGAATACCAACCCCGAGCGTGGCTCAGGTATGTTCTGTGAGGGGTGAGCCCCAGGAACAACCTGAAACCCCTGAAATGCTTTGGAGCCCAAAGACTCCCGCCGGGGTTGTAATGCCAATGGGGTCTTGAGGGCAAGGCCGGAGCCATCGTCATGCTTGGCATGAGACCTACCACTCAAGAATTGGCAAGTCTTAACAGACTGTTTGTGGGTTACCTGATCCTGTAGAGAAGAAAAAACTGGTGCCCTTACTGCAGGAAGGGAAACGGTATCGAGGGAAACTCGAAAGAGGGAAGGTCTTCTCTCAATATTGAAGCCTGATAGTTCAGGGGAAAAAGGGGGCAGGACCCAAACAAGTTAGACACCAGTTATTGGAGTCTAAAAAGAAAACTGTGGTTCCACAGTGGAGGCACTTCTTAGGAGAAGGCGGCTCCATGATGAAGAGGCCTTGTAGGCCCAAAGGTAAGACAGAAGCAGAGGGAAAAAAACTCTCTGAATCTAAGAAAAAGAAAAGAAAAAACCACCGGCGGTACCGGTGGCGGCGGGAAAAAACAGCCGCGACCACAAGAAAACAGAATTAGAGAATTTAAAGAAAAAAGTTTCTGCAGTGACAGGAGGACGTCCTGCCGGCTCCGCGGAAAAACGAAAACTGAGGAGAGGCAGTGGAGAAGGCGGGAAGTCAGTGCGCGGGCGCGAGGGATGCTCCCAAAAGCTTTCTGATTGGATGCTGGGGAGCATTCCCGTGCAGGCTCCATCGGTACCGACGTACCCATATGTGAAGACTCATTCCTGCTTGTTCCTGGAGATAGTTTCTAGATGAAATAAATGACTAGTTCATGGAGCAGCTGGTTCATGAAATGACAAGAGGGGAAGCTATTCTGGACCTAGTCCTTAGTGAAACACAGGGTCTGGTGCAATAAAGCATAGTTACTCACCTGTAACAGTTATTCTCCAGGGACAGCAGGAATCAGTCCTCACATATGGGTGATGTCGGCACCGGGCAGAACAGGCTAAGGCCCTTGTCGGCACATCACAGTGAAAACCTGTGCCACTTGAAGGCATAGAGCCGCCTTGTGGAATCCTTGCGGGAGGACAACAGAACATCCTCAACCTCCATGGAAAAATGGAAGGATGCCAGAACAGCCAGGCTGTCAGTGCCAAAGAGCAGAGGATGGGGTGCAGGAGAGATCCCCCTTCCTACGATATCAATTCCAGAGCGTAACCCAAGGGAACCGGGGGCCACTTAAGACAACTACAGCTGTAGCTGGAACCAAGGTTGCCAGAGCCAACAGGGAGCAATGAGGATCACCATGGCCTGGTCAGACAATCTTGAGCAGGGCTCGTGGAATCAGTGGAGTGAGAGAATCTGCATACAGCAGGCTTCCTGTCCATGGAAAGAGAAATGCATTGGTTGCCACTTGGTCCCGGGTTGGTATCCGAGCAGGGGCGGCCCAAGGGGGTGTGGGGCCATGTGCGGAGACGCGATGCGAGACCTCATTTGCATAAGGGGCCTCATTTGCATAATGTTAACATGCACTAACTTTCAGTAAACATGCCTCTTAATGAGTGCATGGATAAAGAAAGACTACCAGATTTCTACATTACTATACTCCAATGCCAACAGCCAGGCACATTAGGAAATACTACAAACGCTGCCCATTTAGAACCCATAGCAAACCCACCATATCATAACAGTACTACCAGGACTCAAAGCACCAAACCCTACCTATCAAAAGGCAACACTGCAAATATTAAACCAATACATCTCAGAGAATACCAATACATCTTCTACTGGGGAAAGAGAACAAGTGGCACTGTCAAGTAGAAACTACATAAATAGAATACCTCAGCTCGGTTTCACCATCAGAACAAAGAACAAAGGATCACAGTTTAGAAATAGGAAGACAATAATTAAACTGGGAACCCCAAAAGCCAAACTTGGAATGTACAGCAACACTGCAGAAATAAAACTATAAATTAATTTCCTCTTGTACTAAACAAAATGCAGATGTTAAAGACACACATTTCCCAGAGCTGACATATTCCAGGTAATAATTCAAAATAAAAAAGTATTTTTCTACCTTTTGTTGTTTGTGCATTTTATTTTTCAATTGCAATTGCTCCAGTCACTTTCTTCTGGTTTCTTCTTGTCTTCTGCTAACTCGCCATTGTCTGCTGTCCATTTGTCCTTTCTTCTAGTTTTTTTTCCATTCTCTCTCTACATCTGCTTTATCATACTGATCTTTCCCCCTTTGCTCTTTCCTCCATCTCTTTCTTTATTCCTTTTTCATCCACTCAAAATGTACCCCTCCATCCTCAATCCTCACTTACTCTCCCAATACCCAGCCAATCGTAGATTTTTCTTCCCTCACACACAAAATATTTTTCCCCTCTCCATTTCACTCTCCCAGCCCCATCCCATTCTATTCTTCCCTAACATCAGCTCCCTTCTAGTTCCAGCCCCACCTAGCATCTGCTCCCTTCTAATCCTCCAATCAGCCCATTTCCAGTCCTAGCTCCCCCATCAGCCCATTTCCAGTCCTATCCTAGCTCCTCCATCGATCCATTTCCAATACAAGCCCCCCATCAGCCCTCCAATCCTAGCCTCCCATCAGCCCATTTCCAATCCTATCCTAGCCCCTCCATCAGCCCATTTCCAATCCAAGTCCCCCCATGAGCCCATTTCCAATCCAAGTCCCCCCATGAGCCTATTTCTAGTCCTAGCTCCCCTATCCATTTCCAGTCCTATCCTAGCCCATCCATCAGTCCATTGCCAATCTTAGCCTCCCATCAGCCCATTTCCAATCCAAGTCCCCCATTGGTCCTATTCTAGCCCCTCCATCAGCCCATTTCCAGTCCTAGCTACTCCCACCCCCCACTCAGCCCATTTCCAATCCAAGTCCCCCCATGAGCCCATTTCCAATCCAAGTCCCCCCATGAGCCCATTTCTAGTCCTAGCTCCCCTATCCATTTCCAGTCCTATCCTAGCCCATCCATCAGTCCATTGCCAATCCTAGTCCCCCATTGGTCCTATTCTAGCCCCTCCATCAGCCCATTTCCAGTCCTAGCTCCCCCATCCATTTCCAGCTCAATCCTAGCCCCTCCATCAGCCCATTTCCAATCCTAGCCCCCCATGAGCCCATTTCCAATCCTAGCCCCCCATGAGCCCATTTCCAATCCTAGCCCCCCATGAGCCCATTTCCAATCCTTTCCTAGCCCCATCAGCCCATTTCCAGCCCTAGCTCCTCCCCACTCAGCCCATTTCCAGTTCTAGCTCCCCCCAATTTCCAGTCCAAGCCCCCTCCCCATCAGCTATTTCCAGTCCTAGCTCCCCCCACTCTGCCCATTTCCAGTCCAAGCCACCCCCCACTCAGCCATTTCTAGTCCAAGACCCCCTTCCCCATTAGATATTTCCAGTCCTAGCACCCCCCCTCAGCCCATTTCCAATCCAAGCCCCCCTATGAGCCCATTTCCAGTCCAAGCCCCCTCACTCTCTTACCATTTTCTGTTCTTGCTCCCCCCTAATTTCCAGTCCAATCTCCCCTCCCCATCAGCTATTTCCAGTCCAAGCCCCCCGCACTCAGCCCATTTCCAGTTCTAGCTCCCCCCCCCCAATTTCCAGTCCAAGCCCCCCCCACTCCACCCATTTCCAGTCCTAGCTCCCCCTCCACAATTTCCAGTTCAAGCCCCCCAACTCAGCCCATTTCCAGTTCAAGCCCCCCTCCCCATCAGCTATTTCCAGTTCAAGCCCCCCTCCACAGCCCATTTCCAGTCCTAGCTCCCCCCCCCCCAATTTCCAGTCCAAGCCCCATCCACTCAGCCCATTTCCAGTTCAAGCCCCCCTCCCCATCAGCTATTTCCAGTTCAAGCCCCCACCTCCACTCAGCCCATTTCCAGTCCTAGCTCCACCCATCACAGCCCATTTCCAATCCAAGCACCCCTCTCCCCGCGGCTTTCTAAAATGCTTTAGAGGGAGCAGGTGAGGCCCCGGCTCACCTCTAACAGCTGCTGAAATGAAGCACATCTTTTTCCTTCACTTCGGCAGCTGTACTGAAGTTTAGAACGCTGCCGCACTGAGGTCAGAGGGGACTTCCTGTTTCCCAGCACGGCAGCGTTCTAAGCTTCAATACAGCTGCCGAAGTAAAAAAGACACACTTTACTTCAGCAGCTGTTAGAGGTGAGCTGGGGCCTCTCCAGCTCCCTCTAAAGCCGCTCTGCCTGCCGGTGTTCAATGGGGGATGTTGTTGGCACGGGGCCCTGTGCAAACAACATTCTTGCCCAATGGACGGGCCGGCCCTGTATCCGAGAGCAAAAGCAAGACAACTGAGCACTGCTGGATCTGGCGAAGACATCAATCATCGGAGTCCCCTAATGCCGGAAGATAGAGAGGACCACATCTGGGTTCAGATGCCACTCATGCGGCTGAAGGACCCTGTTGAGTCTGCCCGTCAGAACATTTTTGTGTTCCGGGAGGTAGGCCACCAGAAGAAGCATGCCCCCTCAGTGTTGCAAAGATCCAGATGCAGACCACCTCCCAGCATAGGAGGTACTAGACCATGCCATCCTGCTTGTTGACGTGCAACATCGCTATCTGATTGTCCATTTGAATGAGGACCACCTTGTTCAATAGTTGGCTCTTGAGCACTCAAAGGGCGTTCACCACTATCCAGAACTCATGGAAGTTGATCTGATGTAGGCTTTCCTCCTGCATCCAGATGCCCTGGGAGTGGAGGCCGTCACAGTGGGCTCTGCACTCGAGCTTGAAAGGCATCTGTGGTGAGGATGTTCTGGACCTGCTAAGAGGTTCAGCATATGCCGCCACCACCAGGCGAGGGAATCTGCGAGGGGCATGGTGACCCGCACACGATCATCCAGGCAACCCACGGCCTGAGACTATTGAGCGTTGAGAGACCACTGCGCCTGCCGCCACTTGAATTGTCGAGATCATGTGCCCCTAGAAGCGCAGCATGAGGCACACTGACACCATGACACGAACCTGCACTTCGGTCGCCAGGGACACAAGCCGTCTAGAGGGAGAAAGGTCCTGGCCTGGGTGGTATCGGGGAGGGCTCCTATGAACAATCCGAACAACAAGGGGCACAACAACTCACAAGAATAGCACGGAAACAAATCCAGAGCGAGTAGTGGTAGAAGAACTTTATTGTAGACACGGAGGTCAAACCTTAGGAAACAAAGCCCGATACTGCCATGATTCGGTGTGGCCTTCGTCAGAGGCTACAAGCTGTATAAAAATAATGAATATTTTTATATAGCTGCCATGTCAGGCATTGTTTCCTAAGGTTTGACCTCCGTGTCTACAATAAAGTTCTTCTACCACTACTCGCTCTGGACTTGTTTCTGGGCTCCTATGAACGCTAGACATTGCATGGGTTCCAGATGGAGTAGTTGAAGACAAAGCCCAGACTTTGCAGAAGTGAGAGGGTGAGGCAGCCCGCTTGACAGTTCTCCTCTGGTGAGCCTGCCCTCATGAGCCAATCATCCAGATAGGGGAACATGAAGATGCCTTGAAGGTGGAGACAGGCGGCAATAAGCGGCGACCACCACCAGGTTCTTGGTGAACACTGTTAGGGTGGCTGAAAGGCCAAAGGTTAGAACCCTGTATCATGAGTAGAACCCCTTGCCCCAGAGATATTGGGGGATAGCCTACACTACCTGGTCTGTAAAGAGGGTCCTGAAGTCCTTCAGCAGCAGGTCTCGGTGAAGAGAAGTCATGGGGGGCTCCCCTAGAAAGAACAGAGGGGGGCGTCTGCTGTAAGTGGGGGAGGTAACCCTCCCACACCACCTGCAGAATTCACTAGACATGCCTCACCCTGTTTGCCCTGGGATGTGACCCTTGGGAGAGCGAGGAGCTATGCCCATGGAATTAAAAGCCCCCCACCAAGGTTGCAGCAGGGCACTGTCTGGGGTTTGGGGGCTTTAGACTTACAAGGGCCGTGACCCTGGCCCTTGGCCTGCTGACTCTGTTAGGGAGCTTGGTAGGCTAGAAACTATAGGTAAGTTCCTTAAATCTTTTTCTTCTTCAGATAGAAGAACTTTTTCCCTGAAGCCTGCCACTGGGAAGGGTCAGTTGTCTTCCGAGAGACAGCCTGGTCCTGGTCATATATTCAGAATACAACTCTGGCCTTGTGAGTCATGGGCTTGCGCCAAAGAGGTTGTCCCATCAGCATGGGATATCTACCAACTTGACCTGAACCCACTGGTCCAGGATCAGAGGACTGTAGCCAAGCCAGGTGGTGGGAACCAATGCCCACAGCAGCTACCCAAGCCACAGACTCAAAGCTGTCATAGGCCGTCTGACTAAAACTTGGAGCAGTCCTTGACAGAGGAAACCAGGGTGCAGAACCCCACTATAGGTTCATGCCAGGTCTCTCAGGTACCTGTCCATGTATAACTGGTAAGCCTGGATTTGGGCCACAAGCATCAAGCCCTGGTAGCCCTTCTTACCAAACCCATTCATGGTATGGGCCTCCCTGCCCGGGGGCACCGAGAACTGCATCTTCTGGCTTTTGATCCAATGCATGGTTGATTCTATCACCATGGAGTTGTGTGGCAGCTGTGGCTTTTCAAACCCGAGGCCCTTGTGGACTCGATACTGGGAACTGAGCTGCTTGCTCACAATAGGCCCCATCACCGGGGCTTCCCACATCACTCTAGAATGGGTGGTACAGGCAATGTCAGTACCTCCCTCGGAGAGGTGCTGTAATGGAAAATCTCCAAGTCCTCAGCACGAAGCTTGTCCTCCGGCTCAGCCACAAAAGGGCAGGGTCTTGAACATCTCCCGTACAAAATCAAGGTCCTCAGGTGGTGATCGCCTCTGTTCTTGCAGCAAGGAGGGATCCAATGGGGCATCCCTATGCAGCCGGGTATTGGGCAACTCGTCCATGGTCTCCCACTCTGTCGGAGTCTGAGAGAGCCTTGAGGACTCGATGTGCAATGGACCAAAGCCCCAATTGAGGCATCATGGGGACAAAGGGGCCAAACGCCCCAAAGCAGAAGCACTGGAGGGAGAGACCAGCAGCCTTATGGGTGAAGAACAGCGCCATAGCTCGGCTGGGTACACCTGCTTCTTCAAGCACCGGCTTGCCATGTTCCGGGGAAGCCCTCCAGGAGAAGGGCCCTGACATCGGTACTGATAACCCAGAGACAATGGGTGTCAGATGGCACTGCGAGTCCAGGAAGGCAGTCAGGCTGCACTCCATGGCCACCATCCTGGCCTCCAGGCCACGCTCCTGGGCCACCATCCTGGCGTCTAGGACAGGTGACATCTCAGCCACCGGCTCAGGCTCTGATGGAATCGGGTCCAGAGCCAGCTCCCCCATTGGGTTTTCACCAATGTTTATGTTTATGTTTATTTAAAACATTATATACGGCCCATAAATGATTAGCATCTGGGCAGTTTACATACAAAAACTTTAAAGGTGTGAAGAAGAAAAAGAAAGGAACGCCATAAAATCTTTTATAAGGGACAGAGAAGAAAAGGATCAGTAGAGATAAAGAGACAAAAGTACATACCATAGAAGAGGAGGAGTAGACACTGAACATTGAGAGGGGAAAGAAGAACAAGGGAGAAAGGAGGAGGAAGGGGTAGGAGAGCTACAACATTAGCGAGGAGGGGAAAGGGGTGAGGACGGGAAGAGAAGATCGAAGGCGAAGCAGAAAAGATGAGTTTTTAGTTTGACTTTAAAGGACTTAAAGGAGGGTTCCAGGCGGAGTGTAGGGGGAAGTGAGTTCCAGAATCTGGGACCTAGGAAAAAGAAAGCTGAGGACCGGGTGGCTTCCAAGTGAGCCTGGGAAGGGGAGGGAAGGGACATGCGGTTAATGTGGACAGATCGGAGGGAACGGTGAGGGGTGTGGAAATGAACCTGGTCAGCAAGGGAAGGGGGAGTACCAGAGTGGATCGCCCTGTGCACAAAAATGAGAAATTTGAACGGAATTCGAAAAACAATAGGAAGCCAGTGCAGGTGTATTAGGAGGGGAGTGATGTGATCAAAGCGTGAAGTGTGAGTCAGAATACGAACGGCAGTATTTTGAGCACTTTGGAGACTATGAATTTGGGATTGGGGGATGCCAGCAAGACAAACATTACAATAATCAAGACGAGACATAACAGAAAGAAGCAGGGTAGTCAGAGGAAGAAGTGAGAAAGGGACGAACAGCATGGAATTGGTAAGAGGTTCGCCCTCCCACCGGGGCAAAATACGGCAAGAAAAAAAGATAGAAAAAAAATTACTTTTTACCGATTGAACAGAAGGACATCTGCTGGGCTTGCGGAAAAAAGAAGACTGAGGTAAGATGGCACCCTTGGGCAGGAAGGTGATCACACATGCATGGTGTAACTCCTAAAGGCTTTCTTTGAAAGCTGGGGAGTGATAACCGCATGGGCTCCATTGATGCCGACATCACCCATATGTGAGGACTAATTTCCTGCTTGTTCCCGGAGAAATAAGGGTGTTGGGGCCACTTGGCAATAATGATCATAGCATGAACGCATTTGAATTAATAAATGGAAGGAGGACGGCAAGGAAATCCACAGTACTACCTTTTAACTTTCAAAGGGACACTACAATAAAATGAAAAAAAAAATAGTTCAGAAAAAACTAAGAGGAGCAGCCACAAAGGTTAAAATTTACATCAAGCATGGGCACTCTTTAAAAATACTATCTTGGAGCCCAGACCACATGTATTCCACGCTTTAAGAAAAGTAGAAGGAAGGCCAAAAAACTGTCAGCATGTTTGAAAGGCGAGGTTAGAGAGGCTGTTGAAGCCAAAAAAGCATCTTTCAGGAAATGGAAAAGGAGCCAAATGACGAAAACGGGAAACACGCACTGTCAAGTTAGAAGCAAGGCATAGATAAGGCAGGTAAAGAGAGAATTTGAAAAGCAGCTTACCGTGGAAGCAAAAACGCATACTAAAAACGTTTTCACGTACATTCATAGCAAAAATCCTGTCAGTCAGCTACACCACTGGATGATAGAGGGCTAAAAGGGATCTAAGGCAATGGCAGAGATACTGAATGAATTCCTTGCTTTGGCATTTAATGAAGATCATGTAGGAAAATTACTCATGCCTGAAATGGTATTTAAAGGTGATATATCGGAAGAATTGAAAGAAATATCAATAAAACGGGAAGATGCATTATAACTATTTGATAAACTGAAGAGTAGTAAATTGCCTGGACGGATGATATACATCCGAGGGTGTTGAAAGAACCAAAATATAAGATTGCAAACCTACTATTAGTAATCTGTGAACTATCATTAAAATCATCTCTGGTACCTGAAGATTGGAGAATGGCCAGTGTAACGTCAATTTTTAAAAAGGGTTCCAGGGGGGACCAAACCTAAGCTTTCTTTAGAAGCTCAGATGAGTGGTATGTTGAGCTTTGCCAATAAACATATTTATACATAGATTTATACATACACGCAGATGACAAGACTGACTTTCATATTTTGGATGAGACATGCAAAGAGAGAGATAAAGACATCATGGCAAAGTAGAAGGTCAACGCAAAAACAGGAAAGCCAGTAATGAGATGGATTGATACAATAACAGCAGCTATAGATGCCACTTTATCAACAACAAGCCGCCTGACTGAAGACCAAACAGTTTAGAATAACTATCCAGAGGGTCACCATGAGTCGAGACAGACTCGACAACACTTAACATCCAATATTAATACAGTCTGGCCTGTTCTGTGTTATTTGAGGTCTTAACAGATTTAAATATAAACCCTGGAGAATGTGGACCTTGTATTTTAGGTCCAGCTTTCTCCCTACTGCTACCAAGGAGATTTCAGGGGGTGGGGAGCGGTGCTGCTTTTACATTTCCAATTCTTGAAGACTTCTATGGATGTAAATAGTCATGGATTCCCTCAGGGTGCTGATGCATTGGGCTCCCTTTCTTCATCTACGTCTCACAGTTTCTGAATTAACACTGAATAGGTGAGGTCTTCAGGAGAGGAACTTCTGAGGACGGAAGGAGAAAAGTCTGAAAGCAGACCAGTTTTAAAGGGGCCACAGGCATGTCAAAAACTATTTTGACATGTAGACCAGTAGATTCCTCTGCATCTGATCAGTGTGGTGAAGGACCACATAAATGAAGAAAACGGGAAACAACATAAGCACTGACAAGTTAGACGCAAGGCATTGATAAGGAAGGCAAACACAGAATATAACAAAAAGCTTGCCGTGGAAGCAAAAACGCATAATAAAAATCTTTTTTCAAGTACATCCATAGCAAAAAATCCTGTCAGAGTCAATTCGACCATTAGATGACAGAGGGGTAAAAGGGACACTATGGGAGGACAAGGCAATAATGGAGAGACTGAATGAATTCTTTGCGTCGATCTTTACTGAAGATGTAGGAAAGCTATCCATGCCTGAAATGGTATTTAAAGGTGATGTATCAGAAAAACTGAAAGAAATACCGTTAAACTGGGACGATGTATTACAACTATTTGATAAACCAAAAAGCAGCAAATCATCTGGACCGGATGGTATCCGTCTAAGGGTGTTGAAAGAACTGACATATGAGACTACAGACCTACTACTAGTGATCTGTGAACTATCATTGAAATACCTATAGATTGGAAAACAGCCAATGAAACGCCAATTTTTAAAAAGAGTTCCAGGGATGATGTGGAAACTACAGACCAGTGAGCCTGATGTCAATATCGGGCAGAATGATAGAAACAGGACCGTACCTAGCCCTGTGCGAGCGGTGCGGCTGCACAGGACGCAAAGGCTTAAGGAGCCTGTCTGCCACTGCCTGCCGCCGCCACTTTTTCTTCTCAGCAGCAGCAGGCAACGGCAGACAGCTGAAATGCGCCCCTTAAGCCTTCTCATGGCACGCTAAGCAGGTCTGGTCCCTTCCTTCTCTGACGCAGCGTCAGAGAAGGGAGGGACAGATCTGCTTAGCATGCCGGCGACTTGCACATCGGACGCGCCTCTTCTCTCCCACCACGGTCCATAAAGTGGCTAGATGGAGATACGTGCCTGATGTGCAAGTCACACAGGGCGCGATTCACGCTCGGTACGGCCCTGGGTAGAAACTATTATAAAGAATAAAATTACCAAACATGTAGATAGTCATGGTTTAATGGGAGAAAGCCAACATAGATTTAGCCAAAGAAAGTCTTGTCTTACTAATCTGTTATATTTTTTGAAAGTGTTTATAAACAGATATAAAAAAGTGAGCCAGTTCATATAGTGTATCTGGATTTTCAGAAAGACTAAGAAGAACCCTCATGAGAGACTCTTGGCAAAATTTAAAAGTCATGGGATTGGAGGCACTGTACTATTGTGGATCAAGAACTGGATAAAAGATAGAAGGCAGAGAGTAGGACTAAATGGTCAATTTTCTCGATGGAGAAAGGTCAATAGTGGAGTACCTCAGGGTTCTGTCTTGGGCCCGCTGCTTTTTAACACATTCATAAATGAGAATGACTGAGGTGATCAAATCTGCAGATGACACAAAACTATTCAAAGTTATTAAAACATAACAGGATTGTAAAAAACTGCAAGAGGATCTTCATAAATTCAAAGACTGGACATCCAAATATCAGATGAAATTTAATGTAATACAAATGCATTCCTAACAGGGGATCTACAGGTCAAACAACTGTAAAAATTTGAGAGTTTACTTTTATGAAATTGCTAGCTAGCTCTCTGACTGGGAGCTTTTAAAAGAGTTTTGGTATTTTTTAAAACAAAGTTGCATTCTTTTTGGTGCTTTAGTAGAAATATTTTCTTTAGTGGGGAAGGTTTAAAACTCTGCTTTGTAACTTTCTCAGCTCTTGGGAACTGCTGACACCTAATTAGGTGTTAGTTCCCGCCCTACCTCCCCAACTCCCACCCACCCCTAATGAGCAGTTTTGATTTATAGGGCACCTCCCCATTTAACAAAACACAGGGACTTGGAATAGCACATTTTGAATGTAATTAAAGAGATTTAACAGCTTTTTCTCTGAAAGGACAGCTGGGAAACCGGCTCGTACTTTGGTAGATCTCTCTTTTTTGCCTTAACAGATACCTAAGCTCCACCGACACAACAATGGCTGGAAAAAATCGTATCGCTAAAGCTGTTGCCCCCATTACAGCTTCCGCCTCTGTCCAAACAGAGGTCCGAATGCCAGTTGAAGGACCGGTTCCATGTGCAGGGTGCCTGCATGCTGAAGCTCTGAGGAAACAAGTGGAGGAAGTCAGAGGAGGTGGCGAGGCTGAGGAGCATTCAAAACAGTGAGACGTACATTGATGAGATGCTTCTTGCAGCAACCAAGCTCTCCAGCAAAGGAGAAGATGGGTGCCAAAAGAATAACGAAGGTTGGACCCAAGTCACAAGGGCCTGCAGAATCACCAATCCAACTTCTCCAGCCCTTGAACTGAAGAACCATTATGCAGCCCTGGAAGTGGAGGAGGTGAAAGCATTCCTGGAAATGGAAGAAAGAGAGCTCAAGAACCCCAAAGTTGCAGAAACAGTGACCATAAGGAAGCGAAGGGTAGTGCTGGTTGATGTTTGATTTAATTAGTGGAGGACAGATAGTAAAGGAATCCACAGTATTATCTTTTAACTTTCAAAAGGGAGACTATGATAGAATGAGGAATATAGTTAGGAAAAAACTAAAAGGAGCGGTTCCAAAGGTTACAGACTTACAGCAAGCTTGGGTGTTATTTAAAAATACTATCCTCGAAGCCCAGACCAGCTGTATTCCACGCATTAAGAAGAGTGGAAGAAAGTCCAAAAAACTGCCAGCGTGGTTTAAAGGTGAGGTCAGAGAGGCTGTTGCTGCCAAAAAAGCAACCTTCAGGAAATGGAAAAAAAGAGCCAAATGATGAAAACTGGAAACATCACAAGCACTGGCAAGTTAAATGCAAAGCATTGATAAGGCGGGCAAAGCGGGAATTTGAGAAGAAACTTGCTACGGAAGCAAAAACACGAAATAAAGACTTTTTCAAGTACATTCGTAGCAAAAGGCCTGTGAGAGAGTCAATTGGACCGTTAGATGATAGAGGGGTAAAAGGGGCAGTAAGAGGAGACAAGGATATAGCAGAGAGACTGAATGAATTCTTTGCTTCGGTCTTTACTGAGGAAGATGTAGGGATGTTACCCATGACTGAAGTGGTACTTAAAGGTGATACTGCAGAGGAATTGAGAGAAATATCACTACACCGGGAAGATATATTACAACTATTTGATAAACTGAATAGTAGCAAATCACCTGGACCGGATGGTATACATCCCAGAGTGTTGAAAGAACTGAAATATGAGATCGCGGACCTGCTATTGGTAATCTGTGAACTTTCATTAAAATCATCTGTAATACCTGAAGATTGGAGGGTCGCCAACGTAACACCAATTTTTAAAAAAGGTTCCAGGGGTGACCCGGGAAATTACAGACCGGTGAGCCTGACATCAGTACCGGGGAAAATGGTAGAAACCATCATAAAGAACAAAATTACACAACATGTAGATAGTCATGGCCTAATGGGAGACAGCCAACATGGCTTTAGACAAGGAAGATCTTGTCTTACTAATCTGATATGTTTCTTTGAAGGTGTGCATAAACAGGTAGACAAAGGTGAGTCGGTTGATATAGTGTATCTGGACTTCCAGAAAGCTTTTGACAAGGTCCCCCATCAGAGACTTTTGGCAAAACTAAAAAGTCATGGGATAGGAGGCAGTGTACTATTGTGGATCGGGAACTGGTTAAAAGATAGAAAGCAGAGGGTAGGGCTAAATGGCCAATATTCCCAATGGAAAAAAGTGAATAGTGGAGTACCCCAGGGATCTGTACTGGGTCCGCTACTTTTTGACATATTCATAGATGACCTGGAAAAGGGAATAACTAGTCAGGTTATCAAATTTGCAGATGACACAAAACTGTTTAAAGTTGTTAAAACCCAAGAGGATTGTGGAAAGCTGCAGGAGGATCTGGATAAATTGGAAGACTGGGCATCCAAATGGCAGATGAAATTTAATGTGGACAAATGCAAAGTTATGCACCTAGGAAAGAACAACCCACACTATAGTTACACGATGCAAGGCTCCACATTAGAAACCACCACCCAGGAAAAGGACTTAGGAGTCATCGTGGATAACATGTTAAAACCCTCCGCCCAGTGTGCAGCGGCGGCCAAGAAAGCAAATAGAATGCTAGGTATCATAAAGAAAGGGATGGAGAATAAAACAAAGGATATTATAATGCCTCTGTATCGCTCCATGGTACGACCGCACCTTGAATATTGTGTGCAATTCTGGTCACCGTATCTTAAAAAGGACATAGCGTTATTAGAAAAAGTACAGAGAAGAGCCACCAAATTGGTGAAGGGGATGGAAGGCTACTCCTATGAAGAGAGGCTAAAAAGGTTAGGGCTCTTTAACCTGGAAAAGAGACGGCTGAGAGGAGATATGATAGAGGTCTATAAATTAATGAATGGAGTGGAACGGATAAACGTGGATCAATTGTTTACGCTAGCAGAATATAGAAAGACTAGGGGACATGTAATGAAACTACAGGGTAAACTATTTAAGACAAATAAGAGAAATATTTTTTCACTCAACGTGTAATCAAACTCTGGAATCTGTTACCGGAGGATGTAGTAAGGGCTGTTAGTATAGCTGGGTTTAAAAAAGGTTTGGACAAGTTCCTGGAGGAAAGGTCCATAAACCACTATTAAAAAGGGACCCAGGATATCAATGCTTGACCCAGTACAAGCATTGTGGAACCTGTGGTCTTTTGGGGATATTGCTAGGTGTGTAGGACCTAGATTGGCCACTGTTGGAAACAGGATACTGGGCTTGATGGACCTCGGTCTGACCCAGTATGGCATGTCTTATGTTCTTATGACTCTCTTCTGAGGGGTACTGAGGTGTCCATCTGCCAACCAAACATGATGTCCAGAGAGGTACACTGTCTGCCTGGTGCCAAAATCCAAGATGTCATGGAAAGTTTGCCGAGACTCATCAAGTCCACTGACTATTACCCAATGTTGCTAATCCATGTCGGAACAAATGATACTACCAGGTATCCCTCTGAGCGTATCAAAAGTGACTCCATGGCTCTGGGACAGAGGGTGAAGCAGTTAGGTGCACAGGTGCACAATTCTCCCTGTTGAGGGTAATGGCCAAGGTAGAGAGGTTAGCATCCTGGAGATGAATACATGGCTGCATGGATGGTGTCATCGAGAGCGTTTTGGTTTCCTGGACCATGAGATGCTGTTCCAAGGCTTGCAGAGCAGAGATGGCATCCATTTGTCCAAGAAAGGTTGACGCGTCTTCAGTAGTAGACTGGCTAATCTACTGAAGAGGGCTTTAAACTAGATTCGTTGGGGATGGGTGAAGAAAGCCCCCAGGTAAGTGATACATTAAATACCTTTATGGAAATGGGTAAAGCGTAGTTACTCACCTGTAACAGGTGATCTCCGGGAACAGAAGGAATAAGTCTTCACATATGGGTACCGTCGACACCAATGGAGCCTGCGCGGGAACACTCCCCAGGGTCCCAAAAAGAAAGCTTTTGGGCGCATCCACCATGCATACGTGCTGCCTTCCCACCCAACTACCTCTCTCACTTCAGTTCAGTTGAAAGCTGAGACCAAAGGAGAGAAGTAGAAGAAAAATAGAAAGAGAGAGAAAGACAACTCCTAGGGGAGGTGGGTGGGTTGTGAAGACTTATTCCTGCTGTTCCCGGAGATCACCGGTTATAGGTGAGTAACTACGCTATCTCCAGGAACAAGCAGGAATGTAGTCTTCACATATGAGGACTCCCCAGCTAAAAATACCTAGGGATGACCCCAGCATGTTGCGGATCTAAGTAAGATGGGCCATGCTTCCTCCCAGGGACCTCAGGCATCCAAGAGAGGATGGTAGGAAGGAGTTGAACTAGGAATGGAAGAGATGCTGTAGAACAGCCTGACCGAACAAGGCATCCCGACGGGAGTCCTTGTCCAAACAATAGTGGGCAGTGAAAGTATGAACAGAAGCTTTGCAGATCTCATCATTAGCAACTGACTGAAGATTAGCTGTTGAGGCTGCCATGGCTCTAACATTATGAGCCGTGGCATGGCCTTCAAGAGGGATTCCTTTACTCTGATAGGTAAAGGAAATACAGTCTGCAATCCACTTAGAGAGAGTTCTTTTAGTGACTGGGAGTCCTAAATGACTAGACTCAAAAGCCAGAAAAAGCTGGAAAGACTTTCTAAATGGCTGAGTTCTGTGAAGATAAAAAGCCAGAGCTCGTTTACAATCTAAGGTATGAAGATTTCTTTCCACACTGGAGGCATGAGGCCTAGGAAAGAAGACTGGAAGATAAACCGTTTGGTTTAAATGAAAAGGTGATACCACCATTGGCATAAAATGAGGATGAGTCCTCAAGACTACTTTGTCATAATTTATTTATTTATTTAACAGTTTTTATATACCGTCTTTCTACAAGTCATAATGAAACCTCGTATAAGGCGGGTCAGCCACTAAAGTCTGCAGTTCACTAATGCGTCTTGCAGAAGTGATAGCAATTAGGAAAATGACTTTCCATGAAAGAAACTTTAGCTCCGAAGTAGCTAAAGGTTAAAAGGGTGGCTTCATGAGTTGACCAAGAACAAGATTAGATCTCCATTAGTTATAGCGACAACAAAGCACCTAGTGAGCAAGGATACCTCACGTAGTAAGGTGTCTTTTGACCATTAATTCGTGATTATTTTTTTCTGTAACTAGAAGATGTAAATAGTTATCCTCGCAATCCAAGTTTACTGTCCTGTTATTTGTAATTACCTCGTTATCCAAGTTTTTATGATCCTGTTTATTGTAAACTCAGACACGTTTTCTGTCTGAATTTGTGTTCGATGTAAACCGCACTGATGTCGAATAGTGCCGTATATAAGAAAAGTAAATAAATAAAATAAATAAGATTAAGATCCCATGCCATCGGAGCTGGTTTGATGGGAGGTCTTGTTAAAAGTAGACCTCTCATAAACCTTGAAAAAAGATGAGAGGAAATTGGTTCTCCATCGAAGGGTTTATGAGATGCAGCAATAGCACTAGGATGGACTCTAACAGAATTGTTCTTAAGACCAGAAGCTTATAAGTGAAGGAGATAGTCCAGAAGGGACTCTACTGGTACCAAGAGTGGATTAAGTCCCCTCTGGGAACACTAGACTGAGAACCTCTTCCACTTAAAAGCATAAGAATGCCTTGTGGAGGGTTTTCTGGAAGCTAGAAGAATATCCTTCACTTGTTGTGAAAAGCCTAGATCTTGAAACTCTATGCCTTGAGAAGCCAGGCCTTGAGATGAAGGGACTGAGGATTGGAGTGCAGAAGGGATCTGTTGTCCTGGGACAGAAGATCCGGAGCACTCCCCAACTCCACAGGAGTGGCTTGAGAGAGACCTAAGAGAAGAGGATACCATGTTTGCCTTGGCCAACAGGGAGCTATGAGATTCATGCGACCTCTGTCTCTCTGGAGTTTGAATAAGGTTTTGGGAATTAGGGGAATTGGAGGGAAGGCATAGAGAAAATCCTGGCCCCAATGGAGCAGGAATGCATCCCTTGCCTGACAATTTCGAGCTGGAAGTCTGGAACAGAAAGCACAGTTACTTACCTGTAACAGGTGATCTCTGGGAACAGCAGGAATAAGTCTTCACATATGGGTACATCGGTACCGATGGAGTCTGCGCGGGAACGCTTCCCAGCGTCCAATCAAGAGCTTTTGGAAGCATCCCACCACGCCTGCGTGCTGCCTTCCCGCCTTTCCCAACTGCCTCTCCTCAGTTACGTTTTAAAGCTGAGACAAAGAGAGAGAGAGAGGAAAGGAAAGATAGAGATACAACTCCTGGGAAGGTGGGTGGGTTGTGAAGATTTATTCCTGCTGTTCCCAGAGATCACCTGTTACAGGTAAGTAACTGTGCTATCTCCAGGAACAAGCAGGAATGAGTCTTCACATATGGGGACTCCCAAGCTAAGATGCCTGGAGTCCTAGCATGTTGAAGATTGAAACATGCTACACCTCATATTGCCAGGCATCCTAAGGATGGGGGGTAGGAGTTGAAACAGAAAGGAGCTGTAAAGACAGCTAACCTAGCATAGGACTACAGGCAAGGAGTCCTTGTGTGGATGATAATTATCATGATATATATTGAAATGAAAAATTGCAATATGGACCTCCCCTAACAAGATTGCAGAAGTAGAGAGGTTCATGGAATCTACTAGAGATCTAGTAGAGGAACCTCAAGGAGGACCACACTGAAGTGGAGGTGATAACCTGCAGGACAACAGTGGAGGTCAAAATCCTGAAATGAGAGGTAACCCCAGGAATCAACTGGGGTAGTAGAAAAACGGTAGGCCTTCAGCAGGAGCTTTATGGAAAAGCTGAAAACTCTTTTGGCTGCAGAGTTATTCACACTTAGGAGCCAAAAAAGGAAGGCTGACCGATTTGGACAAACTGGCCTAGTCCTTGAGGGAAGAGGGGTATGGGAAAACCCCCCGTATTCCCCCCCCAAAAAATGACAGGTGTCTGAGGCGTTAGAGCCTCAGATTTTCTGAAGATCCGCCATGTCTTTCCTAACTGGTGAGAGCTAGGAAAGATACTGGAAATGGAGCTTCAGGGGTACCTAACCCTTGAGGTTATGGTAGGAGCTGTCACTACCACGGAAGTGGTTGTGTGTGTGTACCCCAAACATGCTGTGAACAGCATAAGCATGGGTAAAGCCCCACTGTCAGAATCATATGGAAACATAAATACCTATATGAGCTTAGACAGTTAGATAAGTATGCAAATACATATTTACCTATAATAAATATCTCGATATATATATATATATATATATATATATATATATATATATATATATATAGATATAGATATATAGATATATAGATAGATAGATAGATAGATATAGATATATATATATATGGGTATATATATGTGTATATACATATAGATATATAGATGGACCTACCAGAATATAAATCTATAGAGAGATATAGAAGGGCATAACCTATGCACACACAGCTGATAGACATATATATCTATAGAGATGTATACAGATATATACATATGAATATATAGGCCTATATATAAATGTCTGCAATTAAGCAGACAGAGATATGCCTATAAAGTATATTCACATAGGAGATGTGAAGAGGAAAGATTCATCTGATAACAAGAAGGTGGAACCTACTTAAGATATATAGAGAATCTATTCCCCCTGGTATGATAATGCAAGGATGCTATCCAGTGAAATAACCAGGATGGTTACGTGAAAAGCAGAGGATAATATCAGTCTGCAGGCAGCAAGTCCTGAGTGTTCCAGAACTCTAGCATGGTGGACAGAAGACGCATAAGAATGAGATACCATGTTGACCTACTTGAGGGACAAGCAGGGTATCATGCATTCTTTAGGTAAATATGCGCTGTCCATGAAGGATTAGGATACCATGAGGACAAGCTGCAAGGGAAAAAGAGCATATTCCCGGTGGGAAATGAACAACTCCTTAGGCTTTCACATAAGAGAAGGCTTATGTCCTTTGTTTTAAAAGGAGATAGTAGGGTATGAAGAACCCTTACAGTCATGAGGGCATGACTGAGGAAGCCTTTTTCAACCATCTAGGATAGCTGTTTGAGAAAAAACTAATGCTCTCTAGCAAGGGCCCATAGTGGAAAGCTTCTCTGTAGAATTGCAGAGAGCATCATGCAGGAGAATTTGGAGATAGAACTGGCTGTTGGAAAAGCCAGCACCTACGTCAACTATGCTGCCAAACCCAAGGGAAATGGAGATGGCAAGAATAGAAAGCAGTTACTTACCTGTAACAGGTGACCTCTGGGAACAGCAGGAATTAGTCCTCACTGATGGGTACGTCGGAACCGACGGAGCCTGTGCGGGAAAGCTCCCCAGCTTCCCAGAAAGGAAGCTTTTGGGGCCTCCCACAGCACATGCGCGCTGCCTTCCCGCCTTCCTGACCAACTCTCTTCAGTTCGAGTTTAAAGCTGAGACAATAGAGAGAGGAAAGGAAAGAGAGATACAACTCCTAGGGGAGACGGGTGGGTTGTGAGGACTAATTCCTGCTGTTCCCAGAGATCACCTGTTACAGGTAAGTAACTGTGCTATCTCCAGGAACAAGCAGGAATGAGTCCTCACTGATGGGGACTCCCTAGCTGAGATGCCGGGGAGATCCCCCTCCAAGGGTTCCTTCATCTTCCTATGGATCTCAGGCATCCATTAAGGGAAGGTGGGCAGGAGTTGCTTAAGAATGGAACAGGTGTCTGAGGACAGCCTGACCAAACAAGGCATCCCGGCGGGAGTCCTTGTCCAAGCAGTAATGGGCTGTGAAGGTATGAACCGAGGCCCAGGTGGCTGCTCGACAGATCTGATCGATGCATACAGAATGAAGATGAGCCATAGATGTGGCCATGGCTCGCACATTATGAGCTGTGACATGGCCTTCCAGAGAAAGGTTCTTACTCTGGTAAGCAAAAGAAATACACTGAGCAATCCAATTGGACAGTGTTCTTTTTGTGACTGGAAGTCCTAAATGAGAAGGATCAAAAGCAACAAAAAGTTGAGAAGACTTTCGATGTTGCTGTGTCCTGTGGATGTAAAAGGCAAGGGCTCTTTTACAATCTAAGGTATGTAAGTTCCTCTCTGCACTGGATGCATGAGGAGCTGGAAAAAAGACAGGTAGATATACCTCTTGATTAAGATGAAAAGGCGAGACCACTTTAGGCATAAAGTGAGGATTTGTCCTAAGGACTACTTTATCATGATGGAACCTTGTATAAGGTGGATTAGCCACTAAAGCCTGCAATTCACTGATGCGGCGAGCAGAAGTGATTGCGACAAGGAAAATGACTTTCCAGGAAAGAAATTTCAAGGAGGTAGTGGCTAAGGGTTCAAAGGGTGGCTTCATAAGCTGACCAAGAACCACGTTTAAGTCCCATGCCACCGGAGGAGGCCGAATGGGAGGTTTAGTTAAAGTTAGACCTCTCATGAATCTTGCAATAAGAGGATGAGAGGAAACAGGTTGTCCATTGATAGGCTGAAGTGATGCTGCAATAGCACTCAAATGGACCCTCACAGAATTTGTTTTAAGTCCTGCATTGGAAAGATGCAGGAGATATTCGAGTAAAGACTGCAAAGGTAGTGCTAGAGGGTTAAGACCTTTGTCAGCACACCAAATTGAAAATCTTTTCCATTTAAAAGCATAAGAACGCCTGGTGGAAGGTTTCCTCGATGCATGGAGGACATCCTTCACCTGTTGAGAAAGATTCAAGTCTTGAAGGTCTAGGCCTTCAGTAACCAAGCTCTGAGGTGAAGGGACTTGGGGTTTGGGTGCCACAAAGTCCCCTCCTCTTGAGACAGAAGGTCTGGAGCAGCTCCCAGATCCAGGGAGGGTGTCTGGGAGAGATGCAGAAGTAGAGGGTACCACACTTGGCGTGGCCAGCGTGGAGCTATGAGGATCATGGATCCTTGATCCCTCTGAAGTTTGAATAGAGTCTTGGGAATCAAGGGAATGGGTGGAAAGGCATATAGGAAGGCCTGACCCCAATGAAGGAGGAAGGCATCCTTGGCCTGAGCTCCCTGACACGGAATCCTGGAACAGAACCGGGGAAGTTTGGCATTGTACGGACTTGCAAAGAGGTCTATGTCCGGGGTCCCCCATTCTTGAAAGATTCTGAGTACCTGACCCATGTGCAGGGACCATTCGTGTGGTAGCAGGACGACTGAGTCTGTCTGCCCAAGAGTTTTGGATTCCTGGGAGGTACACTGCCAGGAGATGAATCCCATGCTCTCTGGCGAAGGCCCAGAGTTTTAGAGCTTCGTTGCAAAGCGACAGAGAGCCAGTCCCTCCTTGTTTGTTTACGTAGAACATGGCTACTTGATTGTCGGTATGAACAAGGACTGTCATGTTGATGAGGAGGGTATGAAAGACCTTGAGAGCAAGGAAAATTGCTCGCAGCTCCAAAAGGTTGATATGAAGGGTGGTCTCCTGTGGAGACCAAAGGCCCTGAGTGGAGAGGTCTTGGAGATGAGCTCCCCAGCCTGTTTGGGAGGCATCTGTAGTAAGAGTTGCTTGGGGTAACACAGGTTGGAAGGGGGCCCCCAACAACAGATTTTGATTGGATATCCACCATTGGAGGGACCAAAAAAGACGTTTTGAGGTTGCTATTTGGTCTGAGAGAGCTCCCGATGCTTGGGTCCACTGTGTGGACAAGGTCCATTGAGCTGCTCTCATATGTAGGCGAGCATAAGGCACTACATGAACAGTGGATGCCATGTGACCTAGCAGTTGTAGCATCTCTCTGGCAGTCAAGTGGCTTCTGGACTGAATTTGAGAGGCCAAGTGCACTAGACGGTTGCAACGGGCCTGAGGAAGATAGGCCCTTGCAGTGGTAGTATCTAGCCAAGCCCCGATGAACTCTAGGGATTGAGTAGGGGTGGGTTGAGACTTTGGCAGATTGATGACAAGTCCCAGATACTGCAATATGCGTCTGGTGTGGTCTAGGGAAGTCTGAGCCTCGGACTGAGATGGAGCTCGGATGAGCCAGTCGTCCAGGTACGGGAAGACAAAGATCCCCGGAGTGCGTAGAAATGCAGCTACTATTGCCATGCATTTGGTAAATACCCTTGGAGCAGAGGCTAGACCGAAGGGGAGTACTCTGTATTGGAAATGTTTTCCCTGGAACATGAACCGTAGGAATTTTCTGTGGGATGGATGGATGAGTATATGTGTGTACGCATCCTTGAGATCTAGAGAACAAAGCCAGTCCTGACTCTGTAGGTATGGAAGGAGAATACCTAGAGAAAGCATTTTGAATTTCTCTTTGTAGAGGAATTTGTTCAATTCTCTGAGATCTAGAATTGGTCTGTATCCCCCTGTTTTCTTGGGAATCAGAAAATAGGGGGGAGTAGAAACCTGACCCTTGTTGAGGAAGAGGAACCTCTTCTATTGCCCTTTGGGCGAGAAGAGTGGTCACCTCTTGTCCCAACAGGTACAGGAGAAATGGGGGAGAATTGAATTGTCTCACCATGGTATGGGGAGGAAGGCTGGAGAAATGCAGTTTGTAGCCCTCTCTGATGATACAGAGGGTCCACGGTTCTGATGTAATTTGTTCCCATCTGGGAGCAAAATGAGCTAACCTTCCTGGAATGGTGAGAGGTTCTGGCTGCTGCAGAGCCAGAAATGGGAAGTTCTCTAGAACCAAGTCAAAAACCCTGAGGAGGTTGGGACTGCTGGGTTGTAGCAGACCCTGTGACCTTTGTTCTGGCCTGCTTAGGTTGCTGACGCTTAGGAGCAAAGCGAACTTGGGAAGATTGCTGGCCAGTATTAGTGGAAAATCTGGTCTTTTTATAGAAAGTTTTCTTAAAAGGTTTTTTCTTGGCAGGGGTAGAGGTAGACTTAGAAAGTCTATCTAGAGCAGCATTCTCTGCATCCATTTGAGTGGCTTTGATTTGCCACTCTTTGCCAAAGAGATTTTCACCTGTGCAGGGCAAATTGCCCAAGCCTTCTTGTACCCAGGGTTCCAAATCAGAGGCCTGGAGCCAAGCCAGTCTGCGAGCAGCTATGGCTATGCCAGAGGCTCTGCTTGCTCCCTCAAAAGAGTCAAAGGCTGCTCTGTTGGAGAACTTGGAAATATCTTGAGTATGCTTTAGCAAAAGAAGAAATTCCTCCTATCCTCTGGGATAAAGGGGAGAAATTGACGTATCTTTAATGCAATCTCTTTCAAAAACATGCCCATATAAAGGCTGTATGAATTGATTCTGGCAATAAGCATGCTAGCTTGGAAGATTTTTCTCCCAAAAGCATCCAGAGTCCTACATTCTCTTCCTGGAGGGGTAGAAGAGTGTCTTTTGGTACTCTATCTTTTTCATAGCAGACTTCACCACAATAGAGTGGTGAGGAAGCTGAGTTTTTTGAAAACCAGGAGAAGGAGGAACCCGATACATGGTGTCCAAACGTCGAGAATGTGGAGATAGGGTAAGAGGAGCCTCCCATAAATCCATCATGTGTTCTTGAAGAATTTCATGTATGGGTAAGGTGGCTGCCTCTTTAGGAACCTTAGAGTATCCTAAAATATCTAATTTTTTTGCTCTAGGTTCCTTTTCTGAGGATACAGAGATGGAGAGTCCTTTAGCTACTTCAATAATGAAGTTTTGAAAGGACAAATCCTCTGGAGGAGACATTCTCCTTTTTGGAGAAGAGGGTTCCTCAGGAAGAGTGAAAGAGACGTCAGCAGAATCATCTGAGGCATCAGACTCTTCAGAGGATTCAAAGTATCGTCTATTCGCTTCCAGAGATCGATATCGGTACCGATATCGGGCGTACCGGGTACCGGAGCGGTATCGAAGAAAGCCCCGGAACCGGGGACCGGAACCGGCATGCTACTGGAAGTAGATGCTCTGGGTACCGGAATCGGTTGCGGTACCGGAATCGGAGTCGGAACCGATTGTCGCGGTACCGATGGCGGTGCAGCATTAAGGAAAGTTAGTAAGGCCTGCTGCATGGATTGTACCGTAGTACTCATAGCCGCCACAACTGTCTGGAAGTCGGTACCGGTGTTAGCCGGTACCCCAGAGCAGTCTAACAGGAGATCGGTCGAGGCCGTGCCATCGATGTCTACCTGTAACCACCCCATAGGAGGAGCTTTGGAAGCCGGAGCTTCCCGCCGGGGTTTTTTGGCTGGGGCAGGGTCCTCAGGGTCAATTACAAGGGCCTCTCGCTGTTTAGAGGGAGATTTGCCTTTTGAGGACTTGCCCGAAGAATGTTTGGTTACCTGAGATCCATCAGGAGAAGACGACCTGGAGGATGTTGATGCTGGAGTATCGGTAGAAAACAGCATATGAAATTTATTTGCTCTGTTCTGTAAGCCCCTTTTGGACATCAGAGAGCAGGATGGACAATCCGGAATGGAATGGTCAGGTCCCAAACATTTAAGACACCAGTCATGGGTGTCTGTAATTGAAATAGTACCGGTACACTTAGTGCATTTTTTAAAACCAGAAGCTGGTTTGTCCATGAGGGAGACCTGAGAAGGCCTAGGGGCCTCACAGAAAAAATACACCAAGTGTAGAGAAGGTAATATATATATATATTTTTTTTAAATAAATGAAAAAAGGACCGTCGGTACTGGTCCAGAATCGGGGAAGGCAGACACGCGGTCAAAGAAACAAATTAAAATAACAATTTCTTCAGCGGTGACAGGAACACGACCTGCTGGCTCCGCGGAAAAAGAAGAACTGAAGAGAGTTGGTCAGGAAGGCGGGAAGACAGCGCGCATGCGCTGTGGGAGGCCCCAAAAGCTTCCTTTCTGGGAAGCTGGGGAGCTTTCCCGCGCAGGCTCCGTCGGTTCAGACGTACCCATCAGTGAGGACTCATTCCTGCTTGTTCCTGGAGATGATAGTCTGATAAGCTTGTAGCGATAAGGATTCTCCAAGAAAGATGTATCCACTGTCTTGGAGTCACTACTAAGGCCAGAAAGAAAGTAGTGGAGGACAACACTGGATACTTGTGGAGAAGAACCAGTGGTCCAATCACTAGGGCTCCTGCATGGGCAGCTGCTGGTAAGACAGCAGAAAGAATCTTCCTGTTTAAAACAGAAAGAACAGACAGAACAGGAGTAAGGAAAACTCTGTACCTGTCTGATAACTGCCCAAAAGCAAAAATGAACAAGGGAGTTAATTCAAGAGAAAAAACTCCACACTAGAATAGAAAGACAGACTAGAAGGGCTGAAGAAGCAGCCCTCCAGTGTAATAGTACCACTCTTACAGGGGAAGAACTTGGTAAGAGGGTAGAGAAAAAGGAGCTGAAAGGAGACTTACCATGTGGTAAGTCTGTAGAAGGGAAAAAAATTCATGTTGGTACAGAAAACTATCATTTGATAGTTGTTAAACCTCTTTCCCTAGCAGGAAGAAGAGGAGAAACCTGCGACCTATAGGCATGAATATCCTAACAGCTCGTATATATATGGAAGAAAATTGATATCTTGTAAAAAGAGATCCATGTGTAGAGTTTAGAATGAAAGCAGTGGACAGCTTCTGCTGAGAAGAAGCCAACTGCAAGTTCTAAACCCCAAGAGGCACAAAAATGATTAATCAGAAACCCTGTGGTTGCTGGGTTTTCTGAGCCTGGCGAAAGTTTGGATTCTTCAGACCAGGGCGATGTTTCCCCTGCTTGGGAACATCTGTATGATGGGCAGGAGAAGAATAAAACCTTCTCCCCCTAGGGGAAGAAAGTTTGGTAGGACATTTCCTACCTACTGGGGAAGGAGAAGGCGTAGAGCAGCCTTTAAAAACAGGTAAGTCAGTGGACCACTGAGTAACCTGATGTAGAGACTCTTTATTGAAGAGATTTTCTCCAGTGCAAGGAGTATTACCCAGTCTTTGTTGTGCCCATTTGTCTAAGTCTGAAGCTTGGAGCCAGGCTGTACGTCGTGCCCCTATGGCTATAGCAGAAGTTCTCCTAACAGACTCAAATGAGTCTAGGGAAGCACGAGTAAGAAACCAAGAGATATTTTGAATATGACTAAGTAGTGAGGAATAGTCTGCACTCTTGGGCTCTGAAAGAAAAGGAGTCAAAAGATATAATTTCTTTGTGACCTCCTGAAGAGATAGACTCATATAAAAAATATATGAGAGAATTCTTGCTGAAAGCATGGATGTCTGGAAGGTTTGACGTCCAAAGGCATCTAGTGTCCTAGACTCACGACCTGGCGGATAAGAAGAGTGCTTTTTCTTACTCTTCACCCTCCTCATTTCTGATTCCACTACAATGGAATGATGAGGAAGTTGAGTCTTTTGAAACCCTGGAGATGCAAGAGATCAGTTGCTCTGGAAGGTGGGGGTACCCGTAAAGGTGCTTCCCACATTCCTAGAAGAAGATCCTGCAAGGAATGATGCAAAGGAAGCATTATGTTCTTCTTTGCTTCAGAAGAAACAGAGCCTTGTGTAGGATCATGGCCAGGGATAGGAATGGCAAGTGATCTTGCCATAATCCCAGAGGAAACTCTGAAAAGAAGGATCTCCAAAGAGAACCTCTCCTGGACAGGCTAGATCTGAAGAACTAGCCTGGGCACCGAAGGATCTGAGTAAATAGGAATATAAGATCCTGCACGGTGCAAAAAAGGATCCTTAAGGGATGGATGCTGGTACAGGACCAGTGACAGTCAGTACTACATCGTCCATGCCAGGTATCGACTCCAGATTTGGTATGGAAAGGAGGGATCCTGTTGAAAAAAGCATGGAAGGAGCTGGCCCCGATGCTGTTGCGGATACCGATACCGGTAGCACTGTCGGAATCGAGGTCGACACCGACATCGGAGCAGGCATCAGTGGCAGCTCAATTGGTACCGAGGTGACCGAAAGCTTTCGGTAATGACCCTCGGTACCGAGTGTCTGGTACCGACGGGTGTCAGTACCAAGACGTGTCGGTACCCAGTCTTCCAGACTAGAGATCGATTCCAGACTCGGCATCGAAGGAAGTGAGTCTATTGATGCACGTCTGGAGGGTACCGACGTCGGTGGTAGTATCGGTGTCGATGCCGATACTGGAAAGTCAATCTGGAGCGTATCCACCAGTCCCGTAGGTACCGAGGAAGCCAGATGACGATCCCTGGTGAGGAGTGTTACGTCCAACACCAGTGCCGATGCCGGGGTATCGGTACCGCTCAAAGCGGATGCCACCACCGAGCATGGCTCAGGTATGTTCTGTGAGGGGTGAGCCTCAGGAACAACCTGAAACCCCACATAGGCTTTGGAGACCGAAGACTCCCACCAGGGTTTTGAAGCCAAAAGACCCTCGAGGGCAAGGCCGGAGCTGTCATCATGCTGTGCAAGAGACCTACCACCCGAGGGTTGGCTAGTCTTAACAGACTGTTTGTGGGTTACCTGATCCTGAGAAGAAAGGGACGGTGCCCCGAAGTTGGAGGGGAACCGGGTATCGAGGGACTCTCGATATGGAAACTGACTTCTCACCAGACTGTTGCCCAAAGGCTCCGGAGGAAAAAGGTCAGGCCCCAAACAGGTTAGAGACAGACTTTGAGGGTCTAAAAATAGAGTTGTACCGCCACAGTCTGAACATTTCCTGGAGAAAATGCTTGGCGATTCCATGAAGGAAAAAGAGGCCTAAAGGCCTGAGCACCGTGGGACACTATGAAGAAAAAATGGTCCCTGAAAAAGGAAAAAAATTTACAAGAAAGAAAAGAAAACACCGGCGGTACCGGTGGCGTCGGGAAGACAGCCGCGACCACAAGAAAACTAAAAAATAAAAACAAGAATTTTCTGCGGTGACAGGAGGACGTCCTGCCGGCTCCGCGGAAAAACGAAAACTGAGGAGAGGCAGTTGGGAAAGGCGGGAAGGCAGCACGCAGGCGTGGTGGGATGCTTCCAAAAGCTCTTGATTGGACGCTGGGAAGCGTTCCCGCGCAGACTCCATCGGTACCGACATACCCATATGTGAAGACTCATTCCTGCTTGTTCCTGGAGATCCGGGGAAGTTTGGCATTCTGTGGACTTGCAAAGAGATCTATGTCTGGAGTTCCCCAGACTTGAAAAACTCGAGCAAGTTGATATGAGTGAAGAGACCACTCGTGTGGTAACACGACTCGGCTGAGCCTGTCCGCCCAAGCATTTTGAATGCTTGGAAGGTAAACTGCCAACAAATGAATGTGATGCTCTCTGGCAAAGGCCCACAGTTGCAAAGCTTTGTTGCATAACTGCAGAGAGCCTGTTCCGCCTTGTTTGTTTAGGTAAAATATGGCCACCTGATTGTCAGTTTGCATCAGAACTGTTTTGTTTATGAGATGGAAGCAAAAGACTCGAATAGCATTGGAAATGGCTCTTAGTTCTAGGAGGTTTATTTGAAGAGAAGCCTCCCGTGGGGTCCAGAGAGCCTGGGTAGACAGATTGCCCAAATGGGTGCCCCAAACCAACTTGGATGCATCTGTCATTAGGATAGCCTGAAGTAGGGGTTGCTGAAAAGGACAGCCTACTGTAAGGTTTTCCAGAGATTGCCACCAATGCAGAGACACAATCAGGCATGTGGTAACACTGATCTTGTCTGACATGCATTCTGAGGCCTGGGACCATTGGGATGCTAAGGTCCACTGGGCCGCTCGCAAGTGAAGGCGTGCATAAGGAATCACATGAACTGTAGATGCCATGTGTCCTAGAAGCCAAAGCATCTGTCGAGCAGTGAGGAAGGTTTGTAGCACTGCTTGAGATGCTAGTTTGATGATGCGCAGACATCGAGGCTGAGGCAGGAAAGCCTTTGACTACTGTGTGTCCAAGCGAGCCCCTATAAACTCGAGGGAGAGCTGGGACTTTGGAAGGTGTATGGTACATCCCAATTGCTGCAAAATTTGCACTGCTTGGGAAAGAGCATGACTTGCCTCTAGAGCTGACGGTGCTCGAATGAGCCAATCGTCCAAGTAAGGGAAGACAAAAATTCCTAGAGTCCTCATAAATGCTGCTACTACTGCCATGCATTTTGTGAAGACCCTTGGAGCAGAGGCCAGTCCGAAAGGAAGGACTCTGCATTGAAAATGCCTTCCCTTGACTAGGAATCGAAGGAATTTTCTGTGATCTGCATGAATAAGGATATGCATGTAAGCGTCCCTTAAATCTAGAGAACATAGCCAATCTTGCTCGAGAAGGTATGGAAGAAGTGTGCCGAGGGAGATCATCCTGAACCTTTCTTGGACTAGATATATGTTCAGTTCTCTGAGGTCCAGGATTGTTCTTAGTCCCCCTGATTTCTTTGAAATGAGAAAATAGGGGGAATAGAATCCTGTGCCCTGCTGGGACATTGGAACCTCTTCTATAGCTCCTTGAGCCAGAAGAGTGGTGACCTCTTGCTAAACAGGTCTGAGACCGGTGGTTGAGATCTGAACTGCTTTATTAACGTGGATGGGGGCAAGCTGAGGAAATGAAGCTTGTATCCCAGACTCACGATAGTCAAATTTTCTGATGCGATTTGTTGCCATCTTTTGGCAAAATGACTGATATGGCCTGGAATATTTAAAGATTCTGAGCTTAGAACAGGAAAAATGGCTAAGTTCTCTAGACAACAGTCGAAGACCCTCAGGAGGCTGAGCTTGCTGGGCCTTCTGAGGTTGTGCCTTTCTTTGTCTAGTTTGTTGTTGCCCCTTCTGGGGAACATGTCTTTGCTGGTTCGAAGATGGACAGAATTTCTTCTTCTTAGAGAAAAAAGGTTTTTTGAAAAACTTTTTCTTGGCTGGGTTAGCTGTAGATTTTGACAATCTGTCTAAAGTTGTATTATCAGTGTCAATTTCATTAGCTTTGAGCTGCCAATCTTTGCCAAAGAGATTTTCTCCTGTGCAAGGAATGTTTCCCAGCTTATCTTGCACCCATTCCTCCAAGTCTGAAGCTTGGAACCAGGCAATATGACGTGCTCCTATGGATATAGCAGAAGTTCTGCTAATACATTCAAAACAGTCAAAGGTAGCACGATTCATAAATTTAGAGACATTCTAAGCATGTCTGACCAAAGTCAAATGATCTGTCCGTTTATACTCTTGAAGAAAAGGGTTCAAAAGTTCTAAGTCTTTTGTAACCTCTTCAAGAAACATTCCCATGTATAATATATAGGAACTAATTCTTGCTGACAGCATGGAGGACTGAAAGCATCGACGACCAAAGGCATCCAGTGTTCTAGACTCACGACCTGGTGGATTGGAAGAGTGTCTCTTAGCACTCTTAATCCGTCTCATGGTGGACTCTACCACCATAGAATGATATGGTAACAGCCTTTTGAAACCCTGGACAAGGTGGTACTCGATACATAGTGTCAAGACGTCTAGAATGTGGAGATACAGTTAAAGGAGCTTCCCTCATCCTTAACATTAGATCATGTAAGATCTGATGTATAGGAAGCATAGCTGCCTCCTTTGGAGCCAAAGGATATTGAAGAATTCTCAATTCTTCTGCCCTAGGCTCCTTTTCAGGTACTACTGTAATGGCAAGATCCTTTGCCATATCACGTACAAAATCATGAAAAGACATGTCCTCAGGAGGGGACATTCTGCGTTGAGGAGAAAGAGTTGAATGCTGCAAAAGTTCAGCTCTGGTACCGGTGGAATCATCCGAGTCATCGGAATCGGAAGACTCAAAAGGAGGAAGCACTGGGTTCTCCCGAAGCAGATGGCGTCGGTACCTGATCCCACATGCAAGACAGAGATTCCAAGCACGGCATCGGGGGAAGCATGCCTGTTGAAACAGGTACCGAAAGCACTGGCACTGGTACCGCCATCGGTACCGGTGCCTGCGGAACAGTCTGCAGCGACCTTAGCGGTACCGAAGTAGCTAAAAGAGTCGCTAGACTGCGTTCGATAGCGAGGATTCTTTTTCCACCGCTACTGCCGATGCCGGGGTGTCGGTATCAGTGGGAGTGGCCACAACCCCCGAGCATGGCACCAGTAGTTCCATCGAGGTTGAGGCCTCTGGAACATCCTGGAGCCCCGATAAAGCTTTGGAGCCCGAAGACTCCCGCCGGGGCTGTTTTGCCAGTAAATTGTCCTCGAGGGCAACGCCAATGTCATCTCAATGTTTAGAGGGAGATCTACCCTTCGAGGACCGGCTAGTCTTAGAAGACTTGTGTTTAGTTACCTGAGATCCCTGGGAAGAAGTCGAAGCCCTGGAAGACATCGATGCTACAGATGCTGTGTCTGAAGCAAATAGGGCACAGAGTTGATTTGCTCGATTTTGAAGACTTCTTTTAGTCAACTTCCTGCAGGAGAGACACTCTGCCGGGCAATGGTCAGGACCTAAACATTTAAGACACCAGTCATGGGTGTCAATAATAGAAATTGTACCGCCACATTTTGAACATTTTTTAAATCCAGTAGCTGGTTTTTCCATGGTAAGGAAAAAGAGGGCCTACTGCCCAAAATGGCACCAAGCACCAGAGCAGGGAAGAAATCCCTGAGAAAAAGCACTAAAATTGAAAAGGTTTTAGAAGAAAATAAAGAAAAGCACCAGTGGTACCAGTAGGCGTCGACGGAAGGCAGAGGCAACCACAAAAAATATAAAAATAAAAGATTTTCTACGGTTACAGGGGACACGTCCTGTAGGCTCCACGGAAAACGAAGAACTGAAGTGAGAGAAGTAGTTGGGTGGGAAGGCATGCATGCGTGGTGGATGCTCCCAAAAGCTTTCTTTTTGGGACGCTGGGGAGCGTTCCCGCACAGGCTCCGTCGGTACCCATATGGGAAGACTACATTCCTGCTTGTTCCTGGAGATCAGGGGTAACATATGGAAAGCAGTATGTATAAATGCCAGTAGCATGGGAAATAAAGATCCCTGATGTTGAAGCTTTGGTGGGAGTGGCTGACTTGGATTTAGTGGCAGTTACAGAAACATGGTTCACAGAACACCATGACTGGGATATACAGTAACTATATCTGGCTATACTTTATTCAGAAAGGACAGGGTAGGAAGAAGGGGAGGAGGAGTGGCACTGTATGTAAAAAAAATACTATTAAAGCTTTGGAATTACAGAGCTTAAAAGGGAGAGAGGAGGCATTGTGGATTAAACTAGAAAGAGGGAAAGAGAAATCTATTTGCATTGGCGTGATATACAGAACTCCCTCACAAGAGGAAGAGGTGGACAGAGTTAATTGAAGATATACGCAGCACTGCTAGGAAAGGGGAAGTGCTACTGATAGGGTATTTCAATATGCCAGATGTTGACTGGCACATTCCTGCTGCAGTATCATCTAGAAGTAGAGAAATCCTGGATTCTCTACAGGGAGAACTACTCAGGCAATTGGTAACGGACCCCAAACATGAAGGGGCCATACTGAACTTGGTGCTTACCAATGGTGAAAGTGTTTCTGATGTTATAGTGGGAGATCATTTTGCATTCAGTGATCACCAGATGGTGTGGTTCAGTATTAGGACTAGGGCTGTTAGAATCCATTCAAAAGTGAGGGTCTTAGACTTTAGAAAGACTAACTTTGCCAAGATGGGCCAATACCTCAGGGAGTCGTTAGTGGGATGGGAACAGCTGGGGGATGCAGAAAAACAGTAGGCAAAACTGAAAGGGGATATTTTAAGGGCAACCAACCTTTTTGTTAAAATGGTAAATAAAGGTAAAAGGAAAACGAGACCCCTATGACTTTCGAAAGAAGTAGCTGAAAAGGTGAAGAAAAAGAGGGAGGCCTTCATGAAATACAAGAGATCACAGAGAGAGGAAGGCAGGTATCTATATTTGGAAAAACTTAGAGAAGCTAGCAAAGTAGTCAGGAAAGCAAAGATTCAAAGAGAAGGAAATAGCCAATGCAATAAAATGGGGGGATATAAGATATTTTTCAGATATGTTAGTGAGAAGAGGAAGGGCAAAAGTGGTATTGTCAGACTCAAGGGTGAAGGGGAGGAATACGTAGAAGCTGATGAGGATAAAGCGGAATTGCTTAATATTTCTGTTCTGTGTTCACAGATGCTGAACCAGGAGCAGGACCTCAGAAAACACCCACAAACAGGAACAGAAGCAAGGGACATCTCAAACAATTTTCAGAAGACTATGTTTGTGAGAAACTAGCTAAACTTAAAGTAGACAAAGCGATGAGACCAGATGGGATACACCCCAGAATACTGAGGGAACTTGGGGATGTTCTAGCAGCTCCACTGACTGACTTTTTCAATGCCTCATTGGAGTCGGGAGCGGTGCCAAAGGACTGGAGAGAGGCTCATGTGGTGCCTTTACACAAAAGCGGAAGTAGGGATGTGGTTGAAAACTACAGGCCGGTTAGTTTAACTTCGGTGGTGAGTAAATTATTGGAAATGCTGCTGAAAGAGAAAACAGTGAGGTTTCTGGAGTCCAGCAGATTACAGGATCCGAGGCAGCATGGATTTACCAGAAGGTCTTGTCAGACAAATCTGATTGATTTCTTTGACTGGGTGACCAGGGAGTTGGACCGAGGGAGAGCCCTAGATGTGGTGTATTTAAATTTCAGTAAAGCCTTTGACACTGTTCCTCACAGGCGACTTATAAACAAACTGAGCACCCTAGAGATGGACCCTAAAGTTACTACTTGGCTTAAAAATTGGTTGGGTGGGAGGCGACACAGAGTACAGGCGAATGGAGCTCACTCTGAGGAGACGGATGTTACCAGTGGTGTTCCCCAGGGATCTGTCCTTGGTCCGATTCTTTTTAACATCTCTGTTAGTGGTATAGCAGAAGGGCTGTCAGGTAAGGTTTGCCTCTCTGTGGATGATACCAAAACCTGCAATAGAGTTGACACCCAGGAAGGTGTAGATAACATGAGGAGGGATCTAGCTAAGCTTGAAGAATGGTCTAGAATTTGGCAGCTGGGATTTAATGTTAAAAAACGTAAGGTCATACATTTCGGCACGCCAAGGGAGCAATATAGTATAGAGGGTGAAGTACTTTTGTCCACTAAAGAAGAGCAGGACCTAGGCGTGGTTGTGTCTGATGATCTTGAAGTAGCTGAACACGTAGAAAAGCGACGGCAAAAGCCAGAGAGATGCTTGGGTGCATACGGAGAGGAATGGCTAGCAGAAAAAAAGGAGGTGATAATACCTCTGTATAAGTCTTTGGTGTGACCTCATTTGGAGTATAGTGTGCAATTCTAGAGACCGCACCTTCAAAAGGACAGGATGGAGTCAGTACAGAGGGTGGCTACTAAAATGGTTAGTGGTCTTCATTATAAAGCATATGAGGATAGACGTAAGGATCTTAATATGTACACCTTAGAGGAAAGGCGGGATAGAGGTGATATGATTGAGATGTTTAAATACCTCCATGGCATAAATGTTCAGGGGGAGAGCCTCTTTCAATTGAAAGCAAGTTCTGCTACGAGGGGACATGGGATAAGGGTGAAAGGGGAAAGATTCAGGAGTGATATGCGGAAATATTTCTTTACGGAAAGAGTGGTAGATCCATGGAATAGTCTCCCAGTGGAGGTGGTAGAGATGAGGACAGTATCTGAATTCAAAAAAGCATGGGACAAACACAGAGGATCTCTAAAGGAAAAAAGGGGACTGTTGTAGTTGTTGATGTGGAAGGACAGACTAGATAGGCCATGTGGTCTTTTTCTGTCGTCATATTTCTATGTTTCTACGTTTCTAAATGCAAAGTTATGCATCTAGGGAAGAGCAACCCGAAATATGATTATACGATGCACATTAGGAATCACCGTCCAGGAAAATAATTTAGGCGTCATCCTGGATAATATGCTGAAACTCTCTACCCAGTGTGTAACGGCAGCCAAGAAAGCAAATAGAATGCTATGTACAACTGCACTTTGCATATCGTGTGCAATTCTGGTCACCATATCATAAAAGGATATAGCAGAATTAGAAAAGGTACAGAGAAGAGCCATCAAAATGGTAAAAGATACCCCCTATGAGGAGAGGCTTAAGAGGTTAGGACTCTTCAACTTAGAAAAGAGACAGCTGAGGGGAGATATGATAAAGATCTATAAATTAATGAATGGAGGGGAGCAGGTAAACTTAGATTGGTTGTTTACTCCTTCAAACATGTAGAAAGACTAGGGGACATTCAATGAAGCTACAACATAGCCCATTTAGGACTAATAAGAGAAAATATTTTTTTACTCAATGCGTAATCAAACTCTGGAATTCATTACTGGAGGATGTAGTAAAAGCTGTTAGTGTAGCTGGGTCTAAGTCTATAAATCATTACTGAAGAGGACCAGGGAAATCCACTGCTTATTCCAAGATCAGCACTGTGGAATCTGTGTACCTTTTTGGGAAACTGCCAGGTACTTGTGACCTGGATTGGCCATTGTTGGAAATAAGATAGTAGACTTGATGGACCTTGGTCTGACCCAGTATGGCATTTCTTATGTTCTTAGGTCTCTCTCATCAGGACTGAACATATAGAGGGGATCAAACATAGGAACTTCTATTTCTTATCTGGTTAGGTCCACTCTATCCAGAAAAACCTTTGCTGCAGTCTCTCTAGCAGCAAAAGAAGTTGGAGCAGGCAAGAATTTGACTGTCTCAAGAACTCATGAAATGGTTGTGACGGAGATAACCTTGCATGGTCTCCAATGGTAAAACTAAAGGCCATGGTTTGGACATGTTGGTGAGTAAGTTCTTCAAAAAACATTTCAGTACCTGAACAGTAACCTCTATAAAACTTAGGTCATTTCCATACTACTTTGAGATTACTCACTTTCCATTTCTTATTTGGGCATGCAAGAGGTATGAATCTCCCATCAAACATGTGTGAAAATGGACCATGACCTAAAGAGAGAAACGTAGCAATTATTTCACAGCAACAGACACAAAAATTCTGCTTATTATAATTCATACTATCAAATAGTAACTGCTAATTGGATCCATGACTAATTGGGGAGCAGCAGTCACTATAGAAGCTTCATTAAGATGCTCTTCTCTGCCCAGGACTTGCCCACAAGATGCTTTCACCCACACACTAACTCATCACCCAGCGACTGCCACCCCAAATATATTTTATTCCAGGTTAGGCATGAGAATCACGACAGCTTCCTTATTTGCCAAGCAACTCCCATTATTCTTTAAGGAAGAAACTGGTGAAAGTGTACAGTTTTGGTCAACATTATTGGCACCCTTGCATTTTAGGTATGTTGTGTACAAGATCTTGAAAAATAATTGAAAATATTCCAACTGTATGTCATCATAATATTTTAAAAGTATGTTCAAATTGTATACAACAAAAAATAAGATGTATGTGTAACTTAGGTATAGTAATATCTGAGACAAAAAATATGACCTGGACATATTTACTTTACTAATATTTGGTTGCATAACCCTTGGCAGTGGCATCAGCCTCCAAATGTTTCTTGCAGCCATCTATAAGTTTCATATATCTGTCTGTTGGTAGTTTCTCCCACTCTTCAATTGTGATTTGTTCCAGCTCATGAATGTTTCCAGATTTTACCAATGCTAGATTTCAACTTATTCCAAAGGTTCTCGATTGGAATGAGATAAGGACTCACTGCTGGCCAGTTTAAAACAGTCCATTTTTTCCTTTTTAACCATTCTTTGTACTTTTGGATGTATGTTTCGGGTCATTGTTCTGCTGGAAGAACTATGACTTTTGACTCAGATATATCTTTATGACACTAAGTAGCACATTTCACTCCAAAATACCTTGGCAATCCTCTGACGTCATGATTCCTTTAATACATTCCAGGACTCCAGTTTCTGAGGCAGTAAAACAGCTCCACAACATTACGGAATCTACACCATATTTAACTGTAGGAAGGGTGTCTTTTTCCTTATAAGCTTCATTTCTTCTCCTGTAAATATTGCTGGTCTGTATTACCAAAAAGCTCAAATTTAGTTTCATCTGTCCACAGAAAATTTTCCCAGAAGGATTGCGGTTTCTCAAGGTGGGTTTGGGCAAAGATTAGGCATGCCTTTTTATGTCTGTCTTTGAGCAGTGGGGTCCTCCTTGGTCTTCACCCATGAAGTCCTTCTTTGTTTAATGTGCGGGGTATGGTGCGGGTTAAAACCACCACTCCAGATTGCTCCAGGTCAGCCTTCAGCTCTTTGGATGTTGTTTGGGGTGTATTTCCAACAGTTCACACTAACCTTTGAAGACTTCTTGGATTAATTTTCTCTTCCCACCATGTCCTGGGAGGTTCTCGATAGTTCCATGAGCATAAAACTTCTTAACAACATTGCAGACTGTAGACACAGGAATCCCAAGGTCTTTGGAGATGGCCTTGTACCCCTTTGAAGTTTGATGATAAAGCACAGTTACTTACCTGTAGCAGGTGATCTCTGGGAACAGCAGGAATAAGTCTTCACATATGGGTACGTCGGTACCGACGGAGTCTGCGTGGGAACACTCCCCAGCGTCCAATCAGAACGCTTTTGGAAGCATCCCAACACGCCTGCATGCTGCCTTCCCGCCTTTCCCAACTGCCTCTCCTCAGTTAAGTTTTAAAGCTGAGGCAAAGAGAGAGAGAGCAAGAAAGGGAAAGATAGAGATAGAGAAATGCAACTCCTAGGGGAGGTGGGTGGGTTGTGAAGACTTATTCCTGCTGTTCCCAGAGATCACCTGTTACAGGTAAGTAACTGTGCTATCTCCAGGAACAAGCAGGAATGAGTCTTCACATATGGGGACTCCCAAGCTAAGATGCCTGGAGGAGTCCCAGCATGTTGCGAGTTTGAGAGCCATGCTAATCTACCGAACCCCCAGGCATTCCAGGGATGGAGGGTAGGAGTTGAGCTAAAATGTTGTGCTGTGGAGCAGCTGGACCAAACAGGATGCCTAGATAGGCTCTGTGTCAGGTGATATTTAATGGTAATATTGAAGAGCAATAAACCAATATGGACCTCACCTGGTGGCATTGTAGAGGGGTATATGGAGGTTCATGAGGATTTGTGAATATGAACCAACAGAATATCCCCCAGGGGGTACCTCAATGTAAGAAGTGGTAAACAACTGTGCAAAAAACAGGCTGAGGTAGAACCCTTAGGGTGAGAGAAACAATCCCAGTGGAATTGGGGTAGTTCAATGAGGTAGGACTTCGCGGAAAACGCAGAAATCTCCATTGGATAAAACTGAAAACTCCTTTGACCTTAAGAGACCTAGTTCTTATTGGAGAGGGAGCTTCCAAGATCTCCATATCCGATGGCAAGAAAGATAGGAGGCATTGTAGCCTCCCATTTTCTGAAGATTCAGAAAAAAGTCCCTCGTAATGGAAAAGGAAAATATGTGGAGGGCTTCAGGTGTACCCAAACTGAAAGTCATGGTACAAAAACTCCTGAACTACCACAGGAAGTGGTTGATCATGGTGAACCCTAAGTATGCTGGGACAGCATGGAAAGGTATAGAGAGTATCTGTCAGTCCGTGGTGGAATATATTATATATCTATATATATATATATATATATATATATATATATATATATATATATATATATATATATGTGTGTGTGTGTGTGTGTGTGTGTGTGTGTATAAAGCGTAGTTACTCACCTGTAACAGGTGTTCTCCAGGAGCAGCAGGAATCAGTCCTCACTTATGGGTGACGTCGGCGCCGACGGAGCCCTCGCGGAGCAATTTTTCCCCAGCTTTCAAAGAAAGCCTTTGGGAATTGCAGCGCGCATGCGCGGTCGTCTTCCCGCCCGAAGGTGCCATCTTAGCCAGTCAGATGACATAGCTAAAAAAGACAGCATAAAAATTTGCAAAAAGAACATAAGCAGACGATTGCAACTCCAAGGGGAGGAGGGAGGGTAGTGAGGACTGATTCCTGCTGCTCCTGGAGAACACCTGTTACAGGTGAGTAACTACGCTTTCTCCAGGACCAAGCAGGAAGTCAGTCCTCACTTATGGGACTCCCAAGCTCAAGGCTACCGGAGACCCTAAGCACAAAAATGAGCTCCCTCTAGCTCAGCAGCACAGAAGGATAGAATCTTCGCTGAATTATCACCCACCGGTAGCCCACATCCGGGATGGAGGGTAGGAGTTGCTCAGACCTCAAAGAGATTACGGAGGACTGCCTGTCCGAAAGCACTGTCCCTACGGGACTCCCTCTCGAGACAGTAATGGACCGCAAAAGTCTGGCTCGAAGACCAAGTAGCGGCCCGGCAGATGTCTGCCAGCGGAACAGAGCGGAGGTAAGCCACTGACGTAGCCTTTGCCCGAACGCAATGAGCCGTGACTCGACTTTCTAAGGAGAGTCCGGCTGCCCCATAAGCCCAAGAGATACAGTCCGCAACCCAGATGGACAGAGTACGCTTGGAGACCGGGAGCCCCAATTTATTGGGGTCAAAAGACACAAAAAGCTGAGCAGCTTTACGGTGCTCCCGCGTACGGTCAAGGTAGAAGTTCAGAGCCCTTCTACAGTCCAGGGTATGGAGGACCGTTTCAGCTCGGCTGGAGTGTGGTCTGGGAAAGAAGGTTGGAAGTACCACCTCCTGATTGATGTAAAAAGGGGAGACCACTTTTGGAAGAAATTTAGGGTGAGTCCGTAGGACTACCCTATTTTTGTAGAACCGAGTGTAAGGGGGATCAGACACGAGGGCCTGCAATTCACTTACGCGTCTAGCGGAAGTGAGGGCTATCAAGAACAGTGTTTTCCAAGACAGAAAACGGAGAGAACAAGTAGCCATAGGTTCAAAAGGCGGACAGGTGATCCGCTGCAACACCACATTCAGGTCCCAGTCAGGCGCTGGCGGGCGCAGAGGTGGTTTAAGTAGAAGGAGACCTCGGAGAAACCTCGCTACGAGAGGGTCATTGGAGAGAGGTCTGCCGTCCACCGGCACATGATGTGCTGAAAGAGCACTGAGGTGAACTTTGACGGAGTTGGACTTAAGTCCCAGATTAGAGAGGTGCAGCAAGTACTGCAAGATCACCGACACCGGGCAGGAGAAGGGATCCTGAGACTGTTGGGTACACCAGACTGCAAAGCGATGCCATTTAAGGGCGTAGCATTTGCGGGTAGAAGGCCGTCGCGAAGCCAAGACGACCTCCTCCACCTCCGCCGGCAGGAGAAGGGGAGCAAGGACTACCCTCTCAGCAGCCAGGCCATGAGGTTGAGAGACCTGAGGTTGGGGTGCAGGAGGGACCCCTGATCCTGAGTGAGGAGATCCGGTTGTACCCCCAGAGGGATTGGATCCTCCACCGCCAGTTGCAGCAGGAGCGGAAACCACGGCTGCCTGGGACAGCGAGGGGCCAACAGGATCATGAAGGCTTTGTCTCGGAGAACCTTGAAAAGAGTCCGAGAGACTAGCGGGATGGGAGGGAACGCATACAGAAGGCTCCCCGACCATGAGATCAGAAAGGCGTCCGCCGCAACCCGAAGGGGGTGTGGCAGACGAGAGCAGAAGCGAGGAAGCTGCCGGTTGCGAGGACTGGCAAAGAGATCCATCGTGGGGAGGCCCCACTTGAGGAAGAGCTTCTGAACTACCAAGGGATCCAGACGCCACTCGTGCGGCTGGAGGACCCTGCTGAGTTTGTCCGCAAGGCAATTGTCTCGGCCCGGGAGATAAACTGCCTTGAGGAGAATGCCGTGACTGACGGCCCAAGAGCAGAGCTTCTGAGCCTCCCGGCAGAGGAGAAAGGAGCCCGTGCCCCCCTGTTTGTTCACGTAGAACATGGCAACTTGATTGTCCGTCTGGACAAGGACGGACTGTTGGGAAGTCAGGTGGGAGAAGGCCTTGAGAGCTAGGCGGATCGCCCGGAGCTCCAGGAAGTTGATCTGCTGAGCAGACTCCCACGTGGTCCAGAGGCCCTGAGTACGCGCCTCTTGGCAATGCGCTCCCCAGCCCAGGAGGGATGCATCGGTGGTCAGCACCCGGGTCGGCTGAGGTGACTGGAAGGGTATACCGAATGTCAGGTTCGGCTGCCGGAGCCACCACCGGAGAGACGAGATCAGCGGCTCGGAAACGCGCACTAGGTCTGCGAGGCCGCCCGTGGCCTGTCGCCACTGCCGGCGGAGACACCATTGAGCAGACCGCATATTCAGGCGGGCATTGGGGGTCACATGGACAGTGGAAGCCATATGGCCGAGCAGTCTCAGGAAGCGCCTGGCGGAGACCAGGGGCTGGCTGCGAAAGCGGTCGGCTAGGTCCATGAGCCGCTGAGCCCTGTCGAGCGGTAGATACGCTCGCGCCTGAGGAGTGTGCAGCCTTGCGCCGATGAACTCGAGATCCTGTGAGGGGAGCAAAGTGGACTTTGCGAAGTTTATGACAAAGCCCAAGTGCTGCAGCAGAGCCACCGTGCGGCACGTGGCGTTGGTGACCTCCTGAGCGGACGCTGCTCTGATGAGCCAGTCGTCGAGGTACGGAAAGACATAGAGGCCGTGAAGCCGGAGATGGGCCGCCACGACCGCGAGACATTTTGTGAAGACTCGCGGTGCGGAGGACAGGCCAAAGGGCAGTACTCTGTACTGGTAATGATTTCCCGCCACCACAAACCTTAGGTATTGGCGGTGGCTTGGGTGGATGAGGATGTGCGTGTAGGCATCCTTTAGATCCAAGGAGCATAGCCAATCTCCCTGCTGGAGGTAGGGCAGAAGGATTCCAAGGGTAAGCATTTTGAACTTCTCCCGCACAAGGAACTTGTTGAGGTTGCGCAAGTCCAGGATGGGTCTGAGGCCCCCTGTTCTCTTTGGTATCAGAAAATACCTGGAATAGAAGCCTTGACCTCTCAGGTGGTGTGGCACCGGTTCCACCGCCTGATCCTGCAGAAGACCTGCTAACTCCTGAAGGAGCAACTCCCTGTGCAGAGGGGGGCGCGGAGGCTCTCCCGGAAAATAGGAGGGAGGGACCTGATGGAAGTGGAGAAGGTAGCCTTCTCGCACGACCTGAAGCACCCAGGCATCTGCGGTGATGCTGGACCACCTGTGGGCGAAGTGAACCAGCCGGCCTCCGGTGCTGGGGGGGACCAGCGGGGGGGGAGAGGCTATGCTGAGCGAGTCAAAAACCCCCACCCTGCTGAGCAGGGGCTGGTGGTGCAGGCTTGGGGGCTTGCTGCCTACGGGACCCGTTACCCCGTCCCTTGGCCTGCTGGCCCTGTTGGGGAGCTGCAGGGGCCTGATAATGGGGGTATTGTTTGTAGGCAGCCGCCTTCCTCGGGTAAAAGGACTTTTTCCCCGAGCCCTTCTTTTTCTGGGAAGGGGCGGATGTCTTCCTAGAAAGCCTGGTCCTGGTGAGAGTCTCAGTCTCAATTTGTGCAGCCTTTTCCGCCATGGGCTTGCCAAAGAGGTTTTCGCCTCGGCAGGGGACATCGACCAACTTGTCCTGTACCCAGGGCTCAAGGTCTGACGACTGAAGCCAAGCCTGTCGGCGGGCACCGATGCCGGCTGCGGCCACTCGAGCCGAGGCTTCAAAGCCATCATAGGCTGCTCGGGACATGAACTTAGAGCATTCCCGAATGCCCGTGGACAAGGCTAGGAACCTCCGCAAGGGCTCCTCGGAGAGACCAGCGGAGAATCCGGCTAGCTCTTTAGCCAGATCCCGGAGATACATGCCCATGTATAGCTGGTAAGTCTGGACACGACATGCGAGCATAGAGCCCTGGAAGCACTTCTTGCCAAGGCCATCCAGGTTACGGGCCTCCCTTCCAGGAGGCACCGAGGAGTGCATCTTCTGGCTCTTAAGACGATGCATGGCCGATTCCACTACCATGGAATGGTGTGGCAGCTGCGCCTTTTGAAAGCCAGGGTTCTTGCGGACCCGATAGATAGAATCGACCCGCTTGCTCAGGACCGGCGAGGAGGCCGGACTCTCCCACATGCGGAAGAGTAGTCGTTCCAGCATAGGAGGAACCGGCACAGTAAAGTGTTCCCTCGCGGGAGAGTCATACTGGAGGGCGTCGAGCTCTTCGGCTCGAGGCTCCTCCTCGGGATCCGCAGGGAAGGCCAAAGCCTTGGCCATATCCCTAACGAAGTCCGAGAACCGGGCATCCTCCGGGGGGGACTGCTTCCGAGGCTCGGACTCCGGTGAGTCCGAGGGGACACACCGAGTCCGGAAAGAATCAGGTGACTCTTCCTCCTCAGACTCCCAGACCGACTCCGACGAGGACTCGGTGGGGTCGGCCCGGGCAGGGTGCGGCGCCAGCCGCCCCGACGCCGAGGGAGTCGGCGTCGGCGACCTCGGTCCCGAACGGGAGGCCGAGGGCGACCTCGACCGAGGATCAACTCGAGTTCTCATCGACTCGAGGATCGGCTCGGTCTCCGGGGTCGACTTGGACGTCGACGTCCCAGCGGTCGGGGCAGCGACGCCAGCGAAGCCAGCGAGCAGTGCCCTCTGCTGGTCCATGAAGGCAGACAGTCTGCTCTCCAAGGCCGTCAACCTGAGTCCGAGCTCAGGTGACCCAGCAGCCCCCGACTCGGGCCCCGACGGCGTCGGGCCCGACGTCGGCTGTCGCGGAGGCGAGTCCAGAAGGACCACAGGACTTACCCGGGCAGGCATCTCCGACTCCAGGCGAGGTCGCTTCGGGATGCGTTCCTTCTCCAAGGACCCGGGGCGGCTGTCGGGGCTATGCGACCTGGCCCTCGCGGAGCCAGGAGCGTCCACCGACGCCGCCCTCGCGGGTTTTTCCTTCCGACGATGGTCCCCGGAGGGAGAACCCCGGTCGGAGGAGCTCCGGCGACGGTCCGAGCTGGAGCCTTTCGACACGGAGGCCTCCGACGAGGTCCGGGTACGGCTGGGGTCAGCGAAGATTCTCTCACGCTGATGCCGCCGACTTCTCAACGCCTTTGAGGACAGTTTGCTGCAGGGCGCACAGATCAGTTCCTCATGATCCGGGCCCAGGCAGCGGAGGCAAAAGTCGTGTGTGTCGGTCAGTGACATATTTCGGTCACACCGACCACACCGCTTAAACCCACTGGCAGCCATCGGGGGAAAAAGGGCCCCTGCGAGGTCAAAGGACCGGGCTGCCAGGGAAAACGAAAACGAAAGCTGACTAAGTCAGAAAAACCGAAAAAAAGTAAGAGGACTCGAGACCGGCGTCGCGAGTCCGGGCGGGAAAACGATCGGCGTCGAACCGAAAGAAAAAAGGATAAAATAAAGAAGAAAATCAACTTTTTCGCGGGGACAAGACGGGGACGTCTGTAGGGCTCCGTGCAAAAAAGAAGACTGGCTAAGATGGCACCTTCGGGCGGGAAGACGACCGCGCATGCGCGCTGCAATTCCCAAAGGCTTTCTTTGAAAGCTGGGGAAAAATTGCTCCGCGAGGGCTCCGTCGGCGCCGACGTCACCCATAAGTGAGGACTGACTTCCTGCTTGGTCCTGGAGAAGTATATATATATCTAGGCAGACAGACAGAAAGAGTATATAGACATATATCTACCCACTATCATATATTATAATACATAACTATAGAGATAGGTAAATACAGATATATACATCACATATGTATATAGATATGGACATAGACATGCAGATGTCCATATACATGCAACATATATATATATACCCATGTCCGTACATAGGGTATGTGGAGAAGATTTATCTAACAAGAAGGGAGGTACCTGCTTGAGAAGATATTCAGAGAATCCCTACTTCCTGGTTAAGGGTAGGAAGCGCAGGGAGTTCTCTCATTGGCAAGAGAAGTCTAGAGTCCTCTAAGAACTCTTGCCCCTGAAAAACCAGGAATGGAGACCTACCTGGAAAATGCAAAGGATGTGGATGTTTTTAATCTGCAGACAGTGAGTCTGAATCCTTCCATAACTCCAGCAGGTAGCTGGAGAAAAAGATGCCATAAAAATACCATATTTACCCTCAATGAGGGTAAAAAGGGGTATGGTGCATTCCTGTGCTCAACATGGATCACGCCATGAAGAATTGAGGATGGAAGGAAAAAAAACAGACAGGGATGGTCTATACTGGAAGAAACAAACCATCTCTGGTGAAGGGGTCTCCTGGAGATGTGAAGCAAACCAGGGAATTGAATAATTCTTTAGGTCTTCTCTTAATTAAAGGCCTGTGACCTTTATTTAAGAAGCCTTTAATGGAAATGGTAAGGGTAAGGAGAATCCAGTAAGCCTGACTAGGTAAAACCCTTCCTAACCATCTGACATTATGTGCTCTCTGACAAGGCCCCATAGTGTAGAGCTGCTCCGTAGGGATGCAGAGAGCATGTTCCTATCTATCAAACAGAACCCAAAATGTAAGAATCCACACCCAAATATCTAACACCTTCAAACAAACTCAAGGTCTTCCGCAGGGATCTGCTTTATCTGCACTATTATTTAACATTTACTTACAACCAGTTTGTAACATCTTTAAACGCCACAATGTCTTTTATCATATTTACGCCGATGATATAATGTTCTACCTCCGATTTGAAATCCCACACCCACCTCTCCAAAAAATAACAGAATGTTTTAATGAACTAACTGAGTGGCTCAAAGATCAAAATCTACTTATCAACTTTACTAAAACAGATATTTTATTTATCACTAAAAATCAAACATATATACCCCCAAACACGATTACACTAGATACTCATGAAATTAATATAAAAAAAGAAGTAAAATATTTAGGTGTGATACTTGACAATAATCTAAATATGGATTCACATATAAAATATTTAACTAAAAATATACATTACAAACTCAAAACACTAAAACAACTAAGACCTTTGATTCTTCTACAAGATTTTATTAACATAATTCATGCTATTATTACCCCACATTTCGATTTTGCAAATACAATACTTAATGGTATTTCGAAACAAAATATTAAAAAGATACAAATAACTCAGAACTTAGCTGCTAGAACGATTATGAATATAAGCCCACTTGAACATATTACACCAATTTTAGCTGAACTTCATTGGCTACCAATTTACTCCCGAATCAAATATAAAATTCTTGTCACTACATTTAAACTTATAAATAAACTTGCACCATCTGCACTAAATACACTGATTAACATTGACATTGATAAACGATCTCAAAGGAGCAGAAACATAAATACTTTAACAATACCAAAAGATTTTACAAAAGCCAGAAAACAAACCAATAAGAGAGCTTTCTCACACTCTGCTCCAATACTCTGGAACAATTTACCTGACAACATTCGCCTACTGTCTGACATAAAAGAATTTAAAAAAAAATTAAAAACTCACTTATTTACATTACACTATAATACACTCCCAAAACAGAATTCTCAAAGGGATACAGGCTAACATTTATTTTTAATATTATATACCCTATTTTCAAAAATAAACGACACTAATACACTAATTTAACTATACTACACACTCATTTACATGATGATTAATAATTTAACTAGCAATATATATATGTTCTAATATGTTATACTTGTAATGTTACAATTTTCCTTGTAATTTATAATTATCTGTTCTATGTAAAATGTCCTGGTATATCTCATACCAATTAACCTACTGTTACATGTAAACCGCACTTGAAACAAGGGAAAGAGCGGTATATAAATAACTGTTAAATAAAATAAATAAATAAATAAAATAAATAAATAATAGAAGAAAACGTGATGTTCAAGAGCCCACAGGCAGCATGAACTACTTCGCCAAGCCCAAGAATTGGGGAGGATAAGGAGAGAAGGTAAGGTCTGCAACAATAGCCAGAAAAGGTTCTTAAACCGTCTGGGAGTTAGTGGCAAGGCCAGAAACCACTGAAATTGGAGAACAAGCCCTGGCTGCTTGGACAGCAAGTTAGAGGTCTAAGCAGTAAGAGCCCCTGCAGTTCTAACTATTGATAGGGCAGCAGAAGGTCCCAAGGTTGGGAAAGAAATACAGACAGAAGTAGGAGAGGTAATTTAGACTCCGCTACTGTCTGAGAAGCTGCCAGGAAAAATTAAGAATGCAAGGGGGAGACAACTCTGAAAGAAACTGTTAGGGGCATAAGGAAAAGCCCTCAGTAAAGTGGTATCACTCTTACAGACCAAATGTCCTGGAAAGAGTGGCAGAGTTGAAAAGACTTATTGTGGAGGAAATCCTCAATAAGTAGTAAGAGAGATGCTGATACAGGAGAAAAGTCAAAGGTAAGGGATGGTGACCTTATTGACAGCTGTTACTCCTCTGTGCAGTTCAGAGGACGAGGAGTAACTGTAGTACCTGTAGCATAATCATCTCAAGAAGCTCATTGAGCTAATAGTTAGGATGTGTCCTTGAGAGGGACATATGTAAATTTTAGGATGGAACTGATGTAGATGCTTGTAGAGGTAAGAAGCAAACTACAGGATCTAAACCTCAAGAGGAAAAAAGGATTCAGGGAAGAGTTTATCAGCAACCTTGCGGCTGCTGGGTTTGCTGAACCCGTTGAGGTTGTGGTTTCCGGAGCCTGGTTGGGTGATTCCCCTGCCTAGAAACATCTGTATGATGGGTAGAAGATGGATAAAACCTTCTCCTATTAGGGGAACAAAGCTTAGTAGTAGACTTTCTACAAACTGGGATAGAGGAAGGCATAGACAAGCCTCTGAAAGCAATAGTGTCAGTGGTAAACTGAGCAGCCTGGAGTAAAGTCTCCTTATTAAAGAGATTTTCTCCAGTGCAAGGGGCATTTCCCAGTATATCTTGTACAGATTTGTCCAAGTTTGAAGCTTGGAGCCAGGCTCTACGTCGTGCTCCTATGGCTATAGCAGACGTTCTGCTAACAGACTCGAAAGAGTCTAGGGAAGCACGAGTAAGGAACTTAGAAATATTTTGAGCATGATTGACTAGCATAGAAAAATCTGCTCTTTTAGGCTCTTGGAGGAAAGGGGTCAAAAGTAATAAATCTTTTGTGACCTCCTCAAGAGATAATCCCATATAGAAAATATATGAAAGGATTCTTGCTGAAAGCATGGATGCCTGGAAGGTTTGACGTCCAAAGGCATCTAAAGTCTTAGCCTCACGACCTGGCGGATAAGAAGAGTGCTTCTTAGTACTCTTAACACGTCTCACTGCTGATTCTACAACCAGAGAATGATGAGGGAATTGAGGCTTTTGAAAACCTGGAGAAGGGGGCACCTTGTATAGATCAGTTGCCCTAGAAGGTGGGGATACCATTAAAGGAGTATCCCACATTCTAAATAGGAGATCCTGCAAGGTCTGATGCAAAGGAAACATAATGACTTCCTTCGGATTGCAGGGGATCTGTATAGGTTGTGGATCCCCCTGGTGCAGGGACTTGACCAGGTATAGAAATGGCAAGTAACTTTGCCATATCAAGCAGAAAAGCTTGAAAAGAAATCTCCCCAGAGGGGAGTCCTTGAGGAAGAGGAGGAAGAACTAGATCTGTTGAAGAACTAGCTCTAGCAGCCACCTGCTCATTCAGATTCTGTGGAATAGCAGATCTGGAGGGGTGGAGCATCGGATTATCCTTGAAAGATAGTTGTGGGTACCGATGAAAACCAGTACCACAATGGGTCGGGTAGCAAGTCGTCCATGCAAGGGATCGATTCCAAACTCGGTATGGAAGGAAGCGAGCCGACTAGCATGGTAGGTACCGACACCGATGCCGATGTCGATACCGGTACCGGGATCGGTACCGTCGGTGACACCGATACATGAAGATCAGTCTGTAATGGCACTATCGGTACCGTGGTAACCGAATGTGGCAGACCTTGATCATCGGTAGAATGTCTACGGTACCGTCTGAAGTCGGTACCAAGACGAGTCGGTACCCAATCATCCAGACTAGAGATCGATTCTAGACTCGATATCGAGAGAAGCGAGTCTATCGATGCATGACGGGAGGGTACCGACGTGGATACCAGCATCGGTACCGGGACCGATGTGGGAAGATCGGTCGGTAGCGGCTCTAGCGGCACCGAAGATACCGAGAGCGCTTGACTGCGATCATTGGTGTGGAATGTTTCATCCAGCACCATTGCCAATGCCGGGGTACCGGCACCGCTCAAAGCGGATACCACCACCGGGCATGGCTCAGGCATGTTCACCGAGGTAAAAACCCCGGGAACAACCTGAAACCTCGTTAGTGCTTTGGAGACAGAAGCCTCCCGCCGGGGTTTTAAAGCCAAAATGTCCTCGGGGGCAAGCCGAAAGGCATCTCTATGAAGGACATGGGATCTACCACCCGAGAACTGGGTAGTCTTTACAGACTTTTGTTTGGTTACCTGATCCTGCGAAAAAGAAGGAGCTGGTACCCTCAGGACTGGGGGGAACGGCGTATCGAGTTGAGCTCGATGCTAAAGACTTCTTGTAGAAATAGAAGTGCAGGAAGGACAGTGCAGTGGATTGTGTTCAGGTCCCAAACATGGAAGGCACCAATTATGGGTGTCTAAAAGTAATTTGGTAGCGACACAGTTAAAACACTTTCTAGTGGCTAGAATTTCCATGAGGGAAATGGAGAGGCCTAGCAGGCTGAAACCTGTCAGGCACCAAATAGGAACACATTTCCTACAGAAGGAAATATCTGTAAAAGAAAAGAAGAAAAAAACACCGGCGGTACTGGTGCGTCGAGGAAAGGTAGACGCGACCACAAGAAAAAAACAAAAAAATAAGGGAGAATTTTCTGCGGTGACAGGACGACGTCCTGCCGGCTCCACAGAAAAACGAAAACTGAGGAGAGGCAGTTGGGAAAAGCGGGAAGGCAGCACGCAGGCATGTTGGGATGCTTCCAAAAGCGTTCTGATTGGACGCTGGGGAGCGTTGCCGTGCAGACTCCGTCGGTACCGACGTACCCATATGTGAAGACCCATTCCTGCTTGTTCCTGGAGATCAAGACTTACTAAAAGCTAGCTGCTACACACTACCCTGTCCTGTGCGTCTAAGGTAATCTGTGACCAATCTCCAGGGGGAATCCCACAGCCCTTGCTTGGAAAGAGGGAGTCTTAGGTTCTAAATCTAACCAGAAAGCTCTCTGCTGTGTTTTAAATTTAAACTGGAAACTCTTTGCTGCTACTAGGCCCTGACTGATTTAACAAATACACTGGGATCACAGACTAATCAGCTTTAATCTAAAGAATTCCTTTTTCCCCAAGATTTAGAAAAATTCCTGAAAGTAAATACTTACAATTGCATATCTCTCTTTAGAAGTAGCAGTCCCCTTTTGTAGTCCTTCAAGACTCACAATGGGAACCGAGGCAGGCGCCTCCCACATACAGAGGAGCAGCCGGAACAGAATGGAAGGTACTGGGACCGTAAGAGACTCGTGAGGTAGAGACTCACAGTATAAGATATCAAGTTCCTCCACCCTCGGTTCCTCCTCAGTCTGTGTGGGCAGATTGAGGGCCTGCGCCATGTCCCATTCGAACACCAGGAAGGAGAAATACTCAGGTGGTGACGCTTCTGGGAGGTGGGTGGGGACAGGTCCCCGGGGAGGTATCCCCATCCGAGGCTGGTCATCCTGTCGAGAGGCGAGGCCCGCATGGAGCCAGAGACACTGGCCTTGAAGGTCCTCGCCTCCCGAAGAACGGGACGGTGAGCGAGACTGGTGCCGAGGACCCTCGGCTCTCAGGGTTTTCCAGGGCAGGTTTAGGTACCCCCCTTGGAGCCAGCCATGCTGGGCAGAAGCACCTGCCTGCTGGGCAGCTAAAAAGGCAGAAATGCTGTGCTCTAGTGCCAGCATCTGGGATTCCCACGCAGGCATGGGTCCCTGCGACGCCGACGCCTGGGTTACCGGTTCTGGCATGGAGGAGGAGAGAGGGGTCCTCACCAGGACGACCCTCAGGAGACCGGGCACCATCGCCAGAGGCCTCCGTGTCTGTACGAGGTACCTTTCAAGACCGCTCCTTGTCCGACTCTCAGGAACGCTGGGGAGGGCTGAGAGACCGAGCACGAGACCATTCGCACTGGTCCGGAGCCCCCGACAGCAACTTTGAGGTCGTCTTCTTCTTCTTACGCTGCTCTACCTGAGGGGAACCCTGATTGGAGTGCCGCCTTGGGCATGGGACCACTGCGGGGAACCCCATAAGTGGTGGGTCGGCTGAGGATGCCACCAGGGATCCCGGGGCTACCTTACGGAAAATGTCATTGGATTTCTACTTACTACTTAGCAGGGTCTTGGCGGACATTTTCTTACAGAGAGAGCAGAGGCTCTGGGTTATGGTCAGCACACAGACACCTTAGACAGCAGTCAAGGGTGTCTGAGCGACATATTTTAGGAGCATCTGTCACATTTTTTGAAGCCAGTGGCCATTAGGCAAAAAGGGCCCCTGCAAAGTCGAAAACCCTCGAGGCCAGCGGTTGGAAAAAAGGGCATGAAAAGGGTCCGAACAGAAAAAAATCCTAAAAAGGCTGGAAAAAAAATACCCTCACCCAGAGGGAACAGGGGTGAAGGGGTGGATGGGAGAGGACCAGTACTACCGGAAAAGAGAGGGCCAGAGGCCGAAAACCAAAACACTTTTTCCAAGGGACAAGGACGTGCGTCCGAAGGGCTCCGTAGAAAAAGGGAGACTGAGCAAAATTGCACCCTTGGGCAGGAAGAGGACCACGCATGCGTGGCAGGAATCCCAAAGGCTTTCTTTGAAAGCTGGGGGATTGCTTCGCGTGGGCTCCGTCGGTGCCAATGTCACCCATAAGTGAGGAAATGATAATTACACTTACCTGGTAATTGTAGTTCCTTGAGTGACGACAGTTCAGTCCTCTACTCCTGGGTTGTCAACCTCCTCCTGCAGCTGCAGACTGGTATGTCAGAATGATGACATCACTGGATATAGCCTGCTGCTCTCCACCTCTCCTTCCAGTGTAATCTATTAACAAAGCAGACTCAAAGGAGCAACAAATAAGTAGTTTGAACTCATGTAAACAATTAAATCAAGATAACTATGGTCTTAGAACCGTCTACAAACCTAGCTTGCGTACCCCATGCCCTGTCACCAAGCCCACTAGGCAAAGGCATACGCGCAACGCATACAAGGAAATTGACTCACCTGTTCCAATCATGCCCGCGTCATCTGGCTGCCCCTTCACTGTAACCAAAATATCTGGGCGGGATGGAGGACTGAACTGTCGTCACTCAAGGAACTACAATTACCAGGTAAGTGTAATTATCATTTCCTTATTGTTCCTCCAGTTCAGTCCACTACTCCTGGGATGTACCAGAGCAGTACTCATTGGGAGGGGCCTTTCCAGCCGGCACGCAACACCGCTGCCCCGAAACAAGCATCTCGAGATGCTGCCACATCAAGACGGTAATGTCTACTGAAGGTATGAAGAGATGACCAAGTGGCACCAAGGCACCAAGCCATGCTCTGCCCACGAAGCCGCTTGCGCCCTAGTGGAATAAGCTCGTAAACCCACTGGAGCAGCACGACCGCGGAGCAAATAGGCGGAGGAGATCGCCTCCCGAATCCACCTCGCAATGGAAGCCTTAGACGCTGCCTCCCCCTTGCGCCGACCACCAAACAGAAAAAGCCGATCTGACTTTTGAAAAGATTCCGTAGATTTCAAATACCGACGCAGCGTTCTCTGGACATCTAGCCTCCGTAAGCTGCGGTCCCCCGCATTACCCTCCGAGGACCCCAGAACCGGCAGGCACACAGACTGCTGCAAGTGAAAGGGAGAAACCACCTTGGGCAAAAACAACGGAACAGGCCGAAGAACCACCTTTTCTTTTGAGAACACCAAGAACGGCTCCCTAGCAGACAAGGCCTGCAACTCCGAAATACGCCGCGCTGAGCAAATCGCTACCAAAAACACCGTTTTCAAAGTTAAATCCTTCAACGACGCGCGATGTAAGGGCTCAAAGGGAGGCTCAATCAAAGCTGACAAGACCAAATTAAGATCCCAAGACGGTACTGTCACTCTACGCGAGGGGCGCAGCCTAGTCACCGCCCTCAGAAAACGCACCACATCAGCATGAGCCCCCAGAGCTATGCCCTGAACCTTACCACGATAACAAGACAGCGCCACCAACTGTACGCGCAAGGAGCTAGCTGCCAATCCTTTCTCAAACCCCTCTTGCAGGAAGCTGAGGACCGAAGCCACAGAGACTGTCGCCGGCCGGATCTGCTTGCGCGAGCACCAATCTTCAAAAATACGCCAGATGCGCACGTACACCAAAGAAGTGGAATGCTTGCGCGCTCTTAGCAGCGTAGAAATAACAGACATGGAATAGCCCTTCTTCCTTAACCGAGCCCTTTCAATGGCCATGCCGTAAGCGAGAACCGATCCACCTGAGGCATGAAGAGGGGACCCTGCCGCAACAGATCCGACCGAACTGGAAGTCGCCAAGGTCGCCCGTCGAGCAGGCGCACCAGATCCGCGTACCATGGCCGCCGGGGCCAGTCGGGCGCAATCAGGAGCACTCTGCCCCTGTGCCTCTCTATCCTCTGAACCACCTGACCGATCAACGCCCACGGCGGGAAAACGTATAGGAGACCCCCGGTGGGCCACCGCTGTAAAAGCACGTCTATTCCCTCGGACATTCTTTCTCTTCTCCTGCTGAAGAACCGCAGAACCTTGGCCGACCGAAAGGACGCCATCAAGTCCATGACGGGCAGCTCCCAGCGTAGGATCAACTGTTGGAACACCTCGGGGTGCAATTCCCATTCCCCGGCATCCACCTGAACTCTGCTGAGTAAGTCCGCCATCACATTGTCCTTCCCTGCAATGTGTGCCGCTGAAATCGCCGTCAGCCGACTCTCCACCCAGGTGAACAGCAAATCCGACTCCTCCTCCATCGCAGCACTGCCTGTGCCGCCTTGACGGTTGATGTAGGCGACCGTGGCTGAATTGTCGGATAGCACCCGCACGGGACATCTGAACACGAGGTCCTCGAACGCCTGCAGGGCTCTGACTACCGCTCTTAACTCCAAACAATTTATCGACCACGTCGTTTCCAGGGGGGACCACTGCCCCTGCGAGAAGCGGCCCTCGCAGTGTGCTCCCCATCCCACCAGGCTGGCATCCGTCATCAATGGAATCCATTCCAGCTGTTCCAGAGGCATCCCGGCCGCCAACGAAGCCGGTACCAACCACCACCGAAGCGACTGCCTCACCTTGAAGGGACAGGGGACACACTTGCTCAAGGGGTCGCGCTGATGCGACCAGCGCCGGAGCAAGGCCCTCTGCAAAGGGCACATATGCACCTTGGCCCAAGGCACTGCCTCCAGCGTCGCCGCCATCGTTCCGAGGACGCGAAGATACATCCATGCTGTTGGAGCTGGAGTAGTTCGGAAGCTGCGTACCAGACTGCGGAGAGCTTGTGCCCTCCTGGCCGGCAAAAACATCTGCCCTTTGAGAGTGTCGAACTGCACGCCCAAGTACTCCAGGACCTGCGAGGGCTGGAGCCGGCTTTTCGTCGGATTGACCCCCCAACCGAGACTCTGCAAGAACTCTACCACCCTTCCAGTTACCTGACGACTTTTCGTCTCGGACTTCGCCCGAATCAACCAATCGTCCAGGTAAGGGTGCACCAAGACACCTTCTCTGCGCAACGCCACCGCCACCACCACCATGATTTTGGTAAAGGTGCGCGGAGCCATCGCGAGGCCGAAGGGTAACGCCTGGAACTGGTAATGACCCCAGGGCAACGCGAACCTCAGCCATCGCTGATGCGCCTCCCGGATGGGAATGTGCAAGTAAGCCTCCGTCAGATCCAACGACGTCAGATACTCGCCCTGACGCACCGCCATGATCACCGACCGTAACGTTTCCATACGGAAGTGAGGCACTCGGAGACAACAATTCACGCCCTTGAGATCCAAGATAGGCCGCAGCGCTCCACCTTTCTTTGGCACCACGAAATAAATGGAATACCGCCCCAAACCATACTCCGCCTTTGGGACTTCCACAACTGCCCCCAACCGCAGCAGTCGGAACAACGTGCTGCGGACCTCCAAAGACTTCCTTCGACCCCTGCAAGGAGAGATGAACGAATCTCGTATGGGCCGCGCGAGCTCCAGCGCATAGCCCTGACGAATCACCTCTAGCACCCACTGATCGGACGTGATAAGGGTCCAGGCGGAAAGAAACTCCCAGAGCCTCCCGCCTATGGAAGTTTCCTCCGCCGGGACCCGCCTCATCTCATTGCGGTCTGCGAGCTGCGGGGGCGGAGCTGGAGGAGAAACCCCTACTAGCTCCCCAAAATCCCAGAAACCCCTGCGCTCGGGAAGTAAACCTACCCCTCTGAAAGGACCCATAGCGCGGGGACCGAAATCTGCGGAAGTCCCGAAACTGGCTGCGCAACCCCTGCGGGGACTTTCCCTGCTGCGGTTTGTCCTCAGGAAGTCTACCTGCCTTAGTCTACCCGAGGTCCTTAACCAACCGATCGAGATCTTCTCCGAACAGCAACCTACCTTTGAACGGAAGCTTGCTAAGCCTAGATTTAGACGAACCGTCCGCCGCCCAATTCCGTAACCACACAGATCTGCGGGCGGCCACTACGGACGCCGTGCTATTTGCGAGTGCCCTAATCAAATCATAGTGGACATCTGCCAAATAAGCCGCTCCGGACTCAAGACGCCCCAGCTCCTTGAGCTCCTGTAAATCCAAACGGGGGAAAGACGCAACCGTTGCACCCAGCGCAAACACGCCCTAGCCACCCAGGCGCCAAAAATAGATATTTGCAACGAGAGCGAGTCAGCCTTGAAGGTCTGCTTGAGGAGACCGTCCACTCTACGGTCCTGGGCATCTTTTAGCGCCGCGCTGCCCTCTACCGGAATTGTCGTCTTCTTGGTGACCGCTGACACTACAGCGTCCACCCGGGGTGTCCAAAACCGCTCCTTGTCCTTATCGGTCAGAGGGTACAGCCTATTCAAGGTGCGGACGCCTCGGAGCCCTGTCTCCGTCTGGTCCCACTCATCCTGAATCATCTTATCAACCACCTTATGGACTGGAAACACCACCTGGTTCTGCCGGACCGCCTGAATAACGGGATCCTCCACGTCGTCCTCCTGCGACGGCGGAGCTGCCAGCTTTAACATCTGCATGGGCTCCGTGATCAACGCCGGAAGCTCCTCTCTACGGAAGACCCTGATGATTTTAGACTGCTCCTCGGGCTCCAGAATCTCCCTTTCCTCCAGATCCTGCAGCCCTTCCTCAGTTTCGCCGTCATAGTCTTCGACGTCCGGCCATTCCGACTGCACCGGCGGGGAGGCCTTGACCTTAGGTTTCTTAGGCGCCGAGGGGCCCTCCCCGGCGTCGCCCGAGGCCACGCTTGGGGCCACCGGCCCGGCTCTGGGTGAATCAGCAGTCGCCTTACCTTGGCGCCGTAAACAGAACACCTTATGAAGCATCAGGATGAACTCTGGACAAAAGTCCGCGGGCACCTCAGTCTGCTCTGCTAGTAGCGCCGCAGAAGACCCCGCAAGCTCCTCCACGAGACACCTGCAGAGGGACAAGAGGCGACTCAGCCCGAGTCCCCTCCAGTTCCTCCGGAAGCTCCACGGCTGCTTTCAGATCCATCTGCTGCTCCACCAAGGACGACAGGGAGGCACAGCCACGGCACTCCCCCCCCCCGACTCAGCTACCGTGCCCCTGCGGGTCCCACAGATTACACACTGGGGCCGACCCGCCATAAGCGTGACCAGCTCAACAGCTCTTAGCCGTCACGGACAGTCTGTGCTGTACTCTTGGTATTTTTCCTCTGTTTAGTTTTTTGGGTTTTTTTTATTTTAATGAAAACGGAAAGCACAGCTAGCTACCAACTACAGGGTCTGAACACCTGACGAACAGCCCGGGCCGCAGCTGCCCCGAGGGAGAGACCCCCCCCCCTTCTCTCAGCGACCGGCCCTGAGCCGCGACGAAAAGAAAGGCACTAACCAAACCCACGGAGGGAAAACAAAAAGAAATCGCACCCCCAAAAGAAAGGGCCCAAAGAAACCCAAAGACTGCCTACCTGCTTCAAGCACAGCGACTTTGAGCAGCCACGCGGTTTCCCATGCTGCTGAAAATGGCCGCCGGGAGCAGACACTGAAAAAGGGCGCCAAACGCAACAGCGCGCTTTCACTGACCCGGGGCTGCCTCTCATCGCCGCAGCCTGCCGCCGGTGAAAGGCTGACCAGGCAGGTCCGCGGGATTCCCGTCTGCGCTCCGGAGCCGCGTGCACAGCCCGAAACGCTGAAGAACTGAAAAACAAAAAACACAACGGGCCTGCATGCACAGAGCCGTGCGATACCGAAAGCAGCAGGCTTGCAGCTCGTCAACACACAGCACAGTCAAAGAGGGCTCTCCCCCGTAAGGTCCGGGGGGAGAGAGACTCCTGCCGCCAAGGACCAAGTCCTTCCCTTGCACACCACACCGGTGGATCTGGTAAGAGGCAGAGGCAAGCAAGCTAAGCAATCTGGCTCTCCGGGTCTACTGAATTCTGCTCTTTTTTTTTTTTGCTCAATAAAATAAACAAACTAATCCAATAAAATAATTACACTAGGCTAAACCTAACTCTCCTTATCTGTTCCTCCAGTGAGCCCTCCCACGGGCTCACAAAGTCCTCCTGCTGCAAGGAGACTGGTAACACTGGAAGGAGAGGTGGAGAGCAGCAGGCTATATCCAGTGATGTCATCATTCTGACATACCAGTCTCCAGCTGCAGGAGGAGGTTGACAACCCAGGAGTAGAGGACTGAACTGGAGGAACGATAAGGAACTGACTTCCTGCTTGTTCCTGGAGAACTCTAGGAGTCATTAGTGGGATGGAACAGCTGGGGAATAAAGAAAAACAGTGAGCAAAACTGAAAGGGGATATTTTAAAGGAAACTAACCTTTTTGTTAGAATGGTAAATAAAAGGAAAAGGAAAAGGAACGGGAGGCTGCTTTGGTTCTCAAAAGAGGTAGCTGAAAGGGTGAAGAAAAAGAGGGAGACCTTCATGAAATACGAGAGATCACAGAGAGCGGAAGACAGGCATCTATATTTGGAAAAACTTGAGAGAGGCTGGTAAAGTAGTCAGGAAAGCAAAGGTACAAAAAGAAGGAGAAATAGCCAATGCAATAAAATGGGGGGATAAGACATGTTAGTGAGAGGAGGAAGGGCAAAGTGGTATTGCCAGATTCAAGGGCAAAGGGGAGGAATATGTAGAAGCTGTTGAGGATAATTCGTAGTTACTCACCTGTAACAGATGATCTCCGGGTACATCAGGAATTTAGTCTTCACATATGGGTAACATTGGTACCGACGGAGCCCACGCAGGAACACTCCCCAGCCTTCCCACCTTTCCAGCTCTCCCTCCTCAGTTGAGTTTGTAGCAGAGATAAAAGGAGAGGAGAAAAAGAAGAAGGCCTACAACTCCTAAGGGAGGAGGGTGTGTTGTGAAGACTAAATTCCTGCTGTTCCCAGAGATCACCTGTTACAGGTGAGTAACTACGCTATCTCCAGGAACAAGCAGGAATGTAGTTTTCACATATGGGACTCCCTAGCTTGGAGATGCCAGAGAGATGACCGCAGAGTCAGCTGTGGACTCACAGGTTTAACTAAGGTCATGTATCCTCCAAGGATTTATTTATTTATTTAATGTTTTTTCTATACCACTATATTTATCAGCGAGGTTCACAGGCAACAAAAATTGTGCAATGCAGAACAGTCTAACATTGGACTTACATTAAACAGGGAGTTTAAAACATGGTGAACAGGTGAACTATATACAAATTAGTATCAAGGTTTTACATGTGATTTGGCATTATTTACAAATTAGACAGTAAGACTATATACACATACATAATTGTATGTCGCAGAGTTATGGACAGCTCATCCGTGGTTACTGTGGGGGGGGGGATTATCCGCGGGGAGGTTAGCTTAAGAGATCTGATTACGGTGTGTGGGGTGGGTACTCTGTGGGAGCCGACTTGGGTCGAGGTGCGGGTGGCTAAGTGATATCGTCTGAATTGGAAAAGTACTGAAGAAAGAGATGATGTTTGAGTGCCTTCCTGAACTGGGAGAGGTTGTTTATGGCACAAATGTCTGGTGGCAGGGTGTTCCAGCAAGAAGATGCATATAGTGCAAAGGCACGGTTTCTTGTAGCCTTGGAGCATTTGGCGATAGCTTTTGGGAGAAGTATGGTGTTGTTGGCGGCTGATCTCCTCAATCTGTTGAGGGGGGTGGTCTGGACGAGGTCTGAGAGGGAGATGGACATGCATTTGTTGATGGCCTTGAATGTCATTGTTAAGATCTTAAAGGTAATCCTGCAGTGGACCGGAAGCCAGTGCAGAAGTTTTAGGATTGGGGTGATATGGTCCTTTCTGGATGCTCCGTAGAGGGTTCTGGCTGCAGTGTTTATTGCGAGCTGCAAAGGGTTCAGCGAGCTCTTCGGGAGGCCGTGCAGTATGGAATTGGCGTAGTCAAAATGAGGCATTATTAGTGCTTGAAAGACTGTTCGGAAGTCTTTTGGCTCTAGTATCTGTCTCATGTGACGTAGTATCCGAACTTTGTGGTAAATCGCCTTTACCGTATTGCTTATCTGGGCATTCATGTTAAGACGCTGGTCGAGTGTTACACCAAGATATCGTATCGTCGTTTTGGTGAGGAGTTCTACATTGCGTACCTTCAGTGATGAGGGTGGAGTGAATGCCTGGTCTCTGCTGATGAATAGGACCGCCGTCTTTTTGAAGTTTATTTTGAGCTTCTGTGTTTGTAGCCAGTCTGTGACTGCATCGAAGCATGTAGACAGCCGAGAGAGGTCTGGGTGATCTGTGGATATTGGTGTGAACATAAGGACGTCATCAGCGTATACTAGGCAGTTAATGTTGAAGGACTGGATGAGGTTGCAGATGGGTTGCATATAAATGTTGAACAATAGGGCTGAGAGTGGCGATCCTTGTGGAACCCCCTTCTCTTGCAGGAAAGGAGTGGATACAGAGGAGCCAGAGCGGACATGCTGCCATTGGATGTCAAAGATGTCTGGTATCAAAACCCGGGATGGAGGGCAGGAGTTGCTCTAAGTCTGAAAGAGATGCTGGAGAACAGCTTGGCCAAACAAGACATTTAAGTTTTTCTGTACCACTTTCTCATTAAATCAAAGCGGTTTACATTATAACTCACACGTTTACAAGGAACTTATTATAAAACACACATTTACAAAAACCTTGTTATGAGGGTGGTGACATGCGAGAGATGCACTGAGGCATAACTTATTTACAGAGAACATATTTTACAGAGAACATATATACATAAGTATTTTGTGAAACCTAAAGTATTTGGTGGTAGTTCAACTGTTCAAGAGTTAGGTGGGTTCATTGAATTGGTAAGCAAAGAGGAAGGTCTTTAGCTGTTTCCTGAAGTCCTTCATGTCAGTGGTGAACCTCAATTTCCCAGGGAGAATGTTCCAGATAGCAGGTGCAACAAACGAGAATGCTCTCTTTGTGGTTGATTCTCTTGATCCCTTGTATGCAGAAGGTGTAGGAATGGTGTCTATCGTGCTTTGTCTCTTAGGCCTCTTGCTGTGACTGGTGCAGAACATCTCCTCTAGGACTCCCGCTGACATGTTGTTTCTTATTTTGAACACAGTAAGGGCAGATTTGTATCTAGCACATGCGGTAACTGGTAGCCAGTGGAGTTGATGAAAGAGGGGTGTTACGTGATCTTGTTTATTTGAATCGGTGATGATTCTGGCGGCAGTATTTTGAACTAGTTGTAGAGATCTTGTAGCTTGCTTAGGTAAACCTTGATAGATGGCGTTGCAATAGTCCAGGATAGGAGTTATAATTGCTTGACAAACTGACCTGAAGTGTTCTGTTTGAGGAGGGGCTTAAGTCTACGTATGGTGGCAAGCTTGTATAATGCATTCTTAGTGATTCTATTGATGTGAGATTGTAGGCTTAGGTGACAGTCAAGAGTTACTCCAAGGTATCGAAATTCATCCTTAATTGGAATGATAGAGTCTGCCATAGTTACTGAGGTAGGGAGGTTGGACACAGTATTCTGTGTGATGATTAGTGTCTCTGTTTTTTTCATATTTATGTTTAAGTTATTGTTGGAAAGCCATATGGATATCTCTTGTAGACAATTTGTCATGGAGCAGTAGTCCAGAGAGTCTAGGTTGATAGGGGTGTATGCCATGATGTCGTCAGCGTAGATAGCATATTTTAACTTGTGCTTTTTGAAGATATTGCAGACTAGCCATATGTAAATGTTAAAAAGAAGGGCAGAGAGGGAAGATCCTTTGTTTTGTGTGGAATGGAGCAGAGGTGTGTGATCCTACTTTGACTTTCTGCTGTCTGGCACTGAGGTACAATTGGAACCATTTGTGGGTGGTGTTACATAGCCCAATGTCTCTTAGTCTGCACAAGAGGATGTTGTGGGATACCGTGTCAAAAGCAGAGGAGATGTCGATGAATACTAGCAGGAAACCGGTTTTGATATTGTCGATTCCTCTAAGTAGGGTATCAAGTAGTAGATAAGTAGAGTCTCAACAGTGTGGTTAGGGTGAAATCAGTGTTGGTGCAGGTCTAGTGGAGCATGGGTGCCCAGGTTATCTTGGAGCTGTCTCTGTATTGTCTTCTCAATAAGTTTGGTCAGAAACGGGAGGCTGGATATAGGTCTGTATGTAGCTGGGTCTGTGGGGTCCGGTGAATTTGTCTTCGGAATTGGCCGTATTGTGGCTTCTTTTAGTGCAGTGGGCATGTAGCCTTGGGTTAGGGAGGCAGCTATTAATCTTTGGATGAATTTGATCAGCTCTTCCTTTGTTGATTTTATCCAAGCCACCGGACAGGGATCTGAAGGAGCTGTGCTGGAATTTAGCTCAGTGATTGTACTTGCTCAATTGTGGGAATGTGGAATTGATTCCATTTGATAAAGTAGTACCCATGCCTTGCATAGATGAGGAGGTATTGTTTGTCTCTTGGGTTCTCACGGAGGGGGGGGGTTGTTCTTGGCAAGGAGAAAATCTGCATATGTTTGTGGGTGAATCTTATCTTTTTGTGATGGCCTCTTTATAAGAGACCGGACTCTCTTGAAGAGCTCTCTAGGCTTCTTGCTAGCTTTTAAGATGAGGTCGATATGATATTGCTCCTTTTGATTACTGATCAAGCTGTTGTAGTTCTTTTGCATTATTTGGTATTCTTGCATTGTGCTATCTGAGCGGTCGCGTCTCCATTGCCGTTCTCTTGCGAAGATTTCTTTTAGATGTTCTAACTTTCTCAGAATACCAGGGGGCAGGATTCCTTCTGGTGGTCCTTTGATTTGCGCTGACTCGGTCGGATGCTCTGTCTGCTGTGCTAATAGTGGTGTTCCATTTGTTTATTGCATTGTCTAGATCGGAGCAGTCCTCGGGGAGCTTATGTAGGAAGTTACTGAGGAACTTGTCTTTTGTCAAAACCCTTGAATCTTCTTGTCGGGTTGGCTGTCTTCTGTGGTTCTTGTGTGGGAGGGAGCTGGATTTCAAAATCTATGGTGTGGTGGTCTGACCAGGGTATAGGTGTTACTATGGGCGTGCTTATTCTGTCCTCTTCTATGAGGCTCTTAGCTACGAATATAAGGTCTGGGGTGGATCCTGAGTGGTGCGTAGGTTACATTGGAAGATAGCAGATTTGAAGAGAACTTATAGCTTGGTGGAAGGCTATTTCATTCTTCTTAGATGCTGAAATGAGGTTTAGGTCACCTAGTGAGATCAGTGGTTTGTAGGGTGACTTGGCAGCACATAGTGATTCAAATATTATGGAGGTATCTTCAGCCACTGCACTAGGGGATCTATATGTTAGGCAGATAGCTAAGTGCCTATTTTCAATATTAATTATCTCGCAGCCTTTGGAGCTTGAAGAGCTTGTGGTCTTACATTTGAGATCCGTTGGGGCTAGGATAAGTACACCACCTCCCCCTCTTATGTGTGCGGGGGCAGTTGTATGAGGTATGTGTAGTTGGAATGATTTGATTCAGAATAACTTGGTCTGTGCTCTTAAGCCATGATTCTGTGATGCAAAGGATGTCTGATTGGTGGTATTGGATGTGGTCTATAATAGTGTTAAACTTATTGCGAATGGAGCAAGCATTAATCAGGCCTATCTTGAGAGGGGTACTGATGACAGCTTGCGGGTGGTGTAATGTAGCTTGAGGAGCTGGTTGAATTCTTATTAATCTGGAGGTCCTCCTGAATGACTGCTTGTGAGTGACTTGCCAGTCTGGTAGGTAGAGTTGTATGACTGGAGGATGTGTTTGCAGGGTAAGTAAGGAGGTAGTGGTGAAATAAGTGGCCTTAGTGGGTCTGCATAGAACACCAAGTATGATGATGAGGGTCAGTAATTTTTAGTTTGATATGAGACTGTGCATCTTTGCTGTATCCTGAAGGAGTAATTGGTAAGATTATCAGTGGCAGAGTACAATAGAGCTAGGGTGCACTACTTACTTTATGCTGTCTTCAACCTCCTTTCTGGGTGGTTGTTATGCGTATAATAGTATTCACCTGAAGGATGATGGTTGGAATTAGTCACGACTGAGACATCTTGTGTCCACCGGAAGGAGTCCTTGTCCAGGCAATAGTGAGCAGCAAAAGTGTAGACAGAAGATCAAGTTGCTGCTTTGCATATCTCATCAATCGCTACAGAGTGTAGGTTTGCCATAGAGGCAGCCATGGCCCAAACATTATGTGCAGTGACGTGACACTCGAGAGAGAGTCCTGCCTTTTCATAAGCAAAGGAGATGCAGTCTGCTATCCACCTGGAAAGAGTTTGTTTGGATACTGGAACCCCAGGTGATTCGAGTCAAACGAGATGAAAATTTGGGAAGCTTTTCTGTGCTCTCAAGTTCTCTGGAGATAAAAAGCCAAGGCACGTTTGTAATCCAGAGTGTGAACATTTGCCTCTGCCCTAGAGGAATGAGGTCTAGGGAAAAAGACAGGAAGGTAGACTGACTGGTTTAAATGGAAGGGCAAGACCACCTTCGGCATAAAGTGCCCATCTAAGGGCATGTTAGAGGCCGCAACTGCACTTAGGTGTACTCTTACCGAATTGGCTTTGAGTCCAGAAGAAGATAGGTGGAGGAGATACTCAAGTAATGCCTCCACCAGAGCTGAGAAGGGATTAAGATACCTCTCAGAACACCAGAGAGTGAATCTATGCCACTTGAAGGCATAGGAGCACCTGGTGGATGGCTTCCAAGAAGCCAAGATGTCCTTAACCTCCTGGGAAAGGTTAACGTTCTGAAAGGCTAAGCCCTCAGCAGCTATGCAATGAGATGGAGGGACTGCGGATTGGGATGGAGCAACGTTCCCTCCTCCTGAGATAGAAGATTTGGAGCAGACCCCAGATCTATGGGTTGAGCCCGTAGGAGAGAATACCACGGTTGCTCTGGCCAGCATGGGGCTATGAATATCATGAAGCCGTTCTCTCTCTGGAGTTTGAAAAGAGTCTTGGGAATGAGGGGAATGGGAGGGAAGGCATATAGGAAGCCTTGACCCCAGTGGAGGAGAAAAGCATCCACCGGCTGGCTGTACAGTAGAGGAGTCCTGGAGCAGACGCGAGGAAGCTTGGCATTCTGAGGACTTGCGAACAGGTCTATCCATGGGGGTTCCCCAGATCTGAAAAATATGAGCGACCTTGTCTGCATGGACAGACCACTTGTGGGGTAGAAGGATTCGACTCAGTTTGTCCGCCAAGACATTATGTTTGCCTGGAAGATACACTGCATGCAGGTGAATGCGATGCTGTATGGCAAAAGACCACAGATGCAGGACCTCACAGCAGAGGGTCCAAGAGCCTGTACTGCCCTGCTTATTCAAGTAGAACATGGCTACTTGATTGTCCATCTGGACTAGAACTGTGCGGAATCGAAGATGGTCCTGGAACACAGAGCATTGTGAATGGCTCCGAGCTCCAGCAGATTTATGTGGAGTTGTGACTCCTTATGAGACCAGAGCCCCCGAATGGAGAGATTGTCCAGATGAGCTCCCCAGCCCAATTTGGACGCATCCATCGTCAGGGTACATTGATGTGCTGGCATCTGAATGGTGACCCTACAAGGAGGTTTTTTTGGGGATTGCCACCACTGGAAAGATGAGATTAGGCGGGTAGAGACCATTATCTTGTCTCCCAGGCGACCTGATGCCTGAGACCACTGGGAAGCCAGTGTCCATTGAGCTGCGCGCATATGTAGATGCGCATATGGAACAACATGCACCGTTGATGCTATATGACCCAGAGGTTGTAGCATTTCTCGAGCAGTGAGAAAGTTCTTGAGACATGCCTCAGATGCTAACTGATTTTGAGTCGAGCGCAGCGGAGTTCGGGCAGAAATGCCTTTGATTGCTGAGTGTCTAGGAGAGCCCCTATAAACTCTAGGGTTTGAGAGGGGACAAGCTGGGACTTTGGAAGCTTTATTAAAAATCCCAAGTTGCAGCAACTGCATGGTGCACAAGAAGGAAAAGCTGGCCTCTAAGAGGTGTTTTCTCAAATGAGCCAGTCGTCTAAGTAAAGGAAAGCGTAAATACTCACCTGTAACCGGTGATCTCCGGGAACAGCAGGAATTTAGTCTTCATAAATGGGTATCGTCGGTACCGATGGAACCTGTGCGGGAACGCTCCCCAGTGTCCCAAAGGAACGCTTTTGGGAGCATCCCTCAGCACATGCGCGCTGCCTTCCCGCCTTTCCAACTGTCCCTCTTCAGTTAAGTTTGTAGCTGAGTGAAAGGATAGAGGGAGAAAGGAAAGAGGAAAGGGACAGAGAGATAGAGAGATAGAGAGAACTCCTGGTGGAGGTGAGTGGGTTGTGAAGACTAAATTCCTGCTGTTCCCGGAGATCACCTGTTACAGGTGAGTAACTATGCTATCTCCAGGAACAAGCAGGAATGTAGTCTTCACATATGGGGACTCCCTAGCTGAAGATGCCAGGGAGATGGCCTCAGGAAGCTGCCACCTATAGTAAGGTGGGCCATGATTCCTCCCATGGATCTCTGGCATTCCACCAGGGTTGGTGCGTAGGAGTTGAATTAAGTCTGAAAGAGATTTTGAAGAACAGCCTGGCCAAAGAAGGCATCCCGACGGGAGGCTTTATCTAGGCAGTAGTGGGCTGTAAAGGTGTGTACCGAAGCCCAGGTGGCTGCTCGACAAATGTCATCGATAGACAGAGTGAAGGTTAGCCATAGAGGCTGCCATGGCTCTCACATTATGAGCTGTGACATGGCCTAGAAGAGGAAGACACTTACTCTCATAAGCAAAGGATATGCATTGTGCAATCCATTTGGATAGAGATCCCTTGGAGACTGGAAGTCCAAAATGACTAGAATCAAACAATAAAAAGTTGAGAAAACTTTCTGTGTTGCTGTGTTCTTTGTAGATAAAAAGCCAAGGCTCTTTTACAGTCCAAAGTATGAAGGTTCCTCTCTGCATTAGAGGCATGAAGGCCTCGGAAAGAATACAGGAAGATAAATCGCTTGATTTAAATGAAAGGGTGAAACCACCTTTGGCATAAAGTGTGGATGAGTTCTGAGAACAACCTTATCATGGTGAAACCTAGTATAAGGAGGATCAGTCACTAAAGCTTGCAATTCACTAATGCGACGTGCGGAGGTGATTGCAATTAGGAAGATCACCTTCCAGGACAAAAGCTTTAGGGTTGTAGTGGCTAAAGGTTCAAAGGACGGTTTCATGAGCTGTCCGAGAACTAGATTTAAATCCCATGCCACCGGTGGTGGCCTGATGGGAGGCTTTGTTAATAGAAGACCTCTCATAAATCTGGATATGAGTGGATGAGAGGAAATTGGTTGTCCATTTAGAGGCTTATAGGAAGCTGCAATTGCGCTAAGATGGACTCTTACTGAGTTGGTCTTTAGACCAGAATTTGATAAATGAAGTAGATACTCTAGTATCAATTCCAAGGGTATCACAAGGGGGTTTAACTCCTTTTGCGAACACCATATAGTAAAACGTTTCCACTTGAAGGTGTAAGATCGTCTCGTGGAAGGTTTTCTAGAAGCCTGAAGGATATCCTTTACCTGTTGGGAAAGGTTGAGTTCCTGAAGGTCTAAGCTTTCAGCAACCAGGCCCTGAGATGCAGAGACTGGTGATTCGGGTGCCATAGCATCCCGTTCTCCTGGGAGAGAAGATCTGGAGCACACTCTAATTCCAGAGGAGCAGCTTGAGAGAGATGTAGAAGCAGGGGATACCACGCTTGGCGTGGCCACCATGGCGCTATGAGGCTCATACGACCTCTGTCTCTCTGAAGCTTGAAGAGTGTTTTGGGGATGAGAGGAATAAGTGGGAAGGCATAGAGGAAGTCCTGACCCCAGTGAAGGAAGAAGGCGTCCCTCGCCTGGCAATTGTGGGCCAGAATCCTGAAACAGAACCGGGGAAGTTTGGCATTCAGTGGACTTGCAAAGAGGTCTATGTCTGGGGTCCCCCAGATGTGAAATATCTTTGTCACCTGGTCTAGGTGGAGACCATTCCTGAGGCAGCATTACTCGGCTGAGTTTGTCTGCCCAAAGGTTTTGAATGCCTGGAAGATATACCACGAGAAGATGAATTTGATGCTCTCTGGCGAGGGCCCATAGTTGTAAAGCTTCATTGCATAATGACAGAAAGCCTGTTCCGCCCTGCTTGTTCACATAGAAACATCGCTACTTGATTGTCCGTTTGGACTAGGACTGTCTTGTAGCTGAGCTGGGCATGGAATACTCGAAGAGCTAGATAGATTGCTCTTAATTCTAGGAGGTTTATGTGAAGACAAGCCTCCTGTGGAGTCCAGGTACCCTGGGTAGAGAGATGATGCAGGTGTGCTCCCCAACCCACCTGTGATGCATCTGTTAGAGTGGTCTGGAATAGGGGTTGTCAGAAAGGAGACCCCACTAGAAGATTCTCCAGTGACTGCCACCATTGTAGGGACAAGATCAGTCGTTGAGAGTTTGATATCTTGTCTGACAGACGTCCTGTGGCCTGTGTCCACTGTGTAGTTAGGGTCCACTGGGCTGCTCACATGTGGAGGCGAGCATAAGGAACTACATGAACTGTGGATGCCATATGTCCCAGTAATTGTAGGAGTTTTCGAGCAGTTAGGGAGGATTTTCCTGCTGTTTGAGAAGCTAGTTGCACTATGCGAAGACATCGGGCCTGTGGGAGGAAAGCCCTTGACTGTCTGGTATCTAAACAGGCTCCTATGAACTCCAGGGACTGGGAAGGAACAAGTTGGGATTTTGGGAAGTTTATTACCAATCCCAAGTATTGGAGGATTTGCATTGTGCGAGACAGTGCAGAGCTGGCTTCTGCAACCGTGGGGGCTCGAATGAGCCAATCGTCCAAGTAAGGGGAGATGAATATCCCTAGGGATCGCGGGAATGCAGCTACTATTGCCATGCATTTCATAAATAGTCTTGGTGCCGAAGCCAGATCAAAGGGAAGAACCCTGTATTGGAAGTGTTTCCCTTTCAAAAGGAATCGTAAGAATTTTTTGTGATCTGGATGGATCAGAATGTGAGTATATGCATCCTTTAGGTCTAGAGAGCAAAGCCAATCCTGACTTTGAAGGTATGGCAGAAGAGTTCCCAGAGAAATCATTTTGAACTTTTCTCGGAAAAGATATTTGTTCAATTCTCTGAGGTCTAGAATGGGTCCGTGTCCCCCTGTTTTCTTTGGAATAAGAAAATAGGGGGAGTAGAACCCTGAACCCTGTACCCTGTTGGACAAAGGCTACTTCCTCTATTGCTTCTTGGGCAAGAAGTGTTGAGACTTCTTGATCCAGTAGGCTGTTTGCAGAGGTTTGGGAATTGAACTGTCTTACGATTGTAGGAGGGGGCATGCTGTGAAAATGAAGCTTGTATCCCTCTCCTACAATGGACAGAGTCTAATTTTCTGCTGTTACTTGGTGCCATCTGTTGGAAAAATGACACAACCTGCCAGGAATATTTAGGGGTTCTGGACCCTTCAGAGGCAGGAAGACCAAACTCTTTAGGAAGGACTCAAAGCCCTTGAGGGGGCTGAGCCTGTGGAGCTGGTTGAGCTCTCGGGCCTTTTGGCTTCTTTTGTTGTCTGCATTGTTGTTGTTGTCCCCTTTGGGCAACTTGACCCTGACCTTGCCCTTGCTGGTTATAGGACGGATAAAACTTTCTTTTTGGCTGGAGTGGCTGTAGATTTTGACAATCTAACATGATATTGTCGGCATCTATCTCATTAGCCTTTTCCTGCCAATTCTTGCCAAAGAGGTTTTCTTCTGTGCAAAGGATGTTTCCTAATTTATCCTGTACCCAAATTTCCATGTCTGATGCCTGAAGTCAGGCAATCCGACGTGCACTAATGGCAACAGTAGAGGTTCTGCTAATGCATTCAAAGCAGTCAAAGGCTACACGATTTACAAACTTGGAGACGTCTTGAGCATGTTTGACAAGAGTAAGGAAGTCTTGTCGTTTGTCCTCTGGGAGAAGGGGGCTCATAAGCTCCAAATCTCTTGTGACCTCTTTGAGGAACATTCCCATATATAAAATATATGAGCTGATCCTAGCTGAAAGCATGGAAGCCTGAAATGTTTGACGCCCAAAAGAGTCCTGCATTCACGACCGGGAGGATTAGATGCATGTCTCTTTGCACTTTTCATCCTACACATGGCTGACTCCACTACTATTGAAAGGTGTGGCAGCTGAGTCTTTTGAAAACCAGGACATGGTGGAACTCAATACATGGTATCAAGCCTCCTAGAATGAGGAGATGTGGTCAAAGGTGTCTCCCACATTCTGAGCATCAAATCATGAAGAATTTCACGAATGGGCAGAGTGGCTGCTTCTTTAGGAGCTTTAGGATATTGGAGAATTTCCAATTCCTTTGCTCTAGGTTCTTTTTCAGGAGCTACCGTGATTAAAAGGCCCTGGGCAACATCACGAATAAAATCCTGAAAGGACATGTATTCCAGAGGAGACATTCTGCGTTGGAGTGAAGAGGAGTCTTCCAGGAGAAACACTCTGGTACCGGCAGAATTATCAGAATCATCGGAATCTGAGGATTCAAAGTATCTCCGATCCCGATGTTCATGCAAAGCACGGTCTCGGTATCGATCGAAGTCGGTACCGAGTTGTTCTGGTACTGATCTGTCGATGCCAGCAAAAGTCGGCATGGGAAGGATTCTCACCGGGGCCGGTACCGACAGTGCTGGTACCGGTACCGGTGCACATTGAACCATCGGTGTCAACGGTACCGCAGCTGTAAGGAAAGCTGCAAGACTGCATTCGATTGCGAGGAATCTCTGGTCTATCGATGTTGCCGATGCCTGGATATCGGTACCGGTAAAAGCAGCCGGAACCCCTGAGCATGGCACCAGTAGTTCTGTCGAGGTCGAGGCCTCGAGAACATCCTGGAACCCCATTGATGCTTTGGAGGTCGAAACCTCCCGCCGGGGTTGTTTTGCCGGTGTAGTTCCCTCAAGGGCAATGCCAATGGCCTCTCGATGTTTTGAGGGAGAGCTACCTTTGAGGACTGGCTCTTATGTTTAGTTACCTGAGATCCATGGGAGGAAGACGAGGCTCTTGAAGACGTCAATGCAATGGACCTGACATCCGAAGAAAAGAGAGTACCGAGCTTTGCAGCCCGGTTCTGTCTTCCTCTTTTAGTCATCCCCATACAAGAGAGAAACTCAGATGGAGAATGATCAGGGCCTAAACATTTGAGACACCAGTCATGGGTGTCTGTGACAGAAATGGTACCGCCACACTTAGTACATTTTTTAAAACCACTAGCTGATTTTTCCATCTTTTAGGATAAATGGGGCCTAATGCCCAAAATGGCGCCTAGCGCACAAAAAGAAAAGTTTCTGAAGAGAAACAGTTCAGAAAGTATATTTTTTTTTTTAAAAGAAGAAAAAAGAACTGGTGGTACCAGTAGGTGTCGTGCGGAGGCAGACGCGACCACAAGAAAACAAGTTTAAAGAAGAAATGTTCTGCGGTGGCATTTTATGTGTCCTGTCGTTTCCGCGGAAAACAAAGAACTGAAGAGGGACAGTTGGACAGGCAGGAAGGCAGCGCGCATGAGCTGAGGGATGCTCCCAAAAGCGTTCCTATTGCACGCTGGGGAGCGTTCCCGCGCAGGCTCCGCCGGTACCGACGATACCCATTTATGAAGACTAGATTCCTGCTTGTTCCTGGAGATAACAAATATCCCGAGAGTCCTTAGGAATGCGGCTAATACCGCCATACATTTTGTGAAGACTCTTGGGACAGAGGCGAGGCTGAAAGGCAGGAGAACATCAAGCGCAGAAACTTTCTGTGCTGTGAGTGAATAAGTATGAGGTGTGACAAAAAAGAAGCAAGACTGTCCAATGTTTTTTTACAAAATCTACAGAGAAATTATGCATTGTCCCCTTCAAAGTAATCCCCCCCAGAGTTAATGCACTTCTGCATTCGCTTCTGCCATGTACAGAAGCACTCGGTAAAGTCCTCTTCCTTGAGGTCCCTCAGTTCCCTCGTCACAGTGGCCTTGATCTCTTCTACAGAGGCAAAATGAGTTCCTTTGAGCACAGTCTTCAGCCTGGGGAAGAGCCAGAAGTCACACGGTGCAAGATCTGGGGAATAAGGAGGGTGGTCGAGGGCTGTGATCTGTTTCTTGGCCAAGAACTGCCTCACACTGAGCGCGGTATGTGCAGGCGCATCGTTGTGGTGGAGCAGCCACGACTTGTCCCTCCACAGAGTCTGCCTGCTGCGCTGAACCCGGTCATGGAGGCATTTGAGGACCTGCTGGTAGATGTTGCTGGTTGACTGCCTGACCCTCAGGTACAAACTCATGATGGACCACTCCCTTCTGGTCGAAGAATGCGATCAGCATGACCTTGATCCTTGATTTGGACATGTGCGCCTTCTTGGGTCTGGGTGATAGTCGAGTCTTCCACTGCATGCTCCGTCTCTTGCTTTCAGGGTTGTACTAGATGACCCAAGTCTCGTCTCCTGTGATGACTCTGCCAACGAACTCTGGATCTTCTCAGATCTTCTCTAGCAAGTCTCAAACAAACACTGACCCGGTGATTCTTCTGGTCGTCCGATAAAACCTTGGGCACCATCTTGGTGCACACCTTCCACATCCCCAGCTCCTGCACCAAGATGGTCTGTACTGACTCCCTGTTCAGGCTGAGCTCCTCAGCTATCATCCACACCGTCAATCTGCGATCGCTCCGCACCAGCTGGTTCACTCTGTCAATGTTCTCAGCCGTCTTTGTCATGGAAGGCAGCCCAGACTTGGGGGTCATCCTCCACCTCCTCGCAGCCAGTATTGAAGCATTTCTGCCACTCGAAGACTCGCGGCCTTGACATTGCGTCCTCTCCATAAGCCTTTTGGAGAAGTTGGAGACACTCAGTTGGGCCCTTCTCCAACTTAACCAGAAATTTCAAGTTGATTCATTGCTCCATATTTCTGCCATCTCCAGTTGCGTGACAAGGCAATGGAGCAGCGTGCTACAAAAAAAACTTGAAAGAGAGTGAGAGAGATGAAAAAAAATAAAGCAGAATAGTGGTGAGGTGTTGCACAACACAGTGACATAAGCAGTTAGCCAACTGGTACTGAGTCATGGGCGTGGCTACCACAGTCTCGTTTCTTTTTTGTCACACTTCACATGCGAGTATATGCCTCCTTTAGATCTAGGGAACAGAGACAATTGTGACTCTGGAGATATGGGAGAAGGGCCCCTAAGGAGATCATTTTGAACTTCTCCCGTAGTAGATACTTGTTCAATTCTCTGAGGTCCACAATGGACCTGTACCCTCCTGTTCTTCTGAATGAGGAAGTATGGAGAATAAAAGCCCATTCCCTGCTGGGATGGTGGAACCTCTTCTATTGCGCCCTGTGAGAGAAGGAAGGTGACCTCTTGCGGCAACAGAGCAGTGAGAGGGGACTTAAAGGAAAACTCTCTTAGAGAAGTCCGGTGGGGTAGACTTGGTAGATGAAGCTTGTACCCCCTCCCGTACTATGGACAGTGTCTACTGCTCTGATGTGATAAGATGCCACCTATGGGCAAAGTGACAGAGTCTCCAGGGGATGTGGATGGGATCTGGAATCTCCAGAGGCAGAAAGGCTATGTTCTCTAGAAAGGAGTCAAAGACCCTGAGGAGGCTGGGTCTGTTGAGGTAGCTGTAACTTAGGAATCTGAGCCTTCTTTTGCTGCTTTGATGGCTGCTGCCTCTTCTGAGGAGCATGGTGTCGACACTGTACAGCAGGGGTGTAAGAAGGATAGTATTGAAAAAAAGCTCTCTTTGCTGCTTTTTTTCCTAGCTGGGTTGGCAGCAGATCTAGATCGCCTATTAAGAGTGGTGTTCTCAGATTCTAACTGAGAGGCCTTATCCTGCCAATCCTTGCCTAAAAGGTTTTCACTGGTGCAAGGGATATTACCCAGCTTATCTTGAACCCATTTTTCAAGATCTGAAGTTTGGAGCCAAGCAATCCTGCATGCACTTATGCAGATGGATGAAGTTCTGCTGATGTACTCAAAATAGTCAAAAGTTGCCCTGTTATTTGAAAAATTCTGAGCATGCTTTAAAGGGTGAGATAATCTGCTCTCTTGTCACCAGGGAGCATAGGAGCCATTAACTCCAAATCCTTAGCCACCTCTCTAAGGAACATATCCATATAGAGTATGTAGGAACTGATCCTGGCCGATAATATGGAGATCTGAAAACAACGTCAACCAAAGGCATCTAGGGTTCTCGATCCCCTACCTGGAGGGTTTGAGGAATGTGTCTTAGCACTCTTTATTCGATGCATTGCCGAATCCACCACCATGGAATGGTGTGGCAACTGCATCTTTTGAAAACCAGGACACTCCAGTACCCAAATACATGGTATTGAGTCGACAGGTATGTGGAAAGATAGTAAGGGGTATCTCCCACATATGAAGCATAAGGTTGTGAAGTACGCGATGGATAGGGAGCATAGCAGCCTCCTTCGGGGCTCTAGGATATTGAAGAATTTCAAGTTCTTCGGCACTAGGCTCTTTTTTCCCCCCGATGTCACTGTTATGGACATATCCCGAGCAACATTGTGAATAAAGTCTTGAAAAGACATGTCCTCTGGAGGGGACACGCGACATTGTGGAGACGGAGGTGGGTCTTCCAGAATACTTCTCATGTCCCGGGTATCGGCAGATTCAACATCCGACGAATCTGAATCCGAAGGCTCAAAGTATCAATAGGCAGGGTGCTCCCGCTCTGCACGTACTCGGTACCGATCAAAAACGGTAGCTGAGGCTTGCAGTGACGGAACCTCGGTACCAGAAACGGATTCAAGGGCCGGAATGGGTGGTAGCGTGGTAAGCGGCAAAAAAAAAATTGATGCAGGTTGTCTCTGTACCGGAATAGACTGTAAAGGTTTTACTGGTACCAAGGCCACCAGAGTAAGGCGCTAAGCTCTACTTGATGGCCAGCATATGTTGATCCATGGAGCTTGCCGATGCTTGGGTATCGGTACCGGAACTGCAGGCCACGATCCCTGAGCATAGCACAAGCAGCTCTCCAGAGGTGGTGGTCTCAGGAACATCCTGGGACCCCACACTAAGACTTTAGAGGAAAGGTCCTTCCGCTGCGGTTGTTTGGCCAGTGTGTCCCCCCTCCAGGGCAACACCCGAGGCATCTCGATGCTTAGAAGGATATCTACCCTTGGCGGGCTGGCCAGTCTTCGATGAAGACTTAGGTTTTGAGACCTGAGATCCTTGGGAGGAAGATGAAGCTCTTGATGATGTTGATGCTAAAGATACTGCATCGGAGGCAAAGAGGGTGCCTAGCTTTGCAGCTCGATTCTGTAGGCCGCTCTTTGTTATCTTCCTACAAAGACAACATTCTGACGGTTGATAATCCGTGTCCTAAGCATTTTAGACACCAGTCATGGGTGTCTGTGGCCGAAATGGTACTGCCACATTTGGAACACTTCTTAAAATCACTGGATGGTTTTTCCATTTTGTCTGTGACAAAAGGGGAGGCCTAAGCCTAAGATTGCTTTGATGCACCTGAAGGAAAGAACTAATTCTTTCCCTCACAGAAGATTTTTTTTTAAAAAAGAAAGAAAGCAAGCACCACCATGGGTCAATACCAGTATCAACGCGAAGGCAGGCACAACCAAAAAAATAAGAAAGGACAAATTTTCTGCGGTGACAGGAATTGCTTCTTGTCGGCGCCGCAGAAAATGAAAAACTGAGGAGGGAGAGCTGGAAAGGCGGGAAGGCAGCTACACAGGCGCAGTGGGATGCTCTCAAAAGCTTTCCTACTGGACACTGGGGAGTGTTACCGACGTCACCCATATGTGAAGACTACATTCCTGCTTGTTCCTGGAGATAACAGAATTGCTTAACAAATATTTGGTTCTGTGTTCACAGATGAAGGGTCAGGAGCAGGACCTCAGACAATACCGACAAACAGGAACAAAAGTGAGGGGCATCTCAAACGATATTCAAAGGACTGTGTTTGTGAGGAACTAGCTAAACTAAAAGCGGACAAAGCGATGGGACCAGATCGGATATATCCAAGAATAATGTTCGAACTTAGGGACTTCTAGCAGCTCCTCTGACTGACCTTTTCAATGTTTCTTTGGAGTCTGGGGTGGTGGCAGAGGACTGCAGAGAGGCACATTTGGTGCCTTTATACAAAAACAAAAGTAAAGATGTGGTTGAAAACTACAGGCCGCTTACTTTAATCTTGGTGGCGAGTAAATAATTTGAAACGTTGCTGAAAGAGAAAATAATGAGGTTTCTGGAATCCAACGGATTGAAGGATCAGAGGCAGCATGGATTCACCAGGGGCAGTTCTTGTCAAACAAATCTGATTGACTTCTTTTACTGCGTGACCAGGGAGTTGGACCGAGGGAGAGCCCCAGATGTGGTGTATTTAGATTTCGGTAAAGCATTTGACACTGTTCCGCACAGGCGACTTATAAACAAACTAAGCACCCTTGGGATGGACCATAAAGTTACTGCTTGGGTTAGAAATTGGTTGAATGGGAGGTGACAGAGTTCAGGTAAATGGAGTTCACTCTGAGGAGAAGGAGGTTATCAGTGTAGTGCCACAGGGATCTGTCCTTGGTCCGATTCTTTTTAACATCTTTGTTAGTGCTATTGCGGAAGGGCCGTCTGGTAAGGCTTGCTTCTTTGCGGATGATACCAAAATCTGCAACAGAGTAGACACCCAGGAAGGTGTAGATAACAAGAGGAGGGATCCAGTTAAGCTTGAAGAATGGTCTAGAATTTGGCAGCTGAGATTTAATGCTAAAAATGTAGGGTAAAGTATTTGGACTGCAACAATCCAAGGGAGCGGTACAGCATAGGGGTGACTTACTTCTGTCCACAGAAGAGCAGGACCTAGGCATGATTGTGTCTGACAATCTTTTTTTTTTAAATTTTTTATTTATGCATTTTAAAGTTAGAGTCAAGTATATACACTTGTACAGAAAAGATATACACCACAGAAAAAAAAAATTTCAACATACATCACAGAAGAAAATCAATCTCTAAGGTAATACATCATTAGTCCCCAATAAGTAGGGGTGAAAACTAAGGAATTTAAGAACCAAGGAGTGGAGAGCCCCCTAGGTCCTATACAAACAAAATATATACAAAAAAGCCCAGAGAGCAAAGGAGAGCGAGGAGTACTAATTAGAGATCGCTAACCCTTATGAAGGAGAAGATGTTAACATATGAGTACTGATATAGGAGGATAAATCTCGAGGTTGCAGGAATATATATTTAGCAGAATTATGCAGAACTATACATTTACATGGAAATCTTAATAAAAAGGATGCCCCCAGTCGGAGAACCCCAGGTTTTAACAAAAGAAAAGCTTTCCGTCTGCGCTGGGTGTCCCTAGAGATATCTGGGAAGATAGAAATTCTCCCTCCCATAAATAAATTACTTCGTTTCTTGAAATACACCTTAAGAAGCCAGTCTCTATCAGATGGGAGTGCTAAAGTCACCAATAATGTAGAGACCTTTCTTTCTTCCTCTGGAGGGGTTTGCAACAGCGCTGACACATCCAGCGAATCCATTTGTATACCTCCAACTACACATTCCCCCTCCTTTTTACCTACAGGCAAATAATATGCCTTCGCAACAGGAGGAAACAACTCAGGTGAAATCATTAGAGACTCCTGCATATATTTCTTAAAAAGCTTCACCGGGGCCACCGCAGCAATCACAGGAAAATTCAATACCCTTAGACGCGACGCTCTGGTAGCATTTTCCAGGGCCTCTATCTTCACTTTAAGAAACATGTTATCCTTCATCGACGAGTCTGATAGACCCGACACCTGAGAAAGTCTCAAATCCATAGAAACAGCTTGATTCTTCATATCCACAAGTTCCATAGATAACTTATTTGTAGTGGACTCTACCGCGGATAAGTTGGTAAAAGACAAAGCCAACTGTTGGTTCATTACCTGGGAGAGCTGACTTATAGCTTCCCAGATACTTTCATAAGAACATAAGATATGCCATACTGGGTCAGACCAAGGTCCATCAAGCCCAGTATTCTCTTTCCAACAGTGGCCAATCTAGGTCATATGTACCTAGTAGTTTCCCCACAAGTTCCACAATGCTTGTACTGGGTCAAGCATTGGTATCTTCGGTCACTTCTTAATAATGGTTTATGGACCTTTCCTCCAGGAACTTGTCCAAACCTTTTTTAAACCCAGCTACACTAACAGCCTTTACTACATCCTCCGGTAACAAATTCCAGAGTTTGATTACACGTTGAGTGAAAAAATATTTTCTTTTATTAGTCTTAAATAGTTTACCCTGTAGCTTTATTGCATGTCCCCTAGTCTTTCTATATTCTGATAACGTAAACAATTGATCTATGTTTACCTGTTCTACTCCATTCATTAATTTATAGACTTCTATCATATCTCCCCTCAGCCATCTCTTTTCCAGGTTAAAGAGCCCTAACCTTTTTAGCCTTTCTTCATAGGAGTATCCTTCCATCCCCTTTACCATTTTGGTGGCTCTTCTCTGAACCTTTTCTAAAATCGCTATATCCTTTTTAAGATACGGCGACCAGAATTGCACACAATATTCAAGGTGCGGTCTCACCATGGAACGATATAGAGGCATTATAATATCTTTTGTTTTATTTTCCATTCCTTTCCTTAACATACCTAGCATTCTATTTGCTCTCTTGGCCGCCGCTGCACACTGGGCTGAGGGTTTTAACATGGTATCCACAATGACGCCTAAATCTTTTTCCTGGGTGGTGGTTCCTAATGTGGAACCTTGCATCGTGTAACCATAGTTTGGGTTGTTCTTCCCTAGGTGCATAACCTTGCACTTGTCCACATTAAATTTCATCTGCCATTTTGATGCCCAGTCTTCCAATTTATCAAGATCCTCTTGCAATTTTTCACAATCCTCTTGGGTTTTAACAACTTTAAATAGTTTTGTGTCATCTGCAAATTTGATAACCTCACTCGTTATTCCACTTTCCAGGTCATTTATGAATATGTCAAAAAGCAGCGGACCCAGCACAGATCCCTGGGGTACACCACTATTCACTTTTCTCCATTGGGAAAATTGGCCATTTAGCCCTACCCTCTGCTTTCTATCTTTTAACCAGTTCCTGATCCACAATAGTACACTGCCTCCTATCCCACGACTCTTTAGTTTTGCCAAAAGTCTCTGATGAGGGACCTTGTCAAAGGCTTTCTGAAAGTCCAGATACACAATATCAACCGACTCACCTTTGTCCACTTGTTTATTCACTCCTTCAAAAAAACATAACAGATTAGTAAGACAAGATCTTCTATGTCTAAAGCCATGTTGGCTGTCTCCCATTAGGTTGTGACTATCTACATGCCGAGTAATTTTATTCTTTATGATGGTTTCTACCATTTTTCCCGGTACTGACGTCAGGCTCACCGGTCTGTAGTTTCCCGGATCACCCCTGGAACCCTTTTTAAAAATTGGTGTTACATTGGCGATCCTCCAATCTTCAGGTATTAGAGATGATTTTAATGATAGTTCACAGATTACTGATAGCAGGTCTGCAATCTCATATTTCAGTTCTTTCAACACCCTTGGATGTATACCATCCGGCCCAGGTGATTTGCTACTCTTCAGTTTATCTAATAGTTGTAATACATCTTCCCGATGTATCGATATTTCCTTCAATTCTTCCGCACCTTTAAATACCACTTCAGTCATGGGTAACATCCCTACATCTTCCTCAATAAAGACCGAAGCAAAGAATTCATTCAGTCTCTCCGCTATCGCCTTGTCGCCTCTTAGTGCTCCTTTAACCCCTTTATCATCTAATGGACCAACTGACTCTCACAGTTTTTTTGCTACGAATGTACTTGAAAAGGTCTTTATTTCGCGTTTTTGCTTCCGCAGCAAGCTTCTTCTCAAATTCTCTCTTTGCCTGCCTTATCAATGCCTTGCATTTGACTTGCCAGTGCTTGTGCTGTTTCCAGGTTTCGTCGTTTGGCTCTTTTTTCCATTTCCTGAAAGATGCTTTTTTGGCAACAGCCTCTCTGGCCTCACCTTTAAACCATGCTGGCAGTTTTTTGGACTTCCTTCCACTTTTCTTAAAGCGTGGAATACAGCTGGTCTGGGCTTCCAAGATAGTATTTTTCAACACCACCCAAGCTTGATGTACGTCTTTAACCTTTGCAACTGCTCCTTTTAGTTTTTTTCTTAACTGTTTTCCTCATTTTATCATAGTCTTCCTTTCGAAAGTTAAAAGGTAGTACTGTGGATTTCCTTACTATCCTTCCTCCACTAATTAAATCAAAGGCGATCATGCTATGATCACTATTGCCAAGGGGCCCCAACACCCTTATCTCTTGCACTAGATCTGGTGCTCCACTAAGGACTAGGTCTAATATGGCTTCCTCTCTGGTTGGTTCTTGAACCAGCTGCTCCAAGAAGCAGTCATTTATTTCATTTTAATTTAATTTAATTAACAGTTTCTTATATACCGCATCTTCCAATGATCAAATGCGGTTTACATGGAACAAAACATAACAGACAGGCGTCTGTTTTTACAGTGAACAGCTTAAAACCATAACAACTATATTATATTACATGGAACATGCAAGAACTATTTACAGGGAACAATATGGGTAAAAGATACATGCAAGAACTATTTACAGGGCACAAAATGAGTAAAAGATACATGCAAGAACTATTTACAGGGCACAAAATGAGTAAAAGATACAGTGTTGTATATGACATTTAAGGATCATAAGCATTTGGAGTTTCACATCATTTGTCAAATCAATCCAGTTTGGTTTATGGGAAACTGACATGGTATTATCCATTTTCTAGCTGGGGAGGTGTGCTTGGCAAAGATCCGTAGTGTGAGGTGAACAGGTGCGTTTTGAGTTTTTACAGAATTCTTTGATCTCTAAAAGTGATCTCATTTCATCTGGAAGGGCGTTCCATAGAATGGGGGCAGCATGTGAGAATGCTTTTTTGTTTGTTGTCTTTCTTGCTTTTATAAATTCTTTCGGAGTCCTTAATTTGTTTGTATGATCTCTCATGTGTAAGTTTTTAGCAGGTTCTTTAGTGATGAGGTTGGATAGAGTGGGTGGTGCCAAATTGTTTAGAGTTTTGAAGGTAGTTAGAGTTTTATATACTATTCGGCTTTGTATCGGTAGCCAGTGTAAGGTCTCCAGTATCGGAGTGATATGTTGAAATGGGGGGGATCTTCATAATGGTCCTGGCTGCTGCATTTTGTGCAATTTGAAGTCTTTTCAAATTTTGTTTTGTTGTGCCTAGAAGTATTAGATTTGCAAAGTCGAAGTGAGGCGTAATTATGGCTTGTATTATTTGCTGGAAGTCTTGAAGGTGCATTAGTGGGCGTAACTGCTTTAGGATTTTAAGTTTGAAGTATACTTTCTTCGTTGTGTTTCTTATATGTGTTTCCATAAGGTGTGTGTCAAGTATTACACCTAGATATCGTACTTCATTTTTTATTTTGATTTCTTGGTTTTGCAGAGAGATGTGTGTGGGGGGTGAGTATGAGCGGTTTTTTGTTACAATTAGGGCTTCTGTTTTTGCATGATTGATGTAGAGATTATTTTCATTTAGCCAGGTAGTTAGTTCATTAAAACACTCTATGAGTAATTGGATTGGTATATTGGGGATTGTAAATGGAATGTACATCATTATATCGTCTGCATATAGGTGATAGTAAACGTTGAATTTTTTAAATATATTACAGACATGCTTTATGTAGATATTAAATAGGAGGGCTGACAGTGCCGAACCCTGAGGGAGACCTAGTTCCTGGTTGTATGTCTTGGATGTAAGGTTACCGATTTGTACTGTTTGTGTTCTATTGCTTAGGTAAGAAGTGAACCAATTAAGTACAGTTGATTTTATTCCTATTTGTTTGAGTTTCATGAGCATTAAAGAATGGCTTACGCTGTCAAATGCTGCAGAGATATCGATGAATAGGAGTAAAAAGGCTTGCTTGGGATTATCTATTCCTTTTACAAGTGTGTCGATGAGTACTGTTAAGAGTGTCTCGACACCATGGCGAGGGCGAAACCCATATTGTTGTTCATCTAGAGGGGCTGAAGTGTCTATGTGTACTTGAGTCTGAATTTGTACAACTTTCTCTATTAGTTTTGCCATGAAAGGAGTACTAGAAATAGGTCTGTAGGAATTAGGCAATGTTTTGTCAAGGGTGGCCTTTTTGAGTATTGGGCGGATCAGGGCATGTTTTAGTGATGGGGGTAAATATCCAGTTTTAAGGGATAAATTGATTATAGGGAGTATGAAGGAAGATAAACTTGGGAGAGTGTTCTTTAGCCAAGATACTGGGCATGGATCTAGGTTAGATGTTGTTGTGTTTAGATTTAAAACAGTGTTCTTGAGTATATCCTTGGTTATGGGGTTGAATTCAGACCATTCGGCTTTGTATAGGTTTTGATATGTGTGTGTGGAGTTAGGTAAAGTTGGGTGGAGCTTAGTTTTATTTATGTAGTAATTAGCTAGAATCTGTGGAGAGATTTCAGTTATATCATTGCTGGCATTGTTAGCGTTACTCGTTAGTTTTTGTACAATTGAAAATAATTCTCTTGGTCTGTTTAATGAGTTTGTTAGGATGGAAGCATGGTAATTTTTCTTAGCAGTGTCTATTGCTTCCTTATAATTTTTAAGTTGATTGTGGTATATCTCATTATTAATGGTGTTTTTGCATTTACGCCACTTAACTTCTGCTTTTCTTAGTGTTTTTTTCATTTGTTTTAGGGTGTTATTAAACCAAGGGGCATTACCAACTCTGGTATGTATGTTCTTTCTATTGACATTTTTATTAGTGGCTGCATTACTTACAGTTTTATGCCATTTCTCTACCGTTTCATCCATGTCATGTGGTGAAGTGTCTAGGTGGGGGATTATTAAATCCAGAAACTCTTCTTCATTAAATTTTTGAATCTTGGGGTTGGGATCTGTGCTGGTCTACCTTTGTCTGTTGAGATGTTGGTTGTAATGTTAAAGTTAATAAGGTGATGGTCTGACCATGGTATTGGAGAGCATTTGAGTGAGTTAGGGTTAAATGAATTATAGATTGCTTCCGGGAGGAGGACAAGATCGAGTATATTTCCTTTGTTGTGTGTTTTAGTGTTAATTATTTGGTGGAAATCCATGTCTATTATTGATTCTAAAAAGAAGGTAGAATATGAAGCTGGCAGTAAGGGAAGGTTAAAGTCACCAAGCGTTATAATTGGATTTTTGTCAGTGGAGGAACTTAGGAATTCGATTAAGGTATCTAGGTTTTCTGATTGTTGATCAGGTGGTCTGTAAATTAGACAAATTCTAAGATGGCCTATTTTCATAATGATAGTGTCTATGTTTGAAGATAAGTTAGATGACTGTTGTCTGGCTTTTAAAGTACTTTTTGTCATCATTAGTACACCACCACCCCCTTTTTTGTGATTTCTATGTGTATATGCAAGATCGTATTCATTGTTTTTTAGCTGGTTTATAAAGACATTATCAGTATCTGTTAACCATGTCTCTGTGACACACAGTATATCTGGTTTTTGGTCATTTAGAATGTCTGTGAATATAGGAAGTTTATTTTTCATTGATCTAGCATTTATTAATAGAATTGATAATGGTTTCGAGTTTGTGATGACATTATGGTTATTTAAATGGTGAGGTAAGGTATAATTTATGTGGATTAGTCTGTGAGAGTTCACTTTGGGATGGTGGTGATTCCATGGAGAGGGGTTAAATCTTGGTATATTATGTATGATTGGGATGTTATTGACGTTATTGTTGTTTAGGCTGTGGGTCAGGATGATTAATGTTGTTATGGTGATGGTAATATAAAGTAGTTTTAGTATAGGGTAATTTGTAAGAGCCATTTTGGGGTTGAGGCTTTTGGAGAGATATCTGTGCAGAGTATGAATATCTATCTATGCAAAGGAACTAGGAACGTTATCTCCCTAGCATGTCCTGACGTGACACTGACCCAGTCGATACCGGGGTAATTGAAATCACCCATTATTATTACTGCGCTGTAACGTTTGTTAGCTTCCTTGATTTCTTTGAGCATTTCATCATCCATTTGGTCATTCTGGCCAGGTGCACGATAGTACACCCCCACTGCCATTACCTTCCCCCTTTTATATGGAATTTCAATCCATATAGATTCTACAGCAGATTTTGTTTCCTGCAAAACTTTAATCCTGAGTCAATGCCCTCTCTAACATAGAGCGCAACCCCTCCACCAATTTGATCAGCTCTATCATTACGATATAGTTTGTACCCAGGTATCACAGTGTCCCACTGGTTGTCCACCTTCCACCATGTCTCTGATATTCCAATCATATCTAACCTTTCATTTAGTGCTATATATTCTAACTCTCCCATCTTATTCTTTAGACTTCTAGCATTTGCATACAAGCATTTTAGAGAATGTATTTTATTCATGTTAATTTGGCTATTGTTAGACATGGGTAAATTGGGATCTTTAAGCTCTGTCTGCTCCATACTTGAGGGCATTTGGGCTCCTTTACTCTTTTGTGGAACCTCTCTGCTTTTGGTAGTATCCTTCAAGGATACATTCTTCCGAACCATCCGCTCTTGGGCGACTGTCGGCTTTCCCCTAATATCTCGTTTAAAAGCTGCTCTCTCTCCTTTTTAAAGGTTAATGCCAGCAGCCTGGTTCCATCCCGGTTAAGGTGAAGCCCATCCCTTCGGAAGAGCCCCTCCATTCACCAGAATGTTCCCCAGTTCCTAACAAATCCAAAACCCTCATCTCTGCACCACTGTCTCATCCACGCATTGAGACTCCGGAGCTCTGCCTGCCTTTTGGGTCCTGACCGTGGAACAGGAAGCATTTCGGAGAATGCTACCATAGAAGTTCTGGATTTCAACTTCCTACCTAAAAGCCTAAATTTTGCCTCCAGAACCTCCCTACCACATTTTTCCAAAGTCACCTTGGCAGGTCAAACAAGGGTAATCACCAGGGTACTCACAGACACCGGGGCTCCAGAGACAGTCATCCACCCATCAGATTCAGCCACCAAACTAAGGGCAGTTTGCCCATCCAAAAGTTGTTTAACACCGGAGATTGCTGGCCGGCTCTTGGTATCAGCCATCTCCTCAGGGGCGCCCCACTCCGGTAACACAGAAGACGCCAACTCCGACGTTCCTGCTAAACCTCACTCCCGAGGGCCTGAGGGTAGCCCCGATACCACAGGAGGGATACGATCATCCGGGGAAAGCGAAACTTCCAGGGGAGAGGCAGCCGAAGTCTCCACCGCCGGCGCCACCATATCCCTGCGGATTCCCCCTCTTTGCTCCTCAGTAAGAGACACAAATCGATCCATTGGTCCAGTAGCAACAGCTTCGGGCTCTGTAGGGCGAGCCCGAGTCTTACCCTTGCGTTTAGGCATCGCGTTCAAAATCTCTCGATCGCCATCTTGGGATTAGCCAGACCCCGTGTCTGACAATCTTAAAGTAGCTAAACAGGTAGAAAGATGACGGCAAAAGCTAGAAGGATGCTTGGATGCATAGGGAGAGGAATGGCCAGCAGAAGAAAGGAGGTGATAGAGCATCTGTATAAGTTTTTGGTTGGACCTCATTTGGAGTATTGTGTGCAATTCCGGAGATCGCACCTTGAAAAGGATATAAACAGATTGGAGTCAGCGCAGAGGGTGGCTACTAAAATGGTTAATGGTCTTCGTTATAAAGCATAAGAGGACAGACCTAAGGACCTTAATATGTATACTTTAGAGGAAAGGCGGGACAGAGGCGATATGATTGAGACGTTTAAATAACTCCGTGGCATAAATGCAGAGGAGAGCCTCTTCTGATTGAAAGCAAGCTCTGCTACGAGGGAACATAGGATGAGGGTGAAAGGGGATAGACTCAGGAGTAATATGCAGAAATATTTCTTTATAGAAAGAGCGGTAGATGAGTGGAAGAGTCTCCCAGTAAAGGTGGTAGAGATCAGGACAGTATTTAATTTCAAAAAAGCATGGGACAAACACAGAGGCTCTCTAAAGGAAAAAAGAGGATTCTTGTACTGGGTGATATGGAAGGGCAGACTAGATAGGCCTTGTGGTGTTTTTCTGCCGTCATGTTTCTATGTTACATGTGGTTATGATCTAAACAGTTGTCATTATCAGTGAGCCTCCTAAGTAGCCTGACAGAAAACCTGCATTTCCACTCAAACTTAATTAATTACAGAACATCTAGCTTGCCAAACTGATCCAGCTGCTAGTCGATTCTATCATCACAGCCAGTCAAGACAATTTGGTCACAGGGATGCTTGTGTAACTGCCAGGACTTCCAAGATTTCATATATTCACCTATTCTGACAGGCCCAACATACATTGGCCAAGTACAGCTCTATGAATGCTTCAGTATATACCATTAAGACATGCTTTCTGCTCTTGCCACTCAGCAATTAATGATCTTCTGGGCTTATCCCAGGCCCTATATTAAGCTGCATTACTGCTTTAGCTGCTGCCACCACCCACTAGTTCCCCATTTTACACAGGTTTTTAGCTGGTAATATACATAAAAGACATGGAGAAATTTTCCTTACCATTAATTTCCTTTCCTGGAATCCTGCTAGACCAGTCCAGACAAACGGTTTGTGTTCCCCTTCCAGCAGATGTTGGAGACAGAGAAAGACTTTCAGAGCCCTGATTGGTTGAGCTCTGGCAGGTAGTGGCATACCCATAGGGGTCCTCCTCAGTATAGTCTGTATAGCCAATGGAATGTAACTAAGAAAAAGAAAAATCCGGCCAACAGGGCCCAAAAAAAAAAAAACTGCTTCAACTATATACACAAAGAAAATGCGCTGAAATGAGCCAACTCTCGGATATCCCTGTATGTTAAACTTCCTTTAGGACGTCCAAAGGATGGTCGGCTTACGGCACCAGTAAACTGCAATTGACAGCCGGGCGGGAACTGGACTGGTCTAGCAGGATTCCAGGAAAGGAAAATAACGGTAAGGAAAATTTCTCCTTCCATTTCATCCTGCTAGACCAGTCCAGACAAACGAGAAGTACCCAAGCTAATGACCTCCCGGGTGGGAAGAGAGAGCTGCAGAAAGCACCCCAGCTCCAAACCGACTGTCTTCACGCGCCTGGACATCCAGCCGGTAATGCCATACAAAAGTCGACAACGACGCCCAGGTTGCCGCTCGACAGATATCAATAGAAGCGACTTGCGAGCGTTCTGCCCAGGAAGCGGCCTGTGCACGGGTGGAGTGCGCTCGAATACCCGTAGACACCGGTCTACCCTGACCAATATAAGCTGCCTCAATGGCCTGATGGAGCCATCGGACAATAGTAGACTTAGAGGCCGCAAGGCCCTTTCGAGGCCCTGCAAACAGAACAAAGATGATCCGATGCTCGAAAAGAATTGGTAACCTTCAGATACCGACAAAGAATTCTCTTGAGGTCTAATGTTCTGAGGTCTTTATGCTGCCCTGCACACTGATCTTTTGAAAAGAACAGGAGAAACAGCGGCTGATTGAGGTGAAAGGACGTAAGAACCTTTGGCAAGAAGGAGGGAACCGCTTTAACCAAGACACCCTCTGACGAAAAAGAAAAATACGGATCCCGACAGGAAAGAGCTTGTAATTCGGAAATCCTATGAGCCGAAGTTATTGCTACCAAAAACACCGTCTTGAGCGTCAAGTCTCGAAAAGACGACTCTTTAATGGGCTCAAAAGGTCGAACCACAAGGGCTTTTAAAACCAAGGACAGATTCCAAGGGGGTACTACGGCCCGTAAGGGCGGACGTAACACCTTTACTCCCTTGAGAAAATGAGACACGTCGGAATGCGACGCTAACGAACAGCCACGCACCGGGCCCCAGAGGCAGGTTAAGGTGGATACCTGAACTCGCAGCATTCCAAGGGATAAGCCCTTCTGCAACCCCTCCTGCAGAAATGCGAGGATATCCGAAACCACTGTACGCCAGGGGAAAGCTTATGATTCGAACACCAGGACTCGAAAATGCGCCACACCCGAGCATATGCCATGGACGTCGAGGACTGAAGAGCCTGGAGGAGCATAGACACCACTTCACCTGAGTAGCCTGTAGCAAGGTCATCTATCCTGAGTATGGGGGAGGTGAGAAACGTAAAGAATTCACCCTAGTAAAGGGTCCCCTTTTAGGAGTGGAGGGTGAGAAAGCCACAGCCACACCTAAGAACAAGGAAAACCCCAGCTGGAACAGGTTTCATGCAGTGTCTAATAGAGAAAGAGGGAGAGATTACGGGCACGAGGTCCAAAACCCTTACTTCAACAAGTTCCCTGATTACTCAAATACCAGAAGGCAGGGGGATTGCCAACACCTGGGAAGGAAGTAGGTGGGGCTTATGCTAGAGTATACAGACAGAGAGAAAGGAAGGGAGACCAGAGAAGAGAAGGAGGTAGAGAAGGTGCTGACTCATGCAGAAGAGCCGAGCTACCAGGAGCTGAGAGGGCTGAACTCCCTGCAACAGGTTGGCAGCAGAGCTTGGAACCAGGAAGTGGAAAAGCTCTCAGAGCACCGGAGAGGTTGTCAGCTGAGCAGTCTGTCAGAGTGTGTGAGTCAGAACCTATGCAGCTGGGAGAGCCAGTGGCAGAGTTGAGGGAAGAAGACATCCTTATAGATTGCTCTCTGTGCCAAGCTTTAGACATGAAGTCTTGAGGAAAAGCCAGCCCTGAAAGAATTATCCTCCTTGAAAAGGTAACCATAAGAAACAGGCAGTGTGGTGGTAAATTCCCCATATGTTTTTAAAAGGGAAGTTTACTGAAGTATAAGGATACGCAGGAAGCTGTGATTCATGCTTGTTATCCACCTGTGGTTTGAACTGTGAAACGGCAAGCAGCCAATTTACCTGCTAGAAGAGTTTTTCTTTGCTCCTCTGTTATGTGAAAAGCCTGTTGAGAGTTTTTGATGGCAGTCTGAATGTTTGCTTCTTGTTTTGAGGTCTGTTGTACCTGAAATGCAGCCTAGAAGGAATTGAGGCTGATAGAAGCCAAACTGCCATAGAAGGTTAAGCTTGTTTGGACTTTATGCTGTAATTAGTAAGGACTAAAAGGAAGGTGGCAGCCTTGCTATCAAAGGCTGTGCTTCTGAAAGTAAGAAGACTTTAAACAGCCATTTTTGGGTTCTTTTGTTTACTTTGCCAACCATCTGCTGTACCTTCAGCAAATCCTACAGAAATAATCCTGTATCTGGTACTTTGAATCTTTTTGTGCGAAATAAATTTTCTGTTATATGCCTTACCTCAGTGGCCTTAACTACAACTTTCTACCTGAAGCACAAACACATCTTAGCAGTACTACATTTCCCAGAAGACACCACAAGGAAATAGGCTGCTAAGGCTGATAGAAGAAGGTTCCTCCAATAACCACGCCCCTCTAAAACTAGAGGCGAGTGGTGAGGGCGTTGACAAACCTTTGCGAACTAGCATGCGGCATTCAAGAGCCAAGCCGTAAGCGAGTAAGGATCGACGTTTTCCATGAACACCGGACCCTGACGGAGGAGGGAGGACGACGCCACCAACGGCAGAGGGACTCCCTGAGACAAGCGGACCAGATCCGCGTACCACGGTCTTCGGGCCCAGTTTGGCGCTACCAGAACCACAGGACCCTTGTGATCCATGATGCGATGGAGAACTTTGCCAATCATGGCCCACGGAGGGAAAACGTATGGAGGGAAAACGTATAGAAGGACGTGATTCGGCATCTATCCCGTTGGACCTGTGTTCCCTCCAGCGACTGAAAAAAACTGGTACCTTGGCATTTGCTGCTGAGGCCATGAGGTCCATTGCAGGCAACCCCAATCTGTGCACTATGTCCTGAAAGGCCTCTGGAACAAGCTCCCATTCTCCAGGATCGAGAGTGTGTCGACTGAGAAAGTCGGCCGTGACGTTGCTGATTCCCGCGATATACTGCGCCGAGATGGCTAGTAAGTGTTTTTCCGCCCATGGAAGCAGAAGATTCATCTCTCTTGTTACTCCTGGACACTTTGTGCCTCCTTGGCGATTGAGATAGGACACTGTGGTTGCATTGTCGGAGAGGATGCGAACAGCCTGACCCTTGAGAACGTGTAGAAAGCACCGCAAGGCGAGGCGAACTGCTCAAGCTTCTAGTTGATTGATCAACCAACTTGCTTCGTGAGGCATCCAGGTACCCTGCGCTGTGTGAGTCAGGCAGTGAGCCCCCCCCCCCCCCCCCGCCAGAAAGACTGGCGTCTATTGTCACTAGAATCCAGCGTGGACGCTCCAGAGGGACTCCTTGAAGGAGACTGCTCGCAGAGAGCCACCAACGAAGGCTGTTCCTAACTTCCAGCAGAAGCGGGAGACAGAGTTGGTAATTTTCTGATACCAGGGGGACCACCGCGAGAGAAGCACCTTCTGAAGACAACGCATATGAGCCCTTGCCCAGGGAACTAGATCGATGGTGGCCACCATCGTCCCCAGAACCTGCAGATAATCCCAAACCCGAGGGGAGGACTGAAGTAGGAACAGGCGAAGTTGAGCTGACAACTTGAGAAATCAGTCCCTTGTCAAAAACACGCGACCCTGACAGGTGTTGAATCTCGCCCCAAGGAAGTCGATTTGCTGAGACGGTTGAAGACAACTTTTGGTGCGATTGATGACCCAGCCTAAATTCTCCAAGAAGGAAACGACCTTCGCTACCCTGCTGCAGGCCTCCGGAAGGGAATCCACTCAAATAAGCCAATCGTCTAGGTAGGGATGTACTCGAATGCCTTGCTTGCGCAGAACTGCGGCTACTACCACCATTACCTTTGAAAAGGTCCGTGGAGCGGATGCTAGGCCGAAGGGCATTGCCTGAAACTGAAAATGCTGCCCGAGAACCGCGAAGTGGAGGAAACGATGCTCCGGCCGAATGGGAATGTGAAAGTAAGCTTCTGCAAGATCTAGCGACGCGAGGAATTCTCCCTTGCGGACTGCCTGAATGACCGACCGGAGCGTCTCCATTCTGAAGTGAGGCACTTGAAGACTGCAGTTGACACCCTTGAGATCCAGGATTGGGTGAAAGGAACCATCTTTCTTGGGCACCACGAAATAGATGGAATAACGGCCTAGTCCCCTTTCTGGAGCTGGAACGGAACGAATGGCATTGAGCAGGAGGAGCCGTCGCAAGGTCACCTGAATGGCCAGCCTCTTCCCAGGCGCTCCCATCGGAGAGAGGAGGAAGGCGTCGGGAATAGGACGGCAGTAGTCGAGGGACAGACCACGGGAAACAACAATGAGAAGCCATTGATCAGAGGTTATAGCGGCCCACTGACGAGAAAAGAAGGCCAAACGACCTCCCACTGGGGGGAGAATCTCAAGTGGGCTGCTCATCCCGTCAGCAGGAAGAACGCGCGGTCGCAGAGAACTTCCCTGTTCCTGAATAGGAGTCCCCGCCCTTCCGAGCACCTCGAAAGGACTGACCCCTTTGCCCAGCTTGGCTAGAGGGAAGTGAGGAGGCAGGTGGTTTGTAAGAACAAAATCTCCTTGAGTCGCGAGGTCTTGAAAAACGTCGAGAGCTCTGAGTATAGGAGCGAAAGGACCGCCATGGAGCGGGCTTCGGGCGATCTTCTGGCAGCCATTGCGGTTTAACCTCTCCAAGATCCTTTACCAACTTGTCGAGATCCTCTCCAAACAAAAACCTCCCCCTTAAAAGGAAGTTTCAAGAGCCATGTTTTGGAAGCAACGTCCGCCGTCCACTGTCGCTGCCATAACCACTTCCGTGCCACTGTAATGGATGCAATGGAACGAGCTGAAAGACGTAACAAATCATAAAGCGAATCCGCTAAGAAAGCTGTGGCGGATTCCAGACGTCCCAAGGCCGGATCATCTGGCAGACGCTGAATCCAGCGCAATAATGCTCGGGCCACTAAACTGCCACAAACAGTCGCCTGTAACGTCATAGTGGATGATGAAAAGGCTGTCTTTAAAAGATTTTCGACTTTGCGGTCTTGCTGATCTTTGAGTGCTGCGCCGTCTTCCACAGGGATGGTGGTATGTTTAGTCAAGCCCGATACCAAAGCATCCACCTTCGGATAGGACAGCCATCGGTCAATTTCCGTCGGAGGCCAAAGATATAGCTAACCGAGACGGCGTACCGCCTGGAGAGGAGAATCAGGCGTGTCCCACTCTCGAGAAACCATTTGCTGCAATTCCGCAGGGAAGGGAAAAGCCTTAGGTGGTCTACGTATGCCCTGCAAGATCGGTTCCGCTTGAGATTGCGGAAGAGCAGAGTTGGAGTCAGGCAGATCAGAGAGCCGCAGAGCCTCAGCAACCTGTTCTATCAAAGGAGCCAACTCCTCTTTCCAGAAAAGACGGATATCCTGCGAATCATCCGTTGTAGTGAAAGAAGAATCAGAAGGAGAATATTCACCATCTTCACGGTCTGAGTCAGTTAGGCTGTCTTCCGCAGAAAATCCAGCAACACCCGGAACCGCAGAGCCGTCAGATAACTTACTAGGAACCTTTTTGAAAGGACACCCTGCCTTGCGGTCTGACCCCTTATGGGTCCGCTTACGATGTAAAACTGCCAATGTATCCTTTTCTGAGGCTAGCACCAACATAGGACCCCCAGCCGAGGAGTCCGTCTGCCAGAGAGTCCATGCTTGGCAAAATAGCGCCAAAAACTGAGCCTCTGAAGGCACTGTCAGATTCCTGTCATAAGGACATGGGCTGTGGAGTTAAAACAGGGTGCAGCCTGAGGAGGCAAACCATGCAGGGCGTCAAGGGCTGAGCCTGGTGGACTCGGAGGAGCATCCAGGGACGTGCCCGCCAATGAAGGGCCTCGAGAAGATTCCCCGGGATGGGAAAGGCAGCAGAACACATCTTGTCAGCCAAATCCTTCTGCTTTTTATTACAGCCCAGGCAGCGTTGCCCCGAGGAAGGCATGACCGTGCCTTTTTTTTTTTTTACTATGAAACTGAGTTATAGAGGCCCTTCAGAAGCCCACAAGCCTGAGGCAAGAAGAACAGAAGGGCAGAGCAGGAAGGCAGAATGCTGCGCTATCGCAAATGGCTGTCGGGAACGAGACCGTGCGTTCGCGAAAATGGCCGCCGGCTCAAAAAGCACGCAAAGGTGAAAACACAGCTGAGATCTTCAAAGACGTAAAATAATAAAAATATCTAACAGCCGATGACCTGCGCTAGCCTGGAAGACAGTCAGGAAGCGCCCGCAGGTTTAAAACGAGCCTGCAGCTCCTGTTCTTTTGGTAGAAGTACCCCGCACTGCTCAGCTGCTTATGAGGAGTTTAGAAGTCAGGAAAGCTGTCACTTACAGTTTAGACGACGCCGCCAGCCAGCATAGCACATCCTTATTAAGTCCCCCGAAGTTAGACGATCTCCATACAGCCTGCTAACCCTCTTGGTTAGGGCTGAGGTCCTTCGGTGGACGGAGCTGCACTGATCTCTGGTCAGGAGCTCATCTCAGGAAAGCCCGATCTGACTCTTACTGGGAAAACCCAGAGCAACACCTCATGTGAAGTCTGGGTACATCCAGGGGCAACAAACCCAGAAAAATTAAGGGAATACCTAAATAGAAATAAAAGAAATAAAAGTGAGGAGAGATAGCCCACAACACCATTCCATCTGCTGGAGACAGAGAAATACTGAGGACCACCCCTATGGGTATGCCACTACCTGCCAGAGCTCAACCAATCAGGGCTCTGAAAATCTCTCTCTGTCTCCAACATCTGTTGGAAGGGGAACACAACCCGTCTGTCTGGACTGGTCTAGCAGGATGAAATGGAAATTCCTCCTAGCATACAAAAATAATCATATCAGCATTGTACACCCACAAAACATGAGGAGCAATACTTACATGATGATGCATCTGACAAAATGGGCTCACCCTTGAAAGCTCTTGCCTCAAACTAATTAGTCTAGAAGGTGCCGCCAGCCTGTCATAGTTATATGATACTTACCCAAGTCATGGCAAAGTCCAGCTATCTGAACACAAAGGATATCTCGTTGGTTAATCTGCAGTTCAGGCTGTCTTTCATGCAGTGTTCGGACAAGACATCCTGCCAAATGCCCAACACTGAAAAAAGAACATGCAAACCTCTTTAGATCTTGAATACCTGGAACAGTAGCTCTCAACTCAGTCCTTGAGAACCACTGACCTAGAACACAGAAATAGTTAAAATTGACGAAACAGTATGGCTTTATATTACAGCTTATGAAATACCCTAGAGTGGGTAACAATTTTAAAAAGCTTGAAGAAAATGACCAGGTACAGCGTAGTTACTCACCTGTAACAGGTGATCTCTGGGAACAGCAGGAATAAGTCTTCACATATGGGTATCATTGGTACCGATGGAGCCCGCACAGGAACGCTCCCCAGCGTCCAATAGGAACGCTTTTGGGAGCGTGCATCTACGCATGCGCGCTGCCTTCCCGCCTATCTACCTCCCTTTCTTCAGTTGAGTTTAAAGCTGAGACTGAAGGAGAGAAGTAGATAAAAATAGAGAAAGAGAGAGAGAGAGACAACTCCTAGGGGAGGCGGGTGGGTTGTGAAGACTTATTCCTGCTATTCCCGGAGATCACCTGTTACAGGTGAGTAACTACGCTATCTCCAAGAACAAGCAGGAATGAGTCTTCGCATATGGGGAAGACCCAGCATGTAGCAAATCTATGTAGATGGACCATGCTTCCCCCAGGGACCACAGGCATCCAAATGGATGGAGGGCAGGAGTTGAACTATGAGTGGAAAAGGTGTTGTAGAACAGCTTGACCAAACAAGACATTCCGGCGGGAGTCCTTGTCCAGACAATAATGGGCAGTGAAAGTATGTACTGAGGCCCAAGTTGCTGCTTTGCAGATTTCATCAATAGCCACAGAACGAAGGTTAGCTGTTGAGGCTGCCATGGCTCTGACATTATGAGCTGTGACATGGCCTTCAAGAGGTATTCCTTTACTTTGATATGTATAGGAGATACAATCTGCAATCCATTTAGAGAGGGTTCTTTTAGTGACAGGAAGTCCTAAATGGCTAGAGTCAAAAGCCACAAAAAGCTGAGAAGACTTTCTGTGAGGCTGGGTCCTTTGGAGATAAAAAAGCTAGAGCTCTTTTACAGTCCAAAGTATGAAGTTTTCTTTCCACAGAGGAGGAATGAGGCCTAGGAAAGAAAACGGGAAGATAAACTGACTGGTTTAGATGAAAAGGCGAAACCACCTTTGGAAGAAAATGAGGATGGGTCCTAAAAACCACCTTATCATGATGAAACCTTGTATAAGGCAGATCAGCCATTAAAGCCTGAAGTTCACTAATGCGTCTGGCAGAAGTGATGGCAATCAGGAAAACAACTTTCCATGAAAGAAACTTTAGATCCGAAGTAGCCAAAGGCTCGAAAGGTGGCTCCATGAGCACAACTAGAACAAGGTTAAGATCCCATGCCACCGGAGGTGGTTTAATGGGAGGTTTTGTTAGAAGAAGTCCTCTCATAAATCTAGAAATAAGTGGATGAGAGGAAATTGGTTGTCCATCTAAGAGTTTATGAGACACAGCAATAGCACTAACATGGACTCTAACAGAATTGGTCTGAAGACCAGAAGCCGACAAATGAAGGAGATACTCTAGAAGAGAGTCTACTGGTACCAAAGAGGGATTAAGTCCTCTCTGATTACACCAGGAAGAAAACCTTTTCCACTTAAAAGCGTAAGAACGTCTTGTGGAAGGTTTCCTGGAGGCCAGAAGAATGTCCTTCACCTGGTGAGACAGGTCTAGATCTTGAAAGTCTAGACCTTGAGTAACCAGGCCTTGAGATGTAGGGACTGGGGAGCAGTAGGGATCCGTTGTCCTGGGACAGAAGATCTGGAGCACTCCCTAACTCCAGTGGGGTGGCTTGAGAGAGTTGCAAGCGAAGAGGATACCATGTTTGCCTCGGCCAGGAAGGCGCTATGAGTATCATGCGTCCCTTGTCCCTCTGGAGTTTGAATAAGGTTTTGGGGATTAGAGGGATTGGCGGAAATGCATATAGGTAATCCTGACCCCAGTGAAGCAGGAATGCATCCCTGGCTTGACAGTTCTGTGCTGGAAGTCTGGAACAAAACCGGGGAAGTTTGGCATTCTGTGGACTTGCAAAGAGGTCTATGTCTGGTGTTCCCCAGACACGAAAAACTCGAGCAAGATAAGAGTGGAGTGACCACTCATGTGGCAGGAGTACTCGACTGAGTCTGTCTGCCCAAACGTTTTGAATGCCTGGAAGATGGACTGTCCGCAGATGAATCCGATGCTCTCTGGCAAAGGCCCATAGTTGCAGAGCTTCGTTGCATAGATGCAGAGAGCCTGTTCTGCCTTGTTTGTTGAGGTAAAACATCGCTACTTGATTGTCTGTTTGCACCAGAACTGTTTTGTTTACGAGCTGGGTGCAAAAGACTCGAATAGCATTGGAGATGGCTCTGAGTTCTAGGAGGTTTATATGAAGAGCAGCCTCCTGTGAAGACCAAAGGCCCTGCGTTGATAGACTGTCCAAGTGGGCTCCCCAACCCATCTTGGAGGCATCTGTTGTGAGGATAGCCTGAGGTTGTGGCTGCTGGAAAGGAGCGCCTATTAAAACGTTTTCCAGAGACTGCCACCAACGGAGAGACAGAATCAGGCGTGTGGTAACCCTGATCTTGTCTGAAGGCCTCCTGAGGCCTGGGACCACTGAGAAGCTAAGGTCCACTGGGCCGCTCGCATATGAAGACAAGCATAAGGTATTACATGGACGGTCGATGCCATGTGACCTAGTAGGCGAAGCATCTGATGAGCAGTGAGGAAGGTCTGCAGCGCTGCTTGAGATGCTAGCTCGATGATTCGCAGACAGCGCGGTTGGGGTAGGAAAGCCCTTGCAAGCTGTGTGTCCAAGCGAGCACCTATAAACTCGAGGGTCTGAGATGGGGCGAGCTGAGACTTTGGAAGATTTATGACCAATCCCAAATAATGGAGTATTTATTTTGCTCGTAACAGGGCCTGATGACTGTGCTTGGATGAGCCAATCGTCCAAGTAAGGGAAGACAAAAATCCCCAGGTTCCTCATGAATGCTGCTATTACTGACATGCATTTTGTGAAGACCCTTGGAGCCGAGGCCAGCCCAAAGGGAAGGACTCTGTACTGGAAATGTCTTCCCTGGACCAGGAACCAAAGGAATTTCCTGTGATCTACATGAATAAGGATATGCATGTAGGCGTCTTTTAAATCTAGAGAACATAGCCAATCTTGCCTGTGAAGGTATGGCAGAAGAGAGCCGAGGGAAAGCATTCTGAACTTCTCTCGGACTAGAAATTTGTTCAGCTCTCAGATTCAGGATTGGTCTTAAACCCCCTGTCTTTTTTGGAATGAGAAAGTAGAGGGAATAAAACCCTGTACCTTGTTGGCATAAAGGAACCTCTTCTATAGCTCCTTGAGCTAGAAGAATAGAGCCCTCTTGTAGCAAGAGGTCTATGCCTATAGCCACCACCCGCTCCCTAACCTTGAGGGTTTGAGGTGGGGTGGGCCTTGAGGTTAAGTTGTAGTTGTGAAGGTCGAATGACGAGGCAGGCATAAAGAATATTTTTTTACATAAGGATTTATTTCTCCCGCTCCTTGGTGGAATGGAACAGGCGTAAAGGAATATATTTTGTAGCCAAAACAAGAACAAAAGGAAAACAGGCTTTTTCCAATACTGTGTTCAAAACTGTCCTTCAACACAGGAGTTCACATTCCTTCATGTGCCCTCTACTTGAAATCACTTAAACAAAGAGCAAACAATAATGTTCATGCACTGTAACCAAGTTATGCTTCAGCTTATTCTTATCTCTTCATAAGCTCTTCAGGTAAGGAACTTAAACAGCATACATTTCAGCATATCATAGCGAATGACCACACAAGCTTTGCTTGACTATTCTTTGTCTATGAGACAGGTTGAGCAGTCCATTGGTTGATTCAAATCCACCATTGGCAAGGGAAGAACCAATGGTACTGGTGCTTCTGAGCTCTGTACTGACTCAACTACTTTTTGTCCAGGAATAGTTCGTTTCTCTAGGAAATCTCTAAACTCTTTCAGGAGTGCTTCAGCCTGCTTGCTATATGGGCTAGGCGGGGAATTAGCTCCTTCCTGGGGTGAGTAATAGCTTGAGGGTTTTGCTTCAGGGAAACAAACAATGTCGTCTCTCATACTATGCTCATTCACTGCACTGGAGTTACCCTTCCCCCACTTGTCTCTGTCAGCAAGTGTTGGGTTAGTCAGTTCGATTGCACGTGAAGGGTTTCTAGACAGCCATTCAAACTTAGGACCTCCTAAATCCTCCCGGCATATATCTCTAGCATATAAATCTGCTATGTCCTTGTAGCTAGCCTGCTTGCTAACTCTGTCAGCAGTTTGGTGAGAAAAGCTGGGTTTATTTAAATGAACTTCTGGTTGCAGCCAACTGCCTTCATAAAACCTGGGCTTGCCCTGGGTTTTAAAATAAGCATTCACACAGTCTGGCTTCTCATAAAAGCTGTTATCAGAATTAAAGACACCCTGTACCTTGTGTTGAGGAATGCCTGAAAGTTCTTTAGCAGTCTGCCATTGTTTCCACGGGTCAGCTCTCTGTTCCAAAAGCATAGGCTCTATGCCTGGGTCTCTCAGTGCCTCACCCTTCTCTTGCTCCCAGAAGGTTCTTCCATGCACTGAGTCTCCCTGGTACCTGCTTCTTGGCTTTACAAGCATTCTTCTGGAATTGCAGCTGGGGAGCGTTTCTCCTTCAAAGTCAAAGGTTCTGGCATCCAAGGCTACTTCCTGCCTTCCAGGTAGCTTCCTTTGTCTTTGCTCTGCTCCGTCTCTAAAGCACACATCTGCTTCTTCTGTGTCTTGTCTTTCCTTCCTTCTCCTCGGTTTCTCTTTCCCTTTCTCGTTCCCGTTCTGTCTTCCTTCTTCCTGTTTAGCAAGCTGCCTCTGCTCTGGGGAACCCGCCTCCTGCTAGGGCATGCCCAATCAGCAACTCTGCTTCTCCCCTCCCCCGAGGTGAGCTGTGTTAGCTGATTAGCCATGTGCATCTTGTGCTGAGAAGGGAAAATCCTGCCTTTACCTGCAGTACCCGGACCTTCCACCGGGTCACTATCTGTTTCCATGGCTTCTGGCAATGCTACAGCGTCACATGCCTAGAGGTTGAGAGTTGAACTGTTTTACCAGTGTGGGTGGTGGTAAGCTGAGGAAACGAAGCTTGTACCCCAAACTCACTATGGACAAAGTCCAGGCCTCTGATGTGATTTGTTGCCATCTGTTGGCAAAGTGGCAAATACGGCCCAGAATGTTTAGAGGTTCTGGGCCTAACACAGGAAGAGGGAGTATGTTCTCTGGACAAAAGTCAAAAACCCTGAGGAGGCTGAGTCTGCTGAGCCGGTTGGGGTTTGGGTTTTCTTTGTCTTGTCTGTTGTTGCCCTTTCTGGGGAACATATGCCTGTTGGGTGGAAGATGGATAGAACTTTTTCTTCTTAGAGAAAAAGGTTTTCTTAAAGGTCTTTTTCTTAGCTGGGTTAGCAGAAATCTTTGACAATCTATTCAAAGTGGCATTATCAGTGTCCAACTGATTAGCCTTAGATTGCCAATCCTTGCCAAAAAGATTTTCTCCAGTGCAAGGAATATTTCCCAGCTTTTCCTGCACCCATTCCTCCAAGTCAGAAGCTTGGAGCCAGGCAATTCGTCGTGCTCCTATAGCTATAGCAGAAGTCCTGCTAATATATTCAAAAGTGTCAAAGGTAGCACAATTCATGAATTTAGAGACATTCTGAGAATGTTTCACTAGTGATAAATGGTCTGCTCCTTTATCATCTTGAAGGAAGGGGTTCAAAAGCTCTAAGTTTTTTGTAACCTCCTCAAGAAACATTCCCATGTATAAAATATAGGAACTAATCCTTGCTGAAAGCATGGAGGCCTGAAAACATCTACGCCCAAAAGCATCCAGTGTTCTAGATTCACGACCTGGAGGATTAAAAGAGTGTCTCTTTGTACTCTTAATGCGTCTCATGGAAGACTCCACCACCATAGAGTGGTGTGGTAGTTGAGTATTTTGAAAACCTGGACAAGGTGGCACTCTATACATAGTGTCAAGGCGTTTAGAATGTGGGGTTACTGTTAAAGGAGTTTCCCACATCCTTAACATTAGATCATGCAAGATCTGATGTATAGAAGCATAGCTGCTTCCTTTGGAGCCAAGGGGTATTGTAGAATTCTTAATTCTTCTGCCCTAGGCTCCTTTTCAGGAACCACTGTAATGGCAAGAGTCCTTGCCATATCATGCACAAAATCGAGAAAAGACATGTCCTCAGGAGGCGACATCCTACATTGAGAAGAAAGAGTTGAATCTTGTAAAAGTTCAGCTCTGGTACCGGTGGAGTCATCTGAGTCATCGGAATCGGAAGACTCAAAGGGAGGAAGCACCAGGTTCTCCTTCAAAAGTTTTCTTCGGTACCGCTCGAGGTCGGTACCGAAGCGAGTCAGTACTTGATCCCCCATGCTTGAGAGTGATTCCAAACTCGGCATCGGGGGAAGCAAGCCAGCCTGCCGAAGCAGGTACCGAGGGTACCGGCACCGGTACCGACAGCGATACCGGTGCCTGTGGAACGGTCTGCAGCGACTTTAGCGGTACTGAAGTAGCCAAAAGATTCGCTACACTACGTTCAATGGCAAGTAGTCTTTTATCCATTACCATTTCCGATGCCGGGATGTCGGTACAGACAGAAGCGGCCACAACCCCCAAGAATGGAACAGGAACGTCCATCGAGGCCGAAGTCTCGAGAACATCCTGGAACCCCGATAGTGCTTTGGAGCCCGAAGACTCCCACCGGGGCTGTTTTCCCGGTGCAGAATCCTCGAGGGCAACGCCAGAGGCATCTCAATACTTAGAGGGAGATCTACCTCTCGAGGACCGGCTTGATTTAGACCTATGTTTAGTTACCTGAGATCCCTGGGAAGAAGTAGAGGCCCTGGAAGACACTGATGCTACTGACATTGTGTCTGATGCAAACAGGGCACCGAGTTGATTTGCTCGATTCTGAAGACTTCTTTTAGTCAACTTTCTGCAGGAGACACACTCCGCTGGGCAATGGTCAGGACCTAAACATTTAAGACACCAGTCATGGGTGTCTGTGACAGAAATTGTGCTGGCACACTTCAAACATTTTTTGAAACCAGTAGTTGGTTTCTCCATGCTGAAAGAAGAGGCCTAGTGGCCAAAATGGCGCCAAGCAGTAAGCAGGGGAAAACCCCTGACTGAAAAAGCACAAGTTATGTGTTTTTTGTTTTTAAAGAAAGAAAGAAAAAACACCGGTGGTACCGGTGGGCGTCAAACGAAGGCAGGCGCGACCACAAAAAATAAGAAAGTAGAATTTTCTGCGGTGACAGGGTTCACATCCTGTCGGCTCTGCGGAAAACGAAGAACTGAAGAGAGGGAGATAGATAGGCGGGAAGGCAGCGCGCATGCGTGGATGCACGCTCCCAAAAGCGTTCCTATTGGACGCTGGACGCTGGGGAGCGTTCCCACGCGGGCTCCGTCGGTACCGACGATACCCATATGTGAAGACTCATTCCTGCTTGTTCCTGGAGATTAGCATATACTAGACTTATATATTGTCTTTCTCATGAGCTCAGACACTGATAGATTTCATTCAGAGCTCATACAACCTTATTAGCACTATTAGATGTTTGGAGAAAAGGGTCAAAGCAGTTGGGAATCAGACTAAGAAAAGATTTTTAAATTTTACTGCCCATCTAGAATCTCTGATGGTCAACTAGGCCATAAAAAAAAAATAAAAATCTGGCATTTAAGTGCCATCGAGTCAGCGCTGACTCCTACTGACCCATCTGCCTCTGGATTTTCTTGGCTATGTATCACCGGAAGTAGATTGCCAGGCCTTTTCTTCCGAGGGCCAGTGGGAATCAAAACCTTGATCTTCTGGGTACTAGGGCATTTGTTCTAACCACTAGGCTACTCCTCCACTCTAAATGCCAGATTACATTAAAGCTAAATTGTGGCAGGCTGATAAGAAAGACGGATATTAAAAAATGCATACTGAGCTTCATATGCATATTCTGTGTAAGCATGTTGTTGGAACAGGAACCTGCTGAACAGAAAGCCCCGTATTAACCTCATGCTGACGCTATGTAGGGTCTCTGTGCCTCCCTTTGCCCATTCTGCCAGCTTGAAAGGAAGCCGGTGAAGGACTGGCTCAGAGCTGCACAATCTTTAAGGGCACCCGAAGCCTCCCTCATTAACTCGCTCTTTGCCGTCACTGTACACAGCTGCAAGAGCATTTTTCTTTGCTCCCAAGGCTCTTGTCTTAAAAGCTGCAGGACTGCGGCAATTCTAAAGGTAAGTACAAGCATTTTCTGTTTCTTCCGAGAAACAGGAAATGCTTCTTACCATTTTTAGAAACGCCACAGTCCAGAAGCTTTTAAGGCAGTCCAACAGCGGAAACAAAGGAGACTGCTCCTGTGGCTATGGTACTAGGACTGGAAGGGAGCCGACACTGGGTGGGCTGGAATTCAAGGACCTGACACTTGGATAGTACTGGAATAAGAAGGGGACAGGGAGAAAATTAGAGATTTAAGTTGCAAAGGATGGGATAATTTTAATTTAATGTACCTTTCTTCTAATGTTATCTGTATAACCTTTGTTTATTGTAAACTGCCTAGACTACTAGATTGACAGTATATAAAACTAGCTAAATAAATAAACAAAAATAAATAATGAGGGATAGCACTGCAGGAATCGGGCATTAAGGAATGTGGGGGAAAACAAGGAAAGAATGGAGATTAGGGGACTTCAGTGAGGGGGAATGCAAAGAAAGAATTTGATAAATGTAGACGTGCACAATCAGAAAAAGTGAAAGCGTGGGAATGTGAACAGAGTGGGAGGCAGCGCAAGGAACCAGAAATGGGAGATGATGGGGACTCATGAGACTTATAGGAATCTGGAGAAGATAGCATCTAAAAATTGATAGATGACAAAGGGTGTGTGATGGAGGTAAAAAAAAGGGAAGAAAGGTTGGTGGTGAGAAACTAAGAATGAACTGGGGGCCAGGGAGGAATGAATGATAGGTAAACGGCTAGAGCTGGTGATAGGATCAGAGGCAGAGGATGGCAGATGAAGGCTGAGGGGATGAGAAAAGAGAGAAATAGTGAGGGGATGAGAAAAGAGAGAACTAGTGAGGGGATGAGAAAAGAGAGAACTAGGGAGTGGCTGAAAGGTAGACAAGATATAGGAAGGAGGTAAAGGAGAGAGAAAGGGCAATGGGAGCACTAGAGAGGGGGGTAAGAAAGCGTAGTTACTCACCTGTAACAGGTGATCTCCGGGAACAGCAGGAATAAGTCTTCACATATGGATACTGTCGACACCGACAGAGCCAGCGCGGGAATGCTCCCCCGCATCCAAAAAGAAAGTTTTTGGGAGCATCCCACAGCGCATGCGTGCTGCCTTCCCGCACAACTACCTCTCTCACTTTGGATGAGTTGAAAGCTGAGACCAAAGGAGAGAAGTAGAAAAAAATAGAAAAAAAAAGAGAGAGAGACAACTCCTAGGGGAGGGTGGGTGGGTTGTGAAGACTTACTCCTGCTGTTCCCGGAGATCACCTATTGCAGGTGAGTAACTACGCTATCTCCAGGAACAAGAAGGAATGCAGTCTTCACATATGGGGACTCCCCAGCTGAAAGATGCCTAGGAATGAGCCCAGCATGTTGCGAATCTATGTGAGATGGCCCATGCTTCCTCCCAGGGACCTCAGGCATCCAAGGAGTGGATGGTGAGTAGGAGTTGAACTAAGAATGGAAAAGATGCTGTAGAACAGCTTGACCGAACAAGGCATCCTGTCCTGACAGGAGTCCTTGTCTAGACAATAGTGGGCAGTGAAAGTATGCACAGAAGCCCAAGTTGCTGCTTTGCAGATCTCATCAATAGCAACTGAACGAAGATTAGCTGTTGAGGCTGCCATGGCTCTGACATTATGAGCTGTGACATGGCCCTCAAGAGAGATTCCTTTACTTTGATAGGTAAAGGAAATGCAATCTGCAATCCACTTCAAGAGAGTTCTCTTAGTGACTGGAACTCCTAAATGACTAGAGTCAAAAGCCAGAAAAAGCTGAGAAGACTTTCTATATGGCCGAGTCCTCTGAAGATAAAAGGCTAGAGCCCGTTTACAATCTAAGGTATGGAGATTTCTTTCCGCGCTGGAGGCATGAGGCTTAGGAAAGAAGACTGGAAGATAAACTGATTGGTTTAAATGAAACGGTGACACCACTTTTGGCAGAAAATGAGGATGGGTCCTAAGAACCACCTTATCATGATGAAAGCTTGTATAAGGCAGATCAGCCATTAAAGCCTGAAGTTCACTAATGCGTCTGGCAGAAGTGATGGCAATCAGGAAAACAACTTTCCATGAAATAAACTTTAGTTCTGAAGTAAGTAACTGAAGGTTCAAAGGGTGGCTTCATGAGTTGACCCAGAACAAGATTAAGATCCCATGCCACCGGAGGTGGCTTGATGGGAGGTTTTGTTAAAAGGAGGCCTCTCATAAATCTTGAAATAAGTGGATAAGAGGAAATTGGTTATCCATCGAAGGGTTTTATGAGATGCAGCAATAGCACTAAGATGGACTCTAACAAAATTGGTCTTGAGACCAGAAGCTGATAAGTGAAGGAGATACTCCAGTAGGGGATTTAGGGGATTAAGTGGGGATTAAGCCCTTTTTGGGAACACAGATTGAGAACCTCTTCCACTTAAAAGCGTAGACACGCCTTGTGGAAGGGTTTTCTGGAAGCCAGAAGAATATTTTTCACTTGTTGTGAAAGGCCTAGCTCTTCAAATTCTAGGCCTTGATAAACCATGCCCTAAGATGTAGGGACTGGGGATTGGGGTGCAGTAAAGATCCGTTGTCCTGGGACAGAAGATACGGAGCACTCCCCAACTCCAGAGGAGTGGCTCGAGAGACACACAAGAGAAGAGGATACCACGTTTGCCTTGGCCAACAGGGAGCTATGAGTATCATGCGTCCTCTATCTCTCTGGAGTTTGAATAAGGTCTTGGGAATTAGGGGGATTGGTGGGAAGGCATAGAGAAAGTCCTGGCCCCAGTGGAGCAGGAATGCATCCCTTGCCTGACAATTTTGAACTGGAAGTCTGGAACAGAACCGGGGAAGTTTGGCATTCTGTGGACTTGCAAAGAGGTCTATGTCTGGAGTTCCCCAGACTTGAAATACTTGAGCAAGTTGATATGAATGGAGGGACCACTCATGTGGCAACAGGACTCGACTGAGTCTGCCCAAACGTTTTGAATGCCTGGAAGGTATACTGCCAACAAATGAATCTGATGCTCTCTGGCAAAGGCCCATAGTTGCAAAGCTTCATTGCATAATTGCAGAGAGCCTGTTCCGCCTTGCTTGTTTAGGTAAAACATAGCCACTTGATTGTAGGTTTACACCAGAACTGTTTTGTTTCTGAGATGGATGCAAAAGACTCGAATAGCAATGGAAATGGCCATTAGTTCTAGGAGGTTTATTTGAAGAGAAGCCTCCTGTGGGGTCCAGAAACCATGGGTAGATAGATCGCCCAATTGGGCCCCCAACCCAACTTGGATGCATCTGTCATCAGGACAGCCTGACGTAGCGGCTGCTGAAAAGGAGAGCTTACTATAAGGTTTTCCAGAGATTGCCACCAATGCAGAGACGCAATCAGATTTTGTCTGTTAGGCATCCTGAGGACTGGGACCATTGGGAAGCTAAGATCCACTGGGCCGCTCGCATGTGAAGGCGTGCATAAGGAATCACATGGAATGTAGATGTCATTGTCCTAGAAGTCGAAGCATCTGTCGGGCAGTGAGGAAGGTTTGTAGCAATGCTTTGAGATACTAGTTCGATGATGCGCAGACAGCATGGCTGAGGCAGAAAAGCCCTTGACTGCTGTGTCTCCAAGCGAGCCCCTATAAACTCGAGGAATTGAGATGGGGTGAGCTGGGACTTTGGAAGGTTTATGACCCATCCCAAATACTGAAGTATTTGCTTCGCTCGAGAAAGAGCATGACTTGCCTCTAGAGCTGACGGTGCTCGAATGAGCCAATCGTCTAAGTAAGGGAAGACAAAAATTCCTAGAGTCCTCTCATGAATGCTGCCACTACTGCCATGCATTTTGTGAAGACCCTTGGAGCAGAGGCCAGTCCGAAAGGAAGGACTCTGTATTGAAAATGTCTTCTCTTGACTAGGAATCAAAGGAATTTTCTGTGATCTGCATGAATAAGGATATGTATGTAGGCATCCCTTAAATCTAGCAAACATAGCCAATCTTGCCCGTGAAGGTATGGCAGAGGCGTGCCGAGGGAGATCTTGAATTTTTCTCAGACTAAATATTTGTTCAGTTCTCTGAGGTCCAGGATTGGTCTTAGTCCTCCTGACTTCCTTGGAATGAGAAAATAGGGGGAATAGAATCCTGTGCCCTGCTGGGACATTGGAACCTCTTCTATTGCTCCTTGAGCCAGAAGAGTGGTAACCTCTTGCCACAACAGGTCTGTGACCGGTGGTTGAGAGTTGAACTATTTTATTAGCGTGGATGGGGGAAAGCTGAGGAAATGAAGCTTGTATCCCAGACTTACGATGGATAGAGTCCAGTTTTCTGAAGTGATTTGCCACCATCTTTTGGCAAAATGGCAGATACGGTCTGGAATATTTAAAGGCTCTGGGCTTAGAACGGGAAGAATGACTAAGTTCTCTAGACAACAGTCAAAGACCCTGAGGAGGCTGGGTCTGCTGAGCTCTCTGAGCTTGTAGCTTTCTCTGTCTAGTTTGTTGTTGCCCCTTTTGGGGAACATGTCCTTGCTGGGTGGAAGATGGATAGAATTTTTTCTTTTTAGAGAAAAAAGGTTTCTTGAAAACCTTTTTCTTGGCTGGGTTAGCTGTAGCCTTTGACAGACCGTTTAAAGTTGTATTGTCAACGTCAATTTCATTAGCTTTGGTTTGCCAATCCTTGCCAAAGAGATTTTCTCCTGGTCAAGGAATGTTTCCCAGCTTGTCTTGCACCCGTTCCTTCAAGTCTGAAGCTTGGAGCCAGGCAATATGACGTGCTCCTATGGATATAGCAGAGGTTCTGCTAATACATTCAAAACAGTCAAAGGTAGCACAATTCATGAACTTAGAGACATTTTGAGCATGTTTGACTAAAGTCAAATGATCTGTACGTTTATCCTCCTGAATAAAAGGGTTCAAAAGCTCCCAGTCTTTTGTAACCTCTTCAAGAAACATTCCCATGTATAATATATAGGAACTGATTCTTGCTGATAGCATGGAGGACTGAAAGCATCGACGACCAAAGGCATCCAGTGTTCTAGACTCACGACCTGGTGGATTAGAAGAGTGTCTTTTAGCACTCTTAAGGCACAAGAGAGCAGGGCCCCTGCAGACAATGGTAGAGTACACAACGAGCAGAAGCAAATGATGACCCAGTGGCTTTAACTGGCTTAAATTTACTTTATTGAAGGTCCCCGACGCGTTTCGGCTTACGCCTTTCTCAAGGGGAGAGATGTGAAACGTGCACCGAAGTGCCGTTTAAAACGGAGAGACACTGCGGTCTTTAGTGAGGTTGTAATGTGCCACTGTGTTTACTGCACGATCAGTGTTAACCTTTCTAAGGGAAACTTGTGGAGTTGTCAGTAGCAGGATGTGCTGACGGCAAAAAAGCTATGCAAGGCGCGTTCTTCTAAATCCATTTAGAAGAACGCGCCTTGCATAGCTTTTTTGCCGTCAGCACATCCTGCTACTGATAACTCCACAAGTTTCCCTTAGAAAGGTTAACACTGATCGTGCAGTCAACACAGTGGCACATTACAACCTCACTAAAGACCGCAGTGTCTCTCCGTTTTAAACGGTACGTCGGTGCACGTTTCACATCTCTCCCCTTGAGAAAGGCGTAAGCCGAAACGCGTCGGGGACCTTCAATAAAGTAAATTTAAGCCAGTTAAAGCCACTGGGTCATCATTTGCTTCTGCTTTTAGCACTCTTAATCCATCTCATGGCCGACTCTACTACCATAGAATGATGTGGTAACTGAGTCTTTTGAAAACCTGGACAAGGAGTACACAATACACAGTGTCGAGACGTCTGGAGTGTGGAGATACTGTTAAAGGAGCCTCCCACATTCTTAACATTAGATCATGTAAGATCTGGTATATAGGAAGCATAGCTGCTTCCTTTGGAGCTAAAGGATATTGAAGAATTCTTAACTCTTCTGCCCTAGGCTCCTTCTCCGGTACTACTGTAATGGCAAGAACCTTTACCATATCACGTACAAAATCATGAATGACATGTCCTCAGGAGGGGACATTCTGCGCTGAGGAGGAGGAGTTGAATCAGAAGAAGACGACTCATAGGGAGGAAGCACTGGGTTCTCCCGTAGTAGATGGCGTCAGTACCGCTCGATGTCGGTACCGAAACGAGTCGGTACCTGATCCCCCAGGCTAGAGAGAGATTCTAAGCTTGGCATCGGGGGAAGCATACCTGTCGAAGCAGGTGCTGAGGGTACCGGCACCGGTACCGGCACCATTGCCTGCGTAACAGTCTGCAGCGACTTTAGCGGTACCAAAGTAGCTAAAAAGTCGCTAGACTGCGTTCGATAGGGAGGAGCCTTTTGTCCATCGCTACTGCCGATGCCGGAGTGTCGGTACCGGTGGAAGCGGCCACAACCCCCGAGCATGGCACCAGTACTTCCGTCGAGGTAGAGGCCTCGGGAACATCCTGGAGCCCCGATAAAGCTTTGGAGCCCGAAGACTCCCGCCGGGGCTGTTTTGCTGGTAAAATGTCCGAGGGCAATGCCAGGGCATCTTGATGCTTAGAGGGAGATCTACCCTTCACGGACCGGCCAGTCTTAGAAGACTTATGTTTAGTTACCTGAGATACCTGGGAGGAAGTAGAAGCCCTGGAAGACATCGATGCTACAGACATTGTGTCTGATGCAAATAGGGCACCGAGTTGATTTGCTCGATTCTGAAGACTTCTCTTATTCAACTTCTTGCAGGAGAGACACTCCATTGGGCAATGGTCAGGACCTAAACAACATTTAAGACACCAGTCATGGGTGTCGGTAATAGAATTTGTACCGCCACATTTTGAACATTTTTTAAAACCAGTGGATGGTTTTTCCATGGTAAGGAAAAAGAGGACCTAATGCGCAAAATGGCACCAAGCACCAGAGCAGGGGAAAAACCCCTGAATAAACGTAACTAAAAGTCCTTTTTTTTGTTGTTTTTTTCTTTTAAAGAAGAAGAAAGAAAAACACCGGCGGTACCGGTAGGCGTCGAAGGAAGGCAGGCGCGACCACAAAAAACAAGAAATAAAAATAAGATTTTCTGCGGTGATAGGGTACACGTCCTGTCGACTCCACGGAAAATGAAGAACTGAAGTGAGAGAGGTAGCTGGGCGGGAAGGCAGTGTGCATGCACTGTGGGATGCTCCCAAAAGCTTTCCTTTTGGACGCTGGGAAGCGTTCCCGTGCAGGCTCCGTCGGTGTCGACGGTACCCATATGTGAAGACTACATTTCTGCTTGTTCCTGGAGACTGGGAGACAGAAGTCTGGTAGATAGACAAGAGGTAAAAGGTGCGAGACCAAGGAGTGGAGGGTGAAAGAAAACGAGAATGAGGCGTAAAATCCCACAATTAAAAGCCAAGTTACAAAACCATGCCTTATAAAGCTTACAAAAACTGAATTAATTCCACAGACTTAAGCATAAACATGAAGATGCTGCCTTCTTTGTTATCAATCACTTTCCACAGCAACTGTTCCTTGGCCTTCAAACATGTTCTGGTTACATCTCTCCTCAAAAACCTTCACTAGACCCTACCTGTCCTTCCTGTTTTCGGCCTCTCTCTCCCATCCCTCCCTTTTTCTTCAAAATTATTTGAACGAACTGTTCACTGCCATTGTCTTGATTTTCTTTCCTCACAAGCCTTTCTGGATCCACTGTAATCTGGCTTTCGTCCTCTACATTATACTGAAATAGCTCTTGCCAAAGTCTCCAGTGACTTGTTCTCACCAAATCCAAGGGTCTTTACTCGAGCCTAATCCTTTAGAAAGACTAGGGGACATGCAATGAAGCTACAGGGTAAGCTATTTAAGACTAATAAGAGAAAATATTTTTTCACTCAACGTGTAATCAAATTCTGGACTTTCTTATCGGAGGATGTAGTAAAAGCTGTTAATGTAGCTGGGTTTAAAAAAGGTTTGGACAAGTTCCTGGAGGAAAGGTCCATAAACCATTATTAAAAGGGACCGGGATTTCACTGCTTGACCCAATACAAGCATTGTGGAACCTGTGTCTTTTGGAGAAACTGCTAGGTACTTATGACCTAGATTGGCCACTGTTGGAAACAGGATACTGGGCTTGATGGACCTAGGTCTGACCCAGTATGGCATATCTTATGTTCTTGACCTTTCTGCTGCCTTTAACACTGTTGATCATCAACTTTCTCCTTGACTTTCGCTTGGACCCAGAGAGACCACAGTCTCCAATGTAAATATCAATGAATCAGACTTAAGTGCAACAAAGATGTTCTCATGTTGCTCTTCACGGCTCTGAAACTCTTTTTGTCATCTGAAAACAAAGATGACACATTGAGAGGGGGTTCATGGCTCAAGGCACTGCAAGCACCAATTATGAGTACCCACACCACATATGTTCTTGTCACACTGCCGACGCTACTTAAAGCTACTGCGGGTTTTATCCTGGGTAACTTTGCTGAAAACAAAAATAACTGAGCAAAATCAAAGTGACTATTGAAAAGCAGGCCTGACTGGGATGTCCTAAGTCCAAAAATGAGCAAGAACAGGCAGACTTGGAAGAAATAAGAACATTCAGAAAATGCTTGCAAACCCTAACTAAAAAAAAAAGCTAGAAGGAAAAAACAGTTTGCCAGAGGCACAACAGCGAGAAGTATTTAGAAGTTAATTAATTTCAAAAAGTTGAAGAAAAAGGCAGGAAACATCTGCTCAGTTCCATAGAAAAATGAAGGCTGAGATCTCATGCAATAGCGATAGTCAGAAAGCGCTGGATGCATGCATATTGTGCCTGTTAAAAGCTTCTAGGAATTCTTCTTTTTATTTATTTAGACCTTTTTATTTATTTAGACAGTTTTGTATACCGCCTTATCCTTCAATCAAAGCGGTCACAACACAATTGGGGGATACATTTAACACGCGGGGATATGAGACACATACACTAATACTTACAGGGAACATGGGCAATGGAGGGTTAAGTGGCTTGCCCAAGACCACAAGGAGCATCTGTGGGACTAGAAACCCCAGTCCTTCCGGCCCAAGGTTGCTATCCTCTAGTGGGATTTGAACCCCCGACCTTCCGGCCTGAAGTACCTTGCCCCAACCACTAGGCTACTCCTCCCTATGAAGCTGAAGAGACTTCTCTGCATGGGCTCCGTTGGTTGATCACCAGTCTGAAGATTTGTATCCTGATTGCCCTTAGAGAAAGCTTCTATTCAGATAAGGGCAATGGTAAGAGGTGAGCACAACAAACATTGTTTATCTCCAGCAGTACTCTCCTGCCATCTCTCAATTGCCCCACCTCCCCAATTGCCACCAACAGGATTGCCCCACCTCCCCAATTCTCACAACAGGATTAGTAGGCAGGATAAGTACTTCTGCATGTATTGCTTGTTGCCACAGCGCTAGATTTCATATAACTGAATAGCTCTTACCACAAGAACTGGTTGCATGGGCAACAGTAGATGTGTCTTAAGGGCTTCTCCTGCTGCTAGTCCTGCTAAAGCAGTGGTTCCCAACCTTTTCTATGCCCCACACACCTAGGAAATGTTTGATTAATGTTTGTACCCCCTACAAAAGTAATATCACATTTGAAGTCTAATTTCTCATTTTTGAACCACAAATTGAACCACATACAATACTGTGGATGAACAAATTGAACTGAAAAAATAAGCTTTTAACTCGGTGCATAAAATGCAAATATAAATTGAGCAATTAGATTCTAATTTATTCAGAAAAAATCAATCCCAATTGTGAACATAAAAAAAATCAATGAATTATTTGCTCCTGCTTATCATTCATGATTTTGTCAAAATGTGGAACTTTCTTGCTGACTGCAATCCGCAGGTCTGCCTGTGGATTCAGGCGATTCCTACATTTTGTCTTGATTGACAAAAGAGAACTGAATCCAGATTCACACAAGTATGTTGTTGCAAATGGAATGAGGACATGGAGTGCTTTTCCACCAAGTCTTGAGAACATAGACAGTGCTGCACACCAAAACTCCTCCAAAGTCTTGCTTTCAAATTCCATTTCAAGAGCTAGATTTGTCAGCAAATCAATAAAATCTTCCTTCAGCTCTTCATCATCTGACATTTTCTCCAAAATCCATTCTTCTGAAATCTTCAGGTCTACAACAGCAAAATATCCATCAAACAAGTCTGGCAGCATTTTCAAATGAGCCACAATTTCTTCACGCACAGTAGGAGTTATGGATCCAGCATCAACCATCATTTCTTCAAGTGAAGGAAAATTTGAGAAAATGCCTCTTTCCATTCTTCGATGTCAAAGACACAACTTTTCTTTGAAGGCATTCACCTTTTCACAAACCTTCAATATATTTACCCCTTTTCCTTGAAGAGAAATACTCTGGTCATTCATTATGAATGAAAATGTCAGTTAAGTAAGCGAGCATTTCAGCGAATTCCTGTGATTCCACTGCCCCAACTAGATCATATTTACACTTTCTCCAGGAACAAGCAGGAAGTCAATCCTCACATATGGGACTCCCTACCTATAGGCTACCGAGAACCCATAGCTGAAAAATGGCTCCTCTAGAAGAGCTGCAGCAGCTGTGATAGGAATTCAGCAGAGACGCAACACCCCTGGTAGCCTGACACCAGAGGGCCGGAGGGAAGGAGTTACCTAAACCTCAAATAAGTTACGGAGTACCGCCTGGCCGAAAGCACTGTCCCGTTGGGACTCCCTATCCAAGCAGTAATGGGCTGCAAACGTCTGGCCTGAAGACAAGGTGGCGGCCCGGCAGATGTCTGCCAGCAGAACAAAGCAGAAGTGAGCCACTGATGAGGCCGTAGCCCTGACACGGTGGGCCGCAACTCGACCCTGCAACGGGAGGTCGCCCTCCCTGTACGCCCAGGCAATGCAGTCTGCCACCCAGGTGGACAACGTGCGCTTGGAGACAGGTAGCCCCAGCTTACTGGGGTCATAAGAGACGAAGAGCTGAGTAGCCCTTCGATGTCCCCGCGTACGCTCCAGGTAAAAGGCTAACACCCTTTTACAATCCAGGGCATGCAGGACCGCCTCTGCCCGGCTAGCATGCGGTCGGGGAAAGAAGGTTGGAACAACCAACTCTTGGTTGAGGTGGAATGGAGAGACAACTTAGTAGTTCACTTACTCATCTAGCTGATGTGACTGCCACCAGGAAGAGCACCTTCCAGGAGAGGAAACGCAGATGGCAAGTGGACATCGGCTCGAAAGGTGGCCTAGTAAGCTGTTGCAAGACCACATTCAAATCCCACTCTGTTGCCAGAGGGCGAACCAGGGATTTTAGTAGAAGTAGACCTCTGAGGAATCTGGACACCAAGGGGTGAACCAAAAGAGGTTGTCCTTCCACTGGAGAGTGGTGTGCTGACAAAGCACTCAGGTGGACCCTGACAGAGTTAGACTTGAGACCTAATTCTGAGAGGTGAAGCAGGTACTGCAACACAACTGGTACAAGGCAAGAAAAAGGGTTTTCATTCTGCTGGGTACACCACACCTCAAACCTACGCCACTTGAAGGTATAGGTTTTCCTAGTGGACTGCCTCTATGAGGCCAGTAAAGCGTAGTTACTCACATGTAACAGGTGATCTCAGGGAATAGCAGTAATTTAGTCTTCACATATGGGTATCGTTGGTACCGATGGAGCCCAGGCGGGAACGCTCCCCAGTGTCCAATCGGAACGCTTTTGGGAGTATCCCACAGCACATGTGCGCTGCCTTCCCACCTCTGTACCTCTCTCACTTCAGTTGAGTTTATAGCTGAGACCAAAGGAGAGAAGTAGAGAAAGAGATAGAGACAGCATAGTTACTCACCTGTAACAGGTGATCTCCGGGAACAGCAGGAATTTAGTCTTCACATATGAGTATCGTCGGTACCGACGGAGCCTGCACGGGAACGCTCCCCAGCGTCCAATTAGAAAGCTTTTGGGAGCATCCCGCAACGCATGCGTGCTGCCTTCCCGCCTTTCCCAACTGCCTCTCTCCAGTTGAGTTTTAAAGCTGAGACAAAGAGAGAGAGAGGGAAAGAAAAGAAAAGAGACAGAGAGATACAACTCCTAGGGGAGGTGGGTGGGTTGTGAAGACTAAACTCTTGCTGTTCCTGGAGATCACTTGTTACAGGTGAGTAACTATGCTATCTCCAGGAACAAGCAGGAATGTAGTCTTCACATATGGGGACTCCCTAGCTACAGATGCCAGGGAGAGACCCCAGAAGTTGTGTGCCCCTGTGAAAGGACTCCACTTCCCCCCATGGATCTCTGGCATCCTACCAGGGATGGTGGGTAGGAGTTGATTAAGTATGGAACAGGTGTTGTAGAACAGCCTGACCAAAGAAGGCATCCCGGCGGGAGTCCTTGTCTAAGCAATAATGGGCTGTGAAGGAATGAACCGCGGCCCAAGTAGCTGCTCGACAGATGTCGTCGATAGACACAGAGTGTAGATGGGCCATTGAGGCTGCCATGGCTCTCACATTGTGAGCTGTGACATGGGTGCTAAGTTTAGCAGCTCGGTTTTGCCGGCCCCTTTTCGACATCATCCCACAGGCAACACACTCCGAGATGGAGTGGCCAAGACCTAAACATTTGAGGCACCACTCATGGGTGTCAGTGATGGAGATGGAACCGCCACACTAGGAACATTTTTTAAAACCCGAACCGGGTTTTTCCATTGTTGAGGAAAAAAATTGGGCCTAGAGCCCAAAATGGCACGTGGCACCCAAAAAAAGAAAAGAGCTGGAAACTCCAGCAAGAGATTATTTTTTCTTTTTTTTTTCTTTTTAGAAGAACGAACGAACCAGCGGTACCGGTATAGCGTCAAAGGAAGGCAGACGCTACCAGAAAAAAGAAAAAAAAGAGTGGGATCATTTCTGCGGTGACAGGAAAAACGACCTGCTGGCTCCGTGGAAAACGAAGAACTGGAGAGAGGCAGTTGGGAAAGGCGGGAATGCAGCACGCAGGTGTTGTGGGATGCTCCCAAAAGCTTTCTAATTGGATGCTGGGGAGCGTTCCCACGCAGGATCCGTCGGTACCGACGATACCCATATGTGAAGACTACATTCCTGCTTGTTCCTGGAGATAACTCCTAGGGGAGGTGGGTGGGTTGTGAAGACTAAATTCCTGCTGTTCCCGGAGATCACCTGTTACAGGTGAGTAACTACACTATCTCCAGGAACAAGCAGGAATGTAGTCTTCACATATGGGGGGACTCCCCAGCTGAAAGATGCCAAGGGGTGACCCCAGCAAGCTGCGAACCTAGGTGAGATGGGTCATGTTTCCTCCCATGGACCTCTGGCATCCAAACTGTGAATGGTGGGTAGGAGTTGTATTAAGTATGGAAGAGATGCTGGAGAACAGCCTAGCCAAACGAGGCATCCCGACAGGAGTCCTTGTCTAAGTAGTAGTGGGCTGTGAAGGTGTGTACCGAAGCCCAAGTGGCTGCTTTGCAGATGTCATTAATAGACACAGAACGAAGGTTAGCCATTGAGGCTGCCATTGCTCTAACACTGTGAGCGTGACATGGCCTTCGAGAGAAAGTCTTTTACTCTGATATGTATAGGATATGCAATCTGCAATCCAGTTTGACAGAGTTCTTTTGAAAACCGGAAGTCCTAAATGACTAGAGTCAAAAGCCACAAAAAGTTGAGAAGATTTTCTATGTGGCTTAGTTCTTTGGAAATAAAAGGCTAAGGCTCTTTTACAATCCAATGAGTGAAGATTCCTTTCCGCACTGGAGGCATGAGGCCAAGGGAAGAATATAGGAAGATAAACCGAATGGTTTAAATGAAAAGGCGAAACCACCTTTGGCATAAAGTGAGGATGAGTCCTTAGGACTACTTTATCATGGTGGAACCTTGTATAAGGAGGGTCAGCTACTAACGCCTGTAGTTCACTAATGCGTCTTACAGAAGTGATGGCAATTAGGAAAATAACTTTCCATGAAAGAAACTTTAGGTCTGAAGTGGCTAAAGGTTCAAAGGGCTGTTTCATAAGCTGACCAAGAACAAGATTCAGATCCCATGCCACTGGTGGTGGTTTAATGGGAGGCTTTGTTAAGAGTAGGCCTCTCATAAATCTTGATACAAGTGGATAAGAGGAAATAGGTTGTCAATCGAAAGGTTTATGAAAAGCAGCAATAGCACTAAGATAGACTCTCACTGAATTGGTCTTCAGACCAAAAGTTGATAATTGTAGGAGATACTCTAGTAGCAACTCTACAGGTACTAAAAAGGGGTTAAGTCCCTTTTGTGAACTTCAGACAGAGAACCTTTTTCACTTAAAAGCGTAGGAACGTCTTGTGGAAGGTTTTCTGGAAGCCAGAAGAATATCCTGTTGAGAAAGGTTAATATCCTGGAATTCAAGGCTTTCAGTAACCAGGCCCTGAGATGTAGGGACTGGGGATTGGGATGCAGTAAGCATCCGTCCTCCTAAGACAGAAGATCTGGAGCATTCCCCAACTCCAGAGGAGTGGTTTGAGAGAGACGCAGAAGACAATACCACGTTTGTCGTGGCCAACGTGGAGCTACGAGTATCATATGACCTCTGTCTCTCTGAAGTTTGAATAAAGTTTTGGGAATGAGGGGAATGGGTGGGAAGGCACAGAGGAAGTCCTGTCCCCAGTGGAGTAGGAAAGCATCTCTTGCTTGACAGTTTTGAGCCGAAATTCTGGAACAGAATCTGGGAAGTATGGCATTCTGTGGACTTGCAAAGAGGTCTATATCTGGTGTTCCCCAGATTTGAAATACTCGAGCAAGCTGGTATGAGTGGAGGGACCAATCGTGTGCAAGCAGTATTCGACTCAGTCTGTCTGCCCATAGGTTTTGAATGCTCAGAAAGTATACCGCACACAGGTTAATTTGCAACTCTCTGTCGAAGGCCCATAGTTGCAAAGCTTCATTGCATAGCGACAGAGAGCCTGTTCTGCTTTGCTTGTTCACATAGACCATAGCTACCTGATTGTCGGTTTGGACCAGAACTGTCTTGTTGCTGAGGTGGGCCTGAAAGGCTTGAATAGCAATGAAGATGGCTCTGAACTCTAGGAGGTTTATGTGAAGGGAAACCTCCTGTGAAATCCAAAGACCCTGAGTGGAGAAATCGTGCAAGTGGTCCCCCAACCCATCTTGGACACATCTGTTGTTAGGGTGGCTTGATATAGAGGCTGCTGGAAAGGAGAGCCTACGGGGACATTTTCTAGGGATTGCCACCATTGTAGGGACGAAATCTGATCTTGTCCATTAGCAGACCCTCGAGGCCTGTGACCATTGAGAGGATAGGGTCCACTGGGCTGCTCGCAAGTGGAGGCGAGCATAGGGAACCACATGGACAGTGGATGCCATGTGTCCCAGAAATTGAAGCATCTCTCGAGCAGTAAGGAATACCTTCATAGGTGCTTCAGATGCTAGTTGTACTATACGTAGACAGCGTGGCTGTAGCAGGAAAGCCCTTGACTGCCGTGTGTCTAGACGAGCCCTTATGAATTCAAGAGATTGAGAGGGGGTGAGATGAGATTTTGGGAAGTTTATGGCCAGTCCCAAGTATTGAAGAATTCTCATTGCTCGAGAAAGAACGAAACTGGCCTCTGGAGCTCTCGATGCTCAAATGAGCCAATCGTCTAAGTAAGGGAAGACGAATATTCCCAGAGTCCTCATAAATGCTGCTACCACTGCCATGCATTTTGTAAAGACTCTTGGAGCAGAGGCCAGTCCGAAAGGAAGAACTCTGTACTGGAAGTGTCTTCCTTGGACCAGAAATCGAAGGAACTTTCTGTGATCTGAGTGGATGAGAATATGCGTGTACGCATCTCTTAGATCTAGAGAACATAGCCAGTCCTGACTTTGAAGATATGATAGAAGTGTCCCGAGGGAGATCATTTTGAACTTTTCTCGGAACAAGTATTTATTCAATTCTCTGAGGTCCTGTGTCCCCCTGTCTTCTTTGGAATAAGAAAATAGGGGGAGTAAAACCCCGTCCCCTGTTGGGGTATGGGTACTTCTTCGATTGCTCCTTGAGCGAGAAGTGATGTGACTTCCTGCCACAAGAGGTTGGTGGCAGGGGCCTGAGAATTGAACTGTTTTACTATTGTAGGTGGGGGCAAGTTGAGAAATTGAAGCTTGTACCTCAGTTGTACAATGGACAGAGTCCAATTTTCTGATGATATTTGTTGCCATCTTTTGACAAAATAGCATAGTCTTCCTGGAATGGTTAAGGGTTCTGGACCTCTCAGGGGCAGAATGACTAAGTTCTCTAAGTAAAAGTCAAAGACCCTGAGGGGGCTGGGTCTGTTGGGCCGGTTGAGCTCTTTGAGCTTGCGGCTTTCTTTGCTGTGTGTTCTGTTGTTGCCCCTTCTGGAGAACATGAAGCAGACAGTGGCTTTGATGGGTGTAAGATAGGTAAGGCTTCTTTTTCTTACTAAAAAAGGGTTTTTTAAAGATTTTCTTCTTTGCTGGGTTGGCTGTAGACTGATAGTCTCTTCAAAGTAGTATTTTCAGATTCAAGCTGAGTAGCCTTGTCCTGTCAGACCTTGCCAAAGAGATTTTCTCCTGTACAAGGAATGTTTCCCAGCTTTTCTTGCACCCAGTGTTCCAGTCTGATGCTTGAAGCCAAGCAGTACGATGTGCTCCTATGGATACAGCAGAGGTTCTGCTAATACATGCCAAGCAATCAAAGGTAGCACGCTTCATGAATTTAGACACATTCTGGGCATCCTTGACCAGAATAAGGTAGTCTGCTCTTTTTTCCTCTGAGACACAAGGGCTAATGAGCTCTAAGTCTTTTATGACTTCTTCCAGGAACATTCCCATATAAAGAATGTACGAACTGATCCTGGCTGATAGCATGGAGGATTGAAAGCCTCAATGCCCAAAGGCATCGGGTGTTCTGGATTCCCGGCCTGGAGGATTAGAAGAATGTGTTTTAGCACTCTTGAGTCTTCGCATGACCGATTCCACTACCATTGAATGGAGTGGCAACTGAGTTTTTTAAAACCCAAGACAACTTGGCACTCGGTACATAGTGTCAAGGCGTCGGGATATTCTTAGAGGAGTTTCCCACATTCTCAACATTAGATCATGTAAGATCTTGTGAATGGGAAGCATAGCTGCCTCCTTGGGAGCTATAGGGTATTGTAGAATTCTTAATTCTTCTGCCCTAGGTTCCTTTTCTGGAATCACAGTAATTGCAAGACCCTTTGCTAAATCACGTATGAAATCCTGGAAGGGCATATCTTCTGGAGGAGACGGAGTTGAATCCTCTAGTCTAGGAGGTTCGCTCTGGTGCGGTAGAATCGTCAAGAGTCATCAGAATCAGAAAATTCAAAGGCACTCTGCACCGGGTGCTCCCGTAACGCATGGTATCGGTACCCTCGAAATCGGTACCGAAATGTCTCGGCTCCTGATCCACGATACCCAAGGCACAGCATGGGGGGAAGCAGTCCTGTCGAAACAGATACCGATGTCGGTACCGGTACCTGTTGAACCATCTGTACCGGTCTTAGCGGTACCGAAGCTGCTAAGAGGGACGCTAGACTGCATTCAATAGCAAGGATTCTTTTATCCATCGCTCCTGCCGATGCCTGGGTGTCGGTACTGGTGGAAGCAGCTACGACCCCAGAACATGGAACCAGTAGTTCTGCAGAGGTGGAGGCCTCTGGAACATCCTGGAGCCCTGTTAATGCTTTGGGGCCCGAAGACACCCCGCCGGGGCTGTTTTGCTGGTGAAATATCCTCGAGGGCAACGTCAGTGGCATCTCGATATTTTGAAGGAGATTTACCCTTCAAGGACCGGCTAATCTTAGAAGACTTAAATTTAGTTACTTGAGATCCATGGGAGGAAGATGAAGCCTGTGATGAGGAAGCTTATCATAGCTCAGGAAGGAGCTATAGAAAAGGTGAAGTGACTCTGAACAAGCAACCTGTCAGTTCTGGTAGAAATAAGAAAACAGAATTTTGCCATAAAAGACTACCAGTCCCAGAATGCACCAGGTTTCCAACAGCCATTAGAGGAGCTGAAGTGGGGAAACGTGTGTTCAATCAGGAGGGCTATGAGGTAATCCCTAAGCACTCATCTCAAAGGGCAGGGCCTGATTCAGCACAGCTGCGCTGTGTTAGGGAGGAGCACTCATCTAAGCAGAATAAGAGTAGAGTTTATTCTACAGATGACCATCTTCATGATCACCTTGGATATCCAGAGAATTGTCCTCAGTATCCTGAGAATCAGCTTGAGTTTGATCATCAGTTTCATCTGAAGGATCAACAGAAGCAGAAGCCAAACCGGATGGACAGAGAGGGAAAGAGACCCTTTGGAAGAAGGAAGAGAAAAGCCTTTGAGAGGTCTAGAAGAGTCCAAAGCAGTACGTATACTGGGAGGTATTCCAAGGGCCAGCATACACCATTGGACGGGGAAAGCCAGAGGAATGGTGCTGCAGAGCTAGGAATCACCAGAGGCTACCTGTGAGGGAGACGGCTGCACATGGAAGGGACCCTAAGACCTGTGCCAGAAGGTATGTGATGAGAGATCCAGTGTCCAGGGATCTGGATTGGAAGGCTGGACATAAGGACTGGACTACATACTGGCCAGGCTATATAGAGAGGAACTCTAGCAGCAATGGAAGCTCAGGTATGAATACTGATCTATGCCCTAGCTATAACCTTGAAAGACAGCAGGGAAACAAGTATTCTCCTGAAAATGCTCCATTGAGAGATTCATCTGTGCCAATCCATGATATTGAACCCATGCTTGTTGAACAAGGGGGAATAATAGCAGATGAGGATCCTGTTTATATGGACTGCTCTCTATCTAAACTCCGTTGGTAACTTTCTGTTATAAAGTACAGCAACCATCACAAAGAAATACAAATTTGTTCTTTAATCTACTCAGAAAAGCTCCTGAAGCAGGATTTGACCCACACAGTGGAAGGCAAGCCAGCTAAGGGGTTTCAGCTGGATAACTGCTAGCAATTAAGCCTTACCTAATTGCTTGTGAGCTAGGAGAGAATCACTTCTGTATCTATGTGGGAAGTAATCAGAAGTTAACCTGAAAAGAACAGTTTGTTTCTTTCTTTGTGGCTTTTCATTTGTTGTTTTCCTGATTTTGACTTTGTTTTTCCAAGTTAACACTGAAAGCAAGTAACCTAATTTATGTGCTGCCAAGCATATCTGTGTTGGGAGAAATAACCCCATAAATAAATATCTTATTGGCTTTACCCAAGAGCACAACTAAATTATTGTCAGCAGCTGTGTCTGGTGTGAATGAACTACATTGCCCACAATACCTTGCAAATCATATAGATATATGCACTTGACAAGACTGTGAAGATTCTCACCCAGGCAACCGTCTGACAAGCCCTAGAAGACGTTGATGCAACTGACAGTGTCGGCGGCAAAAAGGGCACAGAGTTTTGCAACTCTACTCTGCAGGCCCCTTTTGGTCATCCTCGTGCAGGAGACACTCCGTTGGACAATGTTCAGGACCTAAACATTTTAGACACCAATCATGGGTGTCGGTGACGGAAATGGTACCGCCACACTTTGAGCATTTTTTTAAACCACTAGCTGGTTTCTCCATACCTGAAGAAAAATGGGCCTAGTGCCCAAAATGGCGCCAAGCACCAGAAACAGGGGAAGACCCCTGAATACATACACCACAAAAAATAAAGAAATAAAAGGAAATTTTCTGCGGTGACAGGGTACACGTCCTCTCGGCTCCGCAGAAAATGAAGAACTGAAGTGAGAGGTACAGAGGCGGGAAGGCAGCGCGCATGTGCTGTGGGATGCCCCCAAAAGCATTCGCATTGGACGCTGGGGAGCATTCCCACGCGGGCTCCATCGGTACCGACGATATCCATATGTGAAGACTACATTCCTGCTTTTTCCTGAAGATCACTTCTTCTACATTCTTAGTTAGGAGGAGGGGAGCCAGACTACCCTTTCAGCAGCCATGCCATCAGGTTGAGGGACCTGAGATTGGGACAGGAGGTCGAGCTGGGTCCCCAAAGGGAGTGGGGTTTCCACTGCCAGCTGAGGAAAAGCGGGAACCAAGGATGTCTTGGCCATCTGGGGGCTACCAGAATGACAGAGGCCTTGTCCCGAAGGATTCTGAATAGAGTTTGGGATACCAGAGGCATGGGAGGAAACGCATACAGGAGGCCCACGGACCAGGAGATTAGAACAGCATCTGCAGCCATCCTTTGGGGATGTGGCTGTCTGGAGCAAAAGTTGGGCAACTGATGATTCTGCGGACTGGCAAAGAGATCTATGGACGGATGTCCCCAGCAGTGGAAGATCTGCTGGGCTATTTCCGGATTCAGTTGCCACTCGTGAGGTTGAAGAATTCTGCTTAGCTTGTCTGCTAGGAAGTTCTCTTGACCTGGCAAGTAAACTGCTTTGAGAGACATACCCTGTCGGATTGCAAAGGAGCAGAGGTCCAGTGTCTCTTGGCACAGGATAGGGGACCCTGTTCCTCCCTGCTTGTTCACGTAGAACATAGCTACCTGATTGTCTCTCTGCACCAAGACAGACTGATGTGAGAGAACATGACCGAAGGTTCAAAGAGCTAAGCGAATCGCCCATAGCTCTAAGAGGTTAATTTGCTGCATCTTCTCTTGAGGAGACCACAACCCTTGTGTGCATGAGTCCTGGCAATGGGCTCCCCAACCCAGCAGGGATGCTTCTGTCGTCAGCACTCTTGTGTATGAGGGAGGCTGGAAAGGCACTCCCTCGAGTAGGCTGGATGGTTGAAGCCACCACGTAAATGACTTCAGCAGTCATTTGGACACTCTGATCCTGTCTCCGAGATGCCCTGTGGCTTGCATCCACTGATCTGGGAAGCACCACTGAGCTGTCCTCATGTGGAGACGGGCGTTTGGGGTCACACGAACCGTGGAGGCCATGTGCCCTAGCAGGCGCAGAAAGTGTCTCGCTGATATCTGAGACTTGTGGCTGACTTGGTGTACTAGCTCCAGAAGCCTCTGTGCCCTGTTTTCCGGCAGGTAAGCCCTCGTCTGGAGGGTGTCTAGCCTTGCACCTATGAACTTTAAGTTTTGAGAAGGGAGCAAAGTGGACTTTACTTGATTTATGACAAAGCCTAGATGCTGCAGTATGTTGATGGTGCAAGCAGTGGCCTGTTGAGCCTCCTGAGGCGACTGGACTCTGATGAGCCAGTCGTCCGGGTACGGGAAGATAAATTCTCTGGTTCCTGAGGAAGGCCGCCACTACCGCCAGACACATGGCAAACACTCTGGGGGAAGAGGCTAGGCTAAATGGAAGTACTCTATACTGAAAATGGTTTCCTCACACTACAAATAGGAGATATTGTCTGTGGTCTGGATGTACGAGGATGTGCGTGCAGGCATCCTTCAGGTCTAAGGAGCATAGCCAATCTCCCTGGTGGAGGTAAGGCAGCAATATTCCAAGGGAAAGCATCTTGAACTTTTCCCTTACCAGGAACTTGTTTAAGTTTCGCAGGTCGAGGATGGGTCCGAGGCCTCCTGTTCTCTTTGGTATCAGAAAATACTTGGAGTAAAGCCTTATCCCTCAGGCTATGGGGCACCGGCTCCACCACCTGATCCACTAGAAGACCGGCCAACTCCTGCAAGAGGAGGTTCCTGTGTAGAGGGGGGGTCTGAGGGGCTCTCCTGGAAAGTAGGAGGGAGGTATCTGGTCGAAGTGGAGCAAATAGCCCTTTTGGACTATTTGTAGGACCCAGGTATCTGTGGTGATTGCTGGCCACCTGTGGGCGTACAGGGTCAGCCTTCCTCCTCTGCAAGGCCTCACCCCTGGTTGGAGAGAGACTATGCTTTGGCAGTCAAAAACCCCCTCTCTGCTGGGTCGGAGCTGGGGCCTGGGGGTCTTCTGCTTACGCGGGCCATGCCCCTATCCTTTGGCCTGCTGCCCCTGTGGAGGAGCTTGGGAGCCTGGTGAGTGGGGTTAGTTGCAGTAAGCAGCACCTTTCCTCGGGAAAAAGGTTTTTTAACCCGAGCCCTTCTTTTCAGAAGGGGCAGAAGTCTTCTTGGAGAGTCTTGTCCGGGTCAAGTACTCGGACTCGATTTCAGCAGCCTTCTCAGTCATGGGTTTGCCAAAGAGGTTGTCACCCCAGCAAGGGACATCGACCAACTTGTCCTGAACCCATGGCTCAAGGTCCGATGACATTAGCCACGCCTGGCGGCGGGCACAGATGCCGGCTGCGGCTACCCAGGCCGAAGCCTCAAAACCATCATAGGCTGCTTGAGACAAACTTCAAGCACTCACGAATCCCTGTGGACAAGTTCTTGAAGCGCCTCAAGAGTTCCTCGGAGAGGCCAGCTGAGAACCCGGCAATCTCCTTTGCCAGGTCCCGCAAGTACATGCCCATGTACAGCTGGTATGTTTGGACCTGGCTTGACAGCATCGAGCCTTGGTAGCACTTTCAGCCGAGGGCGTCCAGGTTCCGGGCTTCCCTACCAGGGAGGCACCGAGGAGTGCGTTTTTTGGCTTTTGAGCCAGTGCATGGCCGATTCCACAACCAAGCAGTTGTGCGGCAGCTGTGCCTTTTGGAACCCAGGGCTATTTGGGACTCGATAGATAGAATCGACCCACTTGTTGAGAACTGGCATCGAGGCCGATGACCCCCACATGCGGAGCATCAGATGTTCGAACATCGGAGGAACCGGTACCGTAAGGGCTTCCCGAGGGGGAATGTCATACTGGAGGACTTTGAGCTCCTCGGCTCGAGGCTCCTCCTCGGTGTCCGCCGGGAATGCCAAAGCCTTGGCCATGTCCCTGACGAAGTCCGAGAACCGGGTATCCTCCGGGGGGGGGGGGGGGAACCTTCTCTGAGGCTCAGACCCCGGTGAATCTGATGGTACACACCAGGTCCGGTGAGTGTCCAGGGACTCTTCGTCTTCCGTTTCCCATGCCGAGTCCTCCGAGGAGGAATCGATGGGCTCCGGCTGTGAGGGCTTCAGTCTCGACCTCCCTGACGCCGAGGGCACCAGCGTCGACGACCTCAGTCCCGAACGGAAGGTCAAGTTAGACCTCGGTCAAGGATCAACTTGAGCTCGAAGAGTCTCGAGGATCGGTTCGGCCTCCAGGTTTGACTTGGATGTCGAGGTCCCAGTGGTCGGGGCGGATGGACCGGTGAAATCGGCCATTAGCGCCCGCTGCTGCTTCAAGGTGGCAGATATGCTGCGCTCCAGGGCCGCCATTCTGAGACCAAGCTCAGAAGGCTCTGCAGCCTCCGGGTCAGGTCCTGATGCCGGTTCTCCCAGAGGAGAGTCAACGAGGACAACAGCAGTTACCTTTTTCGGCGTCTCTGGCTCCGTGCGAGGCACCTTTGCAGGCCACTCCGACTCCAAGGACCTGGGGCGGCGGTCAGGACTCCGTGACCTGGCCCGGGAGGACCCAGGCCTATCAGAGGCATCCAACTATGTCGCCCTCGCAGGTTTCTTCTTCCTCCGGTGTTCCCACAAGGAAGACCCCTGCTCAGAAGACCCCCGACGATGCTCAGAGTCAGACAGCTCCCGAGACGTCGAGGCTTCTGAAGAGGTCCGGACCCAGGTGGATGCGGACTCGGAGAAAATCCTTTCACACTGCTGCTACCTACTTCTAAGTGCCTTGGAGTACATCTTGCTACACGGGCCACAGACCTTCGGGTCATGGTTGGGCCCGAGGCAGCAGAGACAGCAGTCATGTGTGTCGGTGAGTGACATTAATCTCTTACACCAATCACACTTTTTAAACCCGCTGGCAGCCATCGGAGGAAAAAGGGCCCCTGCGAGGTCTAACGACCGGGCTGCCAGTGAAAAAGAAAAAGAAAAAAAAAAAAAAAAAAAAGAGTGCGACTGCTAGTCACGAAGGACAAAAACCGAAAAATAACTGACCGGACTCGATACCGGTGTACCAAACCGAGGCGGGAAGGGGAACTGGCGTCAAACCAGGCCGAAGAGAAAGAGTAGTTACTCACCTGTAACAGGTGATCTCCAGGAGCAGCAGGAATCAGTCCTCACATATGGGTGATGTCGGTGCCGACGGAGCCCCCATGCGGAGCATTTCCCCAGCTTTCACAGAAAGCCTTTGGGACTGCCAGCACGCATGCGCGGTCTCCTTCCCGCCCAAGGGTGCCATCTTGCTCAGTCTGATGACATAGCTAAAAGACAGCAAAAAAAAAAAAAAAAATCATATGACTGCAACTCCAAGGGGAGGAGGGAGGGTTATGAAGACTGATTCCTGCTGCTCCTGGAGAACACCTGTTACAGGTGAGTAACTACTCTTTCTCCAGGACCAAGCAGGAAGTCAGTCCTCACATATGGGACTCCCCAGCTTAAGGCTAACGGGGACCCAAAGCTGAAAAAAATATGCTCCCTCTAGAGCCTCAGCATGTACAAAAAGAATCTTCTCTGAGAACGCACCTGGAACGGTAGCCCATCACCAAGGCCGGAGGGTAGGAGTTGCCTATACCTCAAAGAGATTATGGAGTACCGCCTGTCCGAAAGCACTGTCCCTGTGGAACTCTCCCTCGAGGCAGTAGTGGGCCGCAAAAGTCTGACTTGAAGACCAAGTAGCGGCCCTGCAGATGCTACCAACGGAACAGAGCGGAGATGAGCCACTGACGCAGCATTCGCCCTGACTCGACCCTGCAACGAGAGGCCGGCTGCCCTGTACGCCCAGGCGATACAGTCTGCTACCCAAATGGACAGGGTACGCTTGGAGACAGGTAACCCCAACTTATTAGGGTCAAAAGAGACGAAGAACTGAACAGCCCTTCGGTGTCCCTGCATACGGTCAAGGTAGAAGGGCAACGCCCTTCTACAGTCCAGGGTATGCAAGACCATCTCAGCCGGGCTAGCATGCGGCCTGGGAAAGAAGGTTGGAAGAACCACCTCCTGGTTGAGGTGGAAGGAGGAGACAACCTTAGGAAGGAACTTAGGGTGAGAGTCCGTAAGACTACCCTGTTCCTATAGAACCTAGTGTATGGTGCATCGGACACCAAGGCTTGAAGCTCGCTCACTCGCCTTGCTGAGGTAAGAGCTACCAAAAACAACACTTTCCAGGAGAGAAAACGCAAAGGACAAGTAGCCATAGGCTCAAAGGGAGGGCAAGTAAGCTGTTGCAAGACCACATTCAAATCCCACTCAGGGGCCAGTGGACGAACCGGAGTCTTAAGCAAAAGGAGGCCTCTGAGGAAGCGAGCCACTAAAGGGTGGCTTGAGAGAGACTGACCCTCCACCGGTGAAGGGTGCACTGAGAGAGCACTGAGATGGACCCTAACCAAGTTGGATTTGAGGCCTAGGTTGGATAGGTGAAGCAAACATTGCAGCACCACTGGTACTAGGCATGAGAAAGGATCCTCCTTGTGTTGAGCACACCAGGTGGAGAACCTACGCCACTTAAGGGCATAAGACCTCTGAGTGGACGGCCTCCTAGAGGCCAAGACCATGTCCTCCACTTCCCTAGGCAGCAGTAAGGGTGCTAGAACTACCCTTTCAGCAGCCAGGCCATCAGATTGAGGGACTGGAGGTTAGGGTGTAAGAGAGATCCCTGCTCCTGAGATAGATCGGGTTGCATCCCCAGAGGAAGAGGAGTGTCCACCGCTAGTTGTAAAAGAAGTGGGAACCAGGGTTGCCTTGGCTACCTGGGGGCCACCAGGATCACCAAGGCCTTGTCCCGGTTCACTTTGAACAGTGTCTTGGACACTAGAGGCATGGGAGGAAACACAGAGGAGGCCTGTAGACCATGGAATGAGAAAGGCATCCGCTGCTATTCTGAAAAGATGCGGTTGCCTGGAGCAGAAATTGGGCAATTAACGGTTCAGCGGACTGGCAAAGAGATCTATGGTGGGAAGACCCCATCTTCGGAACATCTGTTGAACCACCAGAGGATTCAACTGCCATTCGTGTGGCTGCAGAATCCTGCTCAATCTGTCTGCCAGGTAATTCTCTTGTCCAGAGAGATAGACCGCCTTGAGAAGTATGCCATGATTGACTGCCCAGGAGCACAGGTCCTGTGCCCCCCTGCTTGTTCACAGAGAACATGGCAACTTGATTGTCCGTCTGCACTAAGACGGACTGGTGAGAGAGGACATGAGAGAAAGTCCAGAGGGCTAGGCGGATTGCTCTGAGCTCTAGGAAACTGATCTGCTGGGCGGACTCCCAAGGGGACCAGAGGCCCTAGGTCAGTGATGGCTAACCTTTTTGAGCCCGAGTGCCCAAACTGCCGCACAAAACCAAAGAATTTCCTCAAAGTGCCAGCACGTCAATTTGCATAAATATTTGCATAATGCTAACATACACTAACTTTTAGTAAACATGTCTCTTAATGAGTGTATGGATAAAGACAGACTAAGAGATTTCTACATTACTATAATCCAGTGCCAACCGCCAGGCACATTAGGAACTACTACAAACACTGCCCATTTAGAACCAATAGCAAACCCGCCGTATCCTAACAGCACTACCAGGACTCACAAAGCACCACACCATACCTATCAAAAGGCAACACTGCAAATATTAAACCAATACATTTCAGACAATAACAATACATGACCTACTGGGGAAAGAGAACAAGTGGCAATGTCAAAAAGGAATTACATAAACAGAATACCTCAGCTCAGTTACACAGTTGCAATTGCTCCAGCCACTTTCTTCTGGTTTCTTCATGTTTTCTGCTAACTCTCCATCATCTGCTGTCCATTTGTCCTTTCTTCTCTCTTCTAGTTTTTTTTTCCATTCTCTCTCTCTACATCCGCTTTAACATACTAATCTTTCTCCTTTTGCTCTTTCCTCATTCCTATTTCATCCACTCAAATTTTACCCCTCCATCCTCAATCCCCACTTACTCTCCCAATACCCGGCCAATTGTAGATTTTTTATCCCTCCCACACAAAATATTTTTCCCCTCTCCATTTTACTCTCCCAGCCCCATCCCATTCTAATCCTCCCCCAACATCAGCTCCCTTCTAGTTCCAGACTCACCCAGCATCCATTCCCTTCTAGTCCCTGCATCAGCCCATTTCCAGTCCTAGCAACCCCCCAACCCAATACCAGTCCTAGCCCCCCCCCATCAACTCACTTCCAGCCCTAAACCCCCATCACCCCATTTCCAGACAGCCCCCATCAGCCCACAGCCCATTAGCAGTCCTAACCCCCTCCCGCCCATTAGCAGTCCTAACACCCCCCCTCCTGCCCATTAGCAGTCCTAACCCCCCCCTCCTGCCCAGTAGCAGTCCTAACCCCCCCCCCTCCTGCCCATTAGCAGTCCTAACCCCCCCCCCTCCTGCACATTAGCAGTCCTAACCCCCCCCTCCTGCCCATTAGCAGTCCTAACCCCCCCTCCTCCTGCCCATTAGCAGTCCTAACCCCCCTCCTCCTGCCCATTAGCAGTCCTAACCCCCCCCCCCTCTCCTGCCCATTAGCAGTCCTAACCCCCCCCCCCCCCGCCCCCCCAGCCCATTAGCAGTCCTAACCCCCCCCCGCCCCGCCCATTAGCAGTCCTAACTCCCCCTCCTGCCCATTAGCAGTCCTAAACCCCCCCCTCCTGCCCATTAGCAGTCCTAACCCCCCCTCCTGCCCATTTGCAGTCATAACCCCCCCCCCCCCTGCCCATTACCCGACCTACCCCCCCCCTGCCCATTAGCAGTCCTAACCCCCCCCTGCCCATTAGCAGTCCTAACCCCCCCCCCTCCTGCCCATTAGCAGTCCTAACCCCCCCCTCCTGCCCATTAGCAGTCCTAACCCCCCCCTCCTCCTGCCCATTAGCAGTCCTAACCCCCCCTCCTGCCCATTAGCAGTCCTAACCCCCCCTCCTGCCCATTAGCAGTCCTAACCCCCCCTCCTGCCCATTAGCAGTCCTAACACCCCCCCCTCCTGCCCATTAGCAGTCCTAACACCCCCCCTCCGGCCCATTAGCAGTCCTAACCCCCCCCTCCTGCCCATTAGCAGTCCTAACACCCCCCCCTCCTGCCCATTAGCAGTCCTAACCCCCCCCTCCTGCCCATTAGCAGTCCTAACCCCCCCCCCTCCTCCTGCCCATTAGCAGTCCTAACCCCCCCCCCTCCAACAGCCCATTAGCAGTCCTAACCCCCCCCTCCTCCTGCCCATTAGCAGTCCTAACCCCCCCCCTCCTCCTGCCCATTAGCAGTCCTAACCCCCCCCCCTCCTCCTGCCCATTAGCAGTCCTAACCCCCCCCCTGCCCATTAGCAGTCCTAACCCCCCCCCCCCCGGCAAATTAAAAAAAAAAAAAAAGCAGGCTCTGGCTGCTGCCGCGGCAGATTGCAATGTCCCGCGGGGCCCCCTCCGCCCGCTAAGCCCCTCTGCAAGGGCTTTCAGATTCGCGAGGGAGAGCGTCTCCCTCGCGTCTCTGTTAAGCCCGCAGGGGCTAATGGGAAATTTCCCATCGGGGCTGATGGGAAATTTCCCATTAGCCCCTGCGGGCTTAACAGAGACGCGAGGGAGACGCTCTCCCTCGCGAATCTGAAAGCTCTTGCAGAGGGGCTTAGCGGGCGGAGGGGGCCCCGCGGGACGCTGCATTCTGCCCTTGCCGCGTCCGCGGCAGCAGTCAGAGACAGCTTTTTCTTTTTTTTGCGGACCTATGGCCCGCGTGCCAGCTGCAAGGCCTTCGCGTGCCACAGCTGGCACGCGTGCCATAGGTTCGCCATCGCTGCCCTAGGTGAATGCTCCTTGGCAATGTGCACCCCAACCTTGGAGAGAAGCATCGGTTGTCAGCACTTGAGAATGTTGAGGTGCCAGATTCGGAAGATGAAGGCACCACTGCAGAGAAGCAGCTAGTAGCTTGGACACCCTCACTTTGTCCGTCAGGTTTCCCGTGGCCTGCAGCCACTGAGTTCTGAGGCCCCACTGAGCTGGCCTCATGTGTAGACGGGCATTTGGAGTTACATGGACCATGGATGCCATGTGGCCTAAGAGCCTCAGGAATTGTCTGGCAGAGACCAGAGAATTGCTGTGGAATTGGCTGGCCAAGTCCATCAGTCTGTGGGCCCTGTCCACTGCCAAAAAAGCCTTTGACTGAAGGGTGTCCAGCCTTGCTCCTATGAACTCCATGTTCTGTGAGGGGTGCAAAGCAGACTTTGCGAAGTTTATGACAAACCCCAGATGCTGGAGAAGAGCGACAGTGCGGAGGGTGGCTTGATTGGTCTCCTGTGGAGACTGACCCCTGATGAGCCAGTCGTCCAGGTATGGGAAGACAAAGAGTCCTTGAACCCTGATATAGGCTGCCACCACCGACAGGCATTTGGTGAAAACCCTGGGGGCGGAAGTTAGGCCAAAAGGGAGTACTCTGTACTGGTAATGATTTCCTCCCACTACAAATCTGAGATATTGTCTGTGGTCTGGATGAATAAGGATGTGAGTATAAACATCCTTTAGGTCTAAGGAGCATAGCCAATCTCCCTGCTGGAGGTAGGGCAGCAGGATTCCAAGGGTAAGCATCTTGAACTTTTCCCTCTCCAGGAACTTGTTGAGATTCCGCAAGTCTAGGATGGGCCTGAGGCCTCCTGTTCTTTTTGGTACTAGAAAGTATCTGGAATAGAAATCTTGACCTCTCAGGTGGTGAGGCACCGGTTCCACCGCCTGTTCCTTCAGAAGACTTGCTAACTCCTGCAGGAGTAGGTTCCTGTGCAGAGGGAGTCTTGCAGGCTCCCCTGGAAGTAGGAGGAAGGTACCTGGTGGAAGTGGAGCAGATAGCCCCTCTGGACTATGTTTAGCACCCAGGTATCCCTTGTTACGGCTGACCACCTGTGGGCATACAGGGTCAGCCGGCCTCCTGTGCTGGGAGGGGCCAGCTGAGGAGGAGAGGCTATGCCACTGGAGTCAAAACCCTACTCCCTGCTGAGCAGGAGCCGGAGCTGGTGGCTTGGGGGTTTTCTGCCTACGGGGCCCATGTCCCTGCCCCTTGGCCTGCTGACCCTGCTGGGGAGCTGTGGAGGCCTGAAAATGAGGGTATGATTTGTAGGCAGATGACTTCCTCGGGTAAAAGGTCTTTTTTCCCACGCCCTCCTTCTTCTGAGAAGGGGCAGAGGTTTTTCTGGACAGCCTTGTCCGGGTGAGAATCTCAGACTCTAGTTCCGCAGCCTTTTCAGCCATGGGCTTGCCAAAGAGGTTTTCACCTCAGCAGGTGACATCGACCAACTTGTCCTGCACCCATGGCTCGAGGTCCGATGACTGTAGCCAAGTCTGACGGCGTGCACCAATGCCGGCCGCGGCTACAAGGGGCGAAGCCTCGAAGCCATCATAGGCTGCTCAAGAGATAAACTTCGAGCACTCTCGGATCCCCGATGACAGGGCCTTGAACCTCTGCAAAGGTTCCTCGGAGAGACCAGCAGAGAACCCGGCAATCTCCTTTGCCAGGTCTCGAAGATACATGCCCATGTACAGCTGGTAGGTCTGGACACGGCAAGCAAACATAGAGCCCTGGAAGCACTTTCTACTGAGGGCATCCAGGTTCCGGGCCTCCCGGTCAGGAAGCACCGAGGAGTGCATCTTCTGACTCTTCAGACAATGCATGGCCGATTCCACAACCATGGAGTGGTGCGGTAGCTGTGCCTTTTGGAACCCAGGGCTCTTGCGGACTCGATAGATGGAATCGGCCCACTTGCTCAGAAAAAGCGTTGAGGCCGGCGCCTCCCACATGCGGAAGAGCAACCATTCCAGCATCGGAGGAACCGGTACAATAAAGGCCTCCTTGGGAGGAGAGTCATACTGCAGGGCCTCGAGCTCCTCAGCTCGAGGCTCCTCCTCGGGATCCGCAGGGAAGGCCAAGGCCTTGGCCATGTCCCGCACGAAATCCGAGAACCGAAGGGACACACCGGGTCCGAAAGGTGTCCGGGGACTCCTCATCCTCCGTTTTCCAGACCGACTCCTCGGAGGAGGAATCGAGTGGCTTCGGTCGGGCAGGCACCGATGCCATCCGCCCCGATGCCGAGGGTACCGGCGTCGACGACCTCGGTCCAAAACGGGAGACCTTGGCCGAGGATCGACTCTAGCGCGCATGGACTTGAGGATCGGCTCGGTCTCCGGGGTCGACTTGGACATCGATGTCCCGGTGGTCGGGGCAGATGCACCGGTGAGACTGGCGATCAGTGCCCACTGCTGTTCCATGAAGGCAGCCAAGCTGCTCTCCAAGGCCGTCAACCTGGGTCCGAGCTCAGGAGACTCAGCAGCCCCCAACTCGGGCCCCGATGGCGGCTCCCCCGGAGGAGAGTCCACAAGGACTACAGCACTCAAGTGACTCGGGGACTCCGGCTCCACACGAGGTTGTTTTGCAGGCCTCTCCGACTCCGAAGACCCGGGACGGCAGTCGGGGCTATGCGACCAGGCAATCGAGGTGCCAAGTGCGTCCACCGACGCCGCCCTCATGGGTTTCTTCTTCCTGCGATGCTCCCATGAGGGAGACCCCCCTCTCAGAGGATCCCCAGTGATGCTCGGGATCGGAATCCCGAGACGTCGAGGCCTCTAACGAAGTCTGGACCCGGCCAGACACGGAGTCAGAGAAGATTCTTTCCTTTTGGTGCTGCCGACTCCTCAACGCCTTCGAGGACATTTTCCCACACGGACCACAGATCATCGGGTCATGATCGGGTCCGAGGCAGCAGTTGTGTGTGTCGGTAAGTTTCTTACACCGATCACACTTTTTAAACCCGCTGGCAGCCATCGGGGGGAAAAAGGGCCCCTGCGAGGTCAAAAGACAGGGCTGCCAGTGAAAAATAAGAGAAATGGCGTGAACGCTAGTCACAAAGGACAAAAAACGAAAAAAGAAGTCCGGGCTCGATACCGGTGTACCGGCCTGAGGCGGGAAGGGGAAACCAGCGTCGAACCGAGAAAAAACACGAAAATCAACTTTTTTCACGGGTGAACATGAACCACGTCTGTCGGGCTCCACGGAAAAAAGAAGACTGAGCAAGATGGCACCCTTGGGCGGGAAGGGGACTGTACATGCGTGCTGGCAGTCCTAAAGGCTTTCTGTGAAAGCTGGGGAAATGCTCCGCATGGGGGCTCCATCGGCGCCGACGTCACCCGTATGTGAGGACTGACTTCCTGCTTGGTCCTGGAGAATCTTCAGTAGTTTTTTGATGCACTTTTTCCACGAGGGAAGTTGGACTACGTCCGTTGGGCTCCATGGAAAAAGGGAGACTGAGCAAGATGGCACTCTTGGGCAGAAAGGAGACCGCACATGCGTGATGCAATTCCAAAGGCTTTCTTTGAAAGCTGGGGAATTGTTCCGCACGAGGGCTCCGTCGGCGCCAATGTCACCTATATGTGAGGACTGACTTCCTGCTTGCTCCTGGAGAAACTACGCTATCTCCAGGAACAAGCAAGAAGTCAGTCTTCACATATGGGACTCCCTAGCACATGACTGCCCTAAGGGGAAAGGATTCCGGTGCCGCAGAGGTTGCAGTAGGGATCCAATAGACTCAGCTTATTTGGAGCACTCCTCGGAGGGTTGTCGGATGGGCAGTGGGGGCAAGTTATCTAAATTTGAAACAAGTTACGTAGTACAGATTGACAACTGTGCACTTTTGGAATCCTTATCCAGGCAGTAGTGAGCTGCCAAGGTGTGCAGTGAAGACAGACTGGCAGATTTCTAAAATTGATACAGATTGGAAATTGGTTACAGTAGCTGCCATTGCACGAACATTATGCGCTGTGACATGGTTTTGTAGAGAGAGACCTGCTTGTGAGTAAGCAAAGGATATGCAGTCTACAATCTAGTTAGAAAGAGTTCTCTTGGAAATTGGTAGACCCAGATGACTCTGGTCAAAGGAGAGAAACAGCTGAGAGGATTGGCAAGGATCCTTGGTGAGGTCGATATAGGTGGTCAGTGCTCTTTTACAATCAAGAATACGTAGTTTTGCCTCAGCAGGGGAGCTGTGAGGTCTGGGAAAGAAAGTTGGTAGTGAAATTGACTGGTTCAAGTGCAAAGGAGTAACAACTTTTGGTAAGAACTTAGAATGTGTCCGGAGGACCACCTTATGGTGAAATCTGGTATATCGAGCATAGTCCACCAAAGCTTGAAGTTCACTCACTCTTCGAGCTGACGTCAAGGCTACTAGGAAAAGTATTTTCCATGTTAAGAACTTTAAGGTAGTTGACACTAAAGGCTCAAAAGGAGGCCGCATTAGTTATGCCAAGACGGCCTTTAAATCCCACCCTGTGGCTAGTGGGCGAAGGGGTGGCTTGGTCAAGAGAAGATCCCTTATGAATCTTGAGACCAACAAGTGCAAGGACACCTGGCGGCTATCTCGAGTATAGTGAGACACCGATGTGGCAGATAAATGTACTCAAGCTGAGTTAGTTTTAAGTTCTGATGACAAGTGGAGGAGGTATTGTAGAAATTCTGGAACTGGACATCTAAAGGGATCTAGGGCCCTTTGTGGCACCAGAGCGAGAATCTTCTCCACTTGCATAAGAATGCCTGGTGGAATCTTTCCTGAAAGAAAGCAGAACTTGTAGCACCTCCTGAAGTCCTAGATGTGAGAGGACAACGTGCTCAGCAGCCATGCTGTCAGATGGAGGGACCAGAGGTTGGGGTGAAGGAGGTTTCCCTGTTCCTGAGTCAAAACACCCCAGGTGGCGAAGAAGAGATTGAGCTAGCTGAAGTAGAAGAGGAAACCATAGTTGTCTCGGCCAGTGAGGCACAATGAGAATCATTTCACCCTGGTCGTTCCAGAGCTTGAGAAGTGTCTGCAATGAGAGAGGAAAGGGGGGGGGGGGGGGGAGGTATAAAGAAGTCCTTGTCCCCAATGCAGGAGAAAAGCATCCGAGCTCTCCCTGTGAGGAGATGGAATTCTGAAGCAATAATGGGGCAACTGAGTGTTGTCCAGATAAGCAAAGAGATTGAATAGTGGGAACCCCCAGATGTGGAATAAATGTTGCACTACTACTGGGTTTAACCTCCACTCTTGTGGGTGGAGAAGTCGACTCAGTCTGTCTGCTAGCTTGTTCTCCTCCCCTGGCAGATATACTGCATGTACATGAATTTTGTGGGCTATTGCTCAATTCCATAGGGCTAATGCCTCTCTGTATAATGGGTAAGAGCCCATTTCTCCTTGTTTGTTTATATAAAACATGGCCACTTGATTGTCGGTTTGTATGAGGACACACTTGCCCAGCAGGTGGTGAGAAAACACCCAGATGGCATTGAATATGGTTCTGAGTTGAGTAGATTAATATGCAGGCGGGTCTCTGGATGAGACCAGAGGCCCTGGGTTCTCAGACCGTTGAGGTGAGCCCCACAACAGTGCTATGATGCAACTGTTTTCAGAGTACAGTGTGGTAAAGACTTTTGAAAAGGTAACCCTGCGCCAAGGTTCTTCTGTATGGTCCACCAGAGAAGGGAGGCTTTCTTCCAGGGAGAGATGGTGATGAGATTGAAGAGGCGATCTCTGGATTGTTTCCACTGTTGTGAAAGGTTCTATTGACTGTCTCGCATGTTGAGACGGGCATGGGGTACAATATGCACTGTTGAGGCCATATGGCAATAATTGTAGGTATGTCCTGGCTGTCACTGTTGACTGCTGCTGGATATGAGAAGCTATGGTAAGTAGTCTGATACGTCTGTCTTCTGGGAGAAAATCTCGAGGTTGAATGGCATCCAGCCGAGCTCCTATGAACTCTAGGTTTTGAGCTGGAACTAGGTGTGACTTTGGATAGTTGATAACGAATCCCACGTTTTGCAGGACGTGGATGGTTTGCTGAAGGGAGACTGCTACTGAATGGGCAATATCTGCCTTTATCAGCCAGTCGTTTAAGTAAGGGAAAAGAAAGATTCCCGAGGTCCTGAGGTAGGCTGCTACAACAGCCAGACACTTTGTGAAGACTCGAGGTGCTGAAGACAGTCCAAAGTGGAGGACTCAATATTAATAATGTTGGTTTTGAAAGACAAACCTGAGGTACTTTCTGTATTTTGGATGTACGAGGATGTGAGTATATGCATCCTTTAGATCCAAAGAGCATAGCCAATCATTTGTTTGGTGATAAGGAAGAAGAATTCCTAGAGAGAACATCTTGAACTTTTCTTTGATAAGGTATTTGTTGAGATCCTTGAGATCCAAAATGGGTCTGTATCCTCCTGTTTTCTTTGGAATTAAGAAGTAATGGGAGTAGAACCCTAGGCCTTGCTGAGAGAAAGAAACCTCCTCTATTGCTCCGGTGAAGCAGGGAGGTGTGGTGGTGGTCCAAGCCTGTAAAATGAGTTCATAGTGGGCACTTGAAATGAAACTGAAGACCCTTGCTGACTACTTGCAGGATTCAGGGTTCTGAGGTGAGGAAGGCCCATCTTTGGGCAAATTGGGCTAGTCTGCTTGGATTAAAGGAGGGGTAGGCAAATTTATTGGACAAGTGGCTACGCTCTTTAGGAAACAGAAAGTTTGAGTGGCCTGAGATGCAGTGGCAGGCTGTAGTTTTGCAACCTTGAGTTTCCTAGGCTGCTTGGGACCCTGTTGCCTCTGCTATGTTCGAGGAGCAGAATATGAATAAGGGTGGGGGGGGAGAACCTCTTTCTTTGGCTAGAAGGGCTTTGTAGGTGCGGATTTCTTTTTCTGAATGATCTGTCATCTTTTTTGAGAGCTGCTTCAGCGCTGTCCAAAGAGGTTTTCCCCATCACAGGGGATATTAATCAGTTTATCATGGACCCACTGTTCCAGATCAAAAGTCTGGAGCCAGGCTGTTCTGGCTCCAATGCAGACAGCAACTTCCCTGCTATTAGCCTCAAAAGCAGCTCCTGTTAGGAACTTTGAAGTATTCTGTGTATGGGCTACTAGTACCTGATAAGCTAGTTGCTTATCAGTGGGTAGTAGAGACGTGAACTCTGCTAGATCTCTAGAGCATGTAGGAATCTATCCTGGAGGCAAGCATAGTTGACTGGAAAGTCTTTCTGCCAAAGGCATCGAGGGTTCTGGCCTCTCTGCCTGGGGGAACAGAAGAGTGATTTTTCTGGCTCTTAATTCTCCTCATGGCAGACTCCACCACCATGGAGTGGTGAGGAAGTTGTGGTTTCTGGAACCCTGGAGGATGGTGATAAACCTATAAAGGGTATCTAGGTGCTTAGAACAACCAGTGTTGATATGGGGACTTCCCACATTCTAGTTAGCAAGTTTTTTTTTAGGATACTGTGCACCGGAAGAGTTGCAGCTTCTTAGGGTGCCGAGGGGTACTGAAGGATGTCAAGCTCCTCTGCCCTCTGTTCCATCTTGGTGGCTACCAATACATCAAGTGTCGCTGCCATGTCCTTAATAAAATCTTGAAAGGACATGTCCTCCAGTGGTGACCATTGACGCTCATATGGGGGTGATGGATCCAACGGCATATCTCTATGTGCACCAGAATTTCTGGGAAGTGTTCTCGCGCTGGGCTCCGTCGGTGTCAACATCATCCATATGTGAACACTGCCTTCCTCCTTGTTCCTAGAGATAAACTGATTTCTTCCCGCAGTTCAAAGAAGCGGGTTAAAGCTTGTTCTCATGACAACCAACGAACTTCTGTGTGGAAAAACAAATCTAAATGCTCACTTCCCAGATCCTCACAAAATGATTTGAAGATGCAATGGTTCAAAGCACACCCCCTTCCTCAGTTCTCAACCCAGTGCTTCAACCATTAGGCCACTTCTTGGCTGCATAGCCTTTGGACTGTCATGCAAACGATGGACCCAGCATGAGCTATTAGGCCTGCATAGTGTTGCTGGTGAGCTGAAGGTGGAGGGTTGCCAAGACACACTTAAGGAGGACCTCAACACTCATGGCATCAGAATCCTTGGACATAGCGTCCTCATCCACCAGGACGGATATGCACTGTACCACTGTTGTGATGAGAGTCTCCATCTAAGAAAGCTCAAAAGGTTGATCCAACTCACCCTGGGACTGACAGCACAGCCAAGACAGGACGCCAGGACCTCTTGGGCCCAGCTTTAGTGTGTTCTGCTTGAGAGACATCCCCAGGACTACCCTTGCACAACTCGTTCCACCTTGGTGATTCACATATGCCACTGCTGTGGCGTTACCCAAGAACACTCGCACCACCCTGCCCCTGACCAAGGGCAGAAAACGCAAGAGAGCCAGCTAGACAGCTCTTGCATCGAGAAGGCTGATGGACCACACCACCTGCCTGTGGCTCCAACAGCCCTGGGCCGTTCAGTCTTGAAAAGGGTTTCCCTACCCAGAAGGCTGACATCTACAAGTGATCATCCAGCAGCATTGTCCCTCTTCAGATAACACAAGCATAGCCGTCACCTCAAGTTGGAGCAGAAGTCTGAGCTCAAACTCTGGTCAGGAAGGGACGCCAGAGTGGACACATATGAGCACACTCATGGCACCATGTTGATTGCTTCCACCATCAAGCTGAGAAGCTGCAGATAATCCCAAACCCAGGAAGCCTGTTGAGACCAGAACATTTCAAGTCATTCCAACAATCTCTGCATGCTCTCCTCCAGGAAGACTCTGCCCACTCAAGCACTGAACTGTGCTCCCAAGAATTCCAGAGACTGGGAGAGCTCCAACAGACACTTTCCCTGATAGGAGGGAACCACTCAGGCTGAAATCCAAGAGGCCTCCAACAGAGAACAGGCTCAGATGAGCCAATTGTCAAGAAATGGGTGTACACAGTCCTTAGCACTGTAGCGCAGCAGTCATTATCACCATGACCTTGGAGAACATGCTTGGGGTAGTGGAGAGGCCAGAGGGCAGCGAACTGCAAGTGTGAGCCAAACATGGCAAAATGCAGACATTGCTGCTGATCCTCCCAGATCAGGATATGAAACAAGCTTCGGTCAAAACTAGAAATGCTAGAAATTCCCTTCAAAGCATCGCCAAACTCACAGATCTCAGTTTCCATGCAGAAGCACAACATGAGCAAAGGAGCACTGACCGCCTTGAGACCATTGGTCAGAAGAAGCAATCCTCTCCTTTGGCATTCTGAGAGACAGAGAATATCTGCTCTTGTCCCACTCGGCTGGGGGCACTGGTACAACCACCTTTAGGCACAGTAAACTGTTCAAAGTGACCCATGCAGTGGCTCTCATGTTCGCCAAACCACATGGAGAGAGAAATGCCTCCAGGATCAGCTGCCTGCAGTCCAGCACAGAACTCCTTGAATGATGACTAGCACCTTCCTATCCTTGGTGGCATTCAGGCATGGGCGCCAAAACCTACAAAAGATGAATGGGAGGAAGCCCCCTCTAGAGAGGGCTGAGTCGCCGAGCCCCTAAGCCCTATCAAAAGGACTAATTACGGGTCTGAAATCCAGAAGCAGAGAAGAAGGGCTTTCCAGGATGAAACGCATGAGTCCCAAGACCCCCGGAAGTCATTCCAATGTACAAACAATGGACATGAGATGGCCAAAGAAGGAAGAGACCCCGCTTGCTTCCCAGGCCCTTTTGGCCTATCAAATGGAAGGCAATAGGACTCTGCCTCAGCCAAGCCCTTCACCAATTTCTCCAATCAACCCCCCAAGGGAGCCTTCCTTTATGGCCTGTTGAGTTAACCAGGCCTTGGAGGATGTATCCGCTACCCAGTGGCGAAGTCATAACCAATGCCACGTCACCGCCGACAAGATAATATCCCTAGCTGCCAAGTGGGCTAGAACATACATGACATCAGAAGGAAGGCAATAAGCAACTCCAACGGAGGGGTAGCATCATGCAATGGGGATGGACCAAATCCACAGGAGCAGGACTTGAGACAACAGTCCTGAACACACCGCCAAAGGAAGAACAGCAACTGCCACTGCAAACTGACTCTTTAGCAGAGTCTCCAATTTTCTATCCTTAGTGTCCTTCAAGGACAATCTAACTTCCATGAGAGTAGAGGCGCACTTCGTGACCACCGTGGCTTCCACCTCCACCTTGGGCGGGCCGAACCATGCAATGCACTACCCTCGGGGAAAGCTTACATCCCTTTACACGCCTTTATCCCCCTAGGCGGGAAATTTGTAAAGACTCAATCCAACTAGAATATGTTCTGGACTATTTCCGGAACCAGCAAGACTGCCATGAATATCCACACCACCTATAGAAGCAAGAAATCTGCAGCATCGGTTCCATCACTGGAGCATCAGCCACATACCAGGTGGAAGAAACTTGAGCAATGCTGCCAGATCTCCCTTTTGGGACAGGAGGAAAATGTCAGTCTCCACATGAATCTCTGACAGAAACACCTTTTTTTTTTTTTTTGCATCAGACTCCTCAACCAAGACATCAGAATCAGCCTTCAAGTCCAAATCTCGAACAGACCCCAGCTGACCAACATCTCCAGAAGACAACCTCCATCTGGGTTGCTTAGGAGGCGGCACTCAAGCCAGGCTTCTACACTCTGTCCATCCCTCATTTGACTGAGCTCGAGGGAATCCAAAGGCTGCAGGGTTTGAGTTTCCGTGCCAAAAACCAGGCTTGCTGAAGGAGGAAAAGAACTCCAGGGAGGACAACTCGGATTCTGGGAGCTCATCTCCCTGAGAATGAAGCAGCAGAGGCGGCACAGCTGGAGTCGAACCCTCTGAAGAAGGTAAGTGGCCAGAAGCATGGTCACCAGAACTCAAGGCCATACTGTTATTCTTACCCATAGCACCATCAGTCGCCTCCTACCCTGAGGCAGAAAATGCCAGGTCAACCAAATACCTTTGTTGGAAGAAGGGAGGCGGGTCTACCAATGAAAAGTCAGAGGCTGCTATGTAAGATGAATCCAGCGAGTAGGCACGTCGTTTGCCACAGGTCAAACACTTCCTGGAAGAAGACAGAAAGAATTTTTGCGCACGCTAAGGCCGCATAGACACAAAGATGTGCGCTAACAGAGCATGGACATGAGCACGTGCATTACAGGCACTTGGGCAGGAACACGCATTGAAACCGCTCAGGCACAACCACACGATGGAACCGCTTGGGTGCAAGGCAGAAAACATTAACAGTGTGCACTGGAAAATGGCAGGAAGCACAGACGCTGAGTCAATGGATGCCCTTGATCCACCCTGACTCTCGCCCAAAAACGGACAAGTGCAGGAGGTCCCCAACAAGGATAATGATGAAATCCAGCCTTGGTACTCACCCCCTGGGAGCCTCAGGCAGGGCAAACCTGTGCCAGGCTCAATGCTACTCCTCAGCTATTGTCTGCTTCTTTCTTATGTTTTCTTAACAGGCTTACAAGCACATACCTCTGAGGTGTCTTCGGGAAAAGCAGGGGGGGGGGAGGGGGTGTTGCTGATCTCTTCCAAATCCTTCCAATTTTTTGGCTGCTCAACAGGCCCTTATCATAAGGGCATGGAGCTGAACCAATTTTCCCTCCTCCTCTGGCTACTGAAAAGATTTTAGTCTAGTGGAGCCTCCCATGTTACGCTCAAGTGAGAAGTCATCCTCAAGGTGGTCGTTCACGAGCTAAATCAAATATTTTTCCTCTCAACTGTTCAGATTTTCTTCAGAGTTGAAAAAAATCTAACCACCATCTGCTGGAGACAGAAGAATATTGAGGTGCCCCTCTAATAATTCAGGCTGATAGAGGCATGGGAATGTCATTGAAACTTGAGCATTTCATTGGCTGTCTCCACCAAACTGCTGGTAGGGAAACACAACCCACTTGTTTGGACTTGTCTAGCAGGACGATATGGAAATGCTTGTTATCTCACTAAGTGGAAGATAGCTAGTCCTACTTGCTTGCATAGCATGTGGGAATGGTGATGAGAGAATGATTGTACTTTTTGCAGTTCTCATTGTCACTAAGTAATACCTAGGCTGTGATCTAACTCTGTGATCCTCCTGAAGAGGACTTGAATAAAACAGATTTGGGACAGAAATCCATGTGTCTAATCAGTCCTCTTAGATGCCAGATTTAAAACTTGAGATCATCATATAAGGCAGAATCAGTGGCGGCTCGAAACATGTTGCACATCGTGTCGGGGATCTTGAGAATTTTGCTCCAATTGCGCTTCTTTCAGATAAGTGCAAGAAAATGTTTAATATTATTTAAGATTTTTCAGAGCTTATAAAGTGATTGAAAAGGAGGCATTGTTTTGAGGGGATGGAAGTCCCCCTCCCCACGACCGCTTATCTGAAAAAAATATATATATATCTGTATATATTTTATTCACCTGCTGTTTTGAGGCCGACACCTTTCATTTCTGGGATTTAGAACTTGGACAGGACAAAAGGAAACAAGAGTGCATGATACAATTACCTATGTGAGCCACAATTTGCCATACAATTTAAAAGTTATTCCCTTATGGACAAAAGAACCTTTATAAGGATACAATTTTTCTAATATATCTGTAATGACAATCAGAAAGCAGTATGAGGCAGCACACATAAGCAAACAGTTGGTTCAAAAATCGAGCTTATAGCAACTGCTGAACTCAATTGCAGAAATCACCCCAAATACCATTGCTCCTTTAACCAACAAAATGATTATAGTCCAGCCAAAACTGCTTTTTTGGCTGAATATAATAATTTTATTTTTATAAAGGAAACATTGTTCATGGTCATTTTTGCAACAGAGGTCAGCAATCACTATGCCTATTTTTGAACCAACTCTTATGTATGCTGCCTCATACTGATGTCTGATGGTCATTACAGATATTAGAATTTATTTTTTATTTAAGACTTTTTTTATTTAAATTTTCAAAGTTTACAAAAACAAATCAAGAATACATCTTTAAACGGAAATAGAGATGAACACCACGAAATCATCATATAAATCAATATGGAAACGATTTGTAACATAACATTTGTCCCCCAAAAGGAAATTATCCTCATGATCCACCTCACTATAGCCCTCAAAATAAAGGGGATACAATAATTAAATAACATATTCCATTATAATGAGAAGAAATGGTATGAGCTAAACAGTGGCATATACAATTCACTCAACCGGAACAGACAGGGTATCTACCCCCCCCCCCCCCCTTCAGAAACCCGAGCATTAATGAAACAAATCAATTGGGAAGGTTCATAAAATATATACAAATTAGATTGATATTTAATCAAACATTTACATGGAAACTTCAGGAAAAATAGCCCTCCCAACTGCTGAATCCCAGAACGCAACAAAAGAAAACAACATCTCCTCCTCTGGGTCTTCCTGGATAAATCCGGGAACATCTGAACAGCCAAACCCTTAATATATGACGTTTTTTCATAAGCCATTCTTTATCTGATATTAGTGCTAAAGCAATCAATAAAGTAGACGATGTAAACTTTTCCTCTTGGGAATTCTCCAATATAATCAGTAACATTTAATACATCCATATGAGATAAACCACTAACACTTCCCTGCCCCACTTCTTTTTTACCAGAAGGCAAATAATAGATTTTAACTAATGGGGGATGGGATTCAGGAGGAATACCCAAATTTTCAATCAAATAATTGCAAAACATCTCTCTTGCTGATATTAATGAGACTCTAGGAAAATTAACTAAACAAATATTTGGCATATGCACTGCATTTTCCAACATTTCCAATTTAGACATAATAGGTAAAGAAACTTTCTTTAAAGATTCAACTTCACTTTCAAAAGACAAAACTTTAGTTTGATTTTGAGAAACTCCAGTCTGTAAAGCAGCAACTTTAATCGTAACTTCCTTAAGATCCTCAGTGTTAATAGAAACCTGTGTAGCCAAGGAAGCCATCCGCAGGACCAACTCTTCACAAAGCTTCATTATAGCGGACCAAATCACCTCCAATGTCACCACCTCCGGCAGATCCATGGATGCAGACAAGGAAACCTCCACCAGAGGAGTCAAAACCACAACGCCCAGCTTCAAAGAAGTGGGGGCAGACAAACTCAACACCAAACCAGAGCCGCCCTCTGCCATACCAATCGAAGCCTCAGCCCTCTGCTGTTGATCACCAGAAGCCACGGAGTCTAGGCCACAATCCACTCCCAAGCTCCGTCCGCTGGCAGAGTAAGCCAACTCAACGCTCTTGTGCTGACTTCCTGGTCCACTGCTGGATTGTCGGGGTACTTTCAAGGCTCGAGTTGAGCCAGGGGATGAAAGGTCGATACCAGAAGCAGAGGATGAGGACACCTCCTCCAAACGCCGCCTAGCCTGGTTACTTCTCCCCCACAGCCCACTGCCGCGGCACCAGCGAAAAATATGAATCGAGAGGCCCAACCACCTCCGCAGGTAATGGCGTTGAAGCTAGAGGGGCAGTAGGCTGTTTCGTCCCTCTAGATTTCCGCTTTCTTCCCATAAGCAAAACGCCATGAAGATCAGCTCATCATACCAAACGCCATCTTGGATCCCCTTAACAGGCTTTTTATACCACTTTACCATTTTAAGCAAAGCGGTTTACATTGTAACAAACTTGGTAAGGAGAAATTGTACTTGCGGTTAATTTCCTTTCCTGGATTCCAATTAGACCAGTCCAGACAAGTGGATTATGACCCCCCCCCCCATCAGGAGATGATGAGATAGAGAAAGTTCTAGAAGCTTAGTGACATCATCCTTCGTAGATAACCTCTCGTACCCCTAGGGGTCAGCTTCAGTATATCAGTAGCAAGCAGATTGGCTTCAGATTGGCTCCAACAGTCACACAAAAACCTGCTAGCGAAACAAAACAGCAGGAAACAGAATACAACCAATAGTGGTTGGGGCAAGGTACTTCAGGCCGGAAGGTCGGGGGTTCAAATCCCACTAGAGGACAGCAACCTTGGGCCGGAAGGACTAGGGTTTCTAGTCCCACAGGTGCTCCTTGTGGTCTTGGGAAAGCCACTTAACCCTTCATAGCCCATGTTCCTTGTAAAATAGTTATCTCCAAGTTATAATGCCCTGTTCAATGTAATTTCAGTTTGTTCAATGTAAACCACACTGATGCAGAATAGCGCGGTATGTAAAAGAATGTAAATAAATAAATAAATAACCATGGGGAACTCACGCATTGAAGGAGCTATATACAAGGCTATATACCAGGCATGTCCAACAGGTAGATCGCGATCTACCTGTAGATCGCGGAGGGGTCAGAGGTAGATCGCCAGCCCCACTTGGCTCCATCTCTCCAGCAGCTCGCCCCATCGCTAGGAGAGAGATCGTGCTGGCAGGTTGTCCGCCGAGGGCTTGCCGCCGCTGCTGATCCTTTGCCTGTCTTTTTTCCCTGCCTGCGGGAATATTGCCTGTGAGCCTATTGGGGGCGCATGTTGTTTTCGTTGCAATAGTTTGTGGGTACCCCAGGGGGCCGCCGCCTGCACCCCACGACGAGACGCCACAGGCCCGGCGTCATACCTGGTCTCCTGTCTCTCAGAATCAGCCATTGCTGCCCCTGCCCCAACACCCTTTAGAAGTGTGTTATATACCGGGCGATATCCATTCGCCCGGGCTTTACCTGAATACACTTACCGTATTAGTTTTGTCGTGTGCTGTCGTTGGTCGCTTTATAGTTCGCTTTCATTAAACGTTTAAGGGCAGACACAACAAAGTGTCAAGAATTTGGTGATTTTGGTGGGCTTTTCCAATTTTGTTCTAACTTGCCTATGACTTGCCTTCGAATTGGTTCAAACCACTGTGACTTTTGCTTGCCTCTGCAATTTTATTCTGCCTAGCCTTTGTGTCGATTCTACACTGCAATTTTATTTTGCCTTGCCTTTGCGTTGATTCTACACTGTGTGCAGAATTTATTAAATCGCGTGTGGACTTGAACTTGTTTGGCGGTATTTGATTTTATCTGGTTTGCTGGACAGGTGTTTGAGTTTTTTTGATGATTGTTCGGTGGTATTTGATTGGTGCCAGTATGATGAATTCTTATTTTTACTTTTAGAACTGCATGTGTGGCTTTAGCATCTCCAGTCCTTGTATTGCACATCATCCAGAGGTCTTCAGTTCCTGTTGATCTTTAATACTTTGGGACAGTGATAGTTTTGGACCAGATTCAGCCAGTGTTTATACTAACTTAGCAGATTTGGCCTTCTTACATCCAGCCACCCCAGTATAACGAAGATGAGTGTTCCAAAGAAGAGCAAAACCTACCACTTTCATGATGAATGGGAAATGGAATACATCTTCATCATGGTGAAAGACAAGTGGTGTTGTCTAATTTGTAACGCCCCAGTATCCTTGCCCAAAAAGGGTAATCTGGAACGTCATTATAAGGCTCTGCACAGCAATAAGTTTGATGCTGATTTTCCACCCAAAAGTGAAATTCGTAAACTGAAGCTCAAAGAATTTAAATCAAAATTGGCTACTCAGCAACAGTTGATGGCAAAGCCAAGGCCACATTCGGTCAATGCAATCATAGCATCCTTCAAGGTCAGCGACCTGATCGCAAAGAAATACAAACCTTATCCTGAAGAGAAATTTGTAAAAGATTGTTTTCTTGAAGCAGCTGACAATCTTTTTGAAGGATTTAAAAATAAGAAAGAGATCATTGCTGCTATTTAAAATGTACAATTCTCAAGAAACACAGTCATGCAGCAAATAGAAAAGATGTGTGGAGACACAACTGAACAATTGTTTGAAGATGTTTCAAACTGTGTTGCTTTCTCACTCCAACTGGATGAATCTACAGACATAAGAGACATAGCCCCGTTACTAGTCTTTATTCGGATGGTTTTTGAAGACTTCAGTGTTAAAGAAGAACTACTTGGAATGATTTCTTTAAAAGGGAGAACTACCAGTCAGGAAATATTCAGTTCTTTCCATTCTTTTGTGACAAAGTGTAATCTTCCATTGCATAGACTTGTTTCCATCACTACTGATGGAGCAAGAGCAATGACAGGTGAGGTTAACGGTTTCATAGCCCTCTGTAGACAGCATGACGACTTCCCAGATTTCCTTTCTTACCACTGCATCATTCACCAGCAAGTTTTGGCAAGCAAGAGACTCAATACAAAGACTGTCATGGACATCATTTTCAAATTTGTAAATTCAGTTTGTGGAAGATCACTTCAAAGACGGCTTTTCAATCTTACTCTTGATGAAGGGGCAGCGGAAATCACTTTGCACACAGATGTAAGTTGGCTAGGTAGACACAAATTTCTGCAAAGATTTTGTGATTTGCTGAATGAAATAAGAAGTTTTTTGAAGGAGAGTGGAGATGACCAAGCAGAGTTGGAAGATGAGGAGTGGTTATATGATCTGGCATTTCTCGCTAACTTTACAGACGAACTAAGTGATATGAACCTTGAACTACAAGGTAAAGCATAGTTACTCACCTGTAGCAGGTGATCTCTGGGAAAAGCAAGAATTTAGTATTCACATATGGGTATCGTCTGTACCGACGGAGCACGCGCAGGAACACTCCCCAGCGTCCAATAGGAAAGCTTTTCGGAGCATCCCACAGCGCATGTGTGCTGCCTTCCCGCCTCTGTACCTCTCTCATTTCAGTTGAGTTTATAGCTGAGACCAAAGGAGAGAAGTAGAGAAAGAGAGAGATAGAGACGACAACTCCTAGGGGAGGTGGGTGGGTTGTGAAGACTAAATTCCTGCTGTGCCCGGAGATCACCTGTTACAGATGAGTAACTACACTATATCCAGGAACAAGCAGGAATATAGTCTTCACATATGGGGACTCCCCAGCTGAAAGATGCCAAGGGGTGACCCCAGATAGCTGCGAACCCAGGTGAGATGGGTCATGCTTCCTCCCATGGACCTTAGGCATCCAAACAGTGGATGGTGGGTAGGAGTTGTATTAAGTATGGAAGAGATGTTGTAGAACAGCCTGGCCAAACGAGGCATCCTGATGGGAGTCCTTGTCTAAGCAATAGTGTGCTGTGAAGGTATGTACCGAAGTCCAAGTGGCTGCTTTGCAGATGTCATCAATAGAGACAGAACGAAGGTTACCCATTGAGGCTGCCATTGCTCTCACATTGTGAGCTGTGACATGGCCTTCAAGAGAAAGTCCCTTACTCTGATATGTATAGGATATGCAATCTGCAATTCAATTTGACAGAGTTCTTTTAGAAACTGAAGTCCCAAATAACTAGAGTCAAAAGCCACAAAAAGTTGAGAAGATTTTCTATGTGGCTTAGTTCTTTGGACAAAAACCAAGGCTCTTTTACAATCCAATGTGTGAAGATTTCTTTCCACATTGGAGGCATGAGGTCTAGGGAAGAAACAGTAGTTACCCACCTTTAACAGGTGTTCTCCAGGAGAAGCAGGAATCAGTCCTCACTTATGAGTGACATCGGCGCCGATGGAGCCCCGTGCGGAGCATTTCCCCAGCTTTCTATGAAAGCCTTTGGGAATACTACACACATGCGCGGTCCTCTTCTCGCCTAAAGATGCCATCTTGCTCAGTCAAATGAAATAGCTAAAAAACAGCACACAAAAATGAAAAAATAAACTATGTACAACTGCAACTCCCAGGGGAGGAGGGAGGGTTGTGAAGACCGATTCCTGCTGCTCCTGGAGAACACCTGTTACAGGTGAGTAACTACTCTTTCTCCAGGACCAAGCAGGAAGTCAGTCCTCACTTATGGGACTCCCCAGCTTCAGGCTACCGGGGACCCAGAGCTAAAAAATGAGCTCCCTCTAGCCTCAGCATCAGAGAAAGGATTTCACTGAAACATACCTCCACCGGTAGCCCAACCAGAGGGCTGGAGGGTAGGAGTTGCCTAAACCTCAAAGAGATTCCGGAGCACTGCCTGACCAAAAGCACTGTCCCTGCGGGACTCCCTCTCCAGGCAGTAATGGGCTGCAAAAGTCTGGCTTGAGAACCAAGTTGCAGCCCTGCAGATGTCTGCCAACGGTACAGAGAAGAGATGAGCTACTGAGGCAGCCACTGCCCTGACACGGTGGGCCGTGACCCAACCCTGCAAAGGAAGGTCAGCTGCCCTGTAAGCCCAGGTGATACAGTCAGTCACCCAGATGGACAAGGTGCAATTGGACACAGGTACCCCCAAGTTATTGGAGTCAAAAGATACGAAGAGCTGAGTAGCCCTCCTATGCCCCTGCGTACGCTCCAGGTAGAAGGATAAGGCCCTCCTATGCCCCTGCGTACGCTCCAGGTAGAAGGATAAGGCCTTCCTACAGTCCAGGGTATGCAGGACTGTCTCAGCCCGGCTGGCATGGGGCCTAGGGAAGAATGTTGGAAGAACCACCTCCTGGGTGAGATGGAAAGAGGAGACAACCTTAGGGAGGAACTTAGGATGAGTCCTAAAGACTACCCTGTTCCTATAGAAGCGAGTGTATGGCCTGTCACAGACCAGGGCTTGAAGTTCACTCACTCGTCTGGCCGAGGTCAAGGCCACTAGGAATAGAGTCTTCCAGGATAGGAAGCGTAGAGGACGTGTAGCCATTGGTTCAAAAGGTGGGCGAGTAAGTTGCTGCAAGACCACATTCAGCTCCCACTCAGGGGCCGGTGGACGGAGAGGAGGCTTGAGCAATAGTAAGCCTCTGAGAAATCTGGACACCAAGGAGTGAACTGACAAAGAGTGTCCCTCCATCAGAGAGTGGTGAGCTGCCAGAGCAGAGAGGTGGACCCGAACAGAATTGGACTTAAGGCCCTGATTGGACAAGTGCAGTAGGTACTGGAGCACTACTGGCACAGTGCAGGTGAAAGGATCTTCCTTGATTTGCTGACACCACAAGGAGAAACTCCTCCACTTTAGGGCATATGTTTTCCTGGTGGATTGCTTTCTAGAGGCCAAGACCACCTCTTCCACTTCCTGAGGTAGGCCCCAGGGAGCCAAGACTACCCTTGCAGCCTCCATGCCATCAGATGGAGAGATTTGAGATTGGGATGCAGAAGGGAACCCTGATCCTGAGAGAGAAGGTCGGGTTGGAATCCCAGAGGCATGGGTGTCTCCACTGCCAGTTGAAGTAGCAGGGGGAACCAGGGCTGCCTCGGCCACCTGGGAGCAACCAGAAGTACTGAGGCCTTGTCCCTGAGAATCTTGAACAAGGTTCGGGCCACCAGAGGCGTGGGAGGAAACACATAGAGCAGGCCCTGGGACCAAGAAATCAGGAAGGCATCCGCCGCCACCCTTAGGGGATGCGGTTGCCTGGAGCAAAACCTGGGCAGTTGGTAATTCAGGGGACTGGCAAAGAGATCCATGGATGGAAGTCCCCATTTCAGGAAAATCTGTTGAACCACCAAAGGGTGCAGCTGCCATTCATGGGGCTGCAGAATTCTGCTTAAGCGGTCCGCCAGAAAGTTCTCCTGGCCAGGAAGATAAACAGTCCTCAGCAACATCTGGTGCCTGAGGGCAAAAGAGCAAAGGGCCTGTGCTTCCAGGCATAGAGGCCTGGACCCAGTGCCGCCCTGTTTGTTCACATAGAACATGGCTACTTGGTTGTCCGTCTGAACTAGAACAGACTGGTGGGCCAAGGTGTGAAAAAAAGCCTTGAGGGCTAAACGAATAGCCCGCAGTTCCAGTAGGTTGATCTGTTGCGTGGCTTCCCATGGGGACCAGAGGCCTTGGGTGCAGCTCTATTGACAGTGTGCACCCCAGCCCTGTACGGAGGCATCGGTTGTCAACACCACCGTGGGGGCAGGCACCTGAAAAGGCACCCCCTGCAGCAAGTTGGGGGGTGTAGCCACCACTGAAGAAACTTCAGGAGAGGTTTTGATACCCTTACTTTGTCTGCTAGGCTCCCTGTGGCCTACTTCCACTGAGTTCTGAGGCACCACTGTGCAGGCCTCATGTGGAGGCGGGCATTGGGGGTCACATGCACAGTCGATGCCATGTGTCCTAGGAGCTGCAGACAGAGCCTGGCAGGAACCCATGGCAGACTGAGAAACCGGGATGCCAACTCCATAAGCCTTTGAGCTCTGTTCTCTGGCAAGTAAGCCCTTGCTTGCAGTCCAGCCGTGCTCCTATGAACTCGAGGTTCTGGGAGGGGAGCAAAGTGGACTTTGCGAAGTTTATGACAAAGCCTAGGTCTTGAAGGAGAGTGACAGTCCTGAAGGTGGCCTGCCTGGCCTCCTGGTAAGTCTGACCTCAGATGAGCCAGTCGTCCAGATAGGGGAAGACAAAAACCCCTTGAGTCGTCAAGTAGGCCGCCACCACAGCTAGGCACTTTGTAAAGACCCGTGGGGCGGAAGTTAGGCCAAAAGGCAGCACCCTGTACTGGTAATAGTTTCCTCCCACCACGAACCTGAGGTACTTTCTGTGGTCTGGATGAATGAGGATGTGAGTGTACGCATCCTTTAGATCTAAGGAGCATAGCCAATCTCCCTGCTGGAAGTAGGGCAGAAGTGTTCCAAGAGTAAGCATCTTGAACTTCTCTTTCTCCAAGAACTTGTTGAGCTTCCTGAGGTCTAGGATAGGCCTTAGGTCTCCTGTTCTTTTTGGCACCAGAAAATACCTGGAGTAGAACCCGCGCCCCTGTAGGTGAGGAGGTACAGGCTCCACCGCCCTGTCCAGAAGCAGACCCTGGAGTTCTTGGAGGAGGAGGTTGGTGTGCAGGAGAGGCCTCAGAGGTTCTCCTGGAAAATAGACAGGAGGTAGCTGTTGGAAATGAAGCATATAGCCCTGGTGAATGATGCTTAAGACCCAAGCATCCCCTGTAATGGGTAGCCACCAGTGGGCAAACAGGGCTAAGCGACCTCCTATGCAGGTATGGGGCAGCAGGGGCGGAGAGGCTATGCCTTTGGAGTCAAAAACCCCCTCCCTGCTGGGTAGGAGCAGGAGCCGGAGGCTTCGGGCCTTTTGCCTACGGGGCCCATGTCCCTGCCCCTTGGCCTGCTACCCCTGAGGGGGAGCTGGGGAGGCCTGGTACTGAGGGAAAGGTTTGTAGGCAGACACCTTTCTCGGGTAGAAGGACTTTTTACCCGAGCCCTTCTTCTTGTGAGAAGGGGCAGAAGTCTTTCTGGACAGCCTTGTCCTGGTCAGGTGCTTGGTCTCAAGCTCAGCCGCCTTCTCGGCCATGGGTTTGCCAAAAAGGTTTTCACCTCGGCAAGTGTCATCGACCAACTTGTCCTGGTACCCAAGGCTCGAGGTCCAATGACTGCAGCCATGCCTGGCGTCAGGCCACGATGCCGGCGGCCGCCACACGAGCCGAAGCCTCGAAGCCATCATAGGCTGCTCGGGACATGAATTTGGAACAGTCCCGGATTCCTGAAGACAAAGACTGGAACCTCTGCAAAGGTTCCCCGGAGAGGCCAGCAGAGAAACCGGCAAGCTCCTTTGCCAGGTCTCGGAGGTACATGCCCATGTACAGCTGGTATGACTGGACACGGCAAGAAAGCATCGAGCCCTGGAAGCACTTTCTGCCGAAAGCATCCAGGTTCCGGGCCTCCCTGCCGGGGGGCACCGCAGAGTGCATCTTCTGGCTCTTCAGACGATGCATGGCCGATTCCACCACCATGGAATGGTGCAGCAGCTGCGCCTTTTTGAAGCAAGGGCTCTTACGAAGTCGATAGATGGAATCGACTCGCTTGCCCAAGACCGGCACCAAGGCCGGTGCCTCCCACATCCGGAAGAGGAGCTGTTCCAGCATCGGAGGAACTGGAACAGTAAAGGCCTCCTTCGGAGGAGAGTCATACTGGAGGGCCTCGAGCTCCTCGGCTCGAGGCTCCTCCTCGGGGTCCGCGGGAATCGCCAAGGCCTTGGCCATGTCCCGCACAAACTCCGAGAACCGGGTGTCCTCCGGTGGGGAACTACTCCGGGACTCAGACTGCGGTGAGCCCGACAGGACGCACCCGAGTCCGGAAGGTATTGGGGGACTCCTCATCCTCCTCCATCCTCACATATGGGTACGTCGGAACCGACGGAGCCTGCGCGGGAAAGCTCCCCAGCTTCCCAGAAGGAAGCTTTTGGGGCCTCCCACTGCACATGCGCGCTGCCTTCCCGCCTTCCTGACCAGCCCTCCTCAGTTCGAGTTTATAGCTGAGACAATAGAGAGAGGAAAGGAAGATAGATAGAAGATACAACTCCTAGGGGAGGTGGGTGGGTTGTGAGGACTAATTCCTGCTGTTCCCAGAGATCACCTGTTACAGGTAAGTAACTGTGCTATCTCCAGGAACAAGCAGGAATAAGTCCTCACATATGGGGACTCCCTAGCTAAGATGCCTGGGAGATCCCCTTCCAAGGGTTCGCCATCTTCGTATGGATCTCAGGCATCCATCCTGGGAAGGTGGGCAGGAGTTGTTCAAGTATGGAACAGGTGTTTGAGGACAGCCTGACCAAACAAGGCATCCCGGCGGGAGTCCTTGTCCAAACAGTAATGGGCTGTGAAGGTATGAACCGAGGCCCAGGTGGCGGCTCGACAGATCTGATCTATGGATACAGAGTGAAGATGAGCCATAGAAGTAGCCATGGCTCTCACATTGTGAGCTGTGACATGGCCTTCCAGAGAAATGTTTTTACTCTGGTAAGCAAAGGAAATACACTGAGCAATCCAATTGGAAAGTGTACGTTTGGAGACTGGAAGTCCCAAATGAGAAGGATCAAAAGCCACAAAAAGTTGGGAAGACTTTCGATGTGGCTGAGTCCTGTTGAGGTAAAAGGCAAGAGCTCTTTTACAATCTAAAGTATGAAGGTTCCTCTCTGCACTGGATGCATGAGGAGCCGGAAAAAAAGACAGGTAGATATACCTCTTGATTAAGATGAAAAGGCGAGACCACTTTGGGCATAAAGTGGGGATTCGTCCTGAGGACCACCTTATCATGATGAAACCTAGTATAAGGTGGATGAGCCACTAAGGCCTGTAGTTCACTGATGCGGCGAGCCGAAGTGACTGCAATAACGAAAAGGACCTTCCAGGAAAGAAATTTCAAGGAGGTAGAAACCAACGGTTCAAAAGGTGGCTTCATAAGCTGACCTAGAAATAGGTTCAAATCCCATGCTACCGGAGGAGGTCGGATGGGAGGCTTAGTTAGAGTCAGGCCTCTCATGAACCTTGCAATAAGAGGATGAGAGGAGACAGGTTGTCCATTTATAGGTTTTAAAGATGCTGCAATAGCACTCAAATGGACTCGTACTGAATTTGTCTTAAGGCCTGCATTAGAAAGATGCAGGAGATAGTCTAATAGAGAATTCAAAGGAAGTGCTAGAGGGTCAAGACCCTGTTGAGCACACCAAATGGAAAAGCGTTTCCATTTGAAAGCATAGGAACGCCTCGTGGAGGGTTTCCTAGAGGCATGAAGGATATCTTTCACTGGTTGAGAAAGATTGAAGTCATGAAGGCTTAGGCCTTCAGTAACCAAGCTCCGAGGTGTAGGGACTTGGGGTTTGGGTGCCACAAAGTCCCCTCCTCCTGAGACAGAAGGTCTGGTGCCGCTCCCAGGTCCAGGGAGGGTCCCTGGGAGAGATGCAGAAGTAGAGGGAACCACACTTGGCGTGGTCAGCGTGGAGCTATGAGGATCATCGATCCGTGATCCCTCTGGAGTTTGAACAGAGTCTTGGGAATCAAAGGAATGGGTGGAAAGGCATATAGGAATTCCTGACCCCAATGCAGGAGAAAGGCGTCGTTGGCCTGAGCTCCCTGACACGGAGTCCTGGAACAGAACCGGGGAAGTTTGGCATTCCACGGACTTGCAAAGAGGTCTATGTCCGGGGTTCCCCATTCCTGAAAGATTCTGCCTATCTGGTCCATATGTAGGGACCATTCGTGTGGAAGCAGAACTCGACTGAGTCTGTCTGCCCGAGAGTTTTGAACCCCTGGAAGATATACTGCCAGAAGATGAATTTGATGCTCTCTGGCGAAGGCCCATAATCTGAGAGCTTCGTTGCAAAGCGACAGAGAGCCTGTCCCTCCTTGTTTGTTTACGTAGAACATGGCCACCTGATTGTCTGTCTGAACTAGGACGGTCAGGTTCACAAGGAGGGTATGGAAGACTCTGAGGGCAAAGAAGATTGCTCGCAGTTCCAGGAGGTTGATGTGTTGCAGATGGGCTCCCCACCCTGTTTGGGAGGCATCTGTTGTGAGGGTTGCATGGGGCAACAAAGGTTGGAAGGGGGCCCCCAACAACAGATTCTTGGTGGACATCCACCATTGGAGGAACCAAAACAGACGCTTTGAGGTGAGGATTTGGTCGGAGAGCACTCCTGATGCTTGAGTCCACTGGGTGGCCAAGGTCCATTGAGCTGCTCTCATATGAAGACGAGCGTAGGGCACCACGTGAACTGTGGAGGCCATGTGGCCCAGAAGTCGCAGCATTTCTCTGGCTGTCAAGTGACTGCTGGACTGAGCTTGGGAGGCCAAGCACACCAGAGGTTGGCCCCGGACTTGAGGTAGGTAGGCCCTTGCTGTGGTGGTGTCCAACTGGGCCCCTATGAATTCCAGAGACTGAGTAGGGATAAGTTGAGACTTGGGAAGGTTTACCACCAGTCCCAGATACTGCAGAATGTGCCTTGTGCGGTCCAGGGAAATCTGGGCCTCTGACTGAGATGGAGCTCGGATGAGCCAGTCGTCCAGATATGGGAATACAAAAATTCCCAGACCTCTTAGAAATGCGGCAACAACTGCCATGCATTTGGTGAACACTCTTGGAGCAGAGGCTAGACCGAAGGGAAGTACTCTGTACTGGAAATGTGTTCCCTGAAACAGAAATCTTAGATATTTTCTGTGGGATGGGTGGATGAGTATATGTGTGTACGCATCCTTGAGATCTAGAGAACAAAGCCAATCCTGACTCTGAAGGTATGGAAGGAGAATGCCTAGAGAAAGCATTTTGAATTTCTCCTTGTACAGAAATTTGTTCAATTCTCTCAGATCTAGGATAGGTCTGAATCCCCGTCTTCTTTGGTATGAGAAAATAAGGGGAGTAGAATCCTGTCCCTTGTTGAAGAAGAGGAACCTCTTCTATTGCCCCTTGGGCAAGGAGAGAAGAGATTTCCTGACCCAACAGGTCCAGGAGAGATGGGGGAGAATTGAAGTGCCTCACCATGGTATGTGGAGGAAGGTTGGAAAAATGAAGTTTGTAGCCCTCTCTGATGATAGAGAGGGTCCAGTGCTCTGATGTAATTTGCCCCCATCTGGGAGCAAAGTGAGCTAACCTTCCGGGAATGGTGAGGGCCAAAAATGTTAAGTTCTCTAGGGGCAAGTCAAAACCCCTGAGGGGGTTGAGCCTGCTGAGGAGTGGCAGACGCTGCAGGCTTTGACCTTGCCTGTTTAGGTTGCTGACGTTTAGCAGCAAAGCGAGGCTGAGAAGATTGTTGGCCAGTATTTGTGGAAAATCTGGCCTTCTTGTAGTAAGGCCTCTTGAAAGACTTTTTCTTGGCAGGAGTAGAGGTAGACTTAGAAAGTCTATCTAATGTAGCATTTTCTGCGTCCATTTGAGTGGCTTTAATTTGCCAGTCTTTACCAAATAAGTTCTCACCTGTACAGGGCAGATTCCGTAAGCCATCCAGGACCCAGGGTTCTAGGTCAGAGGCCTGGAGCCAAGCAAGTCGTCGGGCTGCAATAGCAATGCCCGAAGCTCTACCGGCACCCTCAAAGGAATCAAAAGCTGCTCTGTTGGAGAACTTAGAAACACCTAGAAGCTGTTTCACCAGAGAAATGAACTCCTCCTTTCTATCCTCAGGGATAAAGGAGGCAAAATGCCGTACCTTTAGGGCAAGTTCCCTTAGAAACATGCCCATATACAGACTGTATGAATTAATCCTGGCTATAAGCATACTCTCTCACTTGGTTTGCAGCTTGTCGTGCTGTGAGGGCTTGCGTGCATCAGTGATGCTGAGAGCTAAACTATCCGTAGTTTAACTACTGGCAGGGTCTCCCAAGATGGACAGGTCTCAGCTGAGGTGCCAGACGAAGACAAACCACCCATCTGGGCAGCAGCAGAATGGGATAGTGTTGACGGCGGAGGATCACATTTCTGTGACAACGGCAACAACACCAAACTTAAACTGCGCGGAAGGAAGGCCCGGCAATCTACTTCTGTATCTTGCCATGAAAACCCAATGGATAGTTACAACAAAACAAATTGTGCTATGGTGCTGGAAGATGAGACTCCCAGGTCGGAAGGCACTCAACTAGCTACTGGGGAAGAGCTGAAGACTTTTCAGAGTAAAGCCAGCATTTATGATGTGGTTGGATCAAAGCCCTCGGGAAGTCTGACTGCTGATGTAGCTGCGCATGAAATGAGAGTCAGAAGCTGTAAAGATGTCTTACACATTGGAACATGGAACGTACGAAGCATGAACCAAGGGAAGTTGGAGGTGGTCAAGAATGAAATGGAACGTGTACAACTTGATCTGTTGGGTGTCAGCGAACTGAAATGGACTGGCATCGGGCACTTTGCATCAGATGATCACATGGTCTACTATGCTGGAAATGAAAGACAAAGAAGAAATGGTGTTGCGTTTATAATAAAGAAGAAACTTGCAAGAACTGTAATGAAATACAATGCAGTCAGCGAACGCTTAATCTCTATTCGTCTGCGAGGATTGCCTATCAACACAACTATAATTCAAGTATATGCCCCAACAACAGCTGCAGAAGAGAATGAAATTGAAGAGTTCTATGAACAAGTACAAGCTGAAATTGACAGAACATGCAAACAGGATATCCTGATAGTCATGGGTGACTGGAACGCAAAAGTTGGCAACAAAGAAGAAGGCAAAGTAGTTGGAAAATATGGACTTGGCAACAGAAATGAAGCTGGAGAAAGATTGATAGAATTCTGCAAGACCAATGATCTATTCATCTCAAACACCTTCTTCCAGCAACACAAGCGGCGACTGTACACATGGACTTCACCCAATGGATTGTATAAAAATCAAATTGACTACATCTGTGGAAGTCAACGATGGAAAAGCTCTGTAACATCAACCAAGACAAAACCTGGAGCTGACTGTGGTAGAGATCATCAACTACTAGTATGCAAACTCAAGCTAAAGTTGAAAAAGAGCAAACCACTCATGAATGCAGCAAAATATGACCTTGAGAATATACCACTGGAATTTAAAGACTGCCTGCAAAATCGATTTGCTGCTTTAGATACAAATGACAGAGCTCCGGAAGAGTTATGGAATGACATCAAGAAGGTTGTGCTAGAAGAAAGCGAGAAGTCTCTACAAAAGGTGAAAAAGCAAAAACGGCCAAAATGGATGACGGAAGAAACTCTGAAAATTGCCCAGAAACGCAGAGAAGCTAAAAGCCAAAGGAGAAAGAAAGACAATCATAGAACTCAACAGAGATTTCCAACGTAGAGCAAGACAGGACAAGGAAAAGTACTACAATGACACTTGCAAGGAAATAGAAGCAGAAACTATTAGAGGAAGAACAAGATCGGCTTTCCTAAAGCTGCGAGAGTTAAAGAAAAAGTTCCAGCCTCGAATTGGAATGTTACAAGATGCTCAAGGTTCTATGTTGAATGATGCTGAGAAGATCAAGAAAAGGTGGAAGGAGTATACAGAGTTTTATATGATAAAGATCAAGTGGACCAACAGCCGTTTCAACCTATACCTTATGATCAGGAACCATTGGTGATGAAAGAAGAAGTTGAAGCAGCATTGAAAGCCTTATCAAAGAACAAAGCACCAGGCATTGATAGCATTCCCATAGAAGTATTGCAGCAATCTGATGCAGCTGTTACCGTACTTACACGGCTCTGCCAAGAAATATGGAAGACAACATCATGGCCAACTGACTGGAAAAGATCTGTGTTTATACCAATACTAAAGAAAGGTGATCCAACTGACTGTGGAAATTATCGCACAATCGCTCTGATCCCACATGCCAGCAAGATTCTACTGAAGATTATTCAAAAGAGACTACAGCCATACCTAGAACAAGAACTACCTGAAGTGCAAGCAGGGTTCAGGAAAGGGCGAGGAACGAGAGACATCATTGCGGATGTGAGATGGATCCTTGAAAAGACTAAAGAATACCAAAAGGATATCTATTTGTGCTTTATCGACTATAGCAAGGCTTTTGACTGTGTAAACCATGAGAAACTCTGGACCACATTAAGAAGAATGGGTATACCAGAACACCTGATCGTTCTCTTGCGCAATCTGTACATTGATCAAGAAGCAATAGTTCGAACGGAACAAGGAGAAACAGAATGGTTTAAAATAAGCAAGGGTGTAAGACAAGGCTGCATACTTTCCCCCTGCCTGTTTAATTTATATGCAGAACAAATCATCAGAGAAGCAGGACTGTATGAAGACAACAGAGGTGTGAAGATTGGTGGAAGACTCATCAACAACCTTCGCTATGCTGATGATACCACATTACTGGCTGAAAGTGAAGATGATCTGAAACATTTGCTTCTCACAATCAAAGAACATAGTCTCAAAATGGGCCTGCACCTTAATGTAAAGAAGACAAAGATCATGACAACTGGCAAAATCAACAGGTTCATCGTTGAAGGAGAAGAAATTGAAATCGTGAACAACTTTAACCTACTTGGATCAACTATCAATAAAGAAGCAACAAGCAGTCAAGAAATCAGACGACGCATTGCTCTTGGCAGAATGGCTATGAAAGACCTAGATAAGATTCTCAAGAGCAGAGATGTCTCTCTCCATACAAAGATTCGACTTGTTCAAGCCATGGTATTTTCAATAACATCATATGGATGTGAAAGCTGGACAGTGAAAAAGACAGACAGGAAGAAAATTGATGCCTTTGAATTATGGTGCTGGCGGCGAATACTGTGTATACCATGGACTGCCCGAAGAACAAACCAGTCGGTACTAGAGGAGATCAAACCTAAGCTTTCTTTAGAAGCTCAGATGACAAGACTTCGACTTTCATACTTCGGACACATCATGCGAAGAGAGAGATCATTAGAGAAAGACATCATGCTTGGCAAGATAGAAGGTCAACGCAAAAGAGGAAGGCCAGCAATGAGATGGATCGCTACAATAACAGCAGCTACGGGTACCAGCCTGTCAACAATGAGCCGCCTGACTGAAGACCGAACACAATTTAGGATAGCTATCCAGAGGGTCGCCATGAGTCGACTCCGACTCGACGGCACTTAACAACAACAACATAAGCATACTAGCCTGGAAGATTTTCCTACCAAAAGAGTCTAGGGTCTTACATTCTCGCCCTGGAGGGGTAGAAGAGTGCCTTTTGGTACTCAATCTTTTTCAGCGCAGACTTCACCACAATGGAATGGTGAGGCAGCTGAGGTTTTTGAAAACCAGGAGAAGGAGGGACCCGGTACATGGTGTCCAACCTACGGGAATGAGGAGACAACGTTAGAGGAGCCTCCCATAAGTCCATCAAGTGTTCTTGAAGGATTTCATGGATAGGCAGGGTGACTGCCTCTTTAGGAACCTTAGGGTATCCTAAAATATCCAATTTCTTTGATCTAGGTTCTTTTTCAGAGGATGTGGTAATAGAAAGTCCTTTAGCTACTTCTATAATGAAGTCTTGAAAGGACAAATCCTCTGGTGGAGACATTCTCCTCTTTGGGGAAGAAGGCTCTTCAGGAAGAACTAGAGACAGCTCATCAGAGTCATCAGAGGAGTCAAAATCCTCAGAAGAATCAGAGTATCCTCTATTTGCTTCCAACGCACGATACGCATACCGATCGGTATCGACATCGGGCGTACCGGGTATGGGATCGGTATCGGGTGAAAACCCGGATCCGGCATGCGGAACCGATCTGCATTTGGAAGACGATGGTCTCGGTTCCGGTATGGAAAACAGTACCGGAACCGGACCCGGAACCGCTAGATGCGGTACCGAGGGCGTCGCAGCGTTAATGAAAGCCAGAACGGCCTGCTGCATGGTCTGGACAGTATTGCCCATAGACGCCACTGCTGCATGGATGTCGGTACCGGCATGGGCCGGTACCCCAGAGCAGTCTAACAGGTGATCGGTCGAGGCCGTGCCATCGATGTCAACCTGTAACCTCATAGATCAGGGGTCTCAAACACGCGGCCCGCGGGCCGACACCACGGAGTATTGTTTACATTGCATTTTTGTCCTCCTGCTGTTTCTATATTTTTTTTTACCTCGCGTGATTCCCGGGGCTGCATGGTGTTTCTCACGTCCGCGTCACACGCCTGCCCTCCACCAATCAGCGACAGGCAGGAGGAGGAGAAAAAGGAGGAGGAGGGGGGGGGGGCCCGGGCCCAGAAGCAGTCTGAACAGCCTTGAAGAATCGCCTGCTTGGATCGCCTGTTTGGAGGATCGCCAGGGTGCACAGCTCTCCGCGGCAGGTAAGGAAGCAGTCTGCCCAGCCCTGTCTCCCTCTGTCCCTCTCCTCTTCGGCTTTCAGAGCCGCGAAGGGAGAGCTTCTCCCTCGCGACTCTGTTAAGCTCGAGGGGGCAGAGGGGAAATTTCCCATAAGCCTCAGCCGGCTTAACAGAGTCGCGAGGGAGGAACTCTCCCTTCGCGGTTCTAAGCCCGAAGAGGAGAGGAGGGAGGGAGGGAGCCTGCCTGCCTGCCTGCCTGCCTGCGATTTTTGCGTGGGTGGGTGGGTGGGAGGGAGGGAGGGAGAGGGGGGGGGCCTGTGATTTTTGCGAGGGAGGGGAGGGAGGGCCTGTGATTTTTGCCAGGGAGGGAGGGGGGCCTGTGATTTTTGCCAAGGAGGGAGGGAGGGAGGGGGGGCTGTGATTTTTGCCAGGGAGGGAGGGAGGGGCCCTGTGATTTTTGCCAAGGAGGGAGGGAGGGGGCTGTGATTTTTGCCAGGGAGGGAGGGAGGGAGGGGCCCTGTGATTTTTGCCAAGGAGGGAGGGAGGGGGCTGTGATTTTTGCCAAGGAGGGAGGGAGGGAGGGAGGGAGGGGGCCTGTGGGCTGGGGGGGGAAAGAACAGGTAATGTGCTGAGGGCTGGGGGGGGGTCAGAACCAATACCTGTTCTGACCCATTCCCTGTTCGGACCCCCCCCCCCAGCCCACAGCACATTACCAGTTCTAAACCCCCCAGCACATTACCAGTGGACTGCATGAAAAAAAAACTAGAAGAGAGAAGAGAGGACAAATGGACAGCAGACGATGGAGAGTTAGCAGAAGACACGAAGAAACCATAAGAAAGTGGCCGAACAATTGCAACTGAAAAAAAATGCACAAAAGGTAGGAAAATATCTCTTTATTTTGAGTTTATTAACTGGAATATGTCAGCTCTGGGAAATGTGCATCATTTATGTCTGTGCTTTAGTACAAGAAATTAATTTATAGTTTTATTTCTACAGTGCTGAGGTATTCTGTGTAATTCCTATTTGACATTGCTACTTGTTCTTTTTTCCCAGTAGGTCATGTATTGTTCTCTGAAATGTATTGATTTAATATTTGCAGTGTTGCCTTTTGATAGGTAGGGTCTGGTGCTTTGTGAGTCCTGGTAGTGCTGTTATGATACGGGGGGTTTGCTATGGGTTCTAAATGGGCAGTGTTAGTAGTAGTTCCTAATGTGCCTGGCGGTTGGCACTGGATTATAGTAATATAGAAATTTTCTAGTCTTTCTTTATTCATGCACTCATTATGCAACATTATGCAAATATTTATGCAAATGAGGCCCCTTATGCAAATGAGGACCCGTGTCTTATGCGGCCCCCGGGTTACTTTACAAGTCCTCATTCGGCCCTCAAAGCAATTTGAGTTTGAGACCCCTGTCATAGATGGTGCTTTGGAAGCCAGAGCTTCCCGCCGGGGTTGTTTGGCTGGGGCATGGTCCTCAGATTCAAAATTGAGAGCCTCTCGATGCTTTGAAGGAGATTTGCTCTTTGAGGACCTGCCCGAAGGAGGTTTGGTTACCTGAGATCCATCCGGAGAGGAAGACCTAGATGACTGTGATGCTGGATTATCTGAAGCAAACAGCACATGGAATTTGTTGGCCCGGTTCTGCAAACCACGTTTAGACATCTGGGAGCAGGATGGGCAGTCCGGAATGTAGTGGTCAGGCCCCAAACATTTAAGACACCAGTCATGGGTGTCTGTAACAGAAATAACAGCACTACACTTGGTACACCTCTTGAAACCAGGAGCTGGTTTCTCCATGAGGAGATTTTGTGTAGGCCTGAGGCCTAACAGAAGTCACCAAGTTGTGCTAAAAAATAAAACCATTTTTTTTTTTTTTTTTAAGAAAGAAAAGAAAAGAGAGACCGGCGGCGGTACCGGTTTCGGTATGGGGAAGGCAGGTACGCGGTCTAAAGAAAGAAACTAAAATAACAATTTCTTCAGCGGTGACAGGAACACGAACTGCTGGCTCCGCGGAAAAAGAGAAACTGAGGAGAGCTGGTCAGGAAGGCGGGAAGGCAGCGCGCATGTGCAGTGGGAGGCCCCAAAAGCTTCCTTTCTGGGAAGCTGGGGAGCTTTCCCGCGCAGGCTCCGTCTGTTCCGACGTACCCATATGTGAGGACTTATTCCTGCTTTTTCCTGGAGATTAGGTTGTCCATCGAAAGGTTTATGAAAAGCAGCAATAGCACTAAGATGGACTCTAACTGAATTGGTCTTCAGACCAGAAGTTGATGATTGTAGAAGATACTCTAGTAGCAACTCTACAGGTAGTAAAAGGGGGTTAAGTCCCTTTTGTAAACACCAGATAAAGTACCTTTTCCACTTGAAAGCGTAGGAACATTTTGTTGAAGGTTTTCTGGAAGCCAGGAAGATATAGAGTAGTTGCTCACCTGCAACAGGTGTTCTCCAGGAGCAGCAGGAATCGGTCCTCATATAGGGGTGATGTCGGCGCCGACAGAGCCCTCATGCGGTGCATTTCTCCATCTTTCAAAGAAAACCTTTGGGAATGCAGCGAGAATGCGCAGTCCCCTTCCTGCCCAAGGGTGCCATCTTGCTCAGTCTGATGACATAGCTAAAAGACAGCAAAAACATAAAAATAAATCATATGACTGCAACTCCACGGGGAGGAGAGAGGGTCGTTAGGACTGATTCCTGCTGCTCCTGGAGAACACCTGTTACAGGTGAGTAACTACTCTTTCTCCAGGACCAAGCAGGAAGTCAGTCCTCACATATGGGACTCCCCAGCTCTAGGCTACCGGGAACCCAAAGCTGAGAAATAAGCTCCCTCTAGAGCCTCAGTATGCGAGAAGAATCTTCTCTGAGAACGCCCCCGAACGGTAGCCCAACACAAGGGTCGTAGGGTAGGAGCTGCCTAAACCTCAAAGAGATTACGGAGTACTGCCTGTCCGAGGCAGTAATGGGCCGCAAAAGTCTGGCTTGAAGACCAAGTAGCGGCCTGGGAGATGTCTGCCAATGGAACAGAGCGGAGATGAGCTACTGCCGCAGCCGTTGCCCTGACACGGTGGGCCGTGACTCGACCCTGCAAGGAGAGGCCAGCTGCCCTGTACGCCCAGGCGATACAGTCTGCTACCCAAAGGGATACGGTACGCTTGGAGACAGGTGACCCCAGCTTATTAGGGTCAAAAGATACGAAGAGCTGAACAGCCCTTCGATGCCCCTGCGTACGGTCAATGTAGAAAGACAACGCCCTCCTACAGTCCAGGGTATGCAAGACCATTTCAGCCCGGATGGCATGCGGCCTGGGAAAAAAGGTTGGAAGAACCACCTCCTGATTAAGGTGGAAAGAGGAGACAACCTTTGGAAGCAACTTAGGATGAGTCCGTAAGACCACCCTGTTAATACAGAACCGTGTGTACAGTCTATCAGAAACCAGAGCCTGTAGTTCACTCACACGCCTGGCCGATGTAAGAGCCACCAAGAACAACGCCTTCCAGGAAAGGAAGCATAAATGACAGGGAGCCATCGGCTCAAACGGTGGGCGAGTAAGTTGTTGCAAGACCACATTCAAATCCCACTCAGGGGCTGGTGGGCAAATCGGAAGCTTGGGCAAAAGGAGGCATCTGAGGAAGCAGGCCACTAAGGGATGGACCGACAGTGACTGGCCCTCCACCGGCGAATGGTGTGCTGATAGAGCACTGAGGTGGACCTGAACAGAGTTGGATTTAAGGCCTAGGTCCGACAGGTGAAGCAGATACTGCAGTACCACTGGCACCAGGCATGAAAAGGGATCCTCTTGGCGCTGAGCACACCAGGTGGAGAACCTACGCCACTTAAGGGCATAAGACTTCTGAGTGGATTGTCTCCTAGAGGCCAAAACCACCTCCTCCACTTCCCTAGGTAGATCTAAGGGGGCTAGAACTACCCTTTCAGCAACCAGGCCATCAAATGGAGGGACTGGAGGTTGGGGTGCAGGAGAGATCCCTGATCCTGGGACAGGAGATCGGGTTGCACCCCCAGAGGGAGTGGAGTGTCCACCGCCAATTGCAGGAGGAGTGGAAATCACGGTTGCCTCGGCCATCTGGGGGCTACCAGGATCAGCGAGGCTTTGTCCCAAAGGATCTTGAATAGGGTTCGGGCCACTAGAGGCGTTGGAGTAAACGCATACAGCAGACCTGTAGACCAAGAGATTAGGAAGGCATCTGCTGCTATTCGCAGAGGATGCGGTTGTCTGGAACAAAACCTGAGCAGCTGATAGTTCAGTGGACTGGCAAAGAGATCAATGGTTGGAAAACCCCATTTTAGGAAGATCTGCTGGACCACTAGGGGATTTAAATGCCTCTCGTGAGGCTGTAGAATCCTGCTCAATCTGTCTGCCAGGTAATTTTCTTGGCCAGGGAGATAAACTGCCTTGAGAAACATGCCTTGCTTGACTGCCAAGGCACACAGGGCTTGTGCCTCCTGACACAGAAGCCTGGATCCCGTGCCTCCCTGTTTGTTCACATAGAACATTGCTACTTGGTTGTCTGTTTGAATCAAAACAGACTGGTGTGAGAGGACATGAGATAAAGTCTGTATAGCCAAGAGAATAGCTCACAACTACAACAGATTGATTTGCTGTGTGGCCTCCCAAGGGGACCAGAGGCCCTGAGTGCATGCCCCCTGGCAATGTGCACCCCAACCCTGAAGAGAAGCATCGGTCGTCAGCACCTGTGTGTGTGGCAGTACCTGGAAAGGCACCCCTTTGACCAGGTTGGGAAGATGCAGCCACCACTGCAGGGAGGCCGCTAGAAGCTTGGACACTCTTACTTTGTCTCTTAAGTCTCCTGTGGCCTGTATCCACTGAGCTCTGAGGCTCCATTGAGCAGGGCGCATATGCAGACGAGCATTTGGAGTTACATGGACCGTGGATGACATGTGGCCCAAAAGCCTCAGGAAATGTCTGGCAGAGACCAGAGATCCCTTGTGAAAGTGCTGGGCTAGAGCCATCAGTCTGAGCCCTGTGAACCATAAGTCTGTGAGTCATTGCTTGTAAGGTATCCAACCTTGCTCCTATGAACTCTATGTCTTGTGAGGGGAGCAAAGTGGACTTTGCGAAATTTATGACAAAGCCCAGGTGCTGAAGAAGAGACAGTGCGAAGAGTGGCCTGTCTGACCTTCTGTGGAGACTGACCCCTGATGAGCCAGTCGTCCAGGTAGGGAAAGACAAAGATGCCCTGGTTTCTGAGATATGCCGCCACCACCGACAGGCATTTGGTGAAAACCCTGGGTGCGGCGGTTAGGCCAAAGGGAAGTACTCTGTACTAAAAATGATTTCCTCCCACTACAAACCTGAGATATTGTCTGTGGTCTGGATGAATGAGGATGTGAGTATAAGCATCCTTTAGGTCTAAGGAGCATAGTCAATCTCCCTACTGGAGGTTGGGCAGCAGTATTCCAAGGGTAAGCATCGTGAACTTTTCCCTCTCCAGGAACTTGTTGAGATTTTGCAAGTCGAGGATGGGCCTGAGGCCTCCTGTCCTTTTTGGTACTAGAAAGTACCTGGAGTAGAAGCCCCATCCTCTCAGGTGGTGAGGCACCGGTTCCACTGCCTGGTCCTGTAGAAGACTTGCCAACTCCTGAAGGAGGAGGTTCCTGTGCAGAGGGAGTCTTGGAGGCTCCCCTGGAAAATAGGAGGGAGGTAACTGGTTGAAGTGGAGCAAGTAGCCTTTTTGGACTATGCTCAGTACCCAGGTATCCCCCTGTTATGGTTGACCACCTGTGGGCATACAGTGTCAGCCAGCCTCGTGTGCTGAGTGGAGCCAGCTGTGGGGGAGAGGCTATGCAGTGGGAGTCAAAACCCTGCTCCCTGCTGTAAAGGAGCCGGAACTGGCGGCTTGGGGGTTTTCTGCCTACGGGGCCCATGTCCCTGCCCCTTGGCCTGCTGACCCTGCTGGGGAGCTGTAGAGGCCTGGAATTGAGGGTAGGATTTGTAGGCAGAGGCCTTCCTCTGGTAAAAGGGCTTTTTCCCCGAGCCCTTCTTATTTTGAGGAGCAGAAGTTTTCCTGGACAGCCTTGTCCTGGTGAGAGTCTCAGTCTCGATTTCTGCAGCCTTTTCAGCCATGGGTTTGCCAAAGAGGTTCTCACCCTGGCAAGGGACATCAACCAACTTGTCCTGGACCCATGGCTCGAGGTCCGATGACTGTAGCCAGGCCTAACGGCATGCACCGATGCCGGCCGCTGCTACTCGGGCCGAAGCCTCGAAGCCATCATAGGCTGCTCAAGATATAAACTTCAAGCACTCTCGAATCCCCGATGACAAAGCTTTGAACCTCTGCAAAGGTTCCTCGGAGAGGCCAGCAGAAAACCCAGCAATCTCCTTTGCCAGGTCTCGGAGGTACATGCCCATGTACAGCTGGTAAGTCTGGACACGGCAAGCAAGCATAGAGCCCTGGAAGCACTTTCTACCGAGGGCATCCAGGTTCCGGGCCTCCCTGCCGGGGGGGGCACCGAGGAGTGCATCTTCTGACTCTTCAGACGATGCATGGCCGATTCCAAAACCATGGAGTGGTGCAGTGGTGCGGTAGCTGTGCCTTCTGGAACCCAGGGCTCTTACGGACTTGATAGATGGAATCGACCCGTTTGCTGAGAACCGGCGCCAAGGCCGGTGCCTCCCACATACGGAAGAGCAGCCATTCCAGCATCGGAGGAACCGGTACAGTAAAGGCCTCCTTTGGTGGAGAGTGATACTGGAGGGCCTCGAGCTCTTCGGCTCGAGGCTCCTCCTTGGGGTCCACGGGGAAGGCCAAGGCCTTGGCCATGTCCCTCACGAAGTCCGAAAACCGAGTATCCTCCGGGGGGGGACCTTCTCTGAGGGTCGGACTCCGGCGAGTCCAATGGGACACACCGGGTCCGGAAAGTGTCCGGGGACTCCTCATCCTCCGTTTCCCACCCCAACCCCTCCAAAGAGGAATCGAGCGGCTCCGGTCGGGCGGGCACCAATGCCATCTGCCCTGACGCCCAGGGTACCGGCGTCGATGACCTCGGCCCCATATGGGAGGCCAAGGATCGACTCGAGACCGCATGGACTCGAGGATTGGCTGGGCATCCGAGGTCGACTTGGACGTCGAGGTCCCGGTGGTCGGGGCAGATGTACCGGTCAGACCGGCGATCTGCACCCGCTGCTGTTCCATGAAGGCAGTCAAGCTGCTATCCAAGGCCGTCAACCTGAGTCCGAGCTCAGGAGACTCAGCAGCCCCTGACTCGGTCCCCGACGGCATCGGGGCCGACGTCGGCTCCCCTGGAGGAGAGTCCACGAGGACAACAGTACTCACGTGACTCAGGGACTCCGGCTCCACACAAGGTAGTTTAGCAGGCCTCTCCGGCTCCGAGGACCCGGGACGGCGGTCAGAGCTATGCGACCTGGCCCTCAAGGGACCAAGAGAGTCCACCGACGACGCCCTCGCGGGTTTCTTCTTCCTTTTGAGTTCCCGTGAGGGAGACCCCCACTCAGAGGAGCCCCGACAATGCTCAGGGTCGGACTCCCGAGACATCGAGGCATCTGATGAAGTCCGGGCCTGGCCGGACGCGGAGTCAGAGAAGATCCTCTCTCGTTGGTGCTGACGGCTCCTCAACGCCTTAGATGACATTTTGTCACACGGGCCACAGATCATCGGGTCATGATCGGGCCCAAGGCATCGGAGGCAGCAGTCATGTGTGTCGGTGAGAGACATCAGTTTTACACCGATCACACTTTTTGAATCCGCTGGCAGCCATCGGGGGGAAAAAGGGCCCCTGCAAGGTCAAAAGACCGGGCTGCCAGTGAAAAAAGAAAAAAAGGCGCCTTTCACTAGTCTCAAAGGAAAAAAATGAAAAAGTAGCTCCGGGCTCGATACCGGTGTACCGCGCCCAGGCGGGAAGGGGAACCAGCGTCAAACCGGCAAAAAAAACACGAACTCCTTGAAGAAAATCAACTTTTAACCGGGTGACCAAGACACATGTCTGTCGGGCTCCGCGGAAAAAAGACGACTGAGCAAGATGGCACCCTTGGGCAAGAAGGGGACCGTGCATGCGCGCTGCATTCCCAAAGGTTTTCTTTGAAAGCTGGGGAAATGCTCCGCACGAGAGCTCCGTCAGCGACGACATCACCCATATGTGAGGACTGACTTCCTGCTTGGTCTTGCAGAACACCTTTACTGTTGAGAAAGGTTAACATCTTGGAATTCTAGGCTTTCAGGCCCTGAGATGTAGGGACTGGGGATTGGGATGCAGTAAAGATCCGTCCTCCTGCAACAGGAGATCTGGAGCATTCCCCAACTCCAGAGGAGAAGAAGAGGATACCACGACTGCCAAGGCCAACGTGGGGCTACGAGTATCATACGACCTCTGTCTCTCTGAAGTTTGAATAAAGTCTTGGGAATGAGGGGAATGGGTGGGAAGGCATAGAGGAAGTCCTGTCCCTAATGGAATAGGAAAGCATCTCTTGCCTGACAGTTTTGAGCCGGAATTCTGGAATAGAATCGGGGAAGTTTGGCATTCTGTGGACTTGCAAAGAGGTCTATATCTGGTGTTCCCCAGATTCAAAACACTCGAGCAAGTTGGTATGAGTGGAGGGACCACTCGTGTGTCAGCAGTATTCGACTGAGTTTGTCTGCCCACAAGTTTTGAATGCCCGGAAGGTATACCGCAAGCAGGTGAATTTGTAACTCTCTGGCGAGGGCCCATAGTCGCAAAGCTTCGTTTCATAGCGACAGAGAGCCTGTTCCACTTTCCTTGTTCACACAGAACATAGCTACCTGATTGTCGGTTTGGACCAGAACTGTTTTGTTGCTGACATGGCACTGAAAGACTTGAATAGCATTGAAAATGGCTCTCAGCTCTAGGAGGTTTATGTGAAGGGAAACCTCCTGTGAGGTCCAAAGACCCTGAGTGGAGAGATCGTGCAAGTGGGCCCCCAACCCATCTTGGACGCATCTGTCGTCAGAGTGGTTTGGCATAGAGGCTGCTGGAAAGGGGAGCTTAGAAGGTGGTTTTCCAGGGATTGCCACCATTGCAGGGACGAAATCAGACGTGTAGTAGTTCTGATTTTGTCTGCTAGCCGACCCGAGGCTTGTGACCACTGAGAGGAAAGGGTCCACTGGGCTGCTTGCATGTGCAGGCAAGCCTAGGGAACCACATGGACAGTGGATGCCATGTGTCCCAGCAGATGAAGCATCTCCCGAACAATAAGGAATACCTTCATAGATGGTTGTGATGCCAGTTGTATTATACGTAGACAGCGTGGCTGGGGCAGGAAAGCCTTTAACTGCCATGTGTCTAGACGAGCCCTTATTTATTTATTTTATTTGGTTTCATTTGTATACCGCTACTTCCAGTGATCAGAAGCGGTTTACTCTACACATCAAACATTGGTTACATATGATAGGAATCAACAATTTACATTTTCATTGGGGTGTACTTGCCTGTGCATTTATACATATTTACATTTTATATTGTTTTGCTTGCTTTTATACAGACTGAATATTGAAATTTTGTTCTCATTTATACAGTGTAAGCCATCTAAATAGTATTTAAATAGTATGAGCCATGTACAGTTTTGTTTCAGTGGTTGCAATATATACATTTTGGTTACGAAGAAATCGATTCTTAATACTTTTGTTCGATGATGTTGCGTAAAGGTTGGAGGATCCTTAGTTTATGGAATATTACCTGGTTAAGCATCCGAAGATGTTTCTCCATCCTTATGTTTTTGTCGAATATTACTCCTAGGTATTTTGTGTCATTCTTTATGTTGTAGGTGGTGTTGTTCATGTTGATTGTTGGAGGGTTGAAATCAGATTTTTTTGGAGATGCACATTACTTCTGTTTTCTTGTGGTTTATGGACATATTGTTTTGGTGTAGCCAGGTTTGCATTTCATTAAGGCATTCCTCTAGATGGTTGTAATTTGGATTGGTTGAGTCCAGTTGGGTGTAAATCATAATGTCGTCTGCATAAATGTGGTAAGTGACCTTGTGCTTCTGAAAGATTGTGCAGACCAGTTTTATGTATAGATTGAACAGTAAGGATGACAATGCTGAGCCTAGTGGTATTCCCTGGGTTTGTGAGAATGGCTTCGCTTTCTCCTTATTGAATTGGACTTGTTGCATTCTGTTCGTTATATAGGATATGAACCAGTTTAGGGGGGTTCCTGTTATTCCTATGGATTCCAGCCTGTTGATGAGGGTTCTGTGGTTTACTATATCGAATGCAGAAGATATATCAATGAATATTAGAATGTACATCTTTTTATCTTCCAAGCCTTTGATCAGTCTATCTAGTAGAACCAGTAGTAAGGTTTCGACACCATGGTGTTGGCGGAATCCGTATTGTTGCTCATCGAGTGCGTTCATGGTGTCAACGTGGTCCTGTAATTGCTGCTGTACTGCTTTTTTAATAATTTTGGCTAAGAATGATATACTTGAGATTGGTCGGTAAGAAGCTGGGTTATTCTTTTCTAGAGTTTTGGTTTTTAGTATGGGTCTTATGAGGGATTTTTTGAGTTCTGCTGGCATGACTCCTTGTTGGAGTGATTGGTTTACTATGTGTGTGATGTATTGGGCAAAATCTTGTTTTGTTGCCTTGAGCCAGGCTGCTGGGCAGGGATCTAGTGGGGAGGTTGTAGTGTTTAGCTTTGTGATTATGTTTATTATTTGCTTGTCTTCCATCTCGTAGAATGCGTTCCATTCCTTGTTTCTGTTCGAGTTCGTGTCTTGTTGAGATGGGTGGTTAGCGGTCCAGTTTAGGGTGGGGTGTCCAGTTGATGGTGGGTTGAGCTTGCTGGCATAGTGGTCAGCCAATGTTTGTACTTTAATAGCGTCAGTGGGGTTATCTTCATGGGAAGTTTTGGTGAGGGATCTGACAAGTTCAAATAGTTCTCTTGGTCTGTTCAGTGCCTTGTTGAGTATGTTGGTATGATGGGGGGTTTTTTGCAAGGTTGATTTCAGTTTTGTATTTTGAGAGGAGCATTAAGTATTCTGTTTTGTGTTCAGGGGTCTTCTTCCGTCTCCATTTTTTTTTCTAGTTTCCTTAGGTCTATCTTCATTTTGTTTAGTGTTGTTGAGTACCATGGCTCAGTTTTGGTTTTAGTTTTCGCATTGTTTAGTGTTTTTGTCTTTAGTTCGGAGATTGATTCGATCCCTTCGTTCCATTGGTTTATTAGAGTTTCTAGGTCGGTGCTGTCAGTATTTAGGTGAGTTGTGATGGAGTTTATTAGTGCTTCTTTGTTGAATTTTTGGAACTTCCTTCCGGGTTGTGTCCTTGATCCTATTGGGGATTTGCTAGGTATCGTGGGTAAGTATATGGTGAATTTTATCAGGTGGTGGTCGGACCATGGAACTTGAGTTATTTGTGGTGTTTGTTCAGTGTCTCCATCTTGCTGGTCCTTCTTGGGTATAAATACCATGTCTAGAATGTTTCCTTTGTTATGTGTGGCATCTTGTATTATTTGTTTGAATCCTAGTTGGTCCATAGCCTCCAGGAATGTACTTGCATGCATTGGTGGCATTGATGTTAGGTTGAGGTCCCCTAGTATGATTTGGTATTTTTTGATTGTTGGTGTAAAAATAGTCTCTAGTGCGGCAGCCAGGGTTTCGTGGTGTGAAGTGGGGGGTCTATAGATGAGGCAAATTATTAGTGTTTTGTTTTCTAGCTTGAGTATCTCTATTCCATCGACTGTGTTTTGCGATGTGTGTGTTAGGTGTAGTGAGTCCTTAGCAACGATTAGAACTCCACCTCCCCTTCCACTGGCTCGTGGACAGTTGAATATCTTATAGCCTGGTTTGCTTAATTGGTTGAGTAGGATGGGGTCAGTGTCTGTGAGCCATGTTTCTGTGATGCAAAGGATGTCTGGTTTTTCATCAGTGATGAGATTATGCATAACAAATTTTGTTTCTTACTGATCTGGCATTTATTAGTATACAAGTGTATGGGGTTTGGGGAATATTGTTGGGTAGTGGGTTTGTGTGTGGTTTTGTTATGGTTAGTCGCCGGTGTGTTTCCTTTGGTTTTGGGTTAAGGTGGTTGCGTGGCTTGTTATGGTGTCTGGTGGCTAAAACTCGGTTCGGTTGTGGCACAGTGCTACTGTGGGTGGGGTAATGCATATTGTATACCAAGTATGCTGGCATCATGAATAGTGTGTAAGGATATATGGGTTGCCATGGGTAGGTAAATTGTTTGGTCGGATTTGTATTGCATGTACAGGTAGATATTGTAAGGCACAGACAAAATAAAAGTATGGCATTAATAATTTCCATTGCTCTGGGTATTCAAGGCTAATTGGTTCGCTAATGGTACAGCTTTATATGTTGGTTCCATTGCCAGTTTCTTGTGGTTTTGGGTCGATTTACCTATGAATTCAAGAGATTGAGAGGGGGTGAGATGAGATTTTGGGAGGTTTATGACCAACCCCAAGTATTGAAGAATTGTCATTGCTTGAGAGCGCGAAGCTGGCCTCTGGAGCTGTCAATGATCAAATGAGCAAATCGTCTAAGTAAGGGAAGACAAATATTTCCAAAGTCCTCATAATTGCTGCTACCACTGCCATGCATTTTGTGAAGACTCTCGGAGCAGAGGCCCTGAGAATTGAACTGTCTCAGAATTGTAGGTGGGGGCAAGTTGAGGAAATGAAGCTTGTATCCCAATCTTACAATGGACAGAGTCCAATTTTCTGATGTTATTTGTTGCCATCTTTTGACAAAATGGCATAGTCTGCCTGGAATGGTCAAGGGTTCTGGACCTTTTAGGTGAATGATTAAGTTCTCTAGGTGGAAGTCAAAGACCCTGAGGGGGCTGGGTCTGTTGAGCCGGTTGAGCTTTTTGAGCTTGTGGCTTTCTCTACTGTTTGTTCTGTTGTTGTCCCTTTTGGGAAACATGAAGTGGACAGTGAGTTTGATGGGTGTAAGATTGGTAAGACTTCTTTTTCTTACTGAAAAAAGGTTTCTTGAATGTTTTCTTTTTTGCTGGGTTGGCTGTAGCCTTTGACAATCTGTTCAAAGTAGTATTGTCAGATTCAAGCTGATTAGCCTTGTCTTGCCAGTCCTTACCAAAGAGATTTTCTCCTATGCAAGGAATGTTTCCCAGTTTTTCTTGCACCCATTGTTCCAAATCTGATGCTTGAAACCAAGCAATACAACGTGCTCCTATGGATATAGCAGAGGTTCTGCTAAGACATTCAAAACAGTCAAAGGTAGCACGGTTCATAAATTTAGAGACATTCTGGGCATGTTTGACCAGAATAAGGTAGTCTGCTCTTTTTTTCCTCTGAGACGGAAGGACTAATGGGCTCCAAGTCTTTTGTGACTTCTTCCAGGAACATTCCCATATACAGAATGTAGGATCTGATCCTGGCTCCCAGCATGGAGGATTGAAAACATCGACAGCCAAAGGCATCGAGTGTCCTGGATTCACGGCCTGAAGGATTAGAAGAGTGTGTTTTTGCACTCTTGATTCTTCGCATGGCCGATTCCACTACCATTGAATGGTGTGATAACTGAGTTTTTTGAAAACCAGGACAACTTGACACTCGGTACATAGTGTCCAGGCGTCGGGAATGTGAAGATATTGTTAAAGGAGTCTTCCACATTCTCAACATCAGATCATGTAAGATCTTGTGAATGGGAAGCATAGCTGCCTCCTTGGGAGCCATAGGGTATTGTAGAATTCTTAATTCCTCTGCCCTAGGTTCTTTTTCTGGAATCACAGTGATTGCAAGGCCTTTTGCTAAATCACGTATGAAGTCCTGGAAGGACATTTCTTCTGGAGGAGACATCCTGCGTTGAGAAGAGGGAGTTGAATCTTCTAATAGATTCACTCTGGTACCGGTAGAATCAGAGTCATCGGAATTGGAAGACTCAAGCACCGGATGCTCCTGTGATGCATGGAATCAATACCGCTCGAAGTCGGTATCGAAGTGTCTCGGTTCCTGATCCCCGATACCGGACATCGGCACGTGGGGAAGCAGTCCTGTCGAAGCAGGTGTTGTCGGTACCGGTACCGATGTCAGTACAGATACCTGTGGAACCGTCTGTTGTGGTCTTAGCGGTACCAAGGCTGCTAAGAGGGCCACTAGACTGCGTTCGGATAGCAAGGATTCTGTGATCCATTGCTCCTGCCGATGCCTGGGTGCCGGTACCAGTGGATGCAGCTACGAGCACAGAGCATGGCACCAGTAGTTCCGCAGAGGTTGAGGCCTCTGGAACATCCTGGAGCCCCACCTAATGCTTTGGAGCTCAAAGACTCCCGCCGGGGCTGTTTTGCCGGTGAAGTGTCCTCGAGGGAAACGCCCGAGGCATCTCAATGCTTCAAAGGAGATTTTCCCTTCGAGGACCAGCTAGTATTACTTTTGGTTACCTGAGATCCATGGGAGGAAGATGAAGCCCTGGAAGACGTCAATGCAACAGACATCGTGTCGGAGGCAAAAAGGGTACCGAGATTTGCAGCTCTATTCTGCCGGCCCCTCTTGGTCATCCTCGTGCAAGAGAGACACTCCTTTGGACAATGTTTAGGACCCAAACATTTTAGACACCAATCATGGGTGTCGGTGACGGAAATGGTACAGCCACATTTTAAACATTTTTTTGAAACCACTGGGCCTAGTGCCCAAAATGGCACCTAGCACCAGAAACTGGGAAAGATCCTTGAAGAAAAATAAGGGTTTTTTGGGGTTTCTTTTAAAGAAAGAAGAAGAAAACCGGTGGTACCGGTAGGCGTTGAATGAAGGCAGACGCAACCACAAAAAATAAGAAATAAAGGTAGATTTTCTGTGGTGACAGGGTACCGTGTCCTATCGTCTCCACGGAAAACGAAGAACTGAAGTGATAGAGGTACAGAGGCGGGAAGGCAGCACAAATGCGCTGTGGGATGCTCCCAAAAGCTTTCCTATTGGACGTTGGGGAGCGTTCCCGCGCGGGCTCCTTTGGTACCGACGACACCCATATGTGAAGACTACATTCCTGCTTGTTACTGGAGATAAATAAATATATTGGCGAGATGAGTACAGTTTCATCCTACAAGAGCAAATTTGAGCTATTGATGACTGACCTTGCAAACAACACTTTTGATCATTTTCCTAATATGCAGGACCATCTGGGACAATATCCAAATTTTGTTTTTCAGAACGAGAAGTATGTGACAGAAATCTGTTCTGTTATCCAGGAATTCAAAAATAGATTGTGACTTCCAAAAAATTGGAACAGTTGTGGAGTACTTGTCATACCCATTCAAAGTAGATGTGACATTAAAGAAACTGCAGCTGCTATCAGTAAAAATTACTCACTGAACAAGCCATCTCTTGAAAACAAAATATTAACCCTTAAAAATGACATTTTTCTCAAGACCCGGTGCTGAGCAAGAATTGTTTTGGAAGCTAGTGCCTAGAGACAAATTTCCCAACTTGAGAAGATGCAGTGAAGCTGTACACTCCTGTTTCGGTTCAACTTATTTGTGTGAATCTGCGTTTTCCCATCTGAAAATGACAAAGAGTACGCAACGTTCCAACATGACAGATGAACATCTCCAGGATTCCCTGAGACAGGCCCTCATGTAATATTCACCCAACTTCAAAGAGCTGGTGGATGAAATGCAGGCTCAGACGTCTCACTAATGAGCAAGAGCAAAATATTAAAGATTGTGCAAGATCAGCCTGGATCAATACTCGACCACTGTTCCCTCTAAGCTGTGCGCATGTGCACGCGCACACACCTCGCCGAGCGAGCACACATACTTTAACACAGAGCGCACAAAAATTACAGTTCTGATTCTGATAGAAAACAACACAGACGCCTTAAAATTTAAAAGTTGTTGTGTATTTACGGTTTTCACAAGTTCTACAATATTTTCTAGTGCAATCAATGTGGTGTACATACTGTATTCTGACGTGTACTCAAATTTTAGAGTATATAACTCCGAGTGTCGTTATGTGGCGCACAAAACTTTAACCTTCCTTCAAAAGCTGCACAGCGGATATTTTATGCGCACACAGCCTACAGAAAATTAGAGGGAACATTGTACTCGACCTAAATTTAACACAAAATTACTCAATAAAAGTTAAAGAAAGTTATTATTCAATAAAACTTTAAGAAAAAATGTACTTTCCATTTCCCCTCGCAATTGTTACTGGATCTTCTTCTCTCTGTTTTGTCTTTGCTTAATTTGCTTAACTGCTGATCACATCCAAGTAAATGACAGAAGGTTCATTAAAAATGGGGGGGGGGGGAATCCTCCAACTTTATTGGGTTAAAATTTAATTTCAATTTGAAACTTAATTTTCATGGTGGTAGATCACTGGCACTTTTGGCCGGAAAAAGTAGATCATGACCTTTTCGAAGTTGGACATACCTGCTATATACCTTAACATCAGGAAGAATTTACAAGAAAAGACCAGTCGGAGCTGTCAGGCATGCTTGCGCCAACCACAGAGTAGAACAAATAATCAAGCGGAGAGGCAAAAGGGATTCGTGATCTTGCGGTAGCGTCGTAACGCTCTGCTGACATCAAGCGAATGTAGATCGTGAGAACCTCCCAAGGCGTGCTTCCTCGTAAAGAAAGGGAGGACTACTGGCTGACTGTCATGGAAATCGGAGATGATCTGTCAGAAAGGAGGGAACTGGCTGTATAGTGACGCCCTCGGAAAAGAAAACCAAGAAGGGATCTCGACAAGAGAGGGCATGCAGTTCCGAAAGGCAATGAGCCGAGGTGACTGGTACCAGTAGGAGAGTCTTGAGTCTCAAATCTTTCAACGACGCATGTCGGAGGGGTTGGAAGGATGACCTGGTAAGGGCCCGAAGCACCAAGGATAGGTCCCAGGTTGGGACAACTGGCTGTAAGGGTGGCCACAACGCATGAACCCCTTGCAAGAAACAGACCAGATCCGGATAGGAGGCCAAGGAATGCACCCCCAGACAGGTCCTCAGAAACAGGCGAAAGCCGCCAATTTGAATCTTCAGGGAATTTAGGGCTACGCCCTGATCAAAGCCAAATTGAAGGAGAGAGAGCGGATGTCAGGAACGTGCGCTCTCCATGGGGATAATGTTCTGAGAGAACACCATGACTCAAAAAGACGCCAGATCCTCGCATACGCCTGAGAAGTAGAGGGTCGTCGCAGCAGTAGCAGAGTAGCTACCACGTGCAGCAAATAACCTTTGTGCACTAGGCGGCACCACTCAAGAGCTAAGCCATAAGCGAGTAGGAAACGGGATCATCCAGGAGAATCGGGCCTTGCCATAGAAGGCCCTTACAGATGCAGAGAGGAAGAGGTGCCTCCCACAAGAGCCAATCTGGTGCTATGAGGATGATGTGCCCTGTGTAGGCTTCTATTTAGCAGAGAAGCCTGTCTATCAGTCGCCATGGTGGGAAGCTGTATAGGAGCTGTCCCCAAGGCCAGGGTTGGACTAGGGCATCAAGTCCTTGAGATCTCGGCTCTCTCCGCCGGCTGAAAAAGTTCAGGGCCTTAGAGATGGAGGCAGTAGCCATCAAGTCCACGGTCAGATGGCACCAGCGGTTCACAATAACCTGAAACACCCATGGAGCTCGCTCTCTCTCTCACTGGGGTCAAAGAGATGGCGACTGAGAAAGCCCACAGGAATATTCTCCATCCCTGCAATGTGTTGCGGGGACATCACCCAGTATTCTTCACCCAAGGAAACAGGAGGCCATTTTGTGTGCCACTCTGCCGATTCAAGTAAGCCACTGTGCTTGTGTTGTCTGAAAGTATCTGAACATCTCTGTCCCAGAGTATGGGCTGGAAGGTAAGCAATGCTAGCTGAACAGCCCAAGCCTTGAGGCGACTGATCGGCCAGGAAGCCTCTTGCGCAGGCAAGATCCCTGCGCCATTCACCCTAAGGAATGGGTTCCCCAGACGCTCAGACTGGCATCCATGGTGATGGGTACCAGTGAGGGGTTTCCAATGGGACTCCATGCAAGAAATGCCAGCAGCAAAGCCAACTCTTGAGGCTGCGGCACACCCCTAAGTGGGAGGGGAAGGCAGGCCTCATAATCTCGTGCGTAAGGAGACCATCGGGATAAGAGTGTGTGTTGAAGCAGATGCATGTGGACCCTTGCCCAGTGCACAACATCTAGGTGGCTGCCATGGTACCCAGCACTTGCAGGTAATCCCAAGCTGAGGGAGCCAGTAACTGCAGAAAGGACTGAAGTTGCGTGAGAGGTTTGTCGCATCTGGTCTGGGTAAGGTGACATGACCCAGTTGTTATTTATTTATTTTATTTATTTACATTCTCTTATATACCGCGCTATTCTGCATCAGTGCAGTTTACATTGAACAAACTGAAATTACATTGAACAGGGCATTATAACTTGGAGATAACTATTTTACAGGGAACAGTTGTGTGTTGAATCCAGCCCCCAGAAACTCCAAGGAGTGAGAAGGTCGTGAGCAGCCCTTGGGCTGATTGTCTAGTTTCTCAGTCACCTCAGTTGGGTAGTCAATCTGAGCCACTGCTGAAACCGCTTCCGCAAGAGACTTCGTTCAGATGAGCCAATTGTCCAGGTATGGGTGAACCCTGATGCTTGGCAACGGAGGGCGGCTGCTGCCACTACCATGACCTTGAAGGTGGTTCGGGATGCTGTGGCCAGGCCAAATGTAAAGCTCTGAACTGATAATGCCTGTCCAAGATCATGAAGCACAAATATTGCTGGTGAGATGGGCGAATAGAGATGTGAAAATAAGCATCAGTGAGGTCGAGAGATGCTGGGAACTCGCCGGGGCAAACTGCCTGCATGACCTGAGTGTCTCCATTCGAAAACAAGGTACGTTCAGATATTTGATGATACCCTTCAGATCTAGAATAGGCCGAAAGGACCCATCCTTCTTTGGAACAACAAAATAGATGGAATAGTGTCAGAATCTACTAATGCTGGAGAGATAGGGCACATGGCCTGGAGCTGGAGAAGGCACTGTAGTGTCATCTGCACGTCTTGCGCCCTGCATGGGGAGAGAAGAAAAGAGGGCGGGACAGGCCTTGCAAGGTCCAAAGCGTATCCGTGAGCAATCACCTCGAGTAATGTAATCTTGGCCCATTCGGAGGAGTATAGTAGGAGCCTACCGCCCGCAGGTGGCACCTCGGAATGGGCCATGAGCCCGTCAGCAGGAGAAGGGGGCAGCCCCCACAAACTTGTTGGCCGCAAAGGAATTATATCTTCGACAGACTTCCCGAAAGGACGGAGGCTTAAGAGTCAGCTTTAGCGGAATGAGTGTTAAATCTTCCTGGTCAGTAGTGGTGCATGTCTCTGAAGCACCCTCTGTAGGAAGAGGTGGACGTAGACACCGTTGTAGGGCAACAAGACCCTTATTTCAGCTTGTCCTCTGGAAAACACTGTGGCTTGACTTCCCCCAAGTCCTTTACTAGCTTGTCCAGATCTTCGCCAAACAAAAGCTTGCCTTTGAAAGAAAGTTTTGCGAGCCGGGCCTTAGAAGCGGCATCTGCATTCCAATGGTGAAGACAAAGCCAGCACCAAGTTACGGTACCTGCTGCAACCGACCAAGCCGACAAACAAAGAAAATCGTAGAATGCATTTATTTATTTATTTATTGAACAGTTTTATATACCGCCTTTCAGAAAAATCAAAGCGGTTTACATAGAACAAAACTTGAACATTACATTGAAACGTATTCAAACAATTCAAATTACAGTGAACATTAAATTGTATATAATAAAAATGGTAATTTGAGTGTTACAATGCTGAGTAAAAGCTGATTAGGTATATAGATAGTTTAAACATATATACAGATTTAAATATTTACAAATTTCAAAAATCTTATCTTATCTGAGCAAGGAAAAATGTATTGTAGTTCACTAGAATTATTAGTGTAAAGCGTAAATGTGATAATGTGGAGAATTGGGTATTGTAAGATAGAGTAAGAAAAAGGAAAAAGTAAGTAAGTTGTGAATTAATGAATATGAGTATACATGAGTTTAAGTGGGAAATATTTCATCTATTGGAAGTACAGTGTTCCCTCGCCACTTCGCGCTTCATGTTTTGCGGCTTCAGTGCTTCGCGGGTCAGCAGCCACATTGTGGAAAGAAGCGTTGTTTCATGTTGATGCGCGAGAGAGAAGGATCCCTGCATGTTAACCAAAGAGATGAGTTGACTCAGAGTACATGTACTGTACATACCACGGGCTTTCATAAAGGTGCGTGATTGGTTTCCGGTGTGACATCGACCAATAAGAGTACGAGTGGATTTATCCCTGTGAGTTGATTGTCTCCGAATCATTGCAGCCTCACCTAGCATCTTCTCTTGCTGTATCTCGCCAGTCTTGTCCATGATGTTGACTGTCTCGCATACAGTACTGTATTTTAGTGTTGTGTTGGCGATAACTTTTTTTATTAATTAAGCCCTTATAATGCCGCCTAAGCGCTGTGCCCCTGCGAAAGCTTCCTCCGGGGCGCCCAAGAGGAAGAAGATGATGACCATCAGCGAAAAAGTGAAACTTTTAGATATGATCAAAGAGGGCAGAAGTTATGCATCTGTGGCACGCCATTACGGGGTGAATGAATCTACAGTGCGGTACATCAAGAAAGAGGAAGCAAACATCCGCAAAACTGCTTCAATAACCTTCAACAAAGAAGCAAAACGTGTGATAACTCCACGTAATGTTTATTACTGTATAAGGCTTTGTAATTAACCCTATTGTAATTAGCACTGACACATTTAAGTAAATACGTATACAGTACTGTTGCAATTTTTGTCTTAAATGAGTAAAGTATGAATACTGTTTACATATTTAAAACATTCTTGTACAGTACCCGCATACACAAAGATTCCTAGGGGCAAATACTACTTCGCGGTTTTTCAGCTTTCGCAGAAGGTTCTGGTCCCCATTAACCGCGAAAAACGAGGGATCACTGTACTCTATAAATAGGTGAGTTTTAAGATCTTCATTTGCAACAAAGGTTGTGACTGACTCCAAACGGGCGAGAGCGGGATCCTCTGGAAGCAACTGCAGCCAGCATAATACACGTGCAGCCAAGCCACCACACCGAGGCCTGAAGAGCAAGGGAGGATGAAGAAAATGTCATCTTCAGTAGCCCCTCGACCTTGCGATTGGTAGGGTCCCAGAGAGCAGTCCCGCCCTCTATGGGAATGGTGGTATGCTCAGTGATGGCTGTTACTATGGCATCAACTTTGGGAAAGCGTAGCCACCTAAACCAGATCTTCTGGGGCCCACAAATAACAGCAGCCCAGACGACGTGTGGACCACAGAGAAAAGTCCGGAGAATCTCACTGCAAGGACACCATTTGCTGTAATTCCAGAGGAAAGGGAAGAGTCTTTGATGGCTTCTTAATCCCTACATGATGATGTCCGCTTGCAGCTTGTCCTGGTCCTGAGTGGGCTGTGTTGATGGGACCGACAGATGGAGGGCCTCAGAAATCTGGGCAATGAGAGTAGAGAGTTCCTCTTCGCAAAGAGGAGGATATCTTGCCCATCCCTCCCTCGCCTACAGATCGTCCTCAGGAGCTGAGCGCACTGTCTCCTCACACTCAGAGTCAGAATTGAGAGAATGGTCATCAGAGAGGCCTTCACTGTCCTCCTCAAAAAAGTGGCTGTCCCCTGCAGGAGTGGGAGCATCCTTGGGAGCCGGAGCATCCTTGGGAGCCGGAGCATCCTTGGGAGCCATCGTGGCCTGCCTGGAGTGCTTAGTGGGCAGCAGAGCTGCAACGTGGGCTGGGCGAGGAGCCGGAGCGCCATAAGTCCCACGCTTGGCAAAAAAGAAGCATAAACTGAGTCTGAGGTGGAAGGAGTTTGTAGAGGCTGAGGATGCTGAAGGCTTGAGCCCTGAGGATGTGCAGGCTGCTGAAAAATAGGGAACTGCTGTTCTGGAAGGGAGGACTAGAGGAGGGAAATCCCGTAGAGGAGGGAAATCCCGTGGAGCAGGGGAGGCTGGAGTGGAGGAGTAGCCTAGTGGTTAGAGCACTGGCTTGGGAACCAATAGACCAGGATTCGATTCCCACTAGCATTCCATGTGGCCTTGGGCAAGTCACTTAACCCTCCATTGCTTTGAAAAATCCAAGTTATCAATGTACGTTTACCAAGTTTAAGTTACAATGATTGAAATGATAAAGCAGTATAAAAAAAACCTGTTAAATAAACAAAGAAAGAAAGAAAGACCCGAATCCAAAAGAGCTGGGGGAGATAATGGGCCGAGGGAGCAGGAGCTATAGCCTGACTGCAGCCCAAGGAAGGGCCTTCCTTGTCCGCCCTGCAGCCGCAGCCCCAGCAAAGATCCCCTGTTAAAAATCGGCATTTCCTGCCATACCCAAGACATCTCTGTAGGGAGGAGGGCATGCTCGCCAGAGGAGATGGAAGCCTGGAAGACCCAGTATATGAAAGGAGTCGGCGGAGGTAGTCTGCAGGCTGGAAAATGGTGCCAGAGAAGATGGCACTTTAAAATGCCAGTGTGAGTTTTGGCAGAAGCAGCAAGGTAGAAGAGGCCCTCACCCAAAAAGGAATACATACGGCCCTTCCCGAGGAGAATTGTGAGCATAAGACACAAAGCTCTGGCAGGGGGGGGGGGGGGATATCTCTGCCCAATGGAAAAGCACAGTTACTTACCTGTAACAGGTGATCTCTGGGAACAGCAGGAATTAGTCCTCACATATGGGTACGTCGGAACCGACGGAGCCTGCGCGGGAAAGCTCCCCAGCTTCCCAGAAGGAAGCTTTTGGGGCCTCCCACTGCACATGCGCGCTGCCTTCCCGCCTTCCTAACCAGCTCTCCTCAGTTCGAGTTTATAGCTGAGACAATAGAGAGAGGAAAGGAAGATAGATAGAAGATACAACTCCTAGGGGAGGTGGGTGGGTTGTGAGGACTAATTCCTGCTGTTCCCAGAGATCACCTGTTACAGGTAAGTAACTGTGCTATCTCCAGGAACAAGCAGGAATAAGTCCTCACATATGGGGACTCCCTAGCTAAGATGCCTGGGGGATCCCCTTCCAAGGGTTCGCCATCTTCGTATGGATCTCAGGCATCCATCCTGGGAAGGTGGGCAGGAGCTGTTCAAGTATGGAACAGGTGTTTGAGGACAGCCTGACCAAACAAGGCATCCCACGAAGAGAGGCAAAGAATTGTTAAAAAGAGCCAGACAAAAAGAAACGGTACCAAAATGTAAAAAATATAAAATAATTTAATACATAAATATAGTTAAGATGAACCAGTAATTACATAAAACCCAACATGGCTATATTTTGACAGTCTACACCAGGGTAAAAACAAAAACTAAATGAATGCCTCTCAAAGAGTAACTCTTCTATATTGTGAAAGTTAATCCCCTCGGGGATAAAAGAACCTTTGTAAGGAGACAATCCTGTTTAAAGCACAGTTACTTACCTGTAACAGGTGATCTCTGGGAACAGCAGGAATTAGTCTTCACATATGGGTACGTCGGTACCGACGGAGCCTGCGCGAGAACGCTCCCCAGCTTCCCAGAAAGGAGAGCTTTTGGGAGCATCCCACAGCGCCTGCGCGCTGCCTTCCCGCCTTTCCTAACCAACTCTCCTCAGTTCGAGTTTAAAGCTGAGACAATAGAGAGAAAGAGGAAAGGAAAGAGAGAAAAGAGATACAACTCCTAGAGGAGGTGGGAGGGTTGTGAAGACTAATTCCTGCTGTTCCCAGAAATCACCTGTTACAGGTAAGTAACTGTGCTATCTCCAGGAACAAGCAGGAATGAGTCTTCACATATGGGGACTCCCTAGCTGAGATGGCCGGGAGATCCCCAAGGATATGTGACCCTGAAGGGGGTCTGCGTCCTCCTGTGGATCTCAGGCATCCATTCTGGGAAGGAGGGCAGGAGTAGTTTAAGAGTGGAACAGGTGTCTGAGGACAGCCTGACCAAACAAGGCATCCCGGCGGGAGTCCTTGACCAAGCAGTAATGAGCTGTGAAGGTATGAACAGAGGCCCAGGTGGCTGCTCGACAGATCTGGTCGATGGACACTGAATGTAGATGAGCCATAGAGGTGGCCATGGCCCTCACATTATGAGCTGTGACATGGCTTTCCAGAGAAAGGTTCTTACTCTGGTAGGCGAAAGAAATACACTGAGCAATCCAGTTGGACAGTGTTCTCTTAGAAACTGGAAGACCTAAATGAGAAGGATCAAATGCAACAAAAAGCTGGGAAGACTTTCTATGTTGCTGTGTCCTATGTAAGTAAAAAGCCAGAGCTCTTTTACAATCCAAAGTATGAAGAGCCCTCTCTGCACTGGATGCATGAGGGGCTGGAAAAAAGACAGGTAAATATACCTCTTGATTAAGATGAAAAGGTGAGACCACTTTGGGCATAAAGTGTGGATTCGTCCTAAGGACTATCTTGTCATGATGGAACCTTGTATAAGGTGGATTGGCCACTAAGGCCTGCAGTTCACTGATGCGGCGAGCAGAGGTGACTGCAATGAGGAAAATAACCTTCCAGGAAAGGAATTTCAAGGAAGTTGAGGACAAGGGCTCAAAGGGTGGCTTCATAAGCTGACCAAGAACCAGATTTAAATCCCATGCCACCGGAGGGGGCCTAATGGAAGGTTTAGTTAAAGTTAGGCCTCTCATGAATCTGGAGATAAGAGGATAAGAGGAGATAGGTTGTCCATTGATGGGCTGAAGGGATGCTGCAATAGCACTCAAATGGACTCTTACTGAATTTGTCTTAAGTCCTGCATTGGAGAGATGCAGGAGGTAGTCTAACAGAGAAGTCAAAGGTAGTGCAAGAGGGTCAAGACCCTTTTCAGCACAACAAATGGAAAATCTTTTCCACTTAAAAGCATAGGAACGTCTGGTGGAAGGTTTCCTGGAAGCATGGAGGATATCCTTCACTTGCTGAGAAAGATTTAAGCTTTGAAGGTCTAGGCCTTCAGTAACCAAGCTCTGAGGTGAAGGGACTTGGGGTTTCGGTGCCACAAAGTCCCCTCCTCCTGGGACAGAAGGTCTGGAGCAGCTCCAAAGTCCAGGGAGGGGGCTTGGGAGAGATGCAGAAGTAGAGGGTAGCACACTTGGCGTGGCCAGCGTGGAGCTATGAGGATCATAGACCCTTGATCCCTCTGGAGTTTGAATAGGGTCTTGGGAATCAAGGGAATGGGTGGAAAGGCATACAGGAAGCCCTGACCCCAATGAAGGAGGAAGGCATCCTTGGCCTGAACTCCCTGACACGGAATTCTGGAACAGAACCGGGGAAGCTTGGCATTCCACAGACTTGCAAAAAGGTCTATGTCCGGGGTACCCCATTCCTGAAAGATTCTGAGTACCTGATCCATATGCAGGGACCACTCGTGTGGAAGCAGAACTCGACTGAGTCTGTCTGCCCAAGAATTTTGGATTCCTGGGAGGTATACTGCCAGGAGATGGATTTGATGCTCTCTGGCGAAGGCCCACAATCTGAGAGCTTCGTTGCAAAGCGACAGAGAGCCAGTTCCTCCTTGTTTGTTTATGTAAAACATGGCTACTTGATTGTTCATATGAATGAGGACTGTCTTGTAGCAAAGGAGGGTATGAAAGACCTTGAGAGCTAGAAATACTGCTCGAAGTTCCAAGTGGTTGATATGAAGAGAGGTCTCCTTTAGAGACCAAGTGCCTTGGGTGGAGAGGTCTTGTAGATGAGCTCCCCAACCTGTTTGGGAGGCAACTGTTGTGAGAGTTGCTTGGGGCAACAACTGTTGGAAGGGGGACCCCAGCAACAGGTTTTGAGTGGACATCCACCATTGGAGAGACCAAAAGAGACGTTTTGAGGTTGCTATTTGGTCTGAGAGAGCTCCTGAAGCCTGGGTCCACTGGAAGGACAAAGTCCATTGAGCTGCTCTCATGTGAACGCGAGCATAGGGCACCACATGCACTGTGGAAGCCATGTGGCCTAGTAGCTGCAGCATCTCCCGGGCAGTTAAGTGACTTCTTGACTGAATCTGGGAGGCTAGCTGCACCAGACGTAGGCAACGGGCCTGGGGGAGGTAGGCCCTTGCAGTGGTGGTATCCAACCAGGCCCCTATGAATTCCAGGGACTGTGTAGGAATGAGCTGGGACTTTGGGATGTTTACCACCAGTCCCAGGTACTGCAGAATGCGCCTTGTGCGGTCCAGGGCTATCTGGGCTTCTGACTGGGTTGGAGCTCGGATGAGCCAGTCGTCCAGATATGGGAAGACAAAAATTCCCAGGGTGCGTAGAAATGCAGCAACAGTTGCCATGCATTTGGTGAACACCCTCGGAGCAGAGGCCAGACCGAAAGGAAGCACCCTGTATTCGTAATGTTTTCCCTGGAAGAGAAAACGTAGGAATCTCCTGTGAGATGGATGAATGAGAACATGTGTGTACGCATCCTTGAGATCTAGAGAACAAAGCCAATCCTGACTTTGAAGGTATGGAAGGAGAGTGCCTAGAGAAAGCATCTTGAACTTCTCCTTGTAGAGGAATTTGTTCAATTCTCTGAGATCTAAGATGGGTCTGTATCCCCCTGTCTTCTTTGGAATTAGAAAATAGGGGGAGTAGAACACTGACCCTTGATGAAGAAGAGGAACTTCTTCTATTGCCCCTTGGGCAAGAAGGGTGGTCACCTCCTGACCCAGAAGGCCAAGGAGAGACGTGGGAGAATTGAAATGTCTCACCATTGTGAAGGGAGGAAGGTCTGAAAAGTGAAGTTTGTAACCCTCTCTTATGATGGAGAGGGTCCACTGCTCTGATGTTATTTGCTCCCATCTGGGAGTAAAGTGAGCTAACCTTCCTGGGATGGTGAGAGGCTCTGGCTGTTGTAGAGCCAGAAAGGCTACGTTCTCTAGCATCAAGTCAAAAACCCTGAGGGGGTTGGGACTGCTGAGTTGCAGTAGCCCCTGTAGGCTTAGGCCTGGCCTGTTTAGGCTGCTGACGTTTGGTGGCAAAGCGACCTGCGGAAGTTTGTTGGCCTGAAGTAGAAGGAAATCTGCCCTTTTTATAAAAAGACTTCTTAAAAAGCTTTTTCTTGGCAGGAATGGAGGTTGACTTTGAAAGTCTACCCAGAGCAGAGTTTTCTGCATCCATTTGAGTGGCTTTGATTTGCCACTCCTTGCCAAACAGATTTTCATCTATACAGGGCAGACTTCCTAAGCCATCCTGAACCCAGGATTCTAAATCAGAAGCCTGGAGCCAAGCAATCCTGCGAGCAGCTATGGCAATGCCTGATGCTCTGCTGGCACCCTCAAAGGAGTCAAAAGCTGCTCTGTTGGCAAACTTTGAGATGTCCTGAGTATGCTGGAGCCAAAGGAGGAATTCGTCCCTTTTGTCCTCTGGAAGAAAAGGGAGGAAAGTGTGCAACTTTTGCGCAACCTCTTTTAGGAACATACCCATATAGAGACTATATGAGTTGATTCTGGCAATGAGCATACTGGCTTGGAAGATTTTCCTACCAAAAGCATCCAAGGTCCTGCATTCTCTTCCTGGAGGAGTAGAAGAGTCTTTTTATACTCTTTATTCTCTTCATAGCTGACTGCACCACAATGGAATGGTGAGGAAGCTGAATTTTTTGAAATCCAGGACAGGGAGGGACACGATACATAGTGTCCAAACTGCGAGAATGAGGTGAGAGGGTGAGAGGAGTCTCCCATAAATCAATCATGTGTTCGTGAAGAATCTCATGAATTGGTAAGGTGACAGCCTCTGTAGGAGCCTTAGAGTACCCCAGAATATCTAATTTCTTTGCTCTAGGCTCTGATTCAGAGGATACTGACATAGAAAGTCCTTTAGCTACTTCTCTTATGAAGTCTTGAAAGGACAAGTCCTCTGGAGGAGACATTCTTCTTTTTGGAGAGGAAGGCTCCTCAGGAAGAGCTAGGGATACTTCAGGAGACTCCTCTGATGAATCAGAATCCTCAGAGGAATCGAAGTATCGCCTGTCAGGGTGCTCTTCCGATGCTCGGTATGCGTACCGAGCGGTATCGACATCGAGTGTTCCCGGAACCAGATCGGTACCGAGGAATAACCTTGGACCAGGAACCGCTGCAGTCGGTATCCTAGTCGATGTCGATGCGGTCGGTACCGGCATCGGGGCTGGTACCGGTACCAAAGTCGGTACCGACAACGGGGCTCGTTGCGGTATCAACGGCGTCGCAGCTTGAATAAAAGATGTGATAGCCTGATGCATGGTCAGAACATTCTGATCCATAGACGCCATGAATGCCTGGAAGTCGGTACCGGACGATTGTGCCGGTACCCCAGAGCATTCAAACAGGTGATCGGTCGAGGCCATGCCATCGATGTCAACCTGTAACCCCATAGGAGGAGCTTTGGAAGCCGGAGCTTCCCGCCGGGGTTGTTTGGCTGGTGCAGGATCCTCGAGGGCAAGCCCGGGGGCATCTCGATGCTTGGAGGGAGATCTACCCTTCGAGGACCTGTTAGGTTTATGTTTGGTTACCTGAGATCCATCAGGGGACGAAGACCTGGAAGATGCCGATGCAACCGGCGGTGCTTCCGTGGGAAACAGCACATGGAGCTTGGCTGCTCGGTTCTGTAACCCCCGTTTAGACATCATGGAGCAGGACGGACAATCCGGAATGGAGTGTTCAGGACCCAAACATTTAAGACACCATTCATGGGTATCTGTAACAGAAATAGTACCGCTACACTTAGTGCATTTTTTGAACCCGGAGGCTGGTTTCTCCATAGGGGAGAATTTCTTATGGGCCTACAGGCCTAAGAAGAAAATACACCAAGTGAGGAGAAAATGAATAGAAAAAATTTTTTTTTTTTTTTTAAAAGAAAGAAGAAAGACCGGCGGTACTGGTCCGGAGTCGGGGAAGGCAGACACGCGACCAAAGAAATAAGATAAAATAAAAAACTTCTTCAGTGGTGACAGGGCTCGACCTGCTGGCTCCGTGGCAAAGAAGAACTGAGGAGAGTTGGTTAGGAAAGGCAGGAAGGCAGCGCGCAGGCGCTGTGGGATGCTCCCAAAAGCTTTCCTTTCTGGGAAGCTGGGGAGCGTTCCCGCGCAGGCTCCGTCGGTACCGACGTACCCATATGTGAAGACTCATTCCTGCTTGTTCCTGGAGATTGTACATTCCAGTTCATCCTGTTAGATCAGTCCAGACAAATGGATTGTGTCCCCATCAGCAGATGATGAAACGGAGAAAGTTCTAGAAGTTTAGTGCCATCACCCTTGGAAGATAACCTCATACGCCGAGGGATCAGCTTTAGTATTTTCTGTGTCTCAGCAGATGGTGGACATCTATTAGGCTCCTGACTGCTCCTTCTAGGGTTCTGTCAGTGTAGCTCTCTCTGGGGAACTAATTGGCATTTTTGTATACCACCTTATCCTTCAATCAAAGTGGTTGACAAGCACTTCCGGTGACGGCATCCTCCTGCATGGCGGCGTAGAGTGAGAGCTCCGCCACCAGCATGCAATAATAGGCTGATTTGGCCCCTACTGGCATCGCAGAGCTGACCGGAGAGAGGCCGCAAGGCAAGAGGTTGCCACCGACCCCAGCGGAGGGCAAAAAACTCAGGGCGGAGGAGCAGTAGTGAGCCGCGCGAAGATCGCGAGCGGCAGGAAGTCAAGTGCGGGCTTCTTAGCCGGCGGCGGAGCGGAGTAAGCAGCAAGAACACGGAGAGGGCAGAACACACCTGGTGCAACGCGGCGCGAACGCCGGGAGCCTGCAGGTAGCAACCTCCTCTGCAGCACAAATTGAAGCTACAAATCGCAACGCGGAGCGAGGTGGCGGCACGCTGCAAGGGGAGCGCAGGAGGAGAGGAGACAGAGCAGGCCGAGCACGTGGCTCAGAGCCCGGTGGAAGAACGGAAGGCCCCCAGCACCAGGAATACAGTGGGAGACCAGCGCCAGAGCAAACACCGCCAGTAAGTCCCCACACCACCAGGTCTTCAGAGCTGAGAAGGGGGAAGGAGACAGAGCGATATTGTGTGTGAGACTGACCCAGTGCAGTGGCTGCAGAGGAAAGAGAGCTAAGAGCCTGCAGTGTGAGTCACAGTGACAGCGGGGGGAGGGGGCCACCAGCCTAAATACATGGAGAAATCCAGTAAAAAAGAGCCATCGGTGAAAAAAAAGCTGGCGGAGTTCCGCTCCCCGTATGCAACCTCCAAAGGAGGGGGGAAAGAGGGGGAGAAAGCAGGAAAACCAGCGGTAGAGAGCCCGCAGAGCCCGGGGGGGAGTGATGGTGGTGAAGAAGGCCTGACGGCCACGGAACAGATCAAACAATGGCTTCTTGAGCTGAAGGAGGAGTTGAAGGTGGAGATGTGTGGGGTGAAGAATGAGATCAAGGAAGCGGTGCAGACGCTGCGCCAAGACTTGGTGGAGCTGGGAGAGCGAGTAGAGGAGGCGGAGACCAAGCTGGAGAATCAAGAGGAGACCCTGTCACAGATCCAGAGAGGATGGGAAGAGCTGCAGCTGGCGCAGGAGAGCCTTAAAGCCAAAACCGAGGACCTGGAGGACCGCTCCCGCAGATGCAACTTGCGAGTGCGGGGGGTACCAGAAGAGCCTCCATACAAAGACTGTGAGGCAGTGGTCCAGAGAATCTTCAGGGACCTCCTAGTGGCAGCTGGGCAAGAGGGAGTCACCGAAGATGCCCGACCGGGCATAGAAAGAGCGCACAGAAGTCTAGGGCCCATTCGCGAGAACAGGCCTAGAGATATAGTAGTCTGCATTCGATCCTTCAAGAGCAAGGAGCTCCTGCTGGGAGCAAGCCGCAAATTGAAAAGCTTCCACTGGGAGGGACACAAGGTGGAGTTGTATCAGGACCTGTCCCAAGGGACGTTGCAACGTAGGAGAGAGATCAGAGAAGTCACCGCGTATCTTAGAAAAGCGGACTTGCGATACAAGTGGCTCTTCCCATTTGGACTACTTATCACGGTGAAAGGGCGCTCAAAGACGGTGCGATCTAGCGTGGAGGCATGGAAGGCGCTGCGGGAGTTGGGCGCAGAGAGACTACCGGAGATGAGCGACGGCCCAACTACATCACCGAGAAAGGGATCCCGGACCGGAGGAGAAGAGACCATGCAATGGCGGAGGGCGAGGGGACGAAGATTGGCCCGAACTTCCAAGGACTCCGACGAGAGCCGGCATCCCGAATCAGAGACTGGCTGAGTTGAGACACCCACCTAAAGGACTGGTATTCATGAAAGAGAGGTGACAGTGGGTGGGGGGAAGAACAGGGTAAGGTAGTAAGATCAGAGGGGGAAGAGAGGGTGGGGGGGACAAGGAAGTGGGGATGGTGAAATAAGGAGGGTGAAGGGAGGGGGGGTTAGGGGGTCAAGGGGGGATGTGGAAGGTAGGGACGCGGCAGGAGGGGGGAGGCTGGGGGGCCGCTGGGGTAAGCTGGTGGAGAGGGGGATGAGGTCACCGTATTGGAAGTTACTTCTCCACAACGGAGAGTGAGGAAGGGGGTGGGGGGAGAGGGAAGGTAGGGGGGGGTGGGAGGGAGATAGAGGGGGGGGGAAGGGAGGGTCAGGGGGGGGGTCCGAGGGGATTGGGGGTGCATGGAGGGGGTATGCCCGAAAGGAAGGCAATGAAAATCTTAACAATGAATGTGAAAGGTTTAAACTCCCCATTGAAACGACAGAAATTGTATAAGGAACTGGCACGGCATAAAGCAGATATAGTAATGTTGCAGGAGACACATCTACAGAGAAAGCATGAGGCACTGGTACAACCTCGGGGATATAAACACTGTGTGTTTGCCTCCAATTATAAAGAGAAAAAGAAAGGAGGTGTGGGGATCTTCATTAAAGGGGAGGTCCCGGTTGAGGTCCAGGTGATAACCAGGGATAAGGGGGGGCGATACCTCCTATTGAGGGCAAAGCTGGGGGAAGAATGGTTTTGTGTGGTGAATGTGTATGCCCCGACGAGTAATCAAACGGAATTCTGGAAAGACCTGAGTGAGCAGGTGGCGGCAATGGGGGAGGGGGTGATGATCTGTGGAGGAGACTTCAACATGGCCTGGGAGGTTGGGAGAGACACGACAGGACGGGGGGTTGGGAGGGGAACAGATAGGAAGCGGTACCATAGATTCGTGCAGGAGAATGATCTGATAGATGCATGGCGGGTATTAAATCCCGGAAGGAGGCAGTTCTCCTTCTACTCTGCCGTACACGGCACGTATTCCCGGCTGGACGCTATATGGGTGGGAAAAGAGCTAGGGGGGCGGTTGCTGGAGGGCGAGATGGAGCCCATCACATGGTCCGACCATGCTCCGGTGGTAGTGCGAGTGCGCGTGGTGGGGGAAGATAAAGGCCGACACTTTTGGAAACTGAATGAAGGCTTACTGGAGGACGCGAGAGTGGCGAGCGAGCTTGAAAACTTAATACCTGTTTATTTTGACCAAAATGAAGGGGGGGAGGTGAAGGATGGAGTCGTCTGGGATGCTTTCAAAGCAGTCGTTAGGGGAGTACTTATCAAGTGGGGGGCACGCATCAAGCGGGAACGAGCGGAGAAGGAGGAGAGGATACGCGGAGAACTGCAGAAGTTGGAGGAAAGAGATGGGTTGGACGGTAGTGGACGGCTGCGGGGAGCGGTCCTGGCATTACGGGCTCAAGTGAATGCACTTGAGGCGGAGAAGATACAATTCCGCTTGCAGCTGATGAAACAGCGATTCTTTGAAGGGGGAAACAAAGCCGGGAAATACCTCGCGAGGCAATTGAAAAAAAGAAGGGAGTGGAATAGGATCCTGCAGATCAGGAGTAAGGGGGTGGGGGTGCGAGAGGTCCAGCATATTAGGGAGGAATTTGTGGCCTATTATAGCAAACTATATGCGGCACGAGAGGCGAGGTCGAAGGAGGACATTAGCGAGTATGTGAAGGAAGCAAGGCTCCCGATTTTGACGAGCGAGGATCAGGAGGGGCTGGATAGGGAAATACAACCTGAAGAGGTCTCTCAGGCCATTAAGACGTTGAAGAACGATAAAGCCCCAGGACTAGATGGCCTTACGGCACGGTTTTATAAACGATTCGAGAGTCACTTGCTGACACCGCTGACTAGGGTATGCAACGGGCCGCGAAGGGGGGCGGCGTTACCAGAGACGATGGGGTGGGCAGGCATTACTTTGATCCACAAGGAAGGGAAAGACCCTCAAGATTGTGCGTCCTACCGTCCCATCTCGCTGCTAAACGTTGACGCGAAAGTCCTGGCGAAAGTGTTGACAACCAGGCTTAATAAACTGATAGGAAAATTGGTGCATGCAGATCAAGCGGGGTTTGTGCCGGGTCGGCAAGTGGCGGACCACATTCGGAAAGTGTTAAACGTAATGTGGTCAGCGCAAAAACAGGGGGAGGAGGCCTTGCTAGTATCATTGGATGCTGAGAAAGCCTTTGATCAGGTGTCTTGGACATTCTTGGACTCGGTACTGGAGTCCCAGGGGTTCGGGCCGGGTTTTGTGCAGTGGATAAAGGCTCTTTATGCTCAACCGAGGGCATGTGTTCGGGTAAATGGGGGATATTCGAATTTTTTCCCGCTTGAACGGGGGACTAGGCAGGGATGCCCCCTATCCCCCTTGTTATTTGCGCTCTCCCTCGAACCCCTGGCGGCGAGGCTGAGGTGCAATCCTGCCATTACAGGAGTTAGGGTAGGACGACAGGACTGCAAAGCGTCCCTCTTCGCGGATGATATTCTGTTGACGCTTACGAAACCTAGAGACTCCTTGAGGGCAGTGATGAGGGAGATTCAGGACTATGGTGAAAGGGCGGGATTTCGGATCAACTGGGAGAAATCCGAGATTTTGAGGATAGTGGGGGAGCAGGAGGAGCAACGGGACTGGGAAGGGAGTTTCCCCTTCAAATGGGCAAAAACATCGATCCGATACCTAGGGGTCCATATAGGGAGGAGTTTGGAGGACCTATACGCTTTAAACTACGGGAAATTGGTGGGACAGGTGGAAGGGCGATTGCAGGGCTGGAGCAGGGGGTACTATTCATGGTTTGGGCGAATGGCAACGGTGAAAATGATGCTTCTCCCCCAGTTCCTGTTCCTTTTTCAAGCCTTGCCAGCGCCGATACCCCGGAAAGTGCTGAGGAAGGTACAGCAGCAGGTAGAGCGATTTATATGGGGGGGGAGGAGACCCCGGGTTGCGGCGCGTACGATGCAGGTGTCAGTGGGGGAGGGGGGAATGGGGGTGCCAAATTTCCGCCTTTATTATGCAGCAGCGCAGTTACGTGCAGTCTACGCGTGGCTGCGGGAGCCCCAGAAGCAGTGGGTACAGATGGAGCTGGAGGAATACAGGCCGGGAGAACTGGAACGAATAGTCTGGGAGGGGAAAGGAGAGAGGGGGAGGCATCCCATTGTGGGGCATACACTGCAGGTATGGCAACAATATAGGAAGCAGCTGGTAGGGGATAAACATTGGTCGGCTACAATGTCCCTGCAAGCCTGCTGTGCAGATAAGATGGGGCCAGCGGTCACAGTGCTGCGAAAATGGGCGGAGTTAGGTTTGACTCAGGTGTCCCAGATCGTGGTAGGAACAAAGTGTCGAGGTTTTGAAGGTGTGAGGGACCTTTACCGATTAGGGGAGGCGGATAGGTTTGCGTATACCCAGCTCTGCTCAGTAGTACACAAAAAGGGCCGGGAGCATGGGGGCAGGGGAGGTGGAGAGTGGTTTGAAGGAGCCTGTCTAGGCTCCATGGGGCGGCAGGGGATGCTATCTAGGATCTACAGAGGGTTGACAGCGCGGGGGGAAGGCAAGTTGAAGTATATGGAAGCGTGGGAAAGAGACTTAGGGGTCTCGTGGGGGGTGGAGGAATGGGAAGCGGTGGTAATGGGCATAGCTAAGTTCTCCATTGCCACATCATTGCGCGAGAATGGGTTCAAGGTGCTGAGCCGATGGTATCTCACGCCAGAGAGACTGTGCAAAGCGGGAGTGGTGCAAACGGATGAATGCTGGCGAAAGTGTGGTGAAAGAGGATCATGGATGCATATGTGGTGGACATGCCCAGTGGTGGGAGAATATTGGAAGAAAATAGGGGAGCACATAAACAAAATGGTGGGTGCGCCAATAAAGCTTGGCCCTGAGATGTGTCTCCTACATAGACCTGACGGGAGGTGGGAGGGGGATTGGAGAATTGTATGGCACTGTGTAACAGCGGCTCGATGTGAAATAGCTTGGTATTGGAACAGGCCGAACCTACCCTCCATAGCGAGCTTTGCCTGTAGAGTGTCGAATATCTACGCGATGTATAAATTGACAGGGGAGAGGGGGGGCAGAAAGGACCAAATGGAGCAGAGGTGGGCGGGGGTGTGTGGAAGTGGCTGCACGCAGAAGAGTGGAAGTAGGGGAGAGGTTATATATTGGGGGGGGTTAGGCCGGCTTAGGTTCATTATTGACAATATTGGGGGGTTCTTAGGGGTTGCCCTGAAAACACCACATTTTGACGCTCCATGTCATACAGTTGGGATTTAAGGGCAGGGCAGGGGGGGGGTAGGAGGGGGGGGATGGGGCCGGGGGGGGAGTTCAGGGGGGTTGAATAACAGATAGTCAGTATATAAGGCTGGGTTTCTCAACTGTTGATTGGGGAAATCTGACTGATCTGAAGTTGTTGTTATGATGGATATGTAACTGTTACAGGTGCTAATAGCAAAGAACAAAAAAGGTCAATAATAAAATAAAAGGCGACCAAGGGTACTGAGGGATGTGCTAAGAATGTACATAGCTTGTTGAATGTAGGATATACGGTGTACACGTGAGAGTGTTCAAACAATGACTCCGGTACACAGAATATTGTTACGTATAGAGAATACTAAGCATGGCTGTTGTTTACATATACGTGATATCATGGTACCTCTTCGGTTGGAGTGTATATATGCTTAGAGGACTATCAGAATGTTCTCAATAAATGTCTGTATTTTGAAACGTTGAATAATAAAAAAATTTAAATATAAAAAAAAAAAGTGGTTGACAAGACAACAAAGGCTTACATACTGAGGGTATGGGAAAACAAAAAGATGAAATTAGACTTACCTGCTAATCGCTGCCCCTGCGTGTCAGAAGAACGATGAGGGGAAGGAAGAGAGGTTTTCGTTTACTAACCTCAGGGCTTCCGCCGGCCTCGGAGGACTCAGACTGCCCCTGTGTTGACCGCTGGTCCTCTCACTCACCCCCGAAGTAAACTTCGCGCCGGGGGGGAGCCGCCAGGCACGCTGGCAGGAAAAACCCTCTGCACGGCGCCGGCAAGCTCCGCAGCCCGTTTACAGCCCCGAATCTCCTCGGCTGCTCACCCGCACCGCTGCTGATCAGGCAGGCCTTCTGAGTCAGCAGTTCCCCCGATAAGCTCAAACTTAAACCAAAAAAACCCGGAGGAATTGGGAGGGGGGGGCGGGGAAAAGAATGCAGAGGCAAAGGAGCTGGTCTGCTACAATTCTTTTAAAGTCACAGGCATTCAATAACCAAAAGACTAAGTAAACCCCAAAAAGACAAATAAAGAAAGGAAATTACACAAAAAAAAGGGGTATAGTTGTTTCTCTAGTGAGCCCGGGCCTCCGGGCTCCCATCTATCCAGCTGCTTGGAGACTGAGGTAACTGATGGCGAGGACCAGACTCCGGGGTGATATACTGATGATGTCATAAAAGGAGGAGTTTCTCAGTCTCCAAGCTGCAGGATGAGATGGGCAACCCAGAGGTTTCGGGACTAGACTGGGGACACGATCAGGAACGATACATTACAATATAAATACAAACCAAAACAGTATGTTATAATACTATATCATAGTGAAATTAAATATACATAATGGTTAATTTAAGTTATATATAATGGTTAATTTAAGTTATTTCACCAAATGATTCTATAAATAAATAAGTCTTTAAAGATTTGCGAAAGTCCTTAATGTCTTCCTGAGTTCTTAAGTCTTCAGGAATAGAATTCCATAACTCTGGTGCCATAAAGGAAAACGCTCTTTTAGAAGTCATTTGTTTTGATTTATTGACGTTCAAAAGAGTATTAAGTTTATTAATATTTTGAGATCGTCTTTGTCTTATGCTCTTGTCTTTTGAAATTATAGATTGTAGAATATCCGCTGAGGATTGGTAAAAACAATTTAAAATAGTCATTAGGTTTTTATATTTTGCTCTTGCAATAACCGGAAGGAAATGTAACTGTTTGAGGACGGGAGTTATGTGTTCAAATTTTGTAGAGCCAGTTATACACGCAGTGGTGTTCTGAACTAATTGGAGAGGATGGCTAGAGTATTTAGGAAGACCCTGATACAAGATGTTTCCAAAATCAAGTAGAGGTGTTATGACTGCCTGACATACCGTGTGAAAGTGATTTGTATTTAGTATTGTTTTTAGTCTTCTTATAATCTTTAAACAATGGTATGCTCTTGATGCAATTTTGTTTATATGAGATTTTAAATTTAAATATGTATCTAATGTTACACCTAAATATCTTACTTCATCTTTAATTTTTATTTCTCTATTTAATAAAGCACAGTTACTTACCTGTAACAGGTGATCTCTGGGAACAGCAGGAATAGTCCTCACATATGGGTACGTCGGTACCGACGGAGCCTGCGCGGGAAAGCTCCCCAGCTTCCCAAAAGGAAAGCTTTTGGGGCTTCCCACAGCGCATGCGCGCTGCCTTCCCGCCTTCCTGACCAACTCTCCTCAGTTCGAGTTTAAAGCTGAGACAATAGAGAGAGGAAAGGAAGAGAAAGAGATACAACTCCTAGGGGAGGTGGGTGGGTTGTGAGGACTATTCCTGCTGTTCCCAGAGATCACCTGTTACAGGTAAGTAACTGTGCTATCTCCAGGAACAAGCAGGAATGAGTCCTCACATATGGGGACTCCCTAGCTGAGATGCCTGGGAGATCCCCTCCGTAGGTATTTCATCTTCCGATGGATCTCAGGCATCCATTAAGGGAAGGTGGGCAGGAGTTGTTTAAGAATGGAACAGGTGTTTGAGGACAGCCTGACCAAATAAGGCATCCCGGCGGGAGTCCTTATCCAAGCAGTAATGGGCTGTGAAGGTATGAACCGAGGCCCAGGTGGCTCGACAGATCTGATCTATGGATACAGAGTGAAGATGAGCCATAGAGGTGGCCATGGCTCTCACATTGTGAGCTGTGACATGGCCCTCCAGAGAAATGTTTTTACTCTGGTAAGCAAACGAAATACACTGAGCAATCCAATTGGAAAGTGTTCGTTTTGAGACTGGAAGTCCCAAATGAGAAGGATCGAAAGCAACAAAAAGTTGGGAAGACTTTCGATGTGGCTGAGTCCTATGGAGGTAAAAGGCAAGAGCTCTTTTAAAGTCTAGAGTATGAAGGTTCCGCTCTGCACTGGATGCATGAGGAGCTGGAAAGAAGACAGGTAGGTATACCTCTTGATTAAGATGAAAAGGTGAAACCACTTTAGGCATAAAGTGTGGATTTGTCCGAAGGACTACCTTATCATGATGGAACCTTGTATAGGGTGGATTCGCCACTAAGGCTTGCAGCTCACTGATGCGACGAGGTGAAGTGACTGCAATGAGGAAAATAACCTTCCAGGAAAGAAATTTCAAGGAGGTAGTGGCTAAGGGTGCAAAAGGTTGCTTCATAAGCTGACCAAGAACCAAGTTTAAGTCCCATGCCACCGGAGGAGGCCTAATGGGAGGTTTAGTTAAAGTTAGGCCTCTCATGAATCTTGCAATAAGAGGATGAGAGGAAATAGATTGTCCATTGAAAGGCTTGAGGGATGCTGCAATAGCACTCAAATGGACCCTTACTGAATTCGTTTTAAGGCCTGCATTAGAGAGATGCAGGAGATATTCCAATAGAGAATTGATAGGAAGAGCAAAAGGATCAAGATCCTTTTGAGCACACCAAATGGAAAATCTTTTCCATTTAAAAGCATAAGAACGCCTTGTGGAAGGTTTTCTGGAAGCATGGAGGATATCTTGCACTTGTTGAGAGACATTTAAGTCTTGAAGGTCTAGGCCTTCAGTAACCATGCTCTGAGGTGGAGGGACTTGGGGTTTGGGTGCCACAAAGTCCCCTCCTCCTGAGACAGAAGGTCTGGAGCAGCTCCCAGGTCTAGGGAGGGACCCTGGGAGAGATGCAGAAGTAGAGGGAACCACACTTGGCGTGGCCAGCGTGGAGCTATGAGGATCATAGATCCGTGATCCTTCTGCAGTTTGAACAGAGTCTTGGGAATCAAAGGAATGAGTGGAAAGGCATATAGGAGGCCCTGACCCCAATGAAGGAGGAAGGCATCCCTGGCCTGAACCCCCTGACATGGAGTTCTGGAACAGAACCGGGGAAGTTTGGCATTCCACGGACTTGCAAAGAGGTCTATGTCCGGGGTTCCCCATTTCTGAAAGATTCTGAGTACCTGATCCATGTGCAGGGACCACTCGTGTGGAAGCAGAACTCGGCTGAGTCTGTCTGCCCAAGAGTTTTGAATTCCTGGGAGATATACTGCCAGGAGATGGATTTGATGCTCTCTGGCGAAGGCCCACAGTCTGAGAGCTTCGTTGCAAAGCGACAGAGAGCCAGTCCCTCCTTGTTTGTTTACGTAGAACATGGCTACTTGATTGTCGGTATGAACAAGCACTGTCATGTTGTAAAGGAGGGTATGAAAGACCTTGAGAGCAAGAAAAATTGCTCGAAGCTCCAGAAGGCTGATATGAAGGGCAGTCTCCTGCGGAGACCAAAGGCCTTGAGTGGAGAGGTCTTGAAGATGAGCTCCCCAGCCTGTCTGGGAGGCATCTGTAGTGAGGGTTGCCTGGGGTAGTAGCAGTTGGAAGGGGGACCCCAGCAACAGGTTTTGAATGGACATCCACCACTGGAGAGACCCAAAGAGACGTTTGGAGGTTTCTATTTGGTCGGAGAGAGCTCCTGATGCTTGGGTCCACTGAGTGGACAGAGTCCATTGAGCTGCTCTCATATGCAGGCGAGCATAAGGCACCACATGAACTGTGGAGGCCATGTGGCCTAGCAATTGTAACATCTCTCGGGCAGTCAAGTGAGTTCTGGACTGAATCTGAGAGGCCAGGTGCACTAGCCGGTGGCAACGTGCCTGGGGAAGATAGGCCCTTGCTGTGGTGGTATCTAACCAGGCCCCTATGAATTCTAGGGATTGAGTAGGGGTGAGTTGAGACTTTGGCAGATTGATGACAAGTCCCAGATACTGCAGAATGCAGATGGTGTGGTCCAGGGAAGTCTGAGCCTGAGACTGAGATGGAGCTCGGATGAGCCAGTCGTCTAGGTATGGGAAGACAAAGATTCCCTGAGAGTGTAGAAATGCAGCCACTACTGACATACATTTTGTGAACACTCTTGGAGCAGAGGCTAGACCGAAGGGGAGTACTCTGTACTGGAAATGTTTTCCCTGGAACAGAAATCGAAGGAATTTTCTGTGGGATGGATGGATGAGTATATGGGTGTACGCATCCTTTAGGTCTAGAGAACAAAGCCAGTCCTGACTCTGAAGGTAAGGAAGGAGAATACCCAGAGAGAGCATTTTGAATTTTTCCTTGAACAGGAATTTGTTTAATTCTCTCAGATCTAGGATGGGTCTGTGTCCTCCTGTTTTCTTTGGTATCAGAAAATAGGGGGAGTAGAACCCTGAGCCCTGTTGGAGGAGGGGAACCTGTTCTATGGCCCCTTGGGCAAGCAGGGTATTCACCTCCTGATCCAACAGGTGTAGGAGAGATGGGGGAGAGACGAAATGTCTCACCCTGGGATAGATAGGAAGGCTGGAAAAATGCAGTTTGTATCCCTCTCTGATGATAGAGAGGGTCCACTGCTCTGATGTAATCTGTTCCCATCTGGGAGCAAAATGAGTCAGCCTTCCTGGAATGGTGAGAGGCTCTGGTTGCTGCAGAGCCAGAAAGGGTTTGTTGTCTAGAAGTAAGTCAAAAACCCTGAGGGGGTTGGGACTGTTGAAGCGTAGCAGCTGCTGCAGGCTTCGTTCTGGCCTGTTTAGTCTGCTGTCGCTTAGGAACAAAGCGAGCTTGAGCAGATGACTGGCCAGCATTGGAACCAAATCTAGGCTTTTTGTAGAAAGACTTCTTAAAAGACTTCTTTTTGGCAGGGAGTGAAGTAGACTTAGAGAGTCTATCCAAAGCAGCATTCTCTGCATCCATTTGAATGGCTTTGACTTGCCACTCTTTGCCAAAGAGATTTTCACCTGTACAAGGTAAATTGCTTAGGCCATCTTGCACCCAGGATTCTAGGTCAGAGGCCTGGAGCCAAGCAATTCGACGAGCAGCTATGGCTATGCCAGATGCTCTACTAGCACCCTCAAAAGAGTCAAAGGCAGCCCTATTGGAGAACTTTGACACATCTTGGATATGCTTTAACAGAAGCAGGAACTCCTCTTTTCTATCCTCTGGAATAAAGGGGAGAAAATCTTGTACTTTAAGAGCAAGCTCCTTTAGAAACATGCCCATATAGAGGCTGTAGGAGTTGATTCTGGCAATAAGCATACTAGCTTGAAAGATTTTTCTGCCAAAAGTATCCAAAGTTCTACATTCTCTTCCTGGAGGGGTAGAAGAGTGCCTTTTGGTACTCTTAATCTTTTTCATAGCAGACTTCACCACAATAGAATGGTGAGGAAGCTGGGTTTTTTGAAAACCAGGAGAAGGAGGGACCCGATACATGGTATCCAACCGACGAGAATGTGGAGATAGTGTAAGAGGAGCCTCCCATAAATCCATCATATGTTCTTGGAGAATATTATGAATGGGTAAGGTGACTGCCTCTTTGGGAACCTTAGAGTATCCTAAAATGTCTAATTTTTGAGCTCTAGGTTCCTTTTCAGAGGATACTGTAATGGAAAGTCCTTTGGCAACTTCCAAGATGAAGTCCTGAAAGGACAAGTCCTCTGGAGGAGACATTCTTCTCTTTGGGGAAGAAGGCTCCTCAGGAAGAATAAGGGATGCTTCATCAGAATCATCTGAGGTATCGGCATCCTCAGAAGACTCGAAGTATCGCCTACTTGCTTCCAGAGATTGATACGGGTACCGACCGGTATCGACCTCGGGCGTACCGGGAGCCGGGTCGGTACCAAGAATATCGCGGGAAGCAAAAACCGGTACCGGCCTTCTACTGGAAGTAGATGCTCTGGGTACCGGTATCGGTTGTGGTACCGGAACCGGGGTCGGAACCGACGGTTGCGGTACCAAGGGCGTCGCAGCATTAATAAAAGCCATTATGGCCTGCTGCATGGATTGTACCGTAGTACCCATTGACGCCACAACTGCCTGGATGTCGGTACCGGTTTGAGCCGGTACCCCAGAGCAGTCTAACAGGTGATCGGTCGAGGCCGTGCCATCGATGTCAACCTGTAACCCCATAGGAGGAGCTTTGGAAGCCGGAGCTTCCCGCCGGGGTTGTTTGGCTGGGGCAGGGTCTTCAGGGTCGAACCCAAGGGCCTCTCTCTGCTTTGAGGGAGATTTGCCCCTTGAAGACTTGCCCGAGGAATGTTTGGTTACCTGAGATCCATCCGGAGATGAAGACCTGGATGATGCTGATGCTGGATTATCTGCAGAAAACAGCACATGAAATTTAGCTGCTCGGTTCTGTAAGCCCCGTTTGGACATCAGAGAGCAGGATGGACAATCCGGAACCGAATGGTCAGGGCCCAAACATTTAAGACACCACTCATGGGTGTCTGTGACTGAAATAGTACCAGAGCACTTGGTGCATTTTTTAAAACCAGAAGATGGTTTCTCCATGAGGGAGAATTTGTAAAGACCGGTAGGCCTTACAAAAAGAAATACACCAAGTGTGGAAAAAGAAAAATATATATTTTTTTTTTTTTTTAAAGAAATAAAGAAGTAAAGACCGGCGGTACCGGTTCGGAATCGGGGAAGGCAGATACGCGGTCAGAACAACTTTTTAAAATAAGAAATTCTTCAGCGGTGACAGGAACACGACCTGCTGGCTCCGCGGAAAAAGAACAACTGAGGAGAGTTGGTCAGGAAGGCGGGAAGGCAGCGCGCATGCACTGTGGGAAGCCCCAAAAGCTTTCCTTTTGGGAAGCTGGGGAGCTTTCCCGCGCAGGCTCCGTCGGTACCGACGTACCCATATGTGAGGATTCATTCCTGCTTGTTCCTGGAGATATTAATTTCAATTGGTAGTTTTAAGGACATTTAAGGGCATTTAGATATGAACATTGCTTCTGTTTTGTCAGAATTTATTTTTAAGTTGTTGTTATTAAGCCAATCATTCATATAGCGTAGTTACTCACCTGTAACAGGTGTTCTCCAGGAGCAGCAGGTATCAGTCCTCACATATGGGTGACGTCGGCGCCGACGGAGCCCTCGCGGAGCAATTTTCCCCAGCTTTCAAAGAAAGCCTTTGGGAATTGCAGCGCGCATGCGCGGTCCTCTTCCCGCCCAAGGGTGCCATCTTGCTCAGTCAGATGACATAGCTAAAAGACAGCAAAAATTAGCAAAAAACGAAAGCATATAACTGCAACTCCAAGGGGAGGAGGGAGGGTTGTGAGGACTGATTCCTGCTGCTCCTGGAGAACACCTGTTACAGGTGAGTAACTACGCTTTCTCCAGGACCAAGCAGGAAGTCAGTCCTCACATATGGGACTCCCCAGCTTAAGGCTACCGGAGACCCTAAGCACAAAAATGAGCTCCCTCGAGGTCAGTAGCCTAGAAGGAAGGAATCTTCTCTGAATATGTCTCCAACCGGTAGCCCAACATCCGGGACGGAGGGTAGGAGTTGCCTATACCTCAAAGAGGTTACGGAGGACTGCCTGTCCGAAAGCACTGTCCCTGCGGGACTCCCTCTCCAGGCAGTAATGGGCTGCAAAAGTCTGGCTTGAAGACCAAGTAGCGGCCCGGCAGATGTCTGCCAATGGAACAGAGCGGAGGTAAGCTACCGACGTAGCCTTCGCCCGAACACGATGAGCTGTGACTCTACCTTCCAGCACGAGGCCGGCAGCCTCGTAAGCCCAAGCGATACAGTCCGCAATCCAGATGGACAGAGTACGTTTGGAGACAGGGAGCCCCAACTTGTTGGGGTCATAAGACAAGAAGAGCTGAACAGCCTTTCGGTGCTCTCGCGTACGGTCAAGGTAGAAGGTCAACGCCCTTCTACAGTCCAGGGTATGCAGGACCATTTCAGCTCGGCTGGAGTGTGGCCTGGGAAAGTAGGTCGGCAGTACCACCTCCTGGTTGATGTGAAAAGGGGAAACCACTTTGGGAAGAAATTTAGGGTGAGTCCGTAGGACTACCCGGTTCTTGTAGAACCTAGTGTAAGGAGGATCAGAAACCAGGGCCTGTAGCTCACTAACGCGTCTAGCCGAAGTGAGGGCTACCAAGAACAAGGTTTTCCACGAAAGAAAACGTAGCGGACAGGTAGCCATAGGCTCAAAAGGCGGACAGGTAATCCGCTGCAACACCACATTAAGATCCCAGTCCGGGGCTGGCGGGCGCAAAGGTGGCTTAAGGAGGAGGCGGCCTCTGAGAAACCGAGCCACCAGAGGGTGGCTGGAAAGAGGTCTACCATCCACCGGCATGTGATGCGCAGAAAGAGCACTGAGGTGGACCTTTACCGAGTTGGACCTAAGTCCAAGGTTGGAGAGAGAGAGCAAGTACTGCAAGACCACTGATGCTGAACAGGAGAAAGGATCTTGAGACTGCTGAGTACACCAGACGGAGAACCGACGCCACTTGAGAGCGTAGGCCTTCCGGGTGGAGGGCCTCCTGGAGGCCAAGACGACCTCCTCCACATCTGGAGGTAGCTGCAGGGGAGCAAGGACTACCCTTTCAGCAGCCAGGCCATCAGATGAAGGGACCGGAGATTGGGGTGTAGGAGAGTCCCCTGATCCTGCGACAGGAGGTCGGGCTGAAATCCCAGTGGAAGAGGAGTGTCTACCGCTAGCTGCATCAGAAGCGGGAACCAAGGTTGTCTCGGCCACCGGGGAGCCACTAGGATCATTGATGCCTTGTCTCTGAGAACCTTGAAGAGCGTCCGAGACACCAGTGGCATGGGAGGAAAGGCATACAAGAGGCCGGTGGACCATGGAATTAGAAAAGCATCCGCCGCTACCCGGAGAGGATGCGGCTGTCGTGAGCAGAATCTGGGCAGCTGCCTGTTCAAAGGACTGGCAAAGAGATCCATGGTGGGGAGGCCCCACTTGAGAAAGATTCGCTGAACCACTAGCGGATCCAACCGCCACTCGTGTGGCTGGAGGATCCTGCTGAGCTTGTCGGCCAGGTAATTTTCTTGACCTGGGAGATAGACAGCCTTGAGGATGATGCTGTGGTGGACTGCCCAAGAGCATAGTTTTTGTGCCTCCTGACAGAGAAGGAAGGAGCCTGTTCCGCCTTGTTTGTTCACGTAGAACAGTGCCACCTGATTGTCGGTCTGTATCAGCACCGACTTGTGAGAAACCAGGTGAGAGAAGGCTTTGAGCGCTAGGCGGATGGCTCTGAGCTCCAGGAAGTTTATCTGTTGAGCAGACTCCCAAGGAGTCCAGAGGCCTTGAGTACATGTCCCTTGGCAATGTGCTCCCCAACCCAGGAGAGAAGCATCGGTCGTCAGGACCTGAGAATGCGTAGGGGACTGAAAAGTCACTCCGAGTACCAGGTTGGGCAGATGAAGCCACCATTGTAGAGAAGAGACCAGCTGGTCGGAGATCTGTACGGAGTCTGCTAGGCTCCCCGTGGCCTGATGCCATTGATTGCGAAGGCACCTCTGAGCAGGACGCATGTTCAGTTGGGCATTGGGGGTCACATGGACCGTGGAAGCCATATGGCCGAGCAGTCGCAGAAAGTGCCTGGCTGAGACCAGCGCATTACTGTGAAAGTGGCCGGCGAGATCCATGAGCCGCTTGGCCCTGTCCAGAGGGAGGAAGGCCCGCGCCTGAAGTGTGTCCAACCGGGCGCCGATGAACTCGAGATTTTGTGAGGGGAGCAAAGTGGACTTTGCGAAGTTTATGACAAAACCCAAGTGCTGGAGCAGAGCGACAGTGCGATGAGTGGCTTGAGTGGCCTCTTGGGAAGACTGGGCTCTGTTGAGCCAGTCGTCCAGGTATGGGAACACAAACAGACCTTGAAGTCTCAGATAAGCCGCCACCACTGCGAGGCATTTGGTGAACACCCTGGGTGCGGAGGATAGGCCAAAGGGCAGCACTCTGTACTGGTAATGATTTCCTCCCACAACAAATCTGAGATATTGTCTGTGGTCCGGATGAATGAGGATATGAGTATATGCATCTTTCAGATCCAAGGAGCATAGCCAGTCTCCCTGCTGGAGGTAGGGCAGCAGGATTCCAAGGGTAAGCATCTTGAACTTTTCCTTTGCAAGGAACTTGTTGAGGTTTCGCAAGTCCAGGATGGGTCTGAGGCCTCCTGTTCTTTTTGGAATCAGGAAGTACCTGGAGTAAAACCCCTGGCCCTTCAGGTGGTGGGGCACCGGTTCCACGGCTTGTTCCTGAACCAGACTTGCTAACTCCTGAAGTAGTAAGTCCCTGTGCAAAGGTAGTCGGGGAGGCTCCCCTGGAAAGTAGGAGGGAGGAACCTGGTGAAAGTGAAGAAGATAGCCCTTCCGAACTATGTGAAGTACCCAGGTATCTGTGGTGATGTTGGACCACCTTTGGGCAAAGTGGACCAGCCGGCCTCCTGTGCTGAGAGAAACCAGCGGAGGGGGAGAGGCTATGCCGAGGAAGTCAAAAACCCCCACCCTGCTGAGCAGGGGCCGGTGGTGCAGGCTTGGGGGCTTGCTGCCTACGGGACCCATTACCCCGTCCCTTGGCCTGCTTTCCCTGTGGGGGAGCTGCTGAAGCCTGATACTGAGGGTAGAATTTATAGGCAGCACCTTTCCTCGGGTAAAAGGGCTTTTCCCCCCGAGGCCTTCTTCTTTTGAGAAGGGGCAGAGGTCTTCCTTGAGAGACGAATCCTGGTGAGAGTCTCCGTCTCGATTTGTGCAGCCTTCTCATCGATGGGCTTGCCAAAGAGGTTATCACCTCGGCAGGGGACATCGACCAACTTGTCCTGAACCCAGGGTTCGAGGTCGGATGTCTGAAGCCAAGCCTGGCGGCGTCCACCGATGCTGGCCGCAGCTACTCGAGCCGAAGCCTCAAAACCATCATAGGCGGCTCGAGATATAAACTTGGAGCACTCCCGAATACCAGTAGACAAGGACTGGAACCTCTGCAAAGGTTCTTCGGAGAGACCAGCAGAGAACCCGGCTATTTCCTTAGCCAGGTCTCGGAGATACATGCCCATGTAGAGCTGGTATGTCTGGACTCGACAAGCAAGCATAGAGCCCTGGAAGCACTTCCTACCGAGGGCATCCAGGCTTCGGGCTTCCCTACCAGGGGGCACCGAGGAGTGCATTTTTTGACTCTTAAGTCTATGCATGGCCGATTCCACCACCATGGAATGGTGCGGTAGTTGTGCCTTCTGGAAGCCGGGGCTCTTGCGGACTCGATAAATGGAATCGACCCGCTTGCTTAACACCGGCGACGACGCCGGGATCTCCCACATGCGGAAGAGAAGTCGTTCCAGCATCGGAGGTACAACTGGTACAATCGGGGGAGAGTCATATTGGAGGGCATCGAGTTCCTCGACTCGAGGCTCCTCCTCGGGATCCGCGGGGAAGGCCAAGGCCTTGGCCATATCCCTCACGAAGTCCGAGAACTGGGTATCCTCCGGGGGGGACCGTCTCCGAGGTTCGGACTCTGGGGAGTGCGAAGGGACACACCGAGTCCGAAAGGAACCAGGTGACTCTTCGTCCTCAGATTCCCAGGCCGACTCCTCGGAGGAGGAGTCGAGCGGCTCCGGTCGGGTGGGCACCGATGCTATCCGCTCCGACGCCGAGGGAGTCGACGACCTCGGTCCCGAACGGGAGGCCGAAGGAGACCTCGACCGAGGATCGACTCGAGCTCTCATGGACTCGAGGATCGGCTCGGTCTCCGGGGTCGACTTGGACGTCGACGTCCCGGCGGTCAGGGCAGAAGCACCGGCGAGGCCAGCAATCAATACCCGCTGCTGGTCCATGAAGGCAGTCAGACTGCTCTCCAAGGCCGTCAACCTGAGTCCGAGCTCAGGAGACCCAGCAGCCCCCGACTCGGGCCCCGACGGCATCGGGCCCGACGTCGGGTCCTTCGGAGGCGAGTCAACGAGGACAACAGTACTCACGTGAGCAGGTAAGTCCACCTCGAGTCGAGGATGTTTTGACGGCCTCTCCATCTCCGAGGACCCGGGACGGGAAACGGGGCTATGCGACCTGGCCCTCGAGGAACCAGGAGCGTCCACCGATCCCGCCCTCGCGGGTTTCTTCTTCCAATGATGTTCCCGGGTAGGAGACCCCCTGTCAGAGGAACTTCGACGATGCTCAGGACCAGAGTCCCGAGACGTCGAAGCCTCTGACGAGGTCCGAGCCCGGCCGGAGTCAGAGAAGATACGCTCCCGCTGGTGCTGCCAACTCCTCAATGCTTTTGAGGACATTTTGCCGCATGGCCCACAGATCATGGAGTCATGATCTGGGCCGAGGCAGCGGAGGCAGAAGTCATGAGTGTCAGTAAGAGACACGAGTTTCTTACAGAGATCACACTTTTTAAAGCCGCTGGCAGCCATCGGGGGAAAAAGGACCCCTGCGAGGTCGAATGACCGGCTGCCAGGGAAAAAGGAAAAAGGCGCGAAATCTGTCACGAAGGACAAAAAAACGAAAAATAAGGGACGGACTCGCAACCGGCGTCGCGAGTCCGGGCGGGAAAAGAACCGGCGTCAAACCGAAAAAAAAAAAGAAAAATAGAGAAAAAAATCAACTTTTCTGCGGGGATTCACAGGCAACGTCTGTAGGGCTCCGCGGAAAAAAGAAGACTGAGCAAGATGGCACCCTTGGGCGGGAAGAGGACCGCGCATGCGCGCTGCAATTCCCAAAGGCTTTCTTTGAAAGCTGGGGAAAATTGCTCCGCGAGGGCTCCGTCGGCGCCGACGTCACCCATATGTGAGGACTGACTTCCTGCTTGGTCCTGGAGAACAGCCAGTTATTAATTTTTGTTCTATCAAAGGTATTTTGGTCAATTATAATACAAACCATAATGTCATCAGCGTATAAATGATAATTAATTTCATGAAGATTAATAATTTGACATATGGGTTGAATATAAATATTAAAGAGATTTCCACTACTACTCCTCTCCTTTCACTATTACTGTACTCTGTCCACACAAGAAGTAAAAAACAGGAATGTTATCTTCTTACCCAATGGAGTGCTCAAATCTATTATGAGAAGCTCCTGGAAAAACAAAATAGGTGCCTCCGACCTGTTTAATATACCGCAGACGCTGAAACTGAGGTGTGTCAATGATCTTAACAAGAAGAGGATGCAATTCAATATGGCCATGAATAGGGTCATTAAATACCTGGAAAATAAATTTCATCATCAATAAAGTATCTCTGCTACACCTTTCAACAGCTTTTTAATAATAAGCAAAATATCAGACAAAGTGACACTTTATTTACCAGATAATATCCTTTCCTTGAGTCCTGCTAGACCAGTCCAGACAAGTGGGTTGTGTTCCCTTACCAGCAGATTAATGGAGACAAAGAACCAATGAAAAGTCCAGGTTTCAATGACATCACTCCCATGCCTCTATACGCCTCAGACACCAGAGGTCTCTTCAGCATTCATCCCAAAGCATACAGGAGAACACAGCAAGCCTCACACAACCTCAACGTGGGCAACAATCATCAAACTGTAGAGAACTAGTTACAGGAAAGCATAAATAGAAGGTGATTCGTAGAAGATGAACCTGCAGAGCCAAATACATAAATCATAGTGAACCCAAGAGTACCGCCAGAGAAAGCACAGTTACTTACCTGTAACAGGTGATCTCTGGGAACAGCAGGAATTAGTCCTCACTTATGGGTACGTCGGAACCGACGGAGCCTGCGCAGGAAAGCTCCCCAGCTTCCCAGAAAGGAAGCTTTTGGGGCCTCCCACTGCACATGCGCGCTGCCTTCCCGCCTTCCTGACCAGCTCTCCTCAGTTCGAGTTTATAGCTGAGACAATAGAGAGAGGAAAGGAAGATAGATAGAAGATACAACTCCTAGGGGAGGTGGGTGGGTTGTGAGGACTAATTCCTGCTGTTCCCAGAGATCACCTGTTACAGGTAAGTAACTGTGCTATCTCCAGGAACAAGCAGGAATAAGTCCTCACTTATGGGGACTCCCTAGCTAAGATGCCTGGGAGATCCCCTCCCAAGGGTTCACCATCTTCGTATGGATCTCAGGCATCCATCCAGGGAAGGTGGGCAGGAGTTGTTCAAGTATGGAACAGGTGTTTGAGGACAGCCTGACCAAACAAGGCATCCCAGCGGGAGTCCTTGTCCAAACAGTAATGGGCTGTGAAGGTATGAACCGAGGCCCAGGTGGCTGCTCGACAGATCTGATCTATGGATACAGAGTGAAGATGAGCCATAGAAGTGGCCATGGCTCTCACATTGTGAGCTGTGACATGGCCTTCCAGAGAAATGTTTTTACTCTGGTAAGCAAAGGAAATACACTGAGCAATCCAATTGGAAAGTGTACGTTTTGAGACTGGAAGTCCCAAATGAGAAGGATCAAAAGCCACAAAAAGTTGGGAAGACTTTCGATGTGGTTGAGTCCTGTTGAGGTAAAAGGCGAGAGCTCTTTTACAGTCTAGAGTATGAAGGTTCCTCTCTGCACTGGATGCATGAGGAGCCGGGAAAAAGACAGGTAGATATACCTCTTGATTAAGATGAAAAGGCGAGACCACTTTGGGCATAAAGTGGGGATTCGTCCTAAGGACCACCTTATCATGATGAAACCTAGTATAAGGTGGATGAGCCACTAAGGCCTGTAGTTCACTGATGCGACGAGCCGAAGTGACTGCAATAAGGAAAAGGACCTTCCAGGAAAGAAATTTCAAGGAGGTAGAGACCAACGGTTCAAAGGGTGGCTTCATCAGCTGACCCAGAACCAGGTTTAAGTCCCATGCTACCGGAGGAGGTCGAAAGGGAGGTTTGGTTAGAGTCAGGCCTCTCATGAATCTTGCAATAAGAGGATGAGAGGAGACAGGTCGTCCATTTATAGGTTTTAAGGATGCTGCAATAGCACTCAAATGGACTCTTACTGAATTCGTCTTAAGGCCTGCATTAGAAAGATGCAGGAGACAGTCTAGTAGAGAATTCAAAGGAAGTGCTAGAGGGTCAAGACCCTGCTGAGCACACCAAATGGAAAAGCGTTTCCATTTGAAAGCATAGGAACGCCTCGTGGAAGGTTTCCTAGAGGCATGCAGGATATCTTGCACAGGTTGAGAAAGATTGAAGTCATGAAGGCTTAGGCCTTCAGTAACCAAGCTCTGAGGTGTAGGGACTTGGGGTTCGGGTGCCACAAAGTCCCCTACTCCTGAGACAGAAGGTCTGGAGCAGCTCCCAGGTCCAGGGAGGGTCCCTGGGAGAGATGCAGAAGTAGAGGGAACCACACTTGGCGTGGCCAGCGTGGAGCTATGAGGATCATCGACCCGTGATCCCTCTGTAGTTTGAACAGAGTCTTTGGAATCAAAGGAATGGGTGGAAAGGCATATAGGAATTCCTGACCCCAATGCAGGAGAAAGGCGTCGTTGGCCTGAGCTCCCTGACACGGAGTCCTGGAACAGAACCGGGGAAGTTTGGCATTCCACGGACTTGCAAAGAGGTCTATGTCCGGGGTCCCCCATTCCTGAAAGATTCTGCCTATCTGGTCCCTGTGTAGGGACCATTCGTGTGGAAGCAGAACTCGACTGAGTCTGTCTGCCCGAGAGTTTTGAACTCCTGGAAGATACACTGCTAGAACATGAATTTGATGCTCTCTGGCGAAGGCCCATAATCTGAGAGCTTCGTTGCAAAGCGACAGAGAGCCCGTCCCTCCTTGTTTGTTTATATAGAACACGGCCACCTGATTGTCTGTATGAACTAGGACAGTCAGGTTGACAAGGAGGGAATAGAAGACTTTGAGGGCAAAGCATATTGCTCGCAGTTCCAGGAGGTTGATATGAAGGGTGGTCTCCTGAGGAGACCAAGAGCCCTGAGTGGAGAGGTCTTGGAGATGGGCTCCCCACCCTGTTTGGGAGGCATCTGTTGTGAGGGTTGCTTGGGGCAACAAAGGTTGGAAGGGGGCCCCCAACAACAGATTCTTGGTGGATACCCACCATTGGAGGGACCAAAACAGACGTTTTGAGGGTAGTATTTGGTCGGAGAGCGCTCCTGATGCTTGAGTCCACTGGGTGGCCAAGGTCCATTGAGCTGCTCTCATATGAAGACGAGCGTAGGGCACCACGTGCACCGTGGAGGCCATGTGGCCCAGAAGTCGCGGCATTTCCCGGGCTGTCATGTGACTGCTGGACTGAGCTTGGGAGGCCAAGCACAGCAGACGTTGGGCCCTGACCTGAGGTAGGTAGGCCCTTGCAGTGGTGGTGTCCAACCGGGCCCCTATGAATTCCAGAGACTGAGTAGGGATGAGTTGAGACTTGGGAAGGTTTACTACCAGTCCCAGATACTGCAGAATGCGCCTTGTGCGGTCCAGGGAAATCTGGGCCTCTGACTGAGATGGAGCTCGGATGAGCCAGTCGTCCAGATATGGGAATACAAAAATTCCCAGACCTCTTAGAAATGCGGCAACAACTGCCATGCATTTGGTGAACACTCTTGAAGCAGAGGCTAGACCGAAGGGAAGTACTCTGTACTGGAAATGTTTTTCCTGAAACAGAAATCGAAGATATTTTCTGTGGGATGGGTGGATGAGTATATGTGTGTACGCATCCTTGAGATCTAGAGAACAAAGCCAATCCTGACTCTGAAGGTATGGAAGGAGAATGCCCAGAGAAAGCATTTTGAATTTCTCCTTGTAAAGAAATTTGTTCAATTATCTCAGATCTAGAATTGGTCTGAAACCCCCTGTCTTCTTTGGTATTAGAAAATAAGGGGAGTAGAACCCTGTCCCTTGTTGAAGAAGAGGAACCTCTTCTATTGCCCCTTGGGCAAGGAGAGAAGAGATTTCCTGACCCAACAGGGCCAGGAGAGATGGGGGAGAATTGAACTGCCTCACCATGGTATGAGGAGGAAGGCTGGAAAAATGAAGTTTGTAACCCTCTCTGATGATAGAGAGGGTCCATTGCTCTGATGTAATTTGCCCCCATCTGGGAGCAAAGTGAGCTAACCTTCCGGGAATGGTGAGGGGCTCTGGTTGTTCTAGAGCCAGAAAGGTTAAGTTCTCTAGGGGCAAGTCAAAACCCCTGAGGGGGTTGAGTCTGCTGGGGTGTAGCAGACGCCGCAGGCTTGGACCTTGCCTGTTTAGGTTGCTGACGCTTAGCAGCAAAGCGAGGCTGAGAAGATTGTTGGCCAGTATTTGTGGAAAATCTGGTCTTCTTGTAGTAAGGCCTCTTGAAAGACTTTTTCTTGGTAGGAGTAGAGGTAGACTTAGAAAGTCTATCTAAAGTAGCATTTTCTGCGTCCATTTGAGTGGCTTTAATTTGCCAGTCTTTACCAAATAAGTTCTCACCTGTACAGGGCAGATTCCGTAAGCCATCTAGGACCCAGGGCTCTAGGTCAGAGGCCTGGAGCCAAGCAAGTCGTCGGGCTGCAATGGCAATGCCCGAAGCTCTACCGGCACCCTCAAAGGAATCAAAGGCTGCTCTGTTGGAGAACTTAGAAACATCTAGAAGCTGTTTCACTAAAGAAATGAACTCCTCCTTTCTATCTTCAGGGATAAAGGAGGCAAAATGCCGTACCTTTAGGGCAAGTTCCCTTAGAAACATGCCCATATACAGACTGTATGAATTAATCCTGGCTATAAGCATACTAGCCTGGAAGATTTTCCTACCAAAAGAGTCTAGGGTCTTACATTCTCGCCCTGGAGGGGTAGAAGAGTGCCTTTTGGTACTCTTAATCTTTTTCAGCGCAGACTTCACCACAATGGAATGGTGAGGCAGCTGAGTTTTTTGAAAACCAGGAGGAGGAGGGACCCGGTACATGGTGTCCAACCTACGAGAATGAGGAGACAATGTTAGAGGAGCCTCCCATAAGTCCATCAAGTGTTCTTGAAGGATTTCATGGATAGGCAGGGTAACTGCCTCTTTAGGAACCTTAGGGTATCCTAAAATATCCAATTTCTTTGATCTAGGTTCTTTCTCAGAGGATGTAATAGAAAGTCCTTTAGCTACTTCTATAATGAAGTCTTGAAAGGACAAATCCTCTGGTGGAGACATTCTCCTCTTTGGGGAAGAAGGCTCTTCAGGAAGAACAAGAGAGAGCTCATCAGAGTCATCAGAGGAGTCAAAATCCTCAGAGGAATCAGAGTATCCTCTATTCGCTTCCAACGCACGATACGCATACCGGTCAGTATCGACATCGGGCGTACCGGGCATGGGATCGGTATCGGGTGAAAACCCGGATCCGGCATGCACCGATCTGCGTTTGGAAGACGATGGCCTCGGTTCCGGTATGGAAGCCAGTACCGGAACCGGAACCGGACCCGCTGGATGCGGTACCGAGGGCGTCGCAGCCTTAATGAAAGTCAGGATGGCCTGCTGCATGGTCTGAACAGTATTGTCCATAGACGTCACTGCTGCCTGGATGTCGGTACCGGCATGGGCCGGTACCCCAGAGCAGTCTAACAGGTCGAGGCCGTGCCATCGATGTCAACCTGTAACCCCATAGATGGTGCTTTGGAAGCCAGAGCTTCCCGCCGGGGTTGTTTGGCTGGGGCATGGTCCTCAGATTCAAAATTGAGAGCCTCTCGATGCTTTGAAGGAGATTTGCTCTTTGAGGACCTGCCCGAAGAAGGTTTGGTTACCTGAGATCCATCCGGAGAGGAAGACCTGGATGACTGTGATGCTGGATTATCTGAAGCAAACAGCACATGGAATTTGTTGGCCCGGTTCTGCAAACCACGTTTAGACATCTGGGAGCAGGATGGGAAGTCCGGAATGGAGTGGTCAGGTCCCAAACATTTAAGACACCAGTCATGGGTGTCTGTAACAGAAATAACAGCACTACACTTGGTACACTTCTTGAAACCAGGAGCTGGTTTCTCCATGAGGAGATTTTGTGTAGGCCTGAGGCCTAACAGAAGTCACCAAGTTGTGCTAAAAAATAAAAGCTTTTTTTTTTTTTTTTTTTTAAGAAAGAAAAGAAAAGAGAGACCGGCGGTACCGGTTTCGGTATGGGGAAGGCAGGTACGCGGTCTAAAGAAAGAAAATAAAACAAGAATTTCTTCAGCGGTGACAGGAACACGACCTGCTGGCTCCGCGAAAAAAGAGAAACTGAGGAGAAATGGTCAGGAAGGCGGGAAGGCAGCGCGCATGTGCTGTGGGAGGCCCCAAGAGCTTCCTTTCTGGGAAGCTGGGGAGCTTTCCCGCGCAGGCTCCGTCGGTTCCGACGTACCCTTAAGTGAGGACTTATTCCTGCTTGTTCCTGGAGATGAACAGAGCAAATGGTGTGCGTCAATGGTTCCAAGGGCTCCTAGCACCAGACACATATCCCAAGACGGGGACCAGACTGGAGGGAAGGACACAGACACTGACCCCACTGAAGAAAGTGCGAAACATCCAGGTATAAGGCCGATAGACCTCAGAAACAGACCAAAGTTCCCACCTGAACTTTCACAGAGCTAAGAGAAGAGGCCCTTCTCCAGACCATCCTGCAGAAAAGGTCAACAGAGAAAGCACCATGGCTGCCTCATGAACCAGCTGCTGTGTACCACACCAGCACTCAAGGCACCAGACCCGCATTCATGCTAGGATGGGTAGACCTCTTCCAGGCTCTGAGCAGGGTGGAAAACTACAACCAGAGAGTAAACCACATGTGCTGTCTCCTTACACGAGCCAAGCCATAAGCAAGAAGGAAACGGGTCCTCCACGACAAGCGTCTCTGACACAATAGGTCCCGAGACAGAGACATAGTAACATTGTATATGACGGCAGATAAAGACCAGCATGCTTCATCTAGTCTGTCCAGCAAGGTGGCAAGAGTAGGTAAGCCCACCGCTCTGTGCAGGTCACCCCTACCCATGCCTTTTTTTAGGAGTATACCCACCACTCCGTGCAGGTCACCTCTACTTGTTGAGATATCAGAGACAGTTAAGTTTATTTTGATTTTATCCTGTTTCTATAAAGGGATCCAGTGTGTCTGTCCTATGCCATTTTATTTTATTTAACAGTTTTTTTTATACCGCCTTATCCTGAAATCAAAGCAGTTTACATTTCAACTCAAACATTACATAGAACTTGCGGTGGAAGTTTAGGTAAGGATGGCATGTGGGAAATGCTTAAGAGCATAACTTATCTACATTGTGACATATATACATTTGCCAGTTGGCATATAACCAAGTATCTAGGACTTAGACCATGATAGGGGTAGTCTGGAATCTGGAGTGCTAGGAGAGCTCACTGAAGTGTTCAGTGAAGAGGAAGATTTTCAGCTTCTTCCTAAAATCTTTTATGTCAGTGGTGGTCCTTAGTGCCTCCGGAACAGAGTTCCAAATAGCGAGTGCTGCTAGTGATATAGCCAGTCGTAGAACTGCTGGCCTTAGTGAATGAGCTGGGTGTTGGGATGATGTCAATGGTGTTCTGTCTCCAAGGTTTGTTAGGCTTTGTGCAAATCAGGTCCTGTAGTATGTCGGCCAACATGTTGTGTCTGATTTTGAAGATGGTCAGAGCCATCTTTGTATTTGGCAAGTGAGGTGACACAGCCAATGGAGCTGATTCAAGAGGGGCATTATGTGGTCATGTTTTGCTGAACCAGTAATAATGCAGGCTGTGGTGTTCTGGTAGACTGGGTGGTTTGTTTCGGTAGACCATGGCATATGGAATTGCAGTAGTCCAGTATGGGTGTAATGATAGCTTGGCAGACTGTGTGGAAATGGTCTTGGGCTGAGGAGAGGTTTGAATCTTCAGATAGTGGCCATTTTGTGGAATGCATTTCTGGTAGTTCTGTTGATGCGTGCTTTTAGGTTCAAGTTGCGGTCTAAGGTAACTCCAAGGTATCTCACTTTGTCTTTTACTGGTATAGATTTATTGGCCAGGTTGATTGAGATTGGGGGGGATAAAGGAGGTGTGTGATAATTAGAGCCTCTGTCTTTTTGTAGTTGATGCTTAGGTTGTTGTTTGATAGCCAATTGATCATCTCTTGTAGACATTCTGCCATAGTTGTGTAGTCTGGGATGTCTAGGTGGACTGGGGTGTAGACCATTATTTCATCTGCATATATGGCATATTGAATATTATGCTTTTCGAAGATGTCGCAGATTGGCTGTATATAAAGGTTGAAGAGTAGAACGGACAGGGAGGACCCTTGTGGGACTCCCTGTGCTGTGTCAAAGGGAGTGGAAGTATTTGCTCCAACTTTGACTTGTTGCCGTCAGTCACTGAGGTTAAGACTGAAACCACTTAAATGGAGTGTTGTGGAGACCAGTGTCTGAGTCTGTTTAATAGTATGCCATTTGACACTGTGTCAAATGCAGAGGAGATATCAACGAAAATGAGCAGGAAGTCGTTTTTTATATCGTTAATCCCTCTGATCAAGTTGCCAAATAGCTGCGCGAGTAGAGTTTTGACACTATGTTTGGGTCGAAATCCATGGTGGGGGGGGTCCAGAGTGGTGTGGGAGTCTAAGTGATTCTGTAACTGTACTATCTTTTCAATAATTTTGGATAGAAACAGAAGGCTGGAGATTGGGCAGTACGATATGGGGTCTGCATTATCTGCTGACTTGTTTTGGGGGACTGGGTGGATGGTTGCCTATTTGAGGGAGGGGGGGCATGTATCCTTGCGTTAGAGAGGAGCTTATTATCCTATGGATACATTGGATGAGCTCATCCTTGGCTGATTTTATCCATCTTACTGGACAAGGATCAGAGGGTGCTGTGTTGGTGTTTAGTGCGACAATGGTGCGGGCGACTTGCTCAATTGTGGGTATGTAGAATTCGCCCCATGGGTATCTAGGGGTGGGTACCGTGCAGAGGTTTCCACAAGTGGTATGGCTCTCGGAGGAAGCTTGAGCGTGGCAAGTAGGAAATTTGCAAAGGACTGAGGGTAAATTATGTCTTCTCCTGTATGGGTTGGTTCCTTTATCAGTGTACGGACAATCTCGAAGAGTACTCTGGGCGTTTTGCTGGATCTTAATACGAGGTTGATGTGGTATTCTTGTTTGTGTTGATTGATCAGACTGTTGCCCCATTACTTTATTTGGTATTTTTTTAAGTGGTTTCGGTCTTGTCTTGTTGACAGTGCCATTCTAGCTTGCATAGCATTCTCTTAGCTTCCCTTATTTCAGCAGAGTACCAAGGAGCTGATTTTGGTCTTGCCTCCCTATGACTGAGGTTTGCTCGCTCAGGAGCTTTTGCGGCTGCAGTGATAGTAATGTTCCAGGTTTTGATTGCCTCATCCAGATTGGTGAAGTCTTGTGGGAGGTTATAGAGGGTATCCTTCAGGAATTGGTCCTTAAATCCTTTGAATCTTCTTCCAGGGTGAGGTGTATTCTGTGATGTTCACTGGTGGGGAATATGCATCTTAAAGTGTATAGCATGGTGGGCCAACCATGGTATCAGTGTGACCAGAGGCGGCATTACATTTTCTTGTTTTAAGAAGATTCTTGTGGCAAATATGAGATCTGGGGTAGAGCCTAGGTGGTGGGAAGGTCCCATAAGCAATTGAATGAACTGAAATGATTCCATTGCTCTGAGGAAAGCAGCGGCCTCTTTACAGGATGTGGAGTTGAGGTTGAGATCTCCCAATAATATGAGTGGCTTATGGGGGTAGTTAGCGACACACACCATTTTAAGTATGCTGGATATTTCGTCGGCATCGGCATTAGGGGCTCTATAGATAAGGCAGATGGCTAAATGCCTATTTTCTATAGTGATTATGTTAAAGTGCTGAGTTCTTATGGACTTGGAGGTTTTAAATATGAAGTTGGATCTGGCTAGGATTAGTACTCCTCTGCCTCTTTTGTGGTTACGTGGACAATTGAATGCAGTGTGTGTGTGAGGGGTAATTTGATTTAGGATGATCTTGTCGGTGTTTTTCAGCCAGGTTTTGGTAATGCAAAGTATGTCTGTTTGATGTGATTGAAGGTGGTCTATAATGGTGTTAGTCTTGTTTCAATGAGCTCTATATTAATAAGAGAGCTGTGAGGGGCTAGTTGTGATGGCCAGTTATGTGTAGTGATGGTTGGATTTTTATTAGTCTAGTGGTTCTCTTGATTAAGTGTCGGTATGTACTTTGCCATATTGGTTGATGGTGTAGCATGTACAGTGGTAGGTGTAGTAGGGCTGTTGCTGCTGTAGTAGTAGTGGGGGGGAAGCCTTCATGAAGCGGAATAGCAGAGTAAAGATAAGCAGGATGGCGTATACGTTTTGGCTGGCATGTTGTATTTCTGTGCCGTTAGGTGTAGCCTGTGTCTCTGAGAGGTGGGTTGGGAGGATAAAGGAGTAGCTCCTTTTTCGAAGTGCTCAATCCCTGTTGTGTGCTACTTACGGTTTTTCTAGACTCCTCTGAAGGCCAGTGGGGGCTCTTGTCTGTTCAGTAGCGTCTGTGTAGTTTGGTACAGTAGTCTGTCCTTGCTTGTTGGTATTCAGTTTTCCTGGCTTCATATGGCGAGCTTGGCATGGTGGAATCCAGGGGGTCTGCAGAGATTATGTTTCTGCTGTGACTTGTTGCTGGTCAAGGATGGGTGAATGTGGTGCCAGCTGAGTTAGAGTTGGTTCTTGGAACTTTTCAGAGAGTCTCAGCGCTGTAGATCTTGACATGATTGTTCTGGCAAGGCTCAGGCTTGCTGGAGTTGTCATTGTTCCCGCCAATGTTCCCCGCCAAAGGGCCCTCTGGCAAGGCCCTTAGATGCAGGTGCACCCAGTGGCACCTTGTTTTCAAGTGTCCCGGAGAGCCCCTGATTGGGCTAGAGGCAGAGAGCAGGGTGGAGTTAGTTTTCCCGCTCCTGTGCTCTACCCTGATCGGGAGAGCGCTGCTGGTGGACAGTGCTGCCTGCCTGGTCTTCGCGCCAGATGGTGCCTTGTTTTCAAGAGTCCCAGGGAGTCCCTGATTGGGCTAGAGGCAGAAAGTGAGGTGGAATTAGCTTTCCCGCTCCTGGAATTTAGAATTCTGTCACTGTATTTGCCCCCACCACTTACATCAAGAGTGCATTCCAAGCATCCACCACCCTTTCAGTGAAAAAGTATTTCCTAATGTTGCCTTTCAGTTTACCTTCTTGCAGCTTCATGATATACCTTCTAGTATTAAAGCTTCCCCATCTTTGAAAAAGGTTTGTTCATTAACACTCCTTAAGCATTTGAAGGTCTGTATCATATCTCCCCTATCCCTCCTCTCCTCTAGAGTATACATATTTAGGTCTTGGAGTCTCTTTTCATACATCTTCTGGTGCAGGCTCCAAATCATTTAGGCAGCCTTCCTCTAAACCGTTTCCAGTCTTTTTTATATCTTTTGTGAGATATGGTCTCTAAAACTGAACACAATATTCCAAGTGAGGCTTCACCAGCGACTTGTACAGTGGCCTTAGTACCTCCTCCTTTCTGATGGCAATTCACCTCTGTATGCAACCCAACATCCTTCTGGCTTTAGCCACCGCCTTGTCTCACTGTTTTGCCACTTGAAATCCTCAGAAACAATCACTCCGAGGTCCTTCTCCCAGTCCGTGCACACCAACCTATTGCCCCCTATCTCATACAATTCTCTTGGATTTCTGCATGCCAAGTGCATGACACTGCACTTCTTCACATTAAATCTTAACTGCCAAGCATTCTTCCAGCTTTTTCAGATCTTTTCTCATGTTATCCACTCCCTCAGGGGAGTCCACTCTCTTGCAAATTTTCATGTCATCTGCAAAAAGACAGACTTCTCCATTACATTCAGACAAACGAAGAGGAGCCGATCACAGGAGCTGTATCAGATCTCCAAACCCTCAGCCAAACCAGCACCACCAGAATAATCGTTCTCAGGTGGTGCTCCATACACTGCTCCACTAGAGGCCACCGAGGAAACACATACAGAAGATTTTGACTTGGTCAAGGTTGAACCAGGGTGCAGACTCCCTCAGACCCCACATCCATGCGACAACATAATAAGTGACACACTTTGGGGTTAGATCAGGTCGCCCTCTCCGGGCAATCCCAGAAGCAAAGAAACAACTAAAAACATCGCTTGACAACTCCCATTCTCCTGGAACCAAAGAATGCCGGCTGAGAAAGCGTAGTTACTCACCTGTAACAGGTGTTCTCTAGGGACAGCAGGAATCAGTCTTCACATATGGGTGACGTTGGCACCAAAGGAGCTCTCGTGCGGAGCAAATCCCCAGCTTTCTAAGAAAGCCTTTGGTAGTTAGATCGCGCATGCGCGGTCCACTTCCTGCCCAAGGATGCCATCTTGCTCAGCCAAATGACATAGCTAAAAAGACGGCAAAAGAATAAAAACAATATTAAGACTGCAACTCCAAGGGGAGGAGGGAGGGTTGTGAGGACTGATTCCTGCTGTTCCTGGAGAACACCTGTTACAGGTGAGTAACTACGCTTTCTCCAGGAACAAGCAGGAAGTCAGTCCTCACATATGGGACTCCCAAGCCATAGGCTACCGAGAACCCACAGCTGAAAAATAGGCTCCCTCTACGAGAGCCGCAAGCAGCCACAATAGGAATCTAACTGAGATAGTAACACTCCAGTAACCTGACACCAAAGGGTCGGAGGGTAGGAGTTGCCTAGACCTCAAAAAGGTTATGGAGTACAGCCTGGCCGAAAGCACTGTCCCGTTGGGACTCCCTATCCAGGCAGTAATGGGTTGCGAAAGTCTGACCCGAAGACCAGGTGGCGGCCCGGCAGATCTCTACCAGTGGAACAGAGCAGAAGTGAGCCACTGATACCGCCATAGCACTGACCCGGTGGGCCGTAACACGACCCTGCAACGGAAGATCGACTGCCCTGTATGCCCAGGCAATACAGTCTGCTACCCAGGTGGACAGCATATGCTTGGATAGGCCATCCACAGCTTACTGGGGTCATAGGACACGAAGAGGTGAAAAGCCCTTCTATGGCCTTGCGTACGCTGAATGTAGAAGGCCAACGCCCTCTTACAGTCCAGGGTATGCAGAACTGTCTCTGCCCGACTGGGAAAGAAGGAAGGCAGTACTACCTCCTGGTTGAGGTGGAATGAAGAGACCACTTTTTAGTGCGTAGCACCACCCTGTTCCTATAGAACCATGTATAAGACCTATCGGACACCAGAGCCTGAAGTTCACTCACTCGCCGAGCCGAGGTGAGTGCCAACAAGAAACTACCTTCCAAGAAAGGTAGCGTAGATGGCAGGTTGCCATCGGCTCAAATAGCGGATGAGTAAGCCGTCCTAAGACCACATTCAAATCCCACTCGGTTGCCAGAGGGCGAACTGGGGGCTTCAGCAGAAGTAGGCCTCTCAGGAACCTGGACACCAAAGGATGTGCAGAAAGATACTTTCTCTCCACTGGGAAGTGTTGTGCAGCCAGGGCACTGAAGTGAACTCTGACGGAGTTGGACTTAAGGCTCAAATCTGAAAGATGGAGATGATACTGCAGTACCACTGCAACCTGGCAAAAGAAAGGATTTTCCTTCTACTGTTCACACCACACCCCAAACCTATGCCACTTAAAAACATAGGTCCAACTAGTAGACTGCCTCCTTGAGGCCAGTAAAACGTCTTCCACGTTTCTGGGAAGGAGGAATGGTGCAAGAGCTACCCTTTCAGCAGCCATGCCATCAGGTTGAGGGAGTTGAGGTTGGGGTGCAGAATAGTGCCCCCTCCTGAGACAGGAGGTTGGGATAGAATCCTAGAGGGATCGGGGGGGGGGGTCTACCGCTAGTTGAAGTAGAAGTGGAAACCAGGGTTACCTCGGCCATCTGGGGGCTACCAGAATGACCGAGGCCTTGGCCTGGAAAATTTTGAAAAGGGTCTTAGCCACCAGAGGTGTCAGAGGAAATGCATACAGGAGGCCCACAGACCATGAGATGAGAAAGGCATCAGCAGCCACCCTGTTTGGATGTGGCTGTCTGGAGCAAAACCGGGACAACTGGTAGTTGTGTTGGCTCGCAAACAAATCCAGTGTCAGCTGTCCCCAGGTCTGAAAGAGCCATTGGGCCATATTCGTATCCAGCTGCTATTCGTGGGGCTGGAGAATCCTGCTTAGCCTGTCGGCCAAATAATTTTCCTGGCCTGGCAGATAAACTGCTTTCAGATGCATGCCGTGACAGACTGCAAAGGAGCACAGGTCCAGAGTTTCCTGACACAGAATATGGGACCCTGTGCCTCCCTGCTTGTTCACGAAGAACATTGCTACCTGGTTGTCTGTCTGTATCGAGACAGGTTGGTGAGCCAAAGTTTGACAAAGAGCTCGTAGAGCTAGGCGAATGGCACGAAGTTCCAGGAAATTGATCTGTTGTGTGCTCTCATATGGAGACCACACACCTTGAGTGCAAAGTCCCTAGCAATGGGCTCCCCAGCCCAGCAAGGATGCATCCGTAGTTAGGATCCTTGTATGTTGAGGAGCCTGGAAGGTCACCCCCACCTCCAAGTGTTTTGGTTGAAGCCACCAGACCAAGGACTGTACCAGTCATTTGGATACCTTGACTGTCCTGGAGTCTGCCTGTGGCCTGTGTCCACTGGTTCCTGAGGCACCATTGAGCTGTTCGCAAGTGGAGGTGGGCATTTGGTGTCACATGAACTATGGAGGCCATGTGGCCAAGTAAGCGCATGAAATGTCTTGCTGATATGTGAGACTTGCGACTCACTTGACGTGTCAGGGCCAAGCCCTTGCCTGAAGGGTATCTAGTCTGGCCCCAATGAACTCTAGCTGCTGAGTGGGCCTTAGGGTAGACTTCGGGTAGTTGATTACAAAGCCTAGATGCTGAAGCACCTGGATGGTGCGAGATGTGGCCTGTTGGACATCCATGGCTGACGTAGCTCTGATGAGCCAGTCATCTAGATAGGGGAAGACAAAAATGCCTTGTATTCTGAGGAAGGCGGCCACCACCGCCAGACACTTTGTGAATACTCTGGGGGCGGAGGCCAGGCCAAAGGGAAGTACTCTGTATTGATAGTGTTTTCTCCCCTACCACAAAGCGTAGGTATTGCCTGTGGTCTGGATGAATTAGGATGTTTGTATACGCATCCTTTAGGTCTAAGGAGCATAGCCAGTCTCCCTGGCCGAGGTAAGGCAGCAATATTCCAAGGGAGAGCATTTTGAACTTCTCCCTCACCAGGAATTTGTTTAAGTTGCATAGGTCGAGGATGGGTCAGACCTCCTGTCCTTTTTGGTAACAGGAAGTACCTGGAATAGAAGCCCTTGCCTTGTAGGTGGTGGGGCACCAGTTCTTCCTCAAGAAGACCTGCTAACTCCTTCAGAAGAAGGTCCCGATGAAGGGAAGACCTGAGAGGCTCTCCTGGAAAGTGAGAGGGAGGTACCTGGGTAAGATGGAGCAGATAATCCATCAAGGCTATCTGAAGAACCCAGGTGTCTGTGGTGATGGCTGGCCACCTGTGGGCATACACAGGGCAAGCCTTCCCCCTGTGCATTGCTGTTCTCCTGTGGTGAGAGGGGCTATGCGCCTTGAGAGTCAAAAGCTACTATCAGGCTGGGCCTGAGCCGGTGCCTGGGGTTTGGGGCTTTCTGCTTACGCGGGCCATGCCCCTGTCCCTTGGCCTGCTGTCCTTGTTGGGGAGCCAGGGAAACCTGAAATGGGGAGTAGCTTCGGTAAGCAGCACCCTTCCTCGGGAAAAAGGGCTTCTTACCAGAGCCCTTCTTTTTAGAAGGGGCAGAAGTCTTCTTCGAGAGCCTTGTCCTAGTCAGGTACTCAGACTTAATCTCAGCAGTCTTTTCGATCATGGGTTTGCCGAACAGGTTCTCACCATGGCATCGGACATCGACCAACTTGTCCTGAACCCATTGTTCAAGGTCTAACGACTGTAGCCATGCCTGCGGGCCAACGCCTCAAAGCCATCATAGGCTGCTCGAGTCATGAACTTCAAGCACTCACGGACTCCAGTGGACAGGGTCTTGAAGTGCTGCAAAGATCTCTCGGAGAGACCAGCCGAGAACCCAACGATCTCCTTCACCAGATCCCATAGGTACATGCCCCATGTACAGCTGGTATGCCTGGATCTGACATGTCAGCATAGAACCCTGGTAGCACTTCCTGCCGAGAGCATCCAAGTTGCGGGCCTCCCTGCCAGGAGGCACTGAGGAGTGTGTCTTCTGGCTCTTGAGCCGGCGCATGGCCGATTCCAAAACCATGGAGTTGTGCAGCAGTTGTGCTTTTTGGAATCCAGGACTCTTGCGGACCCGATAGATCGAGTCAATCCGCCTGCTGATCACCGGCGCCAATGCCAGCGTCTTCCACATGCGGAGCATCAGCTGCTCCAGGACCGGAGGCACCATTACAGTAAGGGCTTCCCGAGGGGGAAAGTCATACTGGAGGATTTCAAGCTCGTTGGCTCAAGGCTCCTCCTCGGACTCCATAGGGAATGCCAAAGCCTTTGACATGTCCTTTACGAAGTCCAAGAACCTGGTGTCCGCCGGTGGGGACCTTCTCCGAGGTTCGGACCCCAGAGAATCAGAAGGGACGTCCCTGGTCTGGCATGTGTCCAGGGACTCTTCTTCCTCAGTCTCCCAGCCCGATGCCTCCGAAGAGGAATGGAGTGGCTCCAGCCTCGAAGGCTTCGGCCACCCCGACGCCAGTGGAACCGGTGTCGACGACCTCTGTCCCGAACGGGAGGTCGAGGATCTACTCAAGTACGCATGGTCTCGAGGATCGGTCCGGCCTCCGGGGTCGACATGGACGTCGGGGGCTCAGGTAGTCGGGGCGGAAGGATCGGTTAGACCGGCTATCAGCGCCCGCTGCTGCTCCATGAAGGCAGACATGCTGCGCTCCAGAACCACCATTCTGAGACCAAGCTCAAAAGGCTCCACAGCTCCCAGGTCGGGTCCAGACACCGGTTCTCCTGGAGGAGAGTCTTCAACAAGGACAGTTGTTACCTGCCTTGGCTGCTCCGGGTCCCTTTGAGGAGGTTTTGCTGGATGCTCCAACTCCGAGGATCCGGGCCGGCAGTTGGAGCTCCGCGACCGGTCCCGCGAGGAACCAGGCCGTTCGGAACCATCCAACGATGCCACGTTCAAGGATTTATTCTTCCTCCGATGTTCCCGTGAGGGAGACCCCCTCTCTGAAGAAACCCGACGCTGCTCGGGCTCAGACATTTCCCAAGATGTTGAGGCCTCACACGAGGTCCGGGACAGGGAGGGTACGGACTCAGCAAAAATCCTATCATGCTACTACTGGCGGCTTCTCAGGGCCTTTGAGGACATTTTCCTACACGGGCCACAGACCTTTGGGTCGTGGTCACGCCCAAGGCACCGGAGACAGTGGTCATGTGTATCGGTGAGGAACAGTAACGTCATACACCGATAACATTTTTTAAACTTCGGGGGGGAAATGGCCCCCTGTGGGGTTGTGGAAAAAAGGAGACTGAGCAAGATGGCAGCCTTGGGCGGGAAGGGGACCGCGCATGCGTGATGCAATTCCTAAAGGCTTTCTTAGAAAGCTGGGTATTTTCTCCACACGAGGGCTCCGTCAGCGCCGACATCACTCATATGTGAGGACTGACTTCCTGCTTGTTTCTGGAGAAAATCAGTTTCCACAGTGTCCACCCAGCAATGTGCAGAAGCAACGAACTAGAAGGTTCATCGCTGCCTAGGCAAACAGGAGGGCCATCTCCAAGGCTCCTCCGGCACTCCTCATGCTGTCTTGCTGATTGACACAAGCCGCCATTGTGGCATTGGCATTGTAATACCTGCCCTTACCCAGATTGTCCAGGGGCCTGAAATGCAGAAGAGCCAACCTAATGGCCTGCGTCTCAAGGCAGCTGATTGACTACACCGCCTTCCTGCAGTTCCAAAGTCCATGGACCGCTCAGTCTTGACAATGGGGTCACCAGCCTGAGAGACTGACATCCATGGTCAGAAGGATCCAAGAGCAGCATGCCCTTTCTCAGAAAACAGGGCCATTGCCACCACCGCAGGTTGCTCATCATCATAATGAACATATGAACATAACATAAGATATGCCATACTGGGTCAGACCATGGTCCATCAAGCCCAGTATCCTGTTTCCAACAGTGGCCAATCTAGGTCATACGTAGCTAGCACTTTCCCCAAAAGACACAGGTTCCAAAATGCTTGTATTGGGTCAAGCATTGATATCCTGGGTCCCTTCTTATTAATGGTTTATGGATCTTTCCTCCAGGAACTTGTCCAAACCTTTTTTAAACCCAGCTACACTAACAGCCTTTACTACATTCTCCGGTAACAAATTCCAGAGTTTGATTACACGTTGAGTGAAAAAATATTTTCTTTTATTAGTCTTAAATAGTTTACCCTGTAGCTTCATTGCATGTCCCCTAGTCTTTCTATATTCTGATAACGTAAACAATCGATCTACGTTTACCCATTCCACTCCGTTCATTAATTTATAGACTTCTATCATATTTCCTTTCAGCCTTCTCTTTTCCAGGTTAAAGAGCCCAATCTTTTTTAGCCTTTCTTCATAGGAGTATTCTTCCATCCCCTTTACCATTTTGGTAGCTCTTCTCTGAACCAAATAATGCTATATCCTTTTTTAAGATATGGCAACCAGAATTGCACACAATATTCAAGGTGCGGTCTCACCATGGAACGATACAGAGGCATTATAATATCTTTTGTTTTATTTTCCATTCCTTTCCTTATACCTAGCATTCTATTTGCTCTCTTGGCTGCTGCTGCACACTGGGCCAAGGGTTTTAACATGGTATCCACAATGACACCTAAATCTTTTTCCTGGGTGGTGGTTCATAATGTGGAACCTTGCATCGTGTAAGCATAGTTTCGGTTGTTCTTCCCTAGGTGCATAACCTTGCACTTGTCCACATTAAATTTCATCTGCCATTTTGATGCCCAGTCTTCCAATTTATCAAGATCCTCTTGCAATTTTCCACAATCCTCTTGGGTTTTAACAACTTTAAATAGTTTTGTGTCATCTGCAAATTTGATAACCTCACTCGTTATTCCACTTTTCAGGTCATTTATGAATATGTCAAAAAGCAGCGGACCCAGCACGGATCCCTGGGGTACACCACTATTCACCTTTCTCCATTGGGAAAATTGGCCATTTAGCCCTACCCTCTGCTTTCTATCTTTTAACCACTTCCTGATCCACAATAGTACACTGCCTCCTATCCCATGACTCTTTAGTTTTGCCAAAAGTCTCTCATGAGGGACCTTGTCAAAGGCTTTCTGAAAGTCCAGATACACAATATCAACTGACTCACCTTTGTCCACCTGATTATTCACTCCTTCAAAAAAACATAACAGATTAGTAAGACAAGATCTTCCATGTCTAAAGCCATGTTGGCTGTCTCCCATTAGGTCATGGCTATCTACATGCTGAGTAATTTTATTCTTTATGATGGTTTCTACCATTTTTCCCAATACTGACGTCAGGCTCACCGGTCTGTAGTTTCCTGGATCACCCCTGGAACCCTTTTTAAAAATTGGTGTTACATTGGCGATCCTCCAATCTTCAGGTATTAGAGATGATTTTAATGATAGTTCACAGATTACTAATAGCAGGTCTGCTATCTCATATTTCAGTTCTTTCAACACCCTTGGATGTATACCATCCGGCCCAGGTGATTTGCTACTCTTCAGTTTATCTAATAGTTGTAATACATCTTCCCGATGTATCGAAATTACCTTCAATTATTCCGCACCTTTAAATACCACTTCAGTCATGGGTAACATCCCTACATCTTCCTCAGTAAAGACTGAAGCAAAGTATTCATTCAGTCTCTCCGCTATTGCCTTGTCGCCTCTTAGTGCTCCTTTAACCCCTTTATCATCTAATGGACCAACTTACTCTCTCACAGGATTTTTGCTACGAATGTACTTGAAAAGATCTTTACTTCGCGTTTTTGCTTCCGCAGCAAGCTTTTTCTCAAATTCTCCCTTTGCCTGCCTTATCAATGCCTTGCATTTGACTTGCCAGTGCTTGTGCTGTTTCCAGGTTTCGTCGTTTGGCTCTTTTTTCCATTTCCTGAAAGATGCTTTTTTGGCAACAGCCACCTCTCTGACCTCACCTTTAAACCATGCTGGCAGTTTTTTGGACTTCCTTCCACTTTTCTTAAAGCGTGGAATACAGCTGGTTTGGGCTTCCAAGATAGTATTTTTCAACAGCCAAGCCTGATGTACGTCTTTAACCTTTGCAACTGCTCCTTTTAGTTTTTTCTTAACTGTTTTCCTCATTTTATCATAGTCTCCCTTTCGAAAGTTAAAAGGTAATACTGTGGATTTCCTTACTATCCCTCCTCCACTAATTAAATCAAAGGCGATCATGCTATGATCACTATTGCCAAGTGGCCCCAACAACCTTATCTCTTGCACTAGATCTGGTGTTCCACTAAGGACTAGGTCTAATATTGCTTCCCCTCTGGTTGGTTCATGAACCAGCTGCTCCAAGAAGCAGTCATTTATTTCATCTAGGAACTTTATCTCCCTAGCATGTCCCGACGTGACACTGACCCAGTCGATACCGGGGTAGTTGATATCACCCATTATTATTACTGCGCTGTAACTTTTGTTAGCTTCCTTGATTTCTTTGAGCATTTCATCATCCATTTGGTCATTCTGGCCAGGCGCTCCATAGTACACCCCCACTGCCATTGCTTTCCCCCTTTTACATGGAATTTCAATCCATATAGATTCTACAGCAGATTTTGTTTCCTGCAAAACTTTAATCCTTTCTGACTCAATGCCCTCTCTAACATAGAGAACAACTCCTCCACCAATTTGATCAGCTCTATCATTACGATATAGTTTGTACCCAGGTATCACAGTGTCCCCACTGGTTGTCCTCCTTCCACCATGTCTCTGATATTCCAATCATATCTAACCTTTCATTTAGTGCTATATATTCTAACTCTCCCATCTTATTTTTTAGACTTCTAGCATTTGCATACAAGCATTTTAGAGAATTTTATTCATATTAATTTGGCTATTGTTAGACATGGGTAATTTGGGATCTTTAAGCTCTGTCTGCTCCATACTTGAGGGCATTTGGGCTACTTTACTCTTTTGTGGAACCTCTCTGCTTTTGGTAGTATCCTTCAAAGATACATTCTTCCAAACCATCCGCTCTTGGGCGACTGTCGGCTTTCCCCTAATATCTAGTTTAAAAGCTGCTCTATCTCCTTTTTAAAGGTTAATGCCAGCAGCCTGGCTCCATCCCGGTTAAGGTGAAGCCCATCCCTTCGGAAGAGCCCCTCCTTTCCCCAGAATGTTCCCCAGTTCCTAACAAATCCAAAACCCTCATCTCTGCACCACTGTCTCATCCACGCATTGAGACTCTGGAGTTCTGCCTGCCTTTTAGGTCCTTTAGGGAAGAGCATGGGGAAGGAAGGGGGAGGGGCACTGAGATTGTGTGCATGGCTGAAGAATCCTTGCAGTTCCTTTTCTTCCACTCTTCAGTATACTCAATGTGTCCTTAATAAGACAAGGGCAGAGATCTGAACCATTTTCCCTCCTCCTATGGCATTCAAAAAGGGCACAGGTTTTAAGGGTGAACTTAGTGGAGTCTCCCATATCATGCTCAAGTGAGAAATCCATCCCACAGGGATAGCTGCTCACGAGCAAAATTAATCTTTCAATTCTTCCTTGTATTTCTCAGATTTTCAGAAAGCTGAAAAGATGCATCCATCATCTGCTGGAGACAGATTTATTGAAGGCTTCCCCTGGTGGTTCAGGCTGATATAGCATGATGTTGTCATAAAGAAGCCAATGGAAAATTCCTCTGTCTCCACACATCTACTGGTAAGGGAACACATCCCACTTGTCTGGACTGGCCTAGCAGGAGATATGGAAAAAAGAATTTGATGAGGATCAGTTTCGAAATGACTTGTTAATTTGAGACAAAAACTTGTTGGGAAAGCATCATCTAATGTTCGTTCAGCAGAAAAAAAAACACCCCACAAATCTGAGCAGCTAAAGGCGGCCACTGCATATGGGAAGGGCCATGCATACTCAGAACCTTACACCAATTTCTGAGTTCTGGAATGGCTGTTCTGCTCCAGGCGACATGTGATGACATCACCCACTTGTATGTCTGACAGTCTCGACTTCACAAAAAAACTGATTATTGATGTTTCTCATGGCCTTAGGCAAGCCATTCAACCCTTCACTGCCTCAGGAACAAATAGACTACTAAGCCTTTCAGGGGCAGGGAATCTCTCTCACCTTGAGTCAGAATTGAAAAGGGATAAACTAAAAAGTCAAACAAAAATTAATTTTTGTTTCTTTGTTTTCAGTCATGCTCATCTTACCTTCATCGTCTCTACAAAAGTTTGGTTCAGCTTCTGCAGGCAGTGATACAAGTCCAGCCTAACACCCATAGGGCTGAAAAGAAAATGAAGAATAATTTAAGCAAGACCTGTCAAGACCTACATCTTACATCAAAAGGTTCTAGTTATGCTTGCACCACTCAGGATTTAATGTACATAACGATCCAAAGAGCTAGATGACAGAATGCATCATGATCTGGTCAACAGTTTGTTCTATCAACTGTAAAACCTACATTTTTAGACTGAATTGGGAAAGGAATATTTAATCCTAGCTTTTTTCCCACCGGTATTAAACATCGTTCCTCACTCCCTGACACTCATCTTGCCCCAAGGAGCAGTGGATGACTTCTTTGGGGGCAGAAGCAATGCCTAATTACTCCTGCCCTACCCTCACCCCCAGGGCTATAATAAAAATGGCACCAGCTGACATCATACAGTAACACTGATTTTCAGCACCAGCAGGGTAGTAACATTTGCTTTCTCTTCTGCCCTTACTCTTTCCCCCTTAGACTCTCCCCTTTTTCCTCCCCCCTGCACTTACCCCTGCCCTCCATTATCCCCAATCATTACTCTAACATATTACCCCTTTAAATTTCTTCAGCCACCTATGAAGCAACCTCCCCTTGTATCCAATGATCACCAGATGGTGTGGTTCAATATTAGAACTAGGGCTAATAAAGTCCATTCAAAAGAGAGGGTCGGGTATCGGCTGCATTGAAGGTGGAGGTGTGTGGGGCCTGACCATCGGCCCTTGTGACTGCTGCTGCTATTTGGACACTGCCGTTGAGGCTTCAGTCCACCCCCTTTGCAAGGACCCTTGGTTTTTTTGCCTATAAGATTTGCTGGATATCTCCACGACCGCGGGATGTGATTCGAAGGGGCGTGACTAAAGGGGCGAGACCTGCACCTTCGGCGTCACTGTGGCGTTAGAATCCTCCTTTGTTATTTTGGATTTCTTTTCTTATTTTCTTTGTTATGGTGAAAAGGAAGGTAAAGGTTGGGAAGAAGGTCCAGGGTGTTGCTGCCATTGCTGTGAAGCCAGCTGGTCCCCTGGATAAGCACTTTGTTCCCTTGCCATCGGCGCAGTCTTCTCCTGATGGGGTCTCCCTGAGTTCGGGGGGGGGGGGGAGATCCCCACCACCTTGCCCTGTACCTCTGTTATCCTCTACTTTTTCTGGCGAGTCCTCTGAGCAGGCAAGAGATGTTATTCTATCAGTGATTTTGCCTAAACCAGTTCGGTTGTCAGTTTCCGGTAGCTCTTTTGGGCTCCCAGATCTGCCTCCAGACGCAGAGATTACGTTGAAGGATGTTTGGGGGACTTTAAAGTGTATTGATAATAAAATGTCTTCTACGTTAACTTCATTATGTGCCTTCCTTCAGGAAGCTGTTGATTCTTTACAGCAACTTAACCAGACGGTTTCTTCTGTAGATGTGGCTCTTACTAAGCTTGAGTCTCAAGTCCTGGGGAGATAAGACATTTTTCTGATATATTAGTGAGAAGAGGAAGGGCAAAAGTGGTATTGTCAGACTCAAGGGTACAGGGGGGAATATGTAGAAGCTGATAAGGATAAAGCGGAATTGCTTAACAAATATTTTTGTTCTGTGTTCACAGATGAAGAACCAGGAGCAGGACCTCAGAAAACACCCACAAATAAGAACAGAAGCGAGGGACATCTTGAACAATTTTCAGAAGACTGTGTTCGTGAGAAACTAGCTCAACTTAAAGTAGACAAAGCGATGGGACCGGATGGGATACACCCTAGAATACTGAGGGAACTTGGGGACGTTCTAGCAACTCCAATGACTGACCTTTTCAATGCCTCGTTGGAGTCGGGAGTGGTGCCAAAGGACTGGAGAGAGGCTCATGTGGTGCCTTTACACAAAAGCGGAAGTAAGGATGTGGTTGAAAACTACAGGCCGGTTAGTTTAACTTCAGTGGTGAGTAAATTAATGGAAACGCTGTTGAAAGAGAAAATAGTGAGGTTTCTGGAGTCCAGCGGATTACAGGATCCGAGGCAGCATGGATTCACCAGAGGCAGGTCTTGTCAGACAAATCTGATTGATTTCTTTGACTGGGTGACCAGGGAGTTGGACCGAGGGAGAGCTCTAGATGTGGTGTATTTAGATTTCAGTAAAGCCTTTGACACTGTTCCTCACAGGCGACTTATAAACAAACTGAGCACCCTAGGGATGGACCCTAAAGTTACTGCTTGGGTTAGAAATTGGTTGGGTGGGAGGCGACAAAGAGTACAAGTAAATGGAGCTCACTCTAAGGAGAAGGATGTTACCAGTGGTGTGCCCCAGGGATCTGTCCTTGGTCCGATTCTTTTTAACATCTTTGTTAGTGATATAGCGGAAGGGCTGTCGGGTAAGGTTTGCCTCTTTGCGGATGATACCAAAATCTGCAATAAAGTAGACACCCAGGAAGGTGTAGATAACATGAGGAGGGATCTAGCTAAGCTTGAAGAATGGTCTAGAATTTGGCAGCTGGGATTTAATGTTAAAAAATGTAAGGTCATGCATTTGGGCTGCAGCAATCCTAGGGAGCAATACAGCATAGGAGATGAAGTACTTTTGTCCACTAAAGAAGAGCGGGACCTAGGCGTAGTTGTGTCCGATGATCTTAAAGTAGCTAAACAGGTAGAAAAGGCGACGGCAAAAGCTAGAAGGATGCTTGGGTGCATACGGAGAGGAATGGCTAGCAGAAAAAAGGAGGTGATAATGCCTCTGTATAAGTCTTTGGTGCGACCTCATTTGGAGTATGGTGTGCAATTCTGGAGACCGCACCTTCAAAAGAATGTGAACAGGATGGAGTCGGTGCAGAGGGTTGCTACTAAGATGATTAGTAGTCTTCATTATAAAACATATGAGGACAGACTTAAGGATCTTAATATGTACACCTTAGAGGAAAGGCGGGATAGAGGTGATATGATTGAGATGTTTAAATACCTCCGTGGCATAAATGTTCAGGGAGAGAGCCTCTTTCAATTGAAAGCAAGTTCTGCGACGAGGGGACATGGGATGAGGGTGAAGGGAGATAGATTCAGGAGTGATATGCGGAAATATTTCTTTACGGAAAGAGTAGTGGATCCGTGGAATAGTCTCCCAGTGGAGGTGGTAGAGATGAGGACAGTAACTGAATTCAAAAAGCATGGGACCAACACAGAGGATCTCTAAAGGTAAAAAGTGGACTGTTGTAGTTGTTGTTATGGAAGGACAGACTAGATGGGCCTTGTGGTCTTTTTCTGTCATCATGTTTCTATGTTTCTATGTTTCATGCGGTAAATGTTGCTGGGATTAAAGACTCTTTAGTTCTGCATGCAAAATTGGAAGTTCTTGAAAACTACGCACTCTCATAATTTGCCTTTTTTTAACTTTCCTCAAACGTCTCTTTTTTCGCCAAAGATTCTCTTAGATAAATATTTGAAAGAGGTTTTAGCCATATCAGATTCTATTGAGGTTTTGCTTCTACTATATCCCCTCAAGCACCAAAAAGGTTAGTCCTATTGAGGGTGAATTGGATGAGGTGGTCCCTTCTATTCAAAATCTAACTGCCTTCTAAGAAGACTCCCTAGATATTATTCATTCACGTTCTACCTTGTTGGTTACATTTATTTCTGAAGAGGTAAAATTGCGCATTCTTAGGGCCTTTTTTAAGTTCAAGACTGCTAAGTTTTGTGGACAGGTTGTGAATGTTTTTCCTGATATGTCCCGGGGCACTCAGCTCCGTCGGAGGCAATTTTTTAGCTTCGAAGCCTCAGGTGGTTAGCCCTGGGCGTTACCTTTTTCTTGCGTTTTCCTTGTAAGTACATCATCAATTTTGATGGTGCTTCTTTTGACTTCGTTGAAGTTAAACATCTGGAAAAAAAATTTTATCTGAGAGAAAGGACGTTGCAAAGGTGGTCATGGTTGATTTAAATTGCTTCCTTATTGTGGGCATATTGCCCTATTTTTCTTTACTCTGTTTTTTTTTGTTTTTGCAGACTGGTTTCCTTGATGTGGACTTTATCTATTATAATTTGGTTTCCTTGATTGGTTTTGTAACCTTTCTTTTCTGTTATTCGAGAGTGTCCTTAGCATTTTGGTTGTTGTAAATTGACTAAATTTTATAAATAAATAAAAAAATAAAAATAAAAAAGAGAGGGTCTTAGACTTTAGGAAAACTAACTTTGCCAAGATGGGACAATACTTCAAGGGTCATTAGTGGGATAAGAACAGCTGGGGGATGTAGAAAAACAATGGGCAAAACCGAAAAGGGATATTTTAAGGGCAACAAACCTTTTTGTTAGAAAGGCAAATGTAAAAGGAAAAGGAGGCCACTATGGTTCTCAAAAGTAGCAGCTGAAAAGGTGAAATAAAATACAAGAGATCACAGAGAGAAGAAGCAAAGCAAAGCATCAATATTTGTAAAAAATAGAAATTACACTTACCTGGTAATTGTAGTTCCTTTAGAGACTCCAGTTTAGTCCTCCACACCTCTGGGTTGTGTACCTCTTCCTGAAGCTTGGAGACTGGGCATTTCAAACTCGTGACATCACTGGATGTAGCATGCTGGAATCTCCCATCAGCCCCAGTGAACTAATGACAAAGCAGACTCAAAAGAGCAACAAACAAGTAGCTAACATATTAATGATAATCTTATACTTAAACTTAAAGGCATAACTGATAACTAATCAGCCAACCAACTCCCCTTTCAAACAGAGGACTGGTGTCCACACTTGCTCCCCACCCATCTGCCGCACCAGAGACGTGGAAAATGATGCATAGAAAGGTCAACAAAAAATCAAAAAGAATCAAGATGATTGTAAACGCATTAAACGAACACTCACCTGTAATCTTTTTACTTTGCCCCCCCAGAACTCGCTCTGCGAATTAATTCATCCCTGGGCGGGAATGAGGACTAAACTGGAGTCTCTAAAGGAACTACAATTACCAGGTAAGAGTAATTTCTATTTCCTTATCGTTCCTCCAATTTAGTCCTCCACCTCTGGGATGTAACAGAGCAGTACTAACAGTAGGGACCTTTCCAGATGGAACACAAAACCGCCGACCTGAAACCGGCATCATTTGCCGCCAGAACATCAAGGCGGTAGTGTTTACTGAAAGTATGAAGAGAGTACCAGGTAAGCCGCTCTACAAATGTCCAAAGGCGGAACCAAGCTGTGTTCCGCCCAGGAAGACGCTTGCGCTCTAGTGGAGTGCGCTCTTAAGCCCATCGGCGCTGGGCGACCCTGCAAGATATATGCTGACACAATTGCCTCCTTAATCCATCTGAAAATGGAAGCTTTCGCCGCCACCTCTCCTTTTCGTGGTCCCCTGAACACGAAGAGACAATCGGACTTGCAGAAAGGCTCGGAAACCTTCAAATAATGCCGCAGCACCCTCTTGATGTCCAGACGGCGTAAACCATGATCCGAAACGTTTTCTACCGCCACCCCTAGGACCAGCAAAGAAACTGTTTGATTTAAATGAAACGGAGAGGACACCTTCGGCAAAAAGGACAGAACCGTGCGAAGAACAACCTTCTCTCTGGAAAAACAGAAAAAAGGCTCCCTACATGACAACGCCTGCAACTCCGAGATGAGCCTTGCCGAACAGATGGCCACCAAGAAGACCGTTTTTAAAGTTAAATCCTTAACCGACGCTTGGCTTAAGGGCTCAAATGGTTCTTCTACTAGAGCCCCCAAAATCAAATTGAGATCCCAGGGCGAAACCGAAACTCTACAAGAAGGCCGCATTCTGGTGACTGCTTTAAGAAAACGTACTATATCGATGTGAGCTCCTAGCGATACTCCTTGAACTTTATCTCTGTAACAGGACAGGGCCGCTAATTGAACCTTCAAAGAACTGGTTGCCAGTCCTTTATCGAAACCGTCCTGCGGGAAAGCTAAGACCAAAGGAACAGACGCTGTAGCCGCATGTAATTGACGCTTCGAGCACCAGTCTTCAAAAAGACACCATATGTGCACATAAGCTAACGACGTGGATGGTTTTCTCGCCTGAAGTAAAATGGCAATCACCACTCTGGAGTAACCCTTCTTCCTTAACCTTGCCCTTTCAATGGCCAAGAAGCGAGAACCGATCCACTTGAGGCATTTGGAGCAGGCCCTGGATCAACAGCTTCTCTGACGTCAGTAACCTCCAAGGGTCCCCATCGAGCAACCGCATGAGATCGGCGTACCACGGGCGCCGTGGCCAGTCCAGAGCCACCAACAGCACCCATCCCCGATGCGCTTCAATCTGCTGAATTACTTGTCCAATGACCGCCCACGGCGGGAAGACATATAGGAGACCCGTCGACGGCCACGGCTGCATTAATGCATCAATGCCTTCAGACGTCCTCTCTCGTCGTCTACTGAAGAAACTAGTCAATTTTGCAGACTGAAAGGTCGCCATCAGATCCATGACAGGCAACCCCCATCTCCGAACTATTTGCTCAAACACGTCCGATGCAATTCCCATTCCCCTGCATCCACTCGGACCCTGCTGAGAAAATCCACCATCATGCTGTCTTTCCCTGCAATGTGCACCGCCGAGATCGCTGTCAACCAATTCTCTACCCAAGAGAACAGGCTGTCTGCTTCTTCTTCCATGGCCACACTTTCCGTGCCGCCCTGCCGATTGATGAAGGCCACCGTCACGGCATTGTCGGACAGTACACGTATCGTTCACCCTGTCACCGTTGCTTCGAACCTTTGCAGGGCTAGCAAGACCACTCTGAGCTCTAGTCAGTTGATTGACCATCTGCTCTCTTCTGCAGACCAAGCGCCTTGCGCAAAGAGTTCTCCACAATGTGCTCCCCACCCTACAAGACTGGCGTCCGTCAGCAGAGGTATCCACTCCAGCTGTTCCAGGGGCATCCCCGCTCTCAGGGACCCGGGTATCAGCCACCAAGAAAGGGACTGCTTGACCCAGGAGGGCAAGGGAGCCGTTTGCTCAACGAGTCAGACTGATGCGACCATCGGTGCAGCAACCACCTTTACAAAGGTCTCATATGAAATCTGGCCCATGGCACCACCTCCAAGGTCGCCAGCACACAAAGATAACTCCATGCTGTGGGCGCTGGAATCGACCTGAAGGTTCGTACCAGCTGCTGGAGCGCTCGAACTCTCCGATCTGGCAGAAACACCGCTCCCCTCTGAGTATCGAATCGTACTCCCAGATACTCGAGATCCTGGGACGGTACCAGCTGACTCTTGGTCGGATTGACCACCCAGCCTAGACTCTGTAGAAATTTTACCAGCTTGTCTGTGGCCCTCTGGCTCTAGGCTGCGGACTTCGCCCGAATCAATCAATCGTCGAGGTAAGGATGAACCAGGACTCCTCCTTTTCATAGCGCCGCCGCCGCCACCACCACCACCATAATCTTGGTGAAAGTGCGCGGAGCTGTAGCAAGACCGAAGGGCAACGCTTGGAACTGATAATGACCAAGGCACTGCGAACCGTAAGAACTTCTGATGCAACGCTCTGATCGGAACGTGCAAATACGCCTCCGTGAGATCGAGAGAAGTCAGAAATTCTCTCTGCCACACCGCTACAATGATGGACCTTAACGTTTCCATTCTGAAATGTGGCACCCGGAGACAGCAATTTACGCCTTTGAGATCCAGGATAGGACGGAGGGCTCCGTCTTTCTTTGGCACCACAAAATAAATGGAGTACCGTCCCACTCCATACTCCGCCACCGGCACTACGGCCCCCAACTGCATGAGTCGGTCCAGTGTCTGGCGGACTGCAAGAGTCTTTGTTTGCCCTCTGCAAGGGGACATCACAAACAAATCTACAACCGGTCTTGCCAAATCCAGCGCATAACCTTCGCGTATGATCTCCAGCACCCACTGATTGGAAGTTATCTGGGTCCAGACAGAAAGAAACTCCCGAAGCCACCCTCCTATCGGTTGGCTTACTTCCTTGACCTGTCATTGTGGTTTCTGCGCGGATCCTGCGGAGGTCACAGCAAATCCTTTACTTGCTCCATGAAAGCCACGAAACCCCTGCGCTTGAGAAGCAAATCTTCCCCTTTGGAAACCACCCAAACGAGAAGTCCGAAATCTCCTGAAATCTCTAAACTGACCCCGAAAGGCAGGTGAGAAATTTTCTTGCTTAGATTTGTCCTCCGGAAGCCTTCCACCCTTGGACTCCCCTAAATCCTTTACCAGCTTGTCCTCTCCAAACAACAACTTCCCTTTAAACAGGAGTTTAATAAGTCTTGACTTGGAAGATCTGTCAGCCGCCCAATTTCTGAGCCAGAGAGATCTGCGGGCGGCCACCAGCGAAGCCATGCTATTTGCTAAGGCCCTGATCAGATCGTAGTGTACATCTGCCAAATAAGCCGACCCTGACTCTAGGCGCTCCAGATCCCTTAAACTGTCCTGTTCCAAAGCGGCCGACTGACGTAAGTGTTGTGACCATCTGAGGCATGCTCCTGCCACCCAAGCTCCACAAATGCAAGCCTGCAATGACAATGCATCCGCTTTGAAGGACTGTTTCAACAACCCATCCACCTTTCTATCCTCCGCATCCTTTAAAGCCACGCTACCTTCCACCGGTATAGTGGTCTTTTTAGTGACCGCGGACACCGCTGCATCAACCGAGGAGAGCGGAACTTCTCTTTGTCCTTCTCCGCCAAGGGATAGAGCTTGTTCATAGTCCTAATCCCCCAGAGTCCCGCTTCTGGCTGATCCCACTCATCCTGGATCATCCAATCTACCACCCTGTGCACGGGAAACACTATCTGTGCCTGCCGCATCGCTTGAATGATAGGATCTTCTCCATCGTCTTCCTCGACCGGTTGCGTCGTAGCGAGCTTTAGCGTCTGCAGGGATTCCGTAATCAGTGCTGTTAGTTCGTCCTTCCGGAACACCTGAATGATTCTAGCCTGATCCTCAGGTTCAGGGATTTCCCCTTCTTCCAAATCTTCTATATCTGCATCAAGCTCCAGGTCTGTCTCTTCCACCTCCTGCCACCCCCAGCTCGGAAGGGGACTGATCCGGTGATCTCGGGGAAAGACCTCCCCCATCTGCCCTCCCGGGCTGCGGTGTAGCCGAGGAAAGCGGCATGGGATCAGGCAATTTACCCTGATGCCTTTAAACAAAATGCCGTGGACACAGTAGGGATCGCTGCTGAAGCTTCTGGGTCGGACACAGACGGGGTAGCCCCCCACGGTTCTCCCTCTACCCCCGCCGTGGACCCTTGGGAAGCGGGGGCTGCTGTGCTCTCCATCTGCTGTTCCACAGTGGCAGAAACAGCAGCACAGCCCCTACAGATGCCGGTGTCCGCTACCGTGCCTCTGTGGGTGCCACAGACAACGCACTGCGGGCGTGCTGACATGTGCTGACGCGCCAACGATGCCTGGCCAGGAAACGGGTACCAACCGCCCCGTTGAATACCCCCGTTTATTTATTTTTTTATTTTTTTATCTAAGAAAATAAAGAAGGGAACTATCAAATACTGCTTTCACCTGTAATCACCAGGGAGAAGTAAAAATCCCCGGAAACTAAACCCAACCAGGACAAAAGGGAAAAGGAAATCTTAATGAAAAGAAATGTAACTAAAGGGAATAAAGGAAATAAAGGCAATAAAGAAAAAGAAGACTAGCTAAAATATTCCCCACAGTGGCATGCAAACCCCGCCGCCGCACCAAGCCGCCACATGGTGAAAACCACTAATTTAAAATGGCCACGGCTTATGTGAGGAAAGGTTTTGGCGTGCAAACATGAAGTCTCCCGGCTGCAAAACAAACCCAAACTTCGGTACTGCCACCGAGAAAGAAAGCCTTACCGTCAAGATACAGAGCCCTTCAAGCTGCAACGTCACTCCGCGCCACCGCGAGAATGTCAGCAGCGAGAGCCTCCTCTGCAGCCTCCTCCACAGCCGAACACGCTCCAGTACTAGAGATTCAGAGCGGTGGGCCGTCGCACCGTGGAAGCCTGTGTAAAGGTGCGCCGTTTCAGGAGCACTCCCCCGTGCCGTCCAGGGAGAGGGATCCCTTTAAAGAAATACAGTCTTGGTGCGGTAGAGAAACTAAACCCAATCAGTTTCCTTTCTTTTTTTTTTTTTTTTAAAGGGATATCCCAGAAATCAAACAAATTTAGAAGGCCAAACCAAAATGGACTGGAACACAGAAAATTAAGGACTTTACAATCTAGATTCCTAACTAATTTGCTCCTTAATCGCTTCGCTAGTGAGCCCAGCACCTAAGCTCACTACGTCCTCCTGCTGCATGGAGACTGGACACACTGGGACTGATGGGAGATTCCAGTATGCTACATCCAGTGATGTCACGAGTTTGACATGCCCAGTCTCCAAGCTGCAGGAAGAGGTACACAAACCAGAGGTGGAGGACTAAACTGGAGGAACAATAAGGAACTTAGAGAAGTGAGGAAAGTAATCAGTAAAGCAAAGATACAAAGAGAAGAAGAAATAACCACTGTAATCAAATGGGGGGCAGAAGAAATTTTTTCAGATATGTTATCGAGAGAAGAAAGTGCGAAAGTGATATTGTCAGACTTAGGGCGAAGGTAAGGTATATGTAGAAGCTGATGAGGATAAAGTGGAATTGCTTAACAAATATTTCCGTTCTCTGTTCACAGATGAAGAGCTGGAGCAGGACCTCAGAAAACACCACAAACAGGAACAGAAGTGAAGGGGATCTTGAACAATTTTCAGAAGACTGTTCATAAGGAACTAGCTAAACTAGAAGTAGACAAAGTGATGGGGGCTAGATAGGATACATCAGAGAGTATTAAAAGAACTTGGGGAAGTTCTAGCGGCTCCACTATCTGACCTTTTCAAGGCTTCTTTAGAGTTGGGAGTGGTCTCAGAGGACTGGAGAAAGGCACATGTAGTCCCTCGACACAAGAGCAGAAGTAAGGCTGAGGTTTAGAACTATAAGCCAGTTAGTCTGACCTCTGTAGTGCTCAAACAGAGAATAGTGAGGATTACAGGATCTAAGGCAGCATGGGTTTACTAGAGGCAGATCTTGTCAGACAAATCTTGTGGATTTCTTTGACTGGGTAACTAGAGAGTTGGACCAAGGGAGAGCCCTAGATATGGTAGATTTCAATAAATTCTTTGACCCCATTCCGCACAGGCAACTTATAAATAAATTGAGCAGCCTAGGGATGTACCATAAAGTGTAGTTACTCACCTGTAACAGGTGATCTCCGAGAACAGCAGGAATAAGTCTTCACATATGGGTATCGTCGGCACCGACGGAGCCCGCACAGGAACGCTCCCCAGAGTCCAAAAGGAAAGCTTTTCGGAGCATCCCAAAGCGCATGCGTGCTGCCTTCCCGCCCAACTACCTCTCTCACTTTAGTTGAGTTGAAAGCTGAGACCAAAGGAGAGAAGTAGAAAAAAAAAGAAAAAAAAAAAGAGACAACTCCTAGGGGAGGTGGGTGGGTTGTGAAGACTTATTCCTGCTGTTCCCGGAGATCACCTGTTACAGGTGAGTAAATAGAAATTACACTTACCTGGTAATTGTCGTTCCTTGAGTGACGACAGTTTAGCCCTCTACTTCTGGGTTGTGCACCTCTTCCTGCAGCTAGGAGACTGGGCATGTCCAAAGTCGTGACATCACTGGATATAGCCTGCTGGTATCTCCCATCAGCCTCCAGTGTACTATTGACAAAGCAAACTCAAAGGAACAACAAATAAGTAACTATACCATAACTTTAAATAACTCCCCATTCTTCAACCGGAGGAGCCTTTTAAACCGTATCCGTCTTATATTTTCTTTTCTCTCTTTTTTTTTTTTTTTTTTAACTTTACATTCATGTCCCCCCTATGCAAACATGTATCCTATACCATCACCTCGTTTAAATAAGAGAAAAGAAAGAAAGAACAGAGAGGGATACTCACTGCGATCTAGAAACTGAAAGGATCTGTCTACTCCTTGAGATTGATGCTCCACTCCGCCTGAAAATAAACTCTGAAGAAATCACACTCTTGGGCGGGAATGAGGACTAAACTATCGTCACTCAAGGAACGACAATTACCAGGTAAGTGTAATTTCTATTTCCTTATCGTTCCTCCAGTTTAGTCCTCTACTTCTGGGATGTAACAGAGCAGTAATCATTGGGAGGGACCTATCAAGTCAACTCACCACACTGACGACCCGGAACAGGCCTCCTTTACTGCCAAAACATTTAGGCAGTAGTGGTTACTGAGGAAATGAAGAGACGACCTGGAAGCTGCTCTACCAATCCCTCCTGGTGGAATGACACGGTGATTCACCCATGAAGCCGCTTGTGCCCTGGTAGCAAGAGTCAGAAAGCCCCCCGGAATCATACAACCTCGCCAGCAGAAAGCTGAGGCAACCACCGCCTCAACTCAGTGCGAAATGGCCGCCTTCGCTGCTGCTTCCCCTTTGTGGGGACCTCCAAACAGCACACAGAAACAAAGAAACGAACATCGCACCCTGCATGTAATGTTTCCTATCGGCGTAAGCTACAAATAAAAACCTCTCCTTCCAGAAAAACCGAGAACTGGAAGAGAAACCAATAGGCTCAGGAGAGAAATCAGAAAACCACCTATTGGAAGGACGACAGGACTGCTCACAAACACCACCCTCTATCCAGAAAGGGTGAAAACGGCTCATTAGATGACAACGCCTGAAACTCCGAAACTAGTCGCACCGAACAACGAGCTATCAAAGCCACTGTCTATAACAGCAAATCCTTTACCGACGCCTGGAGTAAAGAATCAAAGGACTCTTTAGCTAACGCCTCTAAGGCCCAATCGGGATCCCCCGGCGGCACCCGAACTCTCCTTGAGTAGCGCAGTCGGATCCCAACTTAAGGAAACTGCCCTCATCTTTCTGGACATCGCCGCAGCGTTTGATTCAGTGAATCACGAACTCCTTTTAGCGAGGCTAACTGAGAAGGGCATCACTGGAACAGCGCTTGAATGGTGCAGGTCCTACCTATCCGGAAGATGGCAGCATGTCCGCTCAGGAGGCAGAACTTCAGAACCCTTCCACCTAGATCAGGGAGTCCCTCAAGGTTCCTCACTTTCTGCCCTTCTATTTAACATCTACATGCAACCAATTTGTAAGATCATAAGGTCATTTAATGTCGACTGCATGCTTTATGCCGACGATGTTCTACTTTACATCCCCATTTCCACCGACCATTTGGATCTCTCCCCTCTAATAAACTGTTTCAATGCAGTTTCTGACTGGCTTCTCTCCCAAAACCTCCGTATACAACATAAGAAAACGGAAGTCCTCTTTATCACGAGGAATCCCAACTTCATCCCACCACAATATCTCAAAACTAAGGAAGCTGAACTGCAATCCAAACCCTCAATACGCTACCTGGGAGTCACTCTGGATCAACGCCTGGATATGAAGTCCCACATAGGTAATACAGTTAGAACAATATACTACAAGATCCGTTCTCTTAGACCCCTACGCTCCATGTTGGAACCAAAAGATTTCAGGACAATCTACCAAGCACTGATCATACCCCACTTCGATTACGCTAATGTCATTCTTCAAGGTCTTCCTCAATCCACCTTAAACCCGTTACAGCTGGCAATGAATGCCGCAGCAAGAATACTTCATGGAGCCGCCAGGACTGACCACGTTACACCTCTGCTAATCCAATTACATTGGCTACCCATTCAGGCCAGAATTACCTTCAAAACTCTACTTCTCACGTTCAAAGCTCTCAATAAGCTCTCCGCTGCATCCTTATCTGCCCTTATTCACACTACTACACCAAACAGAGCAAGAAGATCCTCGACCATCAACTCCCTAAAGCTCCCAAAGGCCCTTACAAGCTGCTCTTCATCTACAGCCAACACAGCCTTTATCCTCTGTGCCCCTAGGTGTTGGAATGCGCTACCTCCTGGCATCCGGGCTATCAACTGCTTAACACAATTCAGGAAAGCCCTCAAATTCCATCTCTTCAACAAGTACCTTATAGAGCCATCATCACCCATTGAACTCAGTGATTCCACCCAGCTATTCAATTCCTTGGTATCTCAATAACATGCATAGGCTGATCCTCTATAATTATCGAATATAAGCACCTGTTCCTAGTAACATGTACCTATGCAGTAGTATTACATATGTAAATAGATTGTAAATAGTTTCCCTTGTTATCCAAGTTCCTTCCCTTGTTATCTGTAAACTCATGCATGTTGACTGTACTGAGATTTTTGTTCTATGTGAACCGCGCTGATGCCGAATAGTGCGGTATATAAGAGAAAGTAAATAAATAAATAAGGAAACGCTACACATCGATCCGAACACCTAGCGCTATTCCCTTCACAGACTCCTACAGCCGGAAACAGTCGCCCGCTGGATCCTCAAAGGAACTGGCCACTAGTTCCGTCAGACACTGTCCTGCAGAGAACCCAGACCAAGGATACAGACACCTTAGTCGCCCGGACTTGCCACCGTGAACAGCAGCATTCCAAAAGGCGCTAAGCGTGGACCTACGTAGCAGAAGCAGCCTGCCTCCTTGCTCTCAACAAGGCGGCGAAGACTGCCGCAGACTGCTGCAGAATAACCCTTCTACTTGAGCCCCGCCCATACAAAGGCCAAACCGTAGGCGGGCACCGATCCACCTGAGACATTCGTCACGGACCTAGCCGCAGCAGAACGTCCGCTACCGACAACTTCTAGGAAAAGCCTGTCGAGTAGACGAATGAGAAAAGCCTAGTACGGCCGTCTTGCCCAACCGGGCGCTACCAAGAGCACCTTTCTCCGAAAGCCTCAATACGCCAACTAGTTGCCCTATGAGAGCCCACGGGGAAAGGACAAGACAAAGACTTAATGGGAGCTTACTGACCCTTGACTTGGACGAACCATCAGCTGCCCCAGTCCTCCACCAGAGAGACCTCTGGGTGAACCCCAAGGAAGCCAATAATATTAGCTAGCGCTTGAATTAAGCCATAATGCACATTTGCCCCATAAAGCAAATCAGGCTCTAGTCGATTCAACTCCCTGATCCTTTCCTGTTCCAGGCGAGTAGACTGCCGTAAACACTGCGACCAGCGGAAGCATGCTCTCACCTCCCCAGGCTCCAAAAATGGGAGCTTGTAAGGCCAGAGCATTGCCCCCAACGATCGCTTCAGTGAACCATCTACTTTCCCATCTGGCGATAAAGAAGATTGCTAGGGCTCTGTTCCATACAGTGAGTCCGCACCCCCTGGAAGTGCAAGGTGTGCACCCACCCACGTAGTACCCAGGCGTGCCCCTGCTTAGCCTCAAAATGTCAATCAAGAACAGGCGAATTCAGGACAGCTGAATACTTTCTTTATTTTCCTTCCTTCTTTATTTATTTATTTATTATTATTTTTTTATTATTTATTTATTTAGTTATTTATTTTTTACAAAGACACCTCTAAACCAAAAATGCCTTCAGCATGTTAAGAGACGCTCTTTCCGTGCCAACAATATGAAGTAGAAAGAACTCCCAAACACAGGCATACTAATCCACGGCTGTCCTGCTAGAGTAACGCCCCATTCCGTCTGACTGCACAAAGATGGACTTTATATTTTAAGTTCAACTAGCACCTGGTGATATGAAATACAGCTCTCATTCCGCAGTGGCAATTGAGTCAGCAATAAAGAAGCTGAGAAACTGCAGACAAGTTTCCATTATACCACCTGGTAAAGACTCCACGTTTAGACCACTGAAGCAAAAAAAAGCATGCGAGCGTGCCTTGTGTCCTGCCAGCAGCTGATTGAATTGAAGGGATTCAGTGTATGCAGGGCATTGTCCAGAGAACGCAAGGCCCCTCCTCCAGGCTGACTCCACATTCACAGTCTAAACCGGCAGTCACCTTGGCTGATGCCGATCAGCGCAGAAGCCATCCCGTAAGCCCAGCATATGAAGTATGCCTACTAGTCTGAGCCGCTGCCATTGCTGCTAGAGAACTAGCCTAGCTGCTTCTGGCCCCCCATTAAGGCATTCACTGAACACTAGCAGAGACTCTCCGTACTGGAGAACCTCTGATAAATGGAATGGGAGCATAGATAGCTCCAAAGGCCAGAGTTCTATTTTGCAACCCCTCTCCGTGAGCTGCCTTTTCCATATGTAAAATTAAACCACATATAGCCAAAATTAAGACATTACAAATCTACCATAAAATCTTATAATTTTGCAAAGTCAAACTAAACGGGAACATTTTCCATTAAGAAACCACACAACTATAAAATTCTTCCCATGACATAATGCTTATGGCAGAGCATTCCACATCTGTGGACTGGCCATGGCGCTCACCCAAGCACCTGTTACAACTGTCCAAGAGAGTTATCACCATAATTCCTTTTGACCTGAATAGGTTTACAGCGGAACATAGCGCTATATCACAGCAGCTAAGCCAAAATATTATCCTACCATATAAACCGACTTTAACACTGTATAGGACCTTCTATGGATAGCGGAAGGAGATTCTGGTAAATCAACATAGCTATGCCCTTTTTTTTTTTTTCCTTTGTTTTTTTTTTTTGTTTTTTGTTTTTCAAGATAGGACTCCAAAAACCAAGTTTCCGCCAACTCCAATGAAATCAAAACAGATCCGCTAAAATCACCCAAACTGCTACTATAGCTTTGCAAGAAGCTACCAGCCCCCGCTGCACCCAGTGGTCCTTCCCCCCCTTATCCTGGGAGATTCTGCATTGCAGGAGGCGTTGCCCACCCCCTGCCAGCCTACTGCATCTGCCAGGGAGCTGAAGAGCAAAATAGAAAGTAGAACCCCTGGAAGCAAACAGTGTCCCATCCTTGGGATCCAGGCGCAAAAGGTAAAAATCAAAAGTAAAATCAACAGTGTTAGCTAAAAATGAACAAGGCTATCTCTCACTAAAGCGAGTTTCTTTTTCTTTTTGAAATCCCACCGAAGTCCGTGGGACCCAAGCTTTCGAACACAGCCCCTGACGCTGTGCATTAACCGCAATCAGAGAAATGAAATGAAATGAAACCCTGCTCTAGTAACAGATGAGAATTTCCTGGGAAGGGCCTGCTAAGTGTTGCTATGAAACCCACAAGCACCTCACCAGGCCTTCCTGCAGTCAGAGAAATAGCAGTGGAATACACCGACCACCTTGCAAATGGAGGTCTGAGAGGTAGTTGCCTGTGTGAACCTGATGGTTAATATGATTTTGTATTGTACCACGCACCCCCCAGGGATGGGGGCACTGAATACTTTATGCGATTCATGAGCAGCGCTGTCATTCGGTGGCCTTTAGGGCAGCAGAGCCCGACCAATGATTCAGAAATTAAGAGCTTTAAATCTTGGTCATATAAACTGGATTCTCAGACCTTACATCACATCACCGAGGCTCTGTGGTGATTTTTCCTGACCTGCAGATAATGGCTGCATGCACAGTCATAGAAAGGCACTATTGAGTGTACCAGCTGCCCTCTGGTGGCCATAGACCGTAGCACAGGCACTTCCCGGTTGACAGTTTAACTGCCAGTCTATTCTTTTACATCCTAAGGTTTCCTAAACCTGTCCCTGTGAATTTTGGGCAACTGTCACTATAGAATACATAAAGGCACACTTCTAGGCTTTCCCTCCTGCAAACTACAAGTTAGGGCTCTGCCCTTGAACCTAAAAGCTGGCAATTTGCCTAATATCCTGGGCCTGAACAGATGCTCCTCAGAGACATGATTAGGAGGGAAAGCACAGTTACTTACCTGTAACAGGTGATCTCTGGGAACAGCAGGAATTAGTCTTCACATATGGGTACGTCGGTACCGACGGAGCCTGCACGGGAACGCTGCCCAGCTTCCAATCAGAAAGCTTTTGGCAGCATCCCTCGCGCCTGCGCGCTGACTTCTTGCCTTCTCCAGAGCCTCTCTTCAGTTGAGTTTCAAAGCTGAGACAAAGGCGAGGAGAGAAAAGGAAGAAGATGATAAAGAGATGCAACTCCTAGGGGAGGTGGGAGGGTTGTGAAGACTAATTCCTGCTGTTCCCAGAGATCACCTGTTACAGGTAAGTAACTGTGCTATCTCCAAGAACAAGCAGGAATGAGTCTTCACATATGGGGACTCCCTAGCTAGAGATGCCAGGGGGAGATCCCATAAAAATGCAGGAGCCCGGAGCAGGGGTGCATTTTGTCTCCAGGAATCCCCGGCATCCAATGTGGGATGGAGGGTAGGAGTTGACAATAAAGAAGCTGTGAGGAAGAAACAGCATAGCCAAGGACTACAGGGTCGTACAGACTACAGGAGTCCTTGGTATATATGATGAGTAGCATTAAAACACATTTAATGTACACTTAAAATATGCAGCTTACCTACTGTATTGTAGGAAGTAGAGAGCATGATGGAGTCTACTGGATAAGCAGGGGCGGAATCTTCAATGTGACCTCCCAGTAGTGAGGATGAAGGTCCAGACCTGGAGGTAGCAGACAATCCAGGTGTCAACTGGGTAGGATTAGAGGTCAGGTCTTCAATGGAAAGCTTCATGGGAAAAAGCTGAAAACTCCTATAGGCAGAAAGTCATTAACATTGAGGACTAAAGGAAGAAGACTGACGGAGTTAGAGAACTAGCCCAGTCCTGGCGGGAAGAGGGGGACTGGAAAAACCCCTATTCCCAAGGAGAACAGCTGTGTACTCAAAGATAAAGATGTACACTATTTTTCCTAGCTGGCGAGAGATAGGAAAAATATCGAAGCTTAATGCTTCAAGGACTTAAAGAAAAATGGAAGATGTTAGCACATAAATATAAGATATATCTACACATATGTCCCTATCAGGAGATGGATAGATGGATAGATAGATAGATAGGATATACCGAAATATAGATACATTTGTGGGGCATGGTTTGCACCACCAGAGTAATGATATGGGTATGTAGACATATATGGAGATGCTACATACAAGACAACAGGTTGAAGATACATGTCTACCACCCAGGCCCATAAGTGTACATGGGGAATATAAAAGAAAAAGATTCTTCGCTCTACAAGAGGGTGAACCCACTTGGGATATGTACAGAGAATCTATTTCCGTGGATTGAGGGATGCAGGAAGGCAATCCAACAAGATAACCATGATGTTTGCGTGAGAACAGATGATCATATGAATCTGTAAGGAACAAGGCGGGAGTTCCACAGAACACTGACATGGCAGATGTGCAGAAACACAGAAGAAGATACCAAAGGGACCTACTGGAGGGACCCAGAGGTAGCATGCGTAAACATCAGCCTTGGATTTTCACGCAGAAGAACTTATATTCCATGTTAACACCCCAGGCCAGAGTGTGTGGAGAACCCTCACAGGCATGGGAAGGGATTATAAGCTTTTCCCTACTAATAGAGAAGCTTCAGAGACAAGATCAATGCTCTATAGCAAGGCCCTCATAGTAGAAAGCTTCTCTGAAGACTGCAGAGAGCATTGTGCAGGAGAGATATGAGATAAACTGACTGAAGTCAGGTGTGTTGCCATATCCTAGGAGAGGAGATGGAGAGAATAAAGTGAGAAAGCCTAAAAGAGTAGGAGGATCCAAGATAGCTGATGAGTAGCTGGGAATCACTACTGAGGCTAGACAAAATTTTGAACAAGGGACTGGAACTTGTAAAAAGTACCAGTAATACAATCACTGTAACTCCTGCAGGCACAGCTGCTGAGGGAAACAGCAGAAAGATTGTCCAGTGCCCAATAAAGAAAAACAGACAAGAAAGGAGAGGAGATATCCCTTCTCCCTGTCTGAGGAACGAGCTTGCTAGAGAAGCTTTTCAGTATGGTACCCCTCAGTTAGGGAAAAAGCCGGTTGAGAGGGTAGAGCAAGTAATTGGAGGGTGACGTACCCATAGGGTAAGTCAACTGAAGGAAAAAATGTTCAGTTGGGACAGAACTATCAGGGGATAGTTGCAACTGCTCTTCTAGAGAGTAAGAAGAGGAGAAGTCTGTAGTCCCTGAACAAAAATTTTTCGACAGCTTAGCACACTGAAAAAGAAAAGCACAGTGAATAAACTTCTAATGGGTAGAAGTGAACTGTAGAGTGTAATTCCCAGCTCCTATGGTTGCTGGGAATGCTGAGACTGGCCAGAGCTGGAGGACCTCAGACTAGGCTGAGGTGTCCCTTGTTTAGGTACAGCCGAATGATGGGCAGGAGATGAATGAAACTTTCTTTTCCTAGGGAAAGGAGGTTTGGTAGGACATTTCCTACCCCTTGAAGAAGGAGGTGGCTTAGAACGGTCCTTAGTGGAAGGAGAGTCAGTGGAACACTGAGCAACCTGACGTAAAGCCTCCTTGTTGAAAAGACCTTCTCCTGTACAAGGAGAATGGGCTAGTACAGTTTGTGCCCATCTGCTCAAGTCTGAAGCTTCAAGCCAGTCTCTGCGACGTGCTGCAATGGCAATAGCAGGGGATCTGCTAACGGACTCAAAAGAGTCTATAGAAGCACGAGACAGGAACCAGGATATATTCCGGCTGTGATTGATGAGCAAGGAATAATCAGTAGCCTTGGGCTCTGGCAAAAAAGGGGTCAAAAGAGACAATTTCTCTGTGACCTCCTGGAGTGTTAGACTCATGTGAAAAATATATGAGAGAATTCTGGAGGCCAGCATAGATGTTTGGAAGGCCTGACGACCAAAAGCATCGAGTGTTCTTGAAGAACGACCTGGCGGATAAGAAGAATGCTTCTTCTTGCTCTTAACTTTTCTCAGTGCTGATTCCACTACAAGGGAGCGATGAGAAAGTTGAGGCTTCTGAAACCCTGGAGAGGGTGGCACCCGGTAGCGAACCTCAGTGGTTGTAGAAACTGAAGGAAACCATAAGGGTGATTTCCAGACCCTCAAAAGGAGATCCTGCAGAGCAGGATGTAAAGGAAGCATCATGGTTTCCATTTGTGCCGGTGAGCGATGAGTAGCATCACAACCAGGGATAGAGATACTGTATTAAGAAAGGTTGCCATATCCAGGAGAAAAGTCTGAAAAGACTGATCTCCTCTGGGAACCATCCCTGGTAGGACTAAAGGAAGAGGCTGAGCACCAGAGGATGTAGAAGGATACTGGCAAATTAACTTAGAGCCAGGTATCGGTTCCAAACTAGACATTGGTGGAATCGGTGCAAGAACAGACATCGACAGCAATAGTGATGTACCAGGAGATGAAGTCTGGAATCGACAGAAGTCGGTTCCGTGACGTTTCGGTACCCAGTCCTCGAGACTAGATATTGATTCAAGACTCGATATCGAAGGAAGCGAGTCTATCGATGCATGTCTCAAGGGTACCGACGCCGATGGGAGTATGGTCGATGCCGATACCGGCAAGGCAGTCTGGGTTACATCGAGCGGTCCCGAAGGTACCGAGGATACCCCATGACAAGATCCTGCTAGGAGTACATTACTCCACACCGGTGTTGATGCCGGGGAATCGGAACCGATCGAAGTCGGTACCGAGTCGGCGGAAATGTCCATCTGTATCCCATCGAGCGGCCCCAACGGTTCCGAGGATGCTAGAGGACGATACCTGGTGAAAAGTGGAACACTCGACACCGAAGCCGATGCCTGGGTATCGGTACCGCTCGAAGCGGAGTCCCGCACCGTACACGGCTGGGATCGAGGTAAGTCCATCGGGTGCATATCGATCGGTCCCGAAGGTACCGAAGATGCCCGACGACGATCCCTGGTGAAGAGTGGAACACTCGACACCGGTGCCGATGCCGGAGGCTCGGTACCGCTCGAAGCGGATACCACCCCCGAGCATGGCTCAGGTATGTTCTGTGAGGGGTGAGCCCCAGGAACAACCTGAAACCCCTTTAGTGCTTTGGAGCCCGAAGACTCCCGCAGGGGTAAAGCCAATGGATTCTTGAGAGTAAGGCTAGAGCCGTCACCATGCTGGGCATAGGACATACCACTCAAGCATTGACTAGTCTTAACAGACTGTTTGTGGATTACCTGATTATGTGAAGTGGAGAAACCGGGTACCCTCACTGCCGAGGAAAACACGGTATCGAGGGAAACTCTAAAAATTGAAGGTTTCCTCACAGAAGTATCCCCAGACAAGTTAGGGGAAAAAGGGTCAGGACCCACACAGTTAAGACACCAACTATTGGTGTCTAAAAAGAAACAGGTGTTTCCACATCGCATGCACTTCTTAGGAAAAGAAGGCTCCATAAGGAAGAGGCCTGGTAGGCCCAACAAGTTAAGGCAAAAAACTGAAGAAAACGTTTCTCATAATTTAGTCAAAAATCCACCGGCGATACCGGTGGCAGCGGGAAATACAGCCGCGACCACAAGAAAACAAAAACTAAAGAAATTAAAGTAATTAAGTAAGTAAAGTTTCTGCGGTGACAGGAGGACGTCCTGCCGGCTCCACGGAAAAACGAAAACTGAAGAGAGGCTCTGGAGAAGGCGGGAAGTCAGCGCGCAGGCGCGAGGGATGCTGCCAAAAGCTTTCTGATTGGAAGCTGGGCAGCGTTCCCGTGCAGGCTCTGTCGGTACCGACGTACCCATATGTGAAGACTCATTCCTGCTTGTTCCTGGAGATAGAACATGTGGTATCAGGGATCAATGCCAAAACTGCTGTCCTGTTTTTAAGGTTATTCTTATTTATTCTATAAAAAGGATTGACAACAGTCCCCCTTAATGCTGAGGAACCCCCTTGCCTCAAAAAAAAAAAACACTACAAACAAAAGAAAGAAACAAACACTAGGCCCAAAAATTTAGCTATTCTGTCTGTTGATTTCCTCACGCAGGCAGCTCACTGCAACGCTCGCCATGCGGTCCAAATACCTAGAGAGGAAATGGCCGCCCCTTCGCCAATGAATTTTGGCGCCAAGAACAGCCGCCGCTACAAAAATGAGGCCTCAGCAGACCGACAGAGCCCGAAGGCCTTACCTGCAGGGCCGAAAGCCACACAGCCTGCTCCTACCTCCTTGAATTCCTCCGATCCTCAAGCTGCGCTGATGTGCCTGGCAGCCGCAGTGAGGATCGCTCAGCCGGTTCCACAGAGTAAAATTAAAATCCTGCAGCAACGGAGGCGCTCCGTCTCACACAGCTTCAGTGTGGCTGTACAGGTCCCGGAGCTCTCTCCCGTACAGTCCAGGGAGAGAGATCCGCACCGGCAAATGCCTGCAGCAAGTGAAAATCACTGACAAAGAGGGAAGGCGAGAACTGCTACTAATTTAAAGAACTAGGCTCAAATTTAAAATTACTGTAAAGAAGGAAATGTGCTCCTAACTAAAGGGAACTAATCCCCGATTGTCAATTAACCAAAGGTAACTGAATTAAAAGTAAATTAAAGGTAAAAACAAAAGTAAAATCAGAATTTGTCACACTAAATGCTCCTATCTGTTCCCCCCAAGTGAGCCCAGAAGCTAGGCTCACTATGTCCTCCTGCTGCAAGGAGACTGGACACACTGGGGGCTGATGGGAGATACCAGCAGGCTATATCCAGTGATGTCACGACTTTGACATGCCCAGTCTCCTAGCTGCAGGAAGAGGTGCACAACCCAGAAGTAGAGGACTAAACTGGAGGAACGATAAGGAACTACACTATCTCCAAGAACAAGCAGGAATGTAGTCTTCACATAACTCCCCAGTTGAAAGATGCCTAGGGATGACCCCAGCATGTTGCGAATCTATATGAGATGGGTCATGCTTCCTCCCAAGGACCTCTGGCATCCAAGGAGTGGATGGTGGGTAGAAGTTGAACTAAGAATGGAAAAGATGCTGTAGAACAGCTTGACTGAACAAGGCATCCTGATGGGGAGTCCTTGTCCAACCAATAGTAGGCAGTGAAAGTATGCACAGAAGCCCAAGTTGCTGCTTTGCAGATCTCATCAATAGCAACTGAACGAAGATTACCTGTTGAGGCTGCCATGGCTCTGACATGAGCTGTGACATGGCCCTCGAGAGAGATACCTTTACTTTGATAGGTAAAGGAAATGCAATCTGCACATATTTTTTTAAGACTGCCCCCCTCCTGGGACAGGAGGCTTGGGGAGGACCCCAGGGGGATGGGAGCCTCCACTGCTAGCTGAAGTAGAAGTGGAAACCAGAGTTGCCTCGGCCACCTCGGGGCTACCAGAATGACTGAGGCCTTGTCCTGGAGGATCTTGAAAAGAGTCCTGGCCACCAGAGGCGTCGGAGGAAACGCATACAGGAGGCCCACGGACCATGATATCAGAAAGGCATCGGTGGCCACCCTGTTCGGGTGGGGCTGCCTGGAGCAGAAGCGTGGCAACTGGTGATTGACTGTACTTGCAAACAAATCCATCACTGGCCGTCCCCAGGCCTGGAAAAGCCAATGTACTACACCCCATTCCAGCTGCCACTCATGGAGCTGGAGAATCCTGCTTAGTCTGTCAGCCAAGCAATTGTCCTGGCCCGGCAGGTAGACGGCCCGCAGATGCATGCCATGCCAGGCTACAAACGAACAGAGATCCAGGGTTTCCTGACATAGAAGGCAGGACCCCAAGCCACCCTGCTTGTTCACATAGAACATGGCCACCTGTTTGTCTGTCTAGAAAGAGAAAGAACTTTTTTTCACAGGGGACAAAGGGACAACGTCCGGAGGGCTCCGCGTAAAAAAGGAGACTGAGCAACATGGCACCCTTGGGCAGGAAGGGGACCACACATGCGTAATGCAATTCCCAAAGGCTTTCTCTGAAAGCTGGGGATTTGCTCCACCCGAGGGCTCCATCGGCGCCGACGTCACCCATATGTGAGGGCTGATTTCCTGCGTTCCCGGAGAATAGCCAATCTCCCTTTTGAAAATAGGCAAGAAGGGTGTCTAGAGAAACCATTCTGAACTTTTCTCTGACCAAATACTGTTCAGGTCTCTTAGGCAGGGCTGGCCCAAGGGTTTCTGCGGCCCTAGGCAGAACCCCCGGCCTTGCCGCCCCCTCAGCTACTGTTACCACCCCCCCCCCCCCCCTCCCCAGATGATGTCGATTCCATCTTGGGTGTGGAAGGCAGGCCGCCACTTTTGGAAATACTGCCGTTACCCTCCTACTGCCTCCCCCCCACAAAAAAAAATGGAATAGGCTGCAGCTGGGGGGGAGGCGGCGCAGCAGCCCATGTGTGCCGCTGTCACCATCCACACTAGGTGGCTGCCTAGCTCACCTAGTGGACAGGCTGGCCCTGCTCTTAGGTCTAGAATAGGAGAGAATCCCCCCCCCCATCTGTTTTGGAGACCATGTACCTCAAAGTAAAATATCCCACCCTTCATGCCCTGGCAGAAGGAGCTTGATCACTTCTGTGCTTTGAAGGGCAGAGATTTCCTGAAGTAGTGCCTTCTGGTGCCAAGGGCGAAGCAAGTGTAATGTTTGTAAACCGCTCTGATGCCTTTCAGCCTGGACAGTATATCAAGAAATTAATGAAGTGGGACAAAGCCAACGTGGATTTAGCCAAAGAAAGGTCGCTCACTAATCTGCTATATTTATTTAATGTGTGAACAAACAGGTTGACAAAGATGAGCCAGTTAACATAGTGTGTCTGGATTTTCAGAAAGCCTTTGACAAGGTCCCACATGAGAGACTCTTGAGGAAATTAAAAACTCATGGCTAGGAGGCAGTGTACTATTGTGAATTGGGAACTGGCTAAAAGATAGAAAACAGAAGTATGGGTAAAGGTGAAATAGACCTTAGCTGTTATGCTCATCTACCAGCAGGTGGAGAACGAGAACACAACAAAGTGTGCTATAAGTAGCCTGTGCCCACTAACAATAGCCAGTATGAACCACCAAGTAGAGAAATATGTAGCCAAACCCCATTCTCCGACAGCCATGCTTGCACTACAAACCAGCAACGAAGGGGACCCTCATATCCCAATCCTCCTGGACCTGGTCAGAAAATGCAAAGACTTGGAACAGAGAGGAAAAAATGAGTGAACGCACCCAAAACAGAACATGCACTGCCCTAAACGAGCTCGCTCTGATCCAATTATGCAAGAACAAACACAAAACAGTGGTCATCGCAAAATACATACTGGGAGTGTCTTGAACTGGACTGGAGTGAGTCCAGGAAAAATGTTGGCAGGTAAGGTCTAAATTCACCTTCCAGATTGTCCCTCTACTCCATTCCAGGTAAGTGGGATGTAGCAAAGCAGTATCAACAACAGGAGGGGACCAAGACCCCTGTTTTCAACATTATGGCCCCATCCTGCGAGAGCTGCACATCCAAACAGTAATGTCACACAAAGGAATGTAGAGACTACCATGTCGTCGTCTGACAAATATCCTGAGGAGAAACCAGACCAAACTCCGCCCAGGATACCACCTGAGCCCCCGCAGAGTAAGCCCAAAGGCAGCAATCACCGCTTCAAGAGATACGTGGACGTGATAGCCTCACAGATCCACTAAGAAATGGACACCTTAGATGTGTTCAAGTACCATTTGAGACCTGCATACATCCAGCTTATGCAGAAGATGGGCCTCCTCAGAACCCCACGATGCAGGGAAAGCTGGCAGTGGAACCACCTGATTGAGATGAAAACTGGACACCACCTTTGGCAAAAAGAAAGGCACCAGACATAGGCACATCCTCTACTTGCAGATGACCAAGTAAGGTGAAATTAGACTTACCTAATTGTAGTTTCTCAAGGAACTCTAGTCCAGTCCCAGAATCTCTGGGTTATGTATCTCCTCCAGCCGCTTTGGAGACTGAAACACGTCATCGTTCTGATGACACTGGTATAAGTAGGCAAGGACCGCCTCTCCACTCCAGTACCTATTGACAAAGCAGGCCTGCCTGCCTTCCCTACCCAAGATGGAAATACCTTTTAACTTTCGAAAGGGAGACTATGATAAAATGAGGAATATAGTTAAGAAAAACTAAAAGGAGCGGTTGCAAAGGTTAAAGACTTACATCAAGCTTGGGTGTTGTTTAAAAATACTATCCTGGAAGCCCAGACCAGCTGTATTCCATGCATTAAGAAAGGTGGAAGAAAGTCCAAAAAACTGCCAGCATGGTTTAAAGGTGAGGTCAGAGAGGCTGTTGCTGCCAAAAAAGCATCTTTCAGGAAATGGAAAAAAGAGCCAAACGACGAAAACTGGAAAAAGCACAAGCACTGACAAGTTAAATGCAAAGCATTGATAAGGCAGGCAAAGCGAGAATTTGAGAAGGAACTTGCTATGGAAGCAAAAACACAAAATAAAGACTTTTTCCAAGGACATTCGTTGCAAAAGACCTGCGAGAGAGTCAACTGGACCATTAGACGATAGAGGGGTAAAAGGGGCAGTAAGAGGAGACAAGGCGATAGCGGAGAGACTGAACGAATTCTTTGCTTCGGTCTTTACTGAGGAAGACGTAGGGATGTTACCCAAGACTGAAGTGGTATTTAAAGGTGATACTGCAGAGGAACTGAGAGAAATATCGCTACAACGGGAAGATGTATTACAACTATTTGATAAACTGAATAGTAGCAAATCACCTGGACCAGATGGTATACATCCAAGGGTGTTGAAAGAACTGAAATATGAGATTGCAGACCTGCTATTAGTAATCTGCGAACTTTCATTAAAATCATCTGTAATGCCTGAAGATTGGAGGGTCGCCAATGTAATGCCAATTTTTAAAAAGGATTCCAGGGGTGATCCAGGAAATTACAGACCGGTGAGCCTGACGTCAGTACTGGGGAAGATGGTAGAAACCATCATAAAGAACAAAATTATGCAGCATGTAGATAGTTTTGGACTAATGGGAGACAGCCAACATGGCTTTAGACAAGGAAGATCTTGTCTTACTAATCTGATATGTTTTTTTGAAGGTGTGAATAAACAGGTAGACAAAGGTGAGTCAGTTGATTTTAGTGTATCTGGACTTTCAGAAAGCCTTTGACAAGGTCCCTCATCAGAGACTTTTGGAAAAACTAAAAAGTCATGGGATAGGAGGCAATGTACTATTGTGGATCGGGAACTGGTTAAGAGATAGAAAGCAGAGGGTAGGGCTAAATGGCCAATTTTCCCAATGGAAAAAGGTGAATAGTGGAGTACCCCAGGGATCTGTACTGGGTCCGCTACTTTTTGACATATTCATAAATGACCTGGAAAAGGGAATAACTAGTGAGGTTATCAAATTTGCAGATAACACAAAACTGTTTAAAGTTGTTAAAACCCAAGAGGACTATAGAAAATTGCAGGAGGATCTGGATAAATTGGAAGACTGGGCATCCAAATGGCAGATGAAATTTAATGTGGACAAGTGCAACGTTATGCACCTAGGAAAGAACAACCCACACTATGGTTACACAATGCAAGGTTCCACATTGGGAACCACCACCCAGGAAAAAGATTTAGGAGTCATTGTGGATAAAGCACAGTTACTTACCTGTAACAGGTGATCTCTGGGAACAGCAGGAATAAGTCTTCACATATGGGTACGTCGGTACCGACGGAACCTGCGCGGGAACGCTCCCCAGCTTTCCATAAAAGGAAAGCTTTTGGGAACATCCCACAGCGCCTGCGCGCTGCCTTCCCGCCTTTCCAACCGCTTCTCTCCAGTTCGAGTTTCAGAGCTGAGACAAAGAGAGAGAGAGGAAAGGAAAGATAGAGAGATACAACTCCTAGGGGAGGTGGGTGGGTTGTGAAGACTTATTCCTGCTGTTCCCAGAGATCACCTGTTACAGGTAAGTAACTGTGCTATCTCCAGGAACAAGCAGGAATGAGTCTTCACATATGGGGACTCCCCAGCTAAGATGCCAGGGAGATGCCCAGGGTTGTGAGACCCTGAAAAGGGCTCTACCTCTCCCTTGGATCTCAGGCATCCAGACAGGGATGGAGGGCAGGAGTTGCTTAAGTATGGAACAGGTGTTTGAGAACAGCCTGACCAAACAAGGCATCCCGGCGGGAGTCCTTGTCCAAACAATAATGGGCTGTGAAGCTATGAACCAATGCCCATGTGGCTGCTCAACAGATCTGGTCGATGGACACAGAGTTCAGATGAGCCATAGAAGTTGCCACAGCCCTCACATTGTGAGCTGTGACATGGCCTTCCAGAGAAAGGTTCTTACTCTGGTAGGTGAAAGAAATACACTGAGCAATCCAGTTGGATAGTGTTCTCTTAGAGACTGGAAGTCCTAAATGAGAAGGATCAAAAGCAACAAAAAGTTGGGAAGACTTTCTATGTTGCTGAGTCCTTTGTAAGTAATAGGCGAGAGCCCTCTTACAATCCAGGGTATGAAGATTCCTTTCTGCACTTGATGCATGAGGACCTGGAAAAAAGACAAGTAAATACACCTCTTGGTTCAAATGAAAAGGTGAAACCACTTTAGGCATAAAGTGTGGATTAGTCCTGAGGACTACCTTATCATGATGAAACCTTGTATAAGGTGGATTAGCCACTAAGGCCTGCAGCTCACTGATGCGGCGAGCAGAGGTGACTGCAATAAGGAAAATAACCTTCCAGGAAAGAAATTTCAAGGAAGTGGTAGCTAAAGGTTCAAAGGGTGGCTCCATGAGCTGACCAAGAACCAGATTCAGGTCCCATGCCACCGGAGGAGGCCTAATGGGAGGTTTAGTCAAAAGTAGGCCTCTCATAAATCTTGCAATAAGAGGATGAGAGGAAATAGACTGTCCATTGAGGGGCTTAAAGGACACTGCAATAGCACTCAAATGGACTCTAACTGAATTTGTTTTAAGGCCTGCATTGGAGAGATGCAGGAGATATTCCAGAAGCGAATTCAAAGGTAGTGCTAGAGGGTCAAGACCCTTCTCAGCACACCAAATGGAAAATCGTTTCCATTTAAAAACATAGGAACGCCTAGTAGAAGGTTTTCTGGAAGCATGGAGGATTTCCCTCACTTGCTGAGAAAGGTTCCAATCTTGAAGGTCTAGGCCTTCAGCAACCAAGCCCTGAGGTGAAGAGACTTGGGGTTTGGGTGCCACAACGTCCCCTCCTCCTGAGACAGGAGGTCTGGAGCGAGGGAAGGAGCTTGGGAGAGATGCAGAAGTAGAGGGTACCACACTTGGCGTGGCCAGCGTGGAGCTATTAGGATCATGTATCCCTGATCCCTCTGGAGTTTGAACAGAGTCTTGGGGATTAGGGGAATGGGTGGAAAGACATACAGGAAGTCTTGACCCCAATGCAGGAGGAAGGCATCCTTGGCCTGAACTCCCTGACACGGAATTCTGGAACAGAACCGGGGAAGTTTGGCATTCCATGGACTGGCAAACAGGTCTATGTCCGGGGTTCCCCACTCTTGGAAGATTCTGAGTACCTGATCCATGTGCAGGGACCATTCGTGTGGAAGCAGAACTCGACTGAGTCTGTCTGCCCAAGAGTTTTGCACTCCTGGAAGGTAAACAGCCAGGAGATGGATTTGATGCTCTCTGGTGAAGGCCCACAATCTCAGAGCTTCGTTGCAAAGCGACAGAGAGCCAGTTCCTCCTTGTTTGTTTATGTAAAACAAGGCTACCTGATTGTCTGTATGAATGAGGACTGTCTTGTAGCTGAGGAGGGTATGAAAGACCTTGAGAGCCAGAAAGACTGCTCTGAGCTCTAAGTGATTGATATGCAGGGAGGCCTCCTGAGGAGACCAAATGCCCTGAGTAGAGAGGTCTTGCAGATGAGCTCCCCACCCTCTTGAAGAGGCATCTGTTGTTAGAATTGCTTGAGGCAACAGCTGTTGGAAGGGGGACCCCAGCAATAGGTTTTGGGTGGATTTCCACCACTGGAGAGACCAAAAGAGGCGCCTGGAGGTTGCTATTTGGTCTAACAGAGCCCCTGAAGCTTGAGACCACTGTGTGGACAAGGTCCATTGAGCTGCTCTCATGTGAAGGCAAGCATAGGGGACCACATGCACCGTGGATGCCATGTGGCCTAGCAGTTGCAACATCTCCCTGGCAGTCAAATGGTTTTTTTACTGAATCTGGGAGGCTAATTGCACCAGACGTAGACAACGAGCCTGAGGAAGATAGGCCCTTGCCGTGGTAGTATCCAGCAAAGCCCCTATGAACTCTAGGGATTGAGTAGGGGTAAGCTGGGACTTTGAATAGTTTACTACAAGTCCCAGATACTGCAGAAGGCGTAGTGTGCAGTTCAGGGAAGTCTGGGCCTCTGCCTGGGACGGTGCTCAAATGAGCCAATCGTCCAGGTATGGGAATACAAAAATTCCCAGAGTGCGAAGAAATGCAGCCACTACAGACATGCATTTGGTAAAGACTCTTGGAGCAGAGGACAGATCGAAGGGAAGCACCCTGTACTGGTAGTGCTTCCCTTGAAAAAGGAAGCGAAGGTACCTTCTGTGTGTTGGATGGATGAGGACATGAGTGTACGCATCCTTGAGATCTAGAGAACAAAGCCAATCCTGACTCTGAAGGTATGGAAGGAGAATACCCAGAGAAAGCATCTTGAATTTCTCCTTGCAAAGGAATTTGTTCAATTCTCTGAGATCTAATATGGGTCTGTAGCCCACTGTTTTCTTTGGAATTAGAAAATAGGGGGAGTAAACCCCTGACCCTTGTTGAGGAAGAGGTACTTCCTCTATTGCCCCTTGGGCAAGAAGGGTAGTCACCTCCAGACCTAGAAGGTCTAGGAGAGGTGCTGGAGAATTGAAAGATCTCACCATGGTGTAAGGAGGAAGGTTTGAGAAATGAAGTTTGTACCCTTCCCTTATGATGGAGAGGATCCATTGCTCTGATGTTATTTGTTCCCATCTGGGAGCAAAATGAGCTAACCTTCCTGGAATGGTGAGAGGCTCTGGTTGCTCCAGAGCCAGAAAGGCCAAGTTCTCTAGCAGCAAGTCAAAAACCCTGAGGAGGCTGAGGCTGCTGAGCTGTAGCAGCCCCTACAGGTTTAGTTCTGGCTTGCTTAGGTTGCTGACGCTTAGCAGCAAACCGACCAGCAGAAGATTGCTGGCCAGAAGCAGATTGAAATCTTCCTTTCTTGGGGAAATAAGACTTCTTAAAAGTCTTTTTCTTGGCAGAACTGGAGGCTGACTTTGAAAGTCTATCCAGAGCAGAATTTTCTGCATCCATCTGAGTGGCTTTTATTTGCCAGTCTTTGCCAAAGAGATTTTCTCCAGTACAAGGAAGATTCCCTAATCCATCCTGGACCCAAGATTCTAAATCAGAGGCCTGGAGCCAAGCAATCCTGCGTGCAGCTATGGCAATGGCGGAAGCCCTGCTAGTACTCTCAAAGGAGTCAAAGGCTGCACGGTGTCAGACGGCTGCCTGGGTGAGAATCTTCACAGTCTTGGCAAGTGCATATATCTATATGATTTGCAAGGGATTGTGGGCAATGCAGTTCATTCACACCAGACACAGCTGCTCACAATAATTAGTTGTGCTTTTGGGTAAAGCCAATAAGATATTTATTTATGGGGTTATTTCTCCCAACACAGATATGCTTGGTAGCACATAAATCAGGTTACTTGCTTTCAGTGTTAAACTTGAAAAAAAAACAAAATCAGGAAAACAACATTCAAACTTGTCAGGCATTAGCTAATGTTTTCTTAGCATATATCAAACAACAAACGAAAAGCCACAAAGAAAGAAAAAAACTGTTCTTTTCAGGTTAACTTCTGATAACTTCCCACATAGATTCAGAAGTGATTCTCTCCTAGCTCACAAGCAATTAGGTAAGGCTCAATTGCTAGCAGTTATCCAGCTGAAACCCCTTAGCTGGCTTGCTTTCTACTGTGTGGGTCAAATCCTGCTTCAGGAGCTTTTCTGAGTAGATTAAAGAACAAGTTTGTATTTCTTTGTGATGGTTGCTGTACTTTATAACAGAAAATCACCAAAGGAGTTTGGACAGAGAGCAGTCCATATAAACATTTTCTTCATCTGCAATCATTCCCCCTTCTTCAACAAGCATGGGTTCAATATCATGGATTGGCACAGATGAATCTCTCAATGGAGCCCTTTCAGGAGAATACTTGTTTCCCTGCTGTCTTTCAAGGTTATAGCTAGGGCATAGATCAGTGTTCATACCTGAGCTTCCATTGCTGTTAGAGTTCCTCTCTATATAGCCTGGCCAGTATGTAGTCCAGTTCTTATGTCCAGCCTTCCAATCCAGATCCCTGGACACTGGATCTCTCTTCACATACCTTCTGGTACAGGTCTTAGGGTCCCTTCCACGTGCAGCCGTCTCCCTCACAGGTAGCGTCTGGAGTTTCCTAGCTCTGCAGCACCATTCCTCTGGCTTTCCCCAGTCCAATGGTGTATGCTGGCCCTTGAAATGCCTCCCAGTATACGTACTGCTCTGGACTCTTCTAGACCTCTCAAAGGCTTTTCTCTTCCTTCTTCCAAAGGGTTTCTTTCCTTCTCTGTCCGTCCGGTTTGGCTTCTGCTTCTGATGATCCTTCAGATGAAACTGATGATCAAGCTCAAGCTGATTCTCAGGATAATGAGGATAATTCTCTGTAGAATAAACTCTACCTTTATTCTGCCTAGATGAGTGCTCCCCCCTAATACAGCGCAGCTGTGCTGAATCAGGCCCTGCCCTTTGAGATGAGTGCTTAGGGATTACCTCATAGCCCTCCTGATTGAACACACGTTTCCCCACTTCAGCTCCTCTAATGGCTGTTGGAAACCTGGTGCATTCTGGGACTGGTAGTCTTTTATGGGAAAATTCTGTTTTCTTATTTCTACCAGAACTGACAGGTTGCTTGTTCAGAGTCACTTCACCTTTTCTATAGCTCCTTCCTGAGCTATGATAAGCTTCCTTATCACAATGGTTGGAAAACTTTTAAATATCTTGAGTATGCTTAAGGTAGAGAAGAAATTCCTCCCTTTTATCTTATGGAAGAAAAGGGAGGAAAGTTTGCAATTTAATTGCAACTTCCTTCAGAAACATCCCCATATAGAGACTATATGAGTTGATTCTGGCAGTGAGCATACTGGCTTGGAAGATTTTCCTACCAAAAGCATCCAAGGTCCTGCATTCTCTTCCTGGAGGAGCAGAGGCATGCCTCTTTGTGCTCTTCATCTTTTTCATAGCTGACTCCACCACAATAGAATGGTGAGGAAGCTGTGTTTTTTGAAATCCAGGACAAGGAGGGACACGGTACATAGTGTCCAACCTACGAGAATGAGGAGAAGTAGTGAGAGGAGTCTCCCACAAGTCAATCATGTGATCATGAAGAATCTCATGAATTGGCAAGGTGACTGCCTCCTTGGGAGCCTTGGGGTAACCCAAAATATCTAATTTTTTAGCCCTAGGCTCTGTTTCAGAGGCCACTGAAATAGAGAGGCCTTTAGCCACTTCTCTTATGAAGTCTTGAAAGGACAAGTCCTCTAGAGGAGACATTCTTCTTTTTGGGGAAGAAGGCTCTTCAGGAAGGGCTATTGATACTTCAGCTGATGCCTCCGATGCATCAGAGTCTTCGGAGGAATCGAAGTATCGACTGTCAGGATGCTCTTTTAAAGCTCGATACGTTTACCGAGCTGTATCGACATCGGGGGTTATCGGTACCGATTCGATATCCAACGGCATCCCTGGACAGGGAACCGCTGCAGTCGACACCGTGGCCGATGTCGATGCAAGCAGTACCGGTACCAGCCTCGAAGTCGATGCTTGGGCCAGTACCGATGTCGGCATCTGTTGCGGTAACAAAGGCAACGCAACCTGTATAAAGGCTGTGATGGCCTGCCGCATGGTCAGAACATTCTGATCCATCGATGCCATGAATGTCTGGAAGTCGGTACCGGTCTAATGTGCCGGTACCCCAGAACATTCTAACAGGTGATCGGTCAAGGCCGTGCCATCGATGTCAACCTGTGACCCCATAGATAATGCTTTGGAGGCCGGAGCCTCCCGCCGGGGTACTTTGGCCGGTGCAGGATCCTCAAGGACAAGCCCCGAGGCATCTCCATGCTTAGAAGGAGATTTTGCCTTTGGGGACCGGCAAGACTTATGTTTGGTTACCTGAGATCCATGGGAAGAAGAAGCAGCCCTGGACGATGTCGATGCTACTGAAACTGCATCTGAGGGAAACAGGACATGGAGCTTGGCTGCTCGGTTCTGTAAGCCCCGTTTAGACATCGAAGAGCAGGACGGACAATCCAAAATGGAGTGGTCAGGACCCAAACATTTGAGACACCAGTCATGGGTGTCAGTAACAGAAATAGTACCGCTGCACTTAGTGCATTTTTTAAACCCGGAGGCTTGTTTTTCCATGATGGAATTTTTCTGTCAGGCCTAAGGCCCAAAAGAAGAAAAACACACTAAGTGAGGGAAAAAGGGTTTTTTTTTGGGGGGTTTTTTTGAGAAAAGAAAGAAACAACCGGCGGTACCGGTCCGATGTCGAGGAAGGCAGACGCGCGACCAAAGAAACAAATTAAAACAAAGAACTTCTTCAGCGGTGACAAGAACACGACCTGCTGGCTCCGCGGAAAAGAAGAATTGGAGAGAGGCGGTTGGAAAGGCGGGAAGGCAGCGCACAGGCGCTGTGGGATGTTCCCAAAAGCTTTCCTTTTATGGAAAGCTGGGGAGCGTTCCCGCGCAGGCTCCGTCGGTACCGACGTACCCATATGTGAAGACTCATTCCTGCTTGTTCCTGGAGATCATGTTAAAACCCTCCGCCCAGTGTGCAGTGGCGGCCAAGAAAGCAAATAGAATGCTAGGTATCATAAGGAAAGGAATGGAAAATAAAACAAAGGATATTATAATGCCTCTGTATCGTTCCATGGTACGACCGCACCTTGAATATTGTGTGCAATTCTGGTCGCCGTATCTTAAAAAGGATATAGCGTTATTAGAAAAGGTACAGAGAAGGGCCACCAAAATGGTAAAGGGGATGGAAGGCTACTCCTATGAAGAGAGGCTACAAAGGTTAGGGCTCTTCAACCTGGAAAAGAGACGGCTGAGAGGAGATATGATAGAGGTCTATAAATAAATGAATGGAGTGGAACGGGTAAACGTAGATCGATTGTTTACGCTATCAGAATATAGAAAGACTAGGAGACATGTAATGAAGCTACAGGGTAAACTATTTAAGACAAATAAGAGAAAATATTTTTCCACTCAACGTGTAATCAAACTCTGGAATTTGTTATCGGAGGATGTAGTAAGAGCTGTTAGTGTAGCCGGGTTTAAAAAAGGTTTGGACAAGTTCCTGGAGGAAAGGTCCATAAACCATTATTAAAAAGGGACCCAGGATATCAATGCTTGACCTAATACAAGCATTGTGGAACCTGTGTCTTTTGGGGATACTGCTAGGTACGTATGACCTAGATTAGCCACTGTTGGAAACAGGATACTGGGCTTGATGGACCTTGGTCTGACCCAGTATGGCATATCTTATGTTCTTAGCAGAGCAACAAATAAGTACATAGCGTATAATCACATCAGATCTACCTGTACAATCTCACTCTTTCCTAAATCCTAACAGTACTTAATGCATTTATGTATGTATTATTTTTTTTTTTAAACATAACTGTTCAAAACCAACCTCCCGAGAACCTGTTTAACTTGTAAACAAGATTGTTCCCGGAAAAAGAACCTTCGACCAGAACAAAGACTGCATAAGGCAGCTCCCATTTCCCCGAAGAGAATAGACCCAGAGGCCAGCCAACACCTGAAATTGCAAGCACCACTCTGGTCTTAATTACATAACACAACTTCAGGCTGTCCCTAATCCTGGAACAAAAAACCCCCGGGCGGGATCCGGGACTGGACTAGAGTTCCTTAAGGAACTACAATTAGCAGGTAAGTCTGATTTCACCTTCCTTTTCGTCCCTCTAGTCCAGTACCGGAATCTCTGGGGATGTAACAGAGCAGTAAACACTAACGGGAGGGCCCTGTTAGACCAGCCTGAAGTACTGCCGATCCAAAATGCACTTCCCTCACTGCCTGCACATCCAGCCGATAATGCTTGGCAAAGGAATTCAAAGATGACCAAGTTGCCGCCTTACAAATATCCTCGGCCGGCACTAAACCGTACTCTGCCCGCTTGTGCCCTCGTTGAATGGGCCCTGAGCCCTTCCGGAACCACCTTACAAAATATACGCAGATGCAATGGCTGCCTTTAACCACCTGGAAATTGATGATTTAGCCACCGCCTCCCCCTTCTGGGGACCACTGAACAAGACAAATAACCTGTCTGACCTGCGAAAGGCCGCTGTCCCGCGAAGATATCATTTTAGCATTCGGCGAACATCTAGCAGGCGTAATCTCTTGCCCGTTGCCGCATTCGCCTCCCCAGAAAACACCGGCAACGAAACTACCTGGTTAACGTAAAAAACCGAAACCACCTTGGGCAAGAAAGCAGGAACCGTATGCAAAACCACCTTCTGATCCGAGAAAGAAAGAAACGGCTCCTTACAGGACAAAGCCTGCAACGCCGAAATTCTGCGCACCGAGCATATTGCTACCAGAAAAACCGCCTTGAGAGTCAAATCCTTCAATGACACCTTACCTAAAGGCTCAAAAGGCGCTCTCACCTATGCCTGTAACACCAAATTCAGATCCCACGTGGGAACCAAACACCTGCGCGGAGGACGCATCAGCACCACCGCTCTCGAAAACCTCCTAACACCCGCGTGCGCCCCAACACATCATCTTGAATCTTACCTCTGTAGCAAGAAAGTGCTGCTAGCTGAACTCTCAGAGAACTGGCCGCCAGCCCCTTCTCGAAACCGTCCTGCAAAAAGGAAAGGATCTGCGAAATAGACGCCGCTGTGGGTCGCACAGCCCTATCCGCACACCATGCCTCAAAGATCCAACAGACCCACACATATGCCAACGACGTAGATCTCCACCACGCTTTCAGCAAAGTCGCAATGACCGCTGGCGAATAACCCTTGGCTCTCATCCTCGCCCTTTCAAGAGCCAAGCCGTAAACGAGAACCAACTCACCTGAGGCATGCGCAGCGGCCCCTGAAGTAACAGATCCTCCCGCATCGGGAGCCACCACGGATTGTCCACTAGCAGACAAACCAAATCTGCATACCAGGGCCTTCTTGGCCAATCCAGCGCTACCAAGACCACCAGGCCCCAGTGCCTCTCTATCCGCTGCACTACATGCCCGATGAGCGTCCACGGAGGAAAAACGTAAAGTAGGCCCTTGGCCGGCCACTTCTGCATCAAGGCATCGAGCCCTTCTGACATCCTTTCTCTCCTTCTGCTGTAAAATCGCACTTTTGCCGATTCAAAGGTCGCCATCAGATCCATGATTGGCATCCCCCAACGCCTCGAAATCAGGCAAACACCTCCGGGTACAACACCCACTCTCCAGAATCTACTATGCGACGACTCAAAAAATCCGCTTCGACATTGTCCACGCCCACTACATGCTGAGCTGACAATGCCAGCAGATTTAGCTCAGCCCAGCTTAACAACTGGCCTGCCTCTACCTCTAACGCCACGCTTCCTGTGCCGCCCTGCTGATTGATGTAGGCCATGGTGGTCGCATTGTCGGAAAGCACACGAACTGCCGCCTGACTCAGCCAAGGCTGGAACTCCAGGAGGGTTAAGTACACCACTCTCATCTCCAACCTGTTGATGGACTAGTCCTTCTCCTGAACCGACCATAGCCCCTGCGCGAAGCGTCCCTCGAAATGCGCTCCCCAGCCCATTAGACTTGCACCCGTTGTCAAAGGTCTCCAGGCTGGGGCCTCCAAGGGCATTCCCTTCTCTAAGTTTTACGGCTGCAACCACCAGCAAAGCTCCCGGGACACTTCTGGGGGCAAACCAGCCAACGACCCAGAGAGTCGGACTGGTGTGACCACCGGAGTAATAGAGCCCTTTATAACAGCCTCATGTGAGCCCTGGCCCATGGCACCACCTCGATTGTGGCTGCCATCGTCCCCAGAACTTGCAGATAGTGTAATGCCATAGGAGCCCTCTGGGATAAAAACCCCTGTACGAGCGTCCTCAAGCCTTGCGCCCGCAGATCTTGAAGAAAGACCTTCCCCTGTGCTGTATCGAAACGTGCCCCCAGATACTCCAGCGACTGCGATGGACTCAGCATGCTCTTTGTGAAGTTGACTACCCAGCCCAGGCTCTGAAGACACTGCACTACTCGGGTTGTGGCCGCGACGCTCTCGTCCTTTGACTTCGCCCAAATCAACCAATCGTCCAAATATGGGTGTATCAGCACGCCTTCTCTGCGGAGGGCCGCTGCCACCACCACCATAACCTTGGTGAACGTCCTCGGCGCCGTTGCAAGGCCAAACGGCAGAGCCCAGAACTGAAAATGCCCCCTAGGCACCGTAAACCGAAGAAACTGTTGATGCTCCTGCCGAATCGGAATGTGTAAATATGCTTCCGTGAGGTCTAAAGAGGTGGAGGAGTTGTCATCATCACCAGATCTGACCTTCAATTCAAAATGGTAGAATCCAACAGCATCAACACCCTTGAAACAGTATCTATAGCCAATCACTCCTGCTCCATAAACCTTATTTATAGAGCGCCCTCAGCCGATCCAGACAACCTCTCCAATATCATAAACTTAGCATTCAATACCCATGCCCCACACAGACCAAATTGGATCCTAGGTGATTTCAACCTGCCATCCCTACAGGACAATCAGGCAACCGCCTTCATAGAAGCCCTAGATATCTTGGGATACACCCAATTGGTACAAGAACCAACACACACTAAGGGAAACATTCTTGACCTGATATTCGCCCCACAAACAGTACTTCAACAGGTTCAAAACGTCACGCTATCATTAACAGCAGTTCCATGGTCCGATCATAAGCTCATCTCCTTCCAGATTCAGACCCCCATCAAGTCACAAAAACCAAGTTCGAACTCACATAAGAACACATTCTCCACTGCCAGAAGTTTTCACCCGTTCAACAAAGAACGCATCATGGCTGAAACAAGCACTCTCCTTGACAAGACCTCACAAGACCTAGATGTCCTCATCTCCACATGGAACAGCAAACTTAGCGCTATCGCAATCCGCCCCCCCTACTACCAAAGCCCCAAACAAAAGACCATCCGCACCATGGTTCACAGCTGACCTAAGGGCGTCATTAACCATCCTACGGAGATTGGAAAAGCGCTGGAGGAAATCACGTACCAGCAGTGACCAAGCAGCATACACCCAACACCTACACACATCGCAGGGCTGTTACAAACAAAATGAAACAACATCACACAGACACCCTGAAACGTTCATTGAACAAGCCACACGACCTCTTCAACCTGGTCAAAACTCTTGCTAAGGAACCGACCCCGGAGCACCCAGGAACTATAGACCCGCAGGACTATGCCACCTTCATGCAATCAAAACTATGCAAGACCGACAAATTGACGATACCGGACCCCTCTGATCCTCAAGTATGCTCAGCGTATCTAACTACCTTTACCACACCATCTAAGAAAACTATTGAAGAAACCATCGCTACCCTAAATACTTCCACTGCTTTCTCAGACCCATGTCCAGCATTCTGGATAAAAGATCTGCGATCCGACCTTGCACCTATCTTATCTAAAATGATAGAACTATCTTTTAACACCGGGTCTTTCCCATCCACGCTCAAACAGACCTCCGTCAGACCTCTACTTAAGGACACCAAATTAGACCCTCAAAAGGTCGAGTCCTACAGACCCATATCCAGCATCCCGATGATCGCTAAAATCATTGAAAAGATAGTCTACAGGCAGCTACAAGATCATGTGGACACCAATGCACCCCTAGATTCATCACAACACGGATTCAGAGAATCACACGGAGTGGAAACACTACTCTCCACTCTTTTCAACACCATAATCTCAGGCATTGACAACTCACGCTCAGGTTTCGCGCTCATCTTTTTAGATATAGCGGCAGCCTTCGACTCAGTCTGCCACGAGATTCTCCTGAGTCGGCTAAGAGAAAAAGGCATCACCGGAACAGCTTTGGAGTGGTGCAGGTCTTACCTGTCTGGAAGATGGCAACAAGTCCGAGCAAATGGAACAACATCCGAGCCATTCCTACAAAGTCAAGGAGTCCCTCAAGGTTCATCCCTATCCTCACTTATGTTCAACATCTACATCCAACCCATTTGTAACATCATTAGATCGTTCAACGTGAGCTGCATGATATACGCTGACGACGTCCTACTGTACCTACCAATATCCTTGACCTACCCAGACCTCACCCCACTAACGAATTGTTTCAACGCAATATCCGAATGGCTCCTCTCCCAAAATCTACGCATCCAACATAAAAAAACGGAGGTCCTGTTTATATCCAGAAATCCTGATTTCACACCACCTAGCCACCTGACAGTAGACAACGCCAAGTTGCAAGTAAAATCAGCCATACGGTATCTCGGAGTTACATTGGATTAGAACCTCAATATGAAGCAGCACATAGCTAAAACAGTAAGAACTATCTACTTCAAGATCAGATCCCTCAGACACATACGCCCCCTACTCGATCCAAGCGACTTCCGCACCGTATATCAAGCCCTCATCATCCCTCATTTCGATTATGCAAACGCCATCTTACAAGGACTACCTCAAGCAACCCTACATCCCTTACAATTCGCCATGAACAGTGCAGCGCGAATCCTTTTCGGAGTACCAAGGAGAGAACACATCACACCCCTCCTGAAGCAGCTACACTGGCTCCCCATTCCAGCTAGGATTATCTTCAAGACCTTAGTGATGACATTCAAGGCCATCAAGGGGCTCTCCTCTTCTTCACTATGCGACCTCATTCAACCACCTACTACCACCAGGCTAAGAAGAACCTCAGTAGCCAACATGCTAGCAATACCGAGAGACATGACAAAATGCTCCAAAGCAACATCAAACAGAGCCTTTAGTCTAAGCGCCCCAAGCCTCTGGAACTCCCTACCACCAAACATCAGAGCCATCCCCAACCTGAGCCAGTTCAGGAAGGCCTTAAAACACTTCCTCTTTATTGAATACCTCACAGACTCCACTGAACCCCAACCACCATAAATGATCTACGCACAATAACTCCATCTCACATGTACATAGTTATCTATTCAAATTTCTGCACATGTAGATAGTTTCCCCTGTTATCCAAGTTAATTGCTCCTGTTCTTTGTAATGACCTGACTCTTGTTTATTGTCGGATACTGTTTGCTCTATGTAAACCGCGCTGATCGCAAATAGTGCGGTATAGAAGAAATGTAAATAAAATAAAATAAATAAAATAAAGACGTAAGGAACTCTCTCTTCCTGACCGCCACGATCACCGAGCACAGGGTCTCCATATGAAAATGAGACACCCGGAGACACCAGTTTACTCTTTTTAAATCTAGAATGGGGCGGAACGCACTGTCCTTCTTTGGCACTACGAAATAAATGGAGTATCGACCGGTACCGCACTGCTCCGACGGCACGGGCACCACTGCCTGCAGCTGAATCAACCTTTGCAACGTCACCTGAACTGTCCGTCTCTTGAGCCTCGCCCTGCAAGGAGACTGGACAAATGATTCGACCACCGGCCGTTGGAACTCGAGAGCGTACCCTTCTCGAATAACCTCCAACACTCATTTGTCCGAAGTTTCTGGACCCAGGCAGGGTAGAAGTCTCACAGTCGCCCTCCTACCGACTCGCACCCCACCTGAGTCCCCCTCATCTCATTGTGGCTTCTTAAGGTTTGAGGACGAGCTGGCCGCAAAACCTCTACCGGCCCCTCGAAAGCCTCGAAACCCCTAGCTGCGCGCTGGAAACTTGCCCCGCTGAAACTGACCGAAGCGGGAAGAACGAAACCTACAAAACTCTCTCTGTGATCCCTGGGGAGCCGGACCAGGACGGCCTTGCTTCGGCTTATCCTCAGGCAGACGACCCGCTTTAGACTCTCCGAGGTCCTTGACCAACTTGTCCAAATCTTCTCCGAACAGCAACTTCCTTCGAAATGGAAGCTTGCTGAGCCGTGCCTTTGAGGAACTGTCTGCTGACCAATTGTGCAACCACAAATACCGCCGGGCCACCACCACAGAGGCCATGCTCTTAGCAAGCCCCCGGATCAGATCATAATGGATATCTGCCAAATAAGCGGTCCCGGATTCCAGATGAGACAACTCCTCCACCTGCTCTCTGGGCTGATCGACCGGCAGCCGCTGAGACCAACGCAGACAGGCTCGTGCCACCCATGCCCCCGCGATAGACGCTTGCATGGACAGGGCGCTTATATCAAAGACCTGCTTTAACAAGGTATCCAACTTTCTATCCTGCCCATCTTTAAGCGCCACCAACCCCTCCACTGGAATCGTCATCTTCTTAGTCACTGCCGACACCGCTGCATCGACCTTTGGAGAGCGGAAGAGATCCTTATCCTGGTCTGAGAGCGGATAAAGCCATGCTATCGTCCGAGAACCCTTAAGGACCACCTCGGGTAAATCCCACTCCTCCTGAATCATATTCCTAAAAACCCTGTGAATGGGAAAAAACTCATTGCGTCGTCCGTACAGCCTGCAACAGCGGGTCCTCTAATGCCTCATCCGGAGCAGGCCCCGCAGCCGGCATTGTTCAACGCCTTGAGGGTCTTCGCAATAAGCACAGGCAACTCTTCCTGTCAAAACACCCTGACTACTCTAGTCTGCTGTTCCGACTCTGGCAGCTCCCCTTCCTCTAACTCCTCTCCTGAATCAGCCTCTAACTCTCCATCCCTGGCATCCAACTCCTCCAAGGGTGCCGGAGTCAGCATCTCGACACACGCTACCTTACTCCTTTTCACCGGGGTACCCGTCACCTCTGGCCACAATGGGCTGTCCCTGACGCTTTTCCCCATGCCCGCTGGACGGAAGAGGAGCCATCCCAGGCTGCAGCAAGGATAATGCCTGCTGCAGCAGTACAAAGAAATCCGGAGGGACCAGGGCGGGTCCAACTGTATGAGGAGACGGCTCCTGCGCTGTGGACGGACCTGCCACCGGCTCCGAAGGGCCCGGGGACGGGGCCGGGGCCAGGCCTTCCTCCTGCCTCTGAGGAAGGCCTGTCCTCCTGCCTGCCTGCCTGTCCTCCTGCTCCCACTTCCAGCATCTTTTATTTATTTATTTATTTATTTATTTATTTAAAGTCTCTTTTATACCGCGCTATTCAGCATCAGCGCGGTTTACAATAAACAATGAACATACACATTTCCAATAGTACTTTGTGTTTACATATGAACAAGATATTCAACTTGGCTAACAGGGTAACTATGTACAACAACAATATATACAATATACAATTTATAGACTGGTCATGTGTTCGTATGGTTTTAGACATTGGAGATTTGGGTGGTTTCGGCAAATGGTGCTGAGTTTCTATTGGTTTCCGGGTAGTGTAGGAGGAAGAGGTAGTGTTTCACGGCCTTCCATCAACGCAGCCTCCTGGGTGCAGCCCCTGCACACCACGGAGTCCAACACTGCTCCTCGCCTGGTGCCACACACTAGGCAGCAAGGCCTAGCTGGCATACTAACTGAGAGCAGCCTCCAACCCCCCAGGTACCAGAGGGAAAACCCCCCAATTTGCCGTTCATCTGACTGCTTGGGGGGGGGTTGGTTTTTTTTTTTATTTTATTAAATTCAGCTGTGAATACGTTCCGTTGCCCACGGAGGCAAAAAGAAACCGGCACGGCCACTCCTGAGAGGCTGCCTAGACAAATTCAAACACAAAATGGCTCCGTTTGCGCTTCCCACGCAAAATTCACGCGGTCCGGCCTGCTTCTACTGCCAAAATCGCGCGATTCCAGCTCTCCGGCCTCCCCGCTAACACCCCCAATGTAAATTCAACAAAATCGGAGCTTACCAGGGTCAGCCGACACTCCTGAAGGCCTCAATCCGTCTCCGGAGCTCAGCCGAGACTGGGGCTTCGGCTCCAGAACGGAGAGACACGCTGCACCGCCGACTCTCGGCCCGTCTCTCAAAACACCTCTGGCTGCGCCTGCCACCTGCTCCTCACCCAGTAACTCGGGATCGGGAGCAGGGAGACTCTTTTCGCCGGACTTCCCCCCCCCCCCCAAACCGGCCTTTCTGTGAAGGGGTGAGGAGGGGGGGCGGGGGGAGGAAGGAGGAGGAAATGACAGCCTGCCTTCTGCAGTCCCTTGCTCTCTCCTTCCCAAGTCTAACCCCCAGGAAAACTAACCTGAAAACAAATTAAAGCCAATTCCAAAATTAAAAGGAAAGTAATTTAAAAGCAATTTAAAACAATTTGAACTAATCTCTGCTTATTTGTCGTCTATTGAGCTCAGACCTCCAGGCTCAACCCTTCCTCCAGCTGCTTGGAGACTGAAACTAACTGGAGTGGAGAGGCGGTCCTTGCCTACTTATACCAGTGTCATCAGAACGATGACGTGTTTCAGTCTCCAAAGCTGCTGGAGGAGATACAGAACCCAGAGATTCCAGGACTGGACTAGAGGGACGAAAAGGAAGGCTCCTTATAGGACAAAGCCTGAAGCTCAGAAATTCGAAGAGCTGAACAAATCGCTACCAGAAATACCACCTTCATAGCGTGTCAGTGAAGGACTTCACGATGAAGCAGCTCAAAAGGAGCTGCTCCCAAAGCCGAGAGCACCAAACAAAGATCTCATAAAGGGAACCACGGACAGAAAAGGGGGACAAAGATGTTTCACACCCCAAAGGAAAACAAACTACATCTCTATGAATGCCGGGGCCTGACCTTGAACCTGACCCCTTAAACATGGCAGGGCTGCCACATGGACCTTCAAGGAACCCAAAACTAAGCCCCTTTCCAGCTCAGCTTGCAGAAACACCAGAATATCAGGAAGTGAAGCCCTAAGGGGCTGCATGCCACGCTCTCCATACCAAACTTCACACTGGCCAAAGACGTTGAATGCCTGCAAGTCTGCAGCAAAATATCAATGACCTGAATGAGTAGCCACAGTGCCCCAGTTGAGCCTTCTCAACAGCCAAGCCATAAGCAAGAAACGACCCACAAACAGCATCCATACCAGTCCTTGTGGAAGCAGGTCTGCCTCCATCAGCTACCAAAAACAATTCTGCAATCAGCAGTAACACCAGATCCGCAAACCACAGACATCTTTATCTTTATTCGTCTGCTTGATATACCGCCCAAGCGCAAACATCAGGGCGGTGGTACCATTAATCAGTAAGGCTGCGGGGAAGAGAGAAAAGAATGCCATTGTATCAATAGGAAAGTGACAGATGAAGGGCAGCACCACTTGCCCTCGATTGGACTCTTCGCTGCAAGACCCAACCAATCAGGGTCCAAGGGGGGAAATACATAAAGCAGATCCGTCCTTGGCCAATGCTGCACCAGGGTAGCCAGACCATCGAACATATGCATCCTGCGACAGCTGAAGAACTGGTTGATCTTGGTGTTTGCCAGGGACACCGTAAAGTTCACTGTCAAATGCCACAGTGGGATACAATCTGCTGGAATGCTGACTCCGACAGAGCCCACTCGCTGGGATCCAGAGCGTAATGATTCAGATAGTCCACCTGGACATTTTCCTTCTTGGTGATATGGGCTGCCGAGAGCGCCAACAGGTGAGCATCTGCCTACTGCATTAACGGAATCGCCTCCAACCATAGCGAGCTCAGAGTGCCACCCTGTCAATTGATATACACCACTGTTGTGGCACTGTCCAATAGCACTCGCACTGCCCTGTGACTCAGCAATGGGAGAAAACCTTCCAAGGCCAGACGCACAACCCAACTCTCCAAGCAGTTGATCAGCCACTGACACTCATGGGTCCATCTGCCCTGAGCCAGACAATGTTTGCCTCAGCTCTTGAGGATGGCATCTGTAGTCACTACTACCCAGTCCAGAGGCATCCCTGCCGTGAGACTCTCTGAATTCAACCACAACTGCAAGCTTGCTTGGTCCTCCGCCCAAAGAGGAGATGAACTTCCATGAACTGCAACTGCGGGGACCACATCGACAGGAGGCCCAGCTGAAGGACGCCCATGTGTAGCCTCACCAAGGATACAGCTCCAACATGGCTGCCATGTAGCTCAGTACCTGAAGGCAATCCCACATCCGTGGGCAGGGAACCCTCCTGAACTCCCTCATTTGGGCCTGCAATTTGGCCATCTTGCCCTCCAAGAGAAAAGACATGCCCTTGAGTGTCAAACCGAGCGCTCAGATACTCCAAGGACTGAGAAGGCTCCAGCTTGCTCTTGGCCAAATTAATCACCCAGCCAAACTCCTGCAGGTGCTGGATCACAGGGGCCACTGCCTCTAGACTCTCCTGGAACGATCTGGCCCGAATCAGTCAATCATTCAAGTATGGATAGATAAGGACCTCTTGTCTGCACGAGTCCACTGCCACTACCAACATGACCTTGGTGAACACCCAAGGCGCAGTGGCTAGACCAAAGGGCAAGGCCTGAAACTGATAATGCCCCCTAGACACCACAAATCGAAGATATCTCTGGTGACAGGGGCAGACAGGACTGTGTAAGTATGCTTCGGTCAAATACAGCACAATCAGGAACTCGCCCTGGCATATCACCACAATCACTGAGTGCAGTCTCCATACAGAAGCATGGGACCCTTAGGGCTCTGTTAACCCCTTTTAGAATAGGACACCAAAATCCTTCCTTCTTGGGAATCACAGAATACATGGAATACCAATCCGAGCGCCAGGCTTCACAAGGGACCGGGATGATCACCTCCAGCAGCAACAGACCCTCGAGCATCTCCTCCACTGCCCAAGCTTTGCCGGAGGCCCAGCACAGCGAGAACATGAAGGCGTCTGTGAGGGGCCAAGTGTACTCGAGGGCATAACCTTCTCTGATCATCTCCAGTAGCTAGGCATCTGACGTCATCTGGGCCCAAGCTGGAAAAAACATCACAGGTGTCCTCCCACCAGTTGAATTACCATTAGGGCCCCCACATCTTCATTGGGAGGACTTGACAGACCCAGGAACACCAGAGGCACCTTCCCAGCAGCCACAGGCAATGCCACGAAAGGACGGGCCCTGCAGCAAGAAATGAGTTCTCTGTGGGTTCACCGCAGGGCAGGACGAAACCTGCAAGAATCCTGAGCATGGCCAAACAAGGGAGCCTCTCTGCCGGCACCTTTTGGCTAATCCTCTGGCAGCCTAGGTACCTTAGAATCACCCAAGTCCTTGGCCAACTTCTCCAAGTCCTCCCCAAAAGCGCAGTTACTCACCTGTAACAGGTCTTCTCCAGGGACAGCAGGAATCACTGAGTCCTCACAGAAGCATCTCCCCAGTTTTCAAAGAAAGCCTTTGGGAGATGCCACCACACGTGCATGGTCCCCTTCCCGCCCAAAGGTGCCATCTTACTCAGTCAGATGACACAGCTAGAGCTGACAAAAGAAGATGGCCAAAAATGAACAGCAACTCCAAGGATAGTAGGGAGGGTTGTGAGGACCCCTTTCTCCAGGAACAAGCAGGAAGTCAGTCCAAGGACCAAGGACCTGTAGAAAAACAGTCATGGGCAGCCACAAGTGAATCTGAGGACAGACTCTAAGGACCCAGTGTCCAAGGAGAACCATGGCTCCAGTAGCCTGAACAAGAAGGGTCGGAGTGCGGGAGTTGCCTAAACACCGAATAGATTACGGAGTATAGCCTGGCCAAAGGTACTGTCCCGTTGGAACTCCCTCTCCAGGCAGTACTGAGCTGCAAATGTGTGAACGGAAGACCAGGTGGTGGCTCAGCGGATGTCCACCATGGGGACAGAGCATAGGCTCGCTACTGAAACTGCCATAGCCCAGCATTGCGTGCCGTGACCCGGTGCTCCAACGGTAGCCCAGCCTGATTGTGGGCAAAGATGATGCAGTCCGTCACCCAGATGGACAGAGTCCAATTGGTGATAGCCTCCCCCAGATGACTGGGGTCATAGGAAATGAAGAGCTGTGAGGCTTTGCAGTGGCCCCAAGTCTGCTGCAGGTAGATGGACAGGGCCCTTTTGCAGTCTAGAATGTGGAGAACAGCTGACGCCTTGTCAGTGTGGGGCTGTGGAAAGAAGGTAGGAAGTACCACCTCTTAGTTGAGATGGAAATCAGAGACCACCTTCGGAAGGAATTTTAGGCGAGTGTGGAGCAAGACCTTGTTCTTATAGAACCTGGTGTAGGGTGGCTCGGTGACCAAGGCCTGAAGCTCACTGACTCTGAAGGCAGAGGTGAGCACCACTAGGAAGGACATCTTCCAGGACAGGTACCGCAAGTGGCAGGTAGCCAATGACTCGAAGGGTGGCTTGGAAAGCTGTGTCAGGACCACACTGAGATTCCATTCTGCCGGAGGTGATCAGCTGGGGAGCTTGGAGAGCAGCAAACCCCGCATAAATCAGGTAATGAGAGGCTGCACAGAAAGAGGCTAGCCCTTTATAGGGGATGGTTCGTGGAGAGCACGCTCAGGTGTAACCAGACGGAGTTGGACTTAAGTCTGGGCTGTGAAAGGTGGAGAAGTATTGCAACACCGAATGTACTGGACAGGAGAAAGGGTCTACCCATTGGCTCTGTGCACCATACTGAGAACCAGCGCCACTTGAAGGCGTCAGCCTGTCTCGTGGAGTCCTTACAAGAGGCCAGGAGGACTTCCTCCACCTCCCTGGGGAGATTGAAGGGTGCTAAAGCAACCCGTTCAGCAGCCATGCTGTGAGAGACAGGGATCCCAGGTTGGTGTGGAGAATAGAGCCTTCCTCCTGGGTCAACAGTCCCCGAGAGGGACTGGAGACTCCGTCGAGAGACAGAGCAGCTGAGGAAACCAAAGGCTGTTTGGGCCACCGCAGAGCTACTAGGATCATGTAAGCCTTGTCCTGCTGGACCTTGAATAGGATCTGCACGATCAGTAGTGTGGGAGGAAAGACATACAACAGGCCCTCTGACCACGAGATGGGGAAGGCATCCCTTGCCACCCGGGATGGATGCGGTTGAGGACAACAGAAACGGGGTAGTTGAGCATTGGTCAGGCTGGCAAAGACATCCAGATTTGTGCACACCCTGGAGTCTAGGTGCCACTCATGTGGTTGGAGGACCCGACCCTACTCAGCCTGCCGCTAGGGCATCATGAAGGGAAGGAATAAGCAGAAGCTGATGAGGATAAAACAGAATTGCTTAAATATTTTTGTTCTGTGTTCAAAGATGAAGGGCCTGGAGCAGAAGCTCAGAAAACACCCACAAAGAGAAACAGAAGTTAAGGGGGGATCTTGAAATATTTTCAGAAGACTGTGTTTATGAGGAACTAGCTAAACTAAAAGTAGACAAAATGAGAGGACCGGATCAGAGAATACTGAAGAATTTAGGGATGTTCTAGCGGCTATACTGTCTGACCTTTTCAATGCTTCTTTACAGTCAAGAATAGGCCTAGAGGACTGGAAAAAGGCACATGTGGTCCCTTTACACAAAAGCAGAAGTAAGAATGAGATTGAAAACTACAGGCTGGTTAGTCTAACCTCTGTGGTGAATAAATTATTGGAAACGTTGCTAAGAGAGAATAATGAGATTTCTGGGGTCCAATGGATTGCAGGATGTGAGGCAGCATGGATGTACCAGAGGCAGGTCACGTCAGACAAATCTGATTCATTTCTTTGACTGGGTCACCAGGGAGATGGAACAAGGGAGACCCCTAGATGTGGTGTACTTATTCAATAACGCCTTTGATACCGTTCCACACAGGCGACTTATAAACAAATTGAGCAGCCTAGAGATGGACCCCAAAGTGACTGACCGGGTTAGAAATTGGTTGAGTGGGAGACAACAAAGGGTATAGGTAAATGGAGCTCACTCTGAGGAGGAGGTGGTTACTTGTGGTGTGCTGCAGGGATCTGTCCTTGGTCCGATTCTTCTTAACATCTTTGTCAGTGATACTGTGGAAGGCTGTTGGGTAAAGTTTGCCTCTTTGCTGATGATACCCAAAATTTGCAATAGAATAGAATAGACTGCTTCCGGTGATGACAGCGAGTTCGATGGATGCTGCTTAGAGAAACACCGTCCCGAGTCCACTTAATAAGCGGATTAAAGTGAGCCTAACCGGAGACAATTGCAGGGTGTCTGTGTGAAAGAAGTTGGAGGGTTTCCAATCTACTTACGATCAGCGGTGAGCAAAATCAGGAGGGGGATCAGAATGTGCAGACCGACAGGCCCTCGCAAGTGAATAAAAGGGTTTGAGATGATTTGAAGGGCTGGCTACAAGAGTTCCGCTGGGAAATGAGAGCTGACATTAAGGGGTATGTTTACTAAACGGTCTTAATGTGCGCCCAGCGATAATGTGCAGGATGCCATAAAAAGAGTGGGCGTTCCGGTCTAAGTGTAACAATCGCGCGATAGAGGGAGCCGTGCACGTTAACGCGTGTTAATCTTAAGTAGGTGCGCTGACCTGCAAATACAGCAACAGAGCTGTAGCACAATGGTTAATACATTGACTGATGAGACAGGGGTCACGAGTTTGATCCCCCAGTGGGCTTAATGAGTAAGGCTGTGTGAGGCATTACCCTTTACTTTAAATGAGTGTTGTCTGAGGCATTTTATTTTTAATTTAAATTAGTGCTGCCAGCAAACACACCCTCACAGAGCTGTAACCTAAGGGGCCGCATAAGGCGCCCGATAAGGCACCCCAGAGGGCACATTATAAAGTGCACTGTCCACCAAGGCACCCTATAATGTTCCCTATGGGGTGCCTTACGGGGCGCTTTATGGGGCGCCTTATGGGGCGCCTTATGGGGTGCCTTACGGGGCGCTTTATGGGGCGCCTTATGAGGCACCTTAAGGTTACAGCACTGTGAAGGTGTTTTTGCTGGCAGCACTAATTTAAATTAAAAAAAGAAAATGCCTCAGACAGCCCTATCAAATAACCCCACTGTGGGATCAAACCTATGACCTATGGCTCCACAGGCAGTGAAGTAACCAGTGGGCTACAGCTCTATAGCTGCTAACAAACCCCTGGCTGGCTACAGAAGGACTGCAGTTCACCATAAAAACTGTCTGCTGTGGTTACCAGGATAGGGTTGACCCACCCGTACCCTGCACATGCAAATCAGCAGTCTACAGATGATCACAAGATGGGGTATGCACCCCCACAGCACCTAGACCTGGTAGGGGGAACTGACCGTGTGCACCCCCACAGCACCTCAGCCTGGTAGGGGGTACTGACCGTGTGTGTTACTGCCTCTGAGTAGCTACAGACCGTCACATTGTGCGGGTACTGTGCTCACCCCAAGGGTGAGGTGGGGCGCCCAGCACCAGGTCCACAGCACCTTTTGGGGCTGAAATAGGCCATGCTGCAGGTCCCCATCAGTGCCAGTGTGTGTGATAGGTAGTTCCTGCAGAGAAACCTAGGATACATCGGCATCCATCTGTATTTCTCAGTCACGTCTAGCCCTTATGGTGCATATCCTGTGTTGTGCCATGGTCACATGATGTAAGTGAAGGGGGGTGTTTGGACCCATAGGCGGATTATGTACCACCACCTAACCCGCCCTCTGCGGCTCAGAGTGGGGAACAGGATCTCCCACAAACAGATCCACATACTACCGACCTGCAATGGTGGCAGTAGAGGGGACCATCAACCCCAGTCCTGCTGGGGAACAGACACCCTACAGGGCAGTCAAGGCATATCTGTACGCATCCATAAGGCAATGGCAGACAGACAGTAGGCCTGGAAATGCTCAGCTGCCCCCCACCACCATCTGACATTCTCCAGCAGCGAGCACAGTGAGTCTCCAGCCGCTGCACCCTGCAAGGTGTTCCAGCCATACACATATAACTGCAGACAGTCTGCTAGCTAGTCCATAGTGCATGTTCCTGGAGATGTGTGCACCCAAAACTGGGTTGTGAGCACACCCACCAAGCAGATAAGTCAGTGATTAAGCCCCAGAAAAGATAAACCATAAATATCACTTGAGAGAAATACTATATAGCACTATGGGTGAACCTAGCCATGCCGTTGTCACTGCTCAGTCAGGGTGAGAGTGACCTCCCAGCAGGATATGCTGTGGCCACCCTGTCTGTGCAGGTGGTGGCCGGGCACTACAATGTCCCAGCCATTGCCCTATGCCCTGTGCAGATGCATCATGCCCAGGCCACCCTGTCCGGGCTATACCCACAGTACCTTGCTCCTCATTATGCACATTGGCAGGCTAACACTGGAAACAGTGCAAGCAGTGTGGGCTGAGTAAGGTGCTGGCAGCCACCACACACTGGATAGACAGACACACTCCCACACCTATGTCAGCATTGTACAAATATAGAGGCTTTTGGCAGCCCTGGCCACCGCACCAGTCCTGGGCACAGTGCAGGCATGGCTATGGTACGCAATACTGTTGGGGTCACTCCCCAGGGTGGTAAACACTGTCAGAAACCAGAACTGAAACACACTCCACAGACATCAGAAAGGTTGCTATGATGCAGCTCAATCAGCACACTGCTTAACTTAGGAATTGCTATCTGCCATTAATCATAGCAACCTTTTGATATATATGTAACATATTCCCAGGTTTAGAGCGGCATTGCTAAGGTATGCAAGTGCTAGTATTGGGAGATACTGCTGCACGCAGGGCCCAACATCCTGCTTCTCCATGAGGCTTTGGATAATGGAGCCTGTAGGTGCAGGTGTTTCTGCCCCTGTTGGCCGCTGCTCTAGGGCAGAGGTTCCCAACTCCGGTCCTGGTGGGCTAAACACTATTCGGGTTTTCATTCTGTCCCTAATGAATATGCATGAGATACATTTGCATACCATGGGACAGCACACAGAAATGCAGCACAGGCATCTTTATTGGAGACAGCATGAAACCTGAATGGTGTTGGCCCTCCAGGGCTGCATTTGGGAAACTCTGCTGTAGGTATTGCACATGTTTATGGTGTCTGTGCTCTGTAGGGCAAAATATAGGCGTTTCAGGCATGTTTATGTTATCTGCAATAAAAGGTTCCGTCTTTATTACCACGGTTTAGTACTGGGTAAAATATGGGGACTGGGTTGGCAGGAGCCACAGCTGGGACTTGAACCTGTGACCTTCTGCTCCTGAACACACTGGCTGTGTGTACTGCACCACACTGTTGCCACAGGGAAAGTTCATTCCCTGGGAATACCATGACTGCTCGTCAGACAGAGCCTGTCTGTTGCAGTGCATGACACCCACCTAAACGGGGCTAGGCCATGGTCTGCTGTGGGAAGATGCCACTGCCCCCTCCGCCACCATGCTGACATGCCCTTATGCTGGTGGTGCGCAGTCTCAGGCCATCCAGTGTGCCGGTAGGCGGCTGCCTATGGTGCGGGATCTGGGGAAAGGGTGCCTGCATAGATGTCCGTGCTTCCCCACCACCACCGCCTGCCAATGTTCTGTGCCCTTGGGGATACCTGCTGGGTACTATCCCGTGTGACACTGTGAGAAACATACTCGTGCCCATGTTGGGCCCTCATCAGTTGCTGTCTGGCTGCTGTACAGTTTCAGCATTCCTATGTGCCACCTAGGCATCTGCCTAGTCCGCACTGTGCCCCAGCTGCACCACAGCATGTGCCGCCTGCAGCCCTCTGTATCCCATTTTTCAGCATCTGTACAGTTGCCCTTTCCGACATGCCCATCCTGCTGTTGTGGCACATGTGCACGCCATAAGAAACCTGTCCAATAAAAAGGGAAAACCCTGATCAGCGGTATTTCAATGTGGGATCATTCACCTTGTAGGGGAACAGAACATAGACCCTTCCAAAAATGATCTCTTTTTTTCTGAGCTTTACCAGTAGTGTTTTGTTATTTTTCCCATTAATATCACTGTTGGCCAGCTTGGTTATGGTGATTTCTAATTTTGTTCAGGTCATTTTCCATGTTTATTTGCCCTTTTGTTCCGTGCACATGTATCACAACTATCACTTTTTGTAGGTTTCCCTGGCTTTGCTGTACATTGCTGACGGAAATGGTTTCTCTTTCCTGCAAATGTGCCTGAACGTGAGGGTTTCACTGGCATTAGTTTTCAGACCCGGATTCCACAGCGTTAGTGTGCCTGGAGCCTCTTCCCTCCCACTCTCCACCCATTGACCCCTTCTCTCCGCCCTCTGGGGAGCCTTCCTCCGCTCTTCAGCGCCGGATTTCACGGCGTTAGGGTGCCTTAATGCCGCAGCTGCGTTATCACGCCTTCATCGCCCGATAACGTACCTTATCGCGCGCTAATTCCGCCGCTGCGACGTTAGCGCCCTTTAGTAAATATAACCCTAAGACATTAAAGGCAGATCTGACCTCCAAACTGGCCAACATATCCATGTGGGTGAGCTTGAGGAGCATGTGGAGAAACAAGTAAGCGCCCTGCAGGAACTAGAGGATGGGTGGGAGGCTCTCAAGCAGCAACAGGACCAACTGGAGCTTAGAATAGAGGAGATGGAGGACGGAGCTAGACCCTGCAACCTGCAGGTACAAGGCATCCAAGAAAGCGCGGAATACAAAGATTGCACAATGGTGGTAAAAAACTGTTTGCGCATATATTACAACATGAGGCAACCGGAGGGGAGGCAATCGGCTTAATTGGGATTGAGCGGGTTCATAGGAGTCGAGACCCCTCAGATGAAACGTCCCCAGGATGTCAAGGTTTGCCCGAGTTCTTTTCTCCATTAAAGACAAGGTGCTGAGCACTGCGAGGAAATTTGGACGCATTGCTTGGGAGAATGGAAAGATTGAGATATTTAATGATTTGTCTCAGGGGACCCTAGTGTAGCGCAGAGCTACGCAGACAGTAACTGAATACCTACAGAAAGAGAACTTGCGATACACATGGGTGTTTCCATTTGGGATATGGATAACAATGAAAGGAGTCACCCAGAGAATGAGGGATGAGGCAGAGGCCTGGAGGATGCTTACGGAGCTAAGTTCCGCCAGGACATCTTTAGCGGACACACAGATGCATTGGCAAAGAGTGGCAGTGAAAGGAAGGTGACAAACAGATGTCCACGAAACAGCTCTTGGGAGAGGAGAAAGTGACAAATGGGACATGAGATGTACGTCGAGACATTGCAACCGGTGGAGCCCCAGTGATGAAGTGGGACGGTCAGATAGATATATAAAACCTTGTTAAATAAATAAATCAATAAATCAATCTATCGCCCCTTCCCGAGATCAGGGGCGGTTTACATGAAACATCACAACAACTTTTACATTGAACTTTGAAAATATGTACAATTAACTATGTACAATATGGTTGCATAGATTACACAGGTACACTAAAAAAAATTTTTTTTAAACTGCCTCTAATGTTTCGATTGATTTTTACGTTTTTTGGTGCGCTGAATCCAAATCTGGTAACCAATTTGCTCCATCACGTACAGATTTTTTGCTACATTGGGTTAGCAGTTTGAGGTGAACGTTTCAGATTGAGTGCGATCGAGATAAAAGTTTCTTGGATGAATTCTTTATACTAATTGTTTAGTAGTTATTCAAATAAGAATAAAGAAAATTGTAACAAGGCAGCACATAAGAATAGAGTAATGTCAACAAAACACACTGTGATGGTAGCAAAATTGTCTGCACTTAAAACAGCCACATACATGTGCACAAACATTGAGCATATAAGAGCGAGGTTAGACACAAAGCAAAGCAAAGAAATGTGCAAAAAATGTTGTACAGGTATGTATGTAAGAATAGAAAACGCAAACCGCACCATTGCAATACATGAAGACAAACACCCGATGGTGTGAAAATAAAATTCTAATAAATGAGATCCGACACTGTGGTAATAACTAGCAAATTTTTATTTCAAAGTTTAGTAAAAACACGATATTTGTCAACACAGTTTAGATTTTAAAGTCATTCTTGGGTCAATCAATCTCCTGGTGGGCCCGTTTCTTCTTCCCCCGAATGCTTCTCTTGGTGCGCTGCTTGGCGTATTTTTCATCTGGGGTTTCCCGCAGCAGCAACCAGCAGAAATCAGCCATCATAGTGGTGTTCCATCTTCCTTGGTACCTTCTCTCTGCATCCTTGATGTCCTGGTGAAACCTTTCACCTTGTTCTTCACTGTATGCCCCCAAGTTTTCGGGAAAGTAGTTCACATGGGAGTGCAAGAAATGGACTTTCAGGCTCATGTTACAGCCTTGTTCTTTGAAGGCATTGAGCATCCTGGCAACAATATCCTTATAGTTCTCATCCCGCCTGTTCCCCAAGAATTTGAGAACAACATCCTTGAAGGAATCCCAGGCTTCTTTTTCCTTCTCAGACATCGTTTCAGCGAATGCTCCATCTGAAATGAGTTTCCTTATATCAGGGCCAACAAACACTCCTTCCTTTAGCTTTGCTTCAGAAAGTCGGGGGAACTTTGAGCAAAGGTACCGACAGCACTCACCATCTTTTGGAAGGGACTTGATGAATTGCTTAATGAGACCCAACTTAATGTGGAGAGATGGTAATAGAATTTTATCACGAGGTACCAAGCTCTCATGAAGAACATTTTTCTCACCGGGTCTCAAATACTCCCGAATTGGCCAGTCTTTTTTCCCCCAGTGTAGGTCGCGGGCCCGGCTATCCCACAAGCAAAGGAAGCAGGGATATTTGGTGAAACCGGATTGCTGCCCTAATAGCATGGATAGAATTTTAAAGTCTCCACAAATCATCCACTTATGCTCATCATAACGAATCTTTTGAAGAATCAGGGCCAAATTCTCGTATTTTTCTTGGAGAATAACAGAGTGAGCAATAGGAACTGAAGCGAATGTGTTGCCATTATGAAGAAGAACACCTTTTATGCTGTCTTTTGACGAATCAATGAACAGCCGCCATTCAGCAGGATCATACTTGAGTTTAAACTTTTCCATCACTCCGTATATATCGTTGCAAAATACCAAATCTTCCTCTTTGCTGAAATACTTCAAAAATTGTGTCTCGCGGTTGCGGTACCAATAAAAAGTTGTTCCTGGTGACAATAGATTTTTCTGTTTAAGCCGAGAACCTAGCAGTTGGGCAGCATCTTTTGGGAGTCCTAAATCCCAGACTAAATCATTCAATTCAGCTTGAGAGAAAAGTTCAGGTTTCGGATCTGGTTCAGTTTCAAACTCGGAAGTACTGGACTCATCGGGAAAAGCCATCTGATGAGTCTCATCATGATCAGAACCGTCCACACAAATATGATCCAAAGATTTTGGTGGTTCAGGCACAGGTACTTCGTTGCTATGAGGCATAGGCCTAATTGCTGAGGGAAGGTTGGGGTAACTTATTACGTTCTTATTTTTTAAGTTGTATCCCTTCACAATGCAAGAGCAAAAATAGCAGTCACTGCTGTGGTCTCTTTGTTCATGCCACATCATAGGTATTCCGAAACGAAATGCTTGTTTTTTACCTTTCATCCATAAGCGTAGATCTTCCTCACATGTCTTGCACACTTTGTGAGGAGCCCACGGTTTGTCTTGATCGCCTAACTTCAAACCGAAATAGGCGAAATATACTTTAATAAATGAAGAAATTTTCCTCTGCCGCTTTTTCACGGTATATTCCCCACAAATAAAACAAAAACTGTCCGGAGAGTTGACCCAACCTCTGGCTCTGTGAGCCATCACAAATACACAGCACTGCAAACTACAACTGTAGTGAACCACTTCGGAATAAAGCTGGATTACGACTGAGCAAACAAAAGGTAATAATGAACTTGCAAGAAACTGAAATTTGACAGGAACGTTCATGTCGCAACCACCGTGTTTGAGCGAGCGAACGAGGCGAGGCGAACAGGAAAGAACATGCGCCAGCGCGAGTACTGGATTTAGCCCCCCGCCTCCCAATTGTCCTGTTAATGTATAAAATGAATACAAAACACTCTAAAATATCATGAGGGAGTGTTTCTAGTTAGTTAACCATTACAACCTCTATTTTGGGCCAAGAAAATAAACTGCAGTCGGCTAAAAAGAAATTATGTGAACATTCCTTATATGGGTAAGAAATCTAATTTTGCAAGAAAACGTGACGTGATGGAACATTTTGGCTATTTTTCCTGGATTCAGCACCCCAAAATCTATAGGAATCAGTTGCAAAACTGGAGGCAGTTTTTTGGTAGTGTACCTGTGTTATTTATCCTAAGGTTTGCTATATTTTTTTATGAATATTGAGTTGTGGCATGGTGTTTCTTAATAGTTCTTTAGGTATCTTGGGATCTAGTGACATTGTTTGAATCGCCAAAATGTTCAATGAAAAGGAATGTTTTTAAATCCCTGCGGAATTGCAGGAAGTCTTTTGTCGCTCTTAGGTCATTGGGAAGCAAGTTCCACAATATTGGGGCAATGTAAGAGAAGGCACCGATTTGTGTTGCGGATGTGGGAAGGAATTGTGTGTGTGTTTTGGAAGCAGTTTCTTCTTACCCTTGGGGTGTTTGGTGATTTAAGGAGAGTGGATAAAGGGGTTGAGGCAATGTTGCTATGATGTTTAAAGATAATCATTAGATATTTGTATTTTATTCGTGACGTGACTGGTAACCAGTGTAGGTCATGGAGTATAGGGGTAATGTGATCCGTGCGCCTTGTATCTGATGCTATGCGTGCTGCAAGGTTTTGGGCTAGTTGGAGCTGGTGTGTGTTTTTTGGGGGGAGTCCCTGGAGGATACTATTACTGTAATCGATGTGTGTTATTAGAGATTGTAAGACAGTTCTAAAGTCGTGATCTTCCAAAAGTGGCCTGAGGCGTTGGATTGTTCTTAATTTAAAGTATATACTTTTTGTACTTGTTTTTATATGTGGATCATGCTTAGAGTCTTATCTAACACTACTCCTAGGTATCTAACTTCCTCAATTTCTAGTTTTGTTTCTTGTAAAGATATTTTAATGGGAGGGGTAAAGTTTGGGTTTCTTGAGATATAAAGTACTTTAGCACATCCTGTTTGTATAGGCGAACATCCAAAAAATCATTAGTAGAGAGATGGTAATTAGCTATGAATTTAATATTCGGTTTAATGGTACTTTTACTTTACTTTACTTTATTAAAACACTTGATAGACCGCCCAGGCCAAAGCGTCAGGGCGGTGTACAATCATAAAATGTGACAGCTGCTGAGAAAGGAAGAAGAAAAGAACGCCAAAAAATAATAGAACAGCAAAGAAATAGTAGAGAATAAAGAGAGAGCAAAACAGTAAGACAGTAAAACTGATAAAACAAAATTGTAAAAGCAATAAAAATAATAACTTAAAAATAAGACGGATTAAAAAGGCAGGGGAGGGGAGGAGGAAACACGAGCCAGATATAGGTGGAATAGGGGGCGAGACTAGGGGGACAAACACCATCAGTGGGGAGAACAGAAGGGAATAGGGGGGGGGGAAAGAAATGGGAGACTAGGGGAGGAAAACATCTTCATTAGGGGGAGGGAGATCGAACGCTTGACAGAAAAGGTGGGTCTTGAGGAGGGCTTTAAAACGAGTGTAGGATAGTTCTAGGCGAAGAGGTAAGGGAAGAGAGTTCCAGAGGGCGGGACATAGAAAAAAGAAAGCAGAGTGTCGGGTGGATTCGAGGCGGGCCTGAGTGGGTGAGGGAAGAAGAAAGAGGCGGTTACCATGAGCAGATCGGAGAAGGCGGGGAGAGGGCTGAAGATGAATAATGTTAGCTAAATACTGGGGGGAGTCAGAGAAAAGAGCCTTATGTGCAAGGATGAGTAATTTAAACATGAACCGAAACTTGATAGGGAGCCAATGTAAGGAAAGAAGACAGGGAGAAACATGAGAACGAAGAGGGGATAAAGTAATAAAACGGGCAGCGGCATTTTGAACGAGTTGAAGACGGTGAAGTTGGTGAGAGGGAAGACCGGCATAAACAACATTACAGTAATCAAGTCGCGAAATAACTAGGGATAAGACCAGAGTGATAATAGAAGAGTGTGAAAAATAAGAGCGAACAGCCTTAATGCGGCGTAGATGAAAGAAAGAGGAGCGAACAACAGAAGAGATATGGTCGTGAAAAGAAAGAGATGAGTCTAAGGTGACACCCAGATAACGGAGGGTGGGGGTGGAAGGGATAGAATGGGGACCCATAACAGGAAACACTGAAGGGGAAGGACGACCGAAAGTGACCCAGAGAGCAGCAGATTTAGTGGGATTAACATGCATGAAATTTGACTCAAACCAGGATGTGATGGAGGAAAGACAGAGGTTAAGTGGAGCAAGGTCAGGGGCAGAAGGGGATGTGTGATGAACCAGAAGAATGTCGTCAGCATAGATATAAAAAGTGAGAGTGGATTGCTGGATTAACAAAGCTAAAGGAGCCAGAAAAACATTAAAGAGAAGAGGGGCAAGAATAGAACCCTGAGGAACACCACAGGTGGCGGGGGCAGGGGGGGAGACCGAAGAGCCGGCGTGAACTGAGAAAGTACGGCAAGATAAAAAAGAGTGAAACCATTGAAGAACTGTGCCCTGAATACCAAAATCAGACAAGCGGGAGAGAAGAGTGCGGTGATCGACTACATCGAACGCAGAGGACAGATCCAGAGAAACCACTAGAGAAATGTCACCACGATCGTGGGAGCGGTGAAGTTCAGAAAGCAGAGCTGTGAAAATAGTTTCGGTGCTGTGACCAGGACGGAAACCAGATTGTCGGGGGTGAAGGGCGTGAGTGGAGTCAAGATGAGAGGTCAGCTGGGAGAAGACAATTCGTTCAAGAATTTTGGACAGAAAAGGAAGGTTAGAGACGGGACGCCAGTTGGCAGAAAGAGTAGGATCAATTACATAACAATTTATTTGGCCTCTTTGGAGGAAATGTACATATATACATCAGATTGGTTTAAGCAGGTCCCTTTATGGGTTTGATTTTTGGACGATATTTTATTTTTATGGACTGGCACTGAACAATCTTTGAGTTTGTGTTATGATTAAATACCATTAAACCGAATATTAAAGTCACAGCTAATTACATCTCTCTACTATTGATTTTTTGGATGTTCGCCTATACAAACAGGATGGGCGTCTATGTACTACTTTATTCCGAAAAACTGTACAACGTAATACACTTCTGCAATTTTGGAGCCATCATCTGGCCCCCCTATGTAGAGCCCTTCCCTTTGGTCAATTTCTTCAACTGAAGCGCATATGTTCTACTCCTGAACTGTTTTCTTTGCATTCAAAGGACTTATGTCAACGGCTTTCTCACCAGGGGTACTCTTCCAGGGTTAATCATGCGGCATTGAAACGTGCTAAACATGTACACAGAGAATGGCTGCTGGACCCTGCTACTAATTTGAGTGCTCAGTCTCTGACGGAGATGAATAGTGGGTGTACTCCCCTACATGACTGGTTCATCGCAAGTTGTTAATATTCCGGCACGTATTATCTCCCCATTCATGTTCTCATAAGGATCTTATGATTACATTTCAACGGGGTAGTAACATACGGGATATGGTGGTCCACTCAATGGTTTCTGGTGATCGCCCTCCAATTTCTCATGAGGACTCAGGCCACTTTATTTGTGGCTTAGCGGGTTACATATTTTGTAAGCAATCCCAAGTTGGCCCTCGATGGCAACATCAATCAGAGGATGTTATTATATAACCAAATGGTATACCACATGCACTTCAACTTAAGTGGTTTACTTACTCACTTGCCCTTGTGGATTACAATATGTTGGTCATACAATCCGCCCTGTGAAAAAACGTCTATCAGAACATAAATCAAAAATCCACACAAAGACTTTATAGGCTCCTTTGGTGCCCCATTGTATTCAATTACATCATACCTTCTTGGATTTTCAATGGTGTGTCATAGATCAGGTCCCTAATGACCCACGAGGGGGTGATCGGGAATACCGTCTGCAAGTTCTGGAGCAACGTTGGATATTTTCACTGAACACTGTTATCCCGAATGGTCTGAACTCTGAGATCGATTGGTGGAGTACCCTTGGATCATGATGTTCTTATTTTCATTTTCATTCTGATTTTAATTTTTATCCCATACCATTTTGTGTTTTTCTTTTTTGTCCTCTGTTTCTCCGTAGCTGAAGAGTTGGCTATTTTGGTTTCATCTCCTGTTGTGACGTCAGACGCTATGCCTATTGAGGGAATGATCAGAAGGCTTAGAGTGTTAATCTGTGCTCTGTTATTGAGGAGCATTTAACAATTTTGATACTTCAAATCCATCGATGCAACGCTTGAAACAAGGTCTTCTGACCCGAAACATGGTACTGTGTCGCGCTCTCTGGATGCTGCGCCTTTAGGCGCTGCACAAGTTACCTTATGGTGGAGTTTCATACTTGCTCTTCATATCTCAGATTGGACCACCTTTGTCCAGCTCAGATTGCCAGCTAAGTACATATTTGTAAACCTTGTTGGTTTTTAAGTGTTGTTCTTGGCATGTTGGCTTTGGGTGACCATTTTTAAGGTTTTCACTGTTTGCACGTTTCACTAAAAAGATTTAAAAGGAGTGGTTCGCTGGATGGAGGGGTTTTCCCTTTCCCTTATATAGCGAACATTCCAACATACGAATCTGATGTTGTGTTTTTTTCCATTTATTTTGGGACCGGATTTGTTTCCTTTCTGTCCAGGAGTAATAGCATAAAGGTCTCGACGCTATGTTGTGGTCTAACTCGTGTTGATTCTCATCTAGTGGGGCATTTAGTTCTATGAAATCTTGAAGTTGCAATTGTACAACTTTTTCTAACACCTTCATTAGGAATCATAAACTTGATATTGGGCAATAGGAATTAGGTAGGTTTTTAATCAGATGTTGTGGCTTTTAGTATAGGACGGATTGTAGCCTGTTTTAGTGCAACAGGCATGTATCCTTGGTTCAAAGAGGAGTTAACTATCTCACAGATGGTTGGCATAAACTTATCTTTTGTTGATTTCAACCAGCTGACCGGGCAGGGGTCATTGGGAGAGGTAGTGGTGTTGATAGTTATTATGTTTTTGAGATGGTTGTTGTCAATAGCATGAAATGTTGACCAAGTTACATTGTTGTATGGGTTTGAGTTTGTGGACTGGGGGCTATATGAGTTCATGGGAATCTTATTCTGGATTGGTTGGATTAGTTTATTTATATAATAGTTTGCTATCTTTTGTGGGTGTAATGTTATGCTGTAATGTTGCACAAGCACTGGCAAGTTAAATGCAAGGCATTGATAAGGCAGGCAAAGACAGAATTTGAGAAGAAGCTTGCTGTGGAAGCAAAAACACGTAATAAAGACTTTTTCCAAGTACATTCGTAGCAAAAAACGTGAGAGAGAGTCAGATGGACCATTAGATGATAGAGGGGTAAAAGGGGCACTAAGAGGGGTAAAAGGCCATAGCAGAGAGACTGAATGAATTTTTTCCTTTGGTCTTTACTGAGGAAGATGTAGAGATGTTACCCATGACTGAAGGTGAAATTAGGCTTTACCTGCTAATTGTCTTTCCTTGAGGAACTCCAATCCAGTCCCGCACCTCTGGGGTAGAGCACCTCTTCCAGCAGCTTTGGAGACTGAGCAACTCACAACTTCAATAACATCAGGATACTTAGGCAGCTGGCACCACCCCCAGCCTCCCAGTAACCTATTGATAAAGCAGACTCACAGGAGCAACAAATAAGAAATTAATATTTCAAGAAAAAAAACACCAAACTTAACATTTCTAACTAAACTCTCAGGAAAAAGATTCCAACTTCCCAAGGCAGCCCCCTCTCTGACCCACCCAGAAGACGAGGTCCGAATACCCGAGAGAGCCTACCCTGAAAAACACCACCTTAACCACCCCCTCCCAGCGGTGGGAAGATCCCAGCCAACTCATTGTGGTTGAACTTCTTTCGGCCCGGGATCGCGTAAGCACGAAGAACTAGAGAAGGGAGGGTTCCGGGACTGCACTGGAGTTCCTCAAGGAAAGCCAGTTAGCAAGTAAGGCCTAATTTCACCTTCCTTATCGTCCCTCGAGTCCAGTCCCGCACCTCAGGGATGTAACACAGTCCCCTAAACCCGGGAGGGACCCGCGATCCCGGCATGAATAAACGTTGAACCAAACTTTGCATCATCCCTTGCTTGCACATCCAACCAATAGTGTTTCACAAAAGTATGCAATGAGGACCAAGTGGCTGCCCGACAAAAGTCTTCCGGCGAAACCAAACTCCACTCCGCCCAAGAAGCCGCCTGCGCCCTAGTAGAATGAGCTTGCAAACCCTGCAGAACCTGTTTGCCCCGTAACAGATATGCCAATGCAACGGCTTCCTTAACCCATCTGGAGATGGAGGACTTAGCCGCAGCTTCCCCTTTACACTGACCTCCGAACACAACGAACAACCGATCAGATCTTCGAAAAGAAACCGTTCTCCTCATATACCACCTCAAAGTCCACCTGAAGTCGAGACGCCGCAGTTGCGGGTCTGGTAGACCTTCCGCCAACCCAGTTAGCACCAACAAAACTACTGGCTGATTCAAATGAAACAGAGAAACCACATTCGGCAAGAAAGAGGGCACCGTTCTCAAAACCACCTTTTCCCTAGATAAAGTAAGAAAAGACTCTCTACATGACAACGCCCGAAGTTCCGAAATTCTCCTAGCTGAACAAATCACCACCAAAAATACCGTCTTCAAAGTAAAATCCTTTCGAGTACAAGAAGCTAATGGCTCAAAAGGCTCCCACAACAGCATCAAAAGCACTAGGTTAAGATCCCAAGCTGGAACCAAGACCCTCCTCGGCGGACGGATCTGCTTAACGGCCCTTAGGAAATGAACGACTTCCAGCTGTCTTTCCAAGGACACCCCTAGGAGTTTTCTTAGATAACAAGCCAACACCACTACCTGTACTCTTAACAAGCCCCAAGCCAAACCCTTATCGAGGCCTGTATGCAAAAAATCCAGCATTTTCGGAAATGAAGCAGAAAACGGGCTGCACCCGCTCAGAGCACACCAGCCCTCAAAAATTCTCCACACTCGAATGTATGCCAGGGAGGTAGATCTCTTCCAGACCCTAAGGAGGGTGGAAATCACCTGAGTGGAATAACCTCGTTTCCTTAACCTCGCCCTCTCAAGAGCCATGCTGTAAGCACAAACCAATCCACCTGTGGCATCATGATCGGGCCCTGCACCAACAGATCCGGCCTGACGGGGAGTCTCCACGGCTCGGCCGCCCTCAACTGCAACCAGGTCAGCATACCAAGGGCGCCTTGGCCAATCCGGGGCAATGAACATAAACATCCCCGGTGTGCTTCCACCCGCTGCACCACGCGGCCTATCAGCGCCCATGGAGGGAAGACAAAGCAGCCCCTGACTCGGCCACCTCTGAACCAATGTGTATAATCCTTCGGACATTCTTTCTCTTCGACGACTGTAAAAACAACTGGCCTTGGCTGACACAAAGGTCGCCATCAGATCCATGACCGGCTCTCCCAACCGCTGCACGATCTACTCGAAAACCTCTTGGTTCAATTGCCATTCCCCTGGATCCAAGCACAACCGACTGAGGTAGTCGGTCGCAATGTTCTCTGTGCCGGCCACATGCACTGCTGAGATCGCTTGCAGGTGGACCTCCGCCCAAGCCACCAGGAGTTCCACCTCGTTCTCCAGTCTGGCATTGCCTGTGCTGCCCTGACGATTGATATATGCTACCGTGGTAGCGTCAGAGAAGACTCGAACCACGTGAGTGTGAATCCTTGGGAGAAACTCCTGCAGGGCGAAGCGAACAGCTCTCATCTCTTCCGATTGTTGGACCAAGTCCATTCTTCCGGGGTCCACCAACCCTGTGCCATTTGTCCTTCGCAATGGGCTCCCCAAACTGACAGACTTGCATCCGTCGTCAGGGGAAGCCAACATGGTGATTCCAATGTAACTCCCACTTTCAGGTTCTTCTCCCTCAGCCACCACCTGAGGGCTTTCCAAACCTCTCGAGGACATACCAACCTGCAAGTCAGTGGCTGCTGCTGATGAGACCACCGTTGTAACAGAACTCTCTGCAACAGCCTCATGTGAGCCCATGCCCAAGGAACCAAATAGATCATTGTCGCCATGGTACCCAAGGGTTGAAGATAATGCCATGCCATCTGCTCCGCCATGCAGAGAAAGCATAGTTACTCACCTGTAACAGGTGATCTCTGGGAACAGCAGGAATTTAGTCTTCACATATGGGTATCGTCTGTACCGACGGAGCCTGCGTGGGAACGCTCCCCAGCATCCAATAGGAACGCTTTTGGGAGCATCCCTCAGCACATGAGCGCTGCCTTCCCCCCTTTCCAACTGTCCCTCTTCAGTTAAGTTTGTAGCTGAGTGAAAGGATAGAGGGAGAGAGGGAGAGAGGAAAGAGACAAAGAGCTAGAGAGACAACTCCTAGGGGAGGTGGGTGGGTTGTGAAGACTAAATTCCTGCTGTTTCCAGAGATCATCTGTTACAGGTGAGTAACTACGCTATCTCCAGGAACAAGCAGGAATGTAGTCTTCACATATGGGGACTCCATAGCTGAAGATGCCAGGGAAATAGCCCCAGGAAGGTGCCCCCCTAGAAAGGTAGGCATCCTTCCTCCCATGGATCTCTGGCATTCCACCAGGGTTGGTGGGTAGGAGTTGAATTAGGTCTGAAAGAGATTCTGAAGAACAGCTTGGCCAAAGGCGGCATCCCGACGGGAGGCTTTATCCAGGCAGTAGTGGGCTGTGAAGGTGTGTACCGAAGCCCAGGTGGCTGCTCGACAAATGTCATCGATAGACACGGAGTGGAGACTAGCCATGGAAGCTGCCATGGCTCTCAAGTTATGAGCTGTGACATGGCCTTGAAGAGGAAGACCCTTACTCTCATAAGCAAAGGATATGCATTGGGCAATCCATTTAGATAAAGTTCTTTTGGAGACTGGAAGTCCCAAATGACTAGAGTCAAAAGCTATAAAAGGTTGCGAGGACTTTCTATGTTGCTGTGTTCTCTGTAGGTATAAACTCATTCCAGCTCCAAACGTAAGCAAACTCTTTTCACCTTGCTACTGTTTATACACATTGTTGCCTAATGTTCCAAACCAATCTGTAGTTTTCTTCATGTCAAAATATATAACTGCTTAATGCTATACTGTTACAACTTGTTCTACAAAAGTATCTAATTACTGTGTCATTCACTGCTGCTAATATACAAAAGTATCCAATTTACTGTGATATTTACTGTTGCTTATATAACCCCTCTGAACAGACGCTAATCCCAGCTATACCACTGTCCCCTGCCATTCACCCATTATCCCTTATTCCATATCCTTTACTGCCACTATATTCCTAACCTATCCCAGAATGGCTCCTCCTAATTCTTGCACATTCACCGTGAGGTTGGCCCTCATTATACTATACATCTCCTTGCTTACTTATGCGCCAACTCTGACCCATAGCGTCCCCATTCCAATAATCCATTCTCCCAGACACCTATACATCCCACCACATCTCTCCCACGCTCATTATAACCCCCACTACCGTACTTGTAAACTCAAACCTATTAGTATAAATCCTAACCTTAAACCCAACTCTTCCTCCGACCTCCTCCATCCCCCCCTCAAATGCGCCCTACTCAATGTTCGCTCAGCCAGAAATAAAATCCCCTTACTTGCAGACCTTATATCTGATTACGACCTTGATATATTTTGCTTCACCAAAACCTGGTTCCAAGACTCTGACATGGTCCTAATAAACCAACTATGCCCCAAAGCATACTCAATCAATATATGCAACAGAACATATGGCAGAGGAGGAGGCGTAGCTATTATAGCTAGATCCAACTTACAACTCTCCACTGTTGAATCCACCTTTACCTCAGGCATGGACTCCATTACATTCTCCACTCAACTCTATCTTTGCACCTCTTATACCGAGCACCCCAGACAGACTCAACTGATCTCTCCACGATCCTAGACACAGCCTGCTCCCCCCCAACCTGCCTTACGCCCTCTTATAATCTTAGGTATCTAAACTTACACTCCACAACTCCAATACAATCCCCTATCTTCCTACAAGCAATGAACGCCCTCCACTTCACCCAAATTCTGGAACACCCTACACATCCCAAAGGAAACATCCTTGACCTAATATTTATCCCACAACAATCTCTATTCGCTGATCAGGTACTACACACTATTCAACCCATACCCTGGACTGATCATGCTCTCATCCTCTTCTCCTTCCCCTATTCCACTCACAGAAGTCAACTTCCCACCCATCCTCAACATACCCGTAAATTTAAAGAATTCAATGCAGCCAACTTTCTAGAGCAAACAATCCCATCTCTTGACCTACTAAATGGTAAGAGCCTGAACCAAGAGTCCCACATCTCTAAATGGAATGAAATCCTATCTGCAGCCTCTCTACTCCCACCTAAACAATTTCCTCAAAAGTACCGCAGAAGAGCCCCCTGGTTCTCTACAAAACTAAGAAGCCTCAAAAGAGAGCTTAGACGTCTTGAACGTAAATGGAGACGCGCTCACGACCCTAACGCACATATTGCCTACACAATTAAACTCCAAACCTACTGCTCTGAAACCACCAACCATAAAAGAGAATAATGAAAATATGATGAAATGGTCACTTAATAAACCAAGAGAGCTTTTCTCCATTGCCAAATCCTTAATAAATGAACCCTTACAGCAGGACCAGCCACCAAAAATAACTGCATAAGCTATAGCTAACTACCTGATCTCTAAATTCCTCCCGCCCTCAACCACCAATAACCTCCAGCCTATTGCTGACTACAGCACCCAACCACATGAGCCAACCCCCTCAAACTCATGGAACGAATTTGATCCCCTTACATTAGATAACGTATCTAATGTTATAAAAGATTTAAATGCCTCTACCTCTGCCTTTGACCCTTGCCCTGTCCCTTGGATCAAATCTACCAGAAGCTCTCAGCCCCTACATTCTGTATATTGTACAAACTTCCCTGCAGACGGGATCTGTACCACCTCCACTTAAATGTGCCACTATCCGTCCAATCCTAAAAGGAACAAAACTTGACCCCACTTCCCCTACCTCCTACAGACCCATCTCTAGCATCCCTTTCCTTGCAAAGATAACCGAGAAGCTAGTACAAACTCAACTTCAGATCTATATTGATGATCACTCTCCCCTTGATTTATTCCAACATGGTTTCAAAAAGAACCATGGAGTTGAAACCCTCTTTACCTCCCTACTAGATTCCTTGTACTTGCACACCCAGAACCCTACCCAAGGATGCCTACTCATATTCCTTGACTTAACCGCTGCTTTTGACTCCCTTCCTCACCATCAACTACTAAACAGACTCCATGAAATAGGACTGAGAGGCACAACCCTAAACTGGTTCCGATCCTACTTAGATGACAGAACCCAACAGGTCCGTATTGGAAATGATACCTCCCTTCCATTTATCCTAAAACAAGGTGTCCCCCAAGGATCTAGTCTATCTGCTCTACTATTCAATTTTTTCCTCCTTCAACCTGTCTGCAAGATTTTCCAAAGCTATGGCATTCAGTACCAATTATATGCAGATGACATGATGTGCTTCACCCCATTTAACCTTACTAACCCTAACTTTACTAAACTAAGTGAATGCCTTACCAAGCCTAAAATCTTGGCTCTCCCAGCACAACCTCCTAATTAATCAATCCAAAACTGAAGTTCTTCAGATATTCACCAATGCCTCATCCACCCCACCTCCAACCCTTACTATTGGCAATCTCACACTCTATAAAAAATCAAGTGAAATATCTTGGTATTATCCTTGATCAGAACCTCTCCTTCACTGATCAAATAAAGAGAACCACCAATACAATATACACAAAGCTACGTACCCTCCGGAACCTCAAACCTCTCTTAAGCCCTGACTCTTTTCGTACTGTCTGTCAGGCCCCGCAATCCCTTCTCTTGATTACTGTAACCATATCTATCATGGCTTTCCCAAGAACACCATACAACCGCTCCAACTAGCCCAGAACACAACAGCGTGGCTTATAACCAACAACCCCAGACGATCCCACATCACACCAGTCCTCTATGATCTCCACTGGCTCCCCATTCAACAAAGAGTTAAATTCAAAGTGCTTACCCTTACACATAAAATCATCTCCAATGAGTCAGCTCCATGCCTCTCCCCACTCCTTCCCTTCTCCAATAACACAAGAACACACCGCTCCATTACCAAAAACCTACTGACCATCTCAACAACTAAAAGACATTGCAAACAATCTAACAGTAACAGGGCCTTCTCCCTCTATGCTCCATCCTTATGGAACACCCTTCCTCACGAGCTGCGAAACTGTTCAAACCACTCCGAGTTCCGAAAGAAGTTAAAAACTCATCTCTTCCTCGAACATTTTTCCCTACCACCTTAGTACCTAACCGCTACATCCTCCTTCCCTCCCCTCTCAAAAATCTATTATGCAACCATGTGGTATCCCTGTATATACCTTTGTAAATAGTTGATCATTGTTCATTGTAATTAGTTCATATTGTTTACCTATGTATCCCTGTTACTTTGTTCCATGTAAACAGTTGAAACATACTGCCACGAAATGCTCTATGTAAACCGTCTTGATTTGTAGAAAGACGGTATATAAAAATTGTTAAATAAAAGGCTAAGACTTTTACAATCCAACCACCTTTGGCATAAAGTGTGGATGAGTTCTAAGAACAACCTTATCATGATGAAACCTAGTATAAGAAGCATCAGCCACTAAAGTTTGCAGTTCACTAATGCAACGTGCAGAGGTGATTGCAATTAGGAAGATGACCTTCCAGGTCAAAAACGTAAGGGTTGTAGTGGCCAAAGGCTCAAAAGGCATCTTCATGAGCTGCCCGAGAACTAGATTTAGATCTCATGCCACCGGTGGTGGCTTAATGGGAGATTTGCTTAACAGAAGACCTCTCATAAATCTGGATATGAGTGGATGAGAGGAAATTGGTCGTCCATTTAGAGGCTTATAAGAAGCTGCAATTGCATTAAGATGGACTCTTACCGAATTGGTCTTTAGACCAGAATTCAATAAGTGAAGGAGATACTCTGAAGCTTGAAGAGTGTTTTGGGGGTGAGGGGAATGGGTGGGAAGGCATAGAGGAAGTCCTGACCCCAGTGAAGGAGGAAGGCATCCCTTGCCTGACAATTGTGAGCCGGAATTCTGGAACAGAACCGGGGAAGTTTGGCATTCAGTGGACTTGCAAAGAGGTCTATGTCTGGAGTGCCCCAGAGATGAAATATCTTTGCCACCTGGTCTAGGTGGAGAGACCATTTGTGAGGCAGCAGTACTCGACTGAGTTTGTCTGCCCAAAGGTTTTGAATACCTGGAAGATATACCACTAGAAAGTGAATTTGATACTCTCTGGCAAGGGCCCAGTCATAAAGCTTCGTTGAATGACGCCAGAGAGCCTGTCCCACCCTGCTTGTTCAAACAGAACATGGCTACTTGATTGTCCGTCTGGACTAGGCCTGTCTTGTAGCTGAGCTGGGCATGGAATACTCGAAGAGCTAAATAGATTGCTCTAATTTCAGGAGGTTTATGTGTAGACCAGCCTCCTGTGGAGTCCAGGTGCACTGGGTAGAGAGATGATTCAGAAGTGCTCCCCAACCCACCTGTGATGCAACTGTTGTTAGGGTGGCCTGAACAGGGGGTTGATGGAAGAGAGACCCCACTGTCAGATTTTCTAGTGATTGCCACCATTGGAGGGACAAAATTAGACGTTGAGCGTTTACTATTTTGTCTGATAAATGTCCTGTGGCCTGTGTCCACTGTGTGGCTAGAGTCCACTGAGCTGCTCGCATGTGGAGGCGAGCATATGGGACTACATGAACTGTGGATGCCATATGTCTCAGCAACTGTAGTAGCTCCCGAGCAGTTAGGAAGGATTTGCCTGCTGCTTGAGAAGCTAGTTGCATGATGCGAAAACACCGGGCCTATGGAAGGAAAGCCTTTGCCTGTCTGGTATCTAGACAGGCCCCTATGAATTCCAGGCATTGGGAAGGAACAAGTTGGGATTTTGGGAAGTTTATTACCAACCCCAAGTATTGGAGGATTTGCATTGTGCGAGACAGTGCAGTGCTGGCCTCTGCAACTGTAGGGGCTCGAATGAGCCAGTTGTCTAAGTAACGGAAGACGAATATCCCCAGGGTTTGCAGAAATGCAGCCACTACTGCCATGCATTTCGTGAATACTCTTGGTGCTGAAGCCAGACCAAAGGGAAGAACCCTGTACTGGAAATGTTTTCCCTTGAAAAGGAATCGTAAGAATTTCCTGTGATCTGGTTGGATCAGAATGTGAGTGTATGCATCCTTTAAGTCTAGAAAGCAAAGCCTGGCTTTGAAGGTATGGCAGAAGAGTTCCAAGAGAATTCATTTTGAACTTCTCTCAGAACAGGTATTGGTTCAATTCTCCGAGGTCTAGAATGGGTCTGTCTCCTCCTGTTTTCTTTGGAATAAGAAAATAGGGGGAGTAGAACCCTGCACCCCATTGAAGAATGGGTACCTCTTCTATTGCCCCTTGGGCAAGAAGTGTTGAGACCTCATGATCTAGCAGATTGTCTGCAGAGGTTTGAGAATTGAATTGCCTTAGAATTGTAGGAGGGGGCATTCTTTGAAAATGGAGCTTGTACCTCTCTCCTACAATGGACAGAGTTTCATCTTCTGCTGTTATCTGATGCCATCTGTTGGCAAAGTGGCATAACCTGCCTGGGATATTGGGGGGGTTGGGGACCCCTCAGAGGAAGGAAGGCTAAGCTCTCTAGGAAGGAGTCAAAGTCCTTGAGGGGGCTGAACCTGCGAAGCTGGTTGTGCTCTAGGGCCTTTTGGCTTCTTTTGCTGTCTAGTTTGTCCCTTTTGGGCAACCTGACCCTGAGTCTGACTCTGCTGGGTATAGGAAGGATAAAATTTCCTCTTTTTGCTGAAAGAGGGTTTTTTATAAGGCTTCTTTTTGGCTGGAGTTGCTGTAGATTTTGACAATCTAGAGTTGTATTGTCAGCATCTAACTCGTTAGCCTTTTCCTGCAGTTCTTGCCAAAGAGTCTCTCTCCCGTGCAAGGAATGTTGCCTAACTTGTCCTGTACCCAAGTCTCCAAGTCTGATGCCTGAAGCCAGGCAATCCATCGTGCCCCAATGGCAATAGCAGAGGTTCTGCTAATGCATTCAAAGCAGTCAAAGACTGCACGATTCACAAACTTGGAGACATCTCGAGCATGCTTAACTAGAGCAAGGAAGTCTTGTCTCGTCATCTGGGAGAAGAGGGCTCATAAGCTCCAAGTCTCCTGTAACTTCTTTGAGGAACATGCCCATATATAGTATATATGAACTGATCCTAGCTGAAAGCATGGAAGCCTGAAAAGTTCAGCGCCCAAAAGCATCCAGAGTCCTGCATTCATGACCTGGGGGATTGGATGCATGCCTCTTTGTACTTATCATCCTACGCATGGCTGACTCCACCACCATTGAATGGTGTGGCAGCTGAGTCTTTTGAAATCCAGGACATGGCGGAACTCGATACATAGTATCAAGCCTCCTAGAATGAGGAGATGTAGTCAGAGGTGTCTCCCACATTTTGAGCATCAAATTATGCAAAATTTCATGGATGGGCTGAGTGGCTGCCTCCTTTGGAGCTTTAGGATATTAGAGACTTTCCAATTCCTTTGCTCTGGATTCCTGTTCAGGAGCTACTGTGATTGAAAGGCCCTTGGCCACATCACAAATAAAATCCTAAAAAGACATGTCCTCTGGAGGTGACATTCTGCATTGGGGAGAAGAGGGATCTTCCGGGAGAAACCCTCTGGTACCAGCAGAATTGTCAGAGTCTTCGGAATCGGAGGATTTGAAGTATTCCTGACCACGATGCTCATGCAAAGCACGGTCCCGGTATCAATCAAAGTCAGTACAGAGTTGATCCAGTACCGATCTGTCGATTCCAGCCAAAGATGGCGTGGGACGAATTCCCACCAAGGTCGGTACCGGTGTCTGTACCGGTGCCCATTGAACCATAGGTGTCAACGGTACTACAGCTGTTCGATAGCAAGGAACCTCTGGTCTATCGACGCTGCCGATGCCTGGGTGTTGGTACTGGTGAAAATGGCCGGGACCCCTAAGCATGGCCACCAGCAGTTCTTGCGAGTTCAAGGCCTCGAGAACATCCTGGAGCCCCCTTGATGCTTTGGAAGCCGAAGTCTCCCGCCGGTGCTGTTTTGCCAGTGTGGTTCCCTCAAGGGCAATGCCAATGGCCTCTCGATGCTTAGCAGGAGAGCTACCCTTTGAGGACCGGCTTTTTTGTTTAGTTACCTGGATCCATGGGAGGAAGAGGAGGCTCTTGAAGATGTCGATGCAATGGATCTGGCATCCGAAGAAAAGAGTACCGAGCTTTGCAGCCCGGTTGTGTCTTCCTCTTAGTCATCCTCATACAGGAGAGACATTCAGATGAAGAATGTTCAGGCCCTAAACATTTAAGACACCAATCATGGGTGTCAGTGACGGAAATGGTACCGCCACACTTAGTACGTTTTTTTTAACACCACTAGATGGTTTTTCCATGTTTCAGGAATATGAGGCCTAATGCCCAAAATGGCGCCTAGCACCGAAAAAGAAAAGTTTCTGCAGAGAAACAGTTCAAAGTATAAAAATTTTTTAGAAAAGAAAAGAACCGGCGGTACTGGTAGGCGTCGTGCAGAGGCAAACGCGACCACAAGATAACAATTTTAAAGATTGAATTTTCTGCGGTGACAGGGTATGGGTCCTGTTGGCTCCGCGGAAAACAAAAAAAACTGAAGGAGGACAGTTGGAAAGGCGGGAAAGCAGCGTGCATATGCTGAGGGATGCTCCCAAAACCGTTCCTATTGGACGCTGGGAAGCGTTCCCGCGCAGGCTCCGTTGGTACCGACGATACCCATATGTGAAGACTACATTCCTGCTTGTTCCTGGAGATACTGTTATACCAACACCCTAAGAGCCAGCACCTTCCTTTGAGGAAGGAATACCTGAGCTCCAAGAGCGTTGAAGCGCGCCCCGAGGAACTCGAGATCCTGCGAGGAAGTCAAGTGACTCTTGTCGACATTGATGATCCAGCCCAACTCTGTTAAGAAACTGACTACTCGTCTCGTCACCTGAGCACTTTCCTCCTTGGACTTTGTTCGAATGAGCTAATCGTCCAAGTAGGAATGTACCAAAATGCCTTCGCGATGCAAAGTGACTGCAACCACGACCATCACCTTGGTGAACGTCCGCGGAGTTGTTGCGAGACCGAAAGGTAACGCCTGAAACTGAAAATGACCCATCGGCACCACAAAGCGAAGAAACTGGTGGTATTCCGGATGAAATGAAATATGCAGGTACGCCTCTGTGAGGTCTAGAGAAGTCAAGAACTCCTCCTTCTCTCACGGCCATCAATACCGACTGAAGAGTCTCCATATGAAAACAAGGAACCCGGAGACACCGGTTTACTTACTTGAGTCTGAGAATGGGTCGAAACGACCCCTCCATCTTTGGCACTATGAAATAAATGGAGTATCAACCTGTACCGCACTGCTCTGCGGGCACCGGGACCACCGTCCGCAATTGCAATAGGCGTTGCAAGTCTGCCGCACGCTGTCCGTCTTGACTTGCACCCAACAGGGGGAATGAATGAAGGCTGGCACTAGAGGTTTGGCAAACTCCAGGGCATAGCCCTCCCAAATTACTTGCAAAACCCATTGGTCTGACATAACCCGGACACAGGCATGGTAAAAATCCCTCAATCGACCTCCCACGGGATGTATCACTGCTTGGGCCCCCCTCGCTTCATAGCTGCTTCCTCTGGTTCGAGGTAGGGCAGAAGCTCCGTAATAACCTCTGCCATTTCCCCAAAACGAGGGTGCCCTGGGCGCAAAGCGACCTCTCTTGAAAGGGAAAAACCTTACCGACTGAAAATGCCTAAACTCCCGAGTCTGACAACGGATTGGTCCCGCAGTCCAAACTTGTTTTGACTTATCCTCGGGAAGACGTCCACCCTTGGACTCCCCCAAATCCTTTACCAACTTCTTGAGCTCCTCTCCGAATAACTGTTTCCCCTTGAAAGGTAACTTACTCAAACGGGCTTTCGAAGACACCTCTACCGACCAATTTTGGAGCCAGAGTTAATGGCGAGCCGCTACTATGGATCCCATGCTGTTCGAAAGCACTCTTACCAGATCATAGAAGGTGTCCGCAAGATAAGCCGCACCCGATTCCAGCCTTGCTGCGGACTCTGTATCCTGTGCCCCCCAGGCAACTACAGGAGGCCTTGCGCCAACGCAAACATGCACGCGTCACTAATGCTCTGCAAGCCGAGGCCTGAAGTGAAAGTGCGCTTACATCAAACGCCTGTTTCAATAGAGTATCAAGCTTCCTATCTTGGACATCCTTGAGGGCAGCACTGTCCTCAACCGGAATAGTGGTTGTCTTCGTCACTGCCAACACTGCGGAGTCGATCTTTGGGGAGTGAAACATCTCTCTTTCCAGTTCAGTCAAAGGATATAGCCGGGACATGACACAAGACCCTCTGAGCCCAATCTCAGGGAGTTCCCACTCTTCCAGGATCATCTGTTTAATAACTCTATGCAGAGGAGAAACCTTTTGAGGCCTACACACTGCCTGGAGTATTGAATGTTAAGTGCCTTGAGTGACTCGGTAATGAGCCCGGCCAGCTCCTCCTTCCGGAAAACCCTAACAATCCGGGACTCATCCTCCAGAGGGATTTCTCCCTCCTCCAGATCCTCCTGCTCAAACCCTGGTTCCAGTTCTCCCTCTGAGGAAACAGAACCAGCCTCATCAGCCATCTGACTCTCCAGACGCCTCTTGGCAAAAGGCTGTGATGGATCCGGATCCGGCTCCGCAGTCAGTACATCTACAGGAGCCCCCCTCTTATTAGCCTTATGGCCCTTAGTCTCTCCCTGCTGCTTCAGGCAAAACGCCTTATGAAGCAACAAGACAAAGTAGGGGGAAAAATTGCCCGGCACCGTAATTGTGGGCATCTGTGAGGATGAAGGACCAGGAGAAGCCCCCTGTTGACCCTGCTGCAGCTACAAGGGAGCCAAACTAAAGTCCACCCCCCCCCCCCCGAGGCGAGGCATTCGACCCCTGGGCTGCAGGCACAGTAACCAAACTAGCGCCTCAAGTATGTTCTGCTGCGCTGAACGGGTTTCTACAGCGCAACCTCTGCAGACTCCCTCAGCAGACAGTGAGCTCCTGCACGCTCCACAAGCCCCATATTGTGGCCTAGAAGGCATGTCCTTAAAAGAAAATAAACCAAAAAAGAAAAAAACTTTTTTTTTCTTTAAATCGGAAAGGAATCAAAAAACACCACCAAGCAATTAATGATAAATGACCCCACATTGAATTTTAATTTTTAACCATGAAAAATTTATAATAAACAGACAAAATATTATTCTGAATTAATTATTATATGACGGTTAAATGTTTTGAAATTTAATGCTTTATCATAAAATTACATGAAGAAGAGTTGCCATGAAAGCAGTTTTTGCATGCACTTGATGAACACAGTAAAGTACTACAGTCACTTGCATGAGACACAGACAATTTCTGAATGTTCTTTGCAAACATTGCGCTTGCAGGAGGTGCGAACTATGTTGCTTTTCTTGTCTTTTTCTCTGGAACAGCAGTGACACCTTGCCCTTTTCTTTGGGATCCCGACATTGCAAACAGCATCAGTGGCTTCTTCAATGCTGGAAGAAGTCTCGCTGCAATTACTCTGAAGCAGCTGCTTTCCTAATTCCAAGAGGAATAGACGTCTGTGCTTTGACTTGGACTGCCATTCTGGATTTAGTGACATCCAAACAATGAAGGCGTTCAAAGTACTGATATCCAACATGTTGTAGAAGATTGTCACTGGCCAGCATCTTGTCATTCGTTTTGTGGTATACGTGCGCAACATCTGATCTGCCATATCTACTCCACCTTTACTAGAATTATAGTCCAAGATCATGCGTGGTTTTTTGTCTGGACGAGTGTTATCTACTTCTTGATCATGCAAACTGCTCAGAAGAACCACCACTTTTCTTCTTCGAGCAATAGGAAACCAGAGTGGCGTCATTGCAAAAGGCAAACAGTGAAGTGAATACCTCTCGGCCCTTTGCTGTTACAAATTCTGGAGGTAATTCTTTTCTGTTCTTTCGAATTGTCCCCAAAAGTGTCATTTGTTTTTCTAGCAATTTCCGTGACAAGGATAAACTGCAGAAGAAATTGTCAACAGTAACATTTCTGCCAGATCGCGTCAATCCTTCAGTGAGTTGCAGCACAACCCTTTCACCCTGATTCCGGTCCCTGTTTTGTCCGAGTTCCCTCCTGTATATACTTGAAGACGCAGAACATATGAAGCTGTACTGTCACAAAACATCCATAGCTTTATACATATTTCCCAGGTTTGCTGGGAAAGCACAGTTACTTACCTGTAACAGGTGATCTCTGGGAACAGCAGGAATAAACCTCACCACTCGACCCCTGCCCAACCGCATGGATCAAAGCAGCAAAAAAAGAGATAAACCAGCAAATAGCTCACATTATAAATCAGTCACTAAGTCAAGGAATAATGTCTGACCAACTAAAGCAATCTATAATAAGGCCAATCCTAAAAAACAACTCTCTCAACAAGGAAGACCCGACCTCATACCGCCCCATATCCAGCATTTCATTCCTGGCAAAAATCATTGAAAAGGCAGTACTCCTACAACTTCAAGATCACCTTGATGACCATGATACCTTAGACAAACAACAATACGGGTTCAGAAGAAACAATGGAGTTGAAACACTTTTGATAGCGCTAATGAACAACCTCCTCAAAGGACTAGAAGACAGAAAGAAAATGTTTATACTCATTTTCATTGACATCTCCGCCGCCTTTGACACTGTACATCATGGGATCCTCCTTAGCAAACTGGAATCCATAGGAGTTGTGGGAACCCCCCTCAAATGGTTCTCCTCCTACATATCGAACAGAAGGCCTCAAGTACAATTCAATGGGGAACAAGCTGAACCATTCTCTCAAACACAGGGCATACCCCAGGGCTCGGCTCTCTCGGCACTACTGTTCAACATTTACATGCAACCCCTCTGCGACATTTTCAAAAGGCATAACATCAACTACCACATCTATGCGGATGATATTATGCTCTACACACAATTGGACGCCGCTGACCCGAAATATACACAGCTCGAAACCTGCCTGGACGAGATGTTACTATGGCTACAGAAAAACAACATGACAATTAACCACAAAAAAACAGAGGTCATGTATATATCCAGTAAACCGAACTTCAAGCCCCCTTCTACAATCACCCTGTGCAACAACACGTACAACGCGAAAGATGAAATCAAATATCTAGGAGTCACACTCGACTGCAACCTAAAAATGGAGACACACCTACGTAAAACAAACAAAGCCATCTTCCATAAACTTTGGGTGATACAACCTCTAAGGAAAATAATAGCACCCTGTGACTTCCGGTCTGTGGCTCAAGCGCTCATTATGCCACACCTAGACTACTGTAATGCCATCTTACAAGGTCTGCCTAAAAAATCTCTAAATATCCTTCAGATGGCCCAAAATGTGACAGCCAGGATCATAATGGGAACAAGCATTTCTGAACACATCACCCCCATTTTAATCGAGTTACATTGGCTTCCAATTGCAGCTAGGATACAGTACAAGATGTTAGTAACCACATTCAAACTTATCAACAACTTAGCCCCCTCATTCCTGTCCTCACTTATCAGCACACAACCTGCAAATAGGGACAGAAGAACCACCAACTCGGGCACCCTGCAGGTCCCCACCAACATCAGAACTGTGAAAACAAGTACATGTCGCAGAGCTTTCTCATTCTCTGCGCCAACTATCTGGAATCAACTCCCTTTTGATCTGCGTTTAATCAAGGACATTACAATATTCAGGAAAGAGCTAAAAACCCACCTATTCAAATGTTACTACAATCAGCCATGACTGTCAAGTTCCGTTGAATCTTAGCAAAACAATCAGATAATTATATGCTTTTGAATCCGCTTCATGTATAAATATGTAAAATTGTGTAATCCAAAAAGGTTTAAATATGTATGTATAAATGTAAATATGTGTAACCCATTCCCCAAGACACTAACCCTGTGTGCTGTGACCTGTCCTCAGATCTATGTATCTACTATCCCCTCCCGGTCCTGATTCGACAACCCCAAAAGATGAATCAAACCGCTGCTGATCGTTGGAAGCAGCGGTATATAAGTGTGTATTAAATAATAAAAAAAATAATAAGTCTTCACATATGGGTACGTCGGTACCGACGGAACTTGCACGGGAATGCTCCCCAGCATCCAATCAGAAAGCTTTTTGGGAGCATCCCTCGCACCTGCGCACTGACTTCCCGCCTTCTCCACTGCCTCTCCTCAGTTGAGTTTCATAGCTGAGACAAAGGAGAGAAAGAGGAAAGGAAGATAGATAGATACAACTCCTAGGGGAGGTGGGAGGGTTGTGAAGACTTATTCCTGCTGTTCCCAGAGATCACCTGTTACAGGTAAGTAACTGTGCTATCTCCAGGAACAAGCAGGAATGAGTCTTCACATATGGGGACTCCCTAGCTATGGATGCCAGGGAGATATCCCACAAAATGCGAGACCCTGGATCAGGAGTGCATTTTCCAATAGGAATCTCCGGCATCCCATGAGGGATGGAGGGTAGGAGTTGAGAAAAAAGGAGCTGTAAGGAAAAAAACAGCGAACCTAAGGACTACAGAAGAAGAGTCCTTGGTATGTATGATAAGTATCATTAAAAACATTTAATGACTAGTTATAATATGGAGCTTACCTACTCGATTGTAGGAAGTAGAGAGCGTGATGGAGCGTACTGGATATGCAGTAGCGGAATCCTCAAGGTGACCTCACAGCAGTGAGGATGAAGGTCCAGACCTGGAGTTAGCAGGTGATCCAGATGTTAACTGGGGTAGGAGTAGAACGGCAGGTCTTCAATGGAAAGCTTTATGGAAAAAAGCTGAAAACTCTTTTAGGTACAGAGTCGTTAACATTGAGGACTAAAAGAAGACGACTGACCGACTTGGACAACTAGCCCAGTCCTGGAGGGAAGAAGGGGTATGGAAAAAACCCGTATTCCCAAGGAGAAACAGAGGTGTACTCAGAAGTAATGAATAGGTAAACTGTCTTTCCTAGCTGGTGAGAGACAGGAAAGATATTGAAGCCTGATGCTTCAAGGATAGGGAGACTTGGAGGATAATGGAAACCTGTTAGCACCACAGCGGTGGTTGAGTGCATAACAGCCCCCACATACTGAGGAACAGTATGAAAATATGGAAGTCCACTGTCCGTAACCTTTAAGAAGGTAACATTTTTTTTAGCATAGACAGTAGGGAAGATAGTATGTAATACAAATCGACCTATAAAAACCTCCCAACAGGGGGATATATATATATATATATATATATATATATATATATATATATATATATATATATATATATATATATATATATATATATAGATATATATATATATATATATATAGGGATATATAGATATATATAGATATATGTATATATGTATATATGTATATATAGATATGTGTAGAATATATATAGATATAGATAGATAGATATATGGGGGCATAATTATGCAGCCACAGCTGACAGACATATGTATGTAGATGCATATATAGGGATATATACATACATGAATATAAATATGAAGATACATGTCTGCAACTAAGCCCCATAAGAACATGCACATGGGGAATGTAAAGGGGAAAGATTCATCCAACAACAAGAGGGAGAACCCACTTGTCAGATATATAGAGAATCTATTTCCGTGGGCTAAGAGGATGCAGGAATGCAATCCAGTAAAATAACCAGGGTGGTTGCGTGAAAAACAGAGGATAATATCAGTCTGTAAAGAGCAGGGCAGGAGTCCTTTAGAACTCTGACATGGTAGATGGATAGAAACGCATAGGAAAAGATACCCGGAGGGCCCACTGGAGGGACATAGGGGTATCATGCGTTACTAGTAGCCTTGGATATTCACGCAGAAAAAGCTTATATTCTGTATTATAACAGGAGACAAGAGGGTGTGGAGAACCCTCACAGTCATGGGAATGATCTATAAGCTTTTTTCTACTATATAGGATAGCCCCCAGAGACAAGTTCAATGCTCCGTAGCAAGGGCCAATAGTAGAAAGCTTCTCTGAAGATTGCAGAGAGCATTTTGCAGGAGAATTATGAGAAAAAACTGACTGAAGTCAGGTGTGTTGCCACATCCTAGGAAAAGGAGATGGCTAGAAAGAAGAGAATGTGAGAAAGCCTAAATGGTGTAGGATTATCCAAGATAGATGAGGACTAGCTTGGAAGCACTACTGAGGCTAGATAAAAATTGTGAAAGATAGACTGGAACTTGTGGAAAGTACCAGTAGTTCAATCACTGGAACTCCTGCAGGCACAGCAGCAGAACGAGACAGCAGAGAGAATTGTCCTGTGCAAACCAAGAAAAACAGACAAAAGGAGAGGAGATATTCCTGTCCCTGTCTGATGAGCTATCTTGAGAATGTATTCAAGAAAACAAAAAGTCTACACTGGACGAGTATGATACCACCCAGTCAGGGGAAACCCTGGATGAGAGGGTAGAGAAAGCAGGTAATTGGAGGGTGACTTACCCATAGGGTGAGTCAGCTGAAGGAAAAAATGTTCAGGTTGGGACAGAAACTATCATGGGATAGTTGTAACTTCTCTTCTTAATAGTAAGAAGAGGAGAATTCTGTAACCCATGGACAAGAATATCCTGACAGCTTAGCATACTGAAAAAGGAAATAACAGTGTAGATCTTTAAGAAAAACAGTGAACAAACTTCTGGTATGAAGTTAACTGTAGAGTGCAATCCCCAGAACCTAAGGTTGCTGGGTATGCTCAGAGTGGCTAGAGTATGGAAACTTCAGACTAGGACGAGGTGTCCCTTGCTTGGGTACAGCTGGATGATGGGCGGAAGCAGAGTGAAACCTTCTTTTCTTAGGGAAAGGAGGTTTGGTAGGACATTTCCTACCTCCTGGGGAAGAAGGCGGCTTAAACTGGTCTCCAGAACCAGGGAAGTCAGTGGAACAATGAGCCACCTGACGTAAAGCCTCTTTATTGACGATATTCTCTCCAGTACAAGGAGAATTACCCAGTGTGTGTTGTGCCCATCTGCTCAAGTATGAAGCTTGGAGCCAGGCTCTACGACGTGCTCCAATGGCAATAGCAGAGGATCTGCTAACAGACTCAAAAGAGTCTAGAGAAGCACGAGAAAGAAACCAAGAGATATTCCGGCTATGACTAAGAAGCAAGGAATAGTCAGCAGCCTTAGGCTCTGACAAAAAAGGGGTCAAAAGAGATAGTTTCTTTGTGACCTCCTGGAGCGTTAGACTCATATAAAATATGTAAGAAATAATTCTGGATGCCAGCATAGATGTTTGGAAGGTTTGAAGTCCAAAAGCATCCAGTGCTCTCGATGCACGACCTGGCGGATAAGAAGGATGCTTCTTCTTGCTTTTTACCTTCCTCATTGCTGATTCCACTACAATGGAATGATGGGGAAGTTGAGTCTTTTGAAACCCTGGAGAGGGTGGCACCTGATACAGAACATTAGTTGCTGCAGAAGGTGGGGGAACCCTAAAAGCAACCTTGGGCCAGAAGGACTGGGGTTTCTAGTCCCACAGATGCTCCTTGTGGTCTTGGGCAAGCCACTTAACCCTCCATTGCCCATGTTCCCTGTAAAAAATCTCCAAGTTATAATGCCCTGTTCAATGTAATTTCAGTTTGTTCAATGTAAACCGCACTGATGCAGAATAGCGCGGTATATAAGAGAATGTAAATAAAAATAAAATAAATAAAGGTGATTTCCACATACTCAGAAGAAGATCCTGCAAAGAATAATGTAAAGGAAGCATTATATTTTCCTTTTCTGCAAGAGAGCCATGGTTAAGATCAAAGCCAGGGATAGGAATAGCAAGAAAAGTTGCCATGTCAAGGAGAAATTTCTGAAAAGAAGGGAGGAGTGGAGGAGTGGTCTAGTGGTTAGGACAAGGTACTTCAGGCCGGAGGGCCAGGGGTTCAAGTCCCACCTGGGGACAGCAATCTCAAGCCGGAGGGACTGGGATTTCTAGTTCTATAGGCACTCCTTGTGGTCTTAGGCAAGCCACTTAACCCTCCACTGCCCATGTTCCCTGTAAGTATTAGCGTATGTGTCTCCTATCCCCTCGTGTTAAATGTATCCCCCGGTGAAAAGCAGGATATAAATACAGATAAATAAATAAATAAGAAGGATCTCCAATGGGAACCATCCCTGGGAAGGCTAGGGTTGAAGAAGCAGCCTGAGCACCAGAGGATGTACTGGGCTGGTGCAGAAAAAAAACCCTAGAAGATGAATAGGGATAGTGGTAGTGACGATTTGGGGCAGTTAGTACTGCAGCGTCCATGTCAGGTATCGATTCCAAACTAGGCATAGAAAGGATCGATGGTACCGATGTAACTGCAGGAATCGATATCGATACCGATACCGGTAATGCCCTCGAGGTCGTCATCGGGGGCTGCTCAAGCGGTACCGAGGTAACCAGAGAGTCTTGGTAAGTATCCTCGGCACTGCGTATCTGGAAACGAGAAGGGTCGGTTCCAAGGCACGTCGGTACCGTCATCTAAACTAGATATCGATTCCAGACTCGGCATCGAAGGGAGTGAGTCTATCGATGCATGTCTAGAGGGTACCGGCGTCAGTGGTGGTATCGGCGATGCCGATACAGGAAAGTCACTCTGGGTCGTATCGATCGGACCCAAAGGTACCGAGGACGCCAATGACGATCTCTGGTGAAGAGTGGAACATTCGACACCAGTGCCGATGCCGGGGTATCGGTACCGCTCAAAGCAGATGCCATCCCCGAGCATGGCTGAGATACAGGAAAGTCAATCTGGAACGTATCGATCGGTCCCGAAGGTACCGAGGACGCCCGATGATGATCCCTGGTGAAGAGTGGAACACTCGACACCGGTGCCGATGCCGGGGAATCGGTACCGCTCGAAGCGGATACCACCACCGATCATGGCTCAGGTATGTTCTGTGAGGGGTGAGCCCCAGGAACAACCTGAAACTCCTGAAATGCTTTGGAGCCCGAAGACTCCCGCCGGGGTTTTAATGCCAATAGGGTCTTGAGGGCAAGGCCGGAGCCGTCATCATGCTTGGCATGAGACCTACCACTCAAGAATTGGCGAGTCTTAACAGACTGTTTGTGGGTTACCTGATCCTGTAGAGAAGAAAAAACCGGTGCCCTCACTGCAGGAAGGAAAACGGTATCGAGGGAAACTCGAAAGAGGGAAAGTCTTCTCTCAATATTGCAGCCTGATAGTTCAGGGGAAAAAGGGGCAGGACCCAAACAGGTTAGACACCAGTTATTGGAGTCTAAAAAGAAAACTGTGGTTCCACAGTGGAGGCACTTCTTAGGGGAAGGCGGCTCCATGATGAAGAGGCCTTATAGGCCCAAAGTTAACACAGAAGCAGAGGGAAAAAAAACTCTCTGAAATTAAGGAAAAAGAAAGAAAAAACCACCGGCGGTACCGGTGGCAGCGGGAAAAACAGCCACGATCACAAGAAAACAAGAATTGAAGAATTTAAAGAAAAAAAGTTTCTGCAGTGACAGGAGGACGTCCTGCCGGCTCCGCGGAAAAACGAAAACTGAGGAGAGGCAGTGGAGAAGGCGGGAAGTCAGTGCGCAGGCGCAAGGGATGCTCCCAAAAAGCTTTCTGATTGGATGCTGGGGAGCATTCCCGTGCAGGCTCCGTCGGTACCGATGTACCCATATGTGAAGACTCATTCCTGTTTGTTCCTGGAGATTATATTTTCCGAATGGAGCACGGCCACGAAATGTAAGCAGTTGCTCATCCACGGTAACATTTTCACCAGGAACAAAGGCGTCACTTAGAGTTGCTTTCCAAGTATCAAAAACGTGTCTGATTGGAGCCAGCTTATCCACGCCTCGTTGTTCACATCTGTTGGTTGCATCATCAAATCTGAGAGCACAAGAAATTTGCTGAAAACGGTTACAGTCCATATTTTTGCTGAAAACAGAACGACCATCTTCAAGGTTCCACAACTGAACTATGGATTCATTTTGTGACTTGTACACGCCTGAGAGGATCAGAAGTCCAAGAAAATGTTGAAATTGTCCATCTGTCAAATCTTTCCAGGTGTCGTCAAACGTGTCTTCCTTGTTTGCTCGTCCATATCATGATCTCATTCAAGAAGTTCTTCCTCATGAACAAGTGGAATGCTGCGAGAGGGCCATCAACATTTCGTACAGCATACCTTGTAGGACCTTGTTATACGGGCATGACATTAGATCTGGCGTATCTTCCAGCAGCTTGCTTTATAGGTTTCCTGTTCCAAGATGTGGCAACCTTAGATACATAAGCTTCAATGGCAACATTTGTACTTATAGTTGATGACCTCTTAGCTCCTCTACGACCACAACTAAGATTCCTCACAGATGATACTGACACCGAGGACTCCTGCCTTCTTCCCCGTCCAGCACAGCCTCGACCTTTGCCTCGACCTATAACTTGACCCTTTGCTGCAGGCGATGTTACCGGCTCAACATCAGTCTCACATTCACTTGGCGACCAACTGCTGTCGCCATCTGAATCATGAGTCATCATCAGATTTATCGCCCAAACTTGGCTGATATGCTTCTTCGCTTGCTGAATACGCTGCATCATCAGACGACTCAGAGCCGTCACTATCAGCATCTCATTGAAATATTTCTCTTACTTGGGCAGCTGAATACTTTCGTTTTGACATCATAAACAATAACCTAAAATAAACAAAGATAAAGTTGAATAAAACGCAAAGCAGTTTTACTATAGGTGTACAATAATTGTGATGAACGAGCTGAAAGCCTTTAGATTTCATCGGAAATAATGAGAGAATGTATGATATCAATTACAGAAAATGTGAAATTTTCATAAAATAAGAGTGCAAAAAATATATGATACATAATTAATGATAAATACCTTTGTCAGATAAAAAAATTCACAAAACTGCAAACTGTATCACGATCCAAACCGGACGTAAGCAACTGGGGTCAAAAATGACCCCACTGGTACTCTGTGCTGCAATTCATCACTAGCATCACCTATCGGATGAAAATTATTCCTCTCATGGGGCAATATAAAGAGAATACTGACATGTGAAAAGTCATAAAGAGATTGCATTCTTGAATAACTAGTTTCCGAGATACGCGTTGTGAAATTTGCAATGGGGTCACTTTTGACCCCATTGGTACTCCCAGGGTTAAACTAAACACAAAACTAAAGTAAGGTAAGGAAAAAACACACTCAAGCAACACGGCCGCAATCACTGCTTCCTGTGCAAAGAAAATGGCGTCGGAACGCTGAAAGACTATTCTCCCCTCTCTGCCATGCGGGTAATCAAAAATACAATCCGACATGGAATCGGGCCCCCGCAGCACTAAAAATGAGCTCCAAAGTAGCGGATCGCCTACCTTTAAAGACAATGCTTCAGCCCTATTGCGACTGACTTTTCTCAGACAGCTGCCTGCACTCCCGCAGCAACCACTCCTCACCCGTCCTGGGGGGTTCGGGAGCGGCACGAGACACTGGCTGACCGACCGGTACTTTCTCGGCCCCTAAAAACCAGCTCTGCCTGGCGATCTGCCTTTTTTTGTTTTCTTTTCAAAACTTTACCAGCAGCAGTGCAAGGCACTAAAAAAAGAGGTAGGAACCAAGCCAATTTAAAGGGGCACTTAACCCTAAAAATAAAATAAAATAAATTAAAACAAACTCTCAGCTGTCCCTTCAGTGAGTCCTAACCCAGAGAAAAACACCTGCTCCAGCTTCTTGGAGACTGAGCTTACAGGGAGGCTGGGGGTGGTGCCAGCTGCCTAAGTATCCTGATGACATTGAAGTTGTGACATGCTCAGTCTCCAAAGCTGCTGGAAGAGGTGCTATACTCCAGAGGTGCAGGACTGGACTGGAGGGACGATAAGGAAGTGGTATTTAAAGGTGATACTGCGGGAAGAATTGAAAGAAATATTGATACACCAAGAAGATGTATTACAACTATTTGATAAACTGAAGAGTAGCAAATCACCTGGACCGGATGGTATACATCCAAGGGTGTTGAAAGAACTGAAATATGAGCTTGCAGACCTGCTATTAGTAATCTGTGAACTATCATTAAAATCATCGGTAATACCTGAAGATTAGAGGATGGTCAATGTAATACCAATTTTTAAAAAGGGTTCCAGGGGTGATCCGGGAAACTACAGACCGGTGAGCCTAACGTCAGTACCGGGAAAAATGGTAGAAACCATAATAGAGGACGAAATGAACATGTAGATAGTCATGGCTTAATGGGTGACAGCCAACATGGCTTTAGACAAGGAAGATCTTGTCTTACTAATATGTTATGTTTTTTTGAAGGTGTGAATAAACAGGTAGACAAAGGCGAGTCAGTTGATATAGTATATCTGGACTTTCAGAAAGTCTTTGATAAGGTCCCTCATCAGAGACTTTTGGCAAAACTAAAAAGTCATGGGATAGGAGGCAGTGTACTATTATGGTTAAAAGAGAAAGTAGAGGGTAGGGCTAAATGGCCAATTTTCCCAGTGGAGAAAGGTGAATAGTGGAGTACCCCAGGGATCTGTGCTGGGTCCACTGCTTTTTGACATATACATAAATGACCTGGAGAAGTGAACAACAAGTGAGGTTATCAAATTTGCAGATGAAATGAAACTATTTAAAGTTGTTAAAACCCATGATGATTGTGGAAAATTGCAAGAGGATCTTGATAAATTGGAAAACTGGGCATCCAAATGGCAGATGAAATTTAATGTGGACAAGTGCAAAGTTATGCATCTAGGAAAGAAAAACCCAAACTATGGTTACATGATGCAAGGTTCCACATTAGGAACCACCACCAAGGAAAAAGATTTAGTTGTCACTGTGGTTAACAAGTTAAACCCTCCACACAGTGTGCAGCAGCGGCCAAGAGAGCAAATAGAATCCTAGGTATCTTAAGGAAAGGAATGGAAAATGAAACAAAGGATATTATAATGCCTCTTTATCGTTCCATGGTGTGACTGCACCTTGAATATTGTGTGCAATTCTGGTCGCCATATCTTAAAAAGGATATAGCGTTATTAGAAAAGGTACAGAGAAGAGCCACCAAAATGGTAAAGGGAATGGAAGGATATCCCTATGAAGAGAGGCTAAAAAGGTTAGGGCTCTTCAACCTAGAAAAGAGACGGCTGAGGGGAGATATGATAGAGGTCTAAAAATTAATGAATGAAGTGGAACGGGTAAATATAGATAGAATGTTTACGCCATCAGAATATAGAAAGACTAGGGGACATGCAATGAAGCTACAGGGTAAACTATATAAGACTAATAAGAGAAAACATTTTTTTCACTCAACGTGTAATCAAACTCTGGAATTTGTTACTGGAGGATGTAGTAAAGGCTGTTAGTGTAGCTGGGTTTAAAAAAGGTTTGGACAAGTTCCTGGAGGAAAGGTCCATAACCCATTTTTAAAATGGACACAGGATATCACTGCTTGACCCAATACAAGCATTGTGGAACCTGTGTCTTTTGGGGAAACTGCTAGGTACGTATGACCTAGATTGGCCACTGTTGGAAACAGGATACTGGGATTGATGGACCTTGGTCTGACCCAGTATGGCATATCTTATGTTCTGTCATCCTCATGGGTGTGCGTTCTAGTTAGAGCTTTCACTATGGAAAATAGTTCCCTTGGCTTATTGAGTGATTTTGTGATTAATGCTGTATGATATTCTTTCTTTCTTGTATTTATTGCTTCTTTATACTGTTTTAGAATTTGCATGTATTGTCGGTTGTCATTTTTTGATTTTGTACATCTCCATTTGTGTTCTAGTGTTCTTAATCTTTGTTTTAATTTTTTTTAGATCACATGTGTACCATTTATTTGCGTTTCTTTTTTGATATTTCCATTGTGTTTTGGAGCTATGGCTGCGTTGGTTAAGGTTCTGTTCCAGTTTTATATGATCTCATCCAAGTTAATGAGGGAGCTGTCAATATGTGGTAGTATGTTGTCTAGGAAAGATTCTTTGTTGAAAGATTTGTATTTACTATGTATTATTGGAGTTTTGTCAGGTATATTTTTAGTAGGTAGTGTGGGTAATGTAAACTCAATCATGAAATAGTCAGTCCATGGTAGTGGGGTGGATATTGGGGAAGAGTAGCAAATGTCTTGGATGGTATTTACTTGGAGGAATATGAGATTGAGTACATTATCTTTATTGTGAGTAGGAGTTTGGACTACTTGATTAAGGCCCATGTCTGTCATTGCATTTCTAAAATGGGAAGAGTGCGTGTTATTTAGTGAGGGGAGGTTAAAGTCTCCAAGAATGATTTGTGTTTTATTTGCATTTGTGGAAAATGATAGTTCTAAGATGGTGGCAAGGTTGTCAGGAGAGGTCAAGGGTGGTCTATATATTAGGGATAGGAAAAAGTATTTATTTTTGATGGCCAAGATGTCAATATCCTCAATGTTTTTGTTCAGATGTAGGGTTGTGTATGTCTTTTTTGGCTAATATTAGTACACCACTACCGCACCCGTTTGGCCTTGGGCAGTGATATAGGCTGTAGTCAGGGTGTAAAAGTTGATTAATTAGTACCAGGTCTGTTTCTGTCAACCATGTTTCTGTTAGAGTATGTCAGGGGCTTTGTCTTTGGTTAGGTCAAGTAGAATTGGGATTTTATTTCTGGCTGACCTTATGTTCAGCAAGAGGCATTTTATTGGGCATGATGTGTATGTTGATGGTGTATAGTGATTGTTGGTGCTTGGTTTTATGTATATGAGCCTTGGGTTGTGGATTTTGTTTTGATTATAGGTATAATAGTGATGGGAGATAAGTGGGTAGGTCCTGTAATGGTAGTGTATTATTGGGGTGTTACCCTGGAAGGGAGGGGAGGGATGGAGAGAGTTTATTAAGGGGGATATTTTAGCAGAGTTTTGTTATGAGTTTAATCTCAGCAGAACTTGATCTACCTCTTCTTAGGTACACAATTAGGGAAGCAATCAATCATATAGAATGCATGTAGAGCGTTATAAGTGGAGCATAACTTAGGCACCATAATGTTGGGCATAGAGATAGACACAATTAATTCGAGGTTGATGTGTAAGTTCTGCAGTACTGGAGCGTTTTGACTGTTGCCCGACTCAAGTATAGATGGTCGCTCAGCTTGGTAGTTTTGTGGGTCGGAGGCAGCGTTAATGCTTGTCTTAGTGCCTCGCCAAAGGGCCCTCTGGCGAGGCCCTCAGGCACAGGCCCACCAGACACGGGCGAGCCTGCAGCACGCTGGGTTTAAATTGATGGTCCAATCGCATGCAGCGCGAGTTGTTTCGGTGGTAGAGAAGGGGGAGAGGTACTCGCACCCTGCAAGCTCACCTCAGCTGTTGATCGCTTGGTTGTAGTGAGAGAGAGAGCATACACGATGTCCTTTATTCCGGGTGGCTGGTGTGGTGGATGGAGCCCCCGATGCAGATGAAGAAGATGGAAGGCCAGTGCTTAACCCGGAAGGGACAGTGCTTGGCACAGAGAGGACAATGTTTAAATGTTTAGAGATTATGGTTTGTATGTAGGGGGGAGGGTGTGGAGAGTGGTAAGGGCTGGGCTGAGGAATGTGATTATGTGTGGGGGGGCTTGCGAATGTTCAGAGGGGGAGGAAGGGAATAGGGCAAATCAGAGGGAGGGGTAGGGCGGATGGGTGGTGGCAAGTTAGTTGTACACAACTGGAAGGATGGTCCATATGGGTGGATGGCGAAAAGGGGGGGGGAAACGGGGGTAGGTGGGAATGATCACACACTGTGTATTGGTACACTGAATGTAAAAGTACTAAATTCTCCCACAAAGCAGCAGTTGCTGTATCGCGAAGTGGATGGGGCAAGTGGGATGTTGTCCTGGTCTAGGAAACACACCTTAAAACTAAAGATGAATGCAAGTTGAAGAATCGACTAACCTGAACAATATTTCTCAGCAGGAAAGGGAGGGAGGGGGGAAAAGGGGTGGGGTGGGGGTGGTCCTGTTAATCCGGCAAGGTTGGCGGCTTAGAGGGGAAGGGGTGACTATGTCAATCTATGGGCCTAATGGGGGGCAGGTGGAATTTTGGAAAGAGTTGAGAAGGTTACTAGCAGACAAGGCATGGGGTCTTCAATTGTAGATGGGGAACTTTAATACCATACTGCAGACGGACCATGACCGAAAGTCCAGAGGCGGGGGGGGGGGGGGGAATTAGAGGTTACTGAATCAAGTAATGATGCATTGGCAAATGGTAGATGCGTGGAAAGCCGTTCATTCAGGAGACGGGAATATACTTTTTATTCAACTCCACATAATAGTTTCAAGTCGTATTGACATGATCATGGTGGATGAGCTCTGGTGGACACGTTTGCAGAAGGCAGAGATAGGGGCCCATCACATGGTCAGACCATGAACCAGTATGGATAGAGACTGGGGGGAGGGACACAGGGGAAATAAAATTTTGGAGACTTAATGAAAGCTTGTTGAAGAAGCGGAAAGTGGTGGAGACTGTGAGGCGCACTATTACAGAGTATATGGTAGTGAATGATATGGGGGAGGTACACACGATTCCCCGTGGTAAGGACTTAAAGCATCCCCTGACCACCGCCTTATCATGTGGGAGGCACGACTTAAAAAGTTACGCATGCAGAGGAAGGAAGAAATAACCCAACAGTAAAAGAAGAAGGACGGAGTATCAACGTACAGGGGCCAAGAGTGTGTGGAAACGGGTGGGACAGCTGAGGAGGGAACTACGAGGCTTACAATTGGAGCAGATTGCCTTTGCATTGCAGAGGGTTAAATAAATTTACTATGAGTTTGGTGGGAAGGCTACTGGCTAGAAAGCTAAAGAAACAGCAGCAGCGATCCATGACACAGCTTAGGGGTCCAGATGGGCAGTTGCGAAGAGAAGGGGGGGAGATTTGCAGTCTCTTTGGGGAGCTCTACAAGGAGATAACTGAAGAGGAGATACAGCAATATTTACAAGAGGTGCAATTGGAAACGGCTCTCGAAAGGGTCGGTGGAAGTGCTGGATAGAGCTATTGGGGAAGAAGAGATGTGGGGGCAGTCAAAGAGCTGCCAGCAGGGAAGGTTCCTGGATTGAATGGATTGCTTGGGGTGTTTTACCATACATTCATTAGTGAGGTGGGGAGGGGACTACTGAGTCAAGTATTCAATAGGATGGCTATGGAAGTAGAGGCTTTGTCGGCAAACATGCTCACAGGAGGCATTACAGTGTTGCCCAAAGAAGGAAAAGATCTCACCAAGTGTAGCTTTTAAAGACGCATCTCTCTGATCAATGTAAGTGTTAAAATCCTCACTAAGGTACTGGCAATGCGCTTGGCACCCTGGATGAGAGGGCTGATGCAGCCCGATCAAACAGGGTTTATAACAGGGAGACAGGCCACCGATAACAAAAGAGCGGTAGAAGTTGTATGGGTGGCGACTCAAACCCCTATCAAAGTGATGCTCCTCTCCATTGACAAGGAGAAGGCATTTGATAGGATGTATTGAGCCTTCTTATTTGTGGTAATGGACAAAATGGGCTTTGGACCCTGGCTTGGCAGCTGGGTGCAGGGACTATATGCGGGACCGCGTGTGCGAGTGAAGGTTAATGGGAGGTACTCAAAGGGATTTACACTGGGGAGGGGAAGACAAGGGTGTCCCCGGTCACCTCTCCTGTTTGCACTGGCAGTTGAACAATTGGCCCAAGCGATTAGGCAAAATGGGATTATTCAGGAGGTTTCAAAGGGGGGGGACAGGATCATCTCATTTCTTTGTTCACGGATGACATCCTGCTATTTAGATGACAATTTATTTTTATTTATTTATTTACATTCTCTTATATACCGCGCTATTCTGCATCAGTGCGGTTTACATTGAACAAACTGAAATTACATTGAACAGGGCATTATAACTTGGAGATAACTATTTTACAGGGAACATGGGCTATGGAGGGTTAAGTGGCTTGCCCAAGACCACAAGGAGCACCTGTGGGACTAGAAACCCCAGTCCTTCCGGCCAAAGGTTGCTGTCCTCTAGTGGGATTTGAACCCCCGACCTTCCGGCCTGAAGTACCTTGCCCCAACCACTAGGCCACTCCTCCACTCCACACAATTTATTTATTTGACAAGTTTTATATACCGCTTTTTCCTTCAATCAAAGCAGTTACATCGCATTACAAGGACATACAGACCACTTTATCTTACATCAAAGTAGTAGATACATAAAACAGAAAATGACATGACATACTCTACCTTATGTTAAATGTAACTTAATGTAATACCTCTATACAGAATAAAAGAACATCATATATTTCATAGGGAGAAGATGTTTACTTAAATTCACATGGTCCTACGCCTTAAAACATCAGCAAAAAGGAAGTAATACAGAGATAGAAATCTTAACACTGAAGAGTACGATATTGATGTCAGAGTGAATACACCTATTGTTCAAGTGTTATAGCACTTGAATCACACAGTAGTCTATTTTTCGCCACGGCCCTATGCCCAAGGGCCATGCCATGTTTATAGGATCGGGGGTAGTCACTCCCAGAGGTGGTGGCGGAACTCCAGCGCTATGGGAGGGTATCCGGGTTTAAAATGAATATGGAAAAAAACGAAGTTCTAAATGTTACACAGTCTCAAAGGCAAAGGTCATGCAATTGGAGCACCAATTCCCTATAAAATGGGTCACCCATCCTCTCAAATATTTGGGAGTCTGAATTCCGGCCACCTATGGGGAAATTTATCAGACCAATTACCCCAACTTTGTTCACCACAGTGAGTAGGGATTTAGATGGGTGGATGTGTCTGGAGACGTCATGGTTAGGCCATATAGCAGCTGTAAGGTTGAATATTGTGCCCAGGGTCCTATATTTGTTTCCAGACTTTAGCAGTTCCTGCCCCAGTGGTCACCCTTCAACGACTGTAACACAAGATTTTTCAATATATTTGTAAGTGTAAATCCCTCTGGGTGTCTAAGAAGTGATGTTTCATCATGCAGCGCAGATACAACACTTGATGGACTGGCAGGCGCAGGAGGAAAGGAAGCGATTTGTGGAATTAGAGAGAATGTTACTGTGTCGGGGGGGGCTGGAGGTGCTATCGTGGATGGCTCCAGTTGACTGGGGATGGTGGGAGAATGCAGGCCCAGCATGCAACAGGTGGTATGGGTGTGGGACCAGGCATGGAAAGCCAAAGGCCATAAAAAGCCTCTGATGGATTTCGGTCATGGCCCCCTTGTAGGGTTATAGGGAATACACTCCAGGAAGGGAGATGGGAGAGTATATCGACGTTGGGCTAAATAGGGATTGATGTATTTCTTTCAATTTCTAGAGGATGGAAGCTTTGTGCCTTTTTCAAGAGCTTGAGGAGGAGTTTGGATTGTTGGAAAGCAATCAATTTCAATACGGGCAGGTGTGCCACTTCTTGCTGAGAAAGGTGGGGAAACAAGGACTGCAGCAGGAATACATTGAGTTGGAAATGGTTTGGTATGGGAAGAAAAATTCAAAGGGGTTTACCTCAGCTCTTTACAAGGTGGTAAGGGGGGACTGCTTTTTGCCCATTACCATATATGAAGGAATGGAAGAAAGACCTGGGGGATGAAACAACACAAAGAGTGGAAGAAGATCCTGGACCATGTCAAACAAACACCCTCTATAGTCATCCGGAAAAATGGTTACAAAGTCTTAATGCAATGGTATTACACTTCCAATTGACTTCAGCAGATATTTCCCAATGTGTCTGCTGATTGTTGGAGGGGCTGTGGGGAATAGGGACGTTCTGGCATATTTGGTGGACCTGCCCAAAGATACAGAAATTTTGGAGGGGGGTATGGGATTGGATAGGGACTCTCTTGGGTACCATAATAGATGTGGACCTTGGAATTATACTGATCTCATGGTGGAGGGAAAGGAGGGTAGGTAGGAGTAAAGCAGTATCGGCTTGCTTATGAGTGGCGAGGTGTGCCATAGTGGCTAATTGGAAGCAGGGTGAGTCACCAAGCATTAAACAATATGAAGAGCAGGTTAGGCAGATTGTGCTGAAGGAGTGCCTGAAGTGAGCTTGGCGCCAACGTATGGACCAATACGAGCTAGTGTGGGAAACCTTGGGACGGGCTGTGTGGGGGGGTTCCAGGGGGCGGATCAATGCGTAAATAGGGATTGGACGGGAGAAATGAGAGGAGATAGGGGGGGACTGCCTGTGACATCTGTTAACTTGGGGGGGAGGGAAGGGGGAGGATGGGGAAGTTGTTGTGACTGATGTTTGTCTTAATAACTATTGTCACTGTTGATTGTACCTTTATAAAAATAAATAAAAATCATTAAAATATAAAAAAATAATAAAATAGACATCCAGGAAGGAATAGATAACATGAGGAGGAATCTAGCTAAGTTTGAAGAATGGTCTAGAATTTGGCAGCTAAGACTGAATGCTAAAAAATGCAAAGTCATGCATTTGGATGCAAAAAATCCAATGGAGCGGTACAGCGTAGGGGGCGTAGTACTTCTGTCCATGAAAGAAGAGCTAGACCTAGGCGTGATTGTTTCTGATAATCTTAAAGTGGCTAATCAGGTAGAAAAGGCAACAGCAAAAGCCAAAAGGATGCTTGGGTGCATAGGAAAAGGAATGGCCAGCAAACAAAAAAAGGGAGGTGATAGTGCTTCTGTATAAGTCTCTGGTGCAACCTCATTTGGAGTATTGTGTGCAATTCTGGAGACCACACCTTCAAAAACAGGATGGAGTTGGTGCATATAGTGGCTACCAAAATGATTAGTGGTCTTTGTTATAAAGCATATGGGGAGAGACTCAAAGATCTTAATATGTAGAGGAAAGGCGGGATAGAGGAAATATGATAAAGACGTTTAAATACTTGCATGGCATAAATGCACAAGAGATCCTTTTTCGATTAAAAGCAAGCTCTGCTACAAGGGGGCATAGCACAAGGGTGAAAGGGGATAGGACTCAGGAGTAATATGCAGAAACTGTGGTTTAAACATAAAGCCACTGTAGAATACCTGAAACCTTACTAGCAAGGAATGCATTCATCCCTAATAAAGAAAAAAATCTCAATTCAGTTTTTCCTTTATATACATAGATTTATCTACATACATAAAAACTTCTCTTACCTTACTCCTAATTCTTTTAGATGCAACTCGGTGATATGAAGCAGCCCTGTACCTGTGATTTTATTTTCTGCAAGGAAAAGGATTATTTTTTTTTATTTTTACAAATATAATAGAAACTTATTAAATGTGCTGTCACGGTATTGAAAAATATGTTTACGTTTTCATATCTAACCAAGTATTTATTCCAGTTCAACGTTAAGGCTTTTATACATATAAACAAACAATATAAGAACATAAGAACATAAGACATGCCATACTGGGTCAGACCGAGGTCCATCAAGCCCAGTATCCTGTTTCCAACAGTGGCCAATCTAGGTTATACGTACCTAGCAATATCCCCAAAAGACAGGCTCCACAATGCTTGTACTGGGTCAAGCACTGATATCCTGGGTCCCTTTTTAATAGTGGTTTATGGACCTTTCCTCCAGGAACTTGTCCAAACCTTTTTTAAACCCAGCTATACTAACAGCCCTTACTACATCCTCCGGTAACAGATTCCAGAGTTTGATTACACGTTGAGTGAAAAAATATTTTCTCTTATTTGTCTTAAATAGTTTACCCTGTAGCTTCATTACATGTCCCCTAGTCTTTCTATACTCTGATAGCGTAAACAATTGATCCACGTTTATCCGTTCCACTCCATTCATTAATTTATAGACCTCTATCATATCTCCCCTCAGCCGTCTCTTCTCCAGGCTAAAGAGCCCTAACCTTCTTAGCCTCTCTTCATAGGAGTAGCCTTCCATCCCCTTCACCAATTTGGTGGCTCTTCTCTGTACTTTTTCTAATAACGCTATGTCCTTTTTAAGATACGGTGACCAGAGTTGCACACAATATTCAAGGTGCGGTCGTACCATGGAGCGATACAGAGGCATTATAATATCCTTTGTTTTGTTCTCCATCCCTTTCCTTATGATACCTAGCATTCTATTTGCTTTCTTGGCCGCCGCTGCACACTGGGCGGAGGGTTTTAACATGTTATCCACAATGACTCCTAAATCTTTTTCCTGGGTGGTGGTTTCTAATGTGGAGCCTTGCATTGTGTAACTATAGTGTGGGTTGTTCTTTCCTAGGTGCATAACGTTGCACTTGTCCACATTACATTTCATCTGCCATTTGGATGCCCAGTCTTCCAATTTATCCAGATCCTCCTGCAGTTTTCCACAATCCTCTTGGGTTTTAACAACTTTAAACAGTTTTGTGTCATCTGCAAATTTGATAACCTCACTAGTTATTCCTTTTTCCAGGTCATTTATGAATATGTCAAAAAGCAGCGGACCCAGTACAGATCCCTGGGGTACTCCACTATTCACCTTTTTCCATTGGGAATATTGGCCATTTAGCCCTACCCTCTGCTTTCTATCTTTTAACCAGTTCCCGATCCACAATAGTACACTGCCTCCTATCCCATGACTTTTTAGCTTCGCCAAAAGTCTCTGATGGGGGACTTTGTCAAAAGCTTTCTGAAAGTCCAGATACACTATATCAACCGACTCACCTTCGTCTACCTGTTTATGCACACCTTCAAAAAAACATATCAAATTAGTAAGACAAGATCTTCCTTGTCTAAAGCCATGTTGGCTGTCTCCCATTAGGCCATGACTATCTACATGCTGCGTAATTTTGTTCTTTATGATGGTTTCTACCATTTTCCCTGGTACTGACGTCAGGCTCACCGGTCTGTAATTTCCTGGGTCACCCCTGGAACCCTTTTTAAAAATTGGTGTTACGTTGGCGACCCTCCAATCTTCAGGTATTACAGATGATTTTAATGAAAGTTCACAGATTACCAATAGCAGGTCTGCAATCTCATATTTCAGTTCTTTCAACACTCTGGGATGTATACCATCCGGTCCAGGTGATTTGCTACTATTCAGTTTATCAAATAGTTGTAATATATCTTCCCGGTGTAGCGATATTTCTCTCAATTCCTCTGCAGTATCACCTTTAAATACCACTTCAGTCTTGGGTAACATCCCTACATCTTCCTCAGTAAAGACCGAAGCAAAGAATTCATTCAGTCTCTCTGCTATAGCCTTGTTTCCTCTTACTGCCCCTTTTACCCCTCTATCATCTAATGGTCCAATTGACTCTCTCACAGGCCTTTTGCTACAAATGTACTTGAAAAAGTCTTTATTTCGTGTTTTTGCTTCCGTAGCAAGTTTCTTCTCAAATTCCCGTTTTGCCTGCCTTATCAATGCTTTGCATTTAACTTGCCAGTGCTTGTGCTGTTTCCAGTTTTCATCATTTGGCTCTTTTTTCCATTTCCTGAAGGTTGCTTTTTTGGCAGCAACAGCCTCTCTGACCTCACCTTTAAACCATGCTGGCAGTTTTTTGGACTTTCTTCCACTTTTCTTAATGCGTGGAATACAGCTGGTCTGGGCTTCGAGGATAGTATTTTTAAATAACACCCAAGCTTGCTGTAAGTCTTTAACCTTTGGAACCGCTCCTTTTAGTTTTTTCCTAACTATATTCCTCATTCTATCATAGTCTCCCTTTTGAAAGTTAAAAGGTAGTACTGTGGATGCCTTTACTATCTGTCCTCCACTAATTATTTTTTATTTATTTTATTTATTATTTTATTTATTTTATTAACAATTCTTTTTTTTTTTTTTTTTTTTTTATAATCTGTTTATTAAATGAAACAAACCGTATAAACATTCAACAGGTTCAAACAACAGCAAAAATTTTTTTGTAATTTAGTGTACATGACAGAACCCCTCCAGCGTGGTGGTGTCTGATCCAACGCCGGAGGCCAGGCATCTCAAACAAGGCAAGTAATCCGGACAAAAAAACTATACCTATTAGATACCCCCCCCCTCCCCCCCCCACCCCCTAAACCCCACTATACTCTGAACCAGGAGTAGCTCTATCCAACCTGTAGCACTGCACTGCGGGCAAGAGGGCTCAAGTTGTGAACATAGGGCATCCAGACCAAAAGAAAATGGGCCCAACGCTTGGGGGATCCCAGTGCACGGCGGCGCTCAAAAAGCATAAGCTGATGGAAGCTATTGCGCCATTCACAAAATGTAGGGGCCGCTGCCTCTCTCCACCGATGGAGTATAGGTCCTTTCCCCACCAGACAAGCCTTACGCACTAGAAAACGCTCCCACCGCCCCTTAGGGTGGAGTGGTCCCAGGCAATCCAATACCACTAATAACCCTGTCCAAGTAACCCGCTGCCGCAAGAGTCCACCAAGATAATCTCCGATGCGCTGCCAGTAAGATTGTATCACCGGGCAATGCCACCACATATGCCCCAGGTCAGCTAAGGAGCACGAGCATTTAGGACAGCCGCCGGATTCGGCAAGATGACTCCGCAGCGCCCTCCTTGGGGAGAAGTGGGCACGCAAGATAGACTTATATTGCACCTCCCGCCAACGGGTCCCCTCCGCTAAACATCGAATTTGGCATAAAGCGGCCGATACGGAACCCGGGTCAACCGCCCGCCCCAGGTCTCGGGCCCATGCCTGCTCCACAGCTAAAAAATCCGTGGGGTGTACAAGGCCATCCAAACGCTTTTTTAGGTCGGCAATAGACGGGGGGCTCCCTGCGCCCAAGCCGAAAAATTCCAAAATCTGTGTCGAATGCTCCACACGGAGCTCCACCGGGGACAAGGAGCCTACGTAGTGGGACAGTTGGGCATAAGCAAAACCGGAAGTTGACCGATTCAAACCGTATTCCGCAGAAAGCTCCACCCATGTCTTACACTTCCCTGCCAGATCCACTACATTCCCCAAGCGGCCAATACCAGCTCTTTCCCAGTGCAGGAAAGCGGCCGAATCAGAACCCGGGGTAAACTGGACATTGCCTCGAAGTGGTAACCAAGACGACACCGCAGGATTGCTGCCCCAAAATTTATTTAGCTGCTGCCAAGTGCGCCGCATCGCCTGTAAAAGCACACTCTTGGTCAACCGAGCCGGTAACTGCGCCCCGGGTAGCTGCAAGGCCGCTTCGAGGGCATGGGGCGCCATAAAGGCCCGCTCCAACTCACTGGGGGTATACACTGCCGTGTCCCCCAGCCAGTCACTAAGATGACGTGCTTGACAAGCTAGTGCATACTTCCAAAAATCCGGAACACCCACTCCTCCAGTCCTCCAGCCACCCCTCAAACGAGAGAGCGGTATGCGCGCTCGGGCCCCCTTCCATAAGAAACGTCGGACTTCCCGCTCGAGACGTATCACGTCCCGCCGCAACAACCACACGGGGAGGGTTTGAATCCAATAAAGTAAGCGTGGAAGTATAACCATCTGTAAGGCCGCCACCCGGCCCAACAGAGACAGAGGCAGCGGCATCCAGGCCCGCAATTGCGCCCGGAGTTTGAGAAACACCCGATCAAAGTTTGTCTTATACAGTGTCGCGGGCACCCTAGTCAACGCTATACCTAGATAGGTGAAAACCTCGTCCGCCCAACGGAGGGGAAAGGTGCCCAACCAGCGAGCCCGCAGTGAACCCCCCACATCTAAGGCCTCAGATTTCTCTGTGTTGATACAGAACCCTGCAAATCTCCCGTAAAGTGAGAAGGCCTCCAACAGAAATGGTAGGGAGCGCTGGGGAGACGTGAGATGAACCAATATATCGTCCGCAAAGGCGGCCGTTTTAAAACCCACTGCCCCAATCTGCACCCCCGATATGGACGCGGATTCCTCCACAGTCCGTATCAGCGGGTCTAAGGATAAAACGAAAAGTAGAGGTGAGAGCGGGCAACCCTGGCGCGTACCCCGCTCGAGAGAAAAGGGATCGGCGAGCAAGCCATTGCAGAGGATACCCGCTGTTGGGTCCGCGTACAACAGTGTCACAAAGCTGCGGAAAGCGTCTCCCAGTCCATAATATGGTAACAAACCCTGCAGATATTCCCAGTGCACCTGATCAAAGGCTTTCTCAGCGTCGAAGCTGATCAGCAGAGAAGGCAGCTCCCGTTCCCGGACCCATTCTAAGGATGCCAAAATCTTCCGTAAATTACGAACCGCGTAGCGCCCTTTCACGAAACCCACTTGTGCCTCGTGGAGCAGACCATTGAGCACCGAAGCCAATCTATCCGCCAATATTTTTGCCAGAATCTTCATATCAAAATTCAAGAGCGAAATAGGGCGATAAGAGGCCGCCCGAGTAGGATCTTTGCCTGGTTTGGGTATTAGAGTAATATAGGCATGGTTCGATCCCCAAGTGAATCGCCCGGCCTGCGCCCTACAACCGTACGTGTCCACGAGAACTGGGGAAACCACGTCTTCGATCACCTTATAAAACTCGGCCCCAAAACCATCCGGCCCGGGCGCTTTACAACACTGTGCCCTCCGGATAACGCCACGGACCTCCTCTATAGTGATCGGGGCATCCAGGGCCGCCCGCTGTGCCGTGGATAACTTTGGCAACTTCAGTTTTCGCAAATAATCCTGCATTCGGGACATAGAACCCGCTCGTCGCGCGTAGAGTTGTTGAAAAAAGGAACGGAACTGTCCCACTATAGCCCGGTTATCTTTATGCAAGTGGCCTGTCTCGTCTCGCAAGGCGGCTACTGAGCGGACACCACGACTGCCACGTAGGCAGCGAGCTAGAAGACGGCCTGGTTTGTCCCCAAACTGGTATAAACAATACCGGTAATAAAAATGAGATTTTTTCGTTCGCTGATGTATAAGTTCATTAAGCGATACTTGCAGTTCCCAATAACGTTTACGGTTAACCCCTGAGGGTCACCGGCACAACGGCGACGCGCCCTGACCAGTTGTTTTTCCAAATGCACAATTTGCCGTGCTAGACGTCTACGCTTACGCACCACATACTCAATAATGTTACCGCGCAGGACAACTTTAGCAGTCTCCCAAAGCAATTCCGGATCCGCAGCATGCACTTCGTGATGGGCCATAAAATCTTCCCAACAGTAACGCAAATGGGCCTGAAATTCCAAATCACGGTCGAGACCTGTGGGGAACCGCCAGATACGCGTCGTAGCAGCCACCACTCCCCACGCTAAGTCCACCCAGATCGGAGCATGGTCCGATACCTCGGTGGGACCAATCTGCGCCTCATCCACTTGCGAAAAGATTCCTTCCGAGAGCAAGATATAATCTATGCGAGCACTAGTCCCGTGAGCCCGCGAGTGATGTGTGGAGTCTCTCTCAAGGGGGTGTAATAAACGCCATGGATCCACGACCCCCAAGCGTCGACACAGCTCTCGAAGTGTAGCCGTAGTAGGGGCCCGCCCTCGTCCACCCCCTGCCCCATCCGTATCCATGTCTATGTCGAGGACCCCATTCAGATCTCCGGCTAGTATCAAAGGAGCATCAGGTAGCTGCTCTACATGGGACGCCAGGCGGGCGTAAAATGCACGGTCTAAAACGTTAGGGCCATACAGGTTCCCAAGAACAATCGGCTTGCCCTCCAAATGGCCATACAGCAAAAGGTAGCGTCCATCCGAGTCAACAATTTGCTTAGCTAGGTCAAAGCGTATCTTTTTACTAATAAGTGTGACCACTCCACCCTTTCTACCCTTAGCAGGGGCTCCCCAACTCTGCCCCACCCAGGTCCTTTGCAATTTTACATGTTCGTCGGCTGTCTGGTGGGTCTCCTGCAGCAAGGCGACATCGCATTTCAATCTCGCCAATACTTGTAGCACTTTTGATCGCTTGATAGGATTACCTATCCCGCAGACATTCCAGGAAATGATCTTCAGGTTGGATAGTAAACACTTAGCAAATGTAACACAAACCGGCTAGCATAGTGTGGGCGAACCTCCCCAGCCTGAGGTCCCCCCCTAGGTGGAGAATTACTCCTGGTGAACCATACACTTTTACCCCCCTTCCTCCCTCCCCTTATTGTACCCAACCCCCCCCCTCTACTTCCCCCCGCCCTCCCCTGCCCTCGCCCCACCTTCCCCCTCCCCCAATCCATGGAACTCCTCTCCCTACTCATTAGAGACCTAAGGATGTGAGTAGGGCCCCCCCCCCCACCGATAACCAGACTCCCCCCCCCACCATTCACCCCTGCCAGAAAGGAACCCCAACCCCCCTCACACCCAGCCCCATCCCACCTATACTCCCCCCCAGTACCCCAGTGGTAGCTCCGCATAACAGCACATATATATACATCTGAAGGGGGAGGGTGGGATGGGGAACAGAGGTAAATACCCCACATGACCAATCACTGCAACAACTCGTCGGTCCAAAAAATAAAAGCGTTAAACAAGATATGTCCATCGTTTGGGGTTATAGGGAGTGAGATATTAACGTCGGGGGCAGACGGGAGCCGAAAGGAAGGGCCCCCATCACCCCGGAAGCACCTTGTTCCCGGCAGCTGCAAATGTCCGTTGCAGAGTTCGGTGGTCTGAACTGCTCCCCAGTATCACATATGCTCGGACCCCTCAGGTGACGCTCCAGACAGTGAGGTAGACATCCCGGAAAAGGCCGGTTAGGTAGAGCCGGATGCCTGAGCAAGTGTCTGATCTGCCCGACACCAAACAGCTACAATGTAACATTAAACGTGACCATAGAAAAACAGGACAAACTTTGTAGCAGCACATCGTAACAGAGTTGCCTGAGATTGGCTGTATATAAAAAAAACCCTCCTCTGCCCTCAGCACCAGGCTGTCAATCCAAGGGCAACTAAATTACCTGAGGGAGGCCGCTGACTTCCATCCCCACGAGCAGTATCGGGACGGTTGGGGCCTGCACTCCCCCACTGCGCTGTTCGAGGGTCTCCCCCTCAAGGCAGTACGTGAACTCCAAAAATAGAACTATGAAGGCAGAGCGGCAGACCAGCCCAACACCCTTGGAGTTTTCAGCTTCAACCGAGACAAGGGTGGGCCAAGATGCGCTCAGTGCATACAAGTGTGGTGTGCGAAACGATCTTCCCTTTCTCCTTGCTGCAGGGAGCCTCCGCTCACTCCCTGGGCGAGTTGCTCAGGTCCGTCGCGGGAGCTGAGATCTTCTCCACATGGGCAGCAGCCTCACTTGCTGAATCAAAGCTCCGGCGTGTCCCCTCCTGCCAGATCACCAGGCGCGCTGGATATTGTACTTGAAAACGAATATCAGCGTTTATTAGTTTCTGGCAGAGGGAGGCATAGGCTTTTCGACGTTGGCTTAGCGCGGCTGAGTAGTCTTGTGTGACTCGAAGGCGCATGTTCTTCCATTCTACCACTCCTTTCTGGCGAACAGTCCGAAGCAGCTCTTCCTTCTGTGGGAAGCTAAGGAACCTCGCCAAGACCACCCGAGGCCTGCGATCATTTGCCGATTGCTTAGGGCCGATCCGATGAGCACGCTCCACTACGATGGGGCTGGGTACGTCTGCCTCAGGTCGCAGGGATGTCGCCAAAGCCTCCACAAATCCCCGGAGATCTTTGTCGGGTATTGAGTCCGCGACACCCAGAAATCTCAGGTTATTCCGCCTGGATCTGTTCTCTAAATCGTCCAGTTTGAGCGCTTGATCCAGGGCTAACTTATGCGTCGCCCGAAGCTCTCGCTGAAGTGTCGCCAGGCTGTCCTCATTTTGTGTTATCCGGGTCTCAGCCTCTTGCATGCGGGACCCCAGCGCCTCCAAAGAGTTTTGGATCGTGTCCATTTTAGTGTGCAGGGCATCAAATTGCCCTGACAGCGCACTGGCCACCGCTGCCGAGACTTCAGCTGTCAGGGCCGGTGAGGTAGGGGACCCGGCCTGCTTCGGGGGGGATTCCACCATCTTGGAAGTCCCGGCGGCACGGTCCTTCTCTCTGCGCCCGAGTTTAGCCGCGGAAGCCATGGCGATCAGGAAATTAGAATCGGTGCCAGGGGTAGAACAAATCGTCTCTCATACGGGGGTAGCAGGTGGGGGCTTTTCACGGCGGATTATCACAGTTTAGGGGTCGGGGGGCCCAGAGCTCAAACCGGACACGTCCGTTCGAGCTCACCACATCACGTGGTCTCCTTATTAACAATTCTTATATACCGCACTATTAGACATCAGCGCGGTTTACATTGAACAGAAAACATCCGACAATTTACATATGTCTGGTCATTACATTTAACAGGAAGTATAACTTGGTGAAACAGGGGAAACTAATACAATGGTGGGTTATCTGATAAGAGATATCATGGTTAACTATATACAAAGGTGGTACAATAGTACATGGAACTGTTTGTTATTTACATTGTGAAGTTGGCCTGTTGCGATGGTCTGTCTGTTTGGCCACTCCTGCTATTCGCCTGGGTGTTATGTTCGGAGCTGTCATTGAGATATTTTAGGAAGAGGAAATGTTTCAGTGACTTTCTGAACTGACTCAAATTGGGTACTGCTCTGATTTGTGCTGGTAAGGTGTTCCATAAAGTCGGGGCGCAGAGTCGGAAGGCTCTGTTGGCTGTTGATCTGGCGCATCTTGTGGTATCGTTTGGGATAACTAGTGTGTCCATTTCTGCTGTTCTTCGTGGCCTGTTTGGTGCAAGTGGTTGTATGAGGTTGGAGAGAGAGGAAGAGGTGAGCCCCTTAGTCGCTTTGAATGTTAGCAGTAAGGTCTTGAAACTGATCCTTGCTTGAATGGGGAGCCAGTGTAGCTGTTTTAGGAGTGGTGTCACGTGGTCTCTCCTAGATGCCCCGAGGAGTACCCTCGCTGCACTATTCATGGCCAGTTGCAGGGGGTTCAGGGTGGACCGGGGGAGTCCTTGTAGAATGGAGTTTGCGAAGTCGAAATGGGGAAGTATAAGGGCTTGATAAATGGTACGGAAATCATCCGGTTCAAGTAGCGTGCGTAAGTGTCTGAGGGATCTGATTTTAAAGTAGATTGCTTTGACTGTGTTGGCTATGTGGCCCTTCATGTCAAGGTTTTGGTCCAGTGTTACTCCAAGGTAACGTATTGCAGGTTTCACTTGGAGTTGGGCATCCTTTACGTTAATACAACTAGGAGGGGTGAAGTTGGTGTTCCTTGAGACGAAAAGGACTTCCGTCTTTTTGTGTTGTATTCTTAGGTTTTGTGATAGGAGCCACTCTGCTACGGCGTCAAAGCAGTTAGTCAGCGGGGTGAGATCTAGGCAATCCAATGATATTGGCATATATAGTAGCACATCGTCTGCATATATCATGTAACTTACATTAAAGGATTTGATGATGTCGCAGAGGGGTTGAATATATATATTAAACATCAATGCAGATAAGGAGGATCCTTGAGGTACACCTTGGCTTTGTTGGAATGGTTCAGATGTATCCCCGTCGACTCGGATGTGCTGCCATCTATCGGACAGGTAAGATTTGCACCATTCGAGTGTTGTTCCGCAGATGCCTTTTTCCCTTAACCGGCAGATGAGAATTTCATGGCATACCGAGTCAAAAGCCGCTGCTATGTCTAGAAAGACAAGAGCGAAACCCTGGCGTATGTTATCCACACCTGAGATTATGTTGTTGAGGAGTATTGTGAGTAGTGTTTCTACTCCATGTGACTCTCTGAAACCATGTTGAGCCGGATCGAGTGGAGCAGAGGTGTCTATATGATCCTGTAATTGCCTGTGCACCACTTTCTCGATGATTTTTGCTAGCATAGGTATGCTAGATATGGGCCTATAAGATTCTACCTTCTGAGGATCAAGTTTGGTGTTCTTTAACAGCGGTCTTACAGAGGTCTGCTTGAGCGTAGATGGGAATGAGCCAGTGGTGAAGGAATGGTTTAATATTTTTGCTATAAATGAGGATATGTCACATCGCAGGTCCTTTATCCAGTGTGCAGGGCAAGGGTCTGTGTGTGCAGTGGTTGTGTTTAGTGCTAGGATGGTATCTTCAATAGTTTTCTTTGAGGGAGTGGAGAAGGATGCCAGTGATGCTGGGTAGTCTTGTTCATCAAGAGGGTCCGGTATTAATATTTTATTAGTTTTGCACATTTTAAATTGCATGTAAATTGCATAGTCCTGTGGGTGGATCATGCTGTGGTGCTCCGGGGTTGGTTCTTTGGCAAGCGTTTTAACTAAGTTAAACAAGTCATGAGGTTTATTCAATGACCGTTTCAGGGTGTCTGTGTGGTGTTGTCTGATTTTATTTGTGATGGCTTTACGATGCTCTGCCAGGTGTTGGATGTAAGCTAATTGGTCACTGCTGGTGCGTGATTTTCTCCATCGTTTTTCTAGCCTTCTTAGAATGGTTAGTGAGGCTTTTAAGTCAGCTGTGAACCATGGGGCTGTAGATCTCTTCTTTGGGTTCTTGTTCGTTGGAGGGCGGATTAATTAAATCAAACATGATCATACTATGATCACTATTGCCAAGTGGTCCCAACACCCTTATTTCTTGCACCAGATCTGGCGTTCCACTAAGGACTAGGTCCAGTATGGCTTCCCCTCTGGTCGGTTCATGAACCAGCTGCTCCAAGGAGCAGTCATTTATTCCATCTAGAAACTTTATCTCTTTAGCTTGTCCTGCTGTGACACTGACCCAGTCGATACCGGGGTAATTGAAATCACCCATTATTACTACTCTGTTGTGACTTTTGTTAGCTTCCTTGATTTCTTTGAGCATTTCATCATCCATTTGTTCATTCTGGCCAGGTGGTCGATAGTATACTCCCACTGCCATCACCTTCCCCTTCATAAATGGAATTTCAATCCATAGAGATTCTACAGCAAATTTTGTTCCCTGCAAAACTTTAATCCTTTCTGACTCAATGCCCTCTCTAACATAGAGCGCAACCCCTCCACCAATTTGATCAGCTCTATCATTACGATATAGTTTGTATCCAGGTATCACAGTGTCCCACTGGTTATCCTCCTTCCACCATGTCTCTGAGAGTGCAATCATATCTAACCTCTCATTTAGTGCTATATATTCTAACTCTCCCATCTTATTGTTTAGACTTCTAGCATTGGCATACAAGCATTTTAGAGACTGTATTTTATTCATATTAATCTGGCTATTGGTAGGCAGGGGTAATTTGGAATCTTTATGCTCTGTCTGCTCCTTACTCAAGGGCATTTGGGCTACTATACTCCCTTTTGGAACCTCACTGCTATATTCATTCAACAGCTGTTGATCATATCAATGGTCCATCAACCCAGCATTCTTTCTGATACTGGCAAGTCTAAGTCAGTTGGAAGTACCTGGCAGATCCAAAATACTGGTTCCTATATTTCAATTTCCAGTATGTTGTTTTTTTTTACACCGACTATATTAATACATATTTTCTTAGGTTTCCGTGACTAGTATCATGATCTTCGCAGTTTTCCGGTTCATGCCAAGTGGTTATGCAGTGATTGTGTCTTCTTATATACAGTGGATTCTCAAACCATATTACTTGGTTTGAAGCAGGAAATCTGAATTTTGGCAGGAAAGTTCATTGAAAAAATGGCAGGAGATTTGAAATTTGAATTTTGGTTGGAAGACTCATTGGATAAAGGGCGGGAAAGGCACAAGTAGGAATCCTGGAGGGAGGCAATTTGGATCTCAGATTCTGGAAGGTGGAAAAAATATTTTTGTCTTCAGCACCAGACCTTGTATAACTAATCCTTCTTTGAAAGAAGGGCTGCCATGCTTTGTTGATGTTCAGTCCTTTCTCTCCACTGATGTTTCATGGATATCCTACCATCTCTACTACTTCTTTGATCCTCCTTGGCCACCAGCATTGTTTTTTTCCAAGATTCCTGTGTCATTAAATTTGATTGTATGACCAGTTTCCATCGAATGGAGGGCTAAGCAGATTTTTCTGTGTTGCAGGAATGTTGTGGCATGACCCGGAAAACTGCAAAGATCACATTAATATAGTTTAAAAATTGAAAACCGATTGGACTTCCGGTGACGCACGAGAGAGTAAGGAGGTTCTCCTGCTCGCTCTGGGGCTGCCGCCTGATTATTTATTTATTTACTTACATTCTCTTATATACCACGCTATTCTGCATCAGTGCGGTTTACATTGAACAAACTGAAATTACATTGAACATGGCATTATAACTTGGAGATAACTATTTTACAGGGAACATTATAGATTATAATCTATAATTTATCACTGTCTGCGGAGCCAAGTTACAGGCCAAAAAATCGGAATAGAGATGAAATCGAGCGGTGATCGAAGGAGAGTAATCCAAAGTCCCCATCATGCCGGTAGTGGGGAAAAAGGATCGGGAAAGGATTCCCAAGCTGGGGCCCTCTACCTCTACTACTATGATGGTGCAACCGGCCTCCCCAGGAACAGACAGCACAGAGTCAGCAACGGAGGATGTGGCAAGGGAGGTGGTAAAACTTCTGGACCCAAAATTTGATCAGGTCCTAAAGAAGTTGGAGGCAGTTGGCGAGTTGATGTTGCTTGGCCAGCGGGTCGATGAGCTGGAACACCGTGTGGCAGCCATGGAAGATGAGGAGGGGCGACAAGCATGAGAGAACTCGTTGCAGAGAAAACAAGTTGAAGTCCTGCAACAAAAAGTTGAGGACTTAGAGAATAGATCGAAGCGTAACAACGTGCCGATTATAGGAGTGCCAGAAGAAACATCGGATTCCATGTTGTTGCCTTTACTTGAGGACTGGCTCCCGAAAGAGTTGGGCCTGGAAACCCTGGCTGGACATGTGAGAGTCGAGCGTGTGCATCGCATTAGGGTGTGATCGGAAGCCAGGAATAGGCCAAGAGTTGTAATCGCAAGGATTCTCAACTTTCAGCAAAAAACTCAATTGCTTCAAGATAATAGGAAAAAAGGAGAATTGAAATTAAATAATCACAAGCTACTTATGTTTCAGGATTACTCGGCTGCGGTGGCAACGAAAAGAAAAGAATTTTCGCCCGTCTGTGCCACTCTCTTCAGAATGAAGCTGCATTTCACGTTAGCGTACCCGGCAGTGCTGAGAGTGTCTAGCAAAGGACAGAACTATACTTTTGAGTCAGCAGTGGCAGCAAAAAGATTCTTGGAAGAGCTGGAGCCAAAGCATGTAGACAAGAGTACCACGTCGGACTGAGAACAGTTGCTCCTGGGAATTGGAGCTTGACTACAGTGATAAGACATGGAGCAAAGTTGCATGGAGAAGTTGTGTCCATGGCGGGGCCACGGGGTGGTTGAGGCATCGCTGTGGCTCAGGACTTAAATGTAGGAAGTATAAGTAATGACAATGTGGTTTTGTTCTGGTTTTCTTTCTTTCCTTTGGTGGGTGAACGTAATCTGTGATAGGGATGTATTGTATTTTTTATTTCTTTTTTTTTGGTGGGTGAAGGCAACGGGTGACAGGAATGTTGGTGAGGAGGGGAAAAAGCAAAGCAAAGATTGGATGCGTAGAAGCAGTGCTAACCGTTAATTGAGCGGCGGAGAGACAGCTGGTGTAGGCAAGGCAGCCCTGCCACGTCAAATGGGGCAGTGGTCCCAGTAGTGTGAACTGGGAGTAAGGCAAGGTATGAGCTATGGGGAGAATGTTGTGGGGGGTAGGGAGGGGGAGGGGGAGAACAAGGGATGGGTGGTATGAATGGCGAGAAGAGGAGGTGTTTCCTTACCGAAGCTGTATGGAAGAGAGGTATGATATGGGTCTAAACTTGAGTGATGGAAAGGATAGGGATTGTAATTCGAGTTGCAAATGGAGGGAATTTATGTACGCATTCCTTTGCAGTCTGGAGCTTGGGATTGAGGCTAGGCAATCTTGGACGGAATATGTAATAAAGCTATGGATAGGAACCTTCAGAATCTTCATGCATTATGCTTGACCTGCGCATTGTAACTTGGAATGTGGATGGGGTTAGCACTCCCATAAAGCGCACAAATATTTTGCAAGCTCTAAAGAGGGGCGGGGCCCACCTGGCTTTTCTGCAAGAAAACGTAGTTACTCACCTGTAACAGGTGATCTCCAGGAACAGCAGGAATTTAGTCTTCACATATGGGTATCGTCGGTACCAATGGAGCCTGCGCGGGAACACTCCACAGCATCCAATAGGAACGCTTTTGGGAGCATCCCTCAGCACATTCGCGCTGTCTTCCCGCCTTTCCAACTGTCCCTCTTCAATTACGTTTGTAGGTGAGTGAAAGGATAGAGGGAGAAAAGAAAGAGACAAAGAGATAGAGAAACAACTCCTAGGGGAGGTGGGTGGGTTGTGAAGACTAAATTCCTGGTGTTCCCGGAGATCACCTGTTACAGGTGAGTAACTACGCTATCTCCAGGAACAAGCAGGAATGTAGTCTTCACATATGGGGACTCCATAGCTGAAGATGCCAGGGAGATAACCCCAGGAAGGTGCCACCCTAGAAAGGTGGGAATCCTTCCTCCCATGGATCTCTGGCATCCCACCAGGGTTGGGGGGTAGGAGTTGAATTAGGTCTGAAAGAGATTTTGAAGAACAGCTTGGCCGAAGAAGGAGTCCCGACGGGAGGCTTTATCCAGGCAGTAGTGGGCTGTAAAGGTGTGTACCGAAGCCCAGGTGGCTGCTCGACAAATGTCATCGATAGACACAGAGTGAAGATTAGCCATAGAGGTTGCAATGGCTCTCACATTATGAGCTGTGACATGGCCTTGAAGAGGAAGACCCTTACTCTCATAAGCAAAGGATATGCATTGAGCAATCCATTTAGATAGAGTTCTCATGGAGACTGGAAGTCCCAATGACTAGAATCAAAAGCAATAAAAAGTTGAGAAGACTTTCTTTGTTGCTGTGTTCTCTGTAGGTAAAAAGCCAAGGCTCTTTCACAATCCAAAGTATGAAGGTTCCTTTCTGCATTAGAGGCGTGAGGCCTCGGAAAAAATACAGGAAGATAAATTGATTGATTTAAATGAAAAGGCGAAACCACCTTTGGCATAAAGTGTGGATGAGTTCTAAGAACGACCTTATCATGATGAAACCTAGTATAAAGAGGATCAGCCACTAAAGCTTGCAATTCACTAATGCGACGTGCAGAGGTAACTGCAATTAGGAAGATGACCTTCCAGGACAAAGGTTGCAGTGGCTAGCGGTTCAAAAGGCGGATTCATGAGCTGCCCCAGAACGAGATTTAGATCCCATGCCACCGGTGGTGGTTTAATGGGAGGCTGTGTTAATAGAAGACCTCTCATAAATCTGGATATGAGTGGATGAGAGGAAATTGGATTGTCCATTTAGAGGCTTATAAGAAGTCGCAATTGCGCTAAGATGGACCTTTACTGAATTGGTCTTTAGACCAAAATTTGAAAAATGAAGAAGATACTCTAGTATTGATTCTAAAGGTATGACAAGGGGATTTAATCCGCTCTTGGAACACCATATAGTAAAACGTTTCCACTTGAAGGCGTAAGATCTTCTTGTGGAAAGTTTTCTAGAAGCCTGAAGGGTATCTTTTCCCTGTTGGGACAGACTGAAATCCTGGATGTCTAAGCTTTCAGCAACCAGGCCGTGAGATGCAGGGAATGGAGATTCGGGTGCCATAGCATCCCACTCTCTTGAAAAAGCAGATCAGGAGCACATCCTAAACTCCAGAGGTGCAGCTTGAGAGAGATGTAGAAGCAGGGGATACCACGTTTGATATGGCCACTGTGGCGCTATGAGGATCATACGACCTCTGTCTCTCTGAAGCTTGAAGAGTGTTTTGGGGATGAGGGGAATGGATGGGAAGGCATAGAGGAAGCCCTGACCCCAGTGAAAGAGGAAGGCGTCCCTTGCCTGGCAATTGTGAGCCGGAATCCTGGAACAGAACCAGGGAAGTTTGGCATTCAGTAGACTTGCAAAGAGCTCTATGTCTGGGGTTCCCCAGATGTGAAACATCTTTGCCACCTGGTCTAGGTGGAGAGACCATTCGTGAGGCAGCAGTACTCGGCTGAGTTTGTCTGCCCAAAGGTTTTGAATGCCTGGAAGATATACCACTAGAAGGTGAATTTGATGCTCTCTGATGAGGGCCCACAGTCGTAAAGCTTCGTTGCATAACAACAGAGAGCCTGTTCCGCCCTGCTTGTTCACATAGAACATGACTACTTGATTGTCCGTCTGGACTAGGACTGTCTTGTAGCTGAGCTGGGCATGGAATACTCAAAGAGCTAAATAGATTGCTCTTAATTCCAGGAGATTTATGTGTAAGCAAGCCTCCTGTGGAGTCCAGGTACCCTGGGTAGAGAGATGATTCAGGTGTGCTCCCCAACCCACCTGTGATGCGTCTGATAGGGTGGCCTGGAAGAGGGGTTGTTGAAAGGGAGACCGCACTGCCAGATTTTTCAGTGATTGCCACCATTGGAGGGACAAGATTAGTCGTTGAGAGTTTGATATCTTGTCTGACAGACATCCTGTGGCCTGTGTCCACTGTGTGGATAGGGTCCACTGCACTGTTCCCTCTAAGCTGTGCGCGTGTGCGCGCGCACACACCTCGCCGAGTGAGCGCACATACTTTACAACAGAGCGCACAAAAATTACGGTTCTGATTCTGATAGAAAACACAGACGTCTTAAAATTTAAAAGTTGTTTTGTATTTACGATTTTCACAAGTTCTACAATATTTTCTAGTGCAATCAATGTGGTGTACATACTGTATACTGACGTGTAGTCAAATTTTAAAGTATATAACTCCGAGTGTCGTTATGTGGCGCACAAAAATTTAACCTTCCTTCAAAAGCTGCACAGCTGATATTTTATGCGCACACAGCCTACAGAAAATTAGAGGGAACATTGGTCCACTGGTCTGCTCGCATGTATTTATTTTATTTTTATTTATTTATTTTTATTTCTTATATACCGCGCTCTTTTAATCAGTGCGGTTTACATATGAACAAATATAAACACAATGACACAGTCAGCATTGGTTTTTACATAGAACAGGGTACATAAACTTGGCGGTAAACAAGGTTAACTATATACAAAAAACGTGGCGGTAAACAGGGTTAACTATATACATGGTATTTTTGGTTAATTGCATGGGGTAGTAAATAAGTTAAATTACAGGTATAGTATAGCTACAATATGGATAGAGTACGCCAGTAAGAACATCATGATTAACCATTTTCGACCGGGGTCAAATATGAAAGACCAGCATGAGGGCTATGTTCATTTGGAGGAACTTCAGGGTAGTGTATTAAGAACAAATGATGTTTTAATGCCTTTCTGAACTTCATTAGGCTTGAGATGGCTCTGATTTCGGGTAGAAGGGCATTCCCGGCTCTGGGTGAAAACAGTGAGAAGGCTCTAGAGGCTGTTGATTTAGAGCATTTAGTAAGGAGTTTCGGGAGGTCAATGGAGTTCAATGTAACAGATCTCCTGGATCTGTTTGTTGGCGTGATATGTATCATATTGCTGATAGGTGATAGAGATGGGCACTTTGAGGCTTTAAAAGTCATGACCAGGGATTTATATAGGGTTCTGGCCTGAAGGGGTAACCAGTGTAAACTCTTCAGTATTGGAGTTATGTGCTCTGAGCGTGGGGCACCTACGAGAATTCTCGCAGCAGCATTCATAGCCAGACGTAGGGGATTTAGAGTAGATTGCGGGAGACCGTGTAGGATGATATTGGCGAAATCCAAGTGTGGTAATACCAAGGCTTGGAAGATAGTGCGGAAGTCGAAATAGTCAAGTAGAGGTCGGAGATTACGTAAGGATCGAATCTTGTGGTAAATTGCATTCGTTGTTTTCTTGATGTGTGCTGACATATCAAGCCGCTGGTCTAATATAATCCCTAAGTATCTGATTGTGGGTTGTGCTTTCAACTCAATGTTGTTTACTTGTAATAAGACAGGGGGTATGAATGTTGGGTTCCGTGTAACGAATAGAACATCTGTTTTGTTGTGATTTATCCGTAGATTCTGTTTGAGGAGCCAGTTTGATACAGCTTCAAAGCATTGAACTATTGATGCAAAATCTGGTTGCCTTACGTTGAATGGAGCAAACATCAGGATGTCATCAGCATATGCAAGGCATTGTATGTTGAAGGTGCGTATCAGATCGCAGATAGGCTGCATATAGATATTGAACATTAGTGCGGACAAGGAGGATCCCTGAGGGACACCTTGTTTAAGGGGAAAAGAATCAGATGTTGCTTCTCCTGTTCTGACTTGCTGCTGTCTATCAGATAAGTAGGATTTGCACCAGTTCAGGGCTAGACCTTGAATACCCTTATTTTGGAGGCGCTGTAGGAGAGTATTGTGGTTTACTGAATCAAATGCTACAGCTATGTCGAGAAAGATGAGAATGAACCCTTGATGTATATTGTCAATGCCTATGATTAGGGTATTGAAGAGGGTTGTGAGTAGGGTGTCAACACCATGCTCTTCTCTAAAACCATGTTGTGAGGGGTCCAGAGGAGATTCTGAGTCGACATGGTGCTGTATTTGTCGCTGGACTACTTTTTCCATGATTTTTGCTAATAGAAGGATGCTGGAGATAGGTCTGAAGGATTCGACTTTTGTTGGGTCTAGCTTGCTGTTCTTCAGGAGCGGGCGGATGGATGAATGCTTCAGGCTATGTGGGAAGGATCCAGTTGAGAAGGAATAGTTGATGATCTTGCTTATAGTTGGGCTAAGTTCATGATGTAGTTCTTTGATCCACCTGGCTGGGTAGGGGTCATTAGGTGCGGTAGTTAAGTTAACAGCTGCTATGATTTCTTCGATCTCTTTGTTGGATACCTGGGAGAATTTGTCAAGCGATGCTAGTTGGGCAGCAGTCTGTTGGGTGAGGGGTGCTGATGTTGTGAGCATCGAACTAGTCTGTATCATTTTTGACTGTAGGTATATGGCATAATCTTGAGGGTGTGGCATAGGTGGTTGGGTTGTAGTTGGATCACCTGTTAAGGATTTAACAATATTGAAGAGGTCATGTGGCTTGTTTAAGGACCGCATTAGTGTATCCGAGTGGTATTTCTTTCTTCTCTCCAATGTCATCCTCCGGTGAGCTTGTAGGTATGAATTGTATGAGCAGAGTGCGTCAGGAGATCGGGAGGAGCGCCAGCATCTCTCAAGTCTGCGTAGGTGTAGGAGAGATTCGTGTAGTTCAGAGGAGAACCATGGTTTATGTTTGCCCTTGGTCTTGATCCTGTCGGTAGCAGAGATGCAGGCAGCGGCTTTCAATGTATTGTCCCAATTGGCTACTAAGTCATCTTGAGAAGGTAAGTCTTTGTGGAGAGCAGGTAGAATTTTCCCAGGGCTTCGATCTTATTGAAAGGACGGAAGCGTGTTTCCAAGGCATTTGGGGGGCGACCTGATTTGTTGATGTCAGTGGTGAAGTGTTCGGTGGGGATGTTAAAAAGGAGTAGATTGTGATCAGACCAGGGTACAGGGGTTATGGAGATCAGGAGCTTTTGAGATGTGTTGGTTACCGCTTGAGGAGCGAAAATTAAATCCAAGGCGCTTCCTCTTATATGGGTGGGTGCGTCAATGAGTTGTTCATATCCTAGTTGGCGCATGGCTTCAAGGAATGCTGAAGAGTGTGAGGCATGTAACGAGGGTAAGTTAAAATCACCTACTAGCCAGTTAGGAGATTGTGGGTTTGGAGAGTTACATGCAATGTTGATTATTGATGGAAGGTCATCTGGGGAGGGTGACGGTGCTTGATAGAGTAGATTGATCGTACAGGATCTATTAGATATGGACAGAGCATCAAGGTGTGATGTGCTGGAGGTATTGCTCGGTTTGAATTGGAGGTCCGATTTAGCGAGAATGAGTGTGCCACCACCTCTCTGGTTGGATCTGTGGCAGGCGTAGATGGAAAATTCTGGTGGGATCATCTGGTTGATGAGGACGTTGTCGTTGTCAGTTAGCCATGTCTCAGTTATCAGCAGTATATCCAGGTTATGTGCTGTTATCAGATCGATAGCTGCAGGCCATTTGGAACGTATAGATCTGGCGTTAATTAAGGCACACTTGAGTAGACGATTGGTCTTGTGCTTCTCAGTAGGGTCATTGTCAGAGGGCAGCAACGGGATATGTAGGAGGTGTGAATATGGTATTTTGGTTCTCAAGGTGGCATGGCAGGGGTATTCTGTTGAGCACCTACCCATGCTATAAAGGATAGGGATCCGTTTAATGCCAGGGTCTAGGGCAAGTGTTAGGGCAAGGGTCGCTGTGATAAGCAAAATGAGTACTAAGTGAAGTATTTGATACATGATGGGAGACATGGTATAAGCAGCGTAGTAAACTGAAGAGGAGTTATTTGAGTGTCCTGGAATAATCAGCAGAGAAAGCGAAGCACAGCAGTGGTAACAAATTATTTAACTAGTTGTACAGTTTGTTTCCTTAGTAGGGTGGTATTTGTTACTTTGTTGTTTTACATTATCTCAGTAGGCATAGAAAGGTAGCAGTACTACAGTGATAGATTACAGATGGAGAAAGTATCCACAATGGGGTATATCAGACAGGCAGTGCAATAGTAGTTACAGACTACTCACTATAAAAACAGCTGTATAAATTAGAAATGATGTTCAAACGGGGCAGGTGGGGGTGATACTAGTTAACAGCAGCAGTAAAAGTAAGGTACAGTCTAGATTGAGGAATGGCAAACTGAAAATGGCATGACTAGGTATGCTAACAGTATCAATACAGACAGTTTATCTAGCTGTGGTATACTTGCAGTGGTCAGCAGATCGTCTGGGTGGAGGGTGGGAGCGAGCTCAACCTCCAGGGAGCTCAGCTGTTTGATTATGAAGATATTATGAATCAATGAGCAGTGCTGTACCTGAAATGAACCAAAGCGAGGATTAATCAGAGGCATGTCAGGGAAGAATGAAGAGTAATGGGGGATCTTAGAAGGATTAGGTCGGACACGTCGGTTGGATTATTCTTCTTATGTGGTGCAGGATTCCAAGATATGATACACAGTTCGAACATTGTAAGTAGCTGGTGTGTAGCTCGTTGTTGGTGGACGAATCCTTCTACGTTAAGTTGATCTGATCTGATTTGTGTGTCCCAAAGGTCTGCGCTTTTGAAACTTGTGCTGAGTTGCTCCTTGATCTGAGTTTCGTTTCTAGTGCCCTGCCTAAGGGCCACGCCAAAGGGCCCACTGGCGAGGCCCTCAGGCGCGGGCCCGACAGGTGCGGGCCTGCCTGTCGGCGGTTGTTTAAATGTGCTGCCTTGTCCCTCCCACAGCCCCGATTGGGCCGGAGGACCGAGCTGGACTGCTGGCTTGCCTGCTCGGCGCTCAACCCCTGATCGGGGGAGCTCAAGATGGATGCTGGGCTGAAAAGGCTCTTCCCGCCGTCGGCGGTTGTTTAAATGTGCTGCCTTGTCCCTCCCACAGCCCCGATTGGGCCGGAGGACTGAGCTGGACTGCTGGCTTGCCTGCTCGGCGCTCAACCCCTGATCGGGGGAGCTCAAAATGGCTGCTGGGCGATGCAGATGTAGAGGCGAGCATAGGGAACTACATGAACTGTAGATGCCATATGTCCCAGCAACTGTAGCAGTTCTCTAGCAGTTAGAGAAGATTTTCCTGCTGCCTGAGAACCTAGGTGCACTATGCGAAGACATCGGGCCTGTGGCAGGAAAGCCCTTGACTGTGTGGTATCTAAACAGGCTCCTATGAACTCCAGGTACTGAGAAGGAACCAGTTGGGATTTTGGGAAGTTTATGACCAATCCCAAGTATTGGAGGATTCGCATTTATTTTATTTATTTATTTATTTATTTAGCTGTATTTATATACTGCTTTTCACCGGGTCAAAGCGGTGTTACAGGGGGGTGGGGGAATTAAGTACAAGGGTGGGGCCATCACCGGGGAGGCAACATTGATGATTTTGACATAGGACAGACTTTGGACAAAGGACAGACATGGGACATAGACAGGTTAGGGTAATTTTGAGTTTAGAGGCTCATTGTGGGTAAGCTCGGTGGCTTGTGGGTTTTTCAGTGGGGGTCGAGTTGAAGTATTCATGGAAAAGGACAGTTTTTAGCTGTTTTCTGAAAGATAGAAGGTTGGCATTGTTTCTGAGATAGCTCGGTAGGGAGTTCCATAATGATGGAGCATAAAGTTCAAAGGCTCGGTTGCAGGTCCGTTGCGAGCATTTTGTTCTTTTGTGAGAGACGGTGAGGGAAATGCTGGAGGCTTGTCTAGTAGATCTGCCGTGGGCTGGGCGAGCTAGTAGGGTGCGAAGCTGGGAGTTCTGCGTTTGATGGATAGCTTTGTGGGTGAGAAGGATGGCTTTGTATTTTGTCCGTGCTTCGAGGGGGAGAATGTGTAGATCTTTCAGTATTGGGGTGATATGGTCGGTTTTCTTTGCGCTCTGAATGATTCTCGCAGTGGTGTTCAATGTAGTTCGGAGGGGGTTGGTGTGTGTGGCTGGAAGTCCATGGTAGATTATGTTGCAGTAGTCCAGATGTGGGAGTGTCATGGCTTGCATCACTGTTCGGAAGTCTTGATGTTCCAGGAGGGGTCTGAGCATTGTGCGAGACAGTGCAGAGTTGGCTTCTGCAACCGTGGGGGTTCGAATTAGCCAGTCGCCCAAGTAAGGGAAGACGAATATCCCTGAGGTTCGCAGGAATAAGGCTACTACTGCCATGCATTTCGTGAATACTCTTGGTGCTGAAGCCAGACCAAAGGGAAGAACCCTGTACTGGAAGTGTTTTCCCTTGAAAAAGAATCTTAAGAATTTCCTGTGATCTGGATGGATCAGAATTTGAGTATATAGAAACATAGAAACACAGAAATATGACGACAGAAAGAGACCACATGGCCTATCTAGTCTGTCCTTCCATAACAACTACAACAGTCCTCTTTTTACCTTTAGAGATCCTCTGTGTTTGTCCCATGCTTTTTTGCATTCAGTTACTGTCCTCATCTCTACCACCTCCACTGGGAGACTATTCCACGGATCCACTACTCTTTCTGTAAAGAAATATTTCCGCATATCACTCCTGAATCTATCTCCCTTCACCCTCATCCCATGTCCCCTCGTAGCAGAACTTGCTTTCAATTGAAAGGTTCTCTCACTGAACATTTATGCCACGGAAGTATTTAAATATCTCAATCATATCACCTCTATCCCGCCTTTCCTCTAAGGTGTACATATTAAGATCCTTCAGCCTGTCCTCATATGCTTTATAATGAAGACCACTAATCATTTTAGTAGCCACCCTCTGCACCGACTCCATCCTGTTCACATCCTTTTGAAGGTGCGGTCTCCAGAATTGCACACTATACTCCAAATGAGGTCGCACCAAAGACTTATACAGAGGCATTATCACCTCCTTTTTTCTGCTAGCCATTCCTCTCCGTATGTACCCAAGCATCCTTCTAGCTTTTGCTGTCACCTTTTCTACCTGTTTAGCTACTTTAAGATCATCAGACAAAACCAAGCCTAGGTCCCGCTCTTCTTTAGTGGACAAAAGTACTTCACCCCCTATACTATATTGCTCCCTTGGATTGCTGCAGCCCAAATGCATGACCTTACATTTTTTTAACATTAAATCCCAGCTGCCAAATTCTAAACCATTCTTCAAGCTTAGCTAGATCCCTCCTCATGTTATCTACCCCTTCCTGGGTGTCTACTCTATTGCAGATTTTGGTATCATCCGCAAAGCGGCAAACCTTACCTGAAAGCCCTTCCGCTGTATCACCAACAAAGATGTTAAAAAGAATCGGACCAAGGACAGACCCCTGGGGCACACCACTGATAACATCCTTCTCCTCAGAGTGAGCTCCATTTACTTGTACTCTTTGTTGCCTTCCACCCAACCAATTTCTAACCCAAGCAGTAACTTTAGGGTTCATCCCTAGGGTGCTCAGTTTGTTTATAAGTCGCCTGTGAGGAACAGTGTCAAAGGCTTTACTAAAATCTAAATACACCACACATCTAGGGCTCTACCTCGGTCCAACTCCCTGGTCACCCAGTCAAAGAAATCAATCAGATTTGTCTTACAAGACCTGCCTCTGGTGAATCCATGCTGCCTCGGATCCTGTAATCTGCTGGACTCCAGAAACCTCACTATTTTCTCTTTCAGCAGTGTTGCCAATAATTTACTCACCACCGAAGTTAAACTAACCGGCCTGTAGTTTTCAACCACATCCTTATTTCCGCTTTTGTGTAAAGGCACCACATGAGCCTCTCTCCAGTCCTTTGGCACCACTCCAGACTCCAACGAGGCATTGAAAAGGTCAGTCAGTGGAGCTGCTAGAACGTCCCCAAGTTCCCTCAGTATTCTCGGGTGTATCCCATCCGGTCCCATCGCTTTGTCTACTTTAAGTTGAGATCGTTTCTCACGAACAGTCTTTTGAAAATTGTTCAAGATGTCCTTTGCGTCTGTTCCTATTTGTGGGTGTTTACTGAGGTCCTGCTCCTGGTTCTTCATCTGTGAACACAGAACAAAAATATTTGTTAAGCAATTCCGCTTTATCCTTATCAGCTTCTATATATTCCTCCCCTGCACCCTTGAGTCTGACAATACCACTCTTGCCCTTCCTCTTCTCACTAATGTATCTGAAAAATGTCTTATCTCCCCATTTTATTGCAATGGCTTTTTCCTCCTCTTTTTGAATCTTTGCCTTCTCGATTACTTTGCTAGCTTCTCTACGTTTTTCCAAATACATATGCCTGTCTTCCTCTCTCTGTGATCTCTTGTATTTCATGTAGGCCTCCCTCTTTTTCTTCACTTTTTCAGCTACTTCTTTCGAAAACCATAGTGGTCTCCTTTTCCTTTTACCTTTATTTACCATTTTAACAAAAAGGTTGGTTGCCCTTAAAATATCCCCTTTCAGTTTTTCCCACTGTTTTTCTACATTCCTCAGCTGTTCCCATCCAACTAACGACTCCCTGAGGTATTGGTCCATATTCGCAAAGTTAGTCTTCCTAAAGTCTAAGATCCTTGCCTTTGAATGGATTCTAACAGCCCTAGTCCTAATACTGAACCACACCATCTGGTGATCACTGGATGCAAAATGATCTCCCACTACATCATCAGAAACACTTTCACCATTGGTAAGCACCAAGTCCAGTATGGCCCCTTCACGTGTGGGGTCTGTTACCAATTGCCTGAATAGTTCTCCCTGTAGAGAATCCAGGATCTCCTTACTTCTAGATGATACTGCAGCAGGAATGCCAATCAACATCTGGCATATTGAAATCTCCTATCAGTAGCACTTCCCCTTTCCTAGCAATGCTGTGTTTGTCTTCAATTAACTCTCTGTACACCTCTTCCTCTTGTGAGGGAGGTCTGTATATAACACCAATGTAAATAGATTCCCCTTTCCCTCTTTCTAGTTTAACCCACAATGCCTCCCCTCTCCCTTTTAAGCTCTGTAATTCCAAAGCTTTAATAGTAGTTTTTACATATAGTGCCACTCCTCCTCCCCTACTTCCTACCCTGTCCTTTCTGAATAAAGTATAGCAAGGTATAGTTACATCCCAATCATGGTTTTCTGTGAACCATGTTTCTGTAACTGCCACTAAATCCAAGTCAGCCATTCCCACCAAAGCTTCAACATCAGGGATCTTATTTCCCATGCTACGGGCATTTATACACACTGCTTTCCATATGTTATCCCTGTTACCCGTTTCCATAAAGTTATTTAATGTATCACCTACCTGGGGGCTTTCACTTACCTGGGGGCTTTCTTCACCCATCCCCAACGAATCTAGTTTAAAGCCCTCTTCAGTAGATTAGCCAGTCTACTACTGAAGACGCGTTGACCTTTCTTGGACAGATGGATGCCATCTCTGCTCTGCAACCCTTGGAACAGCATCCCATGGTCTAGGAAACCAAAACGCTCTCGATGACACCATCCACGCAGCCATGCATTCATCTCCAGGATGCAAGCCTCTCTGCCTTGGCCTTTACCCTCAACAGGGAGGATTGAAGAGAACACCACCTGTGCACCTAACTGCTTCACCCTCTGTCCCAGAGCCATGAAGTCACTTTTGATACGTTCCGAGGTATACCTGGCAGTATCATTTGTTCCAACGTGGATTAGCAACATTGGGTAATAGTCAGTGGGCTTGATGAGTCCCGGCAAACTCTCCGTAACATCTTGGATTTTGGCACCAGGCAGACAGCATACCTCTCTGGACATCAAGTCTGGTCGGCAGATGGACGCCTCAGTACCCCTCAGAAGAGAGTCTCCAACCACCACTACCCTTCGTTTCCTTCTGGTCACTGATTCTGCAAATTTGGGGTACTTGAGCTCTGGTTCTTCCCTTTCCAGGGATGCTTTCACCTCCTCCACTTCCAGGGCTGCATAATGGTTCTTCAATTCAAAGGCTGGAGAAGTTGGATTGGTGATTTTGCAGGACCTGGTGACTTGTGTCCAACCATCGACATTCTGTTGGCACCCATCTTCTCCTTTGCTGGAGAGCTTGGTTGCTGCAAGAAGCATCTCATCAATGTACCTCTCACTGTCTTGAATGCTCCTCAGCCTCGCCACCTCCTCTCTGAGTTCCTCCACTTGTTTCCTCAGAGCTTCAGCATGCAGGCACCCTGCACATGGAACCGGTCCTCCAACTGGCATTAGGACCTCTGTCTGGACCGAGGCAGAAGCTGTAAAGGGGGCAACAGCTTTAGCGATACGATTTTTCCCAGCCATTGCTCTGTTCGTGGAGCTTAGGTATCTGTTAAAGCAAAAGAGAGAGAGGACTTCCGGTGATGCGGTGAGCCGGAGCAGATGCATGCTGCTCGGGCTCTGGGCCCCTTCACCCCTCCACCACAGATTTATGCGGTGATCGGGGCTGCATTCGGGGTTCTTTGCCCCCCCTGGGCCCCCCCGCAGAAGCCGCTATTGGGGCCGGTGCCCCGGAGCCCTCCATCTCCCCCGAAGAGATGATGCTTGGAGGCGGCCTGGATTTCGGCGGCAGACGCCGCGCGGGGAGTGCGGCTGCAGTGTGAGTGAGGTGAGGTGGTGCGGGGGTGATTCCAGCGGCGGTCGGAGCGGGGTTCTGCGGCGGCGGCGGCCCTCGGACTGCGGTATCCTGCCCCCCCCCCCGCATGTATCTACCAGCCGGGCCCGGAGAGTGGGGCCAATGCGGCAGCTGCTGAGGGGACCGGGGGCTGTTGCAGGGCCTGGATCGGGGGCACCACTTGCCTTCCAGCCTCTCTGAGAGCTCCTTGAGGGCAGAGCAGCCCACCAGAAGATCAGAGCACCCACTAGAGGGCTCGTGGGCCTGATACAATCCTCTGTCTTCACCACGCAGACGTCTGGGTCCTGAGCCTGGCCTTAGGCACACTGAGTTCGAGCTGCACCCCCCCCCCCCTGCCTCTGGTCTTCGACGGATGCCCTGTTGCTACTGCGCCTCCGGCCCGCGACAGCCTTTGCCCCGCACTCTGGGCCCCCCCCCCCCGGCACATCGGTTTCTGAGACCTGAGCCTCCTGTCCGAAAAGTCCGAGCCGGTGACTTGTGTCCTCCTCTCAGCACTCCTGAGCCTGTGACCTGCGCCCTGCCCTTGGCTCTTGGAGGATTGCGACCGCTCACTACATTCGACACCCGAGAGTTGGGGACTCCTTCCTTGCCCCCCGGCACCTCGACGCCTGTGACACGGGCTCCCCTCCCCCCTTCTTCTAGCGAATAGCGGCCCGAGACCTAAACTCTTTCTCCAGCACTCGGGGGGACTTGAGCGCACCAGAGGCCTCGGAGATGGCAGCGAAGGGAGGCCGTCGGGTGGAGAGGGAGAAGACCCCCCTACCGCCAAGGGGGGGGGGGGAACAGTCCTCGCCGCTGAAGGGAGAGGCCAGGGCTGCAGCGGGGATGGTGGACGAAATCTCCCTGGCCGTGGCGGGGGTGCTGTCCGCGCAATTCGACGACCTGCGGGGCCGCATGGACCTCATCCAAACCTCAGTGGAGGCCCTGGGCGGCCGACTGCAGGAGGCGGAACACCGGATAGAGCGGTCCGAAGAGCATGTGCTGGAGCTGCAACAGGAGATGGCCCGGATGAAAAAGTTTACTCCAGGGGCCAGGAGGCCAAGCTAGACGACCTTGAAAATAGGTCCCGCCGGAATAATCTGAGATTTCTTGGAGTTCCGGAAGTTATAGAGGACCGGGACCTACAATCCTACGTAGAGGACCTGGTGAAACAAATTCTGGAGAACGACCCCGAGGGCACTTTAATCCAAATTGAGAGGGCACACCGGGTCGGGCCTAGGAGAACCAGTGAGGGCCGACCTAGAGTGGTTCTAGCACGGTTCCTGCGATTCCAACAGAAAGAAGCAGTCCTACGGGCCGCGCGAAAGAAAGGGACTATTCAAAAAGACAATGCCAGGCTACGTGTTGTTCAGGATTACTCAGCGGCTCTGGGCCAGCGGCGACGAGAGTATGGACATTTGTGCAAGGTTCTGATAGACAATAATATCAAATTTATTGTGCAATACCCTGCCCGGCTGATCTTTACTCATGGGGGGATCCGTCGGTCCTTTGACTCCGCGACAGCAGCAACGCCCTACGTGGAAGAGATACGGCGGAGGGCTGCAGTGGCAGCCGAGACTTGAGGTCCGGAGGGGAGGACTACCGAAGTGCGGAACAAGCCCGGAGTTTCCATTATGGACTTTAAAGTGATGGTGATGGTAACTGGGGTGGGGGAGGGTGGAGGATGGGGCCTGCTCAAACTATTGCTACGTGGGGGGTTGGCTGTGTTCCAGAGGTGTGGGGGGCGGGTGAGGAATGGCCCGAGTAGTTGGGGGTGGCTTGCCGGGGGGCGAGTGGGGGGGGAGAGCTCCCAGGGGGCTCCCCCCCGGACGCTTTTGTAACGGGGCTGGTATAATGGAGGGGTGAGGGGGTCCCTTACGCATCTAGGAATACTTAGAGAAGGGGAGGAGGATGGTAGATGGGATGAGGGTTGGGAGCGGGGAGGAGAGGGGGAGGGGATGGGTGGGTAGGAGAGGGGGAGGGGATGGGTGGGTGGGAGGGGGGTGAAGGGATGGGAGGGTGGGGGGGTGGGGAAGGGTGGGCAGGGGAGGGAGGAAGGAAGGGGGCGGGGGTGTAGGAGGTGAGCAGTATTTTCAGGGACTAATGGAGGGGTGGACGACGGGAGGGAATTTCCTGGTGAAGAAGAGGGGAGGACCTCAGGCTGGGGGGGGTCCCTTCCTCAGAAAAGGTATGGTTTATGCTGTATTATAATAAGCCTACTTTTGTATTACATGCCGCTTAAGATAATTTCTTGGAATGTATGTGGTCTGGGCAGCCCCATTAAACGGGCTAAGGTCCTCCAGGCTCTGGCACGGCAGAAGGCGGACATCGCAATGCTCCAGGAAACCCACCAGACTGCTGAAGAACACCGAAAATTATGCCGGGAGTGGGTGGGACAGGTCTGGGGGGCTCCAGCTCAGGGGAAGAAGGGGGGAGTAGTCTTCCTGATTCATAAACGGGTGAGGCTGGAGGTTGTCCGGGATTTTGTAGACCCGACTGGCAGATTTGTCTTGGTGCAGGGAGTCCTTGAGGGGAGGCCTGTTATCCTGGGCAACCTGTATTGTCCAAATGTACTTGACTTGCCCCTCTTTGCCCGCTTTGCCTCCAAGATCGAGACATTGCCGGAGTCCCCCCTGATTTTGGGGGGGGACTTTAATGGGGTCATGGATGTTGACCTTGACACTTCCAAGGGGGGGGGAGCAGAGAGACAGAACTGCGACGGTTCGGGCCCTGCGACGTTTATGCTCTCGACTGGGCTTGGTGGACCCCTGGCGGCTGCTTCACCCGACCGAACGGGATTACACGCATATATCCCGGGCTCATGGCACTAGTGCCCGTATAGATTACCTGTTGATTTCTACAGGCCTGTTCGTTAAAGTGGCGGATGCGCAGATAGGGCCTATGGAGATATCTGACCATGCTTTCGTTTGGCTCGACGTCCATTGGACTGGGACCTCTCCCCGCCCCCCGACGTGGCGATTCCCGCTCGAACTATATAGGGACGCGCAATTTCGCTCCTTTCTTCAACAACGCTGGCAGGAATTTGAAGCTGATCATAGGGGTCACCAGGATGACCCCGAACTGCTCTGGGAAACTGCAAAGGTGGTTCTACGGGGGGACATAATAGGGTTCCTTGCCCGGAAGAGAAGACTGAGGGCCGAACGTATTATTGGTTTAGAGAAGTTGGTGACGCGATTACGGCGGCAAGGGGCTCAAAACCCGACTGCAGGGCTTAAAAAGCAGCTGTGGGACTCTCAAATGGAATTAAATGAACTTCTGCACCAGCGGGCAAAGAAATCTGTGTTATACTACCGGTACCAACTTTACCGTTATGGGGATAAGCCCGGGAAACTCTTGGCCAGATGCCTCCGGGGACCTAGGGGCTCCAAACTGGTGCCGGGTTTGCGGGATGTTTCGGGGGGTGTTACACCGGGAGAACTCGGAGATTGTGCGGGTTTTTCGTTCCTTTTTCCAGACCCTTTATACTGCGGAGTCCGCCTTCCCATACGCAGATGGAGGAGTATGTGGGGGCTTTGGAGTTACCGCGCTTGACCGCGGAGCAAAGAGCGCAGTTGGAGCAGCCGATAACGGTGGCTGAGCTGCAGGGGGCTATTTCCAAGGCCAGCTGTTATAAATCCCCAGGATCCGACGGGCTTGGTGCGGAATTTTACAAAATCCTTAACGATTTGATCTCCCCAACGCTGGCTGCCGTGCATAATCAGAGGGCACAGCAGGGATACTTTCGCTGGGGAGCTAATCACGCCCATATTGTCCTTATTCCTAAACCGGCGAAGGATCCCCTCTCCGCGACTTCGTATCGTCCTATCTCACTACTCAATTTTGACCTTAAATTGATGGCCAAGGTTTTGGCAGACCGCCTGGCGGAGTTTCTGGGGCTGTTGGTGCATGACTGTCAGGTTGGGTTCGTGAAGGGGCGATACGCAGTTCGCAATCTGCGCAAAATTGTGGCGTCCTTGGAGTGGGTCCAGCATAGACAGTTGCCCTCACTGCTTGTTAGTTTTGATGCGGAAAAGGCCTTCGATCGGGTGGATTGGCAATATTTGCAGTACATCCTTCCGCGCTATGGTCTCGGGCCTTTATTTTGTAGTATGGTTGCGAGCCTGTATGCCGATCCGACGGCGGCGATACTTTGTAATGGGGTGGTATCAGAGAGGTTTACTTTGCAAAGGGGGACCCGTCAGGGCTGCCCCCTCTCTCCTCTCCTTTTTGTCCTGTCGTTGGATCCTCTCCTGCGGAGAGTGGCGGGTATGCGTTCCATAAGGGGGGTGAGAATGGGCGCTCATGAATTTAAGATATCTGCCTTTGCAGATGACCTGTTGGTACATTTACTTTCGCCAACAGACTCCTTGCCGCTTCTTTTAGACGAGCTCCGAACCTTTGGACAATTTGCGGGGCTACGTATTAACAGGGACAAATCTGAGGCCATGGACGTGTTGGGGAGCCTTCGGGGTAGTTGGCCGGGGGGCTTCCCTCTTCGATGGGCCGGGGATCAATTTGTATACTTGGGGATTGTATTGCCTTGCCATCCAGGACGATTGTATAGGTGCAACCTGCAGCGAATGCTGACCAAGGTGCGAGCCCAGGTGCAGGCCTGGCAGCCTCTCCCCTTGTCCCTATTGGGAAGGATTGCGGCGATTAAACTGGTGCTCTTGCCCCGGATCCTGTACTGGTTGCAGACCCTCCCTGTTTGGCTCCTCCGGAGGGATGCCCGGCTTTTTGAGGTGGAATTTCGGGGCCTCCTCTGGGGGGGGGCGAGAGCTCGTGTCCCCTACAGTTGGCTGGTGGGGAGGATGCGCAATGGGGGGTGGGGGCTCCCGGATCTCGGAGCTTATGCTTTGGCCTGCCAGGCGCGCCATTTGGGGGACTGGCTAGGTGGCACTGACCTTTATACACCCACGGCCTTGGAGGAGGAATATGTGGCGCCCCACTCTTTGCGGGCCCTCTTGCACCTGGAGGTCAGCCAGTGGGCCACCCACTTAGCTGAGAGTGTGTTGCTGCTCCCGGTCTGTAAGACCTGGCAGCAGTTGAACACCTATTGGGGCCGTAATTGGAAGGCATCAAGTTGGCTGCCCCTTCGGGGCAATGCCAACTTTACCCCGGGGACGGAGACCGCGGCCTTTCGTTTTTGGGGGGAGAAAGGTGCCCATAGTGTGGGGAACGTGGTAGACCTGTCCGGGAGGACCAAACCCTTTTCGGTGCTCTCCCGCGAGTTCGACTTGCGGCCTCATCATTTCTTTGCATATATGCAGGTGGCCCATTATGTGGCCTCCCTCCCAGGAGAGGAGTTACATGGCGATCGCTCGGTCCAGCTTATGGGGTTTTTTGGCCTGGATGATTCGACACGACCGTCGATCCGGGGTTTTCACCTCCGGTTGGAGCAGCTTCGCCAGCGCCCAGACTACTGCAGAGTAGAACAGGCTTGGGGGGCAGAAATGGGGCGGGAAATCCCCCGGGGCACTATTTTGGCGGCCCTACGGCGCGCGGTGAGCCTGGTGGAGGGGGCTCGTTGGCGGGAAATACAATTTAAATGTCTTACCAGGATCCACTTCTCACCGCGGAGGGCCCTTCGTTGCCACCTGACTGTGGATGGCGGTTGTCCGCGGTGTGCGGCGCCCATGGCGACCTTGTTACATATGTGGTGGGGCTGCCGCAGGCTTCGCCCTTATTGGCAGAGGATTGCCCTGTATATGGCCGATCTGCTGGGACAACCTATTCAGTGGGATGCAGCCTTGGTGGTTTTGGATGTTCTGGCCCTTGCCTCTCCGAGGGGGAAGTGGGGTCGCTGGCTGGTGCGTAAGGCATGTCTGGTGGGTAAGGGACCTCTGTTGAGGCGATGGAGGGAGACCCGCCCTCCCTCTTTTTGGGAGTGGCGGAACTCTTTCCATCAGCTTATGCTCCTGGAGTGTAGGGCTGCCCGGGGCCACGTCCAGCGATGGTCCGCCTTCTTGCTAATTTGGGACCCATACATTCAAAATCTGAGTGCCCGGACTCGTAATACAGTCTTGCAGTTGGGTTGTTAACACCCTTATCTATTGTTTTGTTATCCGGGGGACAGGCGGAACCTCCAGATGGTCCTGTGTGGCTTTGACATGTATGGGGGGGGGGAGGGGGGGGGGGGGGGGGGGGGGGGGGAGGGGGGGGGGCGGGGGAAGGGGGCGTGGGTTATTACACTTTGAAAAATCCATGTAACCGTCAATGGGTATGGCTCCTGGGGATAAGAGCTAACCCCAGAGAGTGGTGATTTTCTGTGTGCTATGTACCTGTTGTTTACTGTTGATGGTTCTAAATAAAGTTTTGAAAAAAAAAAAGCAAAAGAGAGAGATCTACCAAGTACCAGACGGTTTCCCAGCTGCCCTTTCAGAGAAAAACAGTTAAATCTCCTTAATTATATTCAAAATGTGCTGGTCCAATTCTCTGTGCTTTGTCAAATGGGGAGGTGCCCTATAAAGCAAGACTACTCGCTAGGGGTGGGTGGGAGTCGGGGTGGGTAGGGAGGGAAGAAACACCTGATTAGATGTTAGCAGTTCCCAAAGCTGAGGAGGTTACTGGAGTTCAACCACCTACTGTGCTCAAGGAAAGTCCCACTAAAGCACCAAAACGAAAGTAACCTTGCTTTAAAAATGTACAAAAAACCCTTTTAAGAACTCCCAGTCAGAGAGCTAACAATTTAATATAATAAAACAAACCCTTAAATCCTTACTGTTGGTTGATCTGGAGAGCTCCTGTAGGAAAGCCTGAACAGGGCAGGGCACTGGAGCCTTTTATGCAGGTCCTCAGCTGCTCTCAAGTAATCAGGCCCACTAACTCCCGATTAGGTGTTAGCAGTTCCCAAAGCTGAGGAGGTTACTGGAGTTCAACCACCTACTGTGCTCAAGGAAAGTCCCACTAAAGCACTATATGCATCCTTTAAGTCTAGAGAGCAAAGCCAATCCTGACTTTGAAGGTACGGCATAAGAGTTCCTAGAGAAATCATTTTGAACTTTTCTCGGAAGAGATATTTGTTCAATTCCCTGAGGTCTAGAATGGGTCTGTGTCCTCCGGTTTTCTTTGGAATAAGAACCCCGTGTCCTGTTCAAGAATGTGAACTTCCTCTATTGCCCCTTGGGCAAGAAGTGTTGCGACCTCGTGACTTAGCAGATTGTCTGCATAAGTTTGGGAACTGAACTGCCTTAGGATTGTAGGGGGCATGCTGTGAAAATGGAGCTTGTACCCCTCTCCTACAATGGACAAAGTCCAGTTTTCTGTTGTTATTTGATGCCATCTGTTGGCAAAATGGCACAACCTGCCTGGAATTATTAAGGCGTTCTGGGCCCCTCAGAGGAAGAAAGGCTAAGCTCTCTAGGAAGGAGTCAAAGCCCTTGAGGGGGCTGAACCTGCGGAGCTGGTTGAGCTCTCAGGCCTTTTGGCTTCTTTTGCTGTCGTGATTGCTCCTTTCAGACAACTTGACCTTGTTGGGTATAGGATGAATAAAACTTCCTCTTTTTGCTAAAAGAAGGTTTCTTACAGGGTTTCTTTTTGGCTGGAGTAGCTGTAGATTTTGACAATCTATCTAAGGTGATATTGTTAGCATCTATCTCATTAGCCTTTTCCTGCCAATTCTTGCCAAAGAGGTTGTCTCCTGTGCAAGGGATGTTGCCCAATTTGTCCTGTACCCAACTCTCCAAATCTGATGCCTGAAGCCAGGCAATCCGTCGTGCACCAATGGCAATAGCAGAGGTTCTGCTGATGCATTCAAAGCAGTCAAAGGCTGCACGATTCACAAACTTGGAGACATCCTGTGCATGCCTGATAAGTGCAAGTAAGTCCTGTCTTCTGTCATCTGGGAGAAGTGGGCCCATAAGCTCCAAATCTCCTGTGACTTCTTTGAGGAACATTCCCATATATAATATATATGAACTGATCCTAGCTGAAAGCATAGAAGCTTGAAATGTTCGACGCCCAAAAGCGTCAAGGGTTCTGCATTCACGACCTGGGGGGTTGGATGCATCTCTTTGCACTTTTCATCCTACGCATGGCTGATTCCACTACCATTGAATGATGTGGCAGCTGAGTCTTTTGAAATCCAGGACATGGTGGGACTCGATACATGGTATCCAGTCTCCTAGAATGAGATGTAGTCAAAGGTGTCTCCCACATTCTAAGCATCAGATCCCACATTCTAAGCATCAGATCATGAAGAATTTCATGGACGGGCAGAGTGGCCGCCTCCTTTGGAGCTTTAGGATATTGGAGGATTTCTAACTCCTTTGCTCTAGGTTCCTTTTCAGGAGCTACCGTGATGGAAAGGCCCTTAGCAAGATCACAAATAAAATCCTGAAAAGACATGTCCTCTGGAGGTGACATTCTGCATTGAGGAGAAGAAGTGTCTTCAGGGAGAAACACTCTGGTACCGGCAGAATTGTCAGAGTCATCGGAATCGGAGGATTCGAAGTATCCCTGATCACGATGCTCATGCAAAGCATGATCCTGGTATCAACGGAAGTCGGTACCGAGTTGATCCGGTACTGATCTCTCGATGCCCGCCAAAGATGGCATGGGAAAGCTTCCCACCGGGGCCGGTGTCTGTACCGGTGTTGTTGTTGGTACCGGCATTGGTGTCGGTACCCGTGCCCGTTGAACCATCGGTGTCAACGGTACTGCAGCTGTAAGGAGAGCTGCAATGCTGCGCTCGATAGCGAGGAATCACTGGTCTATCGACGCTGCCGATGCCTGGGTATCGGTACCGGTGAAAGTGGCCGGGACCTCTGAGCATGGCACCAGTAGTTCTTGCGAGGTCGAGGCCTCGAGAACATCCTGGAACCCCATTTGTGCTTTGGAGGCCGAAGCCTCCTGCCGGGGCTGTTTTGCCGGTGTGGTTCCCTCAAGGGCAATGCCAATGGCCTCTCGATGCTTTGCAGGAGAGCTACCCTTTGAGGACCGGCTTTTATGTTTAGCTACCTGAGATCCATGGGAGGAAGAAGAGGCTCTTGAAGACATCGATGCAATGGATCTGGCATCCAAAGAAAAGAGGGTACCGAGCTTTGCAGCCCGGTTCGTTCTTCCTCTTTTAGTCATCCCCATATAGGAGAGACATTCAGATGGAGAATGTTCAGGGCCTAAACATTTAAGACACCAGTCATGGGTATCGGTGACGGAAAAGGTACCGCCACACTTAGTACATTTTTTAAAACCACTAGCTGATTTTTCCATTTTTTAGGAATTTGGGGCCTAATGCCCAAAATGGCGCCTAGCACCGAAAAAGAAAAGTTTCTGAAGAGAAACAGTTCAGAAGTATAATTTTTTTGAAAGAAAAGAACCGGCGGTATAGGAAGGCGTCTAGCGGAGGCAAACGCGACCACAAGAAAAAATAGTTTAAAGAAGAAATTTTCTGCGGTGACAGGGTATGGGTCCTGTCGACTCCGCGGAAAACGAAGAACTGAAGAGGGACAGTTGGAAAGGCAGCGCGCATGTGCTGAGGGATGTTCCCAAAAGTGTTTCTATTGGACGCTGGGGAGCGTTCCCGCGCAGGCTCCGTCGGTACCGACGATACCCATATGTGAAGACTACATTCCTGCTTGTTCCAAGAGATATGCATTTAAACTCACACGAACATGGAACGTTAATAAGAGACTGGGTGGGGCAAGTGTATGCAGCCTCCTCAGGGGGTAGGAAAAAGGGGGTAGCGATATTAGTTAAGGGTATACAGGTGGAAATTCTTAATGAAGAGGAAGACCTGCAGGGTAGATTCATATTTCTGCATGCTAAAGTGCAAGGGGAGGAAATGCTGTTGGGCAATATATACACGCCATATGTGTATGATCATAAATTCTTTAAAGAAATACTGGCAAGAGTGGGTAGAGTACCAAAAATTACCATTATAGTGGCTGGAGACTTTAATTGCCCCCATGATCCGGGAATCGATAGATCCAGGCAGGGATTGGGAGGAGGGTGGAATAAGAAAGGGGTTAGCTATCTGTGTAGGATAGGGGAGTTGACTGATACATGGCGAGTGTTGCATGAAGGGGAGAAAGACTACATGCACCTGTCACGTGCTCACCAGTCATGGTCTCGTATTGACTATATCTTCGTTTCTAAGCATTGTTTTGGCAAGGTAGTATCAGTGGAAATACAGACAATGGTTGTTTCGGATCACGCGATGGTGCAAATGGACTGGAAAGGGAGGCGAAGCTTAAACTCGAAATGGTCCTTCCCAAGACATTTATGGAAAAATGAGGAGTTTTGTAGGTATCTGAGGAGTCATTGGGAGGAGTATGTTAAATTTAATGAAAAGCAAGTGGAGACAGTAGCGGCATTCTGGGAAGCGGGGAAAGCAGTGATGCGAGGCCATATTATTGCTTTTGTTGTGAGGTTAAGGAAAAAGATTAATGAATCTATAATGCAGCTGACTCAAGTGTTGAAGAAGCTCAAAAGAGAAGATGTGCTAGCATCAGATAGATGCACTAGAGATGCATACTTGAATGCCCAAAAACAGTTGAATAATGCTTTGCATGAACGAGCAGTAAACTCTATGCAATATTATAGACATCAACTGTTTAGGTATGGAGATAAGATGGGAAAGTTGCTCGCCCAATTGGTGAAGGAGTGGGGGGTACCAGAATCATTGCCACTATTAGGGATGTGGACGGGGTCAAACAAAATGATACTCAGAAGATTATGAAGGTATTTAGGCAGTACTATCAAGAGCTGTATACACCCGAATGAGAAGACAGAGAACAAGAGTTAAGATTCTTGAATGAAGTGAAGCTACCGCGGCTAGCAATGGAGGAATTACAGGAACTGAACAGGTCGATTTCTGGGACAGAAATTCAAAGAGTGATTACACGAGGTACTCCCCACAAGGCGCCAGGGCCGGATGGCTATGGGGCAGAATTTTATAAAAACACGTTACTCCGTTGCTGGAGGCTCCATTTGATGAAGTGTTGGAGGCTGGGATCTTCCCGAGAGATATGAGAACAGCGGCTATTATGGTGACCCCCAAGCCGGGAAAGGATCCGGAGGATCCCGCCTCGTACCGACCCATCTCGTTAATCAATTATGATAGGAAGATATTGGCCTCGGTTTTGGCCGAGCGCCTGCAGAAGGTACTAACAAGATTAGTCGGGAACCACCAGGCGGGGTTTGTGAGAGCCCGGAAACCTTTTCTAAATATAAGTAAGGTGGTGTTAGGGATGGAAAGGTGTCTTATGCAGGAGTCCCCGTTATTGTTGGTTAGTCTAGACCAGTGATGGCTAACCTTTTTGAGCCCGAGTGCCCAAACTGCCGCACAAAACCAAAGAATTTCCTCAAAGTGCCAGCACGTCAATTTGCATAAATATTTGCATAATGCTAACATACACTAACTTTTAGTAAACATGTCTCTTAATGAGTGTATGGATAAAGACAGACTAAAAGATTTCTACATTACTATAATCCAGTGCCAACCGCCAGGCACATTAGGAACTACTACAAACACTGCCCATTTAGAACCAATAGCAAACCCGCCGTATCCTAACAGCACTACCAGGACTCACAAAGCACCACACCATACCTATCAAAAGGCAACACTGCAAATATTAAACCAATACATTTCAGACAATAACAATACATGACCTACTGGGGAAAGAGAACAAGTGGCAATGTCAAAAAGGAATTACATAAACAGAATACCTCAGCTCAGTTACACAGTTGCAATTGCTCCAGCCACTTTCTTCTGGTTTCTTCATGTTTTCTGCTAACTCTCCATCATCTGCTGTCCATTTGTCCTTTCTTCTCTCTTCTAGTTTTTTTTCCATTCTCTCTCTCTACATCCGCTTTAACCTACTAATCTTTCTCCTTTTGCTCTTTCCTCCTCATTCCTATTTCATCCACTCAAATTTTACCCCTCCATCCTCAATCCCCACTTACTCTCCCAATACCCGGCCAATTGTAGATTTTTTATCCCTCCCACACAAAATATTTTTCCCCTCTCCATTTTACTCTCCCAGCCCCATCCCATTCTAATCCTCCCCCAACATCAGCTCCCTTCTAGTTCCAGCCTCACCCAGCATCCATTCCCTTCTAGTCCCTGCATCAGCCCATTTCCAGTCCTAGCCCCCCCATCAGCCCATTTCCAGTCCTAGCAACCCCCCAACCCAATACCAGTCCTAGCCCCCCCCCATCAACCCACTTCCAGTCCTAAACCCCCATCACCCCATTTTCAGTTTAAGCCCCCCCTATAACCCATTACCAGTCCTAACCCCCATCACCCCATTTCCAGACAGCCCCCATCAGCCCACAGCCCATTAGCAGTCCTACCCCCCAGCCCATTAGCAGTCCTCGCCCGCCCGCCCATTAGCAGTCCTAACCCCCCCCCCTGCCCATTAGCAGTCCTAACCCCCCCCTCCTGCCCATTAGCAGTCCTAACCCCCCCCCTCCTGCCCATTAGCAGTCCTAACACCCCCCCCAGCCCATTAGAAGTCCTAACCCCCCCACCCCCCTGGCAAATTTTTTTTTAAAAAAAGCAGGCTCGGCTGCTGCCGCGGCAGATTGCAATGTCCCGCGGGGCCCCCTCCGCCCGCTAAGCCCCTCGGCAAGGGCTTTCAGATTCGCGAGGGAGAGCGTCTCCCTCGCGTCTCTGTTAAGCCCGCAGGGGCTAATGGGAAATTTCCCATCAGTCCCTCGCGTCTAAAGGGGCTGATGGGAAATTTCCCATTAGCCCCTGCGGGCTTAACAGAGACGCGAGGGAGACGCTCTCCCTCACGAATCTGAAAGCTCTTGCAGAGGGGCTTAGCGGGCGGAGGGGGCCCCGCGGGACGCTGCATTCTGCCCTTGCCGCGTCCGCGGCAGCAGTCAGAGCCAGCTTTTTCTTTTTTTGCGGACCTTCCCGCGTGCCAGCTGCAAGGCCTTCGCGTGCCACAGCTGGCACGCGTGCCATAGGTTCGCCATCGCTGGTCTAGACGCAGAAAAAGGCTTTTGATCGGGTGTCGTGATCATATATGTTTGAAGTGTTGCAAAAATTTGGTTTTGAGGGGGCCTTTCTGAGCTGGATAAGAGCACTGTACAGGGACCAAGGTCCATCAAGCCCAGTATCCCGTTTCCAACAGTGGCCAATCTAGGTCATTCGTACCTAGCAGTTTCCCCAAAAGACACAGGTTCCACAATGCTTGTATTGGGTCAAGCATTGATATCCTGGGTCCCTTTTTAATTATGGTTTATGGACCTTTCCTCTAGGAACTTGCCCAAACCTTTTTTAAATCCAGCTACACTAAACAGACCTTACTACCATCCTCCGGTAACAAATTCCAGAGTTTGATTACCCGTTGAGTGAAAAAATATTTTCTCTTATTTGTCTTAAATAGTTTATCCTGTAGCTTCATTACATGTCCCCTAGTCTTTCTATATTCTGATAGTGTAAACAATTGATCTACGTTTACCCGTTCCACTCCATTCATTAATTTATAGACCTCTATCATTTTGGTGGCTCTTCTTGTGTACCTTTTCTAATAACGCTATATCCTTTTTACTACTGACCTTCAAGGCCGTCAATGGTCTTGCATCCTCCTCACTAACAGAGCTCATTCACATTGTTCCACCTAACAGATCCAGAAGACCTAAAGCAATAAACTCTCTAATAATTCCGAAGGGCTAAGAAAATGCACCCTCACAACGGCAAACAGGGCTTTCAAATTTTGCGCCCCAAGATGCTGGAATGCTCTACCATCGAACATTCGTGCTATCGCTGACCTAGCCCTGTTCAGGAAGGCACTCAAAATATCACCTGTTTCTCAAGTACTACCCAGTCAGCAAGACGCCTAGCTAGATAGCCTCATCAACTCTCTATATGCAATATCCGAGATTATTGAGCTTTGTCATATCGCCTGTATGTAAATATTACATGTAAGTAGTTTCCCTATGTTATCCAAGTTTGTACACCTGTTCTCTGTAAAACAGAACAGCTTGTTGTTCTGGTTTTTTTGTTTCATGTAAACCGCGCTGATGTCGAATAGTGCGGTATATAAGAGAATGTAATAAATAAATAAAGATACGGCGACCAGAATTGCACACAAATATTCAAGGTGCGGTCGTACCATAGAACAATACAGAGGCATTATAATATCCTTTGTTTTATTTTCCATTCCTTTCCTTATGATACCTAGAATTCTATTTGCTTTCTTGGCCGCCGCTGCACACTGGGCGGAGGGTTTTAACATGTTATCCACGATGACTCTTAAATCTTTTTCCTGGGTGGTGGTTCCCAATGTGGAACCTTGCATTGTGTAACCATAGTGTGGGTTGTTCTTTCCTAGGTGCATAACTTTGCATTTGTCCACATTAAATTTCATCTGCCATTTGGATGCCCAGTCTTCCAATTTATCCAGATCCTCCTGCAGTTTTCCACAATCCTCTTGGGTTTTAACAACTTTAAACAGTTTTGTGTCATCTGCAAATTTGATAACCTCACTAGTTATTCCCTTTTCCAGGTCATTTATGAATATGTCAAAAAGTAGCAGACCCAGTACAGATCCCTGGGGTACTCCACTATTCACCTTTTTCCATTGGGAAAATTGTCCATTTAGCCCTACCCTCTGCTTTCTATCTTTTAACCAGTTCCCGATCCACAATAGTACACTGCCTCCTATCCCATGACTTTTTAGTTTTGCCAAAAGTCTCTGATGAGGGACCTTGTCAAAGGCTTTCTGAAAGTCCAGATACACTGTATCAACCGACTCACCTTTGTCTACCTGTTTATTCACACCTTCAAAAAACATATCAGATTAGTAAAACAAGATCTTCCTTGTCTAAATCCATGTTGGCTGTCTCCCATTAGGCCATGACTATCTACATGCTGTGTAATTTTGTTCTTTATGATGGTTTCTACCATTTTCCACAGTACTGACGTCAGGCTCACCGGTCTGTAGTTTCCCGGATCACCCCAGGAATCCTTTTTAAAAACTGGCGTTATATTGGCGACCCTCCAATCTTCAGGTATTACAGATGATTTTAATGAAAGTTCACAGATTACTAATAGCAGGTCTGCAATTTCATATTTCAGTTCTTTCAACACTCTTGGATGTATACCATCCGGTCCAGGTGATTTGCTACTATTCAGTTTATCAAATAGTTGTAATACATCTTCTCGGTGTAGCGATATTTCTTTCAATTCCTCTGCAGTATCACCTTTAAATACCACTTCAGTCTTGGGTAACATCCCTACATCTTCCTCAGTAAAGACCGAAGCAAAGAATTCATTCAGTCTCTCCGCTATAGCCTTGTCTCCTCTTACTGCCCCTTTTACCCCTCTATCATCTAATAGTCCAATTAACTCTCTCACAGGCCTTTTGCTACGAATGTACTTGAAAAAGTCTTTATTTCGTGTTTTTGCTTCCGTAGCAAGTTCCTTCTCAAATTCTCACTTTGCCTGCCTTATCAATGCTTTGCATTTAACTTGCCAGTGCTTGTGCTGTTTCTAGTTTTCATCGTTTGGCTCTTTTTTCCATTTCCTGAAAGATGTTTTTTTGGCAGCAACAGCCTCTCTGACCGCACCTTTAAACCATGCTGGCAGTTTTTTGGACTTTCTGCCACTTTTCTTAATGCGTGGAATACAGATGGTCTGGGCTGCCATGATAGTATTTTTAAACACCCAAGCTTGATGTAAGTCTTTAACCTTTGCAACCACTCCTTTTATTTTTTTCTTAACTATATTCCTCATTTTATCATAGTCTCCCTTTCAAAAGTTAAAAGGTAGTACTGTGGATTCCTTTACTATCCCCTCCTCCATTAATTAAATCAAACATGATCATGCTATGATCACTATTGCCAAGTGGCCCCAACACCCTTATTTCTTGCACCAGATCTGGTGTTCCACTAAGGACTAGGTCCAGTATGGCTTCCCCTCTGGTCGGTTCATGAACCAAGCTGCTCCAAGAAGCAGTCATTTATTTCATCTAGAAACTTTATTTCCCTAGCATGCCCTGTCCTGTCGTGACACTGACCCAGTCGATACCGGGGTAATTGAAATCACCCATTATTATTACTGTACTGTGACTTTTGTTAGCTTCCTTGATTTCTTTGAGCATTTCATCATCCATTTGTTCATTCTGGCCAGGCGGTCGATAGTACACCCCCCCCCCCCCCCTGCCATCACCTTTCCCCTTCATACATGGAATATCAATCCATAGAGATTCTCTTTTTTGGAACCTCAGTGCTTTTGGTATTATCCTTCAAGGATACCTTCTTCCGAACCATGCGCTCTTGGGCGACTGTCAGCTTTACCCTATTTTCCAGTTTAAAAGTTCTCTATATCCTTTTTAAAGGTTAATACCAGCAGTCTGGTTCCATCCTGGTTAAGGTGAAACCCATCCCTTCGGAATAGCCCCTCCTTTCCCCAGAATGTTCCTCAGTTCCTAACAAATCCAAAACCCTCATCCTTGCACCACTGTCTCATCCATGCATTGAGACTCCGGAGCTCTGCCTGCCTTTTGGGTCCTGCACATGGAACGGGAAGCATTTCGGACAACGCTACCCTGGAAGTTCTGGATTTCAACTTCCTACCTAAAAGCTTAAATTTAGCCTCCAGATCCTCCCTACCACATTTTCCTATGTCACTGGTATCGACATGTACCAAGACAGCAGACTTCTCCCCAGCACTATCTAAGATCTTATCTAGGCAGTGCGTGAAGTCCGCTACCTTCGCACCAGGCAGGCATGTTACCAGGCGATCCTCACGTCCAACAGCCACCCAGCTATCTACATGCCTAATGATTGAATCACCAACTTTAACAGCTGTCCTAACCCTTCCCTCATGGGCACATGGCCCTGGAGAAAGGTCCTCAGTGCGAGAGGGTTTTACATCACCTGGAGGACAGGTCCTAGTTACAGGATCACGTCCTGCCACACCAGGGTGATGCTCTCCTGTCACGTGACCTCTCTCCTCCATGGCAACAGGGATGCTGCCAGACTGGAGGTGGGACTTCAGGACTATATCCCTGTAGGTCTCATCCATGTACTTCTCTGTCTTTCTTATGTCTTCCAGGTCTGCTACTCTAGCCTCTAGAGAACGGACTTGTTCCCTGAGAGCAAAGAGCTCCTTGCACTTAGTGCATACGTAAGACCTCTCACCAACTGGGAGAAAATCATACATGTGACACTCAATGCAAAAGAATAGAAAGCCCCCATCTTGCTGCTGGACTGTTTGTCTGCATCTTAGTTTAAAGCTTGTGTTTAGGTCTTTAAATTCTGTACTTAAGGGTTGGTGTAGATGCTTATACTAATAAAAGCGTATCTAATACCTCTAATATATCTTGTTCACCTGAAGCTTAATTAATCTCAGGTCCTCAATGTATGACTGATTTGGATAAAGAGCTGCACCTGAGAGCAGCCCCTTTCCTCTAAGGCGTGTAAGTACTTATTAAAGCTACAATTACCCCAGGGGCGGGCAGGTGGGTGTTGGGGAGGGAAGGAGGGAGGGAGGGAAATAAGACCTATTAGAAGAGGTCTGTTACAAGGTACCCTGTCCTGTACCCTCAGCAGGGGGGAGGGGGTTAGTCCCTCAGGTAGGCTAGAGCAGGAAAGTGTAAATTAGTCTTACCTGCTAATTGTAGTTCCTGAAGGAACTCCATTCTAGTCCCGGAAATTCAGGAGTTGTCAACCTCTTCCAGCAGCTTGGAGACTGATACACGTCATTCTTTGATGACACCGGTATAAAGACTCAGGCACCGGCTCCTCCCACTCCAGTAACCTATTGACAAAGCAGACTCACCAGAGCAACAATTCAGTAAAACACTCTCAGAAATCAAGTGTCCACTAACTAAATAACAATCAAACAATAAATGAACATGAAGCATATCCCCTATGATATTTAACAGGACAGGCAAGGGACTTGCTTCCCCGTCCGGAAAGGGAAAATGCCCAAACCACTTTCCCCCCCATCGGGTCAAACTCCATCCCGTGCACCCCAAGCTCCACAGTTCTCTTCGTTCTCTTACCTGTAAACCTGAGCTTCAGGCTGCAACCACCTTACAGAATTGGGACGGGATCCGGGACTAGACTGGAGTTCCTTCAGGATCTACAATTAGCAGGTAAGACTAATTTACACTTCCTTCACATCCCTCCAGTCTAGTCCCGGAAATTCAGGAGATGTAACAGAGCAGTAAATGTACTCAATGGGCGGGACCAGGTAGACCAACCTGAAGCACCGCCGAACCAAAACAGGTATCCTTACGCGCCTGAACATCCAAACGATAGTGCTTAAGAAAGGAATTCAAAGATGACCACGTCGCTGCCTTACAAATTTCCACCGCCGGCACCAAACCGCACTCCGCCCAGGAAGCTGCTTGCGCCCTCGTAGAATGCGCTCGCAATCCATCCGGTACCGACAGTCCTTTCAGAATATATGCAGACGCTATTGTCTCCTTTAGCCATCTAGCAATTGACGCTTTGGACGCAGCCTCCCCTTTACGAGGACCGCCGAACACCACAATCTATCCGATCTCCTGAACGTCGCCATGCGCTTGAGGTAACGTTTCAAAGCTCTCCGCACATCCAAAAGATGCAACTGCGGAGTCGCAGAACTCTCCGCCCTACGAAACACCGGCAGGGACACCACCTGATTCACATGAAAAGGAGACAGTACCTTTGGCAAGAAGGACGGAATCGGCCTTAAAACCACCTTAGACTCATGAAAAACCAAGAACGGTTCCCTACAAGATAACGCCTGCAATTCTGATATCCGCCGTGCCGACGCAATGGCCACTAAGAACACGACCTTCAGAGTAAGATCCTTCAAAGTTGCTTTCGCCAAAGGCTCAAACGGCTGTGAAGTTAATGCCGCTAATACCAACTGAAGATCCCAAGTCGGAACCGACCGCCTGCACGGTGGTCTCAAAACACTCACCGCTTTCAGAAATCTTTTAACATCTGAATGTGTACAGAGCGCTTGTCCCCTGATCTTGCCTCTATAACAGGAAAGTGCTGCCAACTGAACTCGCAAGGACGCGGCCGCCAAACCTTTTTGGAATCCATCCTGCAAAACAGCTAACACCTGTGGAATCGTGGCCCGTAAAGCTGTGCAATGCCGATCCATACACCAAGTCTCAAACACACGCCACACACGGACATACGCTAAAGTAGTAGATCTTCTACGCACTCTCAACAAGGTCGCAATCACATCCGCCTAATATCCTTTTGCTCTTAGCCTTGCCCTCTCAAGAGCCATGCCGTAAGCGAGAACCGAGCTACCTGAGGCATCACCAAGGGACCCTGTTGCAACAGATCCTGTCTGGCCGGTAGTCTCCAAGGCTTTCCCACTACCAGCCTCCTGAGATCCGCATACCACGACCGTCTCGGCCAATCCGGCGCTATCAGAATCACACACCCTCTGTGCCGTTCGATCCGCCGCACCACCCGGCCTACTAACACCCAAGGTGGAAACACATATAGAAGCCGATCCATCGGCCACTCTTGGACGAGAGCATCCAGCCCCTCTGACATCGGTTCTCTGCGTCTGCTGAAAAACCGTTCTACCTTCGCTGACTGGAACGTTGTCATGAGATCCATCACGGGCGTCCCCCAACGCCAAACTACTGCGTCGTAAACTTCCGGATGAAGCGTCCACTCTCCTGGATCTACCCTCACACGACTCAAGATGTCGGCCGCCACATTGTCCACTCCCGCCACATGTGCCGCCGACAGAGCCTGAAGGTTTTGCTCTACCCATACGAATAACTGATCTACCTCGGCCTCTAAGGAAGCACTGCTGGTGCCCCCTTGCCTGTTGACGTAAGCTACCGCCGTGGCGTTGTCCGAAAACACTCGCACGCTGCTCCTTGCAGGTCCCGCTGAAACTCCAGCAACGCTAATCTCACCGCCCGAAGTTCCAACCTGTTGATCAACCAAGACTGTTCCTGAATCGTCCGTCCCTGCGTGCACTTTCCCTGACAATGTGCCCCCCAACCTAGGAGGCTGGCATCCGTAGTCAGTGGAATCCAGTCCGGTATCTCCAAGGGCATCCCCTCTGACAGAGACTCCCCCCGTAACCACCACTGCAACGCCTCCCGCGTCTCGCCTGGACAGACAAGTCTCTTGGACAGGGGATCGTTTTGATGCGACCATCTTCTGAGCAACGCTCTCTGCAACGGCCTCATATGCGCCCTCGCCCAGGGGACCACATCTAACGTTGCCGCCATCGTCCCTAGGACCTGCAAGTAATGCCACGCTGACGGATGCTGCCGGTTGAGAAACCACCGAATCAGCCTTTGTAAGGCCAACACTCGATGCAGCGGAAGAAACACTTTGCCTATCCTGGTATCGAAACGCGCCCCAAGATACTCGAGATCCTGGGAGGGCACCAGACTGCTCTTGGCCACACTAACTACCCAACCTAGCCCCTCTAGGCAGCCGATCACTTTGGCAGTAGCCTCCTCGCTTTCCTTCCTGGACTTCGCTCGAATCAACCAGTCGTCCAGATACGGGTGCACCAACACCCCGTTCTTCCGCAGTTCCGATGCCACGGCTACCATGACTTTGGTAAAGGTCCGAGGCACCGTAGCCAGACCAAAGGGTAGTGCCCGAAACTGAAAATGCCCCATTGGTACCGCAAACCTGAGGAACTTTTGATGGTCGCGCCGAATCGGAATGTGAAGATATGCCTCGGATAAATCCAGAGAAGTCAGATACTCCCCTTTTCTGACTGCCATGATGACCGACCCCAGCGTCTCCATACGAAAATGAGAAACCCTGAGACACTTGTTCACCTTTTTGAGGTCCAGAATCGGCCGAAACGTTCCTTCCTTTTTTGAACCACAAAATAAATGGAGTATCGACCTAAACCGTATTGATCCGGAGGCACCGGTACCACCGCTTCGAGGTCCAGCAACCGCCGAAGAGTTTGCTGGACTGCCTTGCGCTTGGAAAGAGCCTTGCAAGGGGACTGAACAAAGGCCTCGGCCACCGGCTGTTTCAACTCCAAAGCATAACCTTCCCGAATTACCTCCAACACCCACTGGTCGGACATAATCCTGACCCAGGCAACTACGACCGCCTGGGTCCGCCTGACTTCATTGCGGCTTCTTAGCTCCCGCCGCGGCAGCAGCAAAACCTCTGCTGGCACCTCGGAACCCCCAAAAACTCTGGCTCCGAAAGGGAAAACGCCTTCTTTGGCTCTGCGGAAACCTGGTAGAACGAAAACGATGAAAGTCTCTCTGCGGATATCTAGTTATTGTTTGAAATTTTCCTTGCTTCTGCTTATCCTCCGGCAGCCTACCGCCTTTAGATTCTCCCAAATCCTTGACTATCTTCTCTAAATCCTCTCCAAATAGTAGCCGCCCCTTAAAGGGAAGCTTACTCAACCTGGCCTTGGACAAAGCATCCGCCGCCCAATTACGCAGCTATAGATACCTCCTTGCAGCCACCGCCGAAGCCATACTGTTTGAGAGACCCCTAATAAGATCATAATGAATATCCGCTAGATATGCAGCTCCGGACTCCAAGCGAGCCGCCTCCCCAGCTGAGGCAGCAGGCTGATCTCCCTGAACTCGTTGTGCCCAACGGAGACAAGCTCTCGCTACCCAAGCCCCACAAATGGAAGCTTGCATAGAAAGAGCATTAACCTCAAAAAACTGCCTCAATAAGGTATCCAGCTTTCTGTCCTGGGTATCCTTAAGAGCGGCACTCCCTTCCACCGGGATTGTCGTCTTCTTGGTCACTGCCGAAACCGCTGCATCTACCTTAGGTGACTTAAAGAGCTCCTTATCCTGCTCCACTAGCGGATAAAGTCGAGACATCATCAGAGAGCCTTTGAGTGTGGATTCAGGCATATCCCACTAACCTTGAATCATCTCCTTAATCACTCTATGCATGGGAAACACCTTCTGCGTCTTCCGAAAAGCCTGCAAGAGAGGATCCTCTAAAGCAGCCTCCTCAACCGGCTCCACCGCCGGCATATTCAGCGCTTTCAAGGTTTCTGTAATTAGAACGGATAACTCTTCCCGCCGAAAAATACGCACCACTCTAGCCTGCTCCTCCTGTTCTGTAATCTCCCCTTCTTCCAGCTCCTCACCCAGCTGAGAACCCTGCTCCTCGCCTACGGTGTACAAATCCTCCGAAAACTCAGACTGACACCCCCTATCCGACTCCACGCGGGGTCTCTTAGGCCCAAAGGGCGAAGGTGACACTGACAGGGGAGTGCCTGGCCTCTTCTGCCCGAACTCCACCGTCGAGGAAGAAGTCTCCCTAGGAGTACTGCCAAATGCTCTTTGAATAAGAGTTACAAAATCCGGAGAAAAGATGGATAGGAGATCTCCAGTTACTGGCGCCACCGCTCGTGGCCCATCCAGAGCCGAGGAAGGCCCTGGAACAGGTTCAACGGAGTCAATCAAAGAAGACAAAGGGCACTGCAAAGCCCCTTCCCAGCCCTCTGTCCCCTCTAAGCGCTGCTGCTCCTCTAAGGGAGCCTGGCTACAGCCCTTACAGATGCCTGCCTCTGACACAGAGGACCTTTTTACTCCACAGAGTAAACACAAAGCTTTTGATGGCATCCTTACTTTCTCCAACTTAAAGGCTCTGAACAAACCTGAAACCTAGTACCACACTTTCAGCCCAAGCACCTAAACTGAAAAGGGAAGTGTGCCCTGAAACCAGCTCTACCTCTCCAGAGCCGTTTGTTTTTGTTTTGTTTTTTGTTTTGTTTTTTTAAACAGTACCGCAAATGAAAGCAGAAGGTCCCCCGACCTGAAAAACAGCAACCCGATCTCAAAACGAAGCTTTCCAAAACTCAAATTGTGTCCGACACGCTGCCGAGCTTTCCCACCCAAAAAGGGCCGCGGCGGGAAAGTGCTGATACACGGGCCTACTAACCAGCCAGATACCCCCGAAGTCAGCAAACAAATTTCAAAGAATCTCGGAGCTTACCTGACCGCCCCAGAGCCAGGGAAGAGCCCCTCTCCTCGGGGATCGTTCACCAACGCTGCCAAAACACTCACCGCTTGCTCCACTCCCAAACTGCATCGGTAAGAGCCCAGCAGAGAACCGTGTGTGAGCCGTTCCCTGCTGCCCGATCTCCAAAGCGCCTGCAGGCAAACCCTCTGCGTTGCGCTGGAGAAGGCAGACAATCAAAGGGACACTCCCGGGCTGCTCCCCCCGGCTTTTACTCCTTCTGCCCCCTGTCTCACGGGTAAGAGGGAAGAAGATTAAAGGAGAAGCAGCACAGTACCATTAAAAGGATCTCCCTCAATGTCTCAGATCCCAACCGTACTGCCCAATGATCCAAACACCAGAATGCAAAATAAATGCCCAATTTGAGAAAAAAAAATTAAAGTAAATTAAATCAATTAAAGCCCATTAACTAAGCTATCAAAACTACAGTCCTTAATTGTATCTCTAGTGAGCCAGGAGCACTGGCTCACATCCTCCAGCTGCTTGGAGACTGATAGAACTGGAGTGGGAGGAGCCGGTGCCTGAGTCCTTATACCGATGTCATCAAAGAATGACGTGTATCAGTCTCCAAGCTGCTGGAAGAGGTTGACAACTCCTGAATTTCCGGGACTAGACTGGAGGGACGTGAAGGAAAAAAGTTTAAAATGCAGCACGTTCTGGGGACAGAGCAGGGAGAGATATTTAATTTAAAGTAGCAGTTAACCTGGCTATCACACAAAGGCCAGTTAGTTGAGAGAGGCAGGGTAAGTTATACAGCTGAGAAAGCTGAAGTGCAAAACTAAAGGGAACAGGGAGGGTGAAGTAGCACACCAATAAAGACAACAAATAAATAAATAAATAAACAGACAGCTAGAACTCACAGCAAAGTCGTCACAAGAGTTAAATATCCACCTCTCTAGCAGAGCACTGTGAGGGCACTGCTCTTCCCAGAGCAGAGAGAGGCAAACAGAACAGACTATGCACACGTGGGAGGAGACAGGAAGAAGGGCTACACAATATTTCAGCGGGGGGGAGGGGTAGTCCCTCAAGTAAGTTAGAGCAGGGAAAAAAGTTTAAAACGTTCGGAATTGGTCTTGTAGAGTTTAAACAGTGTTGAACCCTGTTTGATACGTTGGACAGTGTATTGAACTGTTTGTTGTGGATCCTATACCAATAGTAGTAACTATAATAATTAAAATGGTTTACAAAATTTAAGGAAAATCAAACTATGTAAACACATTTCTCAGTGAAAGCATTATGCTTAACTTAATCAGGCTCCATATGCCTTGGTAGGCCCCTCCCAACTTGCAAGACATGGCTATGTATGAACAGCATGTTTATAGATTCCAAGACATCTTATTTCTTTGGAGCACTGGCTTATATATTAATTCTTAATGTACTTCAAAGAAATGGTTATAATTCACAATCTTTCAACGTTTTAACATGTGGACAATATCCCAAGCCTGAATAATCAAGGTATAAAGATTGTTTTATAAATAAGTCAAATCTTTCATATATAGTCAAATCCTGTCATTGGGGAAAAAAGAAAGAAAACCATACAGAAAGACCAACGCCCTCTTGGAACACATGTTAAATTCTTGTACACATAGCAACCTTCCAGTAGTAGGCGTCTGTGCTGTAATCACACATATGCTTTCTGTTCCACTGCATCAGTTTCTGTCTTAAGTGGCTTATCACTCTCACTCTGGCCAGCAGGGTCTCTCTACCTCTCATACATGCCTACCCTGTAAGGAGACCACCGACAACCATGAAATGTCAGATATCCAACTAGGAGAGGACTCTGGTGAAACTTTTCAAAGCACAATCTTGGACCTACCTACATAAGAACATAAGATATGCCATACTGGGTCAGACCAAGGTCCATCAAGCCCAGTATTCTGTTTCCAACAGTGGCCAATCTAGGTCATATGTACCTAGCAGTTTCCCCAAGAGACAAGTTCCACAGTGCTTGTACTGAGTCAAGCATTGATATCTTCGGTCACTTCTTAATAACGGTTTATGGACCTTTCTTCCAGGAACTTGTCCAAACCTTTTTTAAACCCAGCTACACTAACAGCCTTTACTACATTCTCCGGTAACAAATTCCAGAGTTTGATTACACGTTGAGGGAAAAAATATTTTCTTTTATTAGTCTTAAATAGTTTACCCTGTAGCTTCATTGCATGTCCCCTAGTCTTTCTATATTCTGATAACGTAAACAATCGATCTACGTTTACCCGTTCCACTCCGTTCATTAATTTATAGACTTCTATCATATCTCCTCTCAGCCGTCTCTTTTCCAGGTTAAAGAGCCCTAACCTTATTAGCCTTTCTTCATAGGAGTATCCTTCCATCCCCTTTACCATTTTGGTGGCTCTTCTCTGAACCTTTTCTAAAATCACTATATCCTTTTTAAGATACGGCGACCAGAATTGCACACAATATTCAAGGTGCGGTCTCACCATGGAACGATATAGAGGCATTATAATATCTTTTGTTTTATTTTCCATTCCTTTCCTTATCATACCTAGCATTCTATTTGCTCTCTTGGCCGCCGCTGCACACTGGGCCGAGGGTTTTAACATGGTATCCACAATGACGCCTAAATCTTTTTCCTGGGTGGTGGTTCCTAATGTGGAACCTTGCATCGTGTAACCATAGTTTGGGTTGTTCTTCCCTAGGTGCATAACCTTGCACTTGTCCACATTAAATTTCATCTGCCATTTTGATACCCAGTCTTCCAATTTATCAAGATCCTCTTGCAATTTTTCACAATCCTCTTGGGTTTTAACAACTTTAAATAGTTTTGTGTCATCTGCAAATTTGATAACCTCACTCGTTATTCCACTTTCCAGGTCATTTATGAATATGTCAAAGCAGCGGACCCAGCACAGATCCCTGGGGTACACCACTATTCACCTTTCTCCATTGGGAAAATTGGCCATTTAGCCCTACCCTCTGCTTTCTATCTTTTAACCAGTTCCTGATCCATAATAGTACACTGCCTCCTATCCCATGACTCTTTAGTTTTGCCAAACGTCTCTGATGAGGGACCTTGTCAAAGGCTTTCTGAAAGTCCAGATACACAATATCAACCGACTCACCTTTGTCCACCTGTTTATTCACTCCTTCAAAAAAACATAACAGATTAGTAAGACAAGATCTTCCTTGTCTAAAGCCATGTTGGCTGTCTCCCATTAGGTTGTGACTGTCTACATGCTGAGTAATTTTATTCCTTATGATGGTTTCTACCATTTTTCCTGGTACTGATGTCAGGCTCACCGGTCTGTAGTTTCCCGGATCACCCCTGGGACCCTTTTTAAAAATTGGTGTTACATTGGCGATCCTCCAATCTTCAGGTATTAGAGATGATTTTAATGATAGTTCACAGATTACTAATAGTAGGTCTGCAATCTCATATTTCAGTTCTTTCAACACCCTTGGATGTATACCATCCGGCCCAGGTGATTTGCTACTCTTCAGTTTATCTAATAGTTGTAATACATCTTCTCGATGTATCGATATTTCCTTCAATTCTTCGCACCTTTAAATACCACTTCAGTCATGGGTAACATCCCTACATCTTCCTCAGTAAAGACCGAAGCAAAGAATTCATTCAGTCTCTCCGCTATCGCCTTGTCGCCTCTTAGTGCCCCTTTAACCCCTTTACCATCTAATGGAAAAACTGACTCTCACAGGTTTTTTGCTATGAATGTACTTGAAAAGGTCTTTATTTCGCGTTTTTGCTTCTGCAGCAAGCTTCTTCTCAAATTCTCTCTTTGCCTGCCTTATCAATGCCTTGCATTTGACTTGCCAGTGCTTGTGCTGTTCCAGGTTTCGTCGTTGGCTCTTTTTTCCATTTCCTGAAAGATGCTTTTTTGGCAACAGCCTCTCTGACCTCACCTTTAAACCATGCTGGCAGTTTTTTGGACTTCCTTCCACTTTTCTTAAAGCGTGGAATACAGCTGGTCTGGGCTTCCAAGATAGTATTTTTCAACAACACCCAAGCTTGATGTACGTCTTTAACCTTTGCAACTGCTCCTTTTAGTTTTTTCTTAACTGTTTTCCTCATTTTATCATAGTCTCCCTTTCGAAAGCTAAAAGGTAGTACTGTGGATTTCCTTACTATCCCTCCTCCACTAATTAAATCAAAGGCGATCATGCTATGATCACTATTGCCAAGTGGCCCCAACACCCTTATCTCTTGCACTAGATCTGGTCTTCCACTAAGGACTAGGTCTAATATGGCTTCCCCTCTGGTCGGTTCATGAACCAGCTGCTCCAAGAAGCAGTCATTTATTTCATCTAGGAACTTTATCTCCCTAGCATGTCCTGACGTGACACTGACCCAGTCGACACCGGGGTAATTGAAATCAACCATTATTATTACTGCGCTGTAACTTTTGTTAGCTTCCTTGATTTCTTTGAGTATTTCATCATCCATTTGGTCATTCTGGCCAGGTGCTCGATAGTACATCCCCACTGCCATTGCCTTCCCCCTTTTATATGGAATTTCAATCCATATAGATTCTACAGCAGATTTTGTTTCCTGCAAAACTTTAATCCTTTCTGAGTCAATGCCCTCTCTAACATAGAGCGCAACCCCTCCACCAATTTGATCAGCTCTATCATTACGATATAGTTTGTACCCAGGTATCACAGTGTCCCACTGGTTGTCCTCCTTCCACCATGTCTCTGATATTCCAATCATATCTAACCTTTCATTTAGTGCTATATATTCTAACTCTCCCATCTTATTCTTTAGACTTCTAGCATTTGCATACAAGCATTTTAGAGAATGTATTTTATTCATGTTAATTTGGCTATTGTTAGACATGGGTAAATTGGGATCTTTAAGCTCTGTCTGCTCCATACTTGAGGGCATTTGGGCCACTTTACTCTTTTGTGGAACCTCTCTGCTTTTGGTAGTATCCTTTAAGGATACATTCTTCCAAACCATCCGCTCTTGGATGTAAAAGTAGGTCAATTAGACATGATGCATCCATAAAGCTTTTTTAGCTTATCACAGCACTATCATTTTTTTATGAATTCTAGTGCAGTAACTTGCGCTTGATGGGCCTGCCTGAATCGTTGTTCGAGTCAGAGTTGGTGGGCTTTCTGAAGCAATGGCTACCAATAGCACTATTAAATGGATCAGCAACTGGTAAGCTGCAGGTAGAATGAGCTCATCAGCAGGGCCCAAAAAGGAGTGGAAGATCTTCAGAGAGTGGTCATTACCAAAATATTTAACTATGCTCATAAATCTGCATTTTTGCAAGCCTACAGAAGACTGGCAAACCTTTCTATCAGAATATTAAAAAAGAAACTGACTACCACAAGACTACTTGGCACAGATAACTGCATATGCTGAGGTGTCCAGTCAACCAGTGGATATAAAGATCTATTTTATTATGCTTCAACCAGTTTGACTGCGACTTTGGTTTAAGGGGGCTTCAAAAGTCTACACATCCTCAGTCGCAAATAAGGACTATTTACAGTGATGAGAACAAGTCCCCTCAGAGTAGGGAGCTTGAGGGGCCTTCTTTGCAACAATATCTAACATCTGAGACGTATACACATGTAGGGCTAGTGAATCGTTGGGAAAGTTTCATTCAGACCATTCATTTCTCTTAGCTACAAACGGAGACCCTTGTCTATAACTGGTATGCCTGAAGTCACCTCTTGTTGCCGATTGCTGCAGTAAATGTGTTTTGATGTTAACTTTAAACTCAATCAGTGAGGACTGTGGCTGCATTTATTTCTCCATTTTATGAATGTAGGATTCTTATTGGGATGGGTGTATGTTATGTTGGGAGTTATGGTAGGGTGAGAAGGTAGTCTGCTGGGTAATCAGGGTTTGGAAGGGAAAGAATTGGTTAGAAGACAGCATATGGTAACGTGATGCTAGCCATTGTGAGCATTTTTTGTAAGGGGAATGCTGGAGGAAGGGATGGGGTAGAGGGGTGAAGTGAGGTGGTGTTGGGTCAGCAGTGTTTGGGCAAGTCTAGGAATTTGTGAACATATGGCATGCGTGGGTACTATTTATTTATTTATTTAACATCTCTTCTATACCGCGCTATTACAATCAGCGCGGTGTACATTGAACAAAATACTGCAATGCATACAGGCAACATTGAGTTTACAGAGAACAGGGGAATATATAACATGGAATAACAGGGATAACTATGTACAGTCAACATTATATTATATATATACTTTAACTATATACAATATTCAAGCTCGAATGGATATTGTGCGTGTATTCATGTGGGTGGTACTGTACTGAGGATGGGGTGAATTGACCCATCGATTGTTGGTTAGGGGATATCCTTTTCATGTTGTTTCTCAAGCTTATCGTAGAGCCAAATATATACATCGCGAATGGTTACTGGATCCTCAGTATTCCTCTAATAAAACATCGGAAGGGGACCCGCTAGTTGGAGTGCTGCCATACACTGATAGGAGTTCTGAAGTTGCAAGAATTCTACGTTCCCATTGGCAGATGCTGACTCTACACGACTGCTTTAAACAACCTTTACGGTTGACATTTACACGGGGAATCAATTTAAATAACCAGTTGGTAAAGACAACTTTGGCTTTAGACCGACCCATTCCACCAGGACATGAGGGGGGCCATTCTCCCTGTAATATGTGTAAATATTGTGAGGGGACATTTTCTGGAGAGGTTTGGCAACACCCTATCACTTGCCGAAAATATGTTCGACGATGGAAGACGACTTGCCTTACCTCGCATGTGGTATATCTATTGAAGTGTCCTTGTGGACTTTTATACGTGGGGCGTACTATTCGTTCTATGCGCCTACGTCTGGCTGAACATGCTTCCCGGATTAGGAATAGAGGTTTTTTTTGTAAACTTTATTTTAATCATCACCAACAAAAACAAAGAACAAGGCACACAATATCTCCGAGGGGGTGGACTCTCATCCCCCCCGGGAAACACAGAGGAGATGATTACAATTTTTGTGGTAAATAAGATAGGCACCTTCCCCCTCCCCTCCCCCCCCCTCATTTCCCCCCCGGTCTCATCCCTATCCCAACCCCCTTTCCCCCCCCCCCCCCCCGCAGCCATCATCCTCTCGCTATAACCGCTTCACCCCCACTTTACCACCCCTCTAAGGGCCAATATGTAGCAGCTCATTGCGGCACCGAGCTCCCAAGGTGTCTATGTACGAGCCCCAAACCAACAGGAAGGAAGTCCAGTGCTTGACACTGCCCCGCGCTCGCCATCGCTCCATCAGCATAAGTTGGTGAAAACAATTACGCCATTCCATAAACGTGGGAGAACGCTGTTCCCGCCAGAGTCGCAAAATAGGACCTTTACCCACCAGACAGGCCTTCCGCATTAACAAACGATCAGTGCGCCGGGCAGGGTAGGGAGGCTCCATCCTATCCAGCACCACGAAAGCGCCTGTCCAACGCAGGCGTTGCTGCAGCAAGCCACCAACATACGCCCCGATACGCGTCCAATACTGCTGGACACGCGGGCACTCCCACCACATGTGTAACAGATTGGCTAGGGGGGCTCGGCAGCGTGGGCAACAGCCCACCTCCGTCAAATGACTGCGTAGGGCTCTGCGGGGAGAAAAATAGGCTCTGGTAATGCATTTGAATTGCACCTCGCGCCACCGCGCCCCTTCCACCACCACAGCAATCCGACACAGAGCGGTATGCACGGTATTAGGGAAAACTTCCCTTCCCAGCTCCGCCCCCCACGCCGCCTCCACCCCACTATAGTCTACCGGTGGGCGGACCCCATCCAGACGAGCCCGTAGACTCGCTATCGAAGGGGGGTCATCCTCCCCCAAAGCAAAAAAAACCAGCAACTGCTCAGATCTCTCCAAAGCAAGCGCCTCTTTAGGCAGAGACACAATATAATGAGAGACCTGCAGGAACATAAAAGTATGTCGTGCAGTCAAATCATACTCCTGACAGAGGGCCTGAAAGGGTTTGCAGCGCCCTGTAGCGTCGACCAAATGCCCTAGGGATCTAATACCCCTTCTCCACCAGTCCCAAAACCCCCGCGTCCCGGAGCCAGGTTCGAAGTGAACATTACCCTGTAGAGGCAACCAGCGGGAGACCGTCCAGGACGTCCCCCATCGGGTATTTAGATACCGCCACGTCCGCTGGGCTGAGCTAAACAAAACACAGCGCCCTAAGCGGTTCGGCAAGTCCCTGGGCATTGCATGTAAAGCTCCTAATAGTGAGAGGGGGGGCTACCAGAGCCTCTTCCAATGAGGTGGGCATATAGATCTCCGTCCCCCCCAGCCAGTCCCCTAGGTGGCGAGCCTGACATGCCAACGCATACATGCCCAGATCCAGGAACCCCATCCCTCCCTCCCGCCACTTCCCCATTAACCGCCCCAGAGGGATACGGGCCCTAGCACCACGCCAGAGGAAGAGCCGCAGCACCCCCTCCAGCCGACACAGGTCTCCTCGATACAACCACACCGGTAGGGTTTGGAGCCAATACAGCAAGCGAGGTAGAATTACCATTTTTACCGCCGCCACCCGACCTGACAGTGAAAGCGGTAGGGGGCCCCAAGCCAATAGCTGAGAGCGTAGTCGTGTCAACATCCAGTCCAAATTACATCGGTAGAGGTCTCGCGGCCGCCGAGTCAACCATATACCTAAGTAAGTAAAATAGGAGGTAGCCCACTTAAGGGGGAACCGACCCACCCAATTCGATTGCAAAGTCCCGGAAACATCCAATGCCTCAGACTTCTCACTGTTAATCCGCAAGCCGGCAAAAAGACCATAAGTCTGAAATTCCTGTAGCAGATGTGGTAGGGAATCCTCCGGAGATAAAAGATGTACCAAAAGGTCGTCCGCGAAGGCCGACACCTTAAAAGTTTGAGACCCAATCTGCACCCCCCCTAATCGCCGGCGACGCCTCCACCGCCCGAATTAATGGATCCAGGGAGAGGACAAATAGTAGAGGCGAAAGAGGACAACCCTGTCTCGTACCACGCTCCAACGGGAAGGCCGCAGATAGCACCCCGTTACAGAGTATTCCCGCTGTGGGAGCAGCATAGAGACAATCAATCATTGCACAAAAGGGGGCTCCCAGGCCATAACACGGCAACAAAGTCCTGAGATAGTTCCAAGAGACCCGGTCAAAAGCCTTTTCCGTGTCGAAACTTACCAGCAGGGAAGGTAGTTGCTGGGCATGTACCCACTCCAGCGAGGCCAAGATCTTACGCATGTTTCGGACGATGTACCGCCCCTTCACGAAGCCGATCTGGGAACTATGGACGAAATCATCCAGAAATCCCGACAATCTGTCCGCCAACACTTTAGCAAAGATCTTAATATCGAAGTTTAACAGAGAGATCGGACGGTAGGAGGCAGGCAATTCGGGGTCCTTACCCGGCTTAGGGATCAAAGTGATGTGCGCGTGATTAGTCCCCCATCGGAAACCACCTTGTTCCACCCGTTGTGCATAGACCACCGTTAAGACCGGGCTAACATAACCCTTAAGCAGTTTATAAAACTCTGCCCCCAGACCGTCCGGCCCCGGCGATTTAAAACAACCTGCCGCCTGAATTACCGATTCCACTTCGGCGGTGGTGATCGGTTGGCCTAGGGAAAGGCTTTGCTCTACCGTGAGTGAGGGCAGCTTCAGCTTCCGAAGATAATCTAACACAGCTGAAGGGGAGCTAACCTCTGCTGCGTATAGCTTCTGAAAAAATCCCCGAAATACCTGGCCAATCTCCCGGCTGTCCCGCTGCAACGTCCCATGCTCATCTCTTAAAGCCGCCACCGTATAAGAACCTCTTGAACCCCGTAAACAACGGGCCAGCAAGCGACCGGGCTTGTCACCATAGCAGTACAGCCGATAGCGGTAATATAGAATAGACTTCTTAGCGCGCTGGTGCAGCAGTTCGTTAAGATCCACTCGGGCTTCCCACAGCTCCTTCTGGAGTCCCGTGGTCGGGGCCCGCGCCAGGCGCCTGCGTAATAAAGATACGTGCTTCTCCAACCGAAGAATCCATTCTACTAGCATTCTACGCTTACGGGCTGCAAAGCCTATGATGTCGCCGCGCAGTACTACCTTAGCTGTTTCCCATATCAGTTCTGGGTCTCCCTGGTGGCCCCGATGGACCTCTTCAAAGTCGCGCCAACGTTGTTCCAGGAACTGGTGAAACTGTGTATCCCGGTAGAGTTCTAATGGGAACCGCCAAAGCCGCGACCGGTCTGTCGTCCCCCCCCATCCCAGCTCCAGCCACACTGGGGCGTGATCAGAGATCTCGTAAGGTCCAATCTGCACATCTACCACTCTGGCAAAGATCTCCTTAGAAAGCAAAAGGTAGTCAATGCGAGAGCTAGATCCATGGGCTCGCGATTGGTGTGTAAAATCCTTCTCCATCGGGTGCAACACCCTCCATGTATCTACCAACCCTAGACGAGACTTAAAACATCGCAACACCCGCGACACCGGCCCCCGCTCCCGGGCCTCCCCTCCCCGGGAGGTATCCAGCTCAACGTCTAGCACGCCGTTGAAATCTCCGCCCACCACCAATGGGGACTCATGCAACTGCTCCACCCTCGAAGCCAAAGTGGCATAAAAGGAAGGATCCAGGGAATTCGGCCCGTATACCGTCCCCAAAATGACCGGCTTCCCCTCCAAGGTACCTTGCAAAAACAAGTAACGCCCCGCCACATCACGCACTTCCACTTCGACTGACCAACGTACCCGTTTATGAACCAGGATGGCCACCCCTCCCTTCTTCCCTGCGGCCGGGGCCCCTCACACCTGCCCGACCCAGTCTCGTCTTAATTTACTATGCTCCTCGGCTGTCTGGTGGGTTTCCTGCAGGAATGCAATATCGCATTTCTGCCGCGCTAGGGCCTGCAGAATTTTATATCTCTTAATGGGACTGCCCAGGCCGCAGACATTCCAGGTGATAACTTTCACGGCGGCGGGGCAGTGTCAAGACTCGACTGACCGGTAGTACGAGCTAATAGGGACAGGGTCCTCCCAGCCTGGAACCCCCTCCCCCTCTCCCTCTGTTGTATAATGAACACTCCCTGGGGATGATAACGGCTGCAACCTACCTCCCCCCCCCCTCCCTTCGCTCCCTGTTCCCTCCCCCCTCCCCCCCAGCCCCCAGCTCCCTCCCCCCCAACCCCTCCCCCCCGAATAGTACTAACCTTCTCACCTTCATTACACCTCACCTCACCTTACGCCTATAGGTCTTCCAGTGATGCGCTCCACCGCCCCCCCCTCCCACTGCACCTCTCCCCCCACGCCCTGGCCCTCACAATGAAAACAGACACTTAGAGAGCCTCCCCCCCCTCCCCGCAGCCACTTTCCCAACACATCATAAACATAGGCACAATATTCAGTTCAGATAACGTAAAGACACACAAGGGTAAGGAGAACCGGGAGTCCAACGCACTCACAGTATAAAGCTGGATGTGGGCCCCCCTCCGACCCTGGGGGGGGGGTGCGCCACCCCCCGCTCGGGTCCAAACCACCACAGCATTAAACCCCCGTTACCTGTCCAGCTCTCGTGCCCATTCCACCACCGGCACGGGGCGTCCCCCAGGCAAATCGAGGAAACCGACCTGGGGGTTGCAGCAGCCCCGCCCCGCACAAAGCAGGGCGGCTCCGCGCAGCCCCCCATGCTCCAGCCAAGGCAACAGGGGAATCCTCCCCATTGGATCCGCCCCCCCCCACCCAGTCCAGAGTCAGGGCATGGGCAGCACAGCCGGCCCCCCCGGACTTCCGACCCCCCCTCCCCCCCGCTGATACCCCAGTCTCAACCCACACCGGTCTCCAATTCTAACTAGCTTCAACCAGCAAAAACAAGACGACAGACAAAACAAACACAAACAAAACGACAGGGCAAAAAACAACAAAGGGTGGGAAACAGAGAAGAACAAGCCAAAATTCCAGCAGTGAACCGAAAACTGATAATAACATGGTAACTTCTCCAACCCGGTCAGCCATCAGTCTCAGGGTGCTCACGCCCGGCTGGCCAAGAGGGGTTTTATCAGGGCCGGCAGTCCAGTGCTGGCAGAAAGACTTAAAGGGGGGCCTTCCCACGAGATCCCAGCCCAAAATATTGAGACCCTCTCCAACTTGGAATTGCAATCCAACTGTGCTGCATACACCAGCCGCTCTAAGTTCTCAGCCCGCTCCACCATTAGAGGTGATACTGTCCACATAGGCCGCCGCCAATTCTGCTGACTCGAAGCTCTGGCGTTGCCCCTCTCTTATCACATGCAGACGCGCTGGGTATTGCACCACAAATTTAATGTGGCAGTCAATCAGCTTCTGGCATAATGGTGCGTATGCCCGGCGGCGTTAGCTGAGCTGCAGAGAGTAGTCCTGGGCAAGCCGGATCCGCACGTTGTCTGCCTCCACTCCACCGCGAGCCCTCGCTGCTCGCAAGATGGCCTCTTTCTGGGGGAAGCAAAGAAACTTCACCAGCACCACTCGTGGTCGTGAGTCCCGCACCATGCGGCTGCCCACACGATGTGCTCTCTCCAGCTGGATGTGCTCACCGGCTGCGTCCCCTGTCAGCAGCGGTACAAAGAGCCCCGTCAGGTAGCGCGGAAGCTCAGCATCCGATATGGTTTCTGGGACGCCCCTCCTGGAGCGATTCTCCAGATCGTCGAGTTTGGTCTCTTGGGAGCGCAGCAGGGTTTGAAGACCGTCCACGGACTGCTGCAACGTGGCAAGGGTATCTTCTGCGCTCCCCACACGCTCCTCCGCCTCTTGAAGCCTCTTACCCAGATTCTCCACGGAGCTCTGTACCACATCGAGTTTCTCCCGGATGGCAGTGAACTGGGCAGACAAGGCCTCCGCAACCGCCGCTGAGATGTCTTCCATCCGGGCCGGGGAAGCCGGGGAGCTCGGCGCCGGCGTGCTCTCCGCCATCTTGCTGACCCCAGGCCCACGGTCGCGTTCCTTCTTCCCCGTTCTCAGCGCCGCCGCCATCACGGCTAGGGGTTCCGCTTTCCTCACACACCTCCCCGGGTGACCCGATCGCCGGGGGATAGATGTTCGGTGGGCTGGGGGGCTGACAAACGGCTCTAATCTACCGGTTCAGGCTGGGGACGGTCGGAGCGCGAGCAGAGCACGTCCGCTCGCTCTCACCGCATCACCGGAAGTTCCCTAGGAATAGAGTTTTAACAGCTCCACTAGTGGAACACTGTGTAGAGGTTCCCCACGTTTTTGAAGAGTTGACGTGGACTGTTATTGATCATGTCCCCTTGGATCCACAGGGGGGGGGGGTGATCGAGAACAAAAACTGCAGCGCTTATAACAGCGATGGATTTTTGATTTACACAAGATTCACCCCCATGGTCTGAATCGGGACATTGATTGGACTACCATCTTATGACGTAGGGAAAATCAGCCTTTAGTTCTATCCAAGATTTTTGGACCAATGGGCAGCGGGGATTCCTCTGACAGTGAGGCTTCCCCCGTTTCCGGTTGGTCTTCCACTATAAAAAGCTACGGCTTTGTCAGTGCCATTGACAATGGATTACCCACGGCCGCAATGACGGCGGTTTTTGTTGCATATCTGAACGGCTTAGGAGCACTTGAAACGGCGCACACCCGAAACGTGCACGTCGTGCACCTCAGCGATCAGCAACGTGGAAGATAATAAATACGGAGGTTTTGTGGTCTGAAGATAAGTACTCGTTTTAATTGCACTACGGTGAAATATAAAATAAAAGTAGTCTACCGTCTGGTGGGGGTTAGGTAAACAGTTCTAGCCTTCCCTCGGTGGGCTTCGACAAAACAAAAATTAAATTTATTTGGTGGGTTTATTTATATGATGGTTTTGTACTAATTCTTGGAGTTCCATCATTGGAGGGGGTCTTTCAATTAGTTATCGAAGAACAAAGCACCAAGCATTGATAGCATTCCCATAGAAGTATTACAGCAATCTGATGCAGCTGTTACCGTACTTACAAGGCTCTGCCAAGAAATATGGAAGACAACATCATGGCCAACTGACTGGAAAAGATCTGTGTTTATACCAATACTAAAGAAAGGAGATCCAACCGACTGTGGAAATTATCGCACAATTGCTCTGATCCCACATGCCAGCAAGATTCTACTGAAGATTATTCAAAAGAGACTACAACCATACCTGGAACAAGAACTCCCTGAAGTGCAAGCAGGGTTCAGGAAAGGGCGAGGAACGAGACACATCATTGCGGATGTGAGATGGATCCTTGAAAAGACTAAAGAATACCAAAAGGATATCTATTTGTGCTTTATCGACTATAGCAAGGCTTTTGACTGTGTAAACCATGAGAAACTCTGGGCCACATTAAGCAGCATGGGTATACCAGAACACATGATCGTACTCTTGCACAATCTGTACATTGATCAAGAAGCAACAGTTCGAACGGAACAAGGAAAAACAGAATGGTTTAAAATAAGCAAAGGTGTAAGACAAGGCTGCATACTTTCCCCCTACCTGTTTAATTTATATGCAGAACAAATCATCAGAAAAGCAGGATTGTATGAGGTGTGAAGATTGGTGGAAGACTCATCAACAACCTTCGCTATGCTGATGATACCACATTACTGGCTGAAAGTGAAGATGATCTGAAACATTTGCTTCTCACAATCAAAGAACATAATCTCAAAATGGGCCTGCACTTTAATGTAAAGAAGACAAAGATCATGACAACTGGCATAATCAACAGGTTCATCGTTGAAGGAAAAGAAATTGAAATCGTGAACAACTTTAACCTACTTGGATCAACTATCAATAAAGAAGCAACAAGCAGTCAAGAAATCAGACGACGCATTGCTCTTGGCAGAATGGCTATGAAAGACCTAGAAAAGATTCTCAAGAGCAGAGATGTCACTCTCCATACAAGGATTTGACTTGTTCAAGCCATGGTATTTTCAATAACATCATATGGATGTGAGAGCTGGACAGTGAAAAAGAAAGATAGGAAGAAAATTGATGCCTTTGAATTATAGTGCTGGCGGCAAATACTGTGTATACCATGAACTGCCCGAAGAACAAACCAGTCGGTACTAGAGGAAATCAAACCTAAGCTTTCTTTAGAAGCTCAGATGACAAGACTTCAACTTTCATACTTTGGACACATCATGCGAAGACAGAGATCATTAGAGAAAGACATCATGCTTGGCAAGATAGAAGGTCAACGCAAAAGAGGAAGGCCAGCAATGAGATGGATTGATACAATAACAGCAGCTAAGGGTACCAGTCTGTCAACAATGAGCCGCCTGACTCAAGACTGAACACAATTTAGGATAGCTATCCAGAGGGTCGCCATGAGTCGACTCAGACTCAACGGCACTTAACAACATGCTTCTGACAATTCCAATTCCAATCCCAACCAATTATGCCATCCCTATATATGGTCCAAGAAATTTGATTTCCTTCCCCTAGGAGTTTGGAAGTAAGACTAGTTCTAGTAACCCCCCTACAACAGCACATCCTCTAACCAGGTTGTGCATCTTGTTAGATGGTTGTCCATCCCCTGTCGCTGCATAAAAAAATGCAACTGAAAATATTGATAAAAGGGATTCTGCATTCCACTCACCCCTCCAGTTCACTCTGTGCTATACAGCACCCTCCGTTCAACATATCTGCGAATTTGTTTATACCCTTGTCCTGAAAATCTCGTAGTGGGGCAAACTCTGCCCTGGAGAATGGCAAGTAATCCCCTATTTTTGACCACTTAGATAATGGGAATGGAAAAAGCATTGCCTTTCTACATCATCACCCCTCTCGCTGCAGTGGGCCCAGAAAGGAGGAGGAGGGGGAGCGTGGTGGGGGGGGGGGGGACTTGAAAATAAGCAGCTCAGCACAGCTTCTTGTTTTAAAAACAAAAAAACTTCCCTTCTTTAGCCTAAAGCCCTGGTACCAGAGTCCCAAACAAAAACTTTAAACCTTAAACAAATTTCTAGCACTTGCTGCTTAATTGCTCCTCTTAGTGAGCCCCTATCTCTGAGCTCACCAGCCCTCCAGCTGCTTGGAGACTGAGATAACTGAAGCCAGGAGGTGGATCCCGAGTACTTATACCGGTGTCATCAGAAAAGGATGACGTTTCTCAGTCTCCAAGCTGCTGGAGGAGGAGCAAGACCCCAAAGGTTCAGGACTAGCCTGGAGGGACGCTAAGGAAGTAGCCTTTCATCCTCATTATCATTTTTGTCACTCTTCTCTATACCTTTTCTAATTCCGCTATATCCTTTTTTAGTTTTTTTTTAAATTTGTATTTTATTCAACAACTGTTATATACACTACGAGTTTCATAATGCATTACACATACTGCATAATTTGCCAACCCAGGTTCATGTACTCTCATCTAGCTGTCACATTTAGTTACACTGTATGTCTACTCTGGTACCATCAGCCCCTTGTACACCATCTTTAATTCCTGACATGTGTTGTAGTTTCCAAATTTATAATAGAATAGAATCTTAACAAAGCAGAACAGAAACAAAGACTAAAACGACAGTTACCAACAAAAATAAACCAAAAACTACACAAGTAAAATAGAGTAGCATATACTGTTTATATATGCATACACTTAAAGCAGACTTTTACACCTCCCCTTCCCCCCTCTATGATCTATTCTTCGTACTCCAACCATCTCAATGTACCGTTCTTCCTGGTGTTTTGCCTTACTCCCTCTGCTCTTCCATATTATCCATAATTCTCCAGTTCTCATTACTATTTTTTGGTAGTACTCTCTTCTTTCCCGCTCTCTCATTTAACCAACTATCCCATGCCCCTCCCTATCCCCTCCCTTTCCCTGAGATCCTGTGTAGCTGTTCTGAGCACCTTAAAGAGGTTACCGTGGTAATCTCCTGTTTTGCCTTTCAAGTCTTCAACCATTGCCTATAAGGTAGCCAGCATCTATTGAAACTCTCCTTACTTTGATTCTTATAGGCTGTTATTTCACTCATTCTATATATGTATGCAAGACAGTTTAAAATATTATCATGGTCAGGCCTTCATTTAGACTTTCACTCCTTCGCAATTTCGATTCTAACCCCAATTGCAAGCACTGTCATCTTGTATATTGTATCCCGCTCCATCTCCTCATCCCATTCATTAAGCAATGCTGCATTAGGGTTCAGCTGCCCCTGCCAATCTAACATCTTGCAGATTATCTCCCATAGTCACTTCCACGTATCCTGGAGAACTGGGCACGTTCATCACATATGTATATATGACCCCCCTGCCCCCACAGCCCCTCCAACATTGGGTGCTACCCTCTCCCCCCATCCTGTTAATGTGTACCGGGGTTAGGTAGATTCTATAAAGCATTTTGTAACAGTGCTCTTGGATTGCTGCTGAGACCAATGGGATTTTTATTGATCTATATATTCTCTCCCATGTGTCTTGGTCCCAAATTCCCCACAAATCCTCCTCCCATGCTTGCACATGTGGGTTTGGTTTTACCGGGCTGCTTAGGCCACCAATCCTCGAGATAAATCACCTGTTCTGTAAAGTTTTTCAAAAGCTGTCTCCTGATTCTCCAATTCCTTATTAAATTTTTGACTGCCAAGAAAATGTGCCATTTGGAAATATACATTCCAGTCTCCTGCTTCTAACCTGAATTCCTGCTTAAGTTCAGCAAAATCTCTCAACTGGTCTTGTTCAGTTAGCATCTGACCCACATACTGTATCTCTTTCCTTGCCCACTGGTGAAACAGATTTGATATACCACCTTCTGATAGTCCCTCACATTATAGGATGCGTTGCATTCTCATGCTTCCTTCTGCTCCCACCAGATGTTTATGTGCCTTCTTCCACACTTGTAGCGTGCATGTAGTGAAAGGGTTTCCCCTGTGATGCCTCTTTCCTTTTCCTCCGGAATGCCACAATAAGTCTGTAATGGGCTCTGGGCCTATCTCCTCTTGTTCAATCCTACTCCATTGGGGTCCCCCCTTCCCCAGTTTCCAGCCCAGCACAGCTTTCAGTTGTACCGCCTGATAATATCTTTCAATTTCAGGAAACACTAACCCCACCTCTCTTTTCCCTCTATGCATTATCGTTTTTTGCACTCTTGGACGTCGTTTTCTTCAGATATAGGAGAAGATCCTTTTTTTGTAATAAAGCTAGCACTGTCTGTGGCAGGCACCTCAACAGGTAAGGCCACGAATAATTTCAGCAGCCCAGGCAGTATATTCATTTTGACTATAGCAATTCTCCTGAACCAGGAAAAATGTGTTTTATTCCATCTTACCAGATCATTCATTACCTTCTCCACCAAAGGGATATAATTGTAATGATGCAAATCCCCCCACTCTCTACTAACTTGTACTCCTAAGTATTTGATCCTCCTCACTGGGATCCAGGTGTATTTGGAGGACCTCCGTTTTCCCCATATTGACTTTATATCCAGAGACTTCACTATATCTTTGAACCTCTTCTATAAGTACGGGTAGGGATTGTAAGAGCTGTTCTAATGTATATATGACAACTGCGAAGAGTGATATCTTGTAGTCTTCCGTTCCTACCCTTATCCCTCTTATTCTTGAAGTTTGTTTAATCTTCTGAGCTAAGGGATCTATTACCAGTGCAAACAATAACGGTGAGAGTGGGTTGCCTTGTCAGGTGCCGCGCCCCAGGGGAAAAGCTTCAGGAGTATATTCCATTTACCCTTATCCGTGCCTTGGTCACTGCGTAAAGGGGCCCCTAGCCAGGCCAAGAAATATATCCCAAAATCCATTCTTTGCAGGACCACAAACAAACGTGGTCGAAAACCTTTTCAGTGTCTAACGCCATCAGCAAATATGGTCTTTGTTCTTTGTGTGCAAACCAGGTTAAGTTCAACAGTTTGCATATATTGTCATTAGCTTGCCTACCAGGGATGGACCCTGACTAATCTTCATTAATCAGATGTGTTATGGATCGTTGTATTCTAGTCGCTAGAATTTTTGCTAAAGTCTTGGCATCTAGATTTATAAGTGATATTGGCCTGTAGGAGCTCATTCTCCCTTATCTTTTCCTGGTTTGGGTATTACCGTAATTCACGCTGTATTCACTGTTGCTGGTAAACCTTCCCCCATTAGCACCTCATTAAATATATCCTTTAATAACGGGCATAGTTCCATAACAATTTTTTTATAAAATTTTGCTGTAAGGTCATCCAAGCCAGGGGCCTTACCTTCTTTCAAATCTTTAATCACCCAAGTACCTCCATTTCTTCTATTTCCCTAACCATCCACTATTTATTATCTTCATTGCCCAGCTGCTCCAGGTCTATCTCTGCCAAGTACTGGTCAACATCTGGATTCCATCCCCATTGGTCAGATGTACAGAGGTTTTGATAATATTCTTGAAAAGCTGTTTGAATTTGTTCTGTGGTACATTCCCATTGCCCTCTCCTATTTTTAATTCAGAGTATTTGATGTTGTATCCTCCTTTCCCTAAGTTTTTGAGCCAAATATCTGCCTGGTTTATTTCTTTATATAAAAAATGTGTGTTTTATATGCGCTATTTGGTCTATGCGCTTCCTCTTCCATGTGCAATGTTAACAGTTCTTCTTTAACCTGCCTAATTTGTTTGAATCTCCGTTTCCCTCCTTTCACTTTGTGCATGGCCTCCATTTGCTGTAATTTCATCATAAGCTCTTGTTCCCTCAATGTCATCTGTTTTTTTCGTCGCACTGCCAATTCAATGAGATGTCATCTCACCACTGCTTTAAGGCCATCCCAGACCATTGCCTCTTTTACTTCCCCATTCCTATCATTTGCCAAATATTCTCACATTACTGTTCTTATTTTGTTAATCCCTTCCTCTTCTTCCAGGAGGGATTCGTTCAACCTCCAAAACCATAGTTCATCCCCTTTAGTTCGAAGGTTGAGTGCCATCTCTACTGGAGCATGATCTGTCCCATGTGAAAGACCCGATTTCAACCCTCTCCACTTGGTCCACGATCCTACCACTTACCCACAGCATGTCTATTTTACTATGTGTTACATGAGGATACGAATACGTGTATTCTTGTGTTGACAGGTATCCATGACACCCAGTGTACTCACGAGTTTTATTAATCGTTTACTCACCCTCTTACTTTCCACTGGATTCCCCCCTGTCGTGTCTTCCCTGGAGTCCATAGTTGCATTAAAGTCCACCCCTATAATTATAGGTTCAAGTAGATGCTCTTCTAAGGAGGCTGCTAGTTTGGTATAGGAGGTTCCTTGCTGAGTGTTCAGGGCGTATACACAGCATGGGGCTAAAGTCTTCCCAGCTATTGTCCCTTTCCACAATATGTTCTCCCTTCCGGATCCTGCACAACCATACCCTCCTCCCATACAAGCCCTCCGGGCAAGCATGATCCTCACTCCTCCCTTTTTTTTTAATTATCTCAATTACATGCCAAGTACACTTGGTCATACTGTCCACAGGTTAACCATGTTTCCTGTGATCTCTAAGTGTATTTCTTGTATCATTAATATATCTGCCTTGCTCCTAACTCCCTTCTTTATGTAAAGCCTAAGGCCTTTAGTGTTTATTGTAACTATCCTGCATATTACCTCTTTACCGTGTTGATCCACCATTCTCAGAGTTGCATGTTACAACCCCTCCCATTACACAGGATCTCCCCTCCCCACTCTCCCCCCTCAGCTCTCTCATTCTTTACCCTCCCCACCTCCCTCTCACCTCTGCCTTTCCTAAAGCAGCACATGTGCCAGTGCTGACTTTTAGGTGACTCCATCTTACCCATCACCCCTGCCCTTTATTTCTTCCTTGAACCCCGCTTGTATTTATCTTTCTTCTTTTCCTCCCCCTCCCCTATTCGATTCTTCCATCCCCAACTCTGTCATTCCGTAAACATCCACTGTTCCACTTTCCCACTCATTCATTATCCATTACTCACGCATACCACTGGCATATCGGATATAGTGATACCCGGCACCCTTATATATAAAAGTTCTTAGTTTTCCTCAGGGGTCCGGTGTCTTCCTCTGTCCTCCCCATTTATTTTTATGCTCTTTTTTGTCCACTTTTTGCTATGATGCGTTCTTCCCCTGTGCTTGCTTTCGTGGTTCTTCTGTTTCTGGAACATTGGATATGCCTGCTTCTTTCATAGCCGCCACTGTGGTCGCTCTTTTTGTTAATTCTATTCTAAGTGAAAGCTAGTCCAGCAGGGTAATTCATGTTCTCTTTCTGCAGCTTCGATGTATATCTTCTCCATGCTTTTCTGCTTTGTGAAGCTGCCATAGCTAGATCCGTGTATATAACTAATGTGTGTCCCTTTCACTTGAATTGCCCAGCCCCTGTCATATGGGCCACAATCTGTTCTTTAATTTTGTAGTCCTGCAGGCATATGATCATGTTTCTTGGATAATCCCCCCTGCTTGGGCCCAAAGTTCTATGTGCTCTGTCCATTTTGATTTCCATGTGCTCTATGTCCTCCTCCATTGATGCTAGCACTGCCTTACAGATCTCCTTTGCCATCTGTTCACAGTCCTGGTATGCCTCTTTTCCAGGCATCTCTTTAATCCTTAAATTGTTCCTCCTCAACCTATTTTCTAGGTCTTCAACTGTGAGTGCCAACTGCTCTTTAGCTATTTCTAGGGCCCTGATACTTTGATCTATCCCAGCATACCTTGGATTTCTTTCATCTAGTTTTCCACCTCTTCCACCCTCCTACCAAGATCCATAACATCCGCACGGAATTCTGATGGTGGACTCAATGTCAGCACAAAACTCCGCCATTTCTGACCATAGCTCTCCAAACTAGGCTCGTAGTTCCTTCTTTGTAATTTATACAAGTGCGCCTTTACTCTGTAATAGCTCCAATGTTCCTTGCGTCTCCTCCACACTGTGCCCTGTCACAAGGTCTCCTCCTGCTTTCTCCCTTTCTTTATTTTCACTGCGTAGGACCAGGTATGCGAATTTGTGCAAGTCTGCTTTTTTTTGCGTTGCTGCCATCCCCTCTTATCTGCGCTGGTATGCTTTCTGATGTATTTTGGGGGATTTTTCCCAAAGTTTATGGTCCTTTATAGCTCACTTTGGTGGGGTTGCCTTCCATGCGGGTTGGTGATGTCATGGAAATCCTCAGATTTCCTTTTTTTTTTTTTTAATGTGCCATCAAGTCAGTTATTTGCCTATGGTCACAAAAGGTGCCAAGTGGAAATCAAACCATGATCTCTCATTTACTAAGCCATTGCTCTAACCATTAGGCTACAGCCAAAAGTGGAAACAATATTCAAGGTGCAATCTCACCATGAAGTAATACAGAGGCATTATTGTACCATCAGTTTTATTCTCCATTCCTTTCATTCTATTTGCTTTCTTGGCCACTGTTGCACACAGAGCAGAGGGTTTCAAATGTATTATCTATGATGACACTTAAATCCTTTTCCTGCATGGTGATTCCTAATATGGAACATTGCATTGTGTAACTGTAATTTGGGTTGTTCCTCCCTAAATGCATAATTTTACATGCATCCATATTATATTTCAACTGCCATTTGGACACCCAGTCTCCTAATTTCTCAGGGCCCTTTTGCAATTTTCCACAATCCTCTTGCGATTTAATAACTTTGAATCATTTTATGTCAACTACAAATTTGATCACCTCACTCACTGCTCCCATTTCCAGATCATTTATGAATATGTAAAAAAAAAAATCATTGAGCCCAGAACAGATCTCTGGAGTGGAGGAATAGTCTAATGCTTCGAGCAACAACCTAGGATCAGAAAGACCAGGGTTTGGATCCCACTGACTCTCCTTGCAGCCTTGGGCAAGTCACTTAACCCTCCACTGCCTCAGGTTCAACTTTAAATCATAGGTCCAACAGGGACAGGGACATACCTACAAGCACTTGATTGTAAATTGCATTGATCTACTACTGGAAAGGTATGAGCTAAATACTAAAATAAAAGATAAATACTTGCTTCATCTTGCTCCATTGAGAGAATGGTGAAATTAGGTCCTACCTGATAATGGCCTTTTTGTCCAGTCCAGATGCATGTGTTATCAACCCTCACCAGCAGCTGGAGACTGAGCATCTCAGGTGTTTCTGTCACAGTAGAAAAGCCTTCTTGCACCGCCTCCATGGCCAATATTCTGTTGACAAAGCAGACTTCAAGGACAGTCCAATTAATACTAACAAACGCATGGTAACCTTTCCACAAATTCTTCTCCTTTCCCCTTTCATTTAAGCCAGCCAAACCGGAGTCAACTATATACAAGCATGAAAGCTGAAGAAAAGAAACCGCTGAAATACGCTGTACCGAGAACAGGACACCCTCGGGCTCGCCCCACAGACTGATTCATACGGCGGGTCCTGGGCTAGACTGAAGAGACTCAAGGTAAGGCTATTATCAGATAGGACCTAATTTCACCTTCCTTATCGTCCCTTCAGTCTAGACCAGATGCGTGAGATGTGCCAGAGCAGTGCTATATGAACAGGTGGGACCGGAGAGCCCAGCTTGCAGTACCACAACCCCAAACTGCACATCATTCTAAGCCTGGGACATCGCCACCCTGTAAATGTCCAGAGGCATCAAAGCCCAGTTCTGCTCAGGATGCCACAAGCGCCCAGGTCGAATGAGCAGGCAACCCATAGGAGGCGGCTTGCGTCTCAACAAATACGCTGTGGCAATCACCTCCTTCAACCATCTGGCCACAGAGGCCTTGGATATTGCCTCCCTCTGTCTCAGACACCCGAACAAAACAAAGAGGTGATCCGCCTTCCAGAAGTCCTGGGTCCTCCTCAAACACCTGTGCAGAGTTCTACACATGACCAATAAATGCAGCTGTCGATCACGCGCAGCAGTACCAGAACCTGAAAAAACACAGCAAGGATACTGGCTGATTCAAATGGAACACCAAGAGCACCCCGGGCAGGAAGGCAGGTACCGGTCTCAACACTACCTTTTCTTTAGATATAAGCAGGAAGAACTCCCTGCATGACAAAGCCTGTAATTTCAAAATCCACCTAGCCTAACAGATGACCACCAAACACACCATCTTCAGGGTAAGGTCTTTGAGTGGCCCTTGCCAGCAGCTCCACAAGCACGAGATTGAAGTTCCAAGGAGGAACTAGTGGATGAACTGGTTGTTTCGCTGCTCGTAAAAAACGTGCCACATCCGAATGAGAGACCAGGGACACTCCCTGCACGCGGCCTCGATAACACGTCAAGGCAGCCACTTGAACTTTCAAGGAATTTAGCCACAAGTCGTTCTCCAAGCCCACATGCAAGAATGCAAGCACATCCAGCACAGACACTGACAAGGTCCACAGCTGCCTTTTCTCGCATCAATCTTCAAACACTCTCCAGACCCTGACATAGGACAGGGAGGTGCACTGCTTACAAGCTTTCAGTAAGATGGAAATGATTTGGGTGGACTATGTCTTCTTCCTTAGCCTTGCCCTCTCAAGAACCAGGCCTAAGTGAATCGATCCACTTGCGGCATAAGGATGGGTCCCTGTAATAGGAAGTTAACTTTCTTGGGGAGCCGCCACGGATCGTCCACCAACAATCTGCCCGGGTCTGCATACCATGGACATCTCAGTCAATACGGAACTATCAAAATGACTAAACCCCGGTAAGCTTCTACCTTGTGGAGGGGATGGGAAATCAACACCCACGAAGTGAACACAAAGAAAGCTGCCCCAGCAACCACCTCTGTGGTAGGACATCGAGCCCCCCTCCCCCGAATCTGTTCCCGGCATCTGCTGTAAAACCGGTTGGCCTTGGCATTGTCCACCATCACCATGAGATTCATGACAGGCTCGCTCCACCTGCGTACAAGCCTGTGAAAGGTCGACTGATCCAGAGAACATTCACCTGGATCCAAGCAAGGACGGCTGAGAAAATCAGCCTGGACATTTTCTCTTCCAGCCACGTGAGCCACCAACAGTGCTAGAAGATTGGCCTCCGCCCAAAGGAGCAAGGGCCAAACTTTCTCTGCCAGCAGCACACTGCCCATGTCTCCCTGGAGATTGGATGTATGGTACTGTGGATGCATTGTCCAAACACATCGCATCGCTTTGCAGTAGACCAGAGGATGCAAGAACCTCAACGCCAGGAAGATCACTTGCATTTCCAGGCAACTGATGAACCAGGCCCTCTCCTCAGGAGACCAGCAGCCTTGCATCAACTGAGATTGATAAAGGGCCCCCCCAATCCGAGAGACTCATACCTGTCATCATGTGTATCCAGTAGGGAGGTTCCAACAGCATTTCCGCCCGCAGGTGCAATGACCACAACCACAAATGCAGCCGGGTCTCTACCAAACAAATCATCAAGGGATGCTTCTGCAAAGACCATCAGGAAAGCAGGGCATGTTGCAACAAGCTCATATGAGCCCTGGCCCATGGTACCACTTCAGTGTCACCACCATGGATCCAAAGAGATAATGCCATACCAACAGAGTCCCCAGACACAGGAAATTCCACACCTGCTCCTGAATTTTCACGACTCATTTGAGGGGCAGGGACACTAACCCCTCATTGGTATTGAAGTGCACTCCCAGATACACCATATCCTGAGAGGGCAGCAACTGGCTTTGGTCCAGGTTGACTAACCAACCCAGTTCCTGTAAGATGGTCAACACTCAGTAGGTGACCACAGTGCTCTCCTCTGCCAACTTTGCTCTGATCAACCAGTCATCAAGGTACGCATGAACCAGGATGCCTTCACGCCTCAACTCTACTGCCATGACCAACATCACCTCTGTAGAAGTGCATGGCACCGTGGCCAGCCCAAAGGGCAATGCCTGAATTGGAAATACCGCATTCACAGTACAAAGTGGAGGAAACTCTGGTGTTCTGGGCAAATCGGAATACGAAGATATGTCTCCGTGAGATCCAGAGCCGTAAGAAACTCGCCTATGCAAATGGCCATTAAAACGGACCACAGCATCTCCATGCGAAAATGAGGCACCCTTAGTGCCCGGTTGACCCCCCTGAGATCCAGGATAGGTCAAAAAGTTATTTCATTTACTTTGTGGCTCCCAAAAAGTAAGGATTGACCTTGTCCTAACTGGTTGAATAGGACCAGAACTACCACTCTCAGGTGGAGAAGACGCTGAAGAGTATCACGAACAGCCTGCTTCTTGATCGAGGCAACACGGAGACATCATGAAGGCATCGGACAGTGGACGAGCGAACTCTAGAGAATAGCAGTCACAAACAATCTCTAAAACCCACTGGTCAGTGGTTACTTGGGCACAAGCAGAGTAAAAGAACTGAAGACGACCCCCTACTGGTACCAATGCACTCGGGCCGGTACTCCCTACTGGTACCAATGCACTCGGGCCACTAGGGCTTCCTGGCCGCTGCTGAGGCACTGGAATACCACCCTCAGCAGGATCCTCTTTGCCTTCGAAAGGACTGGCCTCTGTTGACATAGCGACCATGCTGAAAGGGTGCAAAATGGGCCCCCCGGATATGACAATAATCCCAAGGCTGCCCCCTCACCAGAGCAGAAGACTTAACCCCCCTGGGCTTATCCTCTGGAAATCTGGCTCCCTTGAAATTCCCAAGGTCCTTTACCATCTTATCCAATGCTTCTTCACAGGAGCTTCCCTTTGTAGGGGAGTTTGCCGAGACTCTTCTTAGAGGAAACATCCGTTGACCAATTAACGGAGTCATAGAAACTGCCTCACCATTATGACTGATGCCATAGTCTTAGAGGCTCGCACCAAATCATAAAGCGCATCTGCTAAATAGGCAGACATCGATTCCAAGTTGGCTGCCTCTGAAGGCATGGACTGGGAACCCGTCTCTGCTTTCGACAAGGCCTGGGCCCAGCAAATACGCGCCCTGGTCACATATGCCCCACAGACAGAGGCCTACAACATAAGAGCAGAGGTCTTGAATGCCTGCTTCAGAAGGTTTTAAGCCTACTGGTCTGTACATTCCTCAGGGCCACCCCGCCCTTAACAGAAATCGTACCCTTTTTTGTGACTGCTGCAACTACAGCATCCACCCTAGGCAACTTAAAGTCTTTTTCTTCCTGCGGAATGGCCCAATGGCCCTACCACCTTTAAGGCCTATTTCTGGGACCTCCCCCATTCCACCTCTATCACCAACTTAATTGCCTGGTGTACCAAGAATGCTGTATGAAGTTTTAATGCCCTACAAGGGCTCCCTGAAGATAACATAGAAACACAGAAATATTACGACAGAAAAAGACCACATGGCCTTTCTAATCTGTCCTTCCATATCAACAACTAAAACAGTCCCCTCTTTTCCTTTAGACATCCTCTGTGTTTGTCCCATGCTTCTTTGAATTCAGATATCGTCCTCATCGCCACCATCTCCACTGGGAGACTATCCCACAGATCCACCACTCTTTCCGTAAAGAAATATTTCCGCATATCACTCCTGAATCTAACCCCTTTCACCCTCATTCCATGTCCCCTCATAGCAGAGCTTGCTTTCAATGGAAAGAGGCTCGCCCCCTGTGCATTTATGCCACGGAGGAATTTAAACATCTCAATCATATCACCTCTATTCTGCCTTTCCTCTAAGGTGTACATATTAAGATCCTTAAGTCTGTCCTCATATGCTTTATAATGAAGACCACTAACCATTTTAGTAGCCACCCTCTGTACTGACTCCATCCTGTTCATATCCTTTTGAAGGTGCAGTCTCCAGAATTGCACACAATACTCCAAATGAGATCGCACCAAAGACTTATACAGAGGGCACTATCACCTCCTTTTTTCTGCTAGCCATGCCTCTCCCTATGCACCCAAGCATCCTTCTAGCTTTTGCTATCGCCTTTTCTACCTGTTTAGCTACTTTAAGATCATCAGACATGACCACACCGAGGTCTGGCTCGTCTTCAGTGGACAAAAGCACTTCACCCCCTATACTATATTGCTCCCTTGGATTGCTGCAGCCCAAATGCATGACCTTACATTTTTTAACATTAAATCCCAGCTGCCAAAATTCTAGACCATTCTTCAAGCCAGTAACTTTAGGGTCCATCCCTAGGGTGCTCAGTTTGTTTATAAGTCGCCTGTGAAGAACAGTGTCAAAGGTTTTACTGAAATCTAAATACACCACATCTAGGGCTCTCCCTTGGTCCAACTCCTTGGTCACCCAGTCAAAGAAATCAATCAGATTTATCTGACAAGACCTGCCTCTGGTGAATCCATGCTGCCTGGGATCCTGTAATCCGCTGGACTCCAGAAATCTCACTATTTTCTCTTTTAGCAGCATTTCCAATAAGTTACTCACCACCAAAGTTAAACTAACCGGCCTGTAGTTTTCAACCACATCCTTACTTTCACTTTTGTGTAAAGGGACCACATGAGCCTCTCTCCAGTCCTTTGGCACCACTCCCGACTCCAACGAGGCATTGAAAAGGTCATTCAGTGGAGCTATTAGAACGTCCCCAAGTTCCCTCAGTATTCTAAGATGTATCCCATCCGGTCCCATCGCTTTGTCTACTTTAAGTAGAGCTAGTTTCTCATGAACACAGTCTATTGACAATTCTTCAAGATGCCCCTAGCTTCTGTTCCTGTTTGTGGGTGTTTTCCGAGGTCCTGCCCCTGGTTCTTCATCTGTGAACACAGAACAAATATTTGTTAAGCAATTCCACTTTATCCTCATCAGCTTCTACATATTCCTCCCCTTTACCCTTGAGCCTGACAATATCACTTTTGCCTTTCCTCATCTCACTAACATACCTTAAAAATGTCTTATCCCACCCCCACACACATTTTATTGCATTGGCTATTTCCTCCTCTATTTGAATCTTTGCTTTCCTGATTACTTTGCTAGCTTCTCTAAGTTTTTCCAAATATAGATGCCTGTCTTCCTCTCTCTGTGATCTCTTGTATTTCATGAAGGCCTCCCTCTTTTCTTCACCTTTTCAGCTACTTCTTTCGAAAACCATAGCGGTTTCCTTTTACCTTTATTTAACATTTTAACAAAAAGGTCAGTTGCCCTTAAAATATCTCCTTTCAGTTTTGCCCACTGTTTTTCTACATCCCCCAGTTGTTCCCATCCTGCTAACGACTCCCTGAGGTATTTGCCCATCTTGGCAAAGTTAGTTTTCCTAAAGTCTAAGACCCTCGCTTTTGAATGGATTCTATCAGCCCTAGTCCTAATACTGAACCACACCGTCTGGTGATCACTGGATGCAAAATGATCTCCCACTATAACAGAAACACTTTCACCATTGGTAAGCACCAAGTTCAGTATAGCCCCTTCATATGTGGGGTCTGTTACCAATTGCCTGAATAGTTCTTCCTGTAGAGAATCCAGGATCTCCTTACTTCTAGATGATACTGCAGCAGGAATGTGCCAATCAACATCTGGCATATTGAAATCCTCTATCAGTAGCACTTCCCCATTCCCAGCAATGCTGCATAAATCTTCAATTAACTCTCCATCCACCTCTTCCTCTTGTGAAGGAGGTCTGTATATCACGCCAATGCAAAGAGATTTCTCTTTCCCTCTTTCTAGTTTAACCCACAGTTGTGCAATGTTTAAGGCTGAAAGGGAATGAGCAATCAGAGACGCTAACTCCTCCTTCTGGAATACTCAAAGCACATTGGGATCATCCCCAGGTGGGATTTCCCCTTCCTCCAATTCTGGAGTGGTGAACCCTCCCTCCCCCCCCCCCCCAAGTCAGAAGAGCCCTCCATCAGGTCCTCTGAGCTTTCTGAGTGAATGGAGCCTTGATCCCTCCAAACCGTAGGCGTCAAACACCTGTGCTTGGGGGGCAGGAGCTCCTGGTTCCACAGGCACATTAAGTTGGGAGCTAGGGCACACAAACTGCATAGGCATTAAAGATTCTTGTAACAATACATAGAAGTCTTCAGCAAATCTAAACATATTGCAACATTTTAAACCAAGCTCACGAGTGAGAACCTCAGAATCAACTCACTGATAAAACCAAATCAGGAGTAAGAATTGCATCAACGGCTCTCACTCGCCACACACCCACCATCCAAAATCATGATATTATAATCAGCGTTGGTTTGTGGATAACAATGGCGGTCTTCTAGTTCAGCTCTGAGGAGAGACGATGAACCGTTTTTGATATGTTCTGCTGATATGTGAAATAAGTTTTGAGTTGGATCCCCTTGAAACAGCGGTAGCGAAACGCTCATATAAGATATCTTGAAAAAGCGTCGGGGACGCTCTACTCCATCTAGATTCACGATTTTGGACAGTGGTGATATTGTAAAAATGAGTTTTAGAAATGTGTTTAATGGAAATATGACCTTATGATTATAATATCGTGATTTTGGATGGTGGGTGTGTGGCGAGTGAGAGCCGTTGATGCAATTCTTACTCCTGATTTGGTTTTATCAGTGAGTTGATTCTGAGGTTCTCACTCGTGAGCTTGGTTTAAAATGTTGCAATATGTTTAGATTTGCTGAAGTCTTCTATGTATTGTTATGAGGCATCATTTATAGGCTTCGATAAAAAGGCTTTATTGTTTTGTTGTTCATTAAAGATTCTTGCACAGGAGTACTGCCAGCCAGCCCCTGCCTAAGACAGTATGTTTGATGCAACAGTAATACAAAGTCAGTCGAAAATGGTGCCATTTGCTGAGCAGGAAGCTGCGCGCTAACCTCCGGAGAAGCTATAACTGATCTCGTCTATTCCGACGATAAAACAGCCACCTTTTCCACCAAAACCATGGCCATGCTAACACCCTGAGCAGTCTTTCATGCTTCTTTCTATGCATCCTGCTCCTCCCCCATGGCTGCCCAGGCCTCAGCCATCTCTACTTCAGTCGACCTGCCTTCCTTCTCACAGGAGCGACAAAACTCCGCTACTGACAAGAAAATCTGAGGCTCCCAAAAGCCGTGCAAATTTGTTTATCAGATGGCATGGGGATCCCAGTACCAGCACGGACCAAAAGAAACAAAATGGCTGCCCTCAAAAGAAAAGAAATACATACACTCACCTGCTGCCGGTTTAGGCAGCATGATGACTGAGAATGAGCTGCGAGAACTACCTGAGCTCTCCGGAGGCCCTGGCTGGCACAGCACTACTCCAGTGCCAAAACTTTTTTTTTCTCCCAATCCAACAGCTGCCGCAAAGTACACAGACACCCACCACACAGACTTCTCTGAACCAAATTGAGCCCCAATCTTCAGAGATCTGGGAGGGAGGGACCTGGACCACCAGGTTTAGCATCCCCAAGGGAACCAGGCCAACTGAATGACACCAAAACAGGTTTCTGCTGCCTCTCTCCTTAACAGTTCTCTTTCTGCAAAGTTCTCAGCTTTCCTCCTTTTTTATTTTCAGGGCAAGCAGGAAAAGAAAACTTGTCAGCAAGACTGAACCAATTCACACCCTCTTCTTCCTCTTAATGGTTTTTTTTTTTTTAAGTCCTTTCAGTGCAGTCCAGATGGGAGCTCTTCACCAACTACTGGAGACTGAGTATACTGACCATGGAGGCGGTGCAAGGGGCTCCTTCTACTGTAACATCAGAAACTTCTAACATGTTCAGTCTCCAGCTGCTGGTGAGGGCTGATAACTCACGCATCTGGACTGGACTGAAGGGACAATAAGGAATGGCCATGTAGAACTATTCTTTTCTATCTTTTTACCAGTTCCCCTTACAAGACTCTAGCTCAGTGGTTCTCAACCTTTTTTGTACTGTGACCCCTTTTACCATTGATCAACTTGTGGTGACCCCCAATGATAAAATCAAATGCGTCTCTCTTCCTTTACCGTTAATGCATTGTTGCAGTAATCATTTGTTGAATTATTAATATATTATAGGCCTTTGCAATATGTTTTTATTTATAACTTTTACTTATTTAAACCACAATAATTAATCACAATAACAAGTAACAATATTTGATTTCAAAATTATGATTTTGTAGTCAAATCACTAATATGAAATAAAATTATTTTTTCTACCTTTGTTGTCTGACCAATTTATTCTCTGATCATGCTGGTCCCGATCTGAGGCTTCTACTTTCCTGTCTTCTCTTAGCTCTTTTTCTGTGGTCTATGGTCCATCTGCCATATCTTCTCTCTTCTTTTGTTTTCTTCACTTCTTTCCTTCAGCCTATTTCCAGTCCCAGTAACCATCCCTAGTATCAGCCCCTTTCCAGTCCTCACTCTCAGTACCTTCCAATGTCAACTTGCATTCCCATGACTGCCACTGGTGTCCATTCCCTTCCAGTCCCCCTCCTTCCCCGCTGAGCAGTCCCCTTCTAGTACAAATACCATGGCAGCCCCTTTCAGATCCACTCTCTTCCAGTTCCATTCTCCCATCCCCTCGTATTAGCCCATTTGTAGTCTTAGCCTCCAGTATTCTTCCAGGGCCAGCAGCTCCATACTCCCCTCCCCACAATCAGCCCATTCCCAGTTGAAGCCCCCCAATCAGCTCGCTTCCAGTGCTAGTCCCCCCTCAACCCCATTACCAGTGCTAGCCTCCCCTAATCAGCCCAATACCAGTCGTACCCCCCCCCATCAGCTCATTACCAGTCCTAGCCTCCCCTAATCAGCTCATTTCCAGTGCTACTCCCTCCTCAACCCCATTACCAATGCTAGGCTCCCCTAATCAGCCCATTACCAGTCCTAACATCCCTGATGAGCTCATTTCCAGTGCTAGCCCCCAATCAGTCCATTACCAGTCCCAATGTCCCCTCGATCAGTCCATTCCCAGTCCTAGCCCCCCCATCTGCCCATTATAATCCTAACCCACACTGTCTCTCCCCTCTGTCCAGCATGTATTGCTCATCTATACAGTATGTCCCCCTATCTCTTCCCTTTGTCCATGTCAGCCCCCCTCCCTCCATGTCAGCCCCCCTGTCCATGTCAGACCCCTCCCTCCCTTCATTCATGTCAGCCCCCCTGTCCATGTCAGCCCCCTCCCTCCCTCCCTCCCTCCCCTCCATGTCAGCCCCGTTGCAGGTTCCCTGCCCCCTCCTCCCCTCTCCCTGTCTGCCTGCTGTTCTTCTACAACCGTGGCTCCCTGTCTCTTAGGGAACCGCGGCTATACCTCAAAAACCGTTGCGGCGCTTTCCTGTCTCTCGACGGGCTCCGTGCAGCATAGTCCCGGCTCCAAAGGAAGTGGTAAACAACTTCCTTTGGAGGCGGGACAATGCTGCACGAAGCCCGGCGAGAGACAGGAAGGCTCTGCAACGGTTTTACTGGCACAGCCACAGTTCCTTAAGAGGAAGGAAGCCGTGGCTGCATTAGAAGGGACTGGGAGGCGGTGAATTTGCCGCTGCCGAGAAGTGGACTCGGCAGCGGCAGCAACTTGGGTGCTTTTTTTTTTTTTTTTAAACAGCAGAATGAGGCGAGGCGAGGCAACCCCCGCTAAATCCTGTGGCGACCCCATGGGGGTCACGACCCACAGGTTAAGAACCGCTGCTCTAGCTTCTTTGGTTGCACCATCCTCCAGACTGCTCTTCTGCACAGGGCCAGTCCTATCATTGAGCAAATGTGTTCTTTGCACATCGCCACATTTCTCGGCCCCACTATTTAAATCCTATTGACTTATGCAAATGGAAGCCCTGCAATCCCGTTTCTGCACATGGGCCAACTTCCCTCTAATCCCTCCTCAGGCCATCCTTGCTTTACCACATATCGCATGCAGTCCATCTGGCAAACCTTGACCAAGGAAGTAGTCCAAGTTGCAGCAGATCATGCGGATGCCCTTACAAATATTTGCTGTAGGTTAATCTGGAGCACTGCCTTTGGATTAGCTTTGCTCTTTGTTTCTCTTTTGTTATTACTACTACTACTGTTATGTTATGTTGTGCATATTTGTTTGGGCTGCAAAAGTTTAAAATAAAAAAAAAGGGATAGGTTGTTCCTTAATGAACTAGTTCAGGCCCCGCATAATCATTTATGTAAGACTGCATTAAACATTATGGAATGGTTTTGCCACATTTCATGCCTCTGCATACTGTCTACTATTCTTCTACTCAGCTTCATCTTACCACAGCATCCCATGGGCTGTTAAGGGATAGGGCTCCCCACTAATTCAGCAATCCCACCCTTGGCACCCCTTATACCTCTGATGCTTGGGAGTCACCTATATGTGGTCGACTCATCCGTTTGTCCTAGAAGAAAGCCAAGCTACTTACCTGTAGTTCTCTGAAACACCAGGATGAGTCAGACACACAAGCCACCCTCCCCTACCTATATGTGGCTGACTCATCCTGCTGTCCTAGAGCTTTTTAGCTTTTTGAAGATATTAATGTTTTAATATCCCATCATACTAATACATAAAATATCAGAGCTATCGAGTCACCCCTTCTCAAGACGGAAATTGTAAATCACTCCTGGATTTCAGCAATCCTATCCTGATGCATTGTGGGACACTCAGCATCGATTTCTATGAGCGGAATGAAGGACTGTAAATTTCACACTGCAATGAGGATGTATATTCCAAAAACAGGACTAGCCCAAAAAGTCTCCTTCCTGAAACTGCCAGCTTTGGTTGTATTGCGTCTGACATGTGCACAATTTTACAGCATTTTCTACAGAAAAAAAACAACCCACTGTCTTTCCAGTATCCCTCCGTACAGTGCTGTGTACATCTAGTAACGGCGGTAATAAGTTTTTACAGTATCCTTCCTTCATCTACCCTCTGCTATTAAAAGATAAAGAAATAATCTGAGAGACAGGTATTATATTTTAGTGGACTTATAACATGCAGGTGCCCAGGCTGCTTTCAAGCACGACCATCAGTCGCGTTATTACCTCGGAAGCGCGCCGTCCAGTCCTGAAAGCCTTGGCGGCAGAGGAAAGCGCACACGTCCTCCGTGCCCCACTGCAGGAAACCGGCGCAGGTCTGTGGCTCCTGCCTCGGGCCGCCCGGCTCCTTCTCCGGGGTGCGCTCGCTCTCCTCGGCCACTCGCGCGCGCTTCGCTCTGCCGGCTTCGTTCATCGCCGCGAGCCTAAACCGTTACGTGCCACACGCCTCCTGCAAGAGCCCACACGGAGCCTTCACGGCACGGCACAATCGCGGCCCTGCTTCTTTTAATTTTGCCTAAAGGGGACTAAGGAATGTCTAAAGGTCGAGGCTCCTTAGCCTTGTTGGATAGTGTTGCAGTTCGGTTACTCTCCCCGCGTGCAGGGAAAATTTCTGTATGAGTTCGGCTATTATTAGAATCTACCAAGCAGACGGCGGTATATGACACGCACTCCCCTCCCTAGGGCGCCAACGTGCAACGAACGACGCCCATTATCTCCCCCCAACCTGCTCATCTGCCAATCGCAGCCTAGCGGTAGACTTGCATGCTGTTCAGTGCAGACAATCCTCCTCCAGTTGACTAATCAGAGTGGAGAAAAACTATAGGCTCTGTTTTTTCTCTCTCTCTCTCTCTCTCTCTCTCTCTGAGCCACTTGCGGCCGATCAGAATAGCCTTTAGCGTTGTAAAGAGCAGGAAATCTGATGAAAACCCTTCTTGTTTTGATGCAGACGTCAGGTTTATAGCATACGATCTTTATTTCCTTTCCAAACCATAGGTGTGTGCCTGTGAGAGCTTTGCATTTTCACAAGGCACCTTTGAGCTGACGGCCTTGCTGTGGGAGGGAAGGTGGCTATGCTATGCAGAAACTCGGTGCGGGGGCCTCATTTGCATAAATATTTGCATAATATTACCATACACTAACCTTTAGTAAACGAATGGAGGAGTGGCCTAGTGATTGGGGCAAGGTACTTCAAGCTGTATGGTTGGGGGTTCAAATACCACTAGAGGACAGCAACCTTGGGCTAGAAGGACTGGGGTTTCTAGTCCCACAGGTGCTCCTTCTGGTCTTGGGCAAGTCACTTAACCCACCATTGCCCATATTCCCTGTAAATATTAGTGTATGTGTCTCATATCCCCTCATGTTAAATGTATCCCCTGATTGTGTTGTGACCACTTTGATTGAAGGATAAGGTGGTATACAAAACTATCTAAATAAATAAATACCTCTTAAGGAGTGTATGGATAAAGAAAGACTAACAAAATTCTATATTACTATAATCCAGTGCCAACCATCAGGCACATTAGGAACTACTATAAACACTGCCCATTTAGACCCATAGCAAACCCGCCATAACCTAACAACACTACCAGGACTCACAAAGCACCATACTCTACCTATCAAAAGGCAACACTGTAAATATTAAACCAATACATTTCAGAGAATAAGAATACATGACCTACTGGGGAAAGAGAACAAGCGGCAATGTGAAACTCCTATGAAACTCCTGTTCATATGACTCTATGTAGCAAGTTTTGTAAATAGTTTACCCCTGTTATCCACGTTTTTTGCCCTGTTATCTGTAAACTCATACGTGTTAACTGTACTGAGCAGTTTTGTTCCATGTAAACCGCATTGATGCTGAATAGTGCAGTATATAAGAGAATGTAAATAAATAAATAAATGTCAAATAGGAATTACATAAACAGAATACCTCAGCTCAGTTACTCATGCAGAACATAGACCCTCACCAAACAAGGAATTACACTTTAGAAACAGGAAGACAATTAAACTAGGAACCCCAAAAGCCAAACTTGGAATGTACAACACTGTTGAAATAAAACTATAAATTAATTTCCTCTTGTACTAAACAAAGCGCAGACATTAATGATGCACATTTCCCAGAGCGGACATATTCCAGTTAATAAATTCAAAATAAAGAGATTTTTCTACCTTTTGTGCATTTTTTTTAGTTGCAATTGCTCCAGCCACTTTCTTCTGGTTTCTTTGTGTCTTCTGCTAACTCTCCATCATCTGCTGTCCATTTGTCCTTTCTTCTCTCTTCTAGTTTTTTCCATTCTCTCTCTACATCTGCTTTAACATACTAATCTTTCTCCTTTTGCTCTTTCCTCATCCCTATTTCATCTACTCAAATTTTACCCTTCCATCCTCAATCCCCACATAAGAACATAAGATATGCCATACTGGGTCAGACCAAGGTCCATCAAGCCCAGTATTCTGTTTCCAACAGTGGCCAATCTAGGTCATACGTACCTAGCAGTTTCCCCAAGGGACACAGGTTCCACAATGCTTGTACTGGGTCAAGCATTGATATCCTGGGTCCCTTCTTAATAATGGTTTATGGACCTTTCCTCCAGGAACTCGTCCAAACCTTTTTTAAACCCAGCTACACTAACAGCCTTTACTACATCCTCCGGTAATAAATTCCAGAGTTTGATTACACGTTGAGTGAAAAAAAAAAATTCTTTTATTAGTCTTAAATAGTTTACCCTGTAGCTTCATTGCATGTCCCCTAGTCTTTCTATATTCTGATAAGGTAAACAATCGATCTACGTTTACCTGTTCCACTCCGTTCATTAATTTATAGACTTCTATCATATCTCCTCTCAGCCGTCTCTTTTCCAGGTTAAAGAGCCCTAACCTTTTTAGCCTTTCTTCATAGGAGTATCTTTCCATCCCCTTTACCATTTTGGTGGCTCTTCTCTGAACCTTTTCTAAAATCGCTATATCCTTTTTAAGATACGGCGACCAGAATTGCACACAATATTCAAGGTGCGGTCTCACCATGGAACGATACAGAGGCATTATAATATCTTTTTATTTTATTTTATTTTATTACAGTTGCTTATAAACCGCACTATTCGGCATCAGCGCGGTTTACAGTATAACAAATTGACCAAAACACACATTTTGTTTGGTTTTTACATCGAACAGGGGTATAAACTTGGATAACAGGGGTTGAACTATAAACATGAACTAATCCTTTCCTTATCATACCTAGCATTCTATTTGCTCTCTTGGCCGCCACTGCACACTGGGCCGAGGGTTTTAACATGGTATCCACAATGACGCCTAAATCTTTTTCCTGGGTGGTGGTTCCTAATGTGGAACCTTGCATCGTGTAACCATAGTTTGGGTTGTTCTTCCCTAGGTGCATAACCTTGCACTTGTCCACATTAAATTTCATCTGCCATTTTGATGCCCAGTCTTCCAATTTATCAAGATCCTCTTGCAATTTTCCACAATCCTCTTGGGTTTTAACAACTTTAAATAGTTTTGTGTCATCTGCAAATTTGATAACTTCACTCGTTATTCCACTTTCCAGGTCATTTATGAATATGTCAAAAAGCAGCGGACCCAGCACAGATCCCTGGGGTACACCACTATTCACCTTTCTCCATTGTGAAAATTGGCCATTTAGCCCTACCCTCTGCTTTCTATCTTTCAACCAGTTCCTGATCCACAGTAGTACACTGCCTCCTATCCCATGACTCTTTAGTTTTGCCAAAAGTCTCTGATGAGGGACCTTGTCAAAGGCTTTCTGAAAGTCCAGATACACAATATCAACCGACTCACCTTTGTCCACCTGATTATTCACTCCTTCAAAAAAAACATAACAGATTAGTAAGACAAGATCTTCCTTGTCTAAAGCCATGTTGGCTGTCTCCCATTAGGTCATGACTATCTACATGCTGAGTAATTTTATTCTTTATGATGGTTTCTACCATTTTTCCCGGTACTGATGTCAGGCTCACCGGTCTGTAGTTTCCCGGATCACCCCTCGAACCCTTTTTAAAAATTGGTGTTGGACGTCCGGTGGCATGGTGAGCTGAGAGGACGCGTGTCTCTTGGCTCCGGAGCCTGCTCTTCCCCCTGCCGACAATATTAATCACTACCTGTTCCCTTACCGTTGCAAAGTTGGGGAGAACGAGCGGGTACTTGCCGCTCCTCTCCTAGATCTCAACCCCTGGGGATAGGATCGAATGGCCACGAGAATCCCCCGCCGAGACCGAACACGAGGTGGAGAGACAAAAATGGCGGATGGCATGCAGGAAACCCCGGGACCATCGGAGGCCTCATCGCTGGTAGCAGAGGTATCCAAAGCGGTGGTGGTGGCGTTGGAGGATCGGCTCGGGGGTCTGTCCACGCAGATGCAAGAGGTTGTCCAAGCTGTTTCTGAATTTACTCGGGTTGAACACGCGGAGAACCGCATAGGATCCTTGGAGGATCTGAGAGCACGAGATGTGGCCCGGATTGAGAGCCTAGAGGAAACCCTACGGAAACACCAAGATAAACTGGAGGACCTAGAGAACCGCAGTAGGAGGAACAACCTGAGGTTCATCGGTATTGAAGAGTCCGTGCCAGAAAAAGACCTGCACTTGGAGCAGTGGTTGCCTGCTCACCTACCACTGTCTGCAGATATGGGGGACGTGGTGGTGGAAAGAGCGCACAGGCTGGAGCCATACCGGTCCGGTGAGCAACGACCCAGGGCGGTAATTGCCCGCTTTCTAAATGCCGCCCAGAAGGATGGAGTGTTGAGGGCTTCGCGGCAGCTGAAACGCTCTGGAGCCACCGCATGTAAAGTCCTTATTTTTCAGGACTATTCGGCCGGGGTATCTCTGCAGCGCAAGGCTTTTCAGGACACTTGCAAGAAGTTAATCGAGCAGGGCATCCGCTTCACTCTGGCATACCCAGCGATCCTACGGGTGTACAGTGACGGGGGGAATCGAGTGTTCTCTTCCCCTGAAGAGGCGAGAGATTACTGCAATGGCCTTGGTTAAGGAGAGACTTGCGGAGAAGCGGCTTGCTGTGCGGGGTATCCCCGGGGCCAGGTCGAGTCACTGGCGGCCTAGGCTCTCTCGTTCCCCCCCCTCGGGGTGGGGAGCGCTGGACCGGAACTTTGAAATACTGGCAGATGGACTGGTTGCTATCAAATGCCTTTTACTGCCAAGGCGGCTTGTCTGGATGACTAGCGTTCTCGGCTGCTCTCTGATTGAAGAGGACCTTTTAACCCGTTAAAGTACACTGTTACTGTGATAATAGTTTAATGCATAGTTTAATGCCTGCTAATGACAACTGCACCTGCCTTTTCGTATTGCATTTAATATATTATATGTGCCCATTTCTGGTGACTCTCTGTTGGGTTCATGTTCAGCCGGTGTAGAAATTGATCTGCCCCTCCTTCGCAGAGCCACGAATGTTATGAGTGCCTCGGGCCAATTTAGCGGGCAGAGAGTTGTTGTACGACGGCCCTGTGCCGCTGGGCCTTGGGGGGGGCGGATTCTCGGGTTCTCCTATTTTTCTCATTTCTCAAACTCTCTTAAATTTATTTTCCCATTTTTCAAACTCTCCTAATTTTAGATTCTCCTCATTCTCAGAATTTCTCAGTTTTCAGAATCTCATGTCCTTCAGTGTGTATCTCTCTTTATTTCTCATGCGCTCCTGCGATGCTACTATAAATTTAGTATGTTATGCTCAGAGGGGCTGCAGGCGGGAGTAATACTGTATAGCCTGACACCAATGTCTACTACTACTGTTGATATCTGTCAGACTTTGGGTAGTCGGGTCGGACATCGGGGAGGGGGGGTCCTTCCATTCCTGTCTTCTCTCTTCCCCCCTCTACTTTTGGAGACTCGATGGCATGGGGGAGGTGCCTGCTGCAGGGCTAGGTGGATTTAGTTAATTCTCTACCAGGCCTCTGTGTGCGGGGGGGACCCTTCCCAACAACTGGCCCTGGGGGGGTAAAGGAAGCTCTTTGGCCTGTTGCAATCTCCCGGATCCGTTTGTCATTTGGGTTTGGACTCCTGGTCCGCGAATAGGAGTATGTGACATGCGGAGGGGGGGAGGGTTGGTGGCGGGATCCGGTTTGTGGCATCGCCCCGGTGTCCATGGGCCTCGAATGTTCTACACTTTTCCACCTTCTCGGGGCGTGGGGTATTCTCAATGTCCCTTAGTGGGGAGCTGACTACATGTTGTTTCTTAATTGGCTGCATCCCTATTCGAGGTGGGTGGACACTGGGAGGAGCCATCTAACTATAGGGGACATAGAGGGAGTGTGGCCAGGGCTAGTGGGGGACATTGGGGCGGTAACTTGTTGGGACCTGTCGGATTTGGTAAGGCAGGGTGGGGGCCTCCATTTCCCCTCAATACTTTTTCTCCTCAACACTTTGGCCCTTCCCTTCAAAACTTTGTTTGACGAATGGGGGGGGAATGAAGGGAGAGGCGGTGGAGAGATAATGCAAAAGGGGGGGAGCAGGGGGGGCTGCATGCTCAGGAAGGCTCGGTGGGGCCAGGAATGGCTGGCGGTGAGTTTGTGGATGATTTGAGTGGGGGGGGGGCGGTTGGGAGGGTGGGGGGTGGGGGGGAGGAGGGTGGAGGGGGGTTGTCGGTTCAGGGGAGGAAGGGGTGGGGGGGGAAAAAGAAATTAGTTATGCTGTGGGGGATGGCTGTGCGTTTGCTAGTGTGAGTGGAACTGATTTGAGTGAGCTGGCTGTTCGGTTCTTTTGGACTGTCCAGGTCCGGATGCTATGGAGGGGGCCCGTTGGCTGGGTGGGCTGCCGCTCTCGTACGAACTGGGATCTTACTCTGTGGTATTGTGGTTTCGCAATATGCGGTGGATAAGGGTCTGCGAATAGTCTCTTGGAATGTCTGCGGGTTGGGCTCCCCGGTGAAGCGCTATAAAATTTTGCAGCATTTGAAACGTCAACGGGCGGATGTGATTATGTTGCAGGAGACTCACCAGTCGGGTGCGGAACATATGAAGCTGGGCTCAGGACGTATCGCTCATGTGTATGGAGTTCCTGCGGTGGGGAAGAAGCGCGGAGTGGCCATCCTTGTTGCCAAGTCTGTTAGCTGGATCGAAGAAAAGGTTGTCTCTGATGTTGAGGGCAGGTATGTGGGTGTATGGGGGAGACTTGCTGGGAGGAAAGTAGTGCTGTGCTCGGTTTATGGCCCGAATGTCTACGAGGCTCGCTTTTTCCAGGGTATTTCTCAAATGCTGGCAGATGCTGGTGGGTATCAGGTTATATTGGGCGGTGATTTCAATGAAGTGTTGGATGTAGGTCTCGATAGGTCGGGTTCGGCGGGGAGTGGGAGTCGCCGGGTGCGACAACGTCTGTGGGGGTTGTGTGAAGCCTACTGCTTACTAGATATCTGGAGGGTGCTGCATTCTGGAGACCGGGATTATACCCATCTGTCCCGAGCGCATGGGACCTGGTCTCGCATCGATTACTTCCTAGTCGCGGAATCGTTATTTAGCTGGGTCTCGAGGGCGGACATTGGGTCTCTTGTTATATCCGATCACGCGATGGTAGTCTTGGAGCTGAGAGGGAGTAGCCCACCAGTGGGCAGAATGTGGCGATACCCTTTGGAGCTATGTGGAGATGCTCCTTTTGAAGCGTTTCTGCGGAAGAGGTGGAAGGAGTATGAGACCTTGAATGCAGCACCGGACGTATCTCCGGCCCTTCTCTGGGAGGCTGGGAAGGCTGTGCTCCGTGGGGACATAATTAGCTATCAGAGCCAGCGGCGTAAGCGGTTGAACCAGCAGATACTTCAGTTGGAACGGGACCTAGGCAAAGCGCGCAGGGTGGTGGCTGGCTACCCTTTGATTTGGTTCTAGGAAAGGACTGGCCAAGATTTAAGCAGGGTCTAGTGGAAGGGCTAGGAAAGAAGGAGGGAGAAGGATTAATGGAAATAGCTCCCGGGCCTTTCTTTGGAAGTCCTCAGTCCCTAGCTAAAAGGATGGTTAAGCTTCCAGAAGGCCAAACTATAGGTAATAAGAGGGGCCTTGAATCCACCCGCTCGCAGGCTAAGGTGGAGAAGCCAGCAGAAGGAGGAGGGGGAGCAGGCAGAGTTATTGGGAGACTTACCCTCTCATGATGATTTAATAACCCCATCATCTGGTAAAGTAAGAAAGTTGAAAGCACAAAAGCGGCGTGAGAGACTTTGCAGAGCACAGGGTAGGGCTGAGATGTTAGCTGGTCAAAGTTTACCCTGGGTGCCAGCTGAGTTAGTGGCAAAATTTCCTAACTTTCCACAAGAGCAGCGAGCTGATCGAGCTCTCACCCGAGCTTTTAAGTATGCTCAGGAGGTCAGGGAGGAATTGCCCAGATTCAGACTAGATAATGAAATATTATATAGAGAGAGTCAGGACCCCAGAAATGGGACCATACGTAAACAATTGGTGGTACCCACAACTTTCAAAGGGCTAGTACTTAGATTAGCACATGATCATCCAGTTGGAGGTCATAAAGGGATGCAAGGAACGCTGGATCAAATACTTATGCGTATTTACTGGCCAGGTATCTTCAAAGAAACTGCCCAGTTTTGTGCTGCATGTCCAGCGTGTCAGCGAGTTACAGCGGCTCACCCACCGGTGGTGCCTTTGATTCCCATGCCAATTATCACAGACCCAATTGGTCGCATTGCCATGGATATTGTAGGCCCATTAGTCAAAACGCCCCGAGGTTTCCAATACATCCTAGTTATGGTAGATCAGGCAACAAGGTTTCCCTGGGCCATACCATTGAGGAATGTGTCTGCAAAAACAATAGCTTTAGAGCTAGTAAAATTGTTTTGTGAAGTGGGATTCCCAAGAGAGGTGTTGACTGACCGAGGGTCCAGTTTTGTATCCAAATATTTGGCCCAGGTCTGGGATGCCTTTGGCATTCATCACGTGAAAACCTCAGCCTACCATCCACAATCAAACGGTTTGGTGGAGAGATTCAACCAAACTCTCAAACAAATGTTGAGAAGGGGGTTAGCAGGAGAGGTAGAAGAATGGGATATGTTATTGCCCTTTGCCTTATATGCCTGCAGGGAAAGAATTCAGGTGTCCCTAGGTGTAACTCCATATGAATTGATGTATGGTAGGGCTCCACGGGGTTTATTAGATATTTTGAGGGAACAATGGATTGATCCTGAACCAGGAAGTCAGGAGGTGCCACAGTTTCTACGTGACCTGAGAGCACATTTGAAAAGGACCTCGCAGGTTGCTGAGAGGAACCTGCAGGACAGTCAAGTGCGCCAGAAAGGGTGGTATGATAGGAAGGCCAAAAGCCGCCAATTAAGCATTGGTGAAAAAGTGTTGGTTCAAGTAGCAGGAACTGCCCCAAAATTTGAAGTACAGTGGAAAGGGCCATGGAAGGTTGTTAAACAAGTGAGCCCAGTGTCTTATATGGTAGAAAATGCAAGAGGGCATAGGCAGACCTACCATATTAATATACTTAAGTCTTAGAAGGAGAGGCCTGTAAATAATAATGACCCTGAAGCCAGTCAGGAAGTAAGTGAGCTTCAAAAAGAGAACACTCTTGTAGGTATTACGGACTGTAGAGAAGAAGTTTCACCAGTGAAACCAGTCCGTAATAACTTAAGCAGGGGGGTATGTGATAAGGAAGCTTATCATAGCTCAGGAAGGAGCTATAGAAAAGGTGAAGTGACTCTGAACAAGCAACCTGTCAGTTCTGGTAGAAATAAGAAAACAGAATTTTCCCATAAAAGACTACCAGTCCCAGAATGCACCAGGTTTCCAACAGCCATTAGAGGAGCTGAAGTGGGGAAACGTGTGTGTTCAATCAGGAGGGCTATGAGGTAATCCCTAAGCACTCATCTCAAAGGGCAGGGCCTGATTCAGCACAGCTGCGCTGTATTAGGGTGGAGCACTCATCTAGGCAGAATAAAGGTAGAGTTTATTCTGCAGAGAATTATCCTCATTATCCTGAGAATCAGCTTGAGCTTGATCATCAGTTTCATCTGAAGGATCATCAGAAGCAGAAGCCAAACCGGACGGACAGAGAGGGAAAGAAACCCTTTGGAAGAAGGAAGAGAAAAGCCTTTGAGAGGTCTAGAAGAGTCCAGAGCAGTACGTTGTGACGCAGCGGACCCTCTTCTAGAGAGAAAAAAAGTTTTAAATTCTGAGAAAAAAAGAAATGACCTGCAATTTCCAAAGGATCCATCTAGGGGGAGCAGGGGAGGCAGGTCAGAGACTCCAGAACCACGCCTCAGGGGGCAGGAGTCATACTCCAACACCACACATTTAAGGAGATGCAGGCAAGAGTCAGCAGGCTCACAGGGGAGCTCAGAAGGTTCACCAGGAAGTTTTCCACCTGGGAGAGACCAAGTTAGAAGCAGCTCCAGAGAAGGACCAAGAACAGGCTATGCAGAGGACAGATCAAAGCCAAGGTCTAGGCCCAAGCCAAGCCTGAGCAGAAAGACAGGCTGGGGAAGGAGAAGCAGTCCTATAACCCAGAGGATAGGCCGAGAAGGCCGAAGCCTGACTAGATTAGGCTCTGAAGCCGGAAAGAAAACCAGCCATAAAAGCCAAAGGAGAGAAGAGTGGGAGAGCCGAAGGAACGCACCAGAGAGCACTGACACGGAAGGCAGTAGCCAAGGTAGGCCTCCAGCTTTGTCCCAAAGAACCAGGAGAAAAGCAAGAGGTAAAGCTTTTAAAAATTGTTATAGTTTGCCTAGAGAAGAATCCTGGAAAGGTGACCCTCCTTATCATAAACAAGGACAGAAAAATAAGTTAAAAGACAGCTGTTATAAGCAAAGAACTGGCAGAGGAAAACATTACCAAGAAAATGTTTTTAAACATTTAGGAAAAGAGCTGCCACTGTGGTATTCCACCTTGCAGAAACCTAGGCCAAACATTTGGCTAAGCCCTGGGAAGCACCAGAACATACTCCAGGGAAGGACACTTATTCGGTTTCCCCAGAGCAGTCAGAGGAGGAGGCCATGCAAGTGGAATCTATATCCGAGGACTTGGATAGCCCAATGGAATGTACCTATTGTGTTGTGGATGAGATTGAATCATTCCATGGATCTGGCAGTGAATGAAGCATTACTGTTTGAACATTTTTTTACTGTGAAGTTAACAGCCCTTTTTGGTTAGTTCATGCCCTGTTTGGAAAATCCGTTGCAAAGACCTTTTCTGTTACGTTTACCAGTGTGTTGTGCGTATGATTTGAACCCTTAGTGCAAAAAGGGGAATAAAAGCCTTTTTCATTTTTTCCTCCACTTTGTGCAAGAGTATAATTATTTTTCTCTTTGGGAGTTTGGTAACGAGGCCGGCACAAGGCTGGTACCCTTGACCCTCACACCTGGCCAACCCCAATCCAACCTTCTTGGTGACAGCGGACCAGCTAACGGCGGCGCCCCGTGGAACCCACCCTTCGGTGGAACTACTATGCCGCCACCAGGGGGTGCTGGCACACGCGCGCGCACACTCCGCCCGGCGCCCCGCGTCACAACGTATACTGGGAGGCATTTCAAGGGCCAGCATACACCATTGGACTGGGGAAAGCCAGAGGAATGGTGCTGCAGAGCTAGGAATCTCCAGACGGTACCTGTGAGACAGACGGCTGCACGTGGAAGGGACCCTAAGACCCGTGCCAGAAGGTATGTGAAGAGAGATCCAGTGTCCAGGGATCTGGATTGGAAGGCTGGACATAAGAACTGGACTACATACTGGCCAGGCTATATAGAGAGGAACTCTAACAGCAATGGAAGCTCAGGTATGAACACTGATCTATGCCCTAGCTCATAGGTGTCAAACTCTGGCCCGCGGGCCAAATTTGGCCCGTAGTGTAATTATATTTGGCCCGCGAGGCTATACCAAATGACTACTAGAGCTAGCCCGCCGGTATTATACAGCGCATTCATTCATCGCTAATACTACAAATCCCATAATGCCTTGCTGTTGTTTTGGCGCGTCAATCAGGACAGGTCCCAGAAACGCCCTCTCCTGTGTGACAGAAGTCATAGCGATCTCAAGCTACAACTGTCACTGTGGAACCCCTTCCCAAAAATGGCAAAAAGAAAGGCAGACAACAGGAACTTTCTGGACAGGTGGGAGACAGAATATTTGTTTACATATGTAAAAGACAGACCTGTTTGTCTGATTTGTGGAGTCAACGTGGCTATAACTAAGGAGTATAACATTCGACGACACTATGAAACAAAACACCATGACAAATACAAGGACCTGGACATGACTCAAAGGAGCCAGAAAGTGGAGGAGATGAAAAGAAGTTTGGTTTCACAACAGAATATGTTCAAAAAAGCCACATCACAAAGTGAGGCTGCTGTAAAGGCTAGTTATATTGTGGCAGCAGAGATCGCAAAATCAGCCCGGCCCTTTAATGAGGGAGAGTTTGTGAAAAAGTGCATGTTGAAAGTTTGTGACATCGTGTGCCCAGAGAAAAAGCAAGCCTTTTCAAACGTGAGCCTGAGCAGAAACACAGTAGCTGATCGCACATGTGATCTTGCCACCAATCTGTATGACCAGCTTTTGGAAAAGGGAAAAGATTTCGTTGCATTCTCCCTTGCTGTGGATGAGAGCAGCGACGCATCTGATACTGCTCAGCTGTCAGTCTTCATCCGTGGAGTGGACTCAAATATGTGTGTTACGGAGGAGCTATTGGGATTCAAATCAATGCATGGCACAACCACAGGAAAGGAAATTTTTGAGGAGGTTTCCAAATGCGTAACTGAAATAAAGCTGCCGTGGGATAAACTCTTGGCATTAACGACAGATGGTGCACCAGCGATGTGCGGTAAAACAAGTGGACTGGTGGGCAGGGTCCGGGAGAAGATGCAGGAAGAGAACTGTGCAGGTGAACTAACTGTTTATCACTGCATCATACATCAGGAATCATTGTGTGGCAAAGCCCTAAAGATGAAACATGTTATGACCACAGTAACACAAGTAGTTAACTTTATAAGAGCCAAAGGTCTGAATCACCGCCAGTTTAAGTCTTTTCTGGAGGAGTGTGGTTCGGAATACGCAGACGTGCCGTATCACACAGAGGTGAGATGGTTAAGCCGAGGAAAAGTACTGAATAGATGTTTTGAGCTGCATGAGGAAATATGTCAGTTTCTGGAAAGCAAAGGGAAGGACACAGCAGAGCTTTGGGAGAAAATGTTTCTGTGTGAGCTGGCCTTTCTGTGTGACATCTCGAGCCATCTCGATGCGCTGAACCTGCAGCTTCAGGGGCGGGGGCGCATCATCACAGACATGTACGCTGCAGTGAGGGCTTTTAAAACTAAAGTGTGCCTGTGGGAGAATCAGATGCTGCAAGGAAACCTTGGCCATTTTCCCTGCTGCCAAACCATGAAAACGCAGTTCTTTACCAACTTGTTCCCATGCGCACAGTTTGCTGAAAAAACTCAGTGTACTCGGCGCTGAGTTTAGCCGGCGATTTGCCGACTTTGATGTCCAGAAATGTAGGTTTGAACTGCTCAGTAATCCCTTTGCAGTTAATGTGGAAAACGCACCAACCAACCTCCAAATGGAGCTAATTGAATTCCAGTGTAATGACACGCTGAAGTCAAAGTATGATGCTGTGGGCGCCGCCCAGTTTCCACAGTTCATCCCTGACACAATGCCTCAGCTCCGCACCCAAGCTGCTCAGATGCTCTCCATGTTCGGCAGCACTTATCTATGTGAGCAACTTTTCTCCTCGATGAAGATGACCAAAACATCTCACAGGAGACGTCTGACTGATGAACACCTTCGCTCGATACTGAGGATTTCCTCAGCTCAAAGCCTGAGCCCAGACATTGATGAACTATCATCCAAGAAGAGATGCCAGGTATCTGGCTTGGGCACATCAGATTAGATCAGTGTGCAGCAAACTGAGCAATAATTAACGTTTTCTTTATGCACTTCTTCTTGCTACTCCAAGACATGGGCTTGAATGGTTGATTAATTTTATTATTGTTATTTTATTTTAAAAATTATTATTTATTATTATTTAAATCTTATTTAATAAATGAATGTCATTGATGTTTTTTTTAATTTGAAATTGGTTTTTGCATATCTGAACTATTAAGTTATAAATTGTATAGTAATAAGTGTTGCTTCATATTCAATGTTAAAGCAAATCTTGTTTGGGTCCATATTAAAAGGTTCATTTGTTCAATGCTGGCCCGCGACTTTGTTCAAGTTTTACATTTTGGCCCACTGTGTATTTGAGTTTGACACCCCTGCCCTAGCTATAACCTTGAAAGACAGCAGGGAAACAAGTATTCTCCTGAAAGTGCTCCATTGAGAGATTCATCTGTGCCAATCCATGATATTGAACCCATGCTTGTTGAAGAAGGGGGGATGATTGCAGATGAAGAATGTGTTTATATGGACTGCTCTCTGTCCAAACTCCTTTGGTGATTTTCTGTTATAAAGTACAGCAACCATCACAAAGAAATACAAACTTGTTCTTTAATCTACTCAGAAAAGCTCCTGAAGCAAGATTTGACCCACACAGTAGAAAGCAAGCCAGCTAAAGGGGTTTCAGCTGGATAACTGCTAGCAATTGAGCCTTACCTAATTGCTTGTGAGCTAGGAGAGAATCACTTCTGAATCTATGTGGGAAGTTATCAGAAGTTAACCTGAAAAGAACAGTTTTTTCTTTCTTTGTGGCTTTCCGTTTGTTGTTTGATATATGCTAAGAAAACATTAGCTAATGCCTGACAAGTTTAAAGGTTGTTTCCTTATTTTGTTTTTTCCAAGTTAAACACTGGAAGCAAGTAACCTGATTTATGTGCTACCAAGCATATCTGTGTTGGGAGAAATAACCCCATAAATAAATATATTATTGGCTTTACCCAAAAGCACAACTAATTATTGTGAGCAGCTGTGTCTGGTGTGAATGAACTGCATTGCCCACAATCCCTTGCAAATCATATAGATATATGCACTTGCCAAGACTGTGAAGATTCTCACCCAGGCAGCCGTCTGACACTACTCAAAATGAATAAAAAGATTTAACCATAAAAATTGGTGTTACATTGGCGATCCTCCAATCTTCAGGTATTAGAGATGATTTTAATGATAGTTCACAGATTACTAATAGCAGGTCTGCAATCTCATATTTCAGTTCTTTCAACACCCTTGGATGTATACCATCCGGCCCAGGTGATTTGCTACTCTTCAGTTTATCTAATAGTTGTAATACATCTTCCCGATGTATCGATATTTCCTTCAATTCTTCCGCACCTTTAAATACCACTTCAGTCATGGGTAACATCCCTACATCTTCCTCAGTAAAGACTGAAGAAAATAATTCATTCAGTCTCTCCGCTATCGCCTTGTCGCCTCTCAGTGCTCCTTTAACCCCTTTATCATCTAATGGGCCAACTGACTCTCTCACAGGTTTTTTGCTACGAATGTACTTGAAAAGGTCTTTACTTTATGTTTGTTTGCTTCCGCAGCAAGCTTCTTCTCAAATTCTACCTTTGCCTGCCTTATCAATGCCTTGCATTTGACTTGCCAGTGCTTGTGCTGTTTCCAGGTTTCGTCGTTTGGCTCTTTATTCCATTTCCTGAAAGATGCTTTTTTGGCAACAACAGCCTCTCTGACCTCACCTTTAAACCATGCTGGCAGTTTTTTGGACTTCCCTCCACTTTTCTTAAAGCGTGGAACACAGCTGGTCTGGGCTTCCAAGATAGTATTTTTCAACAACAGCCAAGCCTGATGTACGTCTTTAACCTTTGCAACTGCTCCTTTTAGTTTTTTCTTAACTGTTTTCCTCATTTTATCATAGTCTCCCTTTCGAAAGTTAAAAGGTAGTACTGTGGATTTCCTTACTATCCCTCCTCCACTAATTAAATCAAACGTGATCATGCTATGATCACTATTGCCAAGTGGCCCCAACAACCTTATCTCTTGCACTAGATCTGGTGTTCCAGTAAGGACTAGGTCTAATATGGCTTCCCCTCTGGTCGGTTCATGAACCAGCTGCTCCAAGAAGCAGTCATTTATTTCACTTACTCTCCCAATACCCAGCCAATTGTAGATTTGTCTTCCCTCACACACAAAATATTTTTCCCCTCTCCATTTCACTCTCCCAGCTCCATCCTATTCTAATCCTCCCCCAACATCAGCTCCCTTCTAGTTCCAGCCCCACCCAGCATCCGCTCCCTTCTAGTCCCCACATCAGCCCATTTCCAGTCCTTTTAAATCCTTAAGCCCTTATTTTCTTATTTATACTGCTGTTGTTTTTGAATCAAATCTCAAATCTGACATTTTTAATACACTGTTTTTAGATTTTAGCAAGGCGGTTTACAATGAACATAGCACTGATTGTACCATTCCATGTAAATCATTATTTACATATAACAACTGACAATTCTCCTGTGACTATCAACAAAACAGTGTAACCTTTCTGTAACTATTTACATTAGATTTAGCACTATATTAATGTAATTAAACACCCTACTGTTCTATTTGTCCTGGTTTTCTATCTTGAATAGATTGTAAGCTTTATGGAGCATGGCCTTTCTCATGTCTGTGTATACTGTGCTGCCTAACTCCAGTTCTGCTATGCAGATAAGTGATAGTAGTTAACATGGGTGAGTATAACACTGGGAGAGTAGAATATATAGCTCTAAATGAGAGGTTAGATATGATTGGTATCTCAGAGACCTGGTGGAAGGAGGACAACCAATGGAACACTATGATGCCTAGGTGCAAATTATAGCGCAACGATAGAATAGATCAAATTGGTGGAGAGGCTGCGCTCTGTGTTAGAGAGGGTATTGAGTGGCATAGAATTAAAGTTTTGTAGGAAACAAAATAAGCTGTAGAATCTCTATGGATAGAAGTTCCATGTAAAAAAGGGAAGGCAATGGCAGTAGGGACGTACTACCAACTCCCTGGCCAAAATGAATAGATGGATAATGAAATGCTGAAAGAAATCAGGGGAGCTAAAAAAGGTTACAACAGTAATAATGGGTGATTTCAATTACTTGGGTATCAACTGGGTCAGTGTTATGGCAGGACATGCTAGAGAGAGAAAGTTTCTAGATGAAATAAATAACTGCTTCTTGGAGCAGTTTGTTCATTGCCCGAGAAGAGGGGAAGCTATTTTGGACCTAGTCCTTAGTGGCACGTAGGATCTGGTGCAAGAGATAAGGGTGTTGGAGACACTTGTCAATAGTGGTCATAGTATGATCGCATTTAATTTAATTAATGAGAGAAGGATGGCAAGGAAATCCACAGTACTACCATTTAACTTTCAAAAGGAGACTATGATAAAATGAAGAAAACAGTTAAGAAAAAAATAAAAAGAGCAGTTGCAAAGGTTAAAGATTTACATAAAGCTGGGCATTGTTTAATAGTACTATCTTGGAAGCCCAGAATAGATGTATTCCACTCTTTAAGAAAGTGGAAGGAAGGCCAAAAAACTGCCAGCATGGTTCAAGGCAAGGTCAAGAGGCTGTTCCTTATCGTCCCTCCAGTTCAGTCCCTCACCTCTGGGTTGTTTACCACTTTCCGCAGCATGGAGACTGAGCATGTCAGACTTGTGACATCACTGCTCATATCCGGCTGGCACCACCCACCAGCTTCCTGTGTGTCCAGTCTCCATGCAGCTGCAGGTAGTGAGCCTAGGTGCTGGGCTCACTAGAGGAGCGAATAAGGAACTTCAAGCTAGTTATTGGGGGGGTTTTGCCATTGGCTTTCACATATATCTTAATTCTTTTGGGTTTTCTGTGCTTAAAGCTATTGGAAATGTAAAAAACAAAAGTCAGGAAAGGTGAAGGGGGAGTTTGGGACAAATACCTCTCGCTCTCCCGGTCATCTTTAGCTCTTCTGTCGGTTCTCCCCTTCTTGTTTGTACGGAGGGGAGCTGTCCAGCGTTCGATCTCCTCCTGAACCGGCTCAAATTTCAGCACTTTCATTCTGTTGAAATTGTGTCGGACAGAGTGAGCTGCTTCAGCTGAACTTAATTCAGATCAGGGCCAGGCTGCAGGCAGGACTTCCCCTTGGTCAGGGGAGTGAGCAGAGGCACTAAAAGAGTCTGGAGGCAGAGGTGAGTGCTCTGATGATTTTTTCTTTGATCGGGTGAAGGATCGGGGTCTGCTGCCATGTGGGAGTTTTGTTTAATCGGCAGGCAGTGCTGAGGAGATTCAGGGCTCGTTTTTTCCTGCGTTTTTTTGTTGGCAGAGGGTTTTTTTCTGTCAGGAAACCCTTCAGTCGGTAAATTCTTTCAGTTTTGGGGCTTTTTCAATTCTTTAACTTATTTTATCATTTTTGCTATTCTTAAAGGGACAGCGCACACAAAAATAAAATTTGTTTTGCTTTAGCTGTTTACTTTTTTGATTCCTGATTGCATTTTTGGAGTTTTGCTGGTCCAAGGTCAATTATAATTTTGTGGGTGTTCCGTAGCGCTAATGCCAGCATGCCCTCAGTGCCTAGTGTGTGGCTCCCGCCGGGGCGCGATCTCAGAAGCTGGTGTGTGTCGGGGCTGTGCTGCTGAAGCTTTTAATATGGAGCAGGAGTCCCAGGAGAAGACTGTAGGGGAGGCTCCATTGGGAATGCAGGGTTCTACAGGGGCTTCGGAGGGGAAAACACTGCTGGATCCCTCGGCTATTCCTGTTATGGCTAGTCCGATATTGCCTGGTGCGTCCACGGTGCCGCTAGGAGCGGTGTCAGCACTGGGAGATTTTACACCGGACTTTGTGTTACTGCTTCATCAGGCCTACTGTTTGCGCCAACAGGGGGCATTCACGGATGTGTCGCTTGATGGGACAATGGGAGTCCAAGCGGCCTTGGTCAGGGCTGGGAGTGCTGAAAGCAGACCAGTTAAGAGACCTCAGTCAGTGGACGAGCAGCCCTTAGGTCCGGATTGGCCGGATGCTGAGGATTTTGACATGGAGCCAGAAGCAGGAATGGAGACTTAGAGAAAGGTGAAATTCAGGAGCCTGAAGATCAAGCCAGGATTATCTGGGTCTTTCGGAGAGAAGAGCTCACAGCGCTCATTAGCGAGTTTATTCAGGCGCTCAACCTTTCTTCGAGTGCACCCGCAGAGGATGAGGGATTAGAGGATCCTCTCATACAAGCAGTGCGAAAGTCCCAAGCGGTGTTTCCCGTTCATAGGGTCGTCAAACAGATGATTCAGGATGAGTGGGATTTGCCGGAGGCAGGTTTGCGTGGTGTGCGGTCAATGAATCGTCTTTATCCCTTGGCTGATCAGGAGCAGGAGATGTTTTGGTCTCCACGTATAGATGCCGCAGTTTCGGTGGTCACAAAAAAGACTACTATTCCGGTGGAAGGCAGTGCATCACGTACCTAATTTCTGGATGGAAACCTTGCGTTCCATTATGGTAGCGGTTCGTCAAGGAGAGTTCTTAACGTCTCTAAATCTCACCGAAGCATATTTGCACATCCCAATCAGACCAAATCATCAAAAGTTTCTCAGGTTTGCATTGCCATGGGGGCATTTTCAATTCCAAGCTTTGCCCTTCGGACTAGTGACAGCCCCGCGTACCTTCAACAAGGTGATGGTCGTGGTAACAGCGGCTCTTCGAAAAGAGGGGATACTGGTTAATTCTTATCTCGACGACTGGCTGATTCGAGCGAAATCCAGGACAGAAAGTCTGCGGGTAACAGGCAGAGTGGTTCAGCTCCTGCAGAGTCTCGGTTGGGTGGTCAATACGGCCAAGAGTCGGCTGGTCCCAATGCAAGTTCTGGAATACTTGGGGGGGTGTTTCGACACTCGACTAGGAGCAGTCTTTCTTCCGGAGTGTCGGGCCTGAGCCTTTCGGCCACTGTTGCACAATTTTTTGAAGACTCTAGCTCCGTCGGCCTGGCATTATCTATGGGTGTTAGGAACAATGGCAGCGACTCTGGAGGTCAAGCCATGGGCCAGGGCTCACATGCATCTGTTGGAAAGGTCGCTGCTCTGCCACTGGTCATACCAGAATGATTCTCTGGCCAGGCGCCTTCCCTGTCTGCTACGGGTGAGGGAGTCACTACATTGGTGGCTTTGTCCACGGAATCTGGAGGCGAGCATGCCTCTCAAACAGCCGTGTTGGCTTCCGGTGCTGACAGATGCCAGTCTAGTGGGTTGGGGAACTCATTGCACGGAGCTCTTTGTGCAGAGCTTCTGGACAGTTCAGGAGTCCCAGTGGTCGATCAACCATCTGGAGTTGCGGGCGGTAGCTCTGGCACTTTGAGCCTTCAAGACCACCATAAAGGGTCACACAGTTCGGGTACTATTGGACAATGCAGCAACAGTAGCGTACCTTAATCGGCAAGGAGGCACAGGAAGTGCGGCAATGGAGGAAGAGGCAGAAGATCTGTTCGCATGGGTGGAGCTGTGTCTCCAGGCGCTGTCAGCAGCGCACATTGCCGGATCGGACAATGTGATGGCAGACTATCTCAGCCGAGTAAGGATAGATCCAGGAGAGTGGAAGCTTCACCCAGAGGTCTTTGCTCAAAATAGTCACCAAGTGGGGATCACCAGTTATGGATCTCATGGTGACATTTTGGTCGGCAAAGGTGAATCATTTCTTCAGCATGAGGCAAGAAAGGATGTCGGAAGGTCTGGATGCCTTGCTTTAAGCAGTGGCCCACGCACGGTCTCCTCTGTTTTTCCTCCGTGGGCTCTCATAGGGCATGTGATTCAGCGCATCAAAGCTCATCGGGGAAGAGTGGTCTTGGTGGCTCCGGATTGGCCTCATTGGCCATGGTATGCCAATCTAGTGTGTCTTCTTGACGGGAGACCGTGGTGAATGCCGCTTCGGGAGGATCTTCTGTTACAAGGTCCTCTGTGGATGCCGCACGTGGCTCGATTCTCGCTTACGGCTTTGCCCTTGAAAGGGCAAGGTTAAGGAAGAGAGGTTATTCCAATGCGGTCATTACCACCTTGCTGTTGTTGTAGGAAGAGGTCGACGTCCTTGGCATATATACGCGTATCGCGTATTTTTGAGGACTGGAGTGAGCGGTGTCGGTTCCGGTAGTGTTGAGTTTCTTGCAGGATGATTTCGAAAAGGGATTAGCGGCCAGTTCGTTAAGAGTCCAGCTGGCAGCTATTTCGTGTTATCGAGGTAAAGTGCAAGGGGTCGCCTTGGGGGCCCATGCCGATGTAGTGCATTTTCTGAGAGCGGTTTCACATCTGCATCCTTCACGCAGGGTGGTTTCTTCTCCGTGGGATCTCAACTTGGTTTTAGGGGCTCTAACCAGGGAACCCTTTGAGCCTTTGCATCAGGCTTCTCTAAAAGATTTGACTTTGAAGACAGAGTTTTTGGTAGCCATTTGCTCGGCACGTCGTATCTCGGAGTTGCAGGATTTGTCCTGTTGAGAACCGTTTCTGACTTTCTCTAGGGAGAAAGTGGTGTTACGTCCCATGCCGTCTTTTCTACCAAAGGTAGTTTCAGCTTTTCACATGAATCGATCTGTCTCTTTGCCAGTTTTAGGTTACTCAGATGATAGCATGGCAGACTGTAGTTTGCGTTTGCTAGACATAAAGAGGGTTCTGAAGCCATATCTGAAGGTCTCGGAGCCCTTCCGCAAGTCAGAGCGTTTGTTCGTACTTTTTGGAGGGCCATGTAAGGGGGAAGCAGCAGCTAAAGCTTCGGTTTCCAGATGGATCCGTGATGTGATTGCTTCAGCGTATATCTTGCAAGGTCGGCAGGTGCTCTTGGGGCGGAGGGCTCATTCTACTAGGGCACAAGCAGCATCGTGGGCGGAACCAAGCTTGGTTCCTCCGGTTGAGATTTGCAGAGCGACCACGTGGTCTGCTTTGAATACGTTCGGTAAGCATCACTACTGGCGTCTACACTATGGAACTCCCTCCCAACGAGCCTGAGGGCACTAGATGATATCACAGACTTCTGCAAAGACCTCAAGACACTGTTATTTATAGAATCATACAAGCATTTAGACAACAGCCCATACCCAAACAAACACAACCACCTCTGACAGTGACAACTAGGCACGTACTCATCCTACATACGCACACAAGATTAATATACTACGTTACTAAGCACCCCCTTGTTAAATGTTACCCTTCAATTGTACTGTCTAAATGGTGTTAAGTAATTATGCTGTCTAAATGTTCACAAGTACCCTAAAATTAAATGTAACCCTCCAATTGTGATGTGATGTGATGGCACCACCTTGATTGAAGGATAAGGTGGTATACAAATCTGTCTAAATAAATAAATAAATAAGTAAATAAATTATCGCCTGGATGTTCAGGCAGCGGGAGATGCCTATTTCGGTTCTGTGGTCTTGCAGTCCGGGTGGACAGGTCCCTCCCATTGATTTATTGCTCTGTTACATCCCAGAGGTGAGGGACTGAACTGGAGGGATGATAAGGAAAGAGAAATTAGACTTACCTGCTAATTGTTGTTCCTTGAGGAACTCCAGTTCAGTCCCGATTCCTGCCCGTATTCTGTTCAGTACCACAGAATCCTTTTTTCAGGCAGGACGTGTGACAGCAACTAAACTGTACAGAAAGAAACTGGATTTTGCTGTATTCAGACAAGGTATGGTCTATTGTTTCTGGTGGTATATTCTGTATTCTGCCCTCTTTCTCTCTCTCCTGTCAGTTCTGTTCTTTCTATGTTAGCAGGAGAGAGAGAGTTATCCTCTAGAAAAATGGGGATTTAGTTCAGTTTACAAGTTAGATGTTATATTTAATACTATAGCTACTTATTGTAGCTCCTCTGAGTCTGCTTTGTCATTAGATCACTAGAAGCTAGTGGGTAGTGCCAGCTGGATATGAGCAGTGATGTCACAAGTCTGACATGCCCAGTCTCCATGCTGCGAAAAGTGGTGCGCAACCCAGAGGTGAGGGACTGAACTGGAGTTCCTCAAGGAACAACAATTAGCAGGTAAGTCTAATTTCTCTTTGCTGCCAAAAAAAAGCATCTTTCAGGAAATGGAAAATTGAGCTAAATGATGAAAACTGGAAACATAAGCATTGGAAGCAAAAACGCATAATAAAAACGTTTTCAAGTACATTCGTAGCAAAAAAACTGTGATAGTCAGTTGGATCATTGGATGATAGAGGGGTTAAAGGGGCACTAAGGGAGGACAAGGCCATAGCAGAGAGACTGAATGAATTCTTTGCTTCAGGTTTACTGAAGAAAATGTAGAGAATTTACCCATGCCTAAAATGGTATATAAAGATGATGTATCAGAAGAATTTAAAGAAATATCGATAAACCAAGAAGATGTATCACAACTATTTGATAAACTGAAGAGTAGCAAATCATCTGGACCGGATGGTATGCATCCAATGGTATTGAAAGAACTGAAGTATGAGATTGCAGACCTACTGTTAATAATCTATGAACTATCATTTAAAATCATCTGTAGTACCTGAAAAGAGGAGTATGGTCAATGTAATGCCAATATTTAAAAAGGGTTCCAGGGGTGATCGGGGAAACCACAGACTGGTGAGTCCGAGGTCAGTACTAGGCAAAATGGTAGGAACCAGTATAAAGAATAAAATTACTAATCATATATATAGTCATAGTTTAATGGGACAAAGCCAACATAGATTTAGCCAAGGGAAATCTTGTTTTACTAATGCGTTATATTTTTTTGAAGGTATGCATAAACAGTTGATATAGTGTATCTGTATTTTCAGAAAACCTTTGACAAAGCCCCTCATTAGAGACTCTTGGAAATTAAAAAGTCATGGGATTGGAGGCAGTGTAGTATTGTGGATCCAGAACTGGTTGCTTTGGTCTTTACTGAGGAAGATGTAGGGATGTTACCCATGACTGAAGTAGTATTTAAAGGTGATACTGTGAAAGAATTGAAAGAAATATCAATACACCGGGAAGATGTATTACAACTATTTGATAAACTGAAGAGTAGGAAATCACCTGGACTGGATGGTATACATCCAAGGGTGTTGAAAGAACTGAAATATGAGATTGCAGACCTGCTATTAGTAATCTGTGAATTATCATTAAAAGCATCTGTAATACCTGAAGCTTGGAGGATGGCCAATGTAACGCCAATTTTTAAAAAGGGTTCCAGGGGTGATCCGGGAAACTACAGACTGGTGAGCCTGACGTCAGTACTGGGAAAAATGGTAGAAATCATCCTAAAGAACAAAATTACTGGACATGTATATAGTCATGGCTTAATGGGAGACAGCCAACATGGCTTTAGACAAGGAAGATCTTATTAATCTGTTATGTTTTTTTGAAGGTGTGAATAAACAGGTAGACAAAGGTGAGTCGGTTGATATAGTGCAGGGGTGTCAAACTCCTGCCTTGGAGGGCCGCAAACCAGTCAGGTTTTCAGGGTATCCCTAATGAATATGTATGAGATATATTTGCATGCACTGCCCCCACTGTATGCAAATATATCTCATGCATATTCATTAGGGATACCCTGAAAACCTGACTGGTTTGCAGCCCTCCAGGAATGGAGTTTGACACCCCTGATATAGTGTATCTGGACTTTCAGAAAGCCTTTGACAAGGTCCTTCATCACATTTGGCAAAATTAAAAAGTTATGGGATAGGAGGCAGTGTATAATTGTGGATTAGGAACTGGTTAAAAGATAGAAAGCAGAGGGTAGGGCTAAATGGCCAATTTTCCCAATGGAGAAAGGTGACTAGTGGAGTACAAAAGGGATTTGTGCTGGGTCCGCTGCTTTTTAACGTATTCATAAATGACCTGGAAATGGGAATAACGAGTGGGGTTATCAAATCTGCAGATGACAAAAAAACTATTTAAAGTTGTGAAAACCCATGAGGATTGTGAAAAATTGTAAGAAGACCTTCAAAAATTGGAAAACTGTGTGTCTAAATGACAGAAGAAATTTAATGTGGACAAGTACAATGTTATACACTTAGAAAAGAACAGCCCAAACTTTGGTTATATGATGCAAGGTACCACCTTAGAAACAACTACCCAGGAAAAAGATTTAGATGTTATCGTGGATAATATATTGAAACCCTCCACCCAGTGTGCAGTGGCAGCCAAGAAAGCAAATAGATTACTAGGAATCATAAGGAAAGGAATGAAGAATAAAACCAAGGATATTATAATGCCTCTGTATCATTCCATGGTGCGACAGCACCTTGAATATTGTGTGCAATTCTGGTTGCCATATCTTAAAAAAGATATAGCGGAATTAGAAAAGGTACAGAGAAGAGCCACCAAAATGGTAAAAGGGATGGAAGTATACCCCTATGAGGAAAGGTTTAAAAGGTTAGGGCTCTTCAACTTGGAAAAGAGATGGCTGAGGGGAGATATGATAGAAGTCTATAAATGAATGAATGGAGTGGAATGAATGGGTTAATGTAAATCAGGAGTTTACGTCATAAAAAGTAGGAAGACTAGAGGACACATAATGAAGCAACAATGTAACCTTTTTAATAAGAGAAAATATTTTTTTACTCAACTCATAATCAAAATCTGGAATTTGTTACTGGAGGATGTAGTAAAAGCTCTTGGTGTAGCTGGGTTTAAAAAAGGTTTGGACAAGTTCCTAGAGGAAAGGTCCATAAAGAGAAATTAGACTTACCTGCTAATTGTTGTTCCTTGAGGAACTCCAGTTCAGTCCCTCACCTCTGGGTAGTGCACCTCCTCCTGTAGCATGGATACTGGGCATGACAAAATCGTGACATCACTGGATATATCCTGTTGGCCTCTCCTACCAGCCCCCAGTGACCTATTAACAAAGCAGACTCGAAGGAGCAACAAATAAGTAGCTATAGTGATAAATCAAACCATTTAACTTTCAAACTGCACTAAATCCCCATTAACTAAGAGGATAACTCCCTCTCTCCTCCCTTCGAAAAAAATAGTACAGAAAGGAGAGAGCAGAAAGAATACAGAGAAAACACAGTCTGAGTACACAAAGAGCGTAATACTCCTCGGAATCCGCTCTCTGCTTAGCTGTTGACATTCCTCACACCAAAACAATCCTGCGGAAACTGAGAAAATCCACGGGCGGGAATCGGGACTGAACTGGAGTTCCTTAAGGAACAACAATTAGCAGGTAAGTGTAATTTCTCTTTCCTTATTGTCTCTCCAATTCAGTCCCTCACCCCTGGGATATAACAGAGCAGTAATTATTGGGAGGGACCTGTCCACCCGGACCGCAAAACCGCAGCCCCAAAACAGGCATCCTGCGCCGCCTGAACGTCTAGGCAATAGTGTTTACTGAAAGTATGCAGAGAAGACCAAGTGGCTGCTCGGCAAATTTCCACCGGCGGAACCAAGCTATGGAAAAATGGTAAAAGGGATGGAAGGATACCCCTATGACGAAGTTGCTTGCGCTCTAGTAGAATGCGCCCGCAGCCCCATGGGCACCTGACGTTTCTGCAAAATATACGCTGATGCTATTGCTTCACGGACCCATCTGGAAATTGAAGCTTTGGCAGCCGCTTCCCCTTTACACGGACCACCAAAGAGGACGAATAAATGTTCCGATTTGCGGAAGGACTTTGAGACCTTCAAGTAATGCCGCAGAACCCTCTTTTTATCCAACAGACGCAAACTACAGTTTGACGCGTCCTCCCCTGAAACATCTAATACTGGCAAAGAGACAGATTGATTCATATGAAATGGTGAAACCACCTTGGGAAGAAAAGACGGTACGGGACGCAACACCACCTTTTCCCTAGAAAAAGACAGAAACGATTCTCGACAGGACAACGCCTGCAACTCCAAAATTCGACGCGCCGAACAAATAGCTACCAAGAACACTGTCTTTAAAGTTAAATCCTTTAATGAAGCCAGATGCAAAGGTTCAAAAGGCCCTCTGTGGCCTCCTACCCCTGCCTAGGCAGTTGCCTATAGGGGGGAGTATGCATTTCAATGTCCCTTTATATGGGTTCCCAGAGCCGGGGCTTCTGGGAGTTGTAGTTGCTGAACAATGAGTTGTAGTTGTGAACAAATTAATGATTGAGCCTAGGGGTTTTTGAAAGCAACACAGGAATGTATTTTCTTCCTTTGTTCAAAGGAACCTCTGTAGAAGCTCAGCACAACGTATAAGATGGGATACTTCTCCTCTCAAAAGATAGATAACTTCTATACAAAATCTTTTCACAGTGTCACTAATTACACTTGCTTTCTTCAGCAATGCAATTCTTTCTTCATCAGACAAAAATATTACTTCACCGTCTTTTGCTGACTTTAGGAACAAATAGTGGCTTTTTAACTGCACCACATGTACATTAAAGCTTCCTCTTTACTTTGGTTATCATAGCTTTTAGATAGTTGCTCCAGCCACATTCAAAATCAGCCTTTGAATGTCTCATGCACTTTTTAAAACGGCAGCAACTTCATTTTCAAACATTCTTAGCCTTCTTAACTGCAGACATTCAGGTACAATAAATCCTGGGTTTTCTTCAGACTTAAAACCTATAGCCTTTCATTCTACCCTCATAGATCAGGACCCCCAGTGTAAATAAGATGTAGATATGTTATACAATGTACATAGTTCCCCCCAGTTACTGCCAAGTTGATCTCCTGTTTATTGTAAATACAACTCAGGGTTCCTGTGTTGTATGGTTGATGTTGAATGTAAACCGCTCTGATCTAAAATAGAGCGGTATAGAAGAACTGTTAAATAAAAATAAATAAAAATAAAAAAAATAGATAGAGAGCAATCCATTTCACATTCTGAGAAATCATTTTCAGTATCATAATTATCTACTTGCATACATTCAGAGTCAGGCTCTGCAGTCTCCTGACTGGCAACAGCTTGGGACAGCGTGGGCTTGATTTCTTTCAATAACTCAACAACCCTCTCCCAACGAGACCTCCCTCTTGACTCAGGGGTGTCAGCAGGGCACTGGAGATCCTTATCTTGCAGCAAACTGTTTAAAACTTCTAAAGGGTTCACCTCCCTTCTATTAACAGCTCTTCTTACCGGCCTTCCCCGAGGTAAAACTCTTTGACCCAGCTCTTCCTGGAAAGTCCCCTTGCCTGGGTTATAGACAGCAGTCTCCTTAGGATAAAACCTCCTGTTTCCTGGGCCAGCTGTAGTCTCTCTACAGCACTGGCTATGTTCAGGACTGTGGTGCTGGCTATGAGGGGAATCTTTCCTTAGGCTGTCCCTGGAGCACCTCTCTCTCCCGGTCTCTCTGAAAGAATCCCTTCTTTCTGTATCTCTCGGGATCTCCTCAGCTTCTGTTTCTCTGCTGGTCTCCCTGCAGTGCTCTCTGAAAGAATCCTTGCTGTTCTCCCAGCTGTGCCTGCTTCTGGTCTCCCTACCGTTCCCGTTCCTGTTCCTCTTACTTCCTGTTCTCTGAGGCTTAAATGAGTGGGGCTGCCCTACAACTTTCCACTCCTCCCCCAGCTGTCTCTCGTTACCTCCCTTAGTTGCTATGGAGCTTGGGCGTGGCCTGCAGACATCAGCTTTGGGCATGTTTTTTTTCTCTCTAGCTGAAGTTTTAAAGTCTCGGCTCCCTGCACTTCCCTTCTGCTTGGAGGTAAATGTTTGTGTTTTTTCTATTTCCATGGGCTCTGGAGCAGATTCGTCACCACACCTCTCATCAATGCCCCTAGCACCAAGTTGAGATCCCACGCGGGAGACACCACCCTGCAGGGTGGTCATAAACGGGATACCGCCTTCAAAAAACGTATCACATCGGCATGGGAACCAAAGGAAACTCCCTGAACCTTTCCTCGATAACAAGAAATAGCTGCCAGCTGAACCCTTAAGGAAATTCGAGAGCATAACCTTCGCGAATGACCTCTAACACCCACTGATAGAGTAGTTACTCACCTGTAACAGGTGTTCTCCAGGAGCAGCAGGAATCAGTCCTCACATATGGGTGATGTCGGTGCCGATGGAGCCCTCGTGCGGAGCATTTCCCCAGCTTTCAAAGAAAGCCTTTGGGAATGCAGCTCGCATGCGCGGTCCCCTTCCCGCCCAAGGGTGCCATCTTGCTCAGTCTGATGACATAGCTAAAGACAGCAAAAAACAAATTTAATAATATGACTGCAACTCCAGGGGAGGAGGGAGGGTCGTGAAGACTGATTCCTGCTGCTCCTGGAGAACACCTGTTACAGGTGAGTAACTACTCTTTCTCCAGGACCAAGGAGGAAGTCAGTCCTCACATATGGGACTCCCCAGCTCTAGGCTACTGGGAACCTAAGCTGAAAAAAAGGCTTCCTCTGGAGAGCCTCAGCATCCATGAGAAGAATATCCTCTGAGAACGCCCCCGTACAGTAGCCCAAAACAAGGGCCGGAGGGTAGGAGTTGCCTAAACCTCAAAGAGATTACGGAGTACCACCTGTCCAAAAGCACTGTCCCTACGGGACTGTCTCTCCAGGCAGTAATGGGCTGCAAAAGTCTGGCTTGAAGACCAAGTTGCAGCCCGGCAGATGTCTGCCAACAGAACAGAGCGGAGATGAGCTAGTGACGCGGCTTTCGCCCTGACACAATGGGCCGTGACTCGACCCTGCAAGGGAAGGTTGGCTGCCTTATACGCCCAGGCGATACAATCTGCTACCCAAGTGGACAACGTATGCTTGGAGACAGGTAACCCCAACTTATTAGGGTCAAAGGAGACGAAGAGTTGTGTAGCCCTTCAATGCCCCCGCGTACGTTCTAAGTAGAAGGACAACACCTTCTTGCAGTCCAAGGTATGCAAGACTGTTTCAGCCCAGCTAGCATGCGGCCTGGGAAAAAATATCGGAAGAACCACCTCCTGATTGAGGTGGAAAGAGGAGACTACTTTAGGGAGGAACTTGGGATGGGTCTGTAGGACCACCCTGTTCCTATAGAATCGTGTGTACGGTCTATCAGAAACCAGAGCTTGTAGTTCACTCACACGCCTGGCCGAGGTAAGAGCCACCAGGAAGAGTGCTTTCCAAGAGAGGAAGCGCAAATGTCAAGTAGCCATCGGCTCAAATGGTGGGCAAGTATGTTGCTGCAAGACCACGTTCAAATCCCACTCAGGGGCCGGTGGATGAACCGGAGGCTTGAGAAGAAGCAGACCTCTGAGAAAACGGGACACCAAGGGGTGAACCGACAGAGAATGTCCCTCCACAGGTGAGTGGTGTGCTGACAAAGCACTCAGGTGGACCCGAACAGAGTTAGACTTAAGGCCTAGGTCTGACAGGTGAAGTAGATACTGTAGTACTACTGGCACAAGGCAAGAGAAAGGGTCTTCATTGCACAGAGCACACCATACCGTAAACCTACGCCACTTGAGGGCATAGGATTTTCTGGTGGATTGTCTTCTAGAGGCCAAGACCACCTCCTCAACCTTCTTAGGTATAAGGAGAGGAGCTAGAACTACCCTTTCAGCAGCCAGGCCATCAAATTGAGGGACCTGAGATTGGGGTGCAGAGGGGAACCCCTGTTCCTGAGACAGGAGATCGTATTGCCACCCTAGAGGGAATGGAGTCTCCACTGCCAGCTGCAGAAGAAGTGGAAACCAGGGCTGCCTCGGCCATCTGGGAGCTACCAGAATTACCGAGGCCTTGTCCCTGAGAATCTTGAATAGCGTTCGGGCCACCAAGGGCGTGGGAGGAAACGCATACAGGAGGCCCGTAGACCAAGAGATCAGAAAAGCATCTGCTGCCATCCTCAGGGGATGTGGCTGTCTGGAGCAGAACCTGGGCAGCTGACGGTTCATGGGACTGGCAAACAGATCGATGAATGGAAGTCGCCAGCGGAGGAAGATCTGCTGGACCACCAAGGGATTCAACTGTCACTCGTGAGGCAGGAGGATCCTGCTTAGTCTGTCTGCTAGGAAATTTTCCTGACCAGGCAGATAAACCGCTTTGAGAAACATATTGTGCTCTACCGCAAAGGAGCAGAGAGTCAGAGCTTCCCGACACAGGAGCTTTGACCCTGTGCCCCCCCCTGCTTGTTCACATAGAACATTGCCACCTGATTATTTGTTTGAACTAGGACAGACTGGTGAGAGAGGGCATGAGAAAAAGCCTGCAGAGCTAAGTGGATTGCTAGCAGCTCCAGGAGATTGATTTGTTGTGTGGCCTCCCGAGGAGACCACAGGCCTTGAGTGCACGTGTCCTGGCAATGTGCACCCCAGCCCTTCAAGGAAGCATCGGTCGTCAGTACCCTTGTGTGTGCTGGAACCTGAAAAGGAATACCCTTGAGAAGGTTTGGCAGATGAAGCCACCACTGCAAGGAGGCCAGAAGCCGTTTGGACACTCTTACTCTGTATCGGAGGTTGCCTGTGGCCTGTGTCCACTGATCTCTGAGGCACCATTGAGCCACTCGCATGTGCAGACGGGCATCCGGAGTCACATGTACAGTGGAGGCCATGTGGCCCAAAAGCTGCAGGTATTGCCTTGTGGAAACATGAGACTGGTTTTGAAACCTGCTGGCCAAGTCCCTTAGTCTGTCGGCCCTGCCTTCGGGCAAGTAAGCCCTTGCTTTCAGGGTGTCCAATCTCGCCCCTATGAACTCTAGGTTCTGAGAGGGGAGCAAAGTGGACTTTGCGAGGTTTATGACAAAGCCCAGATGCTGGAGAAGAGAGATAGCGTGAACAGTTGCCTCTTGGGCCTCCTGGAAAGACTGGCCCCTTACTAGCCAGTCGTCCAGATAGGGGAAGACAAAAATTCCCTGATTTCTGAGAAAGGCTGCCACCACCGCCAGGCATTTGGTGAAAACCCTGGGAGCAGAGGTCAGGCCAAACGGAAGTACTCTGTACTGATGGTTTCCTCCCACAATAAATGTGAGTCTGGATGAATGAGGATATGGGTATAAGCATCCTTTAGGTCTAAAGAGCTTGTCTCCCTGCTGGAGGTAGGGCAGCAGTATTCCAAGGGTAAGCATCTTGAACTTTTCCCTCTCCAGAAACTTGTTTAGGTTTCGCAAGTCTAGGATAGGCCTGAGGCCTCCTGTCCTCTTTGGTACCAGGAAGTACCTGGAGTAGAAGCCTTGCCCTTTCAGGTGGTGAGGCACTGGTTCCACTGCCTGATCCTTCAGAAGAGTTGCCAACTCCTGAAGGAGGAGGTTCCTGTGTAGAGGGAGTCTTGGAGGCTCCCCTGGATAATAGGATGGGGGTAGCTGGTGGAAGTGGAGCATATAGCCTTTTTGGATGATGCTCAACACCCAGGTATCCCCTGTGATGGCTGGCCACCTGCCGCATGCAAGGTCAGCCGACCTCCTGTGCTGAGGGTGGCCACTGACAGAGGAGAGGCTATGCTGAGTGAGTCAAAGCCCCGCTCCCTGCTGTGCAGGAGCCGGAGTGAGCGGCTTGGGGGCCTTCTGCCTATGGGGCCCATGTCCCTGCCCCTTGGCCTGCTGGCCCAGTTGGGGAGCTGGAGAGACCTGATACTGCGGGTAGGTTTTGTAGGCAGCAACCTTCCTCAGGAAAAAGGGCTTCTTTCCCGAGCCCTTCTTTTTGTGAGAAGGGGCAGAAGTCTTCCTGGACAGCCTTGTCCTGGTGAGAGTCTCAGTCTCGATTTCTGCAGCCTTTTCAGCAATGGGCTTACCGAATACATTGTCACCTCGGCATGGGACATCGACCAACTTGTCCTGCACCCATGACTCCCGGTCCGATGACTGTAGCCAGGCCTAACGGCGTGCACCGATGCCAGCTGCTTCTACCCGGGCTGAAGCCTCGAAGCCATTATAGGCTGCTCGAGAGATAAACTTCGAGCAAGCCCGAATCCCTGTAGACAAGGCCTTGAATCTCTGCAAGGGTTCCTCGGAGAGGCCAGCTGAGAATCCAGCAATCTCCTTTGCCAGGTCTCGGAGGTACATGCCCATGTACAGCTGGTAAGTCTGGACACAGCAAGATAGCATAGAGCCCTGGAAGCACTTTCTACCAAGGGCATCCAGGTTCCGGGCCTCCCTACCAGGAGGCACCGAGGAGTGCATCTTCTGGCTCTTCAGGTGGTGCATGGCCGATTCCACAACCATGGAGTTGTGCTGTAGCTGCACCTTTTGGAACCCAGGGCTCTTACGGACTCAATAAATGGAATTGACCCGTTTGCTAAGAACTGGCGCCGAGGCCGGTGCCTCCCACATACGGAAGAGCAGCCGTTCCAGCATCGGAGAAACCGGTACAGTAAAGGCTTCCTTCGGAGGAAAGTCATAATGGAGGGCATCGAGCTCCTCGGCTCGAGGCTCCTCCTCAGCCTCCGCAGGGAATGCCAAAGCCTTGACCATGTCCCTTATGAAGTCTGAGAACCGAGTATCCTCCGGGAGGGACCGTCTCCGAGGTTCTGACTCCGGGGAGTCCGAAGGGACGCACAGAGTCCTGAAAGTATCAGGAGACTTCTCATCCTCCGTCTCCCAAGCCGACTCCTCCGAAGAGGAGTTGAGTGGGTCCGGCCGTGTGGGCCTCAGTGCCCACCCCGACGCCGAGGCCACCGGTGTCGATGATCTTGGCCCCGCACAGGAGGTCGAGGGGGACCTTGACCGAGGATCGACTCGAGACTTGATTGACTCGAGGATCGGCTCAGTCTCCAGGGTCGACTTGGACGTCAAGGTCCCGGTGGTCGGGGCAGATGCACCGGTGGAACCGGCGATCAGTACCCGCTGCTGTTCCATGAAGGCAGCCAAGCTGCTCTCCAAGGCCGTCAGCCTGAGTCCGAGCTCAGGAGACTCAGCAGCCCTCGACTCGGGCCCCGACGTCGGTTCTTCCGGAGGAGAGTCCACGAGGACAACAGCACTTACGTGACTCGGGGACTCAGGCTCTAGGTGAGGCTGTTTGGACGGCTTCTCAGACTCCAAGAGCCCGGGGCGGCAGTCAGGGCTACGTGACCTGGACCTCGAGGACCCAGGTGCTTCCACTGACGCTGCCCTCATGGGCTTCTTTTTCCTTTTGTGCTCCCGGCTGGGAGATCCCCTATCAGAGGACCCACGACGGTGCTCGGGGTCAGACTCCCAAGATGTCAAGGCCTCTGACGAAGTCCGGGCCCGGCTGGATGCGGACTCAGAGAAACATTTCTCATGCTGCTGCTGATGGCTCTGAAACGCCTTAGACGACATTTTGCCACATGGACCACAGATCATCCGGTCATGATCAGGCCCGAGGCATCGGAGGCAGCAGTCGTGTGTGTCGGTGAGAGACATGAGTTTCTTACACTGATCACACTTTTTAAACCTGCTGGCAGCCATCGGGGGAAAAAGGGCCCCTGCGAGGTCCAAAGACAGGGCTGCCAGTTAAAAAAGAAAAAAAGAGCGCGAACGCTAGTCATGAAGGACAAAAACCGAAAAATAAACTCCGGACTCGATACCAGTGTACCGATCCAAGGCGGGATGGGGAACCAGCATCGAACCCGACAAGATAAACACGAAAAATCGCAGAAAATCAACTTTTTACCGGGGTGATACGAACTACATACGTTGGGCTCCACGGAAAAAGAAAGACTGAGCAAGATGGCACCCTTGGGTGGGAAGGGCACTGCGCATGTGCGCTGCATTCCCAAAGGCTTTCTTTGAAAGCTGGGGAAATGCTCTGCAAGAGGGCTCCATCGGCGCCGACGTCACCCATATGTGAGGACTGACTTCCTGCTTGGTCCTGGAGAACGGATGTTATCTGGACCCAGGCAGGAAGAAAATCTCAAAGCCGACCCCCTACCGGCTGAAAACCTGCCTGAGTCCACCTCGCTTGGGGCTAGAAAATCCTCTGCCCGCCCCCCCGAAACCCTCAAAAACTTTGACCTCGCAAGGGAAATCTTCCTCTTTGAAAACCTCCCAACCAGGAGGTACGAAAACGCCTGAAGTCCTGAAAATGACCCCACAAAGATCCCGGGGCCCTACTCTGCTTCGGCTTATCCTCCGGCAAGCATCCGCCTTTTGATTCCCCCAAATCCTTGACCAGCTTGTCTAGATCCTCTCCAAACAACAACTTCCCCTTGAAGTGACTTGGAGGAACCTTCCGCCGGCCAATTCCTTAACCAAAGATAACGGCGTGCTGCTACCAAGGAAGCCATGCTATTCGCTAATGATCTAATTAGATCACAATGGACATCTGCTAAATAAGCCGCCCCTGACTCGATCCTTGTCACATCTGTTACGCATTCCGGCGCTTGTTGCGCTGGCTGCTGTAAGCGCTGCGACCACCAAAGGCAAGCTCTCGCCACCCAAGCCCCACAAATAGACGCTTGTAGCGAGAGAGCATTAACCTCAAAAGCCTGTTTCAATAAGGTGTCCACCTTTCTATCCTGTGCGTCCTTCAAAGCCGTACTGCTTTCCACCGTGATAGTCGTCTTCGTCATGACCGCTGACACCGCCGCATCTATATGCGGAGAACAAAACATTTCTCTCTCTTGATCAGCCAAAGGGTAAAGCTGATTCATAGACCTATCCCCACGCAATTCTGCCTCTGGCAAATCCCATTCATCCTGAATCATCTGCTTAACCACTCGGTGAACAGGAAACACCGCCTGCGTCTTACGCACTGCCTGAATGAGAGGATCCTCTAGTCCCTCATCTTCCGCTGGTTGTACCGAAGACAGATTGAGAGCCTGAAGCGACTCAGTAATGAGCGCTGTCAGCTCATCTGTCAAAAAAACTGATGATTCTCGCCTGGTCCTCAGGCTCTTGAATTTCGTCTTCTTCTAGCTCTTCCACTCTGGATTCTGGTTCCATATCAAAGTCTTCCCCATACGGTCAGTCAGAATCAAGGGGTTGATCTTCCAGCGAGCAAGCCCTCTTACCCGCTCTAGTTAATCCACTTCCAATCCTGTCCGTGGCCGCTTGACCCTCTGCCGCTCCAAGCAGTGAAGTATCTGCGATCGCCACCTGATTGCGCAAGCAATACGCTTGATGCATAACCAGCACAAAATCTGGGGAAAAACCTCCCAAGAACCACTCCAGCCACCGCTGGCATAGTGTAAGTACCGGGCACAGTCGGACTGTCCACCAGAGGAACAGATGGGGACTCCAGGGGACACTCCCCTTCCCCCACACTGGGAACACCCTGAATCCCTTCAGTAGCCTTATCATGGAGCTCCTGCTCCATATTGAGCGCTTCGATTGTGCAGCCCTGACAGACCCCAGCGTCCGAGACTGCGCCCCTATGCGACCCACACACAAGACACTGTGGGCGCGATGGCATCAGTGGAACACAGTTGGAGAGTCCCGATAAAATCAAGACACTCCGCAGTGAAAATGAACAAAAAACAAAGAACTAACATAAAGAACTGTTCTTCAATTTTTTTTTGTAGTGGTCCCTTTAAGGGATAAAACAATGACTCACATCCTAAAATTAAAATAAACTTTCACTTGAAAAGCTACAACCTAAGCCCCCGAAAGACTCTGCACCAGAAGCAGTCCTGAGCCCGGCAGAAAAAAATGCAGGAAAGAAAACGGCCCGCGATTCTCATCAGACCTAAATACTGCCAAACGTGCTGCACACGCGGCCACAGGCCCAAATGCTGCCCCATGCTCCAAAAAACTTCCACCGGGACACTCACCTCTGTCTCCGAGGTCTTATCCTCAACTTTCTGCCCCTCGATAACAGAGATGGCAGGTCTGCACGTCAGATAGCAACGCTCAGCCTGACAGCCGTTTTCAGCTGCAGCCGGGAAGAAGCTCCGACGTGGGCTGCACAGCGAAAAAATTGCTGATGCCGGCAGAAACCGGATCAGACCCAGCAAAGCCACAGAACAGCTCCCCTCCGTGCAATCTAGGAGGGGAGAGCAAGCAGAAGGCAAAGAACCTCTTAGGGGAGTGAGAAGGAATCCTCCCGTTATCCTCCGTTCCCCTTCCTGACTCCTTGTTTTGTTTTGTTTTTAACTTTAAAGGTACAAAACCCAAACAAAATTAAACCATAGGGAACAGGGCCGTACCGATGGCGAAATGCACCCTGTGCGACTTGCACATAGGGCGCGCGCCCCCCCCCCCCACAGCACCCCCATCTAGCAACTTTATGGGGGCAGAAGAGTCGTGCACCCGATGTGCAAGCCGCCTGCTGCCTCCCGGAGAGACCAGACCTGCTTAGTGTGCCGGCGGGAAGACTTCAGGGGCGCATTTTGGCTCTCTGCCCGAAATGCGCCCCTGAAGTCTTTGCACCCTTTGCGGCCGCACCGCTCGCATAGGCTCGGTACGGTCCTGATAGGGGGTTTTTGATCTTTCATTTCCCTATCTATCCTAACTAAAGCTCCTTATCCGCTCCTCACTGAGCCCAGCACCTAGGCTCACTACGTCCTCCAGCTGCATGGAGATTGGGCACACTGGGGGCTGGTAGGAGAGGCCAGCAGGATATATCCAGTGATGTCACGATTTTGACATGCACATTCTCCATGCTGCAGGAGGAGGTGCACTACCCAGAGGTGAGGGACTGAACTGGAGAGACGATAAGGAACTATTATTAAAGAGGACCCAGGAAATCCACTCCTTACCCCAGGACAAGCATTGTGGAACCTGTGTGCCTTTTTGAGAACCTGACAAGTACTTATGACCTGGATTGGCTATTGTTGGAAATAGGATGCTGGGCTTCATGGACCTTGGTCTGACCCAGTATGGCATTTCTTATGTTCTTATGTACTGTGTCGGCGCAAGCAAATGGAATCTGTGTGCATGTGGGTAGCACACTGGTAGCATGTCTATTGTCTGTACGTGTTGCCCACTTCCTCCCACCTTTACGCTGAAGTTTTGTGCATACCTCATTTGAATATGTGACTCTTGCTGCATATCGGCTATAACGTTTGCGCTACTCGCGTGATATGAAATCTCATGCACAGCTAATAGTATGACTTCAGCACTGGGCTTCTGCATTGACCTGTAATTGTGGATGTCTTTATCACCTCCTATGACCAAGCAAAAATTTAAAGATGATTCTGGCTCTGGAAATGATCTATCATTTATTGGAATGCATGATTTAGAGGAACAGCAGTCTGGGGAAAAGAATAAAAGGGGCCCATCCACAAGAGTTTGTCCAGGGCTCCATAAATGATTAAAGCTAGCATAGTTGTCGTAATAAGGAAGTCTCCTCAGATTCCACCCTGAATGAGCCTGATCTTGGCCAGTCTCAGATGCTAAGCAGGGTTGGGCCTGGCTAGTACTTGGGTTGGAGACCAGCAATACCAGGTGCTGTAGACTTACTGTGTGGAAGAAAGGCCTGGCAATCTACTTCCAATTGCATCTGGCCATGAAAATCCAGGGACTGAGTCACCAGGAATTAGCATTGACTAGACAACACACACTTTCATTTCTGGAAGCAGAAAACCATTGAAGAGGACCTAATTTGGTTTGACCAGTAGATGGTAGAAGATAGCATATTATAAAGACCTGCTCCAGTATGTTAGAAACATGTCCATCCTCAGTAGTGTGGCCTGCTAGTGGGTTGGTTGGGGTTTTTTTTCCTTACAGAAGAGACTATGGGGTTGATGCAGAAAACCTTAGCATAGCATTTTTTTGGTGCTTTTCCCTGCACTAGTCTTGCTTTCTGATGCCGACAGCAAACTAGCACAGGAAAAATGCTTGAAAAACTATCACGCTAAACTGCAGTGCAGATGGCATTCAAATCACATGTAAAGTGCTGCATATTTAATTGCACCTGATGTAAAAAAGTGCACTGAAACTTAACACAGTTTTTTGCATTGTTTTTAACACTGGATCATAATGCCAGCCTCGGCGCGCCTGGCCTCGTATGGTGCATTGGTGCATCCCAGGGAGGAGCAGGCCCAGTCTGCCAAATAAGGAATCTTCTTCCTTATTTGGCAGACTGGGTGGTCCTCCCCCCACCTCACCTCACCTTGGGATGCACCGTGTGAGGTCAGGTGCTGCCATGTAAGAGCATGTAGGCATCGTTCCTACCCTCCATTCTACTTACAGATACTACAGTGGGGGGGAGGTTTAATGGAGGCCCACAGGCCACCAGAGATTTTAGTAAGGTTGGGGAGGGGGTTTCATCACAACCCACAGGCCTCCAATGATTTTTAAGAGGGGGGGGGGGATCGGGGCCAGCCGAGTCACCAATGTTTTACTTCTGTCAGGGGATTGGTGTCCAGGGGACAGCCTTCCAGTGTAGTGGTGATGGCATTGGGAGCTTTCCCCGATGCCTGGATCATCTGAGGTGAAGTGTCAAACTTCACTTCGATGACCCTGTTTCTCTGGGACAGCATGCCAAACTCACACAGCATACAGGGGCTGCTAACGCAGACTCCTATGCAGATGTGTTTGACTTGCTCTCCCAGTTTAAGGCTGTCTTTTTGCACACTGGTTAATTTGCATACAGCATCACTGCGCAAAATGTCAGCGTTAAACTTGCACTATGTAACACTGCGCTAGAGCTTTAAGCTCTGGCCTCTGGCACAAGGTTTCTGCATCGGCCTGTGTGTGAACTGGTGAATGTGTTGCTTACTGGAAGCTGTTTTCCATCAGCACTGAAGGCTTCTGTGATCCATTTGGTTATTTAAAAAGCTGTTGTAGGATCTTTTCATGGTCCTGGGGAATTTCGATTGAAATCGCAGAACATGGGAGGGCGGGGATTGTGTGAATATTTATTTTGTAGCTCTGACTGACAAAGGAAAGTGCCCTGTGGTGATATCTTTCCAATTGTCCCTGAACTTGAAGGATTCTGCTGCCGACTGGACAGTAGTCAAAACTGAGGATTTGCCTTTACTGTGGGGTTTGGGAGGGGGGGGAGGGGGTTGTTTCTGTTCCCTTAAACATAGCACTGAAGATAGTTTAAAAATCCAATTTTCTCACCTTTTCTGGGTGATTAGTAGGTCACCCAGGGTCAAAATAAAACTAATAAAAAGGCTAAAAATAAAAGTTAACCTTTTTTATTTTTAACAAAGGGCTCTTTTTCTAAACAAAAACAGGAGAGCCTTCCAAAATTGCTCTGAAAAATTGGAAAAAAGAAAAGAAAGACAACTGCAAATATTAACTGCATTACATCATTATACAGCTTCATTGAATGAAGAAAATGACAAAAACAAACAGATGAAACTCTCACTTCAGTGTTCTGAATATTTATTAAAGGTAATTTTGACTTTTTAAATTGTTTTATGTGGTATTGTACAGGTCTCCTGATTTTGGTTTCACTTTCATCTTTGTTTTGCTCCCGTTTTTAAAGTGATATGTATTTTAACAGTTTGCATTTTAAGGTAATTAGTTGCTTTTAAATTTTATTTGTAGCCCTTTAGTTTGTATAAGCTTTATGTCAATCTCTGCTCACTAAATAGCGGTAATTAATTTGCTGACATTCTACTGCTGCAGAGCTGCAACATCTTTTACTGCAATGTTTTTAGCATAGCTTTTTAAAGGCACATTCCCCCTTTTCCCTGAGTAATTATATTTTATGGGTCTATTCCATTAACTTTGAAACCTTAGTACAGCTGGGCTTAAAAATGTGATAGTGCTATAATATAACCCCTATCCTCTTCCCTACCCCTCTCTTCCCCTTTCTTTTCCTCTGGCCCTTATTCCTCCCCTTCTTCCTGTTCCTTTCCCTTTCCTTCTCTCTTTTTTTCTATTTTGTTAAACTGCCCTGCTTTTATTTTATACTATACCACTGAGACATGTTTCCATTACTTGCACAGAGGGGCAGGTACAACCCTAAACAAAGGCATAGAGGAGGGTGATCTACAAGGAGCTTCAGGCACCACCATTCTAGCCACCTTACTGGGAAGACTAGATGGGCCATATTGGTCTTTATCTGCAGTCATACCCTCACTTGGTTTATAGCTTGTCATGCTGTGAGGGCTTGAGTGCATCAGTGATGCTGAGGGCTAAGTAGGGTCTCCCAAGATGGACAGGTCTCAGCTGAGGTGCCAGTCCAAGACAAACCACCCATCTGGGCAGCAGTAGAATGGGACAGTGTTGGCGTTATAGGATCACATTTCTGTGACAATGGCAACACCACCAAACTTAAAATTCCACGGAGGAAAGGCCTGGCAATCTACTTCTGTATCTTGCCATGAAAACCCAATGGATAGTCACAACAAAACGAATTGCACTATAGTGCTGGAAGACGAGACCCCAGGTCAGAAGGTACTCAACTAGCTACTGGGGAGGAGCTAAAGACCTTTCAGAATAAAGCCAGCATGTATGATGTGATTGGATCAAAGCCCTTGGGATGTCTGATTGCTGATGTAGCTGCGCATGAAATGAAAGTTAGAAGCTGTAAAGATGTCTTACATATTGGGACATGGAACATACGAAGCATGAACCAAGGGAAGTTGGAGATGGTCAAGAATGAAATGGAATGTGTACAACTTGATCTGTTGGGTGTCAGAGAACTGAAATAGACTGGCATCGGGCACTTTGCATCAGATGATCACATGGTCTACTATGTTGCATTTATAATAAAGAAGAAACTTGCAAAAACTATAATGAAATACAATGCAGTCAGTGAACGCTTAATCTCTGTTCGTCTACGAGGAATTTCTAATAACATTACTATAATTCAAGTATATGTCCCAACAACAGCTGCAGAAGAGGATGAAATTGATGAGTTCTATGAACAAGTACAAACTGAAATTGACAGAACATGCAAACAAGATATCCTGATAGTCATGGGTGAATCGAATGCAAAAGTTGGCAACAAAGAAGGCAAAATGGTTGGAAAAGATGCACTTGGCAACAGAAATGAAGCTTGAGGAAGACTGATAGAATTCTGCAAGACCAACGATCTATTCATCTCAAACACCTTCTTCCAGCAACACAAGCGGTGACTGTACCCATGGACTTCAGCCAATGGATTATCCAAAAATCAAATTGATTACATCTGTGGAAGTCAAAGATGGAAAAGCTCTATAACATCAACAAAAACAAAACCTGGAGCTGACTATGGTACAAATCACCAGCTACTAGTATGCAAACTCAAGCTAAAGTTGAAAAAGAGCAAGCCACTCATGAATGTAGCAAAATATGACCTTGAGAATATACCACTGGAATTTAAAGACTGCCTGCAAAATTGATTTGCTGCTTTTGATACAAATGACAGAGCTCTAGAAGACTTATGGAATGACATCAAGATGGTTGTGTTGGAAGAAAGCGAAGTCTTTACAAAAGGTGAAAAAGCAAAAGCGGCCAAAATGGATGACGGAAGAAACTGAAAATTGCCCAGAAACACAGAGAAGCTAAAGTCAGAGGAGAAAGAGAGGCACTCGCAGAACTCAGAGATTTCCAAAGGGCAGCAAGACAGGACAAGGAAAAGTATTACAATGACGCATGCAATGAAATAGAAGCAGAAACTAGAGGAAGAACAAGATTGGTTTTCCTAAAACTACAAGAGTTAAAGAAAAAATTCCATCCTCTAATTGGAATGTTACAAGATGCTGAAGGATATATGTTATTGATGCTGAGAAGATCAAGAAAAGGTGGAAAGAATATACAGAGTTTTTATATGATAAAGATCAAGTGGACCAATAGGCGTTTCAACCTGTACCTTATGATCCAGAACCATTGGTGATGAAGGAAGAAGTTGAAGCAGCATTGAAAGCCTTATCAAAGATCAAAGCACCAGGCATTGATGGCATTCCCATATAAATATTACAGCAATCTGATGCAGCTGTTACCATACTTGCAAGGCTCTGCCAGGAAATTTGGAAGACAACATCATGGCCAACTGACTGAAAAAAATCTGTGTTTATACCATTACTAAAGAAAGGTGATCCAACTGACTGTGGAAATTTATCACACAATCACTCTGATCCCACATGCCAGCAAGATTCTACTGAAGATTATTCAACAGAGACTACAACCATACCTGGAACAAAAACTACCTGAAATGCAAGCAGGGTTCAGGAAAGGGTGAGGAATGAGAGACATCATCACGGATGTGAGATGGATCCTTGAAAAGACTAAGGAATACAAAAAGATGTCTATTTGTACTTTAATGACTACAGCAAGGCTTTTGACTGTGTAAACCATGAGAAACTTTGGGCCACACTAAGAAGCATGGGTATACAGAACACCTGATTGTTCTCTTGCACAATCTGTACATTAATCAAATAGCAACAATTTGAACGGAACAAGGAGAAACAGAATGGTTTAAAATTAGCAAAGGTGTATGACAAGGCTGCATACTTTCCCCCTACCTGTTTAATTTATATGCAGAACAAATCATTAGAGAAGCAGGATTGTATGAAGACTACAGATGTGTTAAAATTGGTGGAAGACTCATCAACATTCTTCGCTATGCTGATGAAACCACATTACTGGCTGAAAGTGAAGATAATTTGAAACATTTGCTTCTCATGATCAAGGAACAGTCTTAAAATGGGCCTGCAACTTAACGTAAAGAAGACAAAGATCATGACAACTGGCAAAATCAATAAGTTCATTGTTGATGGAGAAGAAATTGAAATCATGGACAACTTTAACCTACTTGGATCAACCATCAATAAAGAAGCAACAAACAGTCAAGAAATCTGACGACACATTTCTCTTGGCAGAATGGCTATTAAGGACCTAGACAAGATTCTGAAGAGCAGAGATGTCTCTCTCCATACAAAGATTCAACTTGTTCAAGGCCATGGTATTTTCAATAACATATGGATGCGAAAGATGGACAGTGAAAAAGATAGACAGGAAGAAAATTGATGCCTTTGAATTATGGTGCTGACGACGAATACTGCGTATACCATGGACTACCCAAAGAACAAACTAGTCAGTACTAGAGGAGATCAAACCTAAGCTTTCTTTAGAAGCTCAGATGACAAGACTTCGACTTTCATACTTTGGACACATCATGTGAAGAGAGATCATTAGAGAAAGACATCATGCTTGGCAAGATAGAAGGTCAACGCAAAGAGGAAGGCCAGCAATGAAATGGATCGGTTCAGTAACAGCAGCTATGGGTGCCAGTCTGTCAACAATGAGCCGCCTGACTGAAGACCGAACACAATTTAGGACAACTATCCAGAGGGTCGCCATAAGTCGACACAGACTCAATGGCACTTAACAATATACTATGGGAGATGTTTACTAAACGGCGGTGGCGGACTCCATGTGAAATCAATGGGGCCACGGCTCCGATATCGCACGGAGTCCGCCACCGCCGTTTAGTAAACACCCCTCTATGTTATTATGTTTTTAGGTAGGTTTGTCTTTTCTTTCTTATCTTCTGTGCATAGTGGCCTTTTTTATACTTCATATGATCATTTTTATTTTTGATTTTAGTGTGCCCTTCTGTATAGTATATATGGTATTACAATACTGTGACCTGGTAGACTAGCAGTTATGGCATAAACCCTTTATAAGAGCACATTTCTCGCTCCTCATTCTGTCTTTTTTGATATATTCCCTCTTTATGCTTTTCTTCCTCTAGGCTGCGAGGTTTATATGATTGTCTCTCCTACATCAACACCCCTATGCCTCTTCTTATCCAAGTCCCTTGAGAGAGGCTTGGCCAAAACATGTTGGGCAACTTGATCTGGTTTTAAAGATATATTTAATCAAAACGTCTAGTGTTGTTGTTTAAGATACCATATCCGTGGTTCCTGGTAGCGATTTGTATCTACTTTAGGTTATTTTAACTGTACTTGGCAATAGATTTTGTCATTTTTGCTTATCCATTATTTAAGTTTTAACACTTGGACTTTCATTATTTACTGTATTATTAAGCGTGACAGATATTACCAGGGTTTTATTTACTTTGCCCCTGCTTTTTTGTTGTACAGGATATTCTCAAGCTAAGTCTACCTGCTCTCCAACACTTATCTGTGCCCTCACCGGCTTGGTCCCACCCACTGTTCCCTCTAAGCTGTGCACGTGTGCGCACGCACACACCTCGCCGAGCGAGCGCACATACTTTACAACAGAGCGCACAAAAATTACGGTTCTGATTCTGATAGAAAACACAGACGTCTTAAAATTTAAAAGTTGTTTGATTGTAATTACTAGAAATTTTCCGCTTCATTTAGTAATCGTCTATTTTCATTTAATTTGATTAAAATCAATGTGGTGTACATACTGTATTCTGATGTGTAGTCAAATTTTAAAGTATATAACTCCGCGTGTCGTTATGTGGCACACAAAAATTTAACCTTCCTTCAAAAGCTGCACAGTTGATATTTTATGCGCACACAGTCTACCGAAAATTAGAGGGAACATTGGTCCCACCCACATTGCCATGGATTTCATTGTGGACCTTCCTCTATCCAAGAGTAATACTAAATCTATCTGCTACTACCCAGATGATTCTAAGATGGCCTACTTTGTACCCCTACCTAAGCTACCTACATTGTCTCGATTAGCTGTTCTCTTCATACAACACATCTTCCATTTACAAGGTATACCAGAATATATTTCATTTATTTAAATTATTTGGCACACCACCATTCAAAATTGTCATCATGGCGGTTTACAATATAAAAAGGAGAATGCTCAAATACAGGAACAGATAAAATACAATTAACAAAAACAAAATGGACAGACTAGACAGGAACATGATGTAGGAATGCATAGCACAACATTATTACCTCTGATCATTGGGAACGGAGAAACAGGAGAAGGATGTTAGGCTTCTGAAGACTGCTAGAATAATTAATTAACGGATTCATGGGAAAGCCAGGTTTTTAGCCCTTTCATGAACTTTTGGAAGGAACTCTCTACACGGAGATCATGTGGAGATGTTACTAAACCACGTTAGACTTTTGCAGCTAATGCATCAAAAAAGTGCAGATAGTGCTGCATTAGCTACAGAAGCCATGCAGTATCTGTTGGAGGTGTGCACAGCAGATACCATATCAAAATTACAAAGAACACAGCCCAGCAGCACCACGGATGCTACTAAAGCCATCCATTGAGGTGCACCCATGCTGTCTACAACTTTGACGGTTGCCACACACTGCTGATGCCTGCAGTAATCGCATGTTGCAGACATGCCTTCTCTCCACCTCTATCCTGCCCACTCCAGCAGTCAGCACAGAAATTGTTGCATTATCTGTATTATTCCTGTGCTTTCTGTTAACATGGCCCGGTAGCATGTGCTATCTCCCATGTTAACAACACAGCTTAGTAAACATCCCCCATTGTCTCTGGCAGGGGAATCCAATTCATATCCAAATTTTGGAGGACTTTTTGCAAACAAATGGGGGTAAAATTATCCTCCTCAGCGTACCATCCACAGTCTAATGGTCAGACAAAGAACGAACCATGCTGCATTTGGCTAAACAGACTCAAAAGCAACCAGCTGACCGGCATTGTTGTGCAGGATCCCAGTACAAGATGGGAAACAAAGCGTGGCTATCCACTAGACATGTTTTTATAAATTACCTTTCACTAAATTGGGTTCTAAATATACTGGTCCTCTTTCTATACATTTAAAATTACAACCCTCTTTACATATTCCCAGTGGGTTTCATGTATCTCTGATTTATCCATCAGGCCGGTCATGGTGGATGGGAACCCTGAATATGAAATTCAATCTGTTGCGGCTGTTGATGCTCTAGAGGCAGATACAATATGTAGTACATTGGAAGGGCTACAAAGCAGTAGAAAGATCCTGGTTAAGTGCCTCTGTTATTCATGCCAGTCAGCTTCTCTGCCAATTTCCAAATCATTTTCCCAGTAAGCCCATTCCTAGTGATCTAGGAGTCCACTGTGGGAGAGGATGGGTATTATCACACGCTTACCTCGTAACAACTGGACCCCAAATAATAAACAAACTTGGGCCAGGATGAGCCCAACCATTAGGCAAACCAGGTGGTCCCCTAGGGCAGCAATTTCTGGGGGGTGGCAAAGAGCAGGGCATTCAAAACTAAATAATAGATTTTGACAGCTAAGGGAGGGGGGCTTAAGGTTTGCCTAGGGCACCAACATCTTGAACCAACTCTGGGACTGGCCCTGGCTTGGGCTCTTTCTTTGCAGAATGGTTAGTAGAATTTCAAAAAGTAGTGCAGGGAGACTGGATTATAGGGGGGGGGGGGACATGAATGGAGCGATAGGGGCCTTAGAACGTATTGTGAGCCCCGCCCCTGTGCCAGATAGCTTGGCCAGCAGGAGGCGCTGCACCTTAACCTTGAGGTTGTATAAGAATTTGTAGTTGAGCCGTTGGTTAAAGATCACAGATTTTTATTTGGGTTCTCAGAGACTCACAACAGGTAATGTCCGCAGGAAAACAAAAGTAGGGATACTCCTCCCAAAGAAAATATATGCAAACTTTGCCAGGTCAAAAATAAAGTCTTTTAAACAAGCTTTTCTTCTTAGCTCTTACAAAAGGTATTTTCCCTCTTAACAGTTATTCACATACAGTGCAACAATCACATTCCATGTCAGTGACTGAAGGATCTGAATCCCCTTTGAAAGAGTCAATTTCCATGCTCTCTGGAGGACTCTCAGGTAGTGGTTCTGGACTCTTAACTGGAAGGGTATTAGTCCCATACATTAACAGTTTCTTCAGTCTTGGCCACCTAATAGGTTTCTCCCCTTTAAGTAAAAGCTCATGGGGTTTCAAAAGCCGTGGTTTCAAAGTTCCTTTCCTTTCATGTAAATGTCTACAGGTAATCTCCTCCTCATCTGAAGAACTGTCCCTGTGTTCAGTTTTGGGCCTAGGCTTTCTCCTGGTTTGATGCTTAACTTGCACAGTTTTATATACAGGCCTTCTATCAATAAAACCCTCTTCTGAGCTGTAATCAGAGGACAGGTCAGACCTCCTTCGGGCTCTATAAAAAGTTCTTGCTTTGGAAGCTTCCCTAGCAGAGCAATGCCTGCATCTAGGTTCCAGCAAGGGTTTTGCCTGGGTAAAAGTTCTGCCTTCTTGTGCCTTCTTTAAGCTTCTTTCAAATACAGGGTTTAGCCCGCTCACTAACCTGCATTGTGGTTTCACTGCACTAGCAGTGTATCTCTGGGCCTCGCAACAGCAGCTGCCTGGCCTGTGAGTATTTCTTCCTGGAGAGCAGCAGTATTTCCCTTTCTCCCGGGGAACGAATCTGGCTTCAGGTCTTCCCCTCCTCTCAGCATAGAGCCTGGGAGCCTTGTTCCAGTCAGGTTCAGAATCCTCGTGCTGATAAGACAGGTGATTCTCTTCCTCTGCTCTCCTCTCTCTCTCCCTACTCCCCCCGTTTCTGTCTGCCCTTCTTTACAAGCAGCTACGTGACCAGGGAACTCCCTTGCAGGCTCCTCCCCCGAGTACCTGCTTCTCTGATTCCTATCTGGTGTGTAACGTGGGAATGACTCAACACTAGTTTTGGCCCACTGACTATCAACCCTGGGGTTTTTCTGCTGTGAACTTCTAACCCTGGGTTTTCTCTGCCAAGTGTTTTCTAATGTGCCCATCCCCCCAGCCAAGGTAAAACCTTCAATGTTTCCTGCTTTTCTAGGTGGCACTACTCTCTCCTTGCCACAGTATTATAACAAAAACAATTCATGAGGGGGAAGGAAAGGCCTTAAGGGAATTAATACAAAACATGGGCTTTATTAGACATAAGGTGTGTTTAAAAATGGGAATAGCAGGTAATACATGTACAACTCATCTGGTAGTGAAACATATTCCCGTATAGATTACTCTTCAAGCGAACGGTGCTAGTAGGGAGTTTTAGGGAGACAGTTATCCACCCGATCATATTGACAGATCATGGGATGGTGGAAACGCTACAGGGACAAAATGGGGGAAAGAAACAAAGCCAGTGGAGATAGAGTGTACTGCTCTTGCAGCAGGAGGAAGTACTCAAAAAGATTAAAACAGAATGGTAGAAATATCTAGAAATTAATGACAAGGGTGAGGTGGAGAAGGGAGTGTTATGGGACGCAGGGAAAGCGGTTATTCGGGGCACCCTGATACAAATAACTGCCCAGAAGCGTAAAGAAAAAAAGAGCGTGAGCAGCTGGTGGCTCCCATAGAACAGTTACAAAAAGAGCACATGAGTGCAGGAGCATGTAAAGGGGCATAAAAACATAAACTATGCAATACTGGGTCAGATCAAGGTCCATCGAGCTAAGTATCCTGTTTCCAAGGTGGGCAATCTAGGTCACAAGTTTCCCCAAAAGACACAGGTTCCACAGTGCTTGTATTGGGGCAAGCAGTGGATATTCTGGGTCCACTTTAATAATGGTTTATGGACCTTTCCTCCAGGAACTTGTCCAAAACCTTTTTAAACCCAGCTGCACTAACAGCTTTTACTACATCCTCCGGTAGCAAATTCTAGAGTCTGATTTCACGTTGAGTGAAAAAATATTTTCTTTTATTAGTCTTAAATAGGTTACCCTGTAGCTTCATTACATGCACCCTAGTCTTTCTATATTTTGATGGCATAAACAATTAATCTAGGTTTACCCGTTCTACTTCATTCATTCATTTATAGACCTCTGTCATATTATTAATTAATTAATTAATTTATTTATTTATTTATTTATTTATTTAACATTTCTTCTATACCGCGCTATTAAAATCAGCGCGGTGTACATCGAACAAGCATACTGCAATGTATACAAACAACATTGAGTTTACAAATAACAGGGAATTGAACATGGGAGCGAAACCAGGGAAACTAAATAAATATTAACTTGAACTATGTACAATACTCTAATGTAGATGGGTGTTGCATTAGTTTTGTGAAGGTTGGTAGGGTTTGAGGGGGGACTACCTATTATTTGTGGTGTTGACATGTAGGGGCGACTGATGTATGGGGGAGGTTTGCAGGTTGTTGGTTGTGCTTCTATCGCTGGAGGTTTCAGAGTAACATTTTGTGAACAGGTGGAGTTTTAAGGCTTTTCTGAATAGGATGAGGTTTTTTATTCCACGGATTTCATGGGGGAGTGCATTCCAACTTAAAGGGGCGAATAAGGAGAAGGCTCTGTTGGAGGTAGCCTTTGTGCACTTAGTCATTAGCTTGGGGACTGCTAATGTGTTTCGTGCAGTAGATCTTCTGCTTCTGTTTTCTAGGGTGCCATGGATTAGCTTGCTGATTGGCGTAGGGGGGTAGTTATTTAGGGCTTTGAAAGTGAGGACCAATGATTTATATTGGAGCCTGGCATGTAGAGGTAGCCAATGCAAACCCTTCATGATGGGTGTTATGTGGTCGGATCTTGACGATCCGGAGAGGACTCTTGCGGCTGCATTTAAGGCTAAGCGGAGCGGGTTTAAGGTCGACTGTGGGAGGCCATGAAGGATGATGTTCGCGAAATCGACATGTGGAAGGACTAGTGCCTGGAAGGTTGTTCGGTAGTCTGTGAAGTCCAGTAGGTGTCGGAGGTGACGTAGAGTTCTGATCTTATGGTAAATTGCCTTTGTGATGTTTTTTATATGCGTTGTCATGTTCAGGTGCTGGTCCAGGGTGATGCCGAGGTAACGGATTGTGGATTTGGACTTCAACTCTACATTGTTGACACGTAGTGATGAAGGAGGTATGAATTTGAGGTTCCTCGTGACAAATAGGACATCTGTTTTGCCGTGATTGATCCGTAAGTTTTGTGATAATAGCCAATCGGCTACTGCTTCGAAGCAATTAATTATTGGGGAGAGCACTGGTTGGTCTATTGAGAACGGCATGTAAAGGAGGATGTCATCAGCGTATGCGAGGCATTTTACGTTGAAGGATCTAATTAAGTTACATATCGGCTGCATATAAATGTTGAACATCAGTGAAGATAAGGACGATCCTTGAGGAACTCCCTGTGTTTGCAGAAATGGTTCGGAGGATGAGTGGCCAGCCTTGACTTGTTGCCATCTATTGGATAGGTAGGATTCACACCATTTTAGAGCTGTATTTTGGATCCCTTTTTCTTTCAGGCGTTGTAGAAGTATGTCATGATTCACCGAGTCGAAGGCGGCAGAGATGTCCAGGAAAATAAGGACAAAGCCTTGTTGTATGCTGTTGATTCCTGTGATCAGATCGTTGAACAGGGTTGTGAGGACAGTGTCTACTCCGGGTGCTTCTCTAAACCCGTGTTGGGCTGGATCCAACGGTGCTTCGGTGTCGATGTGTTGCTGGATTTGTTGTTGAGCGGCTTTTTCAATGATCTTGGCAAGCTGGGGGATGCTCGATATTGGTCTGAAGGATTCTACTTTAGATGGATCTAGTCTGCTGTTTTTTAATAAGGGCTTGATAGAGGTGTTTTTGAGGCTCTGCGGGAATGATCCTGTGGAAAAGGACTGGTTCAGTATTTTAGCCAGGATGTTGCTTATGTCATGGCGAAGCTCTTTGATCCAGCTGGCTGGGCAGGGGTCATTAGGTGCTGTGCTGGGGTTGACAGAAGCAACGATGTCCGCGACCTCTTTAGTGGATACTGTGGTGAAGTTGCATAGTGGAGTTGCTTGGAATGTTTTGGATGGTGTGGAGGGATTATTAGTGCCTATGTTTGCGTTGGTCTTGACCATCTTTGATTGTAAATAGTCTGCATAGTCCTGTGGTTGAGGCATTAGGGGGTGGACTGAGACTGGCTCACCTGTTATGGACTTTACTATATTGAACAAGGCATGTGGTTTATTGATGGAGCGTTTTAATATATCAGTGTGATAGAGTTTCCTTTCCTGCGTTATCTTCGCACGGTGGGTCAGCAAGTATGAGTTGTATGCAGTGTGTGCTTCAGAGGAGTGGGTTCGGCGCCATTGTCTCTCGAGTTTGCGTAGATGGTGTAGAGATGTTCGTAGGTCCGTGGAGAACCAGGGTGCATGTTCTCGTCGTTTTGTAGTCTTTTCGGCGTAAGATGGACAGGATGCAGCTCTGAGGTTTTCATCCCATTTAGATATGAGGTCATCCAGGCTGAGGGATGTGTTGGTCATAAGAGGTTGGAGGTTCTCTAGGACTTCGCTCTTGTTGAGTGGGCGGAAGCGGGCTGCTGGAGTTTTGGAAGTATTTGTATTTGTTGTTGTCTGACTGTTACTGGGAGTGCTTATGGGTATGTGGAAGCTAAGGAGATGGTGGTCGGACCACGGCACTGGTGTCATGGATAGTGCGAGGTCTTGGGATGACGAGGCGTTAGAAAGAGGTGCGAATATGAGATCCAGCTTGCCCCCCTTAGAGTGGGTGGCCGAGTCAACACATTGATTGTATCCTAGATCCTCTAGGGCCTCAAGGAATGCTGTTGAATGGCTATTTTGAAGAGATGGGAGGTTAAAGTCTCCGATTAACCAATTTGGAGAGTGCGGGGTGGAGGTGGTACATGCTAGCTCAATTACTGTTGATAGTTCATCTGGTGATGGAGTGGGTGCCCGGTATATGAGGTTGATGGTGCATAGTTCACTTGATATGGTGAGAGCGTCAAGGTGAGTTGAGCTGGAGGTGTTATGCAACTTGAATTGAAGGTCGGCTTTGGCAAGTATGAGTGTCCCGCCTCCTTTCTGAGTGGACCTGTGGCATGTATATAGGGAAAATCCTGGGGGTAGCATCTGATTCAAGAGGACATTGTCGCAAGCGGACAACCATGTCTCGGTGATCATCAAGATGTCAAGATTGTGTAGTGGTATCAGGTCAATGGCTGCAGGCCATTTTGAGCGTACTGATCTGGCATTTATCAAAGCACATTTCAGTGGGCGTTGCTGGCGTTGTTTCTTGGCTTGTGTCTTTTTGAAGAGTTGGAGGGGGATGTTAAGTAGGTGGGAGTGGGATGTGTGATTGGTTTTTGCTGTGGTATGGTGTGGGAGTTCGGGCCGTCTCCTTCCATGGTGTAGGATTGGAATGGGGTTAGTGCCCTGGTTGAACGCAATTGAGAGATTGGGGAGCCCAAGGGTAAGGAGAGAGATGAATACTATCAGGAGATTGTACATTCTGGACTGGCCGCAGGGCAATAGTAATAAGGTAGCACAGAGAATGGGGTAATTACTAGCAACAGTAGAATGTAACACAGTGAATGGGAGTAATTACTGGCAGCATTAGAATGTAACACAGTGAATGGGGTAATTACTGGCAACAGTAGAAGGTAACACAGTGAATGGGGTAATTACTAGCAACAGTAGAATGTAACACAGTGAATGGGAGTAATTACTGGCAGCATTAGAATGTAACACAGTGAATGGAGTAATTACTGGCAACAGTAGAATGTAACACAGTGAATGGGGTAATTACTGGCAACAGTAGAATGTAACACAGTGAATGGGGTAATTACTGGCAGCATTAGAAGGTGACACAGTGAATGGGGAAAATTATTGGCAACAGTAATACGCTGATACACAGTGAGTGAGAGTTCTAGTGGTATTTGGTGATACTTGCAGTTCCAGATATAGGTCCGATTAGGATGGGTTACTTGCTGTTTTCGGTAGTTCTGAGGATTTATCGAAGTGCCGCCGCTGAGGGGCCTGTAGTTGCGTTCTCAGAGAGGTGGAGGGATTGTGTTGCGTTTGGCTGCTTGTGGTGTTTTTATTGACGTTCCCCGCCTAAGGGCCACGCCAAAGGGCCCTCTGGCGAGGCCCTCAGCCGTCTCTTTTCAAGGCTGAAGAGCCCTAACCTTTTTAGCCTCTTCTTAGGGGTATCCTTCCATCCCCTTTACCATTTTGGTGGCTCTTCTCTATACCTTTTCTAATAACGCTATATCCTTAAGATATTGCACACAATATTCAAGGTGCGGTTACACCATGGAACGATACAGAAGCATTGTAATATCCCTTGTTTTATTCTCCATTCCTTTCCTTATGATACCTAGCATTCTAGTTGCTCTCTTGGCCGCTGCTGCACACTGGGCAGAGGGTTTCAACATGTTATCCACGTTGACGCCTACATCTTTTTCCTGGGCGGTGGTTCTTAATGTGGGACCTTGCATCGTGTAACCATAGTTTGGATTTTTCTATCCTAGGTGCATAACTTTGCACTTGTCCACATTAAATTTCATCTGCCATTTGGATGCCCAGTCTTCCAATTTATCAAGATCCTCTTGCAATTTTCCACAATTCTCATGGGTTTTAACAACTTTGAATAGTTTTGTATCATCTGCAAATCTGATAACCTCACTCATTATTCCCATTTCCAGATCATTTATAAATATGTTAAAAAGCAGTGGACCCAGCATAGATCCCTGGGGTACTCCACTATTTATCTTTCTCCATTGGGAAAATTGGACATTTAGCCCTACCCTCTGCTTTCTATATCTTTTAACCAGTTCCTGATCCACAATAGTACACTGCCTCCAATCTCATGACTATTTAATTTTGCCAAAAATCTCTCATGAGGGACCCTGTCAAAGGCTTTCTGAAAGTCCAGGTACACTATTTCAAATGACTCACCTTTGTCTACCTGTTTATTCACACCTTCAAAAAAACATAACAGATTAGTAAGACAAGACCTTCCTTGGCTAAAGACATGCTGGCTGTCTCCCACTAAGCCATGACTATCAACATGTTCAGTAATTTTGTTCTTTCTGATAGTCTCCACATTTTTCCTGGTACTGACATCAGGCTCACCGGTCTGTAGTTTCCCATATCACCCCTGGAATCCTTTTTGAAAACTGGCATTGCATTGGCCATCCTACAATCTTCAGGTATTACAGATGATTTTAATGATAGTTCACAGATTACTAATAGTAGGTCTGCAATCTCATATTTCAGTTCTTTCAACGCCCTTGGATGTATACCATCCAGTCCAGGTGATTTGCTACTCTTCAGTTTATGAAATAGTTGTAATGCATCTTACCAATGTATTGAAATTTCTTTAAATTTTTCCACAGCATCTCCTTTAAATACCATTTCAGTCAAGGGTAACATTCCTACATCTTCCTCAGTAAAGACTGAAGCAAAAAATTCATTCATTCAGTCTCTTCACTATGGCCTTATCCCCTCTTAGTGCCCCTTTTACCCCTCTATCATCTACTAGTCCAACTGACTCTCTCACCGTTTTTTTGCTACGACTTGTCCCCCGCAGCCCCCCCTGGTGGCGGCGTAGTTTTCCACGGAAGGGCTGGGGAGCGCACAAGATTATGGTGATTGGGGTTGGACAGGTGCGAGGGTCAAGGGTAGCAGTCCCTTGTGCTGGCCTCGTTACCAACTTCCCAAAAAGAACAAGTTCACACGAAAATGGAGGGAAAAATGAAAAAGGCTTTATTTCCCCTTTGCACAAAAATGGTTCAAAAACAGGATAAACGGCTTTGGAAAGTAATACAATTGAACAAGTCCTTGCATCAGGTTTAAAGCACAAATGAAACGGTCAAAGTAATGGCTGTTAACTTCACAGTAATTTGAGGTAAGACAAAACACTGCATTCACTTATGCATTCATGGAGCTAGAAATAAACTACAGCTTCACTGCTGTACAATATGTACATTCCATCGGCTCATCAGACTCTTCACCTGCAGATTCCACTTGCATAAATTCTATGTCTGATAGCTCTGAATCAGAGGCTTCTGCATAACTGAAGTCTGGCTTTTTAAAAGTGTGCCATACAGTTTCCCAGTGTCTGGTAGTTAGGTTAGGGCGTCGGTTTCTGGCCACTGGGTAAAACAATGGCTCCTCATCAGCTATAGTTTTAAAAGCTCTCTCAGCACAATGCTTAGTATTTACAGTTCTCCTCTTAGAGAAATTGTCTGTTAGCTTTTGCTTATAAATGTCATTGTTACAAGGAGAAACTTCCTTCCCCTGTCTTTCTGTTATGTTAGGTTTGAGCAAACAATTGCAAGTAATAGAAGCTTTACCTTTGAGCTTTCTTCTTTCCTTCTCAGGGAAGGCTTGAGGCCTAGTCCGGTTGTCCTCTAACTCAGGATGGCCCAAGTTCTCCCACGATATCTCTCTTGCCTTAGTATATGGACAAACCTCTCTGTGCCAAGGCTGCAGCTGTTGCCATCTGCCCTTGCCTCCACTCCTGAGGCTGTCGTTGCCTGGTGGCCTTGCCCCTTCAGCTCCTCTCTGCTCACCAGTCCTCTGTGTTCTCCACTTTTCTCCCAGGCCAGCACTCTCGTTGCTTCTCAGGCCTGCTTTCTCTCTCTCATTCAAGACTGCCCTTTCTTTGGCTCTTGAATCTCTGTCCTCCTCTCTCAGGATACTTCTCTGGATATCTCCCTGGATATCTTTCTCCTGGGTATCTTTCTCCTGGGTATCTTTCTCTTCCTCTTGATTCAGACCTGCCTCTGCTTAAATCCAAACTGACTGGGCCCAAGTCCTGCCCATAGAGGCGTGGTTCTTCAGACTCTGTACTGACTCTCATGCTCCCTCTATGTGGATCTTCAGGATATTGCAGCTTATACCTGTTTTTTTTCTAGATTTAAAACTTTTCTTCTATCTGCAAGAGGGTCTGCTGCATCACACATCCCCCTTCTTAAAATATTACGGGCTGGGGGAAACTCTTCTCCGCAGCACGTAATCCGGGACCTGATATTGGCTTTACACTGCTGCTTGTGACCATGTGTTGTTTGACTGTTGTTTGCCGGCCCCCTGTTGAGGTGATACCCATGCTCAGTATGAGCCCACAGCACGTCCCGTTCCTGCCAAGGTCGAAGAAGATTGGCGTGATAGACCTGTTCCCATCCTTTTGTGTCTCGAACGACATAGGAAGTGGTGCCCACCGGGTTAACGACCGTATGAGGACCCTTCCACTGGTACTCAAACTTAGGAGCAGCTCCGGGTACTAGAACCACTACCTTCTCTCCCACCTTTAAATGTCTTGGTTTCGTCCGCCTGTCGTAATATTGTTTCTGTTTCCTTTGACTCTCTTTGAGTTTCTCCGTGGCAAACCGGGAAGTTCGCTCCAGGCGTGTTCTTAAATCCCTCAGGAATAGGGGTATACCTACTTCCTCTTCTACTGGCTCGGTCCATTGTTCTCTCAACACGTCTAGTATACCTCTAGGCATCCGTCCGTACATGAGCTCATACGGCGATGTACCTAACGAGTTCTGTTTCTTTTCCCTGCAGGCGTATAGTATGAAGGGTAACATGGTGTCCCATTCTTTCATTTGTCCGTTTAAGGCCCGTCTAAGCATCTGCTTTATACTTTGGTTTAAGCGCTCTACCAACCCATTGCATTGGGGATGGTAGGCTGCTGTCTTCATGTGTCGGATCCCGAATGCATCCCAGACTTGGGCGAGGTATTTTGATAGGAAATTACTCCCCCTGTCGGTCAAGACTTCTTGCGGGAATCCGACCTCGCAAAATAATTTGACCATCTCGGCGGCGATGGACTTAGCGGAAATATTCCTCAAGGGAACTGCCCAGGGGAATCGAGTGGCCTGGTCAATAATTACCAGGATATACTGGAAGCCCCGCGGAGTCTTGATAAGCGGTCCCACGATGTCCATGGCCAGTCTTCTAATGGGTTCCGCTATTACAGGCATCGGGACTAGCGGCACTCCCGCTGGTCGGTGCGGTGTAACCCTTTGGCAGGACGCGCAGGATTCGCAGAAGCGTGTTGTCTCTCGGAAAACCCCCGGCCAGTAAAACCTGGCTAAAATCTGGTCCAGGGTGCCTTGTGAGCCCTTATGGCCTCCTATTGGATGGTTGTGTGCTAGTCGCAAGACGGACAATTTAAATTTGCTCGGGACCACTAACTGTTTACGAATAAGTCCAGTTCGCAAATCTTTGCTTTCTCGATACAAGATATCTTCATCCATGATGAATCTGGGGTATGTCTCACAGTCTTCCTGGGCCTGCTCGATCGCCCGGACCAATGCAGGGTCCGTCCTTTGCTCCATTTTAAAGGAGGGGAATTTTTCTATCACATCTGCTGGTATCCAAGGCATGCCTCTTCCTGCCTCCAACTCAGCTCTCTCCCTTGGGATCGACATTTCCTCTCTCTCCTTCGGTCGGCTTTAGGTTTTCGTCCCTTCCTTGATGGGTCCCCTATTAGCTCCTCATGCGAAGGGAGATCTCCTATGGAAGCCTCTTTTGAACAAGAGGGCTTCTCACCATCTTGGGAGTGTGCCCTTGTGGAGACTAGAGCCTTGATCTCCCCTGTATCCTTCTCCATACTATTCAGTTGGGGTATGGGAGCTTCCGACAGATCAGGTTGTATGCAAGTGGAATCTGGCCTTTTCTGAGGCGACAAACCTTCCTTTAAAGTTTTCCTAAATTGTGGCCAATCACGGCCCAGGACCAATTCCTGTGGTAACTTAGGCACTACTGCGATCAGCATTTCCTTTACAATGCCCATACCTTTTACCCACAATTTATAAACCGGATAGCGTGTGGCTGCCCCATGCACGCACTTTATCTTTACATATCCCTGTGGAGATTCTGGAACCGAGAGGCCATGAGCCTGGATCGTTGACCATAATTTTTTAGAAACCATGGTCTGGTCGGCTCCAGAATCCAATAACGCTTGCACACTTATACCTTGTACTTTTACATCAAGCAGAAAACCATTACGTATTGGTCTTGGTGATTCTCCCACCAAGGCAGTTTGTGAATAACACTCATACTGTAAATGTCCCCTTTTCCCACATGTGAAACATTTCCTTGCACTCTCCTTTACTAGAGGCTTATCATTTTTCCACCGGCCAACTGGAGGACGTGAGGGACTCTCCCTTTTTTGTGCCTCCAACCCCATGGCTATTTTTGGGCCTGCCCTAGGCTGGGTCGCTTTTTCGGCCTCTAAATACCTCTCTGTAAGGGCTATTGCCTCTGTGGTAGTGCAACAGTTCTGTAACATTAAGAAATTTTGCACTCTACTGGGTAGGGCAATCATGTACTGCTCAAGAATTATAGCGTCCATTAGGGTGCCTGTGCTCTTCTTCTCGGGCTGTAACCACTTATGGGCTAGGCTATGTAATCTATGGCCTAGTGCCTTGGGTGTTTCATTAGCCTTAAGAAAGGTAGCCCTAAACCTTTTGTTGTAAGCTAATGGCGTAAGGCCCATACGATCCCTAATAACTATTACTACATCTTTATAAGAATTTGCTAAAGTCGGGGGCATCGACCTATAGGCAGCCAGCGCCTCACCCGTGAGTGATGCTGCTAGCCGTATTGCCCACTGCTCCTCCGGCCACTTAGCTGAGTGCGCAATTCGAGCAAATGTATCTAAAAAGTCATCTATATCATCGTTCGGACTTAGCTTGCCAATCACTAAATCAGAACAGGACCATTGTCCGTGGTCAGAGTTTACCAGTCCGGCGACCGATAGCTTCTCTCCGCCTTGCTTTTGGCCAGTTCCTCCCGCTGCTGCGTGAGCCACCTGTCCATAGTTTCTAGGACTGGGAGTTGCTGTGCCTGTATCGCCTTCAGCGCTTGCTCTTGGCTCTGGTGTGCCACCTCCGCCTGCTTGCTGAACTGGTGTACCATCCAGGCACATAATTCTTTAGGCTCCATGGTACCTGATGAAAGAACAAACAGAGAAAAAAAAACCAAGTGTGGCTCTTTACAAAAACTTCTCCACACCCCTCTCTTTTTTTTTCCTCTTTTTTTTTTTTTTGACTTCCCCAGATATCCAACACTAGGTAGGCTTAAGTACGTATTACCTGGTCTTAGTGTTGAATCAGCTTTGGGGAATATATGCTGTTATCCCAAGGTCGCTCCACTGCTTCTAGACTCGCCGCAGGATTTCCAACCTTCAGGATTTTCTTTTAAATCCGGTCCGGATTTCAGGTACTCCACTCCACGTTTTCCAACTCCAATCCGGTTTTGGTGTCTGCTCTATTCCTGGCTTTTCCTCCGGTCCAGTTTTTGTAGCAAGACGGTTCGGGTTTTACTTTGAGTTTTTTTTTTTTTTTCAAAAAAAAAAGAGAAAGATTGTACTTTCCTTGGTACAGTTGCAGGTACAGTCCTGGAGGCTTATGGGTGCCGTCAAGTATCCTGCCAACTACGCCACTTATGTCCCCCGCAGCCCCCCCTGGTGGCGGCATAGTTTTCCACGGAAGGGCTGGGGAGCGCACAAGATTATGGTGATTGGGGTTGGACAGGTGCGAGGGTCAAGGGTAGCAGTCCCTTGTGCCGGCCTCGTTACCAACTTCCCAAAAAGAACAAGTTCACACAAAAATGGAGGGAAAAATGAAAAAGGCTTTATTTCCCCTTTGCACAAAAATGATTCAAAAACAGGATAAACGGCTTTGGAAAGTAATACAACTGAACAAGTCCTTGCATCAGGTTTAAAGCACAAATGAAACGGTCAAAGTAATGGCTGTTAACTTCACAGTAATTTGAGGTAAGACAAAACACTGCATTCACTTATGCATTCATGGAGCTAGAAATAAACTACAGCTTCACTGCTGTACAATATGTACATTCCATCGGCTCATCAGACTCTTCACCTGCAGATTCCACTTGCATAAATTCTATGTCTGATAGCTCTGAATCAGAGGCTTCTGCATAACTGAAGTCTGGCTTTTTAAAAGCGTGCCGTACAGTTTCCCAGTGTCTGGTGGTTAGGTTAGGGCGTCGGTTTCTGGCCACTGGGTAAAACAATGGCTCCTCATCAGCTATAGTTTTAAAAGCTCTCTCAGCACAATGCTTAGTATTTACAGTTCTCCTCTTAGAGAAATTGTCTGTTAGCTTTTGCTTATAAATGTCATTGTTACAAGGAGAAACTTCCTTCCCCTGTCTTTCTGTTATGTTAGGTTTGAGCAAACAATTGCAAGTAATAGAAGCTTTACCTTTGAGCTTTCTTCTTTCCTTCTCAGGGAAGGCTTGAGGCCTAGTCCGGTTGTCCTCTAACTCAGGATGGCCCAAGTTCTCCCACGATATCTCTCTTGCCTTAGTATATGGACAAACCTCTCTGTGCCAAGGCTGCAGCTGTTGCCATCTGCCCTTGCCTCCACTCCTGAGGCTGTCGTTGCCTGGTGGCCTTGCCCCTTCAGCTCCTCTCTGCTCACCAGTCCTCTGTGTTCTCCACTTTTCTCCCAGGCCAGCACTCTCGTTGCTTCTCAGGCCTGCTTTCTCTCTCTCATTCAAGACTGCCCTTTCTTTGGCTCTTGAATCTCTGTCCTCCTCTCTCAGGATACTTCTCTGGATATCTCCCTGGATATCTTTCTCTTCTGGATATCTTTCTCCTGGGTATCTTTCTCCTGGATATCTTTCTCTTCCTCTTGATTCAGACCTGCCTCTGCTTAAATCCAAACTGACTGGGCCCAAGTCCTGCCCATAGAGGCGTGGTTCTTCAGACTCTATACTGACTCTCATGCTCCCTCTATGTGGATCTTCAGGATATTGCAGCTTATACCTGTTTTTTTCTGGATTTAAAACTTTTCTTCTATCTGCAAGAGGGTCTGCTGCATCACAGACTGTACTTGAAAAAATCTTTATGATGCATTTTTGCTTCCACAGCAAGCTTCTTCTGAAATTCTCTCTTTGCCTGCCTTATCAATGCCTTGCATCTAACTTGCCAGTGCTTGTGTTGTTTCCAGTTTTCGTCATTTGGCTCCTTTTTCCATTTCCTGAAAGATGCTTTTTTTGCTACAACAGCCTCTCTGACCTCACCTTAAAACCATGCTGACAGTTTTTTGGACTTTCTTCCACCTTTCTTAAAGCATGGAATATAGCTGGTCTGAGCTTCCAAGGTAGTATTTTTAAACAACACCCAAGCTTGATGTAAATCTTTAACCTTTGCAACTGCTTCTTTTAGTTTTTTCTTAAATATTTTCCTCATTTTATCCTAGTCTCCCTTTTGAAAGGTAAAAGGTAGTACTGTGCATTTCCTTACCGTCCTTCCTTCATTTATTAAATCAAACGTGATCATGCTATGATCATTATTGCCAAGTGGCCCCAACACCCTTATGTCTTGCACTAGATTTGGTGTTCCACTAAGGGCTAGGTCCAAAATGGCTTCCCCTCTGGTTGATTCATTTACCAGCTGCTCCAAGAAGTAGTCATTTATTTCATCTAGGAACTTTATCTCCCTAGCATGTCCTGCCATGACATTGACCCAGTCGATACCAGGGTACTTGAAATCACCCAATATTATTACGGTATTGTAAATTTGTTAGCTTCCTTGATTTCTTTGAGCATTTCATCATCATCCATTTGTTCATTCTGGCCAGGCAGTCGATAGTACACCCCCACTGCCATTGCCTTCCCCTTCCCCTTTTTACATGTAATTTCAATCCATAGAGATTCTAGTGAATTTTGTTTCCAGCAAAACTTTAATCTTTGTGATTCAATGCCCTCTAACATAGAGCGCAATCCCTCCACCAATTTGATCAGCTCTATCATTACGATATAGTTTGTATCCAGGTATCACAGTGTCCCACTGGTTGTCTTCTGAAATACCAATCATATCTAACCTCTCTTTTAGTGATATATATATTCTAACTCTCCCATCTTATTAGACTTCTAGCATTTAGATACAAGCATTTTAGAGACTGTATTTTATTCATATTAATCTGGCTATCAGTAGGCAGGAGTAATTTGGAGTCTTTAAGCTCTGTCTGCTCTGTATTTAAGGGCATTTGGGCTACTTTTGTCTTTATTGGAACCTCTCTGCTGATATGCCCTAACTTCAGTCTTTTGCTAGTATCCTTCAAGGATCCTTTGTTCCGAACAATGTGCTCTTGGGCAACTGTCGGCTTTCCCCTATTATCTAGTTTAAAAGCTGCTCTATCTCCTTTTTAAAGGTTAATGCCAGCAGCCTGGTTCTATCTCAGTTAAGGTGAAGCCCATCCCTTTGGAAGAGCCCCTCCTTTCCCTAGAATGTTCCCCAGTTCCTAACAAATCCAAAATCCTCATCCTTGCACCATTGTCTCGTTCATGCGTTGAGACTCCGGAGCTCTGCCTGCCTTTTGGGTACTGTGCATGGAACGGGAAGCATTTTGGAGAATGCTATCCTGGAAGTTCTGGATTTAAACTTTCTACCTAAAAGCCTAAATTTAGCCTCCAGAACCTCCCTACTACACTTTCCTATGTCATTAGAACCGACATGTACCTAGACAGCAGACTCCTCCCCCGCACTATCTAAGACCTTATCTAGGTGGCGCGTGAGGTCCGCTACCTTCGCACCAGGCAGGCATGTTACCAGGCTATCCTCACATCCGGCAGCCACCCAGCTATCTACATGCCTAATGATCGAATCACCAACTATAACGGCTGTCCTAACCCTTCCCTCATGGGAACATGGCCCTGCAAAAGCCTCCTCGGTGCAAGAGGGTTTTACATCACCTGGAGGACAGGTCCTAGCTACAGGATCACTTCCTGCTGCACCAGGGTAATGCTTTCCTGTCAAGTGATATTTCTCCTCCATTGCAACAGGGATGCTGCCAGACTGTAGGTGGGACTTCAGTACTATATCCCTGTAGGTCTCGTCTATATATCTCTCTGTCTTCCTTATGTTCTCCAAGTCTGCTACTCTAGCCTCCAGAGATCGGACTCGTTCCCTGAAAGCAAAGAGCTCCTTGCATTAGTGCACACGTAAGACCCCTCACCAACTTGGAGAAAATCATACATGTGACACAATGCAAAAGACTGGAAAACTCCCATCTCGCTGCTGGACTGCTGTCTGCATCTTAGTTTTAAGGTTGTGTTTAGGTATTTAAGTTTGTTAGTTACTAAGGATTGCTAGGGATATTTATACTAATAAAAATATACCTAATATGTTCAATGTACTTTGTTCACCTAAACCTTAATGTATGCTGATGAGAATAAACAGCTGCACCTGAGAGTGAATATGGAACCTCCTTTCCTTTAAGAAATTTATGCACCTATAAAACTACGATTATCCCAGGGGTGGGTGGGTATTGTGAGGGGAGGGAGGGAAAGAACTTATTAAACACTGGCTGCTACACAGTACTCTGTCCTGTGCATCTAAGGCAATCTGTGACCAATTTCCTAGGTGATTCACACAGCCCTTACTTGGATTGAGGGAGTCTAAATGTGCATTCTAAATTTAACCAGAAAGCTCTCTGCTGTGTTTTAAATTTAAACTGAAAACTCTTTGTTGCTACTAAGCCCTGACAGAATATTAAATTTAAACTAAAAGCTCTCTGCTGTGTTTTAAACTTAAACTGAAAGCTACCTGTTAAGTTTTTTTAATTTAACTAAAAGCTATTTGCTGATACTAGGCCCTGACTGATTTAACAAATACACTGGATTCACAGATTAATCAGCTTTAATCTAAATAATTCCCTTTTCACCAAGATTTAGAAAAATTCCCAGAAGTAAATACTTACAATTGCAGATCTCTCTTCAGAAGTAGCAGTCCCTTTTTGTAGTCCTTCAAGACAAAAGAGCTGGGAATAGCCCAGGCAAAATTTAAATGTGTTGGAAACGATCGGATAGTGAACTTGCTTAGCTTCTTTTAGTTAGTCTATCAAAAACAAGGAAATAGGGCCGGGCAGCTATTAGCATGGTAGCTTAAGAAGAAAAGGGCAGAACGCTTGGTGGATGAAATAAAAGGACGGGGGGGGGGGGGCAGCGGACATGTACTGGGGAAGGAATTAGTAATGCATTAAAAAATTTATTTGAGTCACTATACTCTTCTGAGGTCAGTGCAAAAGCCACGGAGATTGCGGACTTCCTGAATACATTGACAGTGCCCAGATTGGAGGGGGAGGAGGCAGAGGGACTAGGCTGTCCGATTACTGACGCAGAAGTTATGTCAGCAATAAAGTCACTACCAAAAAATAAAGCGGCAGGGGAGGATGCATATCCATCAGAATTCTATCACCTGTTAAAGGAGAAAGTGGCTCCCCTTCTGGCCCGGGTATACTAAAGCGCCTTGGCAGGATGCCCCCTCCCCGCATCCATGTCCCTTGCGAATATAATTGTGTTGCATAAGGAGGGAAAACCAAAAGAGGAACGTGGAAGTTATAGCCCATAGCTCTGATTAACTGCGATGCAAAGCTTCTTGTGAAAATATTGGTTCGAAGGTTAGAAAGCATCCTACTATATCTAATACATCCAGATCAGACTGGTTTTATTAAAGGGCGGAAATAGCGGATAACATTAGAGCAGTCAACCTGTTACACCTGCTCAAAAAATAGGCAAGAGCCAGCGCTATGCGTAGCACTAGATGCCGAAAAAGCGTTTGATAGTGTCAAGTGGTGGCTTCTCTTCACTATGTTAAAAAAGATGAATATCAGCAGGGGCTTTATACAGGGGGTAAGAGCGCTATAAGAGTGGCCGAAGGCCAGAGTGCTGGTCAATGGGGAAAGGAGTGGAGGAGTGGCCTAGTGGTTGGGGCAAGGTACTTCAGGCCGGAAGGTCAGGGGTTCAAATCCCACTAGAGGACAGCAACCTTGGGCCGGAAGGACTGGGGTTTCTAGTCCCACAGGTGCTCCTTGTGGTCTTGGGCAAGCCACTTAACCCTCCATAGCCCATGTTCCCTGTAAAATAGTTATCTCCAAGTTATAATGCCCTGTTCAATGTAATTTCAGTTTGTTCAATGTAAACCGCACTGATGCAGAATAGCGCGGTATATAAGAGAATGTAAATAAATAAAATAAATAAAGCTCTGAAATTTTGCCTCTATCCAGAGGGACACAACAGGGATGCCCACTCTCACCGCTGCTCTTTGCCATGACTGTTGAGGCATTCACGAGTCGTATTCACCAAAACCCAAACATCAGGCCGATTCAAGTAGGTAGGGAGGGACATAAAATTCTGCTTTATGCAGATGACACACTAGTGTTTGACGCATCTGGAGGCATCTCTTCCACATTTGCTAAAAGAAATTGACACTTTCTCAGGCCTATCAGGGTTTCAGGTCAAACTGAATAAGACAGAAGCTTTGAACTTAGGAGACCTAGCGCAAAGGGAGATTAAACATTTTCCATTTAAGTGGGCGAAAGGAAAGATAAAGTATTTGGGGATGTATCTGTCGCACAAACCTGCCGACTTCCACAGGTTAAACATTGCTACATTGATGCAGGGACTAGAGAAAGATTTCACAAACTGGAAAGAGTTACATCTGAGTTGACTCGGTAGGGTCGCGGCACTCAAAATGAATATTATTCCCCACTTCCTCTTTCTGTTTGGGCAATTATCTATAGATATATCACAAGCTCAGTTGCTTCGGTGGGAAAAAAGACTAATAACATTTGTCTGGAGAGGGAAGAGAAATAGAATAGGGATAAAACGACTGATTCGTAGTAAGGAAAGGGGGGAATAAATTTTCCAGAATTAAGAAGATATTACAAAGCAACCGTGATCAAAGCGCTATGGACGTACAGCAGCCCTGCGGAAGGAGCACTATGGTTCGGAATAGAAAAGCTAGTGCTGGAGCCTCCATCAATTTTTTAAAAGATTATGGGGGAGGTGAGGCAAGAGAAGAGGGATGGAGAAAAGGGGCGTAATATAGGCAGGTGGAGAGAACACCCGTTTATTGGTCCTATGATCAGACATGGGAGGGCCTGTGTCTGGGAAGGAAAGCTTCCTCGGGGTATAGCAGGTTGATCATGATTTCATGACTATTACCTCTTTTTATACCCAAGATTTCAAATGTTTCGTGGAGCTGGTGGAAAAGAAGGGAATGGGACAAGTTAAGGCGAGGGATGGCCAAGGAGGGTGCATTGGAGAACAAATTGAGGGAAGGCATCTCTTTTTTTTCCGTACTTCCAAGTTCGCCACTTTTTACTGTCTAAAGGCTTGGGAAAACTAAAAATAGACAGTTGACTGATCTAGAAAGGGAGCTGTTTAAAAAAAACGGCAGGTAAAGGGACTCATGTCCTGGGTTTATAAGAGTTTGGAACAAGATAAGAGGGAGCCTACCCCATTTCATATTAGTGGTTGGCATGCATGGAGTAAAAGGTGATTAGAAGAAAGTGACTGGAAGTGCGTACATGAGGGTATCAGCAGGTGGTCCTTGGTGACATCCTGGTGTCGGACCCAGCTGCAGCTAATACACAGGGCATATATTGCCCCACAACAAGTTGGAAAACCAGGGAGGCAAGGAAACGAGAATTGTTGGAGAGGTTGTGGGCAATGTTCCCTCTAATTTTCTGTAGGCTGTGTGCGCATAAAATATCGGCTGTGTGCAGCTTTTGAAGGAAGGTTAAATTTTTGTGCGCCACATAACGACACTCGGAGTTATATACTTTAAAATTTGACTACACATCAGAATACAGTATGTACACCACATTGATTTTAATCAAATTAAATGAAAATAGACGATTACTAAAGGAAGCGGGAAATTTCTAGTAATTACAATCATAACTTTTAAATTTTAAGATGTCTGTGTTGTTTTCTATCAGAATCAGAGCCGTAATTTTTGTGCGCTCTGTTGTAAAGTATGTGCGCTCGCTCAGCGAGGTGTGTGCGCGCGCACACGCGCACAGCTTAGAGGGAACAGTGGTTGTGGGGGGTTGGGCACCTTCTATCACATGTGGTGGGAGTGTCAAAAGGCTCAGAGGTTCTGGACGGAGGTCATCCATGAAATGGGGGGAGATCATGGGGGAAGCAGTCCCAATAGACCAGTTATTGGTTCTCTTAGGTCACCAAAAGTGGGGGTAGAGGGACGCAACAAATACAAAATATGGCTTCTCCATAAAATGCTATTAGCAGCGAGGGTTGCCATGGCCTGGAGGTGGAAAAGCACAAATGGACCCAATAAAGATGATTGGAGGATTAAATTGGGAGAAGCTTATCGCTTTGATAAAATCACATATAAATTGCAGGGCAGAGAGTAGAAATCTGAAAAGATATGAGCTCTGTATATTACACTGGATTCCTGGGCCAAGGAAGGCGGAGGGAGATAAAGAGAAGGGGAAAGGGGGACAGGAAGAGAAGAGAAAAAGGGGGGAAGGATCCTTGGAGGGAAAAGAATGAGGGAGATATCTCTTAAGTTGGTTCCCACACAGCAGCAAGTAGGGGGAGGGGCCGGAGGCATAGGTTGGGGGAGTGTTAGAGTTATGTTTTATAAAAAAGTATATGTTAATGTAACAGAAAGCATTTGGATGTAACATGTTGTCTTTGTAAATGACGAAGCCAGGGAAAGCATAACCTGGTCCGGAGCAAGTACAGTCTGCACAAGGATCAAAGGCTACCTCCGATGTTAAAGAAGATAGCAGAGGTCAACAAAATGGACACAGATAAGAGAATTGTACAGACTGTGGGGTGGGATGGGTGCTGCGAAATGTGAAGTATACCGGTTGTTTGTTATGCTATTTGCACATTCAATAAAAAAAAAATAATAATCAAGAATTCTAATCTTTTTGTATGTGACCTGTTTTGTGTTTTTTTATCAGTGTGTTTATTACTACCGGGGTGGGGTTTGGATGATTACAGGTCTGCAAATCATATAAATATCTTTAAATATTGGGCCCAAAGAAAGTTAAATATCATTTTGTGGTGCTCCTTTCATTGCAACGCTATACAACACGCAGATCTTTCCAAATGTATACCCGAATAGGCTGCGAGAAAAGTCTCACTCATTGGCATGGTATGGCTCACACTTTGGGATGGGCCATGCTTGGCATCTTTGCATTCTGAGGGAGGCAGGGACGGTGTTAGACATGCAGTGACACAGAGCAGAAACTGAGGAGGGGGCATCAAAGCTCATCTTCAAGCTATTCCTTCTTCAGATTGAGGCAGTTGGGGTTCCTTGTAAAGGGGTAGTGGATTTCTAATTGAACAAATTTATCTATTTTCCTATCCCTCTTGACATGTCAGAAATGTCAAGGGGTGAGAATAATAAGAATGAAAGAAAGACCCTAGGAGTTGATGAAGTAAAAAGATTCTAGATCTCAAAGGTCATGAGTACTAATGTTTTTGGGTCCCTCAAGAGATGTAGAGTAAAATCTCAGGAGGTTTTTGAACCTTGTTGCCCATCAGGGCAAGTGCTAGGGTTTCTGTTGCCCCCCCCCCCAACCTATAAATTGGCACCCCCTCCCTTATAAGCCAATGATCTATGGCTGCATCCACTATGCTATTTTTGATAATACCTTAGTTTTAATGTTTCATTTTTTGCAATTTTATTTTTCTTATTTTTTAGTATTTTGCTTCCTCATATTCTGTTTCTGCAATTTGGAGCCCTCCAAATATCGGCCGATATTGCACTTTATCCATGTTGCATTATCCAGCAGAGAAGGGAGTGTCACTATTGGCCCTCATAGGTCAGAAGGCACAGGAAGCACTGCCGCTGAACGGTGAAGTCACAGCCAAACAGGTGCTAAGGAGGGTTACAGTCAGGGTTGGGTGATGTGTTGCTTAGACAAGAAGGGAGAGGTATAGAGTGCCCAGTGGCATTCCCAGCCCCTTTTCTACCTGGTGTGGATGCTGCACCCCTTCCCCCTCCTGTGGCTTCCCACTTTAGAAGCAGCGTGGCAAACATACCTTCAAGATGAGCAGCTTGCCATACTGTCTCCAATCCAAGCTGGCTCTTTTCTCCTGGCTGGAGTCTTGCGATTGTCAGACTTCGGCCAGGAGAGAAGAGCTAGCCTAGACTGGAGACAGCATGGAAGCCACCCATCTTAAAGATATGGTTGCTATACTTCCTCCAAAGTATGAGCCTTGTGGGAATACACCCCCTCCCGGCATGTACCTGTGGTTGGCCACACCCACTGCCCCGCCCTTGGTACGTTACTGAGAGTATCTGCTGGATCTTGGCAAGCAGAGATGGGGGACATTTTTTAATTATATGAAAGTTTTTTTAAATTTTAGTCTTCCTAAGTTTCATACAAATGTAGAAGAAAACACTCTTGCATAAGAAATGTGAAGTACAACAGAAAAAGAACATAATGCATCATGCTCATTCATGAAAACTGTAAATCCAGAAGAAAAAAGAATATATTTGTAACCCGACCTCTAGCCCACAACCCAACAGGGACTCCAAAGGAAAGATAAAAAGAAAAAAACGATACTCTACATAAGAAACAGACATAGCACCATACAGTCAGCATTCCAAGAACTATGAGCATTCAAGAAGGAAATTAACTGAGACAGATACAAAAATATATATGAATTCCCTAACAGCTTAGTCAAGCATTTGCATGGATACTTTAGCAAAAACATGCCACCCAACTGCAAAATCCTGAGTCTTGGAAGCAAAAAATCACTCCTACGAGACTGGCCATCCTTAACCAAATCAGGAAATAGACAAACTAACCAGCTCTTAAACCGCACATTATGCTTCCTAAAAAACCCCCAAGAAAACAACTTAAGGAGCCATTCTCTGTCTTATATTAATGCTAACGTTAAAATACAAGTAGATGGAATAATCTCGTCGGCTACAGAGGTTTCTAACATTGCCGTAACATTTAACACTGCCGCCTCCTGAGGTCCAGGAATCTCATCTCTCCTAGTGGCCTTACGGCCAGTAGGAAGATAATATATTTTTAACAAAGGCTGACAAGATTCAACAGGGACACCCAAACTTCTGTCATATGAAGTCTGAACATTTCCTTTGCTGAAATATTGACACATTTTTTGGAAAATTAATCAACCTAAAATTCAACAGCCTTGTATGATTGTCCAGCTGCTCTAAACAAGCCTTAAGACGAGTAATGTCTTTTATAGTTGCTTCTGAATAGCTATCCACATGATTCACTTGCAAAGAAAGTTCATCCACAGAAGATTGTAAAGTTCCAATTGCAATAGTATTTACAGCTATCACCGCAGAGTTCTTCTGTCTCTGTCCTTTTAACTCTCTCACCAGTTGAGCAAAGGCTTCCCCAAGCTGCTTAATCGCATCCCAGATAGACTCAAGGGTAAAGTGCTCCAGGCGAGTTAGGTCAAAAGAAAAAGGCACATTGTCTAGCTCAACGCCAAATTCACTGCCATCTCTGCAGTTCCATCTGGTTGTGCTACACCAAGCAAGCTCGCCAACTCGGATGAACTTCTAGCCCCAGAAGACAGAGGGAGTTGTTGACACTCATATTGAAGCCTTCCCGCAATCACACCTGGCTCTGGAGACAGCCCCAGCCAGGGCAGAGAAGCATTGCTTACATAGCCCGACAACACCACAATGTCTCCAGAGGATGGCTCAGGTCCCGACTGTATCCAGGGATGCCGTGAATCAGGGAGCGTAAGATTCAAACTTGAGGGAGATTCTGAACTGAACTGCTCCAGCATTCTCTCCGCTGAGCAAACCGCCCCCCAACTCTGCTGGTTGTTGCTCCCACCTGATCACAAAAATCAGCCATAGAACCTGAGGAAACAGGAGTCAAGGTAAGCCAGGCTGCCTAGGGTTGCTTACCACACCCTCCCTTCCTCTTTCTTCCCATAAGGAAATGCCGGCTGAGCACTAAAGGCTGTCTTAATTATATGAAATTCTTGTCATATAAAAATGTCTAGGGGATTCTGCACGCAGAGCTTCTATGCCTTGTGCCTGCAGTGGAGTAACAGCAGTGGGCCGATGTCATACACAGTCTGGACAGATCAGCTCCCCTATCTCCCACCCCACTATTAAATGAGCCCCATTCTGGCTGATTTATCCTGGATGCTTCACCCTTTCTAGGGCGAGTTGTGTTCTACATGTATAAACGTGCATGCATACCAAATATCTTCCCATGGGTGCACAGATGGAGTTTACTGTAAAGCAGCTTTCCACGCTTGCTAAAAAACGAAACTGAATTCTGAAGCTTTTATAATCCAGCCAAGCAAGTTCTGAGACTCTGGGGACGTGGCTAAAAGCTGTGGTCTAAGTTTAATGGAAAGTCTACATTCCCGACATTCACATTAACGTGCTGATGGATGGGAAAAGCTCTATGTGCATCTGATAGTGTTTAAAATGAGGGAGGCACTTAATTTATGCTCTAAATCTGGCTACATTTCTGCCTAGCCATCAGTGGATAGCATAAGGGGTGGCTTTATGCCTCCAGGCTAGAAATCTCATATTTCATGCAATATTCCTCTAGGGCAATCCTCCCTTTGTTTGCAGTTCCAATATTGGCTTGCATTAAATAGATTAACTGTTAAAATTAAAAATAAATAAAAATCACGTGATGTGATGAGCTGAGTGGACGGGTGCCGCTCGAGCTCTGGGCCCCAACCCCCTCATTTCGCCAATAAAAGTGCTGGTTTCTACCTTTTATTAACATGGATACCTGGCGGTGACAGCACAGAGAAGAAGCCGAGGGTGTAAATAGAGCCGGAAGCGATGGTGGCAGCAGCAAAAGCAGGATGCTGGGAGAAGGAGAGAAGCATGGTGCAGCCGAAAATGACGGAGATGCCGCTGATGCCCCAAACGCAGGCAGCACCGGAGCTTGTCAAGGAGATTTTGACAGCTGTGGTGGGTGCACTCTCTGTCCAGTTTGATGCCCTGAATGGAAAGATGGACCTGCTTCAATCGTCCCTGGAAACCTTGGGCAGCTGGGTGTTGGAGGCGGAGACCCGTATTGAGAGGACGGAGGGAAGTGTTGCGGAGCTCCAACAAGAAGTAGGCCGCATGAGAACTGCTTTGCAGGCACAGGAGGCCAAGTTGGATGACCTTGAGAACAGGTCCTGACGCAACAACTTACGCTTCTTAGGCGTTCCAGAAAATATTGGGGACCGCGATTTAAAGCCCTACCTGGAGACGTTGGTAAGAAAGCTGTTGGAGAGTGGAACATAGGGGGACCTGGTCCAAACGAGAGAGCACACAGAGTGGGGCCTAGATAGCCTAAAGATGGCCGACCACGTGTGGTACTGGCACGGTTCCTGCAATTTCCGCAGAAGGTGGCAGTGCTGCAGGCTACATGAAAGCAGGGACCGATGGTGCAGGATAATGCTAGGCTGCGGATCGTGCAGGATTATTCTGCCACCCTGGGGCTGCGCAGGTGGGCCTATGGACCGTTGTGTCAAAAGTTGATTGACGCTAATATTCCCTTTGTGGTACAGTATCCAGCCCGCCTGCTTGTGACCCACGACAGGAGGCACCGAGCCTTTGAGTCAGCCACGGCAGCGGCCCAATACATGGACGAAGTAACGCGATGAGAGATAACATCGTTGGGAGATTGCTCCTCTAACTCGGGGACGGTGACATGAGGGAGCCGAGAAGAAGAGGAACCATTTGCAACATGAAGTTGCCATGTGGGACAGTTGTCCAAGCACATGGAGAAAAGCCGAACTCTGTGGGCTGGACTTTACTGTGACCATGGATTTTGCAGGTTGGCTAAAAAAGCCCTAGAAATGTTAACCAGTTAAAGATTGCTTGTTGGAGAGTGTATTGTTCATGATGTTATGTATGGTAAAGGAGTAGTTTAAAGGGGTCAGTAATGCTGGTGGTAGGGGGGGGGTTGGTGAAGGGGCAAGGAAGTAAGAAGGAGGGGGGACCACTTGCACATCTGGGTGATTTCATAGAACTGGAGGAAAGGGGGAAGATGGAAGGGGTGGGGGAGAGGGGGAGGAGGGGGAGGAGGGGGAGGGGGAAGGGAGGAGAGAGGGGGGTGGGGCTGCGTAAAGGGAGAGAGGGAAGTGGGAGGGAGATCCAGGAGGGGCGAAATAGGATCCTAATTCAACAGGAGCGAGAGCTACAGGGAGGGCTTCGGGCTGGGAGGGCCTTCTCGGGGGTAAAGTTGTGTACCGAGAGTTTAGAGCCTGAGATAGACCTACCCCCCTGAAGATTATTTTGTGGAATATATGCGGTATAGGGTCTCCGACCAAGAGATACAAAGTGTTGAAGGCATTAGCCAGGCAGAAGTGTGATATTGCCATGCTCCAGGAAACCCACCAGACAGAGGCAGAGCACCAGAAATTACAGAGAGACTGGGTAGGGCAAGGTTGGGGGGCACAGGCCCAAGGGAAGAAAGGGGGGATGGTCATATTGATCCACCGATGAGTGCGATTTGTGATGGAGCAGGAGTACCACGACCCTAACGGTAGATATGTACTAGTGTATGGGCAACTGGAGGGGAAGCCCATTGTATTGGGGAATCTTTATAACCCAAACACCCTGGATAGGGCGCTGTATATGAGGTTGGCATCTCGAGTGGAGCAGATGCCGGAGGCCCCCTTGATTCTGGGAGGGGATTTTAATGGGGTGATGGGAAGTGGAGTTGGATACGACGAGAGAGGGTAATAGCGGACGTTCACAAACTACTAAAGCCTTGCTTGGGCCTTGCCAGAGGCTGGGGGGCGATAGACCCATGGCGTCTGCTACATCCGATGGATAGAGATTTCACCCATCAGTCGCGGGCACATGGATCTAGTGCACGCATAGATTATATTCTGACTTCTGAAAGACATTTTGCTCAGGTGTCGGATGCACAGATAGGCCCGATAGAGATTTCAGACCATGCCCTCATTTGGTTAGAACTAGAATGGCAGGGGAGTAGTGCGCGGACGAGATTGTGGAGATTTCCGCTGGAGTTATATAAGGATTCGGCTTTTCACCTTTATTTAAAACAGAAATGGCAGGACTTTGCGCTCTTTAACCAGGAGTGTAAAAAAGACCCGGAGTTATAATGGGAAACGACGAAAGTGGTGCTCAGAGGAGACATCATTGGGTATGCAGCGTGGAAACGGCATTTGACCTCTGAGCAGATTGTGCAACTGCAGCAGCAGCTGGTGAGAGAGAGGCGGAGATGCACGAATTGTCCCAGTGCAGGGAATAAAAAGCGAATGCGGGAGACGCAAACGCTTCTAGATGAGCTGCTCCATAGCAGAGCAAAGAAATCCTTTTTATATTATCAATACCAGCTATATAGATTTGGGGATAGGCCAGGAAAATTGTTGGCGTGGTGTCTTCAGGGGAGTAGGGGATCTAAAGTGGTGGCAGCCTTGAGGGATGACCATGGTATCTACACAAAGAGAGCAGGGCAATAGCTCAAATATTTTGCGCCTTTTATCAGAAGCTATACTCGGCAGAGGGGGGAGAGAGGACTCGTATGGAGGACTATTTTAAGGCATTAAAACTGCCACAGCTCAGGGAGGAACAGAGAGCACAAACTAGAGGGGCCCATAACGTTAGAGGAAGTCCAGCAGGTCATTCAGACGGCTAGTTGCTACAAGTTGCCTGGTCCCGATGGCTATGGGGCATAGTTTTATAAGCTTTTAAGCGACCTGGTGGCGCCGGCTATGTTTGTGGTATACCACAAGAGAGTGGAACAAGGCCACGTTCGTTGGGGAACCACGCGCATATTATTTTGATACCTAAGCCGGGAAAAAGGTCGGGGGTTCAAATCCCACTAGAGGACAGCAACCTTGGGCCGGAAGGACTGGGGTTTCTAGTCCCACAGGTGCTCCTTGTGGTCTTGGGCAAGCCACTTAACCCTCCATAGCCCACGTTCCCTGTAAAATAGTTATCTCCAAGTTATAATGCCCTGTTCAATGTCATTTCAGTTTGTTCAATGTAAACCGCACTGATGCAGAATAGCGCGGTATATAAGAGAATATAAATAAATAAAATAAATAAAAGCATGAGATATCTGGGTATCCAGATTAGCGCAGAGGGGTCTGAGCTGCATAAGTTGAATTATGACCCAACAATAAAAAATGTTTTGACTGATTTAAAGCGATGGGATAAACCTATTTTTTTATGGATGGGAAGAATTTGCCATAGGGAAGATGAATATTCTACCTCAATTGCTGTTTCTATTTAGGACTTTGCCCATAGAAATTCCTACTACATAGTAACATAGTAAATGACGGCAGATAAAGACCAGTATGGTCCATCTAGTCTGCCCAGTAAGATGGCAAGAGTAGGTGCACCTGCCGCTCCATGCAGGCCACCCCTCCCCATGTCTTTGTTTAGGGGTGAACCCACTGCTCCTTGTAGGACACTCCTTTTTATTGAGAATTTAGATAGTTAAGTTTATTTTGATTTTATCCTGTTGCTGTACAGGGATCCACTGTGTCTGTCCCATGCAATTTTGAATTCTGTCACTGTATTTGCCCCCACCACAGATGCAGACCTCCAAGGGTACAAAGGAAGATATTGTATAGGGAGAAAAAGGAAGGAGGCCTAGCAGTGCCTGACGTAGTAAGGTACTATGAGGTGGTGCAGTTGAGAGTGCTAATGGGATGGAGGCTAGAGAAAAATGGGCCCCAATGGAGTAAACTAGAACAGGAGTCGATAAGACCAAACTGCCTCACTGTGGCAAGGAAGGGGGGTGAGAGACAGGGGCCAGGAGAAAAACCCATACATAGCATGTACACTCCTAATATGGGATAGGAAACATAAGGTATTGACACAATTGGGGGGAGACATAAGAGCACAACGGATTGTGCAATGTGAAGGCTTCAAGGTAGGAGGAGCCTCTGAGATATTTAAAAAATGGTATGAGAAGGGGCTACAATATATGGGACAGGTATTAATAGCTGCAGGCCAATTGAGATCTTTTGCGGAGCTTCAGCAAGAATTTCAAATAGAGGCAAATGATTGGTATGGCTACTTTCAGTTAGCACATTTCCTGGGGGGAAAACAAAGGCTTGCTTGGGTAATAAGGAGATGCAATTTGAAAAGATGTTTCGGACGGGAGATTTTTCTAGAGGTTTGATCTCTAGATCGCATAATGCACTGAGTGGCCCAATGGACCATGGAACGCATATGCAGGCATGGGAGGAAGACTTGGGAGGTTATTGAGATGATCAGCGATGGGAAAAAGTATATGAAGGGGTAAAAATCCCAGTGGTCTTGACGGTAATCCAAGAGCACAGTTATAAGATGTTGTACCGAATGTACTTAACACCAGTGCGCATGTATAGGATGGGGACATACAAGAATTCGGAGTGCTGGAGGGGATATGGAGAAAGAGGGGATTATATGCATATGTGGTGGGCATGCCCAGTTCTCCAGAGTTCATGGCAATCGTTGACTGATTTGACTCGAGACATGGTGGGCTGGGTAGGCCCTATTACACCTGCAGGAGTGTTACTGAATGAATGTGGGGGGGGGGGGGGAGATCTGAAGAGTGAACTGGTGTATATGTTGAAGATGTTAACGATTGGAGTACAGATGGAAATTGCAAAGGAGTAGAAATCAGTGAGAGAACCAGCTCCTGACAGAATTTTAAGCAGACTGGCATACATCTAAAGAATGAGCGAAATTACTGCACATAAAACACACAGGATAGAGGTCTTCCAAAGAAGACAGGTAAGGTATAGGGAATGGTTGCAGAAGCAGGAAATGAATTAATGGGATGAGTCTAATAAAGTCTAGGGAATGAGATATCAAATAAGGGCGTATATATTACAGGATCCAGTGGAGGGTGGGCAGACGAGAGAAATGGGTAAAAAATGTATAGGTACGAGAATGGGAATTAATACTGAGTTGGGTGAGGAAAAATAGTAATTTGGGTAAAAGTTGGAATATATGAATCAGAAGATAGTAAATGTCAATTATGGTTGTTAGATATTTTTGACTATTGATGGCAGTCAGATGTATATTACCTATTGTAAATGATGAAAAAAAAGTGATGTAAAAAAGTTGTGCAGTACCAAATAAAAATTTAAATTACCAAAAAAAAGTGGAGTGGGAGGAGTGGCCTAGTGGTTAGGACAAGGTACTTCAGGCCGGAGGGCCAGGGGTTCAAGTCCCACCTGGGGACAGCAATCTCAGGCCGGAGGGACTGGGATTTCTAGTCCTATAGGCACTCCTTGTGGTTTTGGGCAAGCCACTTAACCTTCCATTGCCCATGTTCCCTGTAAGTATTAGCGTATGTGTGTCATATCCCCTCGTGTTAAATGTATCTCCCAATTGACCGCTTTGACCCGGTGAAAAGCGGGATATAAATACAGCTAAATAAATAAATAAATATAAAATAAATAAATAAAAAAAGGTTTGGACAAGTTCCTGGAGGAATGGTCCATAAACCATTATTAGAGGACCCGGGAAATCCACTTCTTACCCTAGGACAAGCATTGTGGAACCTACCAGGTACTTGTGACCTGGATTAGCCACTGTTGGAAACAAGATACTGGGCTTGATGGACCTTGGTCTGACCCAGTATGGCATTTCTTATGTTCTTAGGTGCCCCTGTGACTATTTTAGATCAGCATGGTTGCAAATGTCAACACAGCCTTTTACATTTTAAAAAGACAAGCACCCATTTTTAACAGGTAGTATTTCCCTGCCATTTGGTTTTTTTCCCCCTTAGATCATAGGGGTCCCTTTAGTTTAAGGTTTGGGGTTTGACTTACAGGTATATGGAGGCAGTGCAGCACCTGAAAGATCTACTCTCTTTAAAATTCTTTAAGCTTTTAACTTTTTTTTCCTGTTCTTATGGTTCGGGTAGGTTTTTAATTCTATTTTTGTAGTTTTTAGTCTTGTTTTATTAAGGTTTTTCCTTTTTGCTTCCCTTTCGCAGTTCACAAGGGGTTTTCACCTGTGTGTTCCCCTACCGTTGTTTTTACTGTATGATTTTACATTTTGTATGCCCCTGATGCAGACATTACATTGAAACAGTCTTTGTTCAATTTCTTTTTAGATATGTATAATTTGTTATTTGTAAATAAAAACTAAAATTAGTTTTATCAGTTAGTTTGTGTTGCCAGTTACATCTGCTGTTTGTTGTCACTCTGCTATATTGCAGTGGTTTAGTACTCTTCTTCGTGTGTCTTGGACATACAGTAGATAAAAAATGCAAAGACATACAGTTGTACTCTCAAGTGCTGAAGAAGTTCAGTGCATGAAAGAAGAGAGGGATCTGTAGATGATCCTATCTGATGAACTTGAAGTACCCATAGGTAGCTGATATCAAAGTCAGAAGGATGCTTGGATGCCGGGGAGGGGAATGGCTAGCAGGAAGAAGAAGGTGAAAGTTCCTCTGCGTAAGTCTTAGCGCCTTCATCTTCACTCCAAGGCTGGGGCAGACTGGAGGTGCCCTAGGCTGGCCTCTGGCCCTCCATCTTGCCACAACCGCTCTCCCCTCCCCTTGGCCACTACTGGTGCCGACAGTGGCAGCAATTGCTCCTGAAACAATGATAATGCAGCATTTACCCTCTGGCTCTGAGGCTACATCACTTTTTCATTCTCTCCAATCTGCCGCTTCTGCTTCGGACTTTTTGAAGATACTGGGAGTTTCTATTTTTGTATACACAAGACATCTGCAGCGGAGGAGGAGCCAAAGCAGCAGATTAGAGAGAATGAAATTACAGCACAGCCCTGGAGACAGAGAGTAAGTGCTGTGTCCCGGTTTCAGGGGCAATCATTGCCACCGTTAGCCTTAGGAAGGGGTGCCAGTAGCAGCAATGGGTGCAGGGGGGCACTCCCAGTGCTCTAGGCAACAGTCTAGTTTGCCTAATGGTAGCACTGGCCCTGTTCACTCCTGGTCCTTTCACCTGACCCGTTGGAGGCTCTTTTCAGGATATCCTTAATAAATATGCATGAGAGAGATGCGCATGCCCACTACCTCCATTGTATGCAAAGCTCTGTCATGCATATTTATTAAGGATAGCCTGAAACCTGGCGTGTTGGCAACCCTCAAGGACTGTGAATGAAGACTAAGACTATAGTGAGACCATTTACAACACTGCAGGTAGCTCTGGAGACCACAGCTTCAGAAGGAAACATTCCAGAACATGACTAGCAATAGACTATAAAGTATATGAGTATAAAGTCAAAGATCAAAATATGTATGCCCTGTGGCAGGGGTTCTTAACCCATCAAGTCTGATTTTCAGGCTATCCATAATATATACATTCAAATGTATCGCCTATATATTCAGTGAAGGCAGTGCATGCAAATCTCTTATGCATATTCATTGTGGATATACTGGAAGTTTGACTGGGTGTGTCCAGAGGACTGGATTTAGAACCACTACCCTGGAAGAAATGCAGGATTGGGAAATAAAAATAGTTAAATGTTTCTAAGAAGAGAAAGACACAGAAGAAACTGGAATAAGGGGGTATACTCTCAGGAGTAATCAAAGGAAATATTCCGCTGCATACTGATAGTGGATGTGTGGAACAGCCTCCCAGTGGAGGTGATGGAAATAAGTACAGTATCCGAATTCCAGAAAGAATGGTATGATACACAGGGTCTGCGCAAGAAGATAACGTATCCTAGTGTAAGAGGCCTACCGGGCCACAAGGGCCTCTATCTCACCCTATACGGAGGAAGTACACACAGACTAATTTCTCAGCAATACTCACAAAATCTTTATTGTACAGGATCCTTTTCTCAGCATAAATTCTTCATACAGAAATTCTACTTACAGGTACAAGGTAGCTACTGTATAGGGATAGACAGAAGAGAAAGGTTAACGGGGAAATTCAGCACACTGTCACCTCTGTGGCAGGGCTCAATAAACTCCCCAGTTTCGCCTTTTTTTTTAAAAAATAAAAAGTTATTTTTTACACACAGGGGGCTTGACCAAGGCGGGGTGACTGTGTCTTGTAGGCGTGGTCTATGAGTGTCCATGTAGTGTGAAGGGTGGCAGCACAGGTAGAGATGTCATCCTGGGTGCTGCCAGATGCAATTTGGAATAGGGAAAAAGAGGCAGGTCTACTAGTCAGAAGCTGATAAGGAGTCAGAGAGAATTTCTTCAAAGGACAGTTTCTCAGAGAAAAAAGAGCCAGGGGAAGGGCTTGGAGCCAGGTCAACGTGGAGTCATTGCAGATCTTACATACAGTTGTTTTGAGAAATTGGTACTTCCTCCAAACTTCAACAAATTTAATGCAAATTCAAAAGAGACAGTAATATTTACTCATCCTGGGAACCTTGATTGGAATGTATTGTTCACTAAAGTAAGAACCTTAGATGTAGACAGTACAAATAAGCTTTGCAGTGTTTGGTGTGTCTTTGCAGCAACTTTGTAACAAGAGATATTGTCAGTTATCTGGCAAAGGGACCTTGAATGCAAGTTTTTTTGGAGAAGTTTATTTAGGAAGGAAAAAAAGTGGTTGTAGTTGAAACACAGCTTGAATATTACTAATTCTTTTCTTTTTACATTTTGTGTGTGTCCACCTCCAACAGGCAACCTCGCTAGTGGAAAGAGTTAATAGCCTCTTGAAAACAACTGTATGTAAGATCTGCAATTACTCCTCGTTGACCTGGCTCCAAGCACTTCCCATGGCTTTTTTTCCAAATGCTAGGCAAACCTCATCCCTTGCGTCGCCCCTCTTCAGGATGTGTAAACCGCTCCGCAGTGCTTACCTTTAAACTTCGGAGCTGCAGGGCTGTTTGCTTCCACCCCTTCTTTGATGCCCCATGTTGACTTCCTGTTTGCAGCAGGAAGTCTGCATCGGGCAGCTTGAGGGGGTGGAAGCAAAGAGCCCCATGGCCCTGAAGTTTAAAGGTAAGCGCCATGGGCTGTTTGTGGCCATTGCTGCTGCTGCCTATCCAGAGAGGGGTGACAGTGGTAGCAATAGGTGCCCTTGGAGGGCCGTCATTCTAGACTAGTTCGCCTAATAGTAGCATCAGCCCTATGAGTAAATAATATCTTAGAGGGTAAAGAATGGATTGTAGAACTGAGCAGTTGGTGTGGATCAGCAGCATGGTTTTCATCTGCTATAGTTTTCCATGTATACATATTGAGAATGAAAGATATATACTTTTATAAGACTTTTAGTGCAAATGCCACACAAAACATCATAGCTTCTCTATTCTTTCTGAGATACAACTTCCAGAACTGAACACAGCATTCTAGGTCAAGCATCACCAGTGCCCTGTACAGAGGCATTATAACCTCCTTTTTCTGCTGGTTATGCTTTTCCATACGTACCCCAGCATCCTCCTGGCTTTGGCCACCAACCGATCCCGCTTTGAGATCATCACAGACTATCAGACAGAGGTCTCTCCCCAGTTCAGTGCATATCAACTCTTCATCTCAGAAAGGTCACCTCTCTCTCAAATTTCTGTGCCCTAAACGGACCGTACCAAGCTAGAAATGTGCTCTGTGTGACTAACTAATCTGGTGCCCCCCTCCACCCAGTCACATTCAGTAACTCGCTCTTTTAAAGCTTCCTGGAAGCTCAGTGATGATATCATCACCCCCCCCCCCCCTTCTGTGCTTGCACCCTGTGCAGCAACACCGCTCGCACAGCCCTTAGTACGGACTGACCTCAGCAACTAAAACTCTGCAAAAACATGCTATTTGGCCGTGTTTCAGGCATTAGATCACGTTCTGGCTACCCCCTTCAGGGTATCCATTCTTTTACAGACCTTTGTGTGTCATCCACAGAAAGGCATTGAATAGAACAAACCCCAACACCAAACCCTCAGGCCACCCATTCACCTTTCTTTCCTCAGAGTGAATTCTACTTTACCACCACTCCCTGTTTCTTGCTCAACCACTTTCTAAACCAGCCCACTTCCATGGATCCCAACCCTAGGCTGCTCAGTTTATTTATGAGCCTCTTCAGTCCAATCCTCCTGTGCCAATTCTTTTGATTTATTTTTTCTTTTTGCCTAGTGTATTTTTCACATTGGGCACCATTGCCCACTTTGATTTGGCCTCCATTCTTTTTTCCAAAATGGAAAAACCACACAGTGGGTTAAAAAAATGTACCAAGTGCCATGGACCATCTCAACCACCGACCAACACGACTGGTGTTTAAAATGTATAGGCCACGAACACTACATTTTTTCCTGTGCTTCCTGAAAGCACATGATGGCAAGAGGGTTAAAGAATCGAGAGTAAGAGAAAGGTAGGCTGTTTCAGTCGGATTCAGCCCTTTCGGCATACTCCTAGAGGCTTCCACGCTGTCCAAGTCGTTGCATGCTTCTCATTCATCGTCGGCATCAAAGTATGGTAAAAAGCATTGATCGGGGTCTCCATCACAGAAGGTATCGAAGGCCTTGGCATCAAAGGGTTCCCATTCCTCGACGTCAACCTCGGACTCTGATGCTCGTCATCGGCATCATCATTCACTGGTGGATCCAGCCCCAGTGGGACGATCCCCCCTCCAAAACCACAGAGGGGCTCAGGGATGCTCCTGGGACCATATCTTCAGTGGAACCCCCAATACTTTGCTTGGAGATCGTGGCTCTATCGTCCGCGTCAGAGGCCACTCAATCCTCGCCAGTCTCCCTTGATGAGTGGGTCCAAACCATCAAGCGCAGTCTGGCAATGATCCTAGCATGCCGGGGCCTTCAAGGCCCTCGGGTTCTACCTCTGAGTACCCTGCTCCAGTGTAGTCACTCGATGCCGGTGCTTCCGGAGCAATTACTGAGGTATCTGTTCCACCATGCTTGGAGCCTCCACCATCCCTGTTTCATGCTGGGGCTTCACGTGTGATGCCTTCTGGCTCAGAGACAGCTTGTCAGGGTCATCGACCTTTGACATCAGGAACCAATCATCATCAGTACCAAGGTACTGACAGACATTACTTTGATTTCCTACGGGACACAGACTTGATGTCTTCCGACTCAGAGCCTGAATCTGTAGCTTCTGGTCCTGCCCGAGACATTCCATTGGATCTTTCACTTCCTTATGAAGGGTGTCTGTTCCCAACCAAGGGCAAGTCCTTCCAGGACATTGCGGTAGCCCTTTCATTCTTGGTGACAGAAAGCGGAGGAGTTGGACATCCTCCAGTATCCCTCAGTACCAAAGGAAGCAGTTACCCCTCCTATTCATAATATCTTACAGAACTTAATGACTCAAATGTGGAAAGCACCACTCTCCACTCCTGCCATTAGCCGATGACTAGGTACACTGTCTCGAGTCCCTCCTTGCCCAGGCTTCCAGAAGCCACAACTATCTCATCATTCTATGGTAGTGGAATCTGTCATGAGAAGAATCAAAAGTTCCAAGAACCATTCCTTCGTTCCTCTGGGTAAAGATGCTAGGACCCTTGATGCTCTCTTCTCCCAGAGGACAAACAGGTTCCTCATAAGGCTCTTATTGTTCATGCACAAAATACCTCCAAATTCCTAACTAGAGCAGCTTTTGATGCCTTTGAGGCTACTAGCAGAACTGCAGCAGCCTGTATTGGAGCAAGGCAGACTGCATGGCTGCAGGTCTCAGATCTGGAACAGTGGTTGCAGGATAAACTCATTAACATCTCTTGTAATGGAGAGAATCTGTTTGGGAAGGGCTGGCATGAAAAAGCAGGGGAGATCGAAACAATCTCACTATGAAACACAGCTGAGCAAGAAGAAGGCTTCTATCCAAAGAAGTGGCGGTATTACCCATTCCACCCCTCATATTCTGCCTACCAGCCACAACAATCCCTACAAAAACAGGGTTCTCGTCAACCCAGGAAACCTAAGATGACTAAAGCTCAGCCCACACTGCAACCTCAGCCCCTGGCAAGCTTTTGACTCCTTTCTAGAGGGCATAGCCAGTCAACCCCTCCAACCTCTCATTCTCCCTCACATCCCAGGGAGATTGAGAAATTTTGCCCACAGATGGTCCCTTATCACTCTAGAACCTTACAGCTTATCAGGGCCTTACAGCTCATCAGGGTCTGTTATCAGCTCAAATTCAAGACCCTACCCCACAATTTCTTTGTGGGCGAGGCCCATATGGATCTCCAACACTCCACTCTGCTATTGCAGGAGATGGAGTTGTCAAAGATGTCCTTCCATCACAGCAAAGCCTGGGGTTCTATTCCTGCTACTTCCTCATCCCAAAAAAGACAAATGTCAACCGTTTATTTCTTCCCTCTCCATCCCAGGCTCGCCTCGAGTCAACACGCTCCTCCACCTTCTTCTTTCACGGTCCTTGTCTCTGGAATTCCCTGCCATCTGCCCTCCGTCTGGAACTTTCTTTTCCCGCCTTCAAAGCAAAACTCAAAACCTATCTTTTCTGCACAGCTTTTGACCTTCCTCACCCCTCCTCCTCTTCTTCTCCCCCCCTCGTTGATACCCAATGAGCACTTATTCCTCCTGTTGTTATTGCTGCCTACTGTCCCTTTCCTCTAACGATGTCCCTTTCCTATCAACAAATGGCGTTCCTTTTCCATTTCCTTCTTCAGCAGTATTCCCTTTGTTTTTATTGTAAACCACCATATGCCTCAGTTCTGGTGGTATATTAAGTTTTAAATAAAGATAAAGATAAAGGCTTCAGGCCTATCCTGGACTTAAGAAATCTAAACACATTTCTAGTGAGGGAAAAGTTCAAGATGATCTCACTAGGGATGCTTCTCCCCTATCTTCAGCAAAATGACTGGCTTTGCTCTCTGGATCTAAAGGATGCTTATGCACACATCTTGATCCACCCAATGTACAGACAGTATCTCAGATTTGTCTTCCAGGGGCATAACTATCAATATTGAGTTCTTCCCTTCGGCCTGGCTTCAGCACCAAGAGTCTTCACAAAGTGCCTTGCAGTAGTAGCAGCCTACTTGCGCATCTTGGAGATCTTCATCTTCCCTTATTTAGATGACTGCCTCATCAAGGGAGATACCCCTTAGTCACCACATCACTTCATCAGACTCTTCAAGTTCTACAACATCTAGGATTCGTGGTAAATTACCCAAAATCCAACCTGACTCCAACTCAAATGCTGGAGTTCATAGAAGCTTATCTGGATACAACAAGAGCTCGAGCTTTCTTGCCCAATGACCAGCTCCATCGCCTAATCTCCCTGGTGACCCACTGCCAACAACAGATAACCATGACGGCTCAAGACATGCTGCGTCTCCTCAGTCACAAGGCCTCTACAGTCCATGTTGTTCCATATGCCCATGTACACATGCGCACAGCATAATAGACATGTTCTGAGCAGTGGATGCAATCAACAGGTCATCTCTCGGAAAACATTGCCATTTCACCTCCCCTGGTCAACTCCCTCAGTTGGTGGCGAGCAGCCCAAAACATTCTCGTAGGGTTACCTTTTCAAAAGTCTATACCACAGTGTACCCTGACCACTGATGCTTCCAAGCACAGTTAGGGAGCACATCTCCGAAGCCTTACCACACAGGACCAGTGGACCCCTTGGGAGGACTCTCACCACATAAATCTTTTGGAGCTCAGGGCAATTGCAAATGTCCTGTTTTTTGTTCCCATCTCAGGACAAATGGTACTGGTTCAGATCAACAATCAAGTGGCCATGTTCTTTGTCAACAAGCAGGGAGGTACGGGCTCTCGCCTCCTATGCAATGAGTCAGCCCATTTTTGGGACTTTGCAATATCCCATCACATTCATCTCCAAGCTGTTTATCTCTCCGGGGAGGAGAATCAGTCAGCCAGGTCCTTCATCCACACAAGTGGATACTCCATCACCGGAAGACACAATGCTTATTCCACTTATGGGGGACATCCATAGTCTACCTCTTTGCTTCTCCTGTGGATGCCCAGCTACCTTGCTTCTGTTCAAGGATACCCTTATCTCACAGTGAAAGCTCAGATGCTTTCCACATTCATTGGAGGAAAGGCCTGCTTTATGCATTCCCACCAATTCTACTCATTCCAAAGACAATTTTCAAGTTGCAGTTAGACAGGAGCAAAATGATTCTAACCACCCCATTCTGGCACCGTCAATCATGGTTTCTTCTGCTGCTTCATGTAGCTTAGGATCCACCTCTCCAAATGGGCTCTGCCCTCGACCAGCTCTTGTAGGACCAGGGGTCACCTCAAGTCTTACTTGCTTCTAGAAAGAATTCTACTAGACATACTTACACCTTCAAGTGGGCAGATTTTCCCTCTGGTACTCCCAGAGAGAGCTCATTCCTTTCACTTGTGCAGTAGAGAATCTACTACAGTATCTTTTGCATCTCTCCTCATCTGGACTGAAAACTAATTCTGTCCAAGTCCACTTGAGTGCAATTGTAGCCTCTCACCGACCAATTGGAGATCACCCCCATCTCTTCTCAACCGCTGGTGGGAAGGTTTATGTGGGAGCTCCTTTTGACAAAACCACCAATATGCACACCCATTGTGGCATGGGACCTAAAAGTTGTTCTCCCTCAACTTTTAAGACCCTCCCCCTCCTTTGAGCCCTTGATTATGGCTCCCCTCAAGTTTCTTACATGGAAAGTGACTTTTCTCATTGTTCTGACCTCAGTTCGCCGAGTCAGTGAGTTACAGGCTCTGATGGATTACGCCCCTTATACTCGTTTCCACCTGATAAGATCGTCCTTAGGACTCGCCCTAAATTCCTTCCAAAGGTGGTAACACCTTTTCATCTGAACAATCCATAACTCTTCCAACCTTTTTTCCTAGGCCACATACTTCTAAGGCGGAAGCAACCTTGCACTCTTTGGACTGCAAAAGAGCACTGGTATTCTATCTTATCCACACTAAGGGTCATCGCCATTCCTCCCAACTCTTCATCTCTTTTTACCCTAGTCATCTGGGTCTTGCAGTGTCCAAGAGGACCATCTCCAGATGGATTGCTGACTGCATATCTTTCTCGTATGCACAAGCCGGTCTGTCCCTTCAGGGACATGTCACAGCACACAATGTCTGTGCCATGACTGCTAGGGTAGCCAACCTTCGTTTTGTCTTTCTTTCTGAGATTTGCCAGGCAACCACATGGTCTTCACTAGATATTTTTGTTCCCCACTGTTGCCTTGACAAAGATTCCAGTTGTGATGCTCAATTTGGACAAGCTGTCTTAAGAAACCTCTTTCACATTTAGGGCAATTCCACCCACCTTCCATCTTCAACTACCTCATGAGGAGTGTGCCCCTAGGGTTGAGTTTGATGGATCCCTGTTTTAGCTCCGATCTGCTGGGCTAGGGAATCCCATATGTGAAGAATGCATTCCTTCTTGTTCCTGGAGATAGTGTAGTTGCTCACCTGTAATAGATGATCTCTTGGAACAGCAGAAATCAGTCTTCACAGCCCGCCCACCTACCTCCCCTCGGAGTTGTCATCATTCCATTTTCCATTTACCTGTTTTTTCTTATGGCGTTTTCTCTGCTATATACCTGACTGAGGAGAATTACTGGGAAGGTGGGAAGACAGACATGCATGCATGGAGAGACATTCACAATAGCATTCCTATTAGATGCTGGGGAGTGTTCCCGCGCTGGATCCATCAATGCCAATGTCACTCATATGTGAAGACTGATTCCTGCTGTTCACGGAGATCACCTGTTACAGATGAGTAACTATGCTTTTCTCACCATCAAGGTCAGATTAATTGGTCTATAGTTTCCAGTCTTCTCTCTGTTACCACTTTCATGATGAGGTATGACTCCTGTCTTCTCTCCAGTGGCAAAAGACCACGCCTGTCTCCAAGTCTTTATTAAATATATCATTAAGCAGTGGCAGCAGAATCACTATGCAGGACTGGACCTGCCACCAAATGAGAACTAGGCATTGGCCTAGGGTGGTAGAAGTTGGGTTTTTTTTTTTTTGGGGGGGGGGGGGTGTTTGATAGCAGTATGACTTTGACACAGCACTCAAGCAGCACGCTAATGCTGCTGCTAGCATAATGTAGGGTCTTTAACACAGGTCTGCACTCGAGCCCTGATGAATCCCACCCCTTTCAACAGGGAGTTTGCAGTAGTGGTTGAACACAAATAAGTTTCTGCAGTCTTGACCCAGTTCAAAGCAGGCTAGCAGCAGCAGGTAATGGAGCAAAGGGGAGGGAGATGCTGGCCACATTGGAGGGGTTAGGGAGGGTAATGGGAGATGTGGACCATGCGGACAGGGGAGGGAAGGGGAAATGAGATGCTGGACATCAGGAGCAGCTAGGGAAGGCAAGGGGAAACACTAGACTACATGAAGGAGGGGTAGGCAAGGGAAGGGTAGATACTAGACTACCAAGGGGGTGGGGGCACAGCTGAAAGTTTACTTAGGGCATCAGATATCCTTAGCCTTGCCCTATTACTCTTGAGATGCTTTAACATAGTTCTGCATGCATAACTTATACTCTTGGACTGGGTCAGAAACTGGTTGAATGAGAGGCAACAAAAGGTAAATGGAGTTCATTCTGAGAACAAGGGAGTTACTAGTGATGTGCTGCAGGGCTCAGTCTTTGCTCTGGTTCTTTTCATTTTTGTAGTTGATATTGCAGAAGGGCTAATGGGAACATATTCATTTATTTATTTAGCAGCTTTTTTTTATACCGCTGTATCTACCAGTCACAGCACTGTACAGGGAACAAGTAAAGCAAGTACAACATTAATGGAACATAGTTAAGTGAATTGAATTTTAACAAGTAACTAATGAATATAACATGTGAACAGGAGTAGCACGATAGTGGACACAGGCATTAACATTTAACAAAGCAGGCAATAATGAGGGAAAGTTATGATATATGATATAAATCTGGGGGTAAAGGGGATGGAAGGCTACTCCTATGAAGAGAGGCTAAAAAGGTTAGGGCTCTTCAACCTGGAAAAGAGACGGCTGAGGGGAGATATGATAGAGATCTATAAATTAATGAATGGAGTGGAACGGGTAAACGTAGATCGATTGTTTATGTCATCAGAATATAAAAGGACTAGGGGACATGCAATGAAGCTACTCAACGTGTAATCAAACTCTGGAATTTGTTTCCGGAGAATGTAGTAAGAGCTGTTAGTGTAGCTGGGATTAAAAAAGGTTTGGACAAGTTCCTGAAGGAAAGGTCCATAACCACTATTGAAAGGGACCCGGGATATTACTGCTTGACCCAATACAAGCATTGAGGAACCTGTGTCTTTTGGGGAAACTGCTAGGTACTGTCAGACGGCTGCCTGGGTGAGAATCTTCACACTCTTGGCAAGTGCATATTTCTATATGATTTGCAAGGTATTGTGGGCAATGTAGTTCATTCACACCAGACACAGCTGCTGACAATAATTTAGTTGTGCTCTTGGGTAAAGCCAATAAGATATTTATTTATGGGGTTATTTCTCCCAACACAGATATGCTTGGTAGCACATAAATTAGGTTACTTGCTTTCAGTGTTAACTTGGAAAAACAAAGTCAAAATCAGGAAAACAACAAATGAAAAGCCACAAAGCAAGAAACAAACTGTTCTTTTCAGGTTAACTTCTGATTACTTCCCACATAGATACAGAAGTGATTCTCTCCTAGCTCACAAGCAATTAGGTAAGGCTTAATTGCTAGCAGTTATCCAGCTGAAACCCCTTAGCTGGCTTGCTTTCTACTGTGTGGGTCAAATCCTGCTTCAGGAGCTTTTCTGAGTAGATTAAAGAACAAATTTGTATTTCTTTGTGATGGTTGCTGTACTTTATAACAGAAAGTTACCAACGGAGTTTAGATAGAGAGCAGTCCATATAAACAGGATCCTCATCTGCTATTATTCCCCCTTGTTCAACAAGCATGGGTTCAATATCATGGATTGGCACAGATGAATCTCTCAATGGAGCATTTTCAGGAGAATACTTGTTTCCCTGCTGTCTTTCAAGGTTATAGCTAGGGCATAGATCAGTGTTCATACCTGAGCTTCCATTGCTGCTAGAGTTCCTCTCTATATAGCCTGGCCAGTATGTAGTCCAGTTCTTATGTCCAGCCTTCCAATCCAGATCCCTGGACACTGGATCTCTCTTCACATACCTTCTGTCACAGGTCTTAGGGTCCCTTCCACGTGCAGCCGTCTCCCTCACAGGTAGCCTCTGGTGATTCCTAGCTCTGCAGCACCATTCCTCTGGCTTTCCCCAGTCCAATGGTGTATGCTGGCCCTTGGAATAGCTCCCAGTATACGTACTGCTTTGGACTCTTCTAGACCTCTCAAAGGCTTTTCTCTTCCTTCTTCCAAAGGGTCTCTTTCCCTCTCTGTCCGTCCGGTTTGGCTTCTGCTTCTGATGATCCTTCAGATGAAACTGATGATCATTCTCTGGATATCCAAGGTGATCATGAAGATGATCATCTGTAGAATAAACTCTACTCTTATTCTGCTTAGATGAGTGCTCCTCCCTAACACAGCGCAGCTGTGCTGAATCAGGCCCTGCCCTTTGAGATGAGTGCTTAGGGATTACCTCATAGCCCTCCTGATTGAACACACGTTTCCCCACTTCAGCTCCTCTAATGGCTGTTGGAAACCTGGTGCATTCTGGGACTGGTAGTCTTTTATGGGAAAATTCTGTTTTCTTATTTCTACCAGAACTGACAGGTTGCTTGTTTAGAGTCACTTCACCTTTTCTATAGCTCCTTCCTGAGCTATGATAAGCTTCCTTATCACAGTACTTATGACCTAGATTGGCCACTGTTGGAAACAGGATACTGGGCTTGATGGACCTTGGTCTGACCCAGTATGGCATATCTTATATTCTTATGTTCTTATGGGGGTAGTAGCAGGGGAACATAGTGAGAGCTCTGGAAGTTGGTAAGGACTGATGGGGAGCTAAGTATCAGATCCAAAATGTTCTAGGAAGAGGTGGGTTTTTAGTTTGTGATGCAATTCCCCAATTTCCTTCAGTGATTATATTTCTGGGGTGAGGGAGTTCCAGATAATGGAGACATAGAAGGAGAAGGCTCTGCTAGAGGTGGAGAGGTTGGAGTGAGAAAATGATGCTGGGACTGATAAAAGGCTGTGGCTGGCTTTTCTCCTTGATTTGTTATTGAGCGGTTTATGAATGAGAGATTGAAGGATGTCCACTGAAAAACTGTGGAGGGTCTTAAAGATGCTCAAGGAGACTTTGTATTTGACTCTCATATGGACGTGTAGCCAGTGCAGCTGCTTTAGCTCAGGGGCAATGTGTGCTCTTTGACTAGTGCCTGTGATTATTCTGGCAGTTGTATTCTGTGTGAGTTGTAAGGGGAGTAAAGTGCTTTTTGGGATCCCCTGGTATATTATGTTTCCATAGTCAAATATTGGAGTGATGAGGGCTTGACAGATGTTTCTAAAGTCATTCTGCTCCAATAGGAATTGAAGGTTTTGGACCGTTTTTATTTGGAAGTATGCTACTTTGATAACTTGTTTGATATGAATGTGGAACTTCAGGTTTTGGTCGAGTATTATGCCGAAATATTTTACTTGCTCTTTTACTTGCAGAGTTAAGTTGGCCAAGTTGACTGTGGACGGTGGTGAGAAAGTGAGGTTCTTGGTTATGTGATGGACGTCTGATTTGTTGGGATTAATGTGCATGTTGTGATGGTTGAGCCATTGTATGACAGCTTCAAGGCATTGACCTCCCGTGGAGTAATTGGGATTATTAATGGTGAATAGTGCATAAATTAAAACATCATCAGCATACAGATGATAGAAAATATTATCGTTCTCGATTATTTTGCATAGTGGTTGGATGAAAATGTTGAAAAGTAAGGAGCCCTGAAGTAACCTGAACGGGTTGGAGGTTTCTGATCCAATTCTGACTTGTTGGAATTGGTCGACCAGGTAGGACTGGAACCACTGTAGTGTTGTTTCTCTAAGGCCAATTGCATGGAGGTGTGAGATGAGATGCTCATGGATGACAGAGTCAAAGGCTGCAGAGATGTCAATGAAACTGAGAACGAAGCCTTATGAGCTTTTTTCCATACCTTTTCATCAGTGTATCTAAGAGAGAGGTCATAAAGGTTTCGGTACTGTGATAGGATTTGAAGCCATGTTGATGTTTGTCGAGTGGGGCGTAGGAGTCCACATAGTCCTGTGTTTGCAGTTGCATTGCTTTTTCAATGATTTTGGCAAGGGAGGGGATACTGGAGATGGGTCTGTATGGGGAAGGTGATGTTGGGTCAGCTGCAGGATTTTTTAGTAAGGGTCTGATGGAGGCTTCCTTGAGGGCTGTTGGCATTTAGACTAGTGGCAGTGAAGTCTGTATAGTGGGTAGAATGGTTGGGATGAGTTCTTGCTTGGCCATTTTGATCCATGAGAAAGGACAGGGGGGGGGGTCGAGTGAGGAGGTGGTGTTGAGGTTTGTGATAATATTTTCTAGTTGCTGGGTAGACAAAGGACTGACTATTGACCAGGTTTGTTTATTTGGGGCATTGGAGTAGATGGTAAGCCAGGATGTTCTGGTGGTGGATGATTGTTTAGATTGTAGAAATTGCACCATACCGACTGGAGGCAGAGTGGCATCAGACTTGCTAGTGGTTGGATTTTTGAGTAGATTCAAGGCAATATTGAATAGCTCTCTTGGTCAGTTGCGAGAAGATCTAATTAGGTTGGTATGGTATTCTTTTTTCTTCAGGAGGGTGAGTGAGCAGTACTCAGTCTGGATAGTTAAGTATGTTGTAGGGCTGGTACCTGTTCAGGACCTAATGTCTGAACCAATAGCATGGCTTCCTTTTACAAGATGGGGCTTGCTCTGAACCAAAGCCTGAACCATGGGGCCTGCTCTGAACCAAAGATTGAATTAAACAAGATGTATTCTGTTTTGTTATAACTCAGCATTAAAACTTGCAGATCAAGCAATTCTGCCAGTTTAGAAGTACTTTTACAGCTGACTACGTGCAGAAGAATTTTGCTGAGACCTTCACTGTGTTACTGGTGCTAGCATTGGCAACAGTGTATGAACCTGCACACCAGCAACTTTCGAGCCTGATGGACCTTTGTTTGCAGAAGGACCACCTATTAGCTGTTACCAGATTTGCTGAAGATGACATACAGGGTTCGAGACCAGCTAATCACAAGGTCTTCAGGACAAAGAATTATACAACCATACACCGGAACACAGAACACAGAAAGAAAGAACTGAGAAAGAGAGAGAGGAGGACACGGAGAAGAACTCTGGAAGGGAACAGAACAGAGACAGACACAGCCCAGCAAACACATCTGCAGTACTCTGAAACATGGACAGAGACTTTCAGAACACCTGGGAACTTTAAACGTCTGACAAAGACCGTTCACTTGCCTTCTCTCTCTGGCTGAAATGTCAGATAGTGTTCAAAGGCAAAACCTCAGGACAGAGTGAATCTCCCCTGCAGCTCATTGTTGGACCACGCAGTTCATCTCAGCTGACGTTGAACCTCTGCCTTAATTTGATTTCGTGCCATGCCAGACCCAGCCACAAGTATTCTGGCAAGAGCTAAGGTACTGGTCTTTAATTTCTCCCTGAGGTTGGGGCTAGCCTAGACAGACGGATAATAATTTATGGTACATCTGAGTGCAGAGCGAATCAGTGACATTGGTTTCTAAAGCAGAGATTAGATCTCTTGGTAATTGTAACATAGGGCTGAACATCATACTACCTCAGAAAGCTAATTTATTCTAATATTCACACTATTTTTGCTATCAGAAATAAAGTCTAATTTTCATACAAACAGGGCTGATTTTTGTTATCACATGGTTTGTTTGCCAGGTAGTCCTATGGAATCCTAGGAAAAGGAGAGTAGCGGTATCCCCTAGACAGACAGAATATTTATATATGTGTATTTATCTGCTACTGATAATATCTCCTACACTGTTGAATGGTTAGATGGATCCTTGTGGTGCCTCCATTTGCGCTCTAGTTGCCTGAGCTTGTTTTTTAGGGTTTTAAGCTCAGGTGTGAACTAGGGTACATGGTGTGATTTTTTTTTATCTCGGTTGGGCTGTTGGGTGTAGTAGCATAGGATGATATGTGGTTATTCCATTCAGATATCAAGGAGTTGAGATTTGGTTGGATCAACTTGGATCATAGGTAAGATGTTGGTGATGGAGTCGTCTCTGTCGAACGCTCAAAACATCTGTGTGTGAGATGGAGGGGCCTTGTGGGTGGGTGCCCTGGAGAGGTTTGGTAGGAAGGTGAGCAGTTTATGGTCAGACCAGGGCACTGGGGTGTTCTGAGTCATTGACGCATAGCCCCCTCTGCTGACCTCAAAATTGGATATTCGATGCTGAGGCACCAGCATTGAATATCCAGTGTTTGCTGCCAAAGCTAACCGGGCAGCAGCCAATATCGCTGCTGAATGGTTAGTGCCATTCTCTGCCTCTGCTCCGCCCTGGACCGACCACAACACACCATGATGCTAACCAGATGCGAGTAGAGGACTTAGCTGGGGATATTCGCTGGCACTAACCATGTAGGTACCATTGAATATCCCCAGCTAAGGCATTTACACTGTTTACCAGGCTTTAAACCGTGTAAATGCCTTTTGAATATCAGGCCCATTGTTCATAATTCTAAATAAGTTATACCATTATATGCAATATACTCATTGTTCTATGTTCAAACCTGTTATATGTAATATTTAATTAGTTATCTGTAAACCGCTCTGATTTTACTGAAAGGCAGTATATAAAATCCTTAAATAAATAGAGTGTGCAGACGTGATTGCATGCAGACTGTTTCTCTTGGCTTTCTGTGGTGATATGGTGAGAAGGTTCAGTGTATTCTTCTTAGCCTTTCACTACTAGGTTTTGCTATTAGCGGTTGCAGACAATTTGCCGATTTGTCATATATGACTGAGAATATGTTAAGTATTATCTTATATTCTATTCTTGCATTAATGGGCAGCCAGTACAGCTGCTTTAGAATGGGGTGATGTGGGAGTGCCGTGGAGTGCCATGTATAATCTTTGCAGCTGTGTTTTGGGCCATTTGAAGCGCATACAGGGTGTGTTTGGTTAATCCTTGGTAGATTATGTTGCCATAGTCCAGAAGGGAGGTCATTAATGCCTGGCATACTCTATGAAAGAGTTCTGGTGTCAGAAGGGTGTGCAGGCTCTTCAGAGTTCTTAACTTGTAGTATGCTGAGCTGGTTATTCTCTTGATTTGTGCTTGAAAAGTTTAGTCCTTGATCCAGAATGATACCCAAGTATTTAATTTCTGGTTTTTATCTGGAGTTCATTGTCTGCAATTTTGAGTGATTGTAGTGGGATGAAGCATGGGTCTTTGGTCACATGGAGAACTTCTGTCTTTTTGTGGTTAATGGTTAGATTGTGATATTGCAGTCCTTGTCTTACTGCCATAAAGCATTCGGATAGTTCGGTGTAGTCTGATTTGGTTATCTGGAATGGCACAAAGAACATGATATCGTCAGCATATATTTGGTAGTGTATCTTATGGGACTGGAATATTTAACATAAAAGCTGGAGAAAGATGTTGAATAGGAGGGCCGAGAGGGATGAGCCTTGAGGTACACCTTGCTATTGGGTGAATGAAAATGATGTCTTGAGGCCAATTTATTTGCTGGCTGCACTCTTCTAGCTAGGAGTGGAACCAATTTATCATGGTGTTGTGTAGTCCAGTATCATGGAGCCTGTTGAGGAGCTGTTGATGGAGTATGTAGTACACAAAGGGAGCAGGGGCTCCTGCAGGGGATCACAGAGACACAAGGAGCAGGAGACGTCGGATGAGCAATTTCTTCTTTATTGTATAAAACCCCAACGCGTTTCGGCAATGCCTTCTTCAGGGGGAAGGGCTACAAATCTTGAGGACGGCTTCTCCTGAGGTTAAATACCCAAGTACAAAAGGTTGTTTTGATTATACAAATGTGATAATCAGGTAATTTAAAAACCAGTAAAATTGTCGGCTCTGTGAAGGGAGTTCCGTCAGTAGTACTAATCCTTCATTTGCGTGCAATCCATGCTGAGGATTAGTCCTACTGACGGAACTCCCTTCACAGAGCCGACAATTTTACTGGTTTTTAAATTACCTGATTATCACATTTGTATAATCAAAACAACCTTTTGTACTTGGGTATTTAACCTCAGGAGAAGCCGTCCTCAAGATTTGTAGCCCTTCCCCCTGAAGAAGGCGTTGCCGAAACGCGTTGGGGTTTTATACAATAAAGAAGAAATTGCTCATCCGACGTCTCCTGCTCCTTGTGTTTCTGATGGAGTATGTAGTCACATGCAGCGGAGATATCAAGGAAGATGAAGCCCTGTGTCATACTTTGAGTGCCGGTGATGAGTGTATATAGCAGTGAGGTGAGAAGGGTCTCCACACTGTGGTTTGTCCTGAAGCCACATTGGTGCTAGTGGAGGGGTGCATGCTCATTAATGTAGTTTTGTAGTTGACTCTGGACCATCTTTTCTATTATTTTTAGATGAACAGGATGCTGGAGATTGGTCTGTAAAATGTCAGTGAGGTGGGGGTCCAGTATTCTTGAGTAGAAGTCTGACTGAGCTTTGTTTTAATTGGGTGGGCATGTATCCTTGTTAAGGAGGCCTGCGTGATGTTTAGTAAGTAGGGGCTGAGCTGTGATTCTGTGATCTTAATCCAGGATACTGGACAAGGGTCGAGTGGGGAGGTGGTTGTGTTGAGGTTAGCTATTATGTTTTTGAGATGTTGGGCAGTAACTGTTTCAAATGTGGACCATGTGCTTTGGGGGCTATCCTAAGGAGGAGACATGAGGTAAAACACTCCTTGGGGGTGTCTGATTTGCGTTTGGCTCGGAGATGGTGTGCCATTGCTTGGGGCTTATGGCGACTTGGGAACCTTGGTTACCGGGCTCTTTTAGTAGAGTTTTTGCAATGTCAAAGAGTGGCCTGGGCTTGTTGATGGAGCTCATGATGATGTTGGTATGATACTCCCTTTTGCATCTATTTGTGGCAGTGCAGTATTCCTTTTGTTTTTCAGTGTATATACTCTGGAAGCATGGGTCTTTGGTGTTTTTCCATTTGCGTTCCAGTTGCCATAGGTTTCACTTTAGGTCCTTTAATATTGATGAGTACCAGGGAACCAGGTAGCGTTGTTTGGCGGGGGTCATTCTTGATAGCGCAGACGCTAAGGTTTTGTTCCACTGTTGATCTGGGTGTCCAGGCTTGCATCGGGAGAAATGGTTTTAAGCTGAAGGAGTACTTCATTGAGGAATGATTTGTTGTTGAACTGGTGGGATCTTCGCTTTATGGTAGTTGTGCTAGCTGTTGGAACTTGGTAGTGAGAAGTGTACTGAACGTGGTCAGATCAGGGGACTGGTGAGACCGTGAGATCAGTCCGATAGCAAAGCTGGTGTATAAGACAAATGCCTCAGGGAGGTGGGAGGGTTGATATAACTAATTCCTGCTTTCCACAGAGAACACCTGCTACAGGTAAGTAACTACCTCTTCTCCATGGACAAGCAGGTACGAGTCCTCACATATATAACTCCCAAGCTATAGGCTACTGAAAACAGAGGAGAACACCATGAAACCCAACAGAGACAAACAAATTATGTACAAAAGCAGAGATTCTCTTTTCTTGTTTTTTTTGTGTAGCCTGAAGAGAATACAATGAGTCTAGGGAAGATAGAGTTAGATTCTAATTACCAAACAGATGCCGGAGTACAGACTGACAGAAGTTGCTGTCACTTCGGGAATCCCGTCCAGACAGTGATGAGATGTAACTCTGGACAAGGGACTACATCGCAGCCCCGCAGATCTCTTCCATGGAGACAGAGCCACTGACGCAGCCATAGTTCTGACATTGTGAGCTGTGACATGACCATCAAAGCTCAGACCTGCCTGGACATAAATAAAAGCAATGCATTCTGCTTGCTAAATTGAAAGACGGTGTTTGGAAACGGCAGCCCCTAGCTTGCTGGGGTCAAAAGAAACAAAAAAAGGATGGATTTTCTATGGTCTTCTATCCGTTCCAATTTAAGGCTAAGACTCACCTGCAGTCAAACATGGGCAACGTTGCTTTCCCTTGGTGGGCATGAGGCCTTAGGAAGAATGTTTAAGAAAAAAAATCTGATACCACTTTTGGAAGGAATTTAGGATGTGTACAGAGGACCATTCTGTTATGATGGAATTTGGTGTAAGGCGGATGAACTACTAGAGCCTGAAGCTCGCTCACTCTGTGTACTGAAGTGACCACCACCAGAAACAACACGTTCCAGGTCAAGAACTTCAGAGGACAGGAATTGAGCAGCTCAAAGGGAGCTTTCATGAGCTGCGCAAGAACCACACTGAGGTCCCAAGACACTGTGGGAGGTTTGTAGAGAGGCTTCAATTGAAGCAACCCTCACATAAAGCAAACAACAACTAAAGGCTGTACTGAAATGGACTTTCCTTCCACACCGCGTTGGTAAACTTCAATTGCATTAAGTGGATCCTGACAGAGTTGGACAAGTCCCAACTTGGAGAGGTGCAGAAGATACTCGAGAAGGTTTTGTGTGAACTAACAAAAGGATCTAGGGCTTGGCCCTCACACCAGACAGCAAACCTCTTCCATTTGCAGGAATAAGACTCTCATCTGAAGGCCAAAAGGACTTCGGTCACGCCATCCAGCACGTTGAGCTGAGACAATATTAGCCTCTCAACATCCATGCTGTGACGGCCAAAGACTGGATGTTGGGAGCAACACCATTCTGTCTTTCTGTGAAATCAGATCCAGCGTGTGGCAGAGCCAGAGCACTTCCTGACTGGATAGCTATAGCAGGAGAGGAAACCAAGGCTATCTGGGCCAGCAGAGAGAAATGAGAATTATCGTGCCTCTGTCTGCTTTGAGCTTCAGGAGGGTCTTCACAATGAGAGGGATTGGAGAATATGCGTACAGAAGACCCTCCCCCAGTGTAGGAGGAAAGCATCAGAGGCTAGTCTGCTGTGCAATCTTACCCTAGAACAGAACTGATCCACCTGGGCATTCTGCAGCGAAGCATACAGATGCGAGTCCCACCTTCCTGTCCGGTGTCCACTCATGTGTTTGGAGGACTTAACTCTGTCTAACTGCTAGACTGTTTTTTTATACTGCTTTATCATTTTTAGTCATAGAGGTTTACATTGTAACCAAAACTTGGTAATGTACATTATTAAATGGGGACATTGATAACTTGGATTCTTCTGAGGCAATGGAGGGTTAAGTGACTTGCCCAAGGCCACAAGAGTGCTAATAGGAATCGAACCCTAGTCTTTTGGTTCCCAAGCCAGTGCCCTAACTACTAGGCTACTCCACTCCTTTTTGTTCACCTGGCAGGTATGTGGCTCTGAAGTCTATCTCATGTGCAATGGCAAACTTCCACAATCTGACTGCTTCCCAACACAGGAGGTATGAGCCTGCTCCTCCCTGCTTGTTGATGTAGAACACTGTGACTTGGTTGTTCTCATTCAGACCGGCAATTTGGTTGGCTAGCCAATCTCAGAAAGCCTTTAGAGTGTTTGCTATGGATCTTAGCTCCAAGAGGTTGATCTGATGGATACTTTCTTGGATGGACCAGTTGCTTTGGGTATGAAACTAATAGAGATTAGCTCCCCACCCCAGTTTGGATACATCTGTAGTCAAAACTTTTTTGGGTAGAGCAATTTAAAAGGGGAGACCCCCTGAGCAGTGGTATACTGTCCACCATTGTAAAGACTGAATGAAAGAAGTGTTGACATACATACAATCCCTGAGTTGACCCATGACCTGGGTCCATCACGTCCTCAGAGTCCACTGAGCTTGCCTCATCTGGAAGTATGCCAAGGTTGTGACGTGCACTATTTAGGCCATGTGGCCTTGTATAGTCATCCTGCGAGCTGATACCTGTGACTCACACTTGAGTCTACTGCACTAGTGCTGTCAATCTGTGAAATCTGTTATGCAGGAGAAAGGGTCTTGCCTGAGTCGTGTCTAGCAGGGCTCTTATAAATTCCAACTGCTGGGTGGGCTGAAGATGGGACTTGAAGTAATTTATCACGAAGCCTAGTAGTTTGAACACCCGAGTGGTCGAGCGTGTTGATTCTTGAACTCCTTCTTGAGTGGTATTCTTGATCAGTCAATTGTCCAGATAAAGGAAGACAAGACAAACACTCCCAGCATCTGGAGGTAAGCAAGCTACTTCACAAGGCATTCTGTGAAAACACGAGGTGCTGAGGCTAGGCCAAAAGGCAACATTTGGTACTGGAAGTGTTGTCCCCCCAGGATGAATCTGAGCTACTTCCTGTGAGCAGGATGTATCTGTATTTGGGTATATGTATCCTTCAGGTCCAGGGAACATAGCCAATCTCCTTTTTGAAGGTAAGGAAGCAGGGTGCCCAGAGAAATCATTCTGAACTTAGCAAGTACATGTTCAGATCTATTAAGTCTAGAATGGGACAGTATTCCCCCTGTTTTTTTGGAGATCAGGAAATACCTGGAATAAAACCCTCATCCTCTGTGCTCTGGTGGCACAAGCTCGATCGCAAGATCTGACAAGAGGGCAGTGACCTCTGTCTGAAGACGTTCCTGATGTAGAGAGTCCATGTGATGCTCCCTTGGGGGGGGGGGGCAATTTGATGACAGATCCAGTAAATGTAGTCTGTAACCGCTTTGGATTATCTGTAGGACCCATGAGTCTGAGGTTATGAGGTGTCATCTTTGGGCAAAAAGAGTGAGCCTTCTCCCAATTGAAGGGTTTCCTATGGTGGCTATTGGTAAAAAAACAACAACGTCAAAACCCCACCCCAGGGTTTAGCTGAGAAGCTGTTTGGGCTTTCTGAGGCTTCTCCAGACATTGTTGTTGGCTAGGAGCCTGCTTGGGCAGGGAGGTTTGGGGTCCAGGAAAGTACCAACACCTACGAGAGTAATAAGTCTTTTTCTGCCCTCCTCCTTGATACTCCTGTGATAGGAGGCCAGCTCAGATGTGTGCCTTGAGAGATTGCAAAGGGTGACATGCAGCTTTTCTATGAAGCCAGCCTTCTATTCGACTTGTTCTTTGAGGAGATTCTCTTCACAGCATGGCATGTCAGCAAGCTTGTTCTGTATCGATTGTTCCAAGTTTGAGGACTGGAAGGCAAATCTCCAGGCACCAACACCTATGGCAGAAGCTCTTCATGCCGTTTCGAAGATGTCATAGGTCACCAGAGCATGAATTGCAAGCAGTCCTTGCCATGAGCCACTAGGTGACTAGTAAAGACTAGCTCAACCACCTCCTCTTCTCTACCTCTCCTATGTGGGGTTCCTCAGGGTTCAGTTCTCGCTCCTCTTCTTTTTAACATTTTTCTCGCCCCTTTAGCACTTATTGTTCAACAGTCAGGGATTTCTGGTTACTCTCCCAGTCAAATCCGAAATTAAATACCTTGGAATTACACTAGATAAAACCCTAAGCATGTCTAACCACATAAAACAGACTGCCAAAACTATATTTTTCAAACTGAGAACCATACAACAACTCCGACCCCTCATCGACATCAACGATTTCAGAACAGTTGTCCAAGCTCTCATTATGCCTCATTTAGACTTCTGCAATGGCATACTCCAAGGAACATCCAAAAAGAATTTACACATCCTACAAAGAGCTCAGAATGTCACTGCCCGAATCATTGTGAAAGCTAAAATATTTGATCACATCTCTCCCATCCTATACGCTCTCCACTGGCTGCCTATCTATAGTAGGATTCAATATAAAACACTTGTCACCACTTTTAAACTCATTAATGACCTAGCCCCATCACAATTGGCAACTCTACTCCAAACCCCACAAGAAAACAGAACTAGAAGAAAAACTAACCTCAACATGCTACAAATTCCTATTGCCATAACAAAATCAAAACAAATAACCTCCAACACTGCTTTTTCATATTATGCTCCCTGCCAATGGAATAAACTGCCACTAAACCTAAGAGAGATTAAGGATCTTACATCTTTCAGGAAGGAACTTAAAACCTACCTATTTAGTCAACACTATAGCAACCTACAACCTGAAATCAAATTTACTACACAAGAACATGCAACTAACCAAACACTAGTCTACCCCACCTAAATCCCAGACTTCATTTTAAATATCCACCCAAGTTAGCCTCCTCCCAACACTGTACTTATGACCGCAAATAACTCTTGCTAACCATGTAAATAACCTACTTTTGTTCTTTGTAACATAGTTTTTTGTTAATAACCTACACATTATTTTACATGTAACCTAGTTCTTATGTAACCTAGTTCTTATGTAATCTAGTTTGTTTACTTAATGTTTAATGTAATGCAATATTGCTCTGTTTTGCTATATTGTTATTTAAGTTCCTTGTAAACCGCCCCTGATCTCTGGAAGGGGCGGTATAGAAAAGCACACAAATAAATAAATAAATAAATAAATTCTATGCTGATGACATTCTTCTTGTTCACCACACCAATTCCCTTTCACCAGACCTTTCTGCCCTTAACCTCTGTCTCTCACCCATGTCGCTTCATGGATCAGCAATAACTTTCTCCACGTTAACCCTTCTAAATCAGCTGCACTTTGGTTCTCCTTTAACACATCTCCACCTACCTGTTCTCCTCTCTTTCTACTCCTATTCCTTTAGTCTCTTCCCTCCGCTACCTTGGGGTCAAACCTTGATTCCTCTCTCTCGTTTCACCATCATATTTCCTCACTCATCCGTCGTTCCTTCTTTTTTCTACGTCAGATCTGAGCTGTTTGCCCTTTTCTCCCTTCCTCTTCTCTCAGCTCTTTAGTCATTTCTCTCGTACTCTCAAGGCTGGATTATTGCAATACAGTTTTAGCAGGTCTCCCACAATATCAGCTTCGGTGTCTCCAACTGGTTCAGAACATGGCTGCACGTTTGCTCACCTATTCCTCCCCTCATGATCACATCACTCCCCTCCTTCTTCGTTTACACTGGCTCCCACTTAATTTCCGTTTCCATTACAAAATTCTCATACTCACTCATAAAGCATTGCACACTGGTTCCCCTTAATATCTAGCTGATTCCATCCGTCTACAACCCTCCCCCCGTCTTCTTCGCTCAGCGCATGGTTACTATCTCTACCTCCCTGCCCCATCCTCAACTCACCTAGAATCAACACATCACTCCGCCTTTTTCTTTCTGGCCCCAGCCCTCTGGAACTCCCTCCCACCTGCCCTCCGCACCGAGCTGTCCTTTCAACGATTTAAGTGCTCACTCAAAACTCATCTTTTTCAGCAAGCTTTCGATCTCCCAGACCCTAAAGACTAGTTTTCTCCCCCAGTACCTTTACTAGACTTATCTCTCTCCTGCTCAAATGCCTTTCTCTGCCTCTTTCTGTCCTGTCTAAATAATGGCGTTCTTTTCCTTTTCCTGCTTTTATTGATTATATTGTACACTGCCCTGATGCACACGCTTGGGTGGTATATCACGCTATGAATAAAGATAAAGATAGGGAACGATTCTGTTCCAATTTCTCTGGAGGGAGACACAGATAGCTTGGCGAGGTTGCACATTATGTTTTTCAAGAGCGTGCCCATGTAGAGCTGGTAAGAGACCATTCAGGCTATGAGCATGGAATTCTGGAAATACCTTCTCCCTAAAGAGTCCAATGTCCAGGTCTACCTCCCCGGGGGTGCCAAGGAATGAGTCTTGGTACTCCTTGATCTCTCAAGGGCAGATTTGACCACCACGGAATGGCAAGGAAGCTGAGGCTTCTTGAATTCGGAAGTCTTCTGAACTCTGAACACACAGGCACAGAGAGGGGGCTTTCCCATATTCTCATCTGCACTCTCTGCAGAATGCAGTGCACAGGCACCGTCACTGCTTCCTAAGGGGCTGAGGAACACTGCAGGATCTCCAACTCTTCTGCCCTGGGCTCATCCTCAATCTCCAAAGAAAACAGTATGGCTTTAGTTATGTCCCTTACAAATCCTGGAAGGCCAGATCCTCAGGAGGGAACTTGTGCCACTCATGAGGTAGAGACGGGTCCGATGGAAGTTCAGGAGACCTATCCTCTGACAAATCTTCAGATTCCACACTGGTCACCCAGCCTTCTGAATCAGACTTTGAGAGGAAGTTGAAGTACTTCTGAATATCTGCCTGGATCTCTCTCCTGGCCCAAAGGACTGGGAGTTCCTTCGGGAGTGATGATACACCAAAGCTCTTCTAGACTGAGGGTACATTGAAATGCTAGAGAGGGATATCGGACGGGCAGGCATTGGTGTTGGGGCCCTTTGATACCCCGATGTCAATACCTCTTCCACAGCAAGGCCTGCATTTCAAGGATCAGCTGTATGATGGTCTGTCTGTGCAGCTGACAGAGGCCTCGGCCTGCTGCATCACGCTGCATTCTTCAAGAGCTCGCAGAAGGTGCTTCTCTATGGTTGCCGATTCCAAAGGCTGTGGGCTGCAGCAAATTTGACTAATGTGCCCAGTACACAGGTATCAGCGGCTTTGTCTTGGCTCTCAGTAGGCTGTTGGTGCCCCTCCAGTGTCCTGGAGGATGAGCTCTCCTCCTGTCAGGGACCCTCTTCACTTTCAACATCATGCCTCGAGGGACTCTGATGCTGATGCACCAGAGAGTCTTCACTCTGTGCTCAGTTCAACCACCCTTCGACATCAATGACAATGAAGCCAAATCCTTCCTCATATTCGGGTAGAGATCGATCGATCGATGGCCAATGCTCTGGGGCAATATGGGTGCTTTTCTCAGAATAGGCTTGAGAACTCCTTGATGCCAATGCACCACCAGCTTTCGATGCAGCCAGTGAATAGGACTTCTGAGTGCCAAAAAATAATTTGTGCTGCTTTTCTCGATCCTCGAGGCCTCTTTTTGTCATCTGCAAACACAAATTACAGGAAGAGGACTGGTGATCAGGTCCCAGGCACTGAAGACACCAATTATGGATATCCATGGCGGATATGGTCCTTGAGCACTGGGGCTACTTTTTTGAAATCACTGGTTGGTTTTTGGAACATATTGTCTGGAAACGTAGCCTTGGCGAAATCAAACAGAGGGCCTGGCTGTTGCACCAGCACCTAAGTGAGCAGAGATGCTGTGGAAAAGAAATGAAAGAGAAAACAATGAAAATAGCAAAAATGAAAATGGAAAGAGACCGCAACGGCAAGCACAACTAACATAATCAGAAAGCACAGTATTCCAAAGGGGCAAAAAAAATCAATTATCAAGCAGAAAGATGACAGAACACATCCAATAGTCTCCACAGAAAAACAAAACATAGAAAGATTATAGCAGAAAAAGACCACATAGCCTATCTAGTCTGCCCTTCCATCAACTACAATAGTGCCCTTTTTTCCTTTAGAGATCCTCTGTGTTTGTCCCATGCTTTTTTTAATTCAGATACTGTCCTCATCTCTACCACCTTCACTGGGAGATGCATCTACTACTTTTTCTGTAAAGAAATATTTCCACCTATTACTCCCGAGTCTATCCCCTTTCACCCTCATCCTGTATCCCCTCATAGCAGAGCCTGCTTTCAATCGGAAGAAACTCTCCTCCAGTGCCATGGAGGTATTTAAATATCTCTATGATATCTCCCCTATCCCACCTTTCCTCTAAAGTATACACATTAAGATCTTTACGTCTGTCCTCATATGCTTCATAGCTAAGTCCACTAATGAAGACTGGTTCAAGATGGTGCCATGGCAGCTGGTGGAAAGGAGGCACACAGACAAGGTAGAGCCTCCTAAAAACTTCTAATAGGAGCTGGGAAGCATTCCAATGCAGGCTCCGTCAGAGGACTCATTCCTGCTTGCCCATGGAGAAACATCTTACAAGATGTTCAAAGCTAGCTTGAAAGCATGGTTCATGCAAACCTTCCAATGATCTTCCTTCTATTTTTTATACTGCTCAGCCCTACCTTTCCCTTTTGTTTCCTGCAGTAACCAATGTCTTAATCTTTAAAATTGTTGTACTACTCCATTGTTCCCTCCTTGTGGATCTAGTTCTGTCTTGTATGTCTAGTTCTATTTGTCTTTCATTTAGCCTATGTTCTCTGGAAACAAGCAGGAAGTCAGTCCTCACATTTGGGTGACGTCGGCACCGACAGAGCCTTCTCGGAAACATCCCAGCTTTCAAAGAAAGCCTTTGGGAGATGCCACCACACATGCGTGGTCCCCTTCCTGCCCAAGGGTGCCATCTTGCTCAGTCTACTTTTTTCCATGGAGCCCTTCAGACATTCATTTGGCTTGTCCCTGGAAAAAGTTGATTTTTCTCTCAGAGTTTCATACTCACCTCCAGTATTGCACTGATACTCTTCCCGCCTGCCAACATCGTTGCCTTAGCGTCAAGTTCAGTCCCCTTTTGTAGTCTTTCATTCTTTTCTTTTCTGGCATCTTCGCATCTTTTTTTCCCCACTGGCAGCCCGGAGAGTCTTTGAGCTCTCAGGGGTACTTTTTCTCCCCATGGCTACCAGTGGCTTTAAGAAGTGTGATCGGTGCTCTAAAATTATGTCTTTGACCGACACACATGACTGCTGTTTTTGCTGCCTTGGGCCAGATCACAACCCGGCAGCCTGTGGTCTCTGCAAGAGGATGTCCAGTAAGGCCCTAAAGAGCTGCCAGCAGCAGCAGCACGATAAGTCCCCCCCCCCTGAGCCCCTAGTGCCTCTGAGGCCCCGACATCTTGGGCAGAACCTTCCAAACCTGAGCCTCGTCGTGGGTCCTCAGAAAGGGGGTCTCCCTCGAGGGAACCCAGGAAGAAGAAGGAACCCTCGAAGATGGCGTCCTTGGATGGTTCCAACCAGCCGGGTGCTCCCTGGGCCTGGTCCCGTAGTCCAAGGCATCAGAGCGGCCTGCAAATGTCCCCTGGAATGATCTGACAGTGGACTGGCCTCGGTCCCCAGACACTAAGGTCGTTGAGGATTCCCCTTCAAGGGAGCCGGCGTTGGGCCAGAGTCCCTCGGTGTTCATGCTGAAAGCTGCAGAGCCTTCTGGTCTGGAGTCCAGAATGGCGGCCCTGGAGTGCAGTTTGTCTGCCTTCATGGACCAGCAGCGGAAGCTGTTGTCTAGCACAACCGGTTCATCTGCCCCGACCACCGAGGCCCTCGACATCCAAGATGTTCCCGGAGGCTGAGCCGATCCTCTAGGTCCTTTGGCCTCGAGTCTATCCTCAGCAGAGGTCGTGATAAGAGTCCCGCTCAATGGAACCGCATTCAACCCCAGCAAGTTTGCCAGGCACCAACCACAGGGCGTCGAGGGTCCCGAGGCCTGTGAAGCAGCCTTTTTATGAGTCCTCGATGGACTACTCCGAGTGGGAGATGGAGGACGAGGAGTCCCCCGATACCTGTTGCTACTGCGACGTCCCATCGTCTCTCCCGTCTCTGAGCCTTGACGGTGTTCCCTGCCCGAGAACATCGGCTTCCTTGATTTTGTCAAAGACATGTCTAAGGCCCTGGCGTTCCCAACAGAGTCGTCGGAGGACCCTTAGGCATATGAGTTGGAAATCCTCCAGTACGAGGCCCCTCCGCAGGAATCGCTAACTGTGTCTATAACTCCCATCCTGGAATGGCTGATGCTCCAAATGTGGGAGACACCGGCTTCGATGCCGATGGTGAGCAAACGGGTCGACTCAATGTATCAAGTCCGCCAGATCCCAAGTTTTCAAAAGTCACAGCTGCGGCATATCTCTATGGTAGTGGAGTCAGTCATGCGTTGGCTGAAAAGCCAGAAGACGCACTCCTTGGTGCCTCCCGGCAGGGAGGCCCGCACCCTGGATGCCCTCGGCAGAATGTGCGACCAGGGCTCAATGCTCATCGGCCGCATCCAGGCCTACCAGCTGTACATGGGCATGTACCTGAGTGACCTGGAAAAGGAACTCGTCAGTTTCTCAGCTTGTCTCTCCGCGGAACCCTTGCAGTGGTTCAAGAACCTAGCCAAAACTGTCCGTGAATGCTCCACATTCATGTCTCGAGTGGCCTATGACAGGTTCGAGTTGGCAGCTTGGGTAGCGACAGCGGGCATCAGTGCACACCAGCAAGCTTGGCTACAGTCATCTGACCTCGAGCAGTGGGATCAGGACAAATTGGTTGATGTCCCCTGCCAAGGAGAGAACCTCTTTGGCAAATCCATGACCGACAAGGCTGCTGAGCTGGAGACCGAGTTCATGACGAGGACCAGGCTCTCCTAAAAGACCACTGCCCTTCTCCGATGGAAGGGCTCTGGTAAAAAGTGTTTCTATCCAAGGAAGAGAGCTGCTTACAGAAGCTACCCACCTTATCAGGCCTCCCCAGCTCCCCAACAGGGTCAGCAGGCCAAGGGACATGGGCATGGCCCATGTAAGCAGAAGGCTCCAAAACCCCAGGCACCGGCTCCGGCCCAGCCAGGAGAGAGTTCTTGACTCCTTGAGCATAGCCTATCTAGCCCAAGGAGATCAGCAGCCCACAGGGGTACGTCTGGCCCTCTATGCCGAGGTGGGTGACCATCACCACTGATTCCTGGGCACTAAGGGTAGTCAGGGAGGGTTACCTCGTCCACTTGACTTAACCTCCGCCTCATTTCCCAGGAAAGCCCCTCAGGTGTCCCCTCCAACGGGACCTTCTTTGAAGGAGTTGGCAGGTCTTCTCAAGGACAAGGCAGTGGAACTGAAGCCCCACCATCCCAATGGCAAGGGGTTCTACTCCAGGTATTTCCTTGTGCCGAAAAGGACAGGGGGCTTCAGGCCCATCCTTGACCTGTGCAACCTCAACAAATTCCTGGTGAGTTAGATGTTGAAGATGCTCTGCCTTGGAACATTGCTGCTCTACCTCCAGCAGGGAGACTGGCTATGCTCCTTAGACCTCAAGGATGCTTATAACCACATCTTCATCCACCCCAATCACAGGCAGAACCTGCAGTTCATAGTGGGGGGACAGGCATTTTAAGTACAGGGTGCTCCCCTTCGGCCTAGCCTCGGCCCCAAGAGTTTTCACAAAATGTCTGGCAGTCATGGTGGCCTTCCTCCAGCTCCAGGGGATCTTCTTATTTCCCTACCTGGATGACTGGCTCACAAAAGGGAGGCACAGTCTCAGAGGTGTGGCAGGCCACTGCACGCACCATCCAGGTTCTGCAGCACTTGGAGTTTGCCATAAACTACCCCAAGTCTCATATCCTCCCGACACAATGTCTGGAGTTCATGGGGGCAAAGATTGACAGTTTAAATTTAAAACACAGAAGAGAGCTTTCTGGTTAAATTTGGAACCCAGCAGAGAGCTTGTCGTTTAAATTTAATAGTCACTCAGGGCCTAGTATCAGCAAAGTACTTTTAGTATAAATTTAAAACATAGAAGAGAGCTTTCTGGTTAAATTTGGAACCCAGCAGAGAGCTTGTAGTTTAAATTTCATAATAAGTCAGAGCCTAGCAGCAGCAAAGAGCTGTAATTTAAATAAAATCAGAATATAGCTTAGCACAAAAGGCAAAACAGGGTCAGTACTCTTTGAGCAACAAATAAAGTCTTCTAGAGATGTTTACAAAGAGGCCTTCTACCTAGGGGGCAAGAGACCTGTGAAACCTTTTCAAGAGGTGTTAACACCAGGTGGCAGGTCAAAAGGCCATTTTGAAAGACTCCTATCAAGCAAGGACCATTAATCACCCAGGAAGTTGGTCACAGCTTACCTCAGAAGCACAGGACAGGGTACTGTGTAGCAGCCCTCTTTTAATAAGTGTTATTTCCCTCCCTCCCTCCCCAACACCCACCCACCCCTGGTATAATCTTAGCTTTATAGGTACTTACACATCTTAAAGGAAAGGAGATGCTCTCAGGTGAAGCTCGTTACCCAAATCAGTCATACACTAAGGACCTGAGATTAATTAAGCTTCCAGTGAACAAGGTATATTAAACGTATTAGGTACAGTTTTATCAGTATAAATATCCATAGCAACCCTTAGTAAGTAAAGAACTTAAAGATCTAAACAGAAGCTTAAAACTAAGATGCAGACAGCAGTCCAGCAGTGAGATGGGGGCTTTCCAGTCTTTTGCATTGAGTGACACATGTATGATTTTCTCCCAGTTGGTGAGAGGTCTTACATGTGCACTAGGTGCAAGGAGCTCTTTGCTCTCAGGGAATGAGTCCGTTCTCTAGAGGCTAGAGTAACGGAAAACATAAGAAAGACAGAGAGGTACATAGACGAGACCTACAGGGATATAGTCCTGAAGTCCCACCTCCAGTCTGGCAGCATCCCTGTTGCCATGGAGGACAGAGGTCACGTGACAGGAGAGCATCACCCTGGTGTGGCAGGAAGTGATCCTGTAACTAGGACCTGTCCTCCAGGTGATGTAAAATCCTCTCGCACCGAGGAAGTTTCTCCAGGGCCATGTGCCCATGAGGGAAGGGTAAGGACAGCAGTTATAGTTGGCAATTCGATCATTAGGCATGTAGATAGCTGGGTGGCTGGTGGACGTGAGGATCACCTGGTAAACATGCCTGCCTGGTGCGAAGGTGGCAGACCTCATGTGCCACATAGATAAGGTCTTAGATAGTGCTGGGGAGGAGTCTGCTGTCTTGGTACATGTCGGTACCAATGATATAGGAAAATCTGGTAGGGAGGTTCTGGAGGCTAAATTTAGGCTTTTAGGAAGGAAGTTGAAATCCAGAACTTCCAGGGTAGCGTTCTCCGAAATGCTTCCCGTTCCACGCGCAGGACCCAAAAGGCAGGCAGAGCTCCGGAGGTCTCAATGCGTGGATGAGACAATGGTGCAGAGATGAGGGTTTTGGATTTGTTAGAAACTGGGGAACATTCTGGGGAAAGGAGGGGCTCTTCCAAAGGGATGGGCTTCACCTTAACCGGGATGGAACCAGGCTGCTGGCATTAACCTTTAAAAAGGAGATAGAGCAGCTTTTATACTAGATAATAGGGGAAAGCTGACAGTCACCCAAGAGCGGATGGTTCGGAAGAATGTATCCTTGAAGGATACTACCAAAAGCAGAGAGGTTCCAAAAAAGAGTAAAGTAGCCCAAATGCCCTCGAGTATGGAGCAGACAGAGCTTAAAGATCCCAAATTACCCATGTCTACCAATAGCCAAATTAATATGAATAAAATACAGTCTCTAAAATGCTTGTATGCAAATGCTAGAAGTCTAAAAAAATAAGATGGGAGAGTTAGAATATATAGCACTAAATGAGAGGTTCGATATGATTGGAATATCAGAGACATGGTGGAAGTAGGACAACCAGTGGGACACTGTGATACCTGGGTACAAACTATATTGTAATGATAGAGCTGATCAAATTGGTGGAGGGGTTGCACTCTATGTTAGAGAGGGCATTGAGTCAGAAAGTATTAAAGTTTTGCAGGAAACAAAATTTGCTGTAGAATCTCTATGGATTGAAATTCCATGTAAAAAGGAGAAGGCGATGGCAGTGGGGGTGTACTATTGACCGCCTGGCAAGAACGAACAAATGGATGATGAAATGCTCAAAGAAATCAAGGAAGCTAACAAAAGTTACAGCGCAGTAATAATAATGGGTGATTTCAATTACCCCGGTATCAACTGGGTCAGTGTCACGGCAGGACATGCTAGGGAGATAAAGTTCCTAGATGAAATTAATGACTGCTTCTTGGAGCAGCTGGTTCATGAACCGACCAGAGGGGAAGCCATATTAAACCTAGTCCTTAGTGGAACACCAGATCTAGTGCAAGAGATAAGGGTGTTGGGGCCACTTGGCAATAGTGATCATAGAATGATCGCATTTGATTTAATTAGTGGAGGAGGGATAGTAAGGAAATCCACAGTACTACCTTTTAACTTTTGAAAGGGAGACTATGATAAAATGAGGAAAATAGTTAAGAAAAAACTAAAAGGAGCAGTTGCAAAGGTTAAAGACTTACATCAAGCTTGGGTGATGTTGAAAAATACTATCTTGGAAGCCCAGGCCAGCTGTATTCCATGCTTTAAGAAAAATGGAAGGAAATCTAAAAAACTGCCAGCATGGTTTAAAGGTGAGGTCAGAGAGGCTGTTGTTGCTAAAAAAGCATCTTTCAGGAAATGGAAAAAAGAGCCAAACGATGAAACCTGGAAACAGCACAAGCACTGGCAAGTCAAATGCAAGGCATTGATAAGGCAGGCAAAGGCAAAGGGGCTTGCTGCGGAAGTAAAAAAAGCGAAATAAAGACTTTTTCAAGTACATTCGTAGCAAAAAACCTGTGAAAGAGTCAGTTGGTCCATTAGATGATAGAGGGGTTAAAGAGGCACTAAGAGGCGATAGCGAAGGGACTGAATGAATTCTTTGCATTGATCTTTACTGAGGAAGATGTAGGGATGTTACCCATGACTGAAGTGGTATTTAAAGGTGCAGAAGAATTGAAGGAAATATCAATACATCGCGAAGAAGTATTACAACTATTAGATAAACTGACGAGTAGCAAATCACTTGGGCCGGATGGTATACATCCAAGGGTGTTGAAAAAACTGAAATATGAGATTGCAGACCTTCTAGTAATCTGTGAACTTTCATTAAAATCATCTGTAATACCTGATGATTGGAGGATCGCCAATGTAACGCCAATTTTTAAAAAGGGTTCCAGGGGTGATCCGGGAAACTACAGACCGGTGAGCCTGACGTCAGTACCGGGAAAAATGGTAGAAACCATCATAAAGAACAAAATTACTCAGCATGTAGATAGTCATGGCCTAATGGGAGACAGCCAACATGGCTTTAGACAAGGAAGATCTTGTCTTAGTAATCTGTTATGTTTTTTTGAAGGTGTGAATAAACAGGTGGACAAAGGTGAGTCGGTTGATATAGTGTATCTGGAGTTTCAGAAAGCCTTTGACAAGGTCCCCCATCAGAGACTTTTGGCAAAACTAAAGAGTCATGGGATAGGAGGCAGTGTACTATTGTGGATCAGGAACTGGTTAAAAGATAGAAAGCAGAGGGTAGGGCTAAATGGCCAATTTTCCCAATGGAGAAAGGTGAATAGTGGTATACTCCAGGGATCTGTGCTGGGTCCACTGCTTTTTGACATAGTCATAAATGACCTGGAAAGGGGAATAACGAGTGAGGTTATCAAATTTGCAGATGACACAAAACTATTTAAAGTTGTTAAAACCCAAGAGGATTGTGGAAAATTGCAAGAGGATCTTGATAAATGGCAGATGAAATTTAATGTGGACAAGTGCAAAGTTATGCACCTAGGTAAGAACAACCCAAACTATGGTTCCACGATGCAAAGTTCCACATTAGGAACCACCACCCAGGAAAAAGATTTAGGCGTCATTGTGGATAACATGTTAAAACCCTCGGCCCAGTGTGCAGCGGCGGCCAAGAGAGCAAATAGAATGCTAGGTATCATAAGGAAAGGAATGGAAAATAAAACAAAAGATATTATAATGCCTCTATATCGTTCCATGGTGAGACCGCACCTTGAATATTGTGTGCAATTCTGATCGCCGTATCTTAAAAAGGATATAGCGTTATTAGAAAAGGATCAGAGAAGAGCCACCAAAATGGTAAAGGGGATGGAAGGATACTCCTATGAAGAAAGGCTAAAAAGGTTAGGGTTCTTTAACCTGGAAAAGAGAAGGCTGAGGGGAGATATGATAAAAGTCTATAAATTAATGAACGGAGTGGAACGGGTAAACGTAGATCGATTGTTTACGTTATCAGAATATAGAAAGACTAGGGGACATGCAATGAAGCTACAGGGTAAACTATTTAAGACTAATAAAAGAAAATATTTTTTCACTCAACGTGTAATCAAACTCTGGAATTTGTTACCGGAGGATGTAGTAAAGGCTGTTAGTGTAGCTCGGTTTAAAAAAGGTTTGGACACGTCCCTGGAGGAAAGATCCATAAACCATTATTAAGAAGGGACCCAGGATATCAATGCTTGACCCAGTACAATCATTGTGGAACCTGTGTCTTTTGGGGAAACTGCTAGGTACGTATGACCTAGATCGGCCACTGTTGGAAACAGGATACTGGGCTTGATGGACCTTGGTCTGACCCAGTCTGACATTTCTTATGTTCTTATGACTTTCTCCAGTCAAACGCTTTCTTGCTCAGGGACCGAGCCAGTCGTCTCAGGACTCTGGCTCGGGACATACAGTGCCGCCCCTCGGTGCCTGCTCAGCTTCTCCTGCGCCTCCTCAGGCACATGGTTTCCACAGTCCACATTACTTCCGATGCTCACCTCCACATGAGAGTGGTGCAGTGGTGTCTCCAGGACCAGTGGTCTCAGGCCACAGGCCACCTCAGAGACAGAGTTTCTGGCGGATTCTCTGGTCTGGTGGCAGTCTCCCCAGCATCTCAAGGCGGGCATGCCTTTTCAGGCTCCAAGCCCCTCAAGGATCCTCACCACAGACACCTCCCTGTTCGGATGGAGAGCCCACTGTGGAGATCTCCACACTTAGGGTAACTGGTCACCAGACAAGAGCGCCCAGCAGATCAACCTCCTGGAGCTCCGAACCATACACCTAGCTCTGAGGATTTTTTTGTCATCATCTGCGTCAGCAGCCAGTGCTAGTCCAGACGGACAACCAGATGGCGATGTTCTACGTTAACAAACATGGAGGCACGGGGTCTCATACCCTTTGCCAGGACGCACTGGTTCTCTGCTTGTACGCAATCCACAGGGTATCCTCCTGCGGGCAGTGTACCTGCCAAGTCAGGACAACCTGCTGGCCAACAGGCTCAGCAGAGTCCTCCAGCCACACGAGTGGCAGCTGGACCCCAAGGCAGCCAGTCGGCTTTTCCGGCTCTGGGGGGTACCCATGATAGACCTGTTCTCCAGACCATACAACTTTCAGTTGCCCCGCTTCTGCTCCAGGCAGCCCCACCCCTCCAGTGTTGCTGCGGACAAGTTCCTGGTCTCATGGGCGGAAGGCCTCATGTACGCCTTCCTTTCTATGCCGCTGATCGCCAAGACCTTGTTCAGGACCCTCCACGACAGAGCTTTGCTCATCCTGATAGTCTCTTGGTGACCCAGGTAACCATGGTTCCCACTGCTTCTGCAGTTGATGGTGGAGACCCCCATCCCCTTATGTTTATGTTTGTTTATGTTTATTAAAACTTGTCATACCGCTCAATACCGTAGGCATCTGAGCGGTTTACAATAGATAAAATCAGGCAAGTTAGTTAAAACAAGCGCTCGGCTGTAGAAAAAGAAAAAGGAAAAGAACGCCATTAATTGTGAGAAAAGGATGAGGAGAGAAAGAAAAGAAAAGCTGAGAACAGAGTGGAAGTTTAAGACAGGGAAGAGCATTACATGCATACTATCAAGGAAGAGAGGGAAGGGGGAGCAGACATTCATGAGAAACATGGAGGAAAAGGAGGGGGGAGGGTAGGCTAGGGAGGAGGATCAAACGCAAGGCAGAAAAGGTGGGTTTTGAGCTGGGTTTTAAATGAGGGGTATGAGTCTTCTGCACGGAGGGAGGGGGGGAGCGAGTTCCAGAGACTTGGAGCCAGGAAATAGAAAGCAGAGGAGCGGGTTTGTTGTAGTCGAGCATGTGTGGGGGAGGGGAGGACCATGCGGTTTACGTGTATGGAACGGAGGAGACGGTGAGAGGTACGAAATTGGATTTGATTTGCCAGGTAAAGGGGAGTACCAGTATGGATAACTTTGAATGTAAGGATTAGAAGTTTATACTGAGTGCGGAAGGAGATAGGTAACCAGTGATGCTGGTAGAGAAGGGGAGTAACGTGATCGAAACGTGATGCATGGGTCAACAAACGGATAGCGGCATTTTGGACACGTTGGAGACGGGACAATTGGGACTGGGATAGGCCGGCAAAAGAGACATTACAATAATCGAGACGAGACAGCACAAGGGTAAGCAGGAGAGTGGTAAGGGCAGAAGCAGAGAGAAAGGGACGGACTGCCCTGAGTTGACGAAGAGAGAAAAAGGAGCGCTGTACAATCGAGGAGATATGGTCTTTGAAGGTAAGATTGGAGTCAAGAATAACGCCTAAGTAGCGGAGTGATGAGACCAGGGGGATAGGCTGGGAAGATAGGGAAGGAGCACAGGTGGGGGAAGGGCTGCCAAAGGTGAACCAGATTGCAAAGGATTTTGCCGGATTAATATGTAGAAAATTAGAGGAGAACCAGGAAACCACAGCAGTGAGACAGCGGTTAAGAGGGGTGATAACAGGAGAGAGCGGGTCAGTGTGGTGGAGGAGAACGATGTCATCTGCATAATAATATGCAGAGATGCTGAACTGTTGGACTAGAAGGGCAAGAGGGGCTAAGAAAATATTGAAGAGGAGTGGGGCAAGAACAGACCCCTGGGGAACACCACAGGAGAGAGGAGTGGGGGCAGAGGAGGAAGATGCAGAGATGACAGAGAAAGAGCGGCAGGATAGGAAGGAATGAAACCAGCGGAGAACCACACCTGATAGCCCGGCTTCCTGAAGACGGAAGAGAAGGGTGTGATGATCCACTAGGTCAAAAGCCGCAGATAGATTAAGGGAGACAGCTAAGGTGATGAGACCGTGATCATGAGCAATGTGAAGATCGTTGAGGAGAGAGAGGAGAACAGATTCAGTACTATGGCCAGGGCGGAAACCTGATTGACGGGGATGAAGAGTGAGAGAAAGTTCAAGATGGGAGGAAAGTTGAGAGAAGACCATTTTTTCAAGGAGTTTTGAGAGAAAGGGTAGATTAGAGACGGGACGCCAATTAGAGAGGACAGAGGGATCAGAAGAGTGAGATTTCAAGATGGGGCGAACTATTGCATGCTTCCAGGTAGAGGGGAAAGAACCGGAGGATAGACTTGTGTTAAAAAGAAAGGATGAACGGGGATAGGGCTAGGGAAGGTTCTAGGAGCCATTGAGAGGGGATAGGGTCAGCTGGGCATGTTGTTTTGCGAACAGTAGAGAAGGTCTTAATCAGAACTGCAGGTGTAATGGGGTCAAAAGAGGACCAGGAGTGTGACAATGCAGGAAGTAGGGATGGCGAGGAAGGGGAAGGGAAAGGGGGAAGGGGGGACTCAGAGGGGGGGGGGAAAGAGGTGGAGGACAGTGGGGAAAAGTTTGGCGGAGAGTATTAACTTTGGAGACAAAGAAAGAAGCGAGAGAGGATGAATCCGGGGAGGCAGAGGTTATGGCAGGAGAGGGGGTAGATGCAGAATGTGCGGCCGTGAGAGAGCGAAGAACTGAGTATAGTTGACGAGATGAATTTGAGGAGGAGGAAATGAGGTCAGCATAATAATTACGTTTTGCAGTGTGGAGAAGAGTGCGATAGTGACGGTGGCAGGTATGGAAGTCAGTGAGAGTAACAGGAGATGGGTGCTTCAGCCAAAAACGTTCTGCACGGCGAAGGTGCTTACGGTGTAAAATTAGGCCATGGTGGAACCAAGGGTAGTGTGGGAGGCGACGGCGGGAGTGATAGGGGCGCAGGGGAGCCATCCAGAGTGGTGGAGAGTGATGAGTGCAATTTGTGGACCTGGATGTCGAGAGGGAGAGTGTCGAAGTCTATAGGGAGGAGTAGCCTAGTGGTTGGGGCAAGGTACTTCAGGCCGGAAGGTCGGGAGTTCAAATCCCACTAGAGGACAGCAACCTTGGGCCGGAAGGACTGGGGTTTCTAGTCCCACAGGTGCTCCTTGTGGTCTTGGGCAAGCCACTTAACCCTTCATTGCCCATGTTCCCTGTAAGTATTAGTGTATGTGTCTCATATCCCCGCGTGTTAAATGTATCTCCCAATTGTGTTGTGACTGCTTTGATTGAAGGATAAGGCGGTATACAAAACTGTCTAAATAAAATAAAATAAAATAAATATAGGAAGTAATGTAGTTGGGGAGGGAAGCTTAGAGAGGGTATCGGCAGTAATTCGGCGGGAGAGCGTAGAGGAGGAGTTGGTACTGGAGTTTGAGGAGGAGAGGGTTGGTAGAACAGCAAGATCAAAGAAGAGACACATATGGTCAGTCCAGGGAAGAGAGGAGGAGGAGAGGGATAGGGGTAGGAGAGGGAAAGAACCCGGAGCGATGAGGAGATCGAGAGTGTGACCAGCAGTATGAGTGGGGAAGGAGACAAATTGACGGAGGGAGTGGTCAGACAAGAAAGTGAGAAAGGAAAGGTCTCTTGCTGAGGAGGGGGCGTCGACGTGGATATTAAAATCGCCTAGGATAAGGAGACAAGGATAGCAGAGGGAAGCTTCAGAAATGGTAGTTAATAAAGAGTCCCAGGAGGGAGAGGGGAGAGAGGGAGGGGCGTAAATTAGAAGGAAATAGTAGGGACAAGAGGAGGAATCCAGTCGCACAAGAAGGGACTCAGGGTAGATGGGAGAGACCAAGGGGGGAAGTTCAGACAGTGAAGCAGAGGAGCGATAGATAACTGCGATACCGCCGCCACTTAGGGACGGACTCGGGACTCCTATCTCAGGAGTGGGGCTCTCTCCTGAACCCCAACCTGGGGTCCCTGTTGCTGACAGCCTGGCTGCTGAAAGGGTGATTCTGGCCCCTTTAGACCTTCCGGTTGAGGTAGGACATTCTGCTGACCTCTCGCAAGGCCTCTACTACGAAGGCGTACGCCCTCAAATGGCGCAATTTCTCTGTTTGGTGTGCTGAACACGGTGCTGATCCTTTCTCCTGCCCGGTGGCTCTGGTGCTACAGTACATTCTCCACTTCTCTCAGTCCAGGCTCAAGTTTAACTCTGTCCGAGTGCACCTTAGTGGCTGCTATGCCCCTCTCGCCCAACCATTGATGACTCATTTCCTTTGGGGTCTATTCTTATCGAAGCCCCCGGTTCACCCTCCGACAATCGAATGGGACCTCAACGTGGTGTTGGGGCAGCTCATTCGCCCACCCTTAGAACCTCTGGCTACCTGCCACCTCCACTGCCTCTCTTGGAAGGTGGCTTTCCTGGTCACGCTCACCTCCGCTGGCAGAGTTAGCGAGCTTCAGGCCCTGGTGGCGGAGGCACCCTATACCAGGTTCTACAAGAACAGAGTGGTGCTTCACATGCACCCCAAATTCCTGCCGAAGGTGGTGTCACCCTTCCATTTCAACCAGGAAGTGGAGCTCTCTACCTTCTTTCCAAGACCTCACTCCAGTCGGGCGGAGACAGTCCTCCACCCCTTGGACTGTAAGAGAACTTTGTAATTCTACATCCATCGCACTCAGGGCCACTGCAAAGCTGCTCAGCTTTTCATTTCCTACGACCCCATTAGACTGGGGGAGGCAGTGACCAAGTGTACGCTGTTCACATGGATAGCGGACTGCATCGCCCTTGCTTAAGAGCAAGCAAGGCTCTCGCTGGAAAGCTGCATCATGGTGCACCATGTCTGAGCCACGGTGTCTTCGATGGCAAACTTACGCTCCGTCCCAATGATGGACATCTTCCGGGCCGCCACCTGGTCTTCAGTCCATACCTTCGCAGCCCATTTACTACCTGGAAAGAGAGTCCCGATGGGACAGTGCCTTTAGCCAGGCTGTGCTCCATAACTTTCGAGGTTTAGGCAACTCCTACTCTCCAACCCTTCTGTGTTCAGGCTACCTGAGTGCTGGTTCATCAGACACAGGGGTCCTACGGTGGGGTCTGTATACATGGACTAAATTGCTACTGCTTGCGGCTCTCCATGAGGGAGACCCTGCTTTTTCCTATGGGCTTTCGGTAGCCAGTAGTTTGGGAGTCCCATATGTGAGGACTGACTGCCTGATTGTTCCTGGAGAAAACGTAGTTACTCACCTGTAACAGGTGTTCTCCAGGGACAGCAGGAATCAGTCCTCACAACCTTCCCTCCTCCCCTTGGAGTTGCTCCTTTACCATCTTTTATTTTTGCCATCTTTTAGCTATGTCTGACTGAGCAAGATGGCACCCTTGGGTGGGAAGGGGACCACGCATGCGTGGTGGCATCTCCCAAAGGCTTTCTTTGAAAGATGGGAGAATGCTTCGACAAGAGCTCCATCGGTGCTGACGTCACCCATATGTGAGGACTGATTCCTGTAACTATGCTTTTTTTGCATTAGTTAATGGATATTTGTAAACTGCCATAATGCAAGCGCCACTGGTAGTATATCTAATCTTGTAAATAAAATAAAGAAATGGTCTAGAGCAGGCATGTTCAACTGCAAACAGGTCGTGATCTACTTTTTCCAGCCAAAAGTGCCGGTGATCTACCACCATGTAAATTAAGCTTCAAATTAGTTTCAAATTAAATTTTAACCCAATAAAATTGGAGTATTCCCCCCCCCCCCCCATTTTTAATGAACCTTCTGTCATTTACTTGGATGTGATCAGCTGTTAAGCAAATTAAGCAAAAACAAAACAGAGACACAAAGATCCAGTAAGAACTGCAAGGGGAAATGGAAAGTACATTTTTTCTTAAAGTTTTATTGAGTAATAACTTTAACTGTCTTAATAACTTTCTTTCTTTAACTTTTATTGAGTAATTTGTGTTAAATTTAGGTTGAGTATTGATCCAGGCTGATCTTGCACAATCTTTAATATTTCGCTCTTGCCTACATTTCTTCCACCAGCTTTTTGAAGTTGGGTGAATATTGCATGAGTGCCAGTCTCAGGGAATCCTGGAGATGTTTTTATTTATTTATTTACATTCTCTTATATACCGCGCTATTCTGCATCAGCGCGGTTTACATTGAACAAACTGAAATTACATTGAACAGGGTATTATAACTTGGAGAAAACTATTTTACAGGGAACATGGGCTATGGAGGGTTAAGTGGCTTGCCCAAGACCACAAGGAGCACCTGTGGGACTAGAAACCCCAGTCCTTCCAGCCCAAGGTTGCTGCCCTCTAGTGGTCTTTATTCTTTGATTTGATTGCCTGACAAGTTCAACTGTTGTTTCCCTGATTTTGTTTTTCTAAGTTTAACACTGAAAGCAAGTATCCTGTTTTATGTGCTACCAAGCATATCTGTGTTGGGAGAAATAACCCCATAAATAAATATCTTATTGGCTTTACACTCAAGCACAACTAATTTATTGTGAACGGATGAATCTGATATGAATGGACTACATTTCCCACAATCCCTTGCAAGTCATATGAATATTTGCCTTTGCCAAGACTGTGGACATTCTCACCCAGCTCCCGTCTGACAAGTCATGAACAGTCAACCTCACGTGACCCAGAGTTTCTTCTGGCCACTGCTAATGAGCCACACCTCATAACGCAAAGTGAATTGAATGACCTTGTCAGGGATTTGGATCTCCCAAAGAATAAAGCTGAGCTTTTGGGTTCCAGACTACAGCAGTGGAATCTTCTGGCTGGTGACGTTCGAATTTCTTTTTTCCAGGACTGTCAGAAAGACTTCGTGTTATTCTTTTTCAAATAAGGTGATCGTGTTGCACGCAACAATGTAAAAGGTTTAATGGCAGCTCTCAATATCAATTACAATGCAAATGATTGGAGGCTCTTCATTGATTCATCCAAAGCAAGTCTTAAAGCTGTATTGCTGCATAATGGCAACTTGCTACGATCAATTCCTATTGGCCATGCAGCTTTTATGAAAGAGACTTATGACAATTTGAAACAACTTTTGAAATGTATAAACTATGATCAACATCTATGGTCAATCTGTGGTGACTTCAAAGTGGTCACCCTCTTGCTTGGTCTTCAGGGTGGATACACCAAGTACTGCTGCTTCCTATGTGAATGGGATAGTTGTGCTAGAGATTGTCATTTCATCAAAAGGGACTGGCCAGGCTGTCAGTCACTGGATCCTGGAAGCAAAAATGTTCTGTTTCTAGCACTTGTAGGCAGCAACAAGATTTTGATGCCTTCCTTGCACATCAAGTTGGGACTAATGAAAAACTCTGTCAAGGCTCTACAGGTCAAACAACGATACCTAAGCTCCACGAACAGAACAATGGCTGGGAAAAATCGTATCGCTAAAGCTGTTGCCCCATTAAAGCTTCTGCCTCTATCCAGACAGAGGTCCCAATGCCAGTTGAAGGACCGGTTCCATTTGCAGGGTGCCTGCATGCTGAAGCTCTGAGGAAACAAGTGGAGGAACTCAGAGAGGAGGTGGCGAGGCTGAGGAGCATTCAAGACAGTGAGAAGTACATTGATGAGATGCTTCTTGAAACATTCAAACTCTAGCAGAGGAGATGATGGGTGCCAACAGAATGATGAAGGTTGGACACAAGTCACCAGGGCTTGCAGAGTCACCCATCCAACTTCTCCAGCCCTTAAATTGGAGAACCATTATGCAGCTCTGGAAGTGGAGGAAGTGAAAGTATCCCTGGAAAGGGAAGAACCAGAGCTCAAGTGCCCCAAAGTTGCAGAATCAGGGACCACAAGGAAGCGAAGGGTAGTGGTGGTTGGTGACTCTCTTCTGAGGGGTACTGAGGCATCATCTGCCGACCAGACGATGTCCAGAGAGGTATGCTGTCTGCCTGGTGCCAAAATCCAAGATGTCACGGAGAGTTTGCCGAGACTCATCAAGCCCACTGACTATTATCCAACATTGCTAATCCATGTCGGAACAAATGATACTGCCAAGTATCTTTCTGAGCATATCAAAAGTGACTTCATGGCTCTGGGACAGAGGGTGAAGCAGTTAGGTGCACAGGTGATGTTCTCTTCAATCCTCCCTGTTGAGGGTAAAGACCAAGGCAGAGAGGCTGTCATCCTGAAGACAAATCCGTGGATGGTGCCATCGATAGCATTTTGGACAATGGCATGCTGTTCCAGAGCAGAGATGGCATCCATCTGTCCAAGAAAGGTCAACGCGTCTTCAGTAGTAGACTGGTAAATCTACTGAAGAGGGCTTTAAACTAGAGTCGTTGGGGATGGGTAAAAAAAAGCCCCCAGGTAAGTGATGCATTAAATACCTTTATGGAAATGGGTAACAGGGGTAACATATGGAAAGCAGTGTGTATAAATGCCCGTAGCATGGGGAATAAGATCCCTGATGTTGAAGCTTTGGTGGGAGTGGCAGACTTGGATTTAGTGGCAGTTACAGAAACATGGTTCACAGAAAACCATGATTGGGATGTAACTACACCTGGCTATACTTTATTCAGAAAGGACAGGGTAGGAAGAAGGGAAGGAGGAGTGGCACTATATGTAAAAAAAATACTATTAAAGCTTTGGAATTACAGAGCTTAAAAGGGAGAGAGGAGACATTGTGGGTTAAACTAGAAAGAGGGAAAGAGGAATCTATTTGCATTGGCGTGATATACAGACCTCTCTCACAAGAGGAAGAGGTGGACAGAGAGTTAATTGAAGACATTGCTAGGAAAGGGGAAGTGCTACTGATAGGGGATTTCAATATGCCAGATGTTGATTGGCACATTCCTGCTGCAGTATCATCTAGAAGTAAGGAGATCCTGTATTTTCTACAGGGAGAACTATTCAAGCAATTAGTAACAGACCAAACACGTGAAGGGACCATACTGGACTTGGTTCTTACCAATGGTGAAAGTGTTTCTGATGTTATAGTAGGAGATCATTTTGCATCCATTGATCACCAGATGGTGTGGTTCAGTATTAGGACTAGGGCTGTTAGAATCCATTCAAAGGTGAGGGTCTTAGACTTTAGGAACACTAACTTTGCCAAGATGGGCCAATACCTCGGAGTCGTTAGCGGGATGTGAACAGCTGGGGGATGTAGAAAAACAGTGGGCAAAACTGAAAGGATATATTTTAAGGGCAACCAACCTTTTTGTTAAAATGGTAAATAAAGGCAAAAGGAAAATGAGACCGCTATGGCTTTCGAAAGAGGTAAATGCAAAAGTGAAGAAAAAGAGGGAGGCCTTCATGAAATACAAGAGATCACAAAGAGAGGAAGACAGGCATCTATATTTGGAAAAAACTTAGAGAAGCTAGCAAAGTAGTCAGGAAAGCAAAAATTCAGAAAGAGAAGGAAATAGTCAATGCAATAAAATGGGGGGATAAGACATTTTTCAGATATGTTAGTGAGAAGAGGAAGGGCAAAAGTGGTATTGTCAAACTCAAGGGTGAAGGGGAGGAATATGTAGAAGCTAATGAGGCTAAAGCAGACTTTCTTAACAAATATTTCTGTTCTGTGTTCACAGATGAAGAACCAAGAGCAGGACCTCAGAAAACACCCACAAACAGGAACAGAAGTGAGGGACATCTTGAACAATTTTCAGACGACTGTGTTCGTGACAAAACTATCTCAACTTAAAGTAGACAAAGTGACGGGACCGGATGGGATACACCCTAGAATACTGAGGGAACTTGGGGATATTCTAGCAGTTCCACTGACTGACCTTTTTAATGCCTCGTTGGAGTCGAGAGTGGTGCCAAAGGACTGGAGAGAAGCTCATATGGTGCTTTTAAACTAGATTCGATGGGGATGGGTGAAGAAAGCCCCCAGGTAAGTGAAAGCCCCCAGCTAGGTGATACATTAAATAACTTTATGGAAAGCAGTGTGTATAAATGCCCGTAGCATGGGAAATAAGATCCCTGATGTTGAAGCTTTGGTGGGAGTGGCTGACTTGGATTTAGTGGCAGTTACAGAAACATGGTTCACAGAAAACCATGATTGGGATGTAACTATACCTGGCTATACTTTATTCAGAAAGGACAGGGTAGGAAGTAGGGGAGGAGGAGTGGCACTATATGTAAAAACTACTATTAAAGCTTTGGAATTACACAGCTTAAAAGGGAGAGGGGAGGCATTGTGGGTTAAACTAGAAAGAGGGAAAGAGAAATCTATTTACATTGGTGTGATATACAGACCTCCCTCACAAGAGGAAGAGGTGGACAGAGAGTTAATTGAAGACATGTGCAGCATTGCTAGGAAAGGGGAAGTGCTACTGATAGGATATTTCAATATGCCAGATGTTGATTGGCACATTCCTGCTGCAGTATCATCTAGAAATAAGGAGATCCTGGATTCTCTACAGGGAGAACTATTCAGGCAATTGATAACAGACCCCACACGTGAAGGGGCCATACTGGACTTAGTGCTTACCAATGGTGAAAGTGTTCCTGATGTTGTAGTGGGAGATCATTTTGCATCCAGTGATCACCAGATGGTGTGGTTCAGTATTAGGACTAGGGCTGTTAGAATCCATTCAAAGGCGAGGATCTTAGACATTAGGAAGACTAACTTTGCGAAGATGGGCCAATACCTCAGGGAGTTGTTAGTTGGATGGGAACAGCTGAGGGATGTAGAAAAACAGTGGGAAAAACTGAAAGGGGATATTTTAAGGGCAACCAACCTTTTTGTTAAAATGGTAAAGAAAGGTAAAAGGAAAAGGAGACCGCTATGGTTTTCGAAAGAAGTAGCTGAAAAAGTGAAGAAAAAGAGTGACGCCTTCATGAAATACAAGAGATCACAGAGAGAGGAAGACGGGCATCTGTATTTGGAAAAACTTAGAGAAGCTAGCAAAGTAGTCAAGAAGGCAAAGATTCAAAAGGAGGAGGAAATAGCCAATGCAAAAAAATGGGAGGATAAGACATTTTTCAGATATATTAGTGAGAAGAGGAAGGGCAAGAGTGGTATTGTCAGACTCAAGGGTCCAGGGGAAGAATATGTAGAAGCTGATAAGCGGAATTGCTTAACAAATATTTTTGTTCTGTGTTCACAGATGAAGAACCAGGAGCAGGACCTCAGAAAACACCCACAAATAGGAACAGAAGCAAAGGACATCTTGAACAATTTTCAAAAGACTGTGCTCGTGAGAAACTATCTCAACTTAAAGTAGACAAAGCGATGGGACCGGATGGGATACACCCGAGAATACTGAGGGAACTTGGGGACGTTCTAGCAGCTCCACTGACTGACCTTTTCAATGCCTCGTTGGAGTCAGGAGTGGTGCCAAAGGACTGGAGAGAGGCTCATGTGGTGCCTTTACACAAAAGCGGAAGTAAGGATGTGGTTGAAAACTACAGGCCGGTTAGTTTAACTTCGGTGGTGAGTAAATTATTGGAAACGCTGCTGAAAGAGAAAATAGTGAGGTTTCTGGAGTCCAGCAGATTACAGGATCCAAGGCAGCATGGATTCACCAGAGGCAGGTCTTGTCAGACAAATCTGATTGATTTCTTTGACTGGGTGACCAGGGAGTTGGACCGAGGGAGAGCCCTAGATTTGGTGTATTTAGATTTCAGTAAAGCCTTTGACACTGTTCCTCACAGGCGACTTATAAACAAACTGAGTACCCTAGGGATGGACCCTAAAGTTACTGCTTGGGGTAGAAATTGGTTGGGTGGGAGGCGACAAAGAGTACAAGTAAATGGAGCTCACTCTGAGGAGAAGGATGTTATCAGTGGTGTGCCCCAGGGATCTGTCCTTGGTCCGATTCTTTTTAACATCTTTGTTAGTGATATAGCGGAAGGGCTTTCAGGTAAGGTTTGCCTCTTTGCGGATGATACCAAAATCTGCAATAGAGTAGACACCCAGGAAGGGGTAGATAACATGAGGAGGGATCTAGCTAAGCTTGAAGAATGGCCTAGAATTTGGCAGCTGGGATTTAATGTTAAAATATGTAAGGTCATGCATTTGGGCTGCAGCAATCCAAAGGAGCAATATAGTATAGGGGGTGAAGTACTTTTGTCCACTAAAGAAGAGCGGGACCTAGGCGTGGTTGTGTCTGATGATTTTAAAGTAGCTAAACAGGTAGAAAAGGCGACAGCAAAAGCTAGAAGGATGCTTGGGTGCATATGGAGAGGAATGGCTAGCAGAAAAAAGGAGGTGATAATGCCTCTGTATAAGCCTTTGTTGCGACCTCATTTGGAGTATAGTGTGCAATTCTGGAGACCGCACCTTCAAAAGGATGTGAACAGGATGGAGTCGGTGCAGAGGGTGGCTACTAAAATGATTAGTGGTCTTCATTATAAAGCATATGAGGACAGACTGAAGGATCTTAATATGTACACCTTAGAGGAAAGGCGGGATAGAGGTGATATAATTGAGGTGTTTAAATACCTCCGTGGCATAAATGTTCAGGGAGAGAGCCTCTTTCAATTGAAAGCAAGTTCTGCTATGAGGGGACATGGGATGAGGGTGAAGGGGGATAGATTCAGGAGTGATTTGCGGAAATATTTCTTTATGGAAAGAGTGGTGGATCCGTGGAATAGTCTCCCAGTGGAGGTGGTAGAGATTAGGACAGTAACTAAATTAATAAAAACATGGGACAAACACAGAGGATCTCTAAAGGAAAAAAGGGGACTGTTGTAGTTGTTGATAAAGGACAGACTAGATAGGCCATGTGGTCTTTTTCTGTCATCATATTTCTGTGTTTCTATGTTTCTAAACCTGCTTTCAGGTATCACAGTGGTAAATTTCTTAGACTGAGTGATGCCAAAGTTAAGGAAGGAGTTTTTGTTGGCCCTCGGATTCGTGCACTTCAAGATGACGAATTTCTTCGTTTATTGCATGGAAAGGAAAAGGCTGCATGGATAGCATTTGAATCAGCAACACAAAATTTTCTTGGAAACAACAAAGCAAATAATTACCAAGAGATTGTTCAAGATCTTCTCAAGGCATACAAAAACCTTGGTTGCAACATGTCCTTAAAGATTCAGTTTCTACACTCTCAAACTAGATTTTTCCCCACAAAATTGCAGAGCAGTAAGTGATGAACATGGAGAACGATTTCACCAAGACATTGCAGCCATGGAAAAGAGGTATCAGGGTAAATGGAGTCCATCAATGCTTGCAGACTACTGCTGGATAGTGGCAAGGGATATTCCATTGCTTCAGTAGAACAAACAGATCAGGAAAGGTCGTGAAGCCACTGAATGAGAACAAAAATTGCTAGAATGTACTTACAAATGTTCTTAATGAAAGTTAAATTGCAGACATAATTACTCCTCTGTTTCTTCTAAGTATGTTTATGAACTTTATTTTATAAAAAAAACATGCTTGTTATTGTGCAAAGTTTCATTTGTAATAAGATTTTGATTTACATCTAAGGATTTAGGCTTGATTTTCACCATACATAGTGGTAAAATGTACATTCTTCAATATATCATAGAAACAGGAGCTAATTGACCAATTTCACTATCATATTTGAATTCAGCGTATCAAATTCATTAAGAAATAGCACATTTAATTTCTGAAGCAAACAATTTTTGAAAATTTGTAGAACAGTGAATTTTTGCTCAGCACAGGTCTTGAGAAAAATGTCATTTTTAAGGTTTAATATTTTGTTTTCAAGAGATGGCTTGTTCAATGAGTAATTTTTACTGATAGCAGCTGCAGTTTCTTTAATGTCCACATCTACTTTGAATGGGTATGACAAGTACCCCACAACTGTTCCAATTTTTTGGTAGTCACAGAATCTATTTTTGAATTCCTGGATAACAGAACAGATTTCTGTCACATACTTCTCGTTCTGAAAAACAAAATTTGGATATTGTCCCAGATGGTCCTGCGTATTAGGAAAATGATCAAAAGTGTTGTTTGCAAGGTCAATCATCATTAGCTCAAATTTGCTCTTCTAGGATGACACTGTACTCATCATCTTGCCAATGCATTTGTTTTTACCTTGTAGTTCAAAGTTCATATCACTTAGTTCACCTGTAAAGTCAGCAAGAAATGCCAGATCACATAACCACTCATCTTCCAACTCTGCTTGGTCATCTCCCCTCTCCTTCAAAAAAAACTTCTTATTTCATTCAGCAAATCACAAAATCTTTGCAGAAATTTCTGCCTACTGCGGCGACCCTGCCCGGCTCAAGGGGTTAAGGACATGAGCAGCCGCTGTACTTCGTGAGGGAAGGAGGAAACCTTTGCCCCCAGGAATGCTGGGAGTTGTAGTTCCAGTTCTTCTCACTCCGAATTAAAGAAACTGTAGTTGTGGGTTTCTTTATAATAAGTATTTTATTAAAGCAAAAGGTAAATGTTCCATCACATGGCATATAATAATGCAAACAAGGGTGCTTCAAAAGGCAAACAGAAACTTCAGGTTAAATGCAACTCAAAATACAAATGCTGCTTTTTCACTTTCCAGCAAACTGCTCTCTTTTGCCTCCAGAGGTCAGTTGGCTTCACGGCACCTCTTACAGCGACAGTTTCTTTCACTATGCTGAGAATCAGGTGGAGGTAATTAGAACTTCCATTTTCACGGCAATACAACAGCTTTACAGAACTCAGCTCACACACGATAAAGGCAGTTCCCTTCAGCTTGGCTTTCCTATACAACAAAATGTACAGTCCATTTGTTCACACTCAGGTATGCTTGTATTTCCCTGGGTTACTCCTTCAAGCTGTGCTGAATTATTTGCCTCTTGTGATACTAGCTGTTTTCTAGCCTGTAAGTCTAAAAACTGTTGGAAGCTCTGAAGTAGCAATTCAGCCTGTTCCTTATGAGAGAGGGCACTACTATCTGCTATAGCTTTTCCCTTCTGCTCAAGGCTGTTTGTCTTCTCTTCCTTTAAGATAAAGGTATTAGGATAATTGCTAGTTTCTTTGGCAATTGACTCATAGGAGGAAGAATTATCTCTATATTCAGCTTGGCAGCCGGGTGGCCAATTACTCACTGTTTGTGCAGCACTTCTGCCTGCAGACGGCTCCCAGGCTCTCCAGCTGATCTGTTTGTTGCTCTCCGGCACAAACGACGTTTCAGGGAATGATTGCTCTTTCACCTGTGCTTGTCCTGAAGTCTTTCTCCCCCAAGGCGATGCCTTCCAAGGGCTATCCACTTCAAGGTTAAATCCTCTCTGCGTGGGACTTCTGCTTATTTCCCTGGAATAGGATTGTGCAGGTTTTCTTCTTATGCCAGGTTCCAAAGTATCATTAATCACTCCACTGGCTTTCCAACCATCCCCTTGTTTCTTCTTCCAATATTCCTTCCTTCCTTTACCTCCTGTATTCCTTGTACTTCTTGTACTCCTTGTACCACCTCCACTCGTGCTTCCTCTACTCGGGTCTCTCGTCCTTCCCTTACTCGGGTCTCTTATCCGTTCTCCACTCGGGTCTCTTATCCGTCCTCCACTCGGGTCTCTTATCCGTCCTCTACTCGGGTCTCTTATCCGTCCTCTACTCGGGTCTCTTATCCGTCCTCTCTCTTCAGAGCCATGCTCTGGTTTAAATGTACATTCTCTTTTGGACACGCCCCTTCCTAGGGCTGGGTGTGCCCAATCAGAACTGCAGGGCTCCTCCCCTGGGCTGGTCTCCCTACTCAGCTCTGAGGAATAGAGTCTCTCTTTTTTCCTTGCCCTGTCATTTTGGTATAAATCCTGCTGACCCTCAGGATTTTCTACTATCTCCATAGGCTCAGGAGGGCGCTGTTCACCACAGATCCCCCCCCTTAAGATATCACGGGCTGGCTTCTGACCAGAGGCACAGCACGTGATTCTACTACTCCGGGGTCTGGCGTTGACCTGTGCGTTCTTCATCCTTTTCCTGTCTTGCACTACGGTAGCTACTTGAGCTAGGGCTGTTCTATCGTGCCAAGGCTTCAGAAGGTTAATATGATACACTTGTGTGCGTCCTGTCTGATTCTTCACGAGATAGGACACTGGACCGACTGGCCGGACCACGGTACATGGGCCTTTCCACCGGCTCTCGAATTTCGGATCAGGGCCCGACACCATCACAATAACCCTGTCTCCCACGGCTAACTGGCGTGGCCGTGTGCCTTGGTCATAGTAGTCTTTCTGTCGTCGCTGATTATGTCTTAAGTTGACTTCCGCCACTTGCGTGGTACGGCGTAAGCGACCTTTCAGATCTTTAAGAAAGTCTGGTACTCCCACTTCATGTACGTCGGGCTCAACCCATTGTTCCTTCAGGATATCTAATACCCCTCGGGGTGATCGACCATACATAAGTTCATATGGCGCTGCCCCCAGGGATGACTGCTTCCTTTCCCTGCAAGCATAGAGGACGAAGGGTAGCATCGTATCCCAGTTGGCCATATTTCCTTCTAAGCTGCGGCGCAGCATCCTTTTGATCGTCTGATTCTGTCTCTCCACTAGCCCATTGCTCTGTGGATGATAGGCCGAGGTCTTGACGTGGCGGATATCAACGCTTCCCACACTTGGGCTAGGTACTTGGAAAGGAAATTGCTTCCTCTATCCGTCAGAACTTCACGAGGGAAACCCACCTCGCAAAACAGTTTGATCAGTTCCGCTGCCACGGCCTTAGCAGATATAGTACGTAGTGGCATGGCCCAAGGGAATCGTGTCGCTTGATCGATAACCACTAATATGTACTGGAATCCCCTCGGTGTCTTAATTAATGGTCCCACAATGTCCATCGCCAGTCTATGGATGGGTTCCGTAATGACCGGGGTTGATACCATTGGCACTTCTTTCGGGTGGATGGCAGAGACGCGCTGGCATGTCGGACAGGCCTCACAGAACCTCGCTGTTTCTTTAAAGACGCCTGGCCAATAGAATCTCGCGAGGATCTGATCCAGCGTACTTCGGATGCCTTTATGTCCTCCGACCGGATGGTCGTGGGCCAGCCTCAGAACCAAGTTCTTGAAAGTTGCAGGCACCACTACCTGTTTACGCGTGTCGCCAGTATAGGGATCCTTGCTTTCTCTGTACAAAATGTTAGTGTCCAGAAAAAACCTCGGTAGGGTATCCCTATCACTCTGTGCCCACTTAAATGCCTGACTTAAGGCAGGGTCGTCTCGTTGTTCATTGGGAAAGGTTGGAAACTTCCCAACCAACTCTTCGGGCACCCAGGGCAATTCCTGGCCAGCCTGGGTTTCTGCCCTATGCTGAGAACGTTCTTGCCTCTCCTGGCGCTTCTGCGCTCTTGGTTTCTTCACCTTCTCTTCAGGTGTCTCTATTAGGTCTTCATGGGAAGGAAGACTTCTAAATGCCTCATCTATAGGATCCTCTCCCTTCTCTGAGTCCTTAGTTTGGGCTCTGGTCGCTACCATGGCTCCCTTAGGGGTTAGGCCTTGCCTCATTTCTCTATAAAAATAAGGCCAATCCCTTCCTAGAACCATAGGATTTGGAAGCCTAGGTATTACTGCAATGGGAATTTCCTTCAGCATACCTAGTGCTTTCACCTGCAGATTGTATACGGGGTATAGTAGTGACATGCATCCATGTACACAGCGTATCTTCACATTTCGAACAGGCTGAATCGCTATCCCTGTTGCCTGGATTTGCCGCCACAGCGCCTTGGAGAGCATTGTTTGCTCTGCGCCAGAATCAAGTATCGCAGTGGTGGCAATCCCCTGCACCTCGACCTCTATAAGAAACCCTTCACGAGCTTTATGCGCACTCTCTGCTACTAAGGCAGTCTTAAAGCAATTTCTCTGTATATGCCCTTCTCGGCCACATTTAAAACATTTGCCAGGCTGAAACCTAGCCTTTACAGTCGGCATACACATTCTGCTTGCACCATATTGAAATTTCCCCTTCCTTTCTGATTCCGTGATTGCTGCCCCCTTTAACTCACTATTGCTTTCAAGAGGCATTGCTTTGGCCTGCAAGAAGCGTTCCGTGAGGTCCACTGCCTCATGTGGGGTTTTGCAGCTTTGCAGAATCAGGAAGGTCTTTATTTCATCTGGTATAGCGTTCATATATTGCTCTAGCACTAAGCTTTCTAGTATGGACTCTTGAGTCCTATGCTCCGGATTAAGCCATTTATTCAACAATGTGCTTATCCTATACACTAGGGCTTTTGGTGACTCACCCTGTTTTAACCTCACCGCTCGCAAGAGATTATGGTAGGCTAGCGGCGTAAGGCCTAGCCTTTCCCGGACCGCTTTCTTCACCTCCCCATAATTTCCGGCAAGGTCAGGTGGCATGCTCCTGTAGGCCGCCATTGCTTCTCCTGTGAGGGAAGCTGCGAACCTGATGGCCCAATATTCCTCTGGCCATGCACTCAACTGTGCTACCCTTTCAAAACTTTCAATAAAATTGTCAATGTCATCATTGTCCTTTAACTGACCAAAGTTAAACATAGTCTCTGCGCCTAAACCATGCGCAACTATAGGAGCTAAACCTGGAGGTACGGTCGGTTTCTCCTTTGGCATCTTCTGCTCAGCTATCCAGTTTTTCAGCATGTCCAGGAGGGGTTGCTGCTGAGCCTGTATGGCAGCGGCAGTCTGCTCTTGAAACTCTAGACTCAGGTCTCGCTGTCTTTCAAGTTGGGTTGCCATCCACTTGAATATCTCCGCTGCTTCCAGCGACATCTTTGCTATCTGTGAATGCAAACAGAGAGAAAAAAAACCAAGTGCGATTCCTCACACACACCAAAAAAAAAAAAAACACTTTTCCTTTTTTTTTTTTTTTTTTCACTAGCTGGCCAACACCCTCAGCCCTGTATCCTTTCCCTTTCCCAGGTGGATACCTATTACCTGGCTCAGGTGTTGCGTCACGCTTTCACAGCCTTCGTTGCAGCTGGCACACCGATGCTGGGACTGTCTCCTTCCTCTCAGGATGGTCTGCAATCGGTTCCTTCTTATAGTTGCTCCTTTGAAGTTTCTTTCTCTGTGCGGCACCTTGCGCATGCGTGGAAGATATCCTGCCAACGTAGCCAACTTGCGGCGACCCTGCCCGGCTCAAGGGGTTAAGGACATGAGCAGCCGCTGTACTTCGTGAGGGAAGGAGGAAACCTTTGCCCCCAGGAATGCTGGGAGTTGTAGTTCCAGTTCTTCTCACTCCGAATTAAAGAAACTGTAGTTGTGGGGTTTCTTTATAATAAGTATTTTATTAAAGCAAAAGGTAAATGTTCCATCACATGGCATATAATAATGCAAACAAGGGTGCTTCAAAAGGCAAACAGAAACTTCAGGTTAAATGCAACTCAAAATACAAATGCTGCTTTTTCACTTTCCAGCAAACTGCTCTCTTTTGCCTCCAGAGGTCAGTTGGCTTCACTGCACCTCTTACAGCCACAGTTTACTTTCACTATGCTGAGAATCAGGTGGAGGTAATTAGAACTTCCATTTTCACGGCAATACAACAGCTTTACAGAACTCAGCTCACACACGATAAAGGCAGTTCCCTTCAGCTTGGCTTTCCTATACAACAAAATGTACAGTCCATTTGTTCACACTCAGGTATGCTTGTATTTCCCTGGGTTACTCCTTCAAGCTGTGCTGAATTATTTGCCTCTTGTGATACTAGCTGTTTTCTAGCCTGTAAGTCTAAAAACTGTTGGAAGCTCTGAAGTAGCAATTCAGCCTGTTCCTTATGAGAGAGGGCACTACTATCTGCTATAGCTTTTCCCTTCTGCTCAAGGCTGTTTGTCTTCTCTTCCTTTAAGATAAAGGTATTAGGATAATTGCTAGTTTCTTTGGCAATTGACTCATAGGAGGAAGAATTATCTCTATATTCAGCTTGGCAGCCGGGTGGCCAATTACTCACTGTTTGTGCAGCACTTCTGCCTGCAGATGGCTCCCAGGCTCTCCAGCTGATCTGTTTGTTGCTCTCCGGCACAAACGACGTTTCAGGGAATGATTGCTCTTTCACCTGTGCTTGTCCTGAAGTCTTTCTCCCCCAAGGCGATGCCTTCCAAGGGCTATCCACTTCAAGGTTAAATCCTCTCTGCGTGGGACTTCTGCTTATTTCCCTGGAATAGGATTGTGCAGGTTTTCTTCTTATGCCAGGTTCCAAAGTATCATTAATCACTCCACTGGCTTTCCAACCATCCCCTTGTTTCTTCTTCCAATATTCCTTCCTTCCTTTACCTCCTGTATTCCTTGTACTTCTTGTACTCCTTGTACCACCTCCACTCGTGCTTCCTCTACTCGGGTCTCTCGTCCTTCCCTTACTCGGGTCTCTTATCCGTTCTCCACTCGGGTCTCTTATCCGTCCTCTACTCGGGTCTCTTATCCGTCCTCCACTCGGGTCTCTTATCCGTCCTCTACTCGGGTCTCTTATCCGTCCTCTCTCTTCAGAGCCATGCTCTGGTTTAAATGTACATTCTCTTTTGGACACGCCCCTTCCTAGGGCTGGGTGTGCCCAATCAGAACTGCAGGGCTCCTCCCCTGGGCTGGTCTCCCTACTCAGCTCTGAGGAATAGAGTCTCTCTTTTTTCCTTGCCCTGTCATTTTGGTATAAATCCTGCTGACCCCTCAGGATTTTCTACTATCTCCATAGGCTCAGGAGGGCGCTGTTCACCACACTACTTAGCCACCTTACATCTGTGTGCAAATGATTTCTGCTGCCCCTTCATCAAGAGTAAGATTGAAAAGCCATCTTTGAAGTGATCTTCCACAAACTGAATTTACAATTTTGAAAGTGATGTCCATGACAGTCTTTGTATTTAGTCTCTTGCTTGCCAAAACTTGCTGGTGAATGATGCAGTGGTAAGAAAGGAAATCTGGGAAGTCGTCATGCTGTCTACAGAGGGCTATGAAACCGTTAACCTCACCTGTCATTGCTCTTGCTCCATCAGTAGTGATGGAAACAAGTCTATGCAATGGAAGATTACACTTTGTCACAAAAGAATGGAAAGAACTGAATATTTCCTGACTGGTAGTTCTCCCTTTTAAATAAATCATTCCCAGTAGTTCTTCTTTAACACTGAAGTCTTCAAAAACCATCCGGATAAAGACTAGTAACTAGTCTATGTTTCTTATGTCTGTAGATTCATCCAGTTGGAGTGAGAAAGCAACACAATTTGAAACATCTTCCAACAATTGTTCAGTTGTGTCTCCACACATCTTTTCTATTCGCCGCACGACGGTGTTTCTTGACAACTGTACATTTTGAATAGCAGCTATGATCTCTTTAGTTTTAAATCCTTCAAAAAGATTGCCAGCTGCTTCAAGAAAACAATCTTTTACAAATTCCCCTTCAGTGAAAGGTTTGCATTTCTTTGCGATCAGGTTGCTGACCTTGAAAGATGCTTTGGGTGCATTGACCGAATGTGACCTTGGCTTCGCCATCAACTGTTGTTGAGTAGCCAATTTCGATTTAAATTCTTTGAGCTTCAGTTTACGAATTTCACTTCTGGGTGGAAAATCAGCATCAAACTTATTGCTATGCAGAGCCTTATAATGACGTTCCAGATTACCCTTTTTAGGGAAGGATACTGCGGCATTATAAATTAGACAACACTTGTCTTTCACCATGGTGAAGAAAGTAGTCCATTTCCCATTCATCATGAAAGTGGTAGGTTTTGCTCTTCTTTGGAACACTCATCTTCTTTATATTGGGGTGGTTGGATGTAAGAAGGCCAAATCTGCTCAGTTAGTATAAACACTAGCTGAATCTGGTCCAAAACTGTCACTGTTCCAAAGTATTAAAGATCAACAGGAACTGAAGACCTCTGGATGATATGCAACACAAGGACTGGAGATGCCAAAACCACACATGCAGTTCTAAAAGTAAAAATAAGAATTCATCATACTGGCACCAATAGGTCTGCAAAAAAATTGTTTGAGAGCTGTTTTGGTTATTCCACGTAATCTTTATGTTTTTTGGTGCACTGAATCAGAAAATGACCTCCATTTTGTCATAGGACATCACGTTTCCTGACAATTTAGGTAACTATGTTAAATAAGGCAATACCTCAAAATAAATGGAAATAGACTTATAAAATTAAAGTTTTATTACAATATTTTCATGAAAATCCTTTTTTGAACTGAAATGAGCTCACCTACACATACTAAACTTGATTCTTCTTCCTTGTGAGCTCCTCTTGGTGCATTTACGTTTGTGAGTAGCATCTGGAATGTCTCTCAAGCATCCAACAGTAGTCTGCCATCATTGTAATGCTCCATTTTCCCTGGTATCTCCTTTCCATCTCTTTAATGTCTTGGTGGAATCGTTCACCTTGTTCCTCACTCACAGCTCCCAAATTTTCAGGAAAGTAGTCAAGGTGGGACTGGAGGAAATGCACTTTCAAACTCATCAGGCAACCTAAAGCTTGAAATGCTTTCAGCATTCGTCTGACGATCTTTTTGTAGTGAGGATCTTTGTTATTGCCTAAAAATTTCTGTACAACTTCTTTAAATGCAATCCACCCTTCTTTTTGAGGATCCGTCATGGTACTGACAAACTTTTGATCAACTATATGCCTTCTAATGTCTGGTCCGACGAACACACCTTCCTTCAATTTTGCCTCCAACAGGCCTGGAAACTTGGTGACCAAGTATTTGAAGCATTCTCCATCTCTTGGAAGTGATTTTACAAATTGCTTCATCAATCCCAATTTTATGTGGAGAGGTGGTAGAAAAACTTTATGGGAAGGTACCAAAGTTTCTCAGAGGACATTTTTTTCACCGACTGTTAGCACCCTCGGCTGCCAACTCTTCTTGGTCTAGTGATTTTGTCGGACTCGACTGTCCCATAGACACAGAAAACAAGGATATTTGGTATACCCAGCTTGTTGCCCGAGCAGCATGCACAAGACCTTCAAGTCCCCACACACTTGCCAACCATGGTCTTCATATTTAAGTTTACGAAGAACCAATTCCAAGTTCTCGTAGGTTTCCTTCAAGTGTACGGAATGACCTACAGGTATGGAAGCGTAAAATCCGTTGTGGAGTAAAACTGCTTTGAGACTTCTTTTTGAAGAATCTATAAAAAGACGCCATTGCTCTGAATCATATTGGATTTTAAATTGACCCATCAGACCTTCAACATCGATGCAATAAACCAACTTGTCTTCCTGGGCAAAGTAAGGAACGAACTCCTTTTCACGATGTCTGAACCATGAAGATGACACTCCTGGCAACAATAAATTCCTGCTTTTCAGCCTTGATCCAAGTAACTCAGCGGCATCTTTGGGAAGATTCAAGTCTCTTACCAAATCATTCATCTCCTCCTGAGAAAACAATTTTGGTCTTGTATCATCTTCAAAGTCAGAACTTGATTCGTCATCTGGTTCAGGTATGACTTCACCTTCATTGGAGCTAGGTATCTCTTCCAAGGTAGCAGGGGGCTTGGGTACTGGTATATCTGTGCCATGGGGGATGGGACGAATTGCCGAGTGAAGAATGCTTCCATTTGTAATTAAACCCTTTCACATCGCATGAACAAAAGTAACAGTCGTCACTATGGTTCTTTTGCTCTCGCCATACCATAGGAATCCCATAATGGAAAGATTTTTTCTTACCCTTGAACCAGTTTCGGAGGTCCTCAACACACCGTTTGCACACTTTATGAGGCGCCCAGACTTTATCTTGATCTCCAATTTTTAGTCCAAAGTATGCAAAGTAAACTTTTTTCACAAAGTCTGTAATATTCTGCTGTTGCTTCAACACTGTATATTCACCACAGATGAAACAGAAACTGTCTGGCGAATTAATACACTTTCACGGAGCCATAACAGTTGAAGAATGACGAGCTAACACGAATTGCAATGAAAAAGTGTGAACAGCCTAGAACCAAGAACCTGATGATGATTCGTGCACAAGTGTGGCATGCAGGAGAGAGCAGCTCTGTGTCTGTACACGAGACGTCACAGTGCTGGCCACGCCCCCCTGCACTGACCAGAGCTGCTGCTATCTGCCCTCTCTCTCCCTCCCACTGGATTCTTCAGGAAAGATTAACCCCTTCTACCATTAGAAGCACAGACTTAAAACTTGCTTAGCTTATGCATATATTGCTGACCATCAGATTTACAGTGCTATATTTTTTTTTTTACATAACTCGGACAACCCCTTTAAGGTTTTTTTTGGCATCTTATATCTTAAATGCACTTATGTGAATTAATTAATAGTAATTTGAAAAAATTTGATAAATTTGAAGACAATTTTGCATGTGGTGGCAAATCATGACGTCTAGGAGTTTTTTCAATATTTTATTTGTTTTCAGCACACCAAAATATATGGAAATTAGATGAAAATAATCAAACAGCTTTTTAGTCGCAGACCTGTGAATCAAATATCACCAAACAATCGTCAAAAAACTCAAACACCTGTCCAGCAAACCAGATAAAATCAAATACCGCCAAACAAGTTAAAATACCACCACATGCGATTTAATAAATTCTGCACACAGTGTAGAATCAATGCAAAAGCAAGGCAAAATAAAATTGTAGAGGCAAGCAAAAGTCACAGTGGTTTGAACCAATTCGAAGGCAAGGCATAGGCAAGTTAGAACAAAATTGGAAAAGCCCACCAAAATCACCAAATTCTTGACACTTTGTTGTGTCTGCCCAAAAACATTTAATAAAAGTGAACTATAAAGCGACCAACGACCAGCACACGACACAAATAATACGGTAAGTGTATTCAGGTAAAGCCCGGGCGAATGGATATCGCCTGGTATATAACACACTTCTAAGGGGTGTTGGGGTGGGAGCAGGATTGGGTGATTCTGAGAGGCAGGAGACCAGGTATGACGCCGGGCCTGTTGCGTCTCATCGCAGGGCACGGGCGGCGGCCCCCTGGGGTACCCACAAACTATTGGCACAAAAACAACAAGCGCCCCAATAAACCCGCAGGCAAGATTCCCGCAGGCAGGGAAAAAAAAACAGGCAAAGGATCAGCAGCGGCGGCAAGCCCTCGGCAGATGACCTGCCGGCACAAGCTCTCTCCTAGCAACGGGGCAAGCTGCTGGAGAGAAGGAGCCAAGTGGGGCTGGCAATCTACCTCTGACCCCTCCGCGATCTACAGGTAGATTGTGATCTACCTGTTGGACATGCCTAGGCTAGAGTATGGCAGCTAAGATTTAATGCTAAAACATGCAGGGTCATGATTTTGGACTGCAAGAACTCCTAAGGGAGTGGTCAAGTACTTCTGTGCATAAAAGAAGAGTGAGATCGTGGGGTGATCGCATTTGAAGATCTTAAGGTGGCCAAACAGGTAGAAAAGCCAATAGTAGAAGCCAGAAGTATGCTAGAGTGCAAAAGGAAAGAACTGGCCAGGAGGAAAAATGAGGAAATAGTGCCTCTCTAACTGCTTGGTGAGACCTCATTTGGAATACTGTGTGCAATGGAGTATCTCCAGAGGGCTGCTACTAAAATGGTTAGTGGTCATCATAAAGCATATGGGGACAGACTTACAGATCTAAATATGTATATTTTGGAAGAAAGGGAACAGAATGGATATGTTAAAGACATTTAAATACCTCCATGATATAAACGCACAGGAAGTGGCTCTCTTTCAATTAAAACTAACTCTGAAACAAGGTCATAGGATGCAGGTGAAAGGGGATAGTTGTGCAATCTAAGGAAATATTTCTTTACGGAATGGATTAGAATTGCATGGAACAGCCTCCCAGTGGAGGTGATAGAGAGGAGGATGGTATATGAATTCTAAAAACCATGGGGCAAGTACTGGGGCTCGCTGGAGGGAAAGAAAGGGACTGTACCATCTGTTTCTGTGTTTCTTTAATATCTTTGGCTATATCACATCCAGCCCCATGGCTTTGTTCACCTTCTGTTTGCTAGTTCAGTTTTACCACACCCCTATCTACAGGCAAGCGTGTTATCTATGTCCATGTCTAAATCTACCTTTGCCAACCAGCATCAGTCCTTTACTCCATTCTTCCATAAACACCAATCAGAAGCATTTAGCACTTCTGTTTTCTTTTTCTCAGTCTTACAATTAAATCTTTTGGGTTTTTTTCTTTTACTGACTTACATGGAAATCACCTCTACATCTTTAGCCATTGTTTTTACCTTTCATGCTTTTGCCATCCTTTTCTTACCTCTTTCAGTTTTACCAAAACTTTTTCCCTGTGCTCTTGTTTTTCAGCACCTTTGTATTTTTTCAGCCATCTTTTTGCAAATCATAGTAAATGACAACAGGTATTTTTTTTTTAATTTAAAGCATGCATTAGCAGTAGCTGTTCAAGGCAAGTTACAGAGGTATTTCCCTATCCTCGAGGGCTTACAATCTAAAATTGTACCTAAGGCAATGGAGAGTTAAGCAATTTGCCCAAGGCATCAGTGGGATTTGTATCCTGGCTTCCCTAGTTCCCAGTCTGCTGTTCTAACCAATATACTTCTCCTCCACACATGGATCAGCATGGCTAATCTAGTCTGTCCAGTAAAGTGGTTAAGGTTGCAACTGCTGCTCCGGCCCACCTCCAGGGTCAGCACTACCTGGTAAGCACAGCAGCAGGATAAGGGGCACCAAAATCCACTACTTGCCCTAATACAAGCAATGTATCTTTTTGGGAAAATATTAGATAATTTTGACCTGGATTGGCCACTGTTGGAACTGCATACTGGGCTTGATGGACCTTGGTCTGACCCAGTATGGCATTTCTTATGTTTTGTTCAAAATCATAGCAGTCTGTTCCATGCAGGGTCTGAACCGTTCTTTGCCCTAGCTGACACTTCAACAGGGGAGCCAGTGAGGGATTGACTCAGGCGCACATCCTTTAAAGGCACCTGAAGCCTCCTTCACTAATTTCACCCTTTAAAGTGGTTGAGCACACTTAGAGGAACATTCTCCTGAACTCTCATGGTTGTGCTGCTTCAAGAATCGTGCCATTTCTAAAGGTAATAGAAAGCATTTCCTGTATCTCGCAAGAAACAGGAAATGCTCATTATAACTTTAGAAACGACACAGTCCGGCAGCTCTTAAAGAAAGCAGTATAGCTGCGGGAACAAAGGAGAATGCTCCCCAGGCTGTAAAAGTAGGAGGTGAGTGCTGACCAGGGTTGGGGGAAATGCAGGCTGGGACTTCAAAGGATGAGGATGGAAGGGAGCCTACACTGAGGATGGGACTGGGACTGGGGCTAGATAGTGGGGAGGGAGACTGTGATTTTAAAGGAGTTGACACAGGAAGGGTATTGGGATCAGAGGGGGCTAGACTGGGGGGGGGGCAGACTATAAGGGAGCTGACACCAAGGATGGAACTGTAAGGGGGCTAGATAGTGGGGGGAGGGGCTGGGACTGGAAGGGAGCGGACACTGGTGTGGTATAGCTAGTGGGGGAGAACTAGGGCTATAAGGGAGCTGACTTGGGGAATGGTACTGGAAGGGGGCTAGACAGGAGGGGAAGGGGACTGGAAGATAGCTGACTAGGGATGGTAGTAGGACTAGAAGGGGGCTGACAGTAGGGAAGTTAGATTGGGACTGGAAAGGAGCTGGCATTGGGTGACTGGGAATACAGGCGACTGTCCCTGGCGATGGGACTGGAAGGGGACTAGACAGTGGAGGGGGGGGGGACTGGAACCAGAAGGGGGCTTTCATTGAGTATGGTACTGGGACTGGAAGGAGCTAGGCAGCGGGGGAAGGGGGCTGGAAGGGAGTTGATACTGGGAATCGTACTGGAAGGGTGCAACGGGATAATCATAGAGGTGGCAAAATCAGGGACTTGGGAAGGGGGGTGGAGGCTAAATGAGAGAATGGAATCATGAGGGACAGCACTGCAGAACCCGGGCAGTAAGCAATGGGGTGGGGTGGGGGAAGCAAGGGAAGAATGAAGATTAGGGACTTGGCAGAGGGGGAATGCAAAGGAGTAAGAGGCAGGAACGCGAGATGGGAGACTCAAGAAACAGAGTAGGAATTTAGAGACAACAGCACCTAGCAATTGCTAGATATGAGGGAGAGTGGGGGGGGGGGAGGGAATAGGAAAGGTTGGGAGAGGCTGAGACCTGATCTGAATGATCTAGAGTACTAGAGAGAGGGTGAGAGATGTCACCAGCCTATACAGAACATAATAAGGCGTTGGTATTAGATATTTCATCTTCAGCAATGGTGACGTGTAATCCAGCATTCTGGTCTGTCATAGTGCTTGGCATCATCTATCAGACGGCGATGGACAACACTTACAATTCATCTTTGTTTAGTAAATAGTCAACCTCATATAGCTTACAGCAGGGGTCACAATTTTCCAGATCAACTTTGTTCAGCAGTCCCTAGAATGTTGAGCACAGATGTGGAAAATTCTCTTTTTGTAGTCTTATGGAAGAAGGCTCTTCCTTTATCTTTAACAACAAGATTTATCATCTGAAAGCATCATCTTCATGCACTACTTCATATGTAGGATATGCTATAAAATGCCCCGTCTGAAACTGTATATTGGTAAAACTACTCAACCCATCTGACTGAACACAAGTACAATTTATCTAAAGCACGAATGAAACATCTTTGGTAAAACATTGTAGCCAGCTGGAACCTGTTTTGGACTATGTTCCACAGAATATCCTAGGAGGGGATCGTGGGAAACTGCTTTTTCTAAGCAGCGTTGGATATTTAGACTGAACACTCTTGAACCTAAAGGTTTGAATGATAAGATCGAGTGGAATAGCTTTTTCTTTTTTTTTTTTTTTTTTTTAAGATTAAGGTACGACTCGACGGCACTTAACAACAACATACTTTGACAGGGTTAGTTACGTAGCTCAGTCACATTGTTCTATTTTAAAATATTTTTTTCCTTAAAAAGTTATTTTTTAAAATTTGTAATGGGTTAGATTGTGTTTGGTAAAAAGGCATGTTATGGCATATGAAAGAGAGCTACTCTCTTTAAAGTGACATGTTCATTGGTGCAGTTTTCTGATTGGTAATGTAGTCTTTAAATAACATTACGTCAGATGCTGAAGCTGACTCTCTGAGCTTTTGTCCAAAGTAAATTGTTGTGCCCCTGAGGAAGCCCTACACAGGAGAAATGAAGATTTTTGTTGGGTGATTATGGCTGATGAATGTTTGAAGTTTGGCATACTTTGATCAGATAAGTGTAGCAGTTTGCTTTAAGTTTGGTCTGTAATTTCTGTACACAGTCACCTGGTCGATTGCTTTGTTACAGGGGGCTGTTCTTCGAGATCAGCTGACCTAGAGAGATTTGGGTTGTCGTACCTATGGAAGAGAGTGGCTCTCTATTGTATGAAACTTGGATTTGTGAGCCCTATAATGATTAATCATTATTATTAAAAATAAAAAGTACTTTTTGAGACTATAAAAGAATAAAGTGGATAGAGCAGAGTTTGGCTTTGGATATTTACATAGTAACATAGTAGTTGACGGCAGATAAAGACCAGCATGGTCCATCCAGTCTGCCCAGCAAGATGGCAAGAGTAGGTGCACCTGTTGCTCCGCGCAGGCCACCCCTCCCCATATCCTTGTTCAGGGGTAAACCCACTACTCCATGTAGGACATCCCTATTTGTTGAGACGTTATATGGTTCAGAAGTTAGATGGTACCGTTTATTTTGTTTTTTTCCTATTTCTGTAAAGGGATCCTCTGTGTTTGTCCCATGCCTTTTTGAATTCCGTCACCGTGTTCGCCCCTACCACTTCCATCGGGAGGGCATTCCAAGCATCCACCACCCTTTCAGTGAAAAAATATTTCCTGACATTGCCTTTCAATTTACCCCCTTGCAGTTTCATGTTATGCCCTCTAGTTTTACAGGTACCCCGTCTTTGGCAGAGGTTTGTTTGTTCATCATTTCTCTTTAAGTATTTAAAGGTCTGAATCATATCTCCCCTGTCCCTCCTTTCCTCCAAAGTATACATATTTAGGTCTTCAAGTCTCTTCTCATAAGGCTTCTGACGCAGGCTCCAAATCATTTTGGTCGCCTTCCTCTGGACAGTCTCCAGTCTTTTTACATCCTTTGCAAGATATGGTCTCCAAAACTGAACACAGTATTCCAAGTGAGGCCTCACCAGTGACCTATACAGTGGCATAAGTACCTCTTCTTTTCTGCTGGTAATCCCTCTTTGTATGCAGCCCAACATCCTCCTGGCTTTTGCCACTGCCTTGTCGCACTGTTTTGCCACCTTGAGATCAGCAGAGATAATCACACCAAGGTCTTTTTCCTGAACTGTGCATACCAACCTTTCTCCCCCTATCGCGTACATTTCTCTTGGATTTCTGCTACCCAAGTGCATGACACTGCACTTTTTTGCACTAAATCGTAGTTGCCAAGCTTTAGACCAGTCTTCCAGCTTTTGTAGATCTTTCTTCATGTTAACCACTCCCTCGGGGGAGTCCACTCTGTTGCAAATTTTTGTGTCGTCTGCAAAAAGACAGACCTTTCCATTCAGTCCTTCAGCAATATCACTCACAAATACATTGAACAGTGCCGGGCCCAGGACTGAACCCTGGGGCACCCTGCTAATCACCTTCCTCTCATCCGAGTGAGCTCCATGTACAATCACCTTCTGACGTCTGTCAGTCAACCAATTTCTAATCCAGTTTACCATCTTGGGACCCATCCCCAAGCTACTGAGTTTGTTGACAAGCCTCCTATGAGGAACAGTATCAAAGGCTTTGCTGAAATCCAGGTAGATGACATCCATTGCATGCCCCTGATCTAGTTCCCTGGTCACGCAGTCAAAGAACTCGATCAGATTTGTTTGGCAAGATCGTCCTTCGGTAAAGCCATGTTGCCTCGGGTCTTGCAAGCTGTTGGTTTTCAGAAAGTTCACTATTCGCTCTTTCAGGAGTGCCTCCATTACTTTTCCCGCCACCGAGGTAAGGCTCACGGGCCTGTAGTTTGACACTTCTTCCCTGTCACCACTTTTGTGTAGAGGTACGACATCAGCCATTCTCCAGTCCTGAGGAACCTCTCCTGTTTCCAAGGATCTGTTGAAGACATCCTTTAACGGTCCTGCAAGAACCTCTCTGAGCTCTTTCAGTATCCTGGGATGTATCCCATCCGGTCCCATGGCCTTGTCCACTTTCAGTTTAGCAAGTTGTTCTAACACCTCTTCTTCTGTGAATGGTGTGGTATCTACTTCATTCCCATTTTTATATTTGGGAGTCACAGCTGGTCCATCCCCAGGATCTTCTTTAGTAAACACAGAGCAGAAGTAATTGTTTAGCAATTTTGCTTTTCCAGTGTCACTTTCCACGAGTCCTTTCCCAGCACTTCTGAGTCCTGCAATTCCAACTCTGATCTTTTTCCTTTCCCGAATATACCTGAAGAAATTTTTGTTGCCACCCTTAACATCTTTAGCCATCTTTTCCTCTGCCTTTGATTTTGCTATCCTTATTACTCTTTTAGACTCTTTGAGTTGGATCCTGTATTCATTTCTGTGTTCTTCTGTCTGCAAGCTTTTGAATTTTGCAAAAGTTGTGTTTTTTGCCTTTATATGAGCAGCCACCTCTTTGGAAAACCAAATAGGTTTCCTTCTCCTCTTGCTTTTATTTACTTTTCTTACATATTTATCTGTTGCTCCTTTTATTGCCTCCTTTAGTTTAGCCCATTGCAATTCCACTTCCTTTATCTCTTCCCACCCCGTCATCTCCTCCTTTACGTACTCTGCCATTTTATTGAAGTCAGTGTATTTGAAGTTTAGGACTCTGAGCTTGCTATGATTGGCCTGTACCATGGCTTTTATTTCAAACCACACCGTGTGATGGTCGCTGTTGCTCACAGGGGCACTCACACAGACATTTGACACACTATCACCGTTGGTGAGCACTACATCCAGCGTTGATCTTTCCCTGGTTGGTTCCATCACCATTTGTCTAAATAATGCATCTTGGAGAGCATCCACAATTTTATTTAAGGGAGGGTTTTTTTTTTTTTTTTAAAGACCGGTGATGTGAGAGATACAAGTTCCCCTATGGCAATTCAGTTTGCCACATAGTGGGAGTACTGGTCATCCTGAGGTCTTTTTCTCCCTTTTAATGGTATAGCATTTTGTGTATATAAAGTCCACTTGTGGTTTCATTTTATTTTGTTAAGTGTGGGAGTAGTCTGATTGATTTAAGTGTAGGAGTGGTTTTTAGTTTTGCTTATACTATGACAGTCATGAACCTCATTTCTAAGCCAAGGGCTGTGGAGTATGATTTCAGTCTCTCATATTTATTGCTAATGCTCCTCATAGTACTTTTATCGTGCCAAAGAGAGCCTCCCTCTGGAGTTTGTTAAATGTATGTGTAAGTTATTAGGGTGTGCTAGGAAATTCTATTTAAGCCCGTGGCACCCAATACAATATGAAATAACTCAGTATCTTTCTACCACATTTTCCTGGTCTGATACTGCTTTTTTTGGTACTGGATCTTCTCCCTCTCAATGCAATTCACAGAATAGTTGCTTGGAACTGATACTTTATAATCAATGGTGCTCTGGGATTGAGTCCTGTCTTGTAGTACTCACTGCAGCTTCCATTCTGCTTACCCCCAGGGATAGCAGTTGCTTTCCCCAGGTCTGTCTTAATAATAGTCTATTGACTTTTTCCTCTGGAAACTTGTCCAAACCTTTTTTAAACCCAGCTACACTAACTGTTTTTATCACCTCCTCTTTTTTGTCTGATTTATAAAAGAGCTTTGCAACTGTACATGCAGTAACAGGCAAGATAAAAGGCATGAAAAGTAAGTGGTTGTAACCTTTATAGACCATTTTTTGTTAAAAAAAATAAATACATTGATCCTGTTTACTTCCATCACATTAACCTTTTGACTATCGCAGCCTGCTCATAATGTTATTTACAGTCCTCAGTACTTGTTTTTATTCCAGCTAGGAAGTTACCCCTCCCTGCAATTTTCTTATTACAATATTTGTTTTGAAGGAACATACTAGCATCATGTGAACAGAGTTCATGAAGGAGTTTTGGGAAAGGGGTGGTGCAGCCTACCATTAATAGTAATAAGGGAGGGAGGGGTGCAGCACTCTGTAAGTTGCAGAGGGGTGCTAGAGACCCTAGCACCAGCCCTGGCTGTTTTTCTTTTGCTTTTCTCCATTCTTCTGGGGTGGAGGGGGTGTGTTGACAGTTCAGAGCAACTGGTTTATATCTGTGACCCCACGCCCTCTAGTTTAAAATACATTTCAATTTAAGATCTGAATTTCTTTTACATTTTGTTGCAAGAGAAAGAGACGGGAGGTATCAATGCAGTACAACTTTTTATTGTTCCATGTATGGCCCCAGCCAAACCATTAGGCAAGATCAGGTAGTTGCCTAGGGCGGCAGCTTCTGAAGAGAAGCAAAAGCAAAAGCAAAAGCAAAAGCAAAAGCAAAGCAAAAGATTCTGAGTCACAAAAACTCAAAGAGCCATTCTTTTGCCTGGAGGGAGAGCGGGTATATGGCTACATAGAAAGCAAAGTTCACTCTTTGAAAGCATGAGGTTTAAAGTGACCTTTTACTTACCAGTTAATGTCCTTTCCTTATTTATTTATTTGAAATGGTTTTTCTATACCGCCCCTTCCATAGATCAGGGGCGGTTTACATTGGAACAAAGAAGTTACATAGAACATTGAGAGTGTTTATACATAAAACTATTAACATATATACATATGGATTAGTGTTTTAGCAAGAATACTTGCTAAAATTGCAAACAGGACAGCAACTGATTCTGGTGGAGGGAGGTTATGGGGTTGATGTGTGGGGGTGCTAGTTGTATCCAGGTTGTTGTTACAATGGGGGTTACTGTAGCGTTCAGTGTAGGGTCTATAATTCTTTTCTAAAGGTTTGGAGGTCTTTGATTGTAATGCATCTGGAATGGTATTCCAGAAAGTGGGTGCGATATATGTGAATGCTCTGTTGCTTGTTTGGTCTTGCGGATAGATGTTGGTATTATGATGTTCTGATTGCTTTTTCTTCTGGATCTGGTGGCTGTTTGGGTGTCTATACAAGAGGTAAGGTAAGAGGGAGTAATGTTGTTAATTAACTTGAATGTGGTAATTATTGTTTTATATTTTATTCTACTTGATATGCATGCTTTGAATATAATTCTGCCCGTGACATTTTGAGTCATCTTTAGTGTGTTTAGGTTCTTTTTGGGTGTTCCTTGCAATAGGCTGTTGCAGTTGTCAAAGTGGGGGCATGATAAGGGGTTTGCACTACTGATCTGAAATTGTGGTTGTCTAAGAGGATTCTGAGGTGTTGTATGTCTTTAAATTTGAAGAATATGGTTCTGGCTGTTTGTTTTATGTGGGATGACATACTAAGGGTTTTGTCCAGTATGACTCCTAGACCGGGGCGGTTCTTCCATTAGGCCAAGGCGATCGCCTCAGGCAGCACTGCAGATCTCTTTTCATTTTAGATTTTTCAGCCTCTGGCCTGCCTCCAATTTCTCACGTGGGAAGGCAGAGGCAGGGCAGCAAAATCTAAAATTAAAACAGCCAGAGGATCAACGATCTTGTCTGGAGTGGTCATGAAGTGGTGAGAGGGTAATAGTCTTGGAGAGAACTGGAGTCTCTGCTAAGGCCTTAATCTGAGAGCGCTCAAACAGTCATGCAGAGCTGTTCTCATTGTCCCACTCAGTTCTAAACATCATTGTATTGCTGTAGGATCTCAATGTTGTCATTGTGTGCTGCAACTGCAATCATTTTTAACTCCTCTAGCCTCTCTTCGTCATCAGCTTTTTCTCACATGGCTCTAACGGTAGCAGCAACAGTCATCAGGCGGGGCTGATGCAGTCCTGGGAGCTCGTAGGGGAGGAGAGCTGGGCTCAGATGCTGATTCAGGGCAGGGAGTGACAGTGGGAATGTGCAGCCTGCGCTTCCAGCCCCAGCAAAAGCTGCATTAGGGTGCACAGAATACACTAATAGTTTTGCAGAGCCTGTAAAAATGTTTGAATTATACCCTTTCCCTTATAGTCCCATTTTTCCCATAGACATATGGGAGAGGTTCCTTAATATAACCATTCCTAGATGTACAATACTAGGTTTCAAGGTTATTGATGATAAATACTGTGTGGAGTGTCCCCCGCCTCCACCGGATGAAAGATGCAGCTGGAGGGAATGGGGACAGGAGGACAACGGTGACAGGGGGGGGTTAAAGGGGGACAAATGCTGGACAAAGGGGGGAGGCAAATGTTGGACAAAGGGGAGAGACAAGGGGACATAATGGAGAGACAGGGGAGAAATGCTGGACAAAGGGGAGAGACAGTGCAGGTTAGGATTATAATGGGTGGAGGGCTAGCACTGTAATAGGTAGATCGGGGGGGCTAGCACTGGTAATGGGCTGAGGGGGGGGGGACTAGCACTGGAAATGAGCTGATTAGGGGAGGCTAGGACTGGTAATGGGGTTGAGCGGGAACTAGCACTAGAAGTGAGCTGAGGGGCTTCAACTGGGAATGGGCTGATGGTGGGGAGGGGAAGATAGAGCTGCAGGCCCAGGAAAAAAACTGGGGGGCTAGGGCTACAAATGGGCTGATGCGAGGGGATGGGAGAATGGAACTGGAAGGGAGTGGATGCTGAGAGGGGCTGCCATGGTATTTGGACTAGAAGGGAGTGGACAGTGAGGAAGAAGGGGGACTGGAAGGGAATTGACACCAGTGGCAGTTTCCATTGGAAGGTACTGGGAGGGAGGACTGGAAAGGGGCTCATACTGGGAAGGGTTACTGGGGCTAGAAATAGGCTGATGGAAGGAAGTGAAGAAAACAAGAGATAAGAAATGGCAGATGGACCATAGACCACAGAAAGAGAGCTAAGAGAAGAAAGGAAAGCAGAAACCTCAGATTGGGACCAGCATGATCAGAGAATAAAATCATCAGACGACAAAGGTAGAAAAAATAATTTTATTTAATTTTAGTGATTGGACTTTGTGCTATCTTTATATTTTATACTGTATGGGGGAACTGCATGTCTTATTTATCTGATGTTGCACTGCTTGAAGAGTCTGGCATCTTGGGGTTTCAGTTTAAATTTTGTCTACATAGTTTTATTTTTACTTTAGATTGTAAGTCACTTATTCTGTAGTTGATGAGGGTCTGTGTTCTGAGTGGGTGACTGAGCCCAGGAGTTCTGTTAACATGGAGTTTGTACATAAAGATCTATACTGTACTGCAGTAATTTCACATGTTCAGTTTTTCAAATAAGTGTATAGATGTTCCAAGGCCCATTGTAGTAGTTAGTGACGCTTTTTTTGGTGGGCTCCTTATATGAGTTTTGGAAGTTGGTGCTGATATGGTATGGAAATTTGCTCTATAGATACTCAGTGACCTTGTTTAGGGTTTTGTATTAGTTCACAATATGCCTGGTACTGGAGAATGTTTGTTGTTGTCGTTAGTAAGATGATAAGAATCAGATTTTTTTTTTTTTTAGTTCTGTGGGTGAATGCCCTGGTTCGGCTCTGCAACCACTGTTGAATATATGTTGAAAAAGAAAAAGCAATAACCATAACAGTTTAACACAAAATAAAAATGAGTTATAATTTAGTTTTATAAACTGTGCTGTGGTTCTCGTTCTCTTTTAGCTCCTTGGTGTGCAAACATCTTGCATTTCCTCCATATAATCTAATCAGCTTTTTGGTTGATTGGAGTTTTGAAAAAGCCCCACCCCCTCTACCGGAAAGGGGGGGGGCACCATCTCATCCTTCGCCTCAGGCAGCAGATTGCCTTGAGCCGCCCCTTGCTCCTAGATATTTCCATTCCTGTTTTACTGGGAGTGTGGTTTTATGTAAGCAGATTGATTGGGGGAGGGGGAATAATGTTGAGGTTGTTTGAGTTTAGCCAGTACTCTGCTCCCTTGATACATGCTGATAAATTGTGGTAGGTAAGATTCATTATGTCTACAAGGGAGTATAACATGTTACTAGTCTTGATAGCATCCACATTTGACAACATGAACCATAAAGACAAGTATGAAGCCTGTTTTGCATTGTCCATTCCACAGATTGAGGGTATCAAATAAAACTAATAGAAGTGTTTCAACCCCATGGAATAGGCAGAAGCCATACTGTTGTTCGTCTAGGGGCGCATTTAGGTCGATGATGTCTTGAAGTTTTAACTGGACTACATTCTCAATAACTTTGGATACAAATGGGATACTTGCAATGGGACTATATGAGCTAGGGTTATCTTTATTGAGGGTTTTATTCTTTACAATGGGTCAGATAGTAGAGAGTTTGAGTTCCTTTGGCATGATTCCTTGAAGGAGTGATTGACTATATTCAGGAGGAAAGGAGCTAATTCTGTTTTTGTTGCCTTTATCCAGGCTACAGGACAAGGATCAAGAGGAGAGGTAGTGGTGGTATTGATTTTTGTGATTGTGTTTAGGAGTTGCTTTCATTCAACAAACTCCAACCACACGCAACATCCACACCTGCTTCACATTGCCCTCCAACTCACTAAAAAGTCTCAGACCAAGGAACAGCAGCACCAATGTCCACTGAGATGCGCCCTTATCAACTCCAGATCCATCCGTTCAAAGTGGCCAGTGATCACCGACCTTATAACACTCCACGATCTAGATATCCTGATGGTCAGAGACCTGGTTATCAGATTGCGACAATGTCATTCTCAACCAGATGATACCCCCAATTTCTCAATTTATACCTCCCACAGAGCCAACCAAAGAGGAGGCGGAGTACTCATCCTTGCAAAAAGCCAGCTACAATTTCAGTTGAACAATACCATCAGCACAACCCATCTAAACACGATCTCCATATCAAACAATTCATGTTCAATCAATGTAGTCTACAGAGCACCCACAACCATACCAGATGACCTGTCTACAATAATCAACCTTGCCTGCAACACAGATAAACCAAGATCATCGAACTGGCTATTTGGCGATTTCAACCTCTCCACTCTACACGAAACCTAAATCACAGCTTTTCTAGAAGCACTTGATGATCTTGGATACAGTCAGTTAGTCAGAGAACCCACGCATGTGAAGGGAAACCCGCTAGATCTAATTTTCACCCCAAAAGCGGCCATAGAAGCTGACCAAAACTTTGCACTATCTACAACCCCAGTACCCTGGTCTGATTACAACTTGATCTTACTACAACTACCCACTCATCACAATAATTGCTACACTAATGTCATACATCCTAAACCACCAGCAAGAAGGTTTTGCTCCTTTGACAAAGAAGATATAATCAATAATGCCCTTCCTCTACTAGACACCTCAAAACCCGATCTCGACGATTTGATTAACACATGGGATAATACCTTGAGATTCAGCTCACAACTACCAGACACGTTTAAAAGGACCAGCCACCGAGTTCATGCAACGTGGTACTCAAACGAGTTAAGGACATCACTTCTCCATCTTCGCAGGCTCGAGAGGCGCTGGCGCCGATCCCATTCTACTGAAGCTTATACGACATACTGCTCACACCTGAAAAAACATCGCCAAGAAATAGCAGAGAGAAGGAAACAATTCCATACAAGCCTCCTGAAGCGATTGGTAAATAAACACCATGATCTGTTCAACGTAGTAAAATCATTGGCATGTGAACCAACCCCACAACAAACACAAACAATACACCCTCAGGACTACGCTATTTAAAATCAAAGATGATGCAGTTAAAATCCATTGTCCCACTGACCCCTATCATACCCAAGCTGTCACAACCAACTACATTGACCAAATTTAGCACGATACCACCCAAGGAGATCGAAAACATCATTGCATCTATCAACGCCACTACTGCTCCAAACGATCCTTGCCCAGCCTCCTGGATAAGAGAACTTCGCTGTGAACTAAGCCACTTCCTAAATAAAATCCTAGATCAATCATTTGTAATGGGAACCTTTCCTCAAAGTCTAAAACACACCTCTATTAGACCACCATTGAAGAACAACAAATTGGATCCACTAAGAGTAGAATCGTACAGACTAATATCCAGCATCCCATTGTTAGCCAAAATAATTGAAAAGGTAGTTCAACACCAAATTCAGCAACACAGACACTGAACCACCACTTGACCCGTCCCAACATGGTTTCAGGGAAGCACATGGCGTAGAGACCCTCATTACCCTCTTCAAAACTCTAATCACAGGAATAGACGACACCCGGCAAGGCTTCATCCTTATTTTCATGGACATCTTGGCTGCATTCGACTCTGTAAATCACCAAATACTGATCAATCGTCTCAAGGAAAAAGGAATCCATGCCTCCGCGCTGAACTGGTGTAAGTCATACCTATCTAACCGATGGCAACAAGTGAGGATTGGTGACACAACATCAGACCTATTTCTACAAGAACAGGGTGTACCTCAAGGATCTTCGCTTTCAGCATTAATGTTCAACATATACATTCAACCTATTTGCGACCTAATCCGCTCTTTTAATGTTGACTGCTTAGCTTATGCAGACGACATTCTCCTGTATATGCCATTCGCTATCAACCAACCCGATCTTTCCCCTCTGGTGAGCTGCTTCGAAGCAGTTGAAGAGTGGCTCCTCACACAGAACTTACGAATCAACCACAACAAGACTGATGTAATGTTCATCACGAAGAACCAGGACTTCATACCCCCAGCCACAATAAAGATAAAGGACACAGAACTGTCAGTTAAACCCACTATTCGATACCTAGGCATCACCCTTGACCATCACTTAGACATGAAAACACACAAAGAATACAACAAAATTGATATACCATAAAATACCATGGTGAGACCGCACCTTGAATATTGTGTGCAATTCTGGTCGCCATATCTTAAAAAGGATATAGCAATTTTAGAAAAGGTTCAGAGAAGAGCCACCAAAATGGTAAAGGGGATGGAAGGCTACTCCTATGAAGAAAGGCTAAAAAGGTTGGGGCTCTTTAACCTGGAAAAGAGACGGCTGAGGGGAGATATGATAGAAGTCTATAAATTAATGAACGGAGTGGAACGGGTAAACGTAGATCGATTGTTTACCTTATCAGAATATAGAAAGACTAGGGGACATGCAATGAAGCTACAGGGTAAACTATTTAAGACTAATAAAAGAAAATATTTTTTCACTCAACGTGTAATCAAACTCTGGAATTTGTTACCGGAGGATGTAGTAAAGGCTGTTAGTGTAGCTGGGTTTAAAAAAGGTTTGGACAAGTTCCTGGAGGAAAGGTCCATAAACCATTATTAAGAAGGGACCCAGGATATCAATGCTTGAACCAATACAAGCATTGTGGAACCTGTGTCCCTTGGGGAAACTGCTAGGTACGTATGACCTAGATTGGCCACTGTTGGAAACAGAATACTGGGCTTGATGGACCTTGGTCTGACCCAGTATGGCATATCTTATGTTCTTATGTTCTTATGTACGTACACTACATCATTTATGACCATTACTTGAACCCACGGACTTCAGAACCATCTACCAAGCCCTGGTGATGCCACACCTCGATTTCTCAAATGCAATTCTATACATGGACTTCCACAAGCAACCTTAAACCCTCTCCAACTGGCAATGAATACAGCCGCCAGAGTACTCGAAGGAATATCGAAGACAGACCACATCACGCCAATCCTCAAAAGACTATACCGATCAACGCCAGAATACAACATAAGATCATAATCACAACTTTCAAAACATTAAACAACCAACCAATCACCCACATCAATCACTGAGCTAATACGCACCCCACCCCCCAATAGAATCAGGAGATCCGCAGCAATAAACACCCTAACTGTCCCGAAAGAGATAGCGAGATGCACAAAAGCAACATCGAAAAGAGCCTTCAGCATGTATACCCCAAAAGCATGGAACGCCCTCCCTCCAGACCTTAAGAGCTACAACTAGCTTAACCCAATTCAGAAAAAAACTCAAGCACTACTTATTTTCAAGCTACTTTCCAGTTTATATTCTCCAAAGCAAAAACACCCACCATCTACATAACCAGAGAGCTTCAACTATGTGAATAATTGTAAATAGTTTACCCCTGTTCATCCAAGTTTTAACTCCTGTTCAATGTAAAATACACTACGGTTTCCTGTATGTATATGTTATGTTCGATGTAAACCGCGATGATGGTAAGAGTGCGGTATAGAAGAAATGTTAAAAATAAATAAATAAATTCAAGGGGGAGGAATGTGTCAGCGGGATTTTTTTCTTTTTAGTCTATTTGTGAAATAGTTTGCTAGAATTTGTGGTTTAATGTAGATTCTGTTTGGTTCAGTTTAAGGGGATTCAGTTACAGATTTAACAATTTTGAATAGTTCTCTTGGTCAGTTAATGTCTTTATTTAGGATATTTGTATGGTGGTTCTTTTGTGCATTATTTATGGCTTTATAAGTGTTCAATGCAGTTATGCAGTGTTTTATTCAGGGACTTTTTTTGGCTCTCCATTTATGCTCTAGTTTTCATAATTCTTTTTTTAAAATGACTATATCATGGGTGGAGTGGAGGAGTAGCCTAGTGGTTATAGCAACTGCCTAGTACCCAGAAGTTCAAGGGTTCAATTCCCACTGGCACTCCTTGTGACTCTGGGCAAGTCACTTTACCCTCCATTGCCTTGGAAGAAAAGGCTGGTAATCTACTTCCAGTGATACATTGCCAAGAAAACCCAGAGGTAGCTGGGTCGCTATGAGTCAACACTGACTTAACACTAAAAAAAAAAAAAAATCATGGGTATACCATTTTTCAGTGTTTACAGGCAGTTTTTGTACAGTATGGGAGCAGAGACTTTATTGATTGTAGAGTTCCAATTCTTTGTTTCATTGAGGTCAGCTGGAGGAGTATCAATTTGTGGTATTATGTCATTAAGGAATGAGTCTCTATCAAAGCACCTGAATTGTATAGTTTGGTGGGAGGTATATGGGAGGGCTAGGCTTCAAAAGGAAGTGGTCAGACCATGGGACCTGAGATATAAGGGGAGCGGGTGGGTAGTTGGGATGTTTTGGGAGGAATACTAGTTCAAGTGTGTTGCCCTTAATGTGAGTGGGGCGGTTTATAATTTGCTGCAATCCCATGTATTCCATAGAGTCAAGGAACACCATGGACTGGGTAAGGGTGAGGGAGGTTAGAATAATGTCACCTGGGATGATGTGAGCTTTCCTTGTCAGTGATGTGCAGGCTGATTCCAGGATAGATGTAAAGTTGAGTTGTTTGTAGGGGGTCTGGAGAGGAGGCATATGGCTAGGCTTTTGTTTTCAATTTTGAGTCTATCTATCCCATCACAATTGCTATGAATACTGGAGGTTGCTTTTAGTTCTGCTTTACTTAGAATAAGGACACCATCTCCTCTTTTGGAGTCTCTGATGCAGTTAAAGAGACTGTAACCATTACTGTTGAGTTGATTTAAAAGAATCACATCAGTCAGTCACATCAGTCAGTCAGTAAGCCAGGTTTCAGTAACAGCAGAAATAGCATAGTTACTCACCTGTAACAGGTGATCTCCAGGAACAGCAGGCATTTAGTCTTCACATATGGGTATCACTGGCAAGGACGGAGCCTGCGCGGGAACGCTCCCCAGCATCCAACAGGAAAGCTTTTGGGAGCATCCCACAGCACCTGCGTGCTGCCTTCCCGCCTTTCCCAACTGTCCCTCTCCAGTTGAGTTTATAGCCGAGACAAAAGAGAGAGGGAAAGAGAGAGATACAACTCCTAGGGTAGGTGGGCGGGTTGTGAAGACTAAATTCCTGCTGTTCCCGGAGATCACCTGTTACAGGTGAGTAACTATGCTATCTCCAGGAACAAGCAGGAATGTAGTCTTCACATATGGGGACTCCCTAGCTGCAGATGCCAGGGAGATGACCCCAGAAGTTGTGTGCCCTTGTGAAAGGGCTTCACTTCCCCCCATGGATCTCTGGCATCCTACCAGGGATGGTGGGTAGGAGTTGATTAAGTCTGGAACAGGTGTTGAACAGCCTGACCAAACAAGGCATCCCAGCAGGAGTCCTTGTCTAAGCAGTAAAGGGCTGTGAAGGTATGTACCGAAGCCCAAGTAGCTGCTCGACAGATGTCGTCGATAGAGACAGAGTGAAGATGAGCCACTGAGGCTGCCATGGCTCTCACATTGTGAGCTGTGACATGGCCTTCAAAAGGAAGAATCTTACTCTCATAGGCAAAAGATATACACTGTGCAATCCAGCAATGTCCTTTTAGAGACTGGAAGTCCCAAATGACTAGGATCAAAAGCAACAAAGAGTTGAGAGGATTTTCTGTGTTGCTGTGTCTTTGCAAGTAAAAGGTCAAAGATCTTTTACAGTCCAAAGTATGAAGGTTCCTTTCTGCATTTGAGGCATGAGGCCTTGGAAAGAATACAGGAAGGTAAATAGCTTGGTTTAAATGAAAGAGCGAAACCACCTTTGGCATAAAGTGTGGATGAGTCCTAAGGACTACCTTATCATGGTGGAACCTTGTATAAGGAGGATCAGCCACCAATGCTTGCAATTCACTGATGGGATGTGCTGATGTGATTGCAATGAGGAAGATAACTTTCCAGGAAAGGAATTTCAAAGAGGTAGTGGCTAATGGTTCAAAGGATGGTTTCATGAGCTGCCCAAGTACCAGAAGGTGGTGGCTTAATGGGAGGCTTCGTTAAAAGAAGGCCTCTCAAATCTCACTATGAGAGGATGAGAGGAAATAGGTTGTCCATTTAGAGGCTTGAAAGAAGCTGCAATAGCACTCAAATGGACTCTCACTGAATTGGTCTTAAGCCCTGCATTTGATAAATGAAGGAGATACTCCAATAATGATTCCAGAGATATCACAAGAGGGTTAAGACTCTTCTGCGAGCACCATATGGTAAACCTCTTCCACTTAAATGCATAAGAGCGTCTTGGGAAGGGTTTCCTGGAAGCATGAAGGATATCCTTTACCTGCTGGGAAAGGTTAAGACCCTGATGTTCTATGCTTTCAGATGCAGAGACTGGGGATTGGGATGCCATAGCATCCCATCCTCTTGAGAGAGAAGATCTGGAGCAGATAACTCCAGAGGCAGAGCTTGAGAGAGATGTAGGAGCAGAGGGTACCACACTTGCCTTGGCCAACGTGGAGCTATGAGAATCATATGACCTCTGTCTCTCTGAAGCTTGAACAGGGTTTTGGGAATTAGGGGAATGGGTGGAAAGGCATACAGGAAGTGCTGACCCCAATGAAGGAGGAAAGCATCCCTGGCCTGACAACCTTGAGCCAGAATTCTGGCACAGAACCAGGGAAGTTTGGCATTCAGCAGACTTGCAAAGAGGTCTATGTCCGGGGTTCCCCAAATTTGGAAAATTTGGGCCACCTGGTCTGCATGGAGAGACCATTCATGTGGAAGCAGAACTCGACTGAGTTTGTCTGCCCAAGAGTTTTGAATGCCTGGCAGATACACTGCAAGGAGATGAATCTAATGCTCTCTGGCGAGGGCCCATAGTCGCAAAGCTTCGTTGCACAGCGACAGAGAGCCTGTTCCGCCCTGCTTGTTCACATAGAACATGGCTACCTGATTGTCCGTTTGAACTAGGACTGTCTTGTAGCTGAGCTGGGTGTGAAATACTCAAAGAGCAAGGAAGATTGCTCTGAACTCTAGGAGGTTGATATGAAGACAGGCCTCCTGTGGAGTCCAGGTACCCTGGGTAGAGAGGCTGTGCAGGTGGGCTCCCCAACCCACCTGTGAAGCATCTGTTAGAGTGGCATGGGGTGGGGGTTGCTGAAAAGGAGACCCCACCAGAAGGTTTTTGGGTGACTGCCACCATTGGAGGGACAAAATAAGGCGATCTGAGTTTGCTATTTTGTCTGACAGGCAATCTGACGCCCGAGTCCATTGAGTGGATAGGGTCCACTGGGCTGCCCTCATATGGAGGGCGAGCATAAGGGACCACATGCACGGTGGATGCCATGTGGCCTAGCAACTGTAACATTTCCCAGGCAGTGAGGTGAGGTTTTAGCACTGCTTGGGAAACTGTACAATGCGAAGGCAGCGGGGCTGTGGAAGGAAGGCCCTTGTCTGTCTGGTATCCAGAAGAGCTCCTATAAACTCTAAGGATTGAGTGGGAGCAAGGTTGGACTTTGGGAAGTTTAGGACAAGTCCAAGATACAGAAGGATGCGCATTGTGCGAGACAGAGCAATCCTGGCCTCTGGCTCTGAAGGGGCTCGAATGAGCCAGTCGTCTAAGTAAGGGAAGACAAATATTCCCAGGGTGCGGAGAAATGCTGCTACCACAGCTATGCATTTTGTGAACACCCTTGGTGCAGAGGCCAGGCCAAAACGAAGAACCCTGTATTGGTGGTGCTTCCCCTGAAACAGGAATCGAAGGAACTTTCGGTGAGTTGGATGGATGAGAACATGAGTGTACGCATCCTTGAGATCTAGAGAACAAAGTCAATCCTGACTCTGAAGGTAAGGGCAGCAGAGTTCCTAGAGAAATCATTTTGAACTTCTCTCTGAACAGGAATTTCTTCAATTCTCTGAGGTCTAGAATGGGTCTGTGTCCTGTTTTCTTTGGAATAAGGAAAATAGGGGGAGTAAAACCCTGTACCCCATTGGAGAATGGGTACCTCTTCTATTGCCCCTTGAGCAAGGAGCATAGTGATTTCTTGACCTAACCGGTCGTTGAAAGAGGTCTGAGAATTCAACTGTCTTAGCATTGTAGGAGGGGGCATGCTGAGGAAATGAAGCTTGTACCCCTCTCTTACAATAGAGAGAGTCCAATTTTCTGCTGTTATCTGACACCATCTGGGGGCAAAATGACATAACCTTCCTGGGATGGTGGAGGGTTCTGGGCCGTTCAGGGCCAGGAAGGCAAAGTTCTCTGGACAGGAGTCAAAGCCCCTGTGGAGGCTGAGTCTGCTGAGCCGGTTGAGGCTTAGCTGCTTTTGGCTTCCTTTGTTGCCTAGGTTGTTGCTGCTGTCTCTTTAGGGCAGACTAACCTGAACGATGTCCCTGCTAGGTATAGGAGGGATAAAACATTTTCTTCTTGCTGAAGAATGGTTTCTTAGAGGATCTTTTCCTCGCAGGATCAGCTGTAGATTTAGACAATCTATCCAAAGTGATATTGTCAGCATCTATCTCATTAGCTTTTTCCTGCCAATTCTTGCCAAAGAGATTTTCTCCTGTGCAAGGTATATTCCCAAGTTTGTCCTGTCCCCAGATTTCCAAGTCAGATGCCTGAAGCCAGGCAATTCTACGTGCACCTATGGCAATAGCAGAGGTTCTGCTTATGCATTCAAAGCAGTCAAAGGCTGCACGATTCACAAACTTGGAAACATCCTGAGCATGTTTAACAAGAGCAAGATAATCTTGTCTTTTATAATCAGGCAGTAGAGGGCTCATAAGCTCTGTGACTTCCTTAAGGAACATCCCCATGTACAAGATATAGGAACTGATCCTAGCAGAAAGCACGGAAGCCTGGAAGGTTTGACGTCCAAAGGCGTCAAGAGTCCTACACTCACATCCTGGAGGATTAGATGCATGCCTTTTTGCACTCTTCATCTGTCTCATGGCTGATTCCACCACCATGGAATGGTGTGGTAATTGAGTTTTCTGAAACCTAGGACAAGGAGGAACTCGATACATGGTGTCGAGTCTACAATAATGAGGAGATGTGGTTAGAGGTCTTTCCCACATTCTTAACATAAGTTCATGCAAGATCTCATGAATAGGTAAGGTAGCTGCTTCCTTGGGAGCTTTAGGGTATTGTAGGATTTCTAATTCCTTTGCCCTAGGCTCTTTTTCAGAAGCCACTGTGATGGAAAGACCTCGGGCCACATCTCGGATAAAATCCTGAAAGGACATATCCTCTGGTAGAGACATCCTACGCTGAGAAGAGGAATCCTCGGGAAGAAGTACTCTGGCATCGGCAGAGTCTTCGGCGTCTTCAGACTCATCCGAGGATTCAAAGTATCTCCGATCCGGGTGATCGTGCAAGGCACGGTACCGGTACCGACTTGTCGATGCCAGATAGAGACGCATGACTCGGTCCCGGTAGAATACCTGCCGATGTCGATGCAGTCGGTGTCGGCTGAATTGTCTGAAGCGGTTTCAGGGGTATCGAGGCTGTGAGAAGAGCTGCCAGACTGCGTTCAATAACCAAGAATCTCTGGTCTATCGACGCTGACGATGCTTGGGTGTCGGTACTGGTTAAAGCGGCCAGAACCCCAGAGCATGGCACCAGTAGTTCTGCCGAGTTGAAGCCTCGAGAACATCTTGGAGCCCCGTTAGTGCTTTGGAAGCCGAAGCCTCCCGCCGGGCAATTTTGCCGGTGAAAGTCCCTCAAGGGCAACACCAGAGGCATCTCGATGTTTAGAAGGAGATCTACCCTTTGAGGACCGGCTATATTTATGTTTAGTTATGAGATCCATGGGAGGAAGATGAAGCCCTGGAAGACGTTGATGCCACGGACGCTGCATCGGAAGGAAAAAGGGTACTAAGCTTAGCAGCTCGGTTTTGCCGGCCCCTTTTTGACATTTTGGCACACTTGAAAATACCTTACCTCCGACAGGTAATGGTTAATAACAACCTAGGGTACACCAACTCTAATTCTCCTAGCAAACTACAATTACAATTAAAATCGAATAAATAACTACTTGTAAATCCTGTATATAAATATATGTAATAAATCAAAATATGTAAATAAGTTCGTTTGTTATTTAACAAGTTTTACCATATCTAGTCATTCATGATTAATGTATATTGCAAAATTGTACCAAGTTAACAAATGTTCCATGTAAAACAGATACATTGTACCTAGTTAACAAATGTTCCATGTAAAACAGACTTGTAAATCTGTTCATTCTTGTTCATTGTAAACCGCACCTGATCTGTGGAAGGTAGCGGTATATAAGCAACTGTTAAATAAATAAATAAAATAAAATAAATCATCCCACAGGCAGCACACTCTGTGATACAGTGGTCAGGACCTAAACATTTGAGGCACCACTCATGAGTGTCTGTGACAGAGATGGTACCGCCACACTTAGAACACTTTTTAAAACCCGAATCGGGTTTTTCCATTCTGAGGAAAAAAATTGGGCACCTGGGAAGAAAGTCACTGGAGAGAGACTCCAGAAACAAAGGGTTTTTTTTTTTAGGAAAAAAAGAAAGAACCACTGGCGATACCGGTATAGCGTCGAGGGAAGGCAGACGCGACCACAAAAAAAGAAGTAGAAGAAGGGAATTTTCTGCGGTGACAGGATGTGCGACCTGTCGGCTCCGCGGAAAATGAAGAACTGGAGAGGGACAGTTGGGAAATGCAGGAAGGCAGCACGCAGGCGCTGTGGGATGCTCCCAAAAGCTTTCCTATTGGATGCTGGGGAGTGTTCCTGCGCAGGCTCCGTCGATACCCATATGTGAAGACTACATTCCTACTTGTTCCTGGAGATAAGGTTACTGTTGAGTTCTTTGGGGTTCACTTGCTCAAATATCATTTTGCAGTAAAAAAAATAAAAATAAAAAACTACCACCCAAAATTAGCTAATCCCAAAACTTCAAAAGGAAACACAAAAAACAATATTAGGCATCAGTAATAAAATGATGCAAAACTTTTATTTGTGCTTAGCTTATTATATCATAACAGCTTTAAAACATCACACATCAAATGCCACAACATTGATCTTTTTCTCACAACATCTGTGTTGTGGCACTTGATGTGTGATGATGTTTTAAAGCTGTTAGTATAATAAGCTAGGCACAAATAAAACAGTTTTGTATCATTTTATTACTGATGCCTTTTTGAGTTTTGGGACTGGCTAATTTTGAGTAGTATTTTTTTTTGACTGCCGACTGATTGCTATCCTGATGAGGATTTTATTTTCTAAATATAGTTTTGGACTATCAACTGTTTCCAAAACATTTTAAGTGTATCATTTGATGGGGGAGCTGTTTGTGCCTCAGTTTTGACCTTACCAGAACCAATTATTTCCATCTATTCCCAAGTAATTTGTGAGAATAGCCAATTATCTGGAAGTGTTATAGTGATGGAGGCTTTTTTACATATTAGTCCATTCTTCTTCCAGCAGAGTCCATTCATTATTTAAATGCCAAGAGCTGCAAAACCAATGGGACAAAATACAGAGACTCTAGGCAGTCTACTTTAAATTGTGTTAATACATGTGCTCCATTCCATGAATTTGATTGGCTAATCTTTTACATAGATCATTTTGCTATAGTGAGTTCTGAAACAATGCACAGTAAGTGATTACTCCATTCCTATGACTTTCAACCAACTACTCGGGCAGAAGATGGAGCAACAGGAACTCTGTCGAAGGCAGGAGGGGAATTTAATGATATATATTTTAATATATAATTCACTTTTTTCATATACATTTTTTGGTACATGAAAAAGAAAACAATAGCAAACATCTCATGTATGCTCCCCCTTTTAGCACAGTGACAACCCCCTAACATCATGCAGTAGAAATGAAAGAAAAAAAGGTTCTAAAGACTGAAAGCAAACATAAGGAGGAATATTAAAGAACAGGGTTTTTGTGTTTCCTTTTCATCTCTTAAACTACCTTAACTTATACTAGAATATGAACTTTCTAAACAATTTGTTTTTTTTAAAGTGCGAGAAAAATGTTCATTTTATCTACATAAGAGGCAGATTACAAAAACAAATTAGGAGACTTTAATAATGTATCCTGTCAACAGGTCTAACAGAACTATGCAGTAGCACCAAGAATCCATAGCATCTAAAATTAATTAAAACTCATTAAAAAAATACAATTTTTTTCCATTATCCTCTGATTTCCTGTCTCAGCCAGTCTTCCGAAATTCTCACCCTTTGTTCTGAAATGTGCGACACCCAACTAAATTGGTGTTCCATTGTTCATCCTCTTCACCAAAAATGTTATGCCAATTAAAAATAAAATACACCCCTAGCAGATAATTATTTTATAATACAGAACAGAATGAAAATGGCGCTGCAAGATATCAACATTATTTGCTATACACAGGGTTGACAAACAGACATGGACATGGATATGTAAGAGCCAAACACAGATGTTTCTGGCATTGCTGTTTCACCCAGTGGGGAACGATGTCAGTCTGCATTGCACCCAGTCCCCATGCAGAGAAGGGGGGGCACAGCATCCTCCCCAGTGACCTAGTTTTTTTTTTTTTTGTATTTTTTTCCTGCCCCATTTCTGCTCTCAGAAGCCAAAGGTCTCCTGTGAGGCATAGACCATGTAAAGGAAGCCGTCCTCATCCCGCTCCTGCTCATAGATCTCAGAGATCGAGGTGGAAACGCTCACCATGCTGCGCTGGTTCACCAGCAAGAAGAAGGCCTGGTTTGGGTTCAGCTGCAGGCGGCGCCTGGAGGAGAGAAACAAAGCACGTCACTGCATCATCAGTCTATGGTGTGGTGAATTTGTCAACATGGGCTCTTTTTCAGCACAAGCTCTAAACATGCCACAGTACAAGAAAGGTAAAAAACAGCCTAAACTAAACTCTCTCTCTTCTACTACTGCTACAAGGCATAAAACAGCGCTGTACATATACATGTAAGAGATTACGAGTTCTATTGGGTAGGTACTATCTATGCAAGACAGAAATATAACAACCATTCCCCTATTTTCTACCCTAATCCCTTATTTGTTGTAACATACATGGGTGGTAAATAAAAGAATAAGGGGGAGGGGGAGATGATCACGATCCAAAAGCAGCCTGAAAAGGTAGGTTTTAGCCTGCATTTGAATAGGACCAAAGACGGAATGTGACATACCAGGCTAGGTAGTCTGTTCCAGGCATAGTGCAGCAGGGTAGAACAAATGAAGTCTGGAATTGGCAGTGGAAGAAAAGGGCACAAATAGAAGGGATTTGCCTGATAAATGGAGTTTCCGAGGAGGAGCGATAGGGAGAGAAGAGATGAGATGTAATATAGAGGTGTGCATGCATGTATGCACACACAAGCACCAGCTGTAGCCCAAAACTGAGGGGTAAGTGAAGTGAGGCCAGTCCCTATTTCCCCTTCTCACCCACCATTGCCATTGATTGGATTCAGCAAGAAGAGAATATCAGTGTCTCAGGTCACATCCTTCCTCTTCTCCTGCCTGGATGCTCTGCTTAGAGCCATGTGGCACTATAATGTTTCTCACAGTTCCAAGTGTGACTAGAGTTCACGGGGCAGAGGATGATGCAACTCCCTGAAATACTGCCACTATTCCTCCTCATGCTCACTCCTATTGGCAGCAGAAGGCAATGGGAGAGGGATTAAAGGATATATAACTGAGGAATGTGAGAGGTGAAAATTGTGCTTGGTTGTAATCTGAGACAGATTGATACTGAAGGACTTACATAAGGTCTGGCTTTTTTAGCAGATCTGTATCAGATGCATATGTTGACTGCAACTAAATATGACAGGAAGGAAAGAGTCAGCATTGGGCGGGGGTATGGAAGTGGCTGGAGCAATCATCATAGGGGCGGCAGTGGGGCAAGGGAGGGGAGGATGCAGAAGAGGGGATAAGGGGGAATGAGACAGAGGCACATTATGGAGCAGGGTGCAAAAACTGGAGGGGGGCTGTAGGGGGGGGGGAGGTAAGAGGGCTACAGTTTCTCTAGATTGGGATGTACTGTTTATCGTTTACAGTTTGTAAAACATCAATAAAATCTTCAAGTTAAAAAAAACAAACATGTCTTGCTTTCAAGTAGGGATCCCATCTTCAGGAGTGGCAGAGAACCTTGCTACATCAAGCGAGGGAGGGGATGGTACTCTTCAGTTCCCTGCACATCCCCCAGAGCCCTCCCATGCAAATTGTACCAAACTGAAGGCCACCTTGAGTTCATGTTTGGAAAGATAAGTAATCAAACCCAAATGCAATACACATCTCCAAAGCTCCCCCTTTCTGCTATACACATCCTTCAGAGTCCCTTTCCAAATACAAATAGTCAGGGCCAGCATTAGGGGGTGACAAACAGGGCGATTGTCCTGGGCCTCTATGCTACAGAGGGCCCCCCAAGTTTGCCTCAAACTGAAAGAGGCATAGACTGGAGACAGACTTAGGGGGCCCCTCGTCAGCTTCTTCTCTGGGCCCCTGCATGCCTAACACCACCCATGGAAATAGTGGACAACTTTAACCTGCCTGGATAATCAATAATGAAACAAGGAGTGAAGAATTCAGGCAACACATTGCTCTTGACAAAATGGCTATGAAGACCTAGACAAAATTCTCAAGAGCAGAGATTTATTTCTCCATACAAAGATTCAACTTCTCCAAGTCATGGTATTTTTAATAACAGCATATGGATGAGAAAGTTGTACAGTAAAAAAAGATGGAGAGAAAGAAAATTGATGTCTTCTAATTATGGTGCTGGCAAAGAATACTGTGTATACCATGGACTGCCCAAAGAAGAAACCAGTCTGTACTAGAGGAGATCAAATCAAAGCTTTCTTTAGAAGCTCAGATAACAAGACTTTGACTTTCATACTTTAGATACATCATGCGAAGAGAGAGATCATTAGAGAAAGATAGCATGTGTGGCAAGGGTGAAGATCAACACAAAAGAGGAAGGCCAACAATGGGATGGATCAGTAACAATAATAGTAGCAATGGATGCCACTCTATCAACAATTTGCCGCCCAAGAACCAAACACAGTTTAGGACAACTATCCAGAGAGTCACCATGAGTTGGCACAGACTCAACGGCACTTAACAACGCATAATAAACACTAAATATTTATTTAACACATTTTTTTATAGCGCTTTATCATTTCAGTCAAAGCGGTTTACATTGTAACTTAAATATGGTAATGTACATTAAATAGGGACATTGATAACTTGGATTTCTCCAGGAACAAGCAGGAAGTCAGTTCTCACATATGGGTGACATCAACGCCAATTGAGCACTTGTGGAAGCATCTCCCCAACTTTCAAAGACGCCTTTGGGCGATGCCATTATGCCTGCATTGTCCCCTTCCTGCCCAAGGATGCCATCTTGGTCAATCTCCCTTTTTCCACGAAGCCCTACAGAGGCTAGCCTTGTCCCTGGAAAAACGTTCTTTTAACTCGTACATTCTTGCACCTTCTGGCTTGCACCGGCCCTTTCCCACCTTGGGACTTGCTGTTGCAGCATTGGGCCTTGAAATTATTATTTTTTTGTCATATTTTTGTTTTCAGCACTTTCATGCCCTTTTCAACTGCTGGCCGTGGCGAGGGTCTTCGACCTCACAGGGGTCCTTTTTGCCCCAATGGCCATTGGTTTTAAAAAAAAATGTGATCGATTTAAAAAAACCAAAAAAAAACCCCACAAACAAAAAAACCCACACCATATCCAGTACAGACATGCATGATTGTTGCCTCTGGTGTCTGGGCACTGACCACGACCCGGAAGAGTGCCATTCAGAGCCATTGGCTTAAGCAGGACAACATCTTCCACAAGGCAGACTCCACCCCGGTATTCCTGGTAGCCTCAGGCTCGATGGCCCCGAACAGCTCCTCCGAGCCACACAAGGCTCCCCCGCAGCCCCTCAGCAGACCTGCAGGCACTCCGGAGTGAACGTAAGAAGAAAAAGACAAGAGGGCCTCTTCTCGAAATGTGGACAAGCACGTGAAGTCCCGTGGCCAGTCCCTCAGCCCCCAGTGAGATCCCGAGTCGTCAGAGTGGGAGCGTCCCTGTAAGATGCTCGGAACCTCCCAGCAGGTGCCATCCGGCCCCGCAGAGACCACAGGGACTTCGACCTTGAGGACTCCCCAGGGCGCCGACGCGATCATCGACAGCCAGACACCTCAGTCAGATCTTCGGCAATGTTCTCATTCTCGCTCCCATTCCTTGGGAGCGAGGTCATTGCAGGCGAGCGTCTCTGGCTCCAGCCATGCCCCGGCCTCAAAGCATCCAAGACCAGCGCTGCCAGTGCTCCTGCAACTGGTGGGCTTAGAGTCCTCCTAAGAGTACTCTGACTGGGAGTCCGGACATCGAGACATCCCCGGAGACTTGAGCCCACCAAGACCTCCCCTCAGACCCATCTCTGCTGGCTGCCAAGCGCCGATCATAAGAACATAAGATATGCCATACTGGGTAAGACCAAGGTCCATCAAGCCCAGTATCCCGTTTCCAACAGTGCTTGTACTGGGTCAAGCATTGATATCCTGGGTCCCTTTTTAATAATGGCTAATGGACTTTTCCTCCAGGAACTTGTCCAAACCTTTTTTAAACCAAGTTACACTAACAGCCTTTACTACATCCTCTGGTAACAAATTCCAGAGTTTGATTACACGTTGAGTGAAAAAATATTTTCTCTTATTAGTCTTAAATAGGTTACCCTGTAGCTTCCCATAGTCTTTCTATAATCTGATAAACAAATTGATCTACGTTTACCTGTTCCACTCCGTTCATTAATTTATAGATTCCTATTATATTTATTTATTTTTATTTATTTATTTACAGTTTCTTTTATACCGCGCTATTTGACATCAGTGCGGTTTACAATGAACAGAAACTACACGTCACAAAATTGATCAGTGCTTACAATGAACAGGACAATGAACTGGGTATACATTAAACAGGTTTCATAAACAGAGAACATAACATAATAAAACTATGTACAAAAAGCAACTATGTACAAAGCAGCTAAATGCAGCTAATGTTTCTTGATGAGAGGAGAAGCAAAGTGAGATTGCAGCTCTGCGCGTTAAGATTATGGAGTGCATGAGTTTAATGTGTTGGCCTGGGGTGTAGAGGTAGGTTGGTGTGAGAAGGTGTCTGAAACATTGTAGTGCTGCAGGAACAGGTGATGCTTCAGTGCCTTCCTGAATTGGGAGAGGTCACTGATGGTTCTGATGCCTGTTGGTAGGGCATTCCAACATGATGGTGCAAAGTAAGAGAAGGCTCTGGATCTGGTGACTTGAGAGCACTTCGTGATTGCCTTAGGTAGTACAAGGGAGTTGGAGGCAGTTGATCTCCTTGCTCGATTAGGGGGTGTAATTGAAATCAGGTCGGTGATAGAAGATGCAGAGTTGTTATTGATTGCTTTGTGCGTCATAGTTAGGATCTTAAAAGAGATCCTCGACTGAATAGGGAGCCAATGTAGCTGTTTCAGTATAGGAGTGATGTGGGTTCTCTTGGAGGCTCCATAAAGGATTCTTGCAGCTGAGTTCATGGCCAATTGTAAGGGGTTGATCGTGCTCATTGGTAGGCCATGTAGGATAGCATTGGCGTAGTCCAGGTGTGGCATTATTAAGGCCTGAAAGACTGATCGAAAGTCATCTGGTTCTAGCAGTTGACGCAGATGACGAAGGGTCCGGATTTTATGATAGACAGATTTCGCTACGTTGCTGATATGAGCCTTCATATTGAGATGTTGGTCGAGCGTAACCCCTAGGTATCTAACTGTAGTCTTGCAGAGGAGCTCGGCGTCACGCACCTTGATGGACCCTGGTGAGGTGAATGCAGGGTTTCTGGTCACGAAGAGGACTTCTGTCTTTTTAAAATTTATCTTAAGCATTTGTGATTTTAACCAGTCTGTGACCGCGTCAAAGCACTTGATTAGTGGGGAGAGGTCAAGGAGTTCTGTTGAGAATGGCATATACATAAGGACATCATCAGCATAGACCAGGCAGTTGATGTTAAAAGAGTGGATGAGGTCACAGATAGGCTGCATATAAACGTTGAAAAGTAAGGCGGAGAGGGAGGAACCTTGTGGCACACCTTTGGTTTGCTGGAAGGGGTCAGAGGTAGAGGATCCAGAACGAACATGTTGCCAACGGTCTCTGAGGTATGAAGAACACCAAGAGAGGGCTGATCCATGAATATTATATATTATAATATATATTATATCTCCCCTCAGCCGTCTCTTTTCCAGGTTAAAGAGCCCTAACCTTTTTAGCCTCTCTTCATAGGATTATTCTTCCATCCCCTTTTCCATTTTGGTGGCTCTTCTCCGTAACTTTTCTAGTAAAACTATATCCTTTTTAAGATATGGTGACCAGAATTGCACACAATATTCAAGGTGCGGTCGCATCATGGAACGATACAGAGGCATTAGAATATCCTTTGTTTTATTTTCCATTCCTTTCCTTATGATACCTAGCATTCTATTTGCTCTCTTGGCAGCTGCTGCACACTGGGCGGAGGGTTTTAACATGTTCATGGACCTATTTCCATACAATGGAAGGCAGTGGATGCAAATAGATCTCATGAATATTCATTAGGGACATCATGAAAACCTGACTGGTCTGCGGCCCTCCAGGAACGGAATTGCCCACCCCTGTGCTAGAACATTGAGTTCCCTGGGTAGATACACCACCCCGAGGAGAATGCTGTGAGAGACTGCAAACTTCCAGAGATAGACTGCCTCTCAGCAGAGGAAGTACAAGCCCATGCCATCCTGCTTGTTGATGTAGAACATGGCCACTTAATTGCCCAATTGGATGAAGACCAGATGGTTGGCCAGCTGCTACTGAAAAGCATGGATTGCATTGGCAATGGCTCAGAGCTCCAGAAAGTTGATCTGGTGTAGGCTCTCCTGAGCTGTCAAGAGACCCTGCATACCAAGGCTGTCTAGAAACGCTCCCCAACCCTTTTTGAGGTATCTGTCAAGCAAATGCGCTGATGTGGAAAAGCCTAAAAAGGGAGCCTGTAAGCAGGTTTGGAAACTATAGCCATCAGCAGAGGGACTCTGAGTGGAGGAGTGACCACGACATTGTCCCTAAAGGTGGCTTGATGCCACTATGTGCGGAGTGTCCACTGTGACTAACACAAGTGGAGCCGCACTAATGGAGTGACATGGACCATGGACGCCATGTGGCAGAGTAGGCGCAGCATCCATTGAGCTGTTACAATCTGGCTGTTCTGTACATCGTGCAGCAGGGCAACTAAGTACTGGGCACAGTCCGATGGTAAATAGGCTCAAGCTAGAGTAGTATCTAGGAGAGTCGCAGTTAACTCTAGGTGCTGAGAGAGCTGCAGATGAGATTTTGCGTAATTGATCTTGAGGCCCAGGCATCTGTTATGATGACTGGCCACCTGGCCACTTACCTGACAGCAATTGATCCTAGATATACCCTCCAGGAATTGACCCAATTTAGTTAGAAAAGACCTACATGCATTATCTGACTTTTATCTATCCTTCCAATGTAAATAGATTATGTATATAGTTGACCCTGTTTTCCATGTTTATACTCCTGTTCGATGTAAACCTGACAGCTTGTTGTTATGGTCGTTAAGTTATAATGTAAACCGCACTGATGCTAAATAGCGCGGTATATAAGAAACTGTAATAAATAAATAAATAAATAATAAATAAAGTGGATCAATCTTCCTCCTACCTTGTTCTCGTGTCTCCTTACCTTTCCTTATTTGTACCTTTGTTCTCAGCTATTGTATTGTCTGTCTTAATTAGATTGTAAGCTCTGATGAGCAGGGACTGATCTTCTGCATGTAGCTGTACAGCGCTGCGCTGGAGTGCTATATAAATAATTAATAGTAGTAGTACCTGAGATGGAACAGTGCTTGGGATGGGAAGCAGAGCTATGCTCCTGAGAAAGGAGTCAACAGCCTCCCACCCCCCAAGTTGCGGAGCTAGATGGGGCTTTGGCAGATGCTGCTGGCGCTGGCCTTGTCCTTTCTGATGATGACCCTGCTGAGGGCCTTGATAGGATAGGCAGTGGTGGTAGCCACCATAGAACTTCTTCTTCTTGGGATAGGACGACTTCTTTCCCGAAGATGATCAGATAGTTTTCTGCAGAGTCTGTTCATAGTTAGCTGTTCCCTCTCCAGCTCTCCGGCCTTGTCAAAGAGATTCTTGCCCCAGCAGGGGACATCTGCCAGCTTGTCGAACTCATTGCTCTAAATCAGAGGCTTGCAGCCAAGCTAAGTGGTGGCTCCCGATGCCCACAGCAGCCACCCAGGCGACAGATTCTAACATATCATAGGCCATCCTGGTCATATACTTGGAACATTCCTTGACCCTGGAGACAAGGCATGGAAACACTCTAGGTGCTCTTTTGACAGAATGTCAGAGAAATCCACCAGATCCCCCCGCAATGTCATAAAAAAGGCATATGTCCATATAGAGGCATATATCGCAGGCCTGGATGTGGGCCACCAGCATCGATCCCTGATAAACACTTTCTCCTAAAACCAGCGTCTGAGCATCCTGGCCCAGAGGCTCCTAGGAGCGAGTCTTGGAGCTCTTAATCCTCCGCATAGCTGACTCCACAACCATGGAGTTGTGTGGGAGCTGCTGCTTCTCAAAGCCAGGGATCTTGTGACCTCTATGGAATCGAGGCATTGTCTCACCAGGGGGCACAGTGAGGGGAGTCTCCCAGATGCAGAAGAGCAACCTTTTGCGCTCTTCCTCAGCCTCGATGGTAAAAAGGGCAAAGCTTTGCCCATATCCCGCATGAACTTGTGGAAGGACATGTTCTCCAGTGGGGATTTCCGGCATTTATAGGGAGGCGAGAGGTCCGAGGGTATGTCCCTATGGTTCTCGGTCACCAGGGACTCCTTCTCGGTCTCCCAGCCATCAGAATCTGTGAGGAAGTTGAAGTATCAATGTGAATCCTCATGATGCCTTAGACACTCGGGGGTCTGAGGCTCTTGACGGTTTGACCCAGAGGTGCTCGGGGGGGGGGGGGGGGGAGCCCTGGATGCTGAGATGGACCTCAGACACCTGCCCAACCAGTTTTCCCCACCGGGGAGGATGTGGGCTTCGAGGATGGACTGAAACTCCAATGGTGAGTGCACTGCTGTGAATGGAGCTGACACCGAGGAACCTGAGGTCATCTGGTCTTGGGCAGTCTGTGCTCAAGGGCCTGCCTACACTCCGCACGGAGTGCGTTATTAGAGATGGAAGGAGCCAGTGGCAGCAACCAGAGTCACCAATACCGGGTCCCTCTGTGGGGACTCCACGATGGTCATGGCCAGGGCAGCTTAGGTGGCCACTCTCAGCCATCACCCTTGGAGTCCCGTCAAAGGCTTTGATGCTGGTGCCCATGGTTTTTTTGCATGGCTTTCGGCATCACCCTTCGGCTTTGACGGGGCCGAAGTCAGGTCCTTCTGGGGGTGACCTTCACTGGAGGATAGCTCCTGATGTAGGGTACCATGGACCCTCTGCTGCGAGTGAGCCCGGCTATCACCAGAAGCTGAAACCTCAGTGGAGGTCTTTGAGAGCATCAATGCCAGTGCTGATGCAGACTATGAAGAACTGAATAGCGATTCCCGCTGTTTTTCTTGATTCCAGAACCCCTTGCGTGTCATCTGCAGAGAGCACAGGTGAGAGGGCTCATGATCAGACCCAAGGCACTGGAGGCACCAGTTATGGCGGTCAGTTATGGAAATGGTCCAGCCACACTGGGCACACTTCCTGAAGTCACTGGCTGGCTTAGACAGTTTGGAGAAACTAGCTTCCACCAAATCAAAGGACGCCAACATCCTACCCAACCAGGGAGGCGTGAGAAAAAACCCGCATGCTGAGAAAAAAAGAAAAAGAGCCAGAGAAAAACACGCAGTGCAAAGACACAGACGCTCCCGGGGATGGGCAAGATGACTGTGATGATCACGCGACCAAAAAAAAAAAAAGCATACCACTAGGGTATAGACGATTTTCTGGGGACAGACAGATAGGCTTAACAGAAATAAAAGATGACTGAGATAAGATGGCTCCTTCAGGCAGAAAGATGGGCAAATATGCGTGGATGACCTCTCAAAAGCTTCCTTTGGAAACTGGGGAGCTTTCCATGTGGGCTCCGTCAGTGACGTCACCCATATGTGAGATCTGACCTCCTGCTTGGTCCCAGAGAAAAATATCAATCAACATGAAGTGCTGCAAGTGTGTGTGAGGAGCACATTGGTTGTGCAAACACTAACACTTTGCTCCTAATAATTACTAAAGATACTGACATCAGATCAAGGTGGGGAGGAGTCTAATCAGTGGCACGAGTCAAGTGCAAGTGTCAGCTCAATTCAAGGAAGTGGTAGAGAAATGGACTGAATCTGAATTCAATAAAGCATGGGAGAAGCACTGAGGATCTCTAAGGTAGAGGAAGAGAAGAAAGAACATAGTAGTTGGTATGACTGGGCAGACTGGAAAGGCCATATGGTCTTTATCTGCAGTCATTTTCTACGTTTTCTCCTTTCATACATAAAGCAATGCAACAGGCTGTTAAGAACATATTATTATAAGAAATGCCATACCGGGTCAGACCAAGGTTCATCAAGCCCAGTATCCTGTTTCCAACAGTGGCCAATCCAGGTCACAACTACCTGGCAGATACCAAATTCCCCAGCTTCCACAATGCTCCTCCTGGGGTGAGCAGTGGATTTCCCAGGTCTTCTTTATTAATGGTTTATGGCCCTTTCCTCCAGGAACTTGTCCAAACCTTTAAAGCACAGCTACACTAACAGCTTTTACTACATCCTTCAGTAACAAATTCCAGAGTTTGATAAGGCATTGAGTGAAAAAATGTTCTCTTATTAGTCTTAATTGGTTACACTTTAGCTTCACTGCATGTCCTCTAATCTTTCTACTTTCTGATGGTGTAAACAACCAATCTACATTAACCCTTTCCACTCAATTTATTAATTTATAGACTTCAAACCATATCTCTCCCCTCAGCCTTCTCTGTTTTCCAAGTTGAAGAGCCCTAACCTTTTAAGCCTTTCCTCGTAGGGGTATCTTTCCATCCTCTTTACCATTTTGGTGGCTCTTCTCTGTACTTTTTCTAATTCTGCTATATCCTTTTTAAGATACAGTAACCAGAATTGCATACAATATTGAAGGTGCGGTCGAACCATGGAACAATAGAGGTATTATAATATTCTTTGTTTTATTCTCCATTCCTTTCCTTATGATTCCTAGCATTCTATTAGCTTTCTTGGCCGCCACTGCACACTGGGCAGAGAATTTCAACATATTATCCATGACATCTAAGGGGCTTGTTTACAAAGCCGCTGTAGTGGCTTCTGCCCGATATCAGAACCGCGGCCCCATTGAATTCAGTGGGGCCGTGGCTCCGATATTGGGCGGAAGCCGCTATCGCGGCTTTGTAAACAAGCCCCTAAATCTTTTTCCTGGTTGGTGGTTTCTAAAGTGGTACCTTGCATCGTGTAAGCAAAGTTTGGGTTGTTTTTCCCTAGGTGCATAACTTTGCACTTGTCCACATTAAATTTCATCTGCCATTTGGACACAGTCTTCCAATTTATCAAGATCCTCTTGCAATTTTTCACAATCCTCTTGGGTTTTAACAACTTTGAATAATTTTGTGTCATCTGCAAATCTGATCACCTCACTTGTTATTCCCATTTCCAGGTCATTTATGACTATGTTAAAAAGCAGCGGGCCTTGCACAGATTCCTGGGGTACTCCACTATTAACTTTCTCCATTGAGAAAATTGGCCATTTAGCCCTACTCTTTGCCTTCTATTTTATAATCAGTTTCTGATCCACAATACTACACACTGCCTCCAATCCCATGACTTTTTAATTTCGCCAAGAGTCTCTCATGACAGACTTTGTCAAAGGCTTTCTGAAAATCCAGATACACTATATCAACCAGCTCACCTTCTGTCTACCTGTTTTAGTCATACCTTCAAAAAAAAAAATATAACAGATTAGTAAAACAATACTTTTTTTTTAAACTATGCTGGCAGTTTTATGGCCTTCCTTCCACTTTTCTTAAAGCATGGAATATAGAAACATAGAAATATGACAACAGAAAAAGACCACATGGCCTATCTAATCTGTCCTTCCATATCAACAACTACAACAGTCCCCTTTTTACCTTTAGAGATCCTCTGTGTTGGTCCCATACTTTTTTGAATTCAGTTACTGTCCTCATCTCTACCACCTCCACTGGGAGACTATTCCACGGATCCACTACTCTTTCCGTAAAGAAATATTTCCGCATATCACCCCTGAATCTATCTCCCTTCACCCTCATCCCATGTCCCCTCATAGCAGAACTTGCTTTCAATTGAAAGAGGCTCTCTCCCTGAACAGTAATATATCTGTTCTGGGCTTCCAAGATAGTATTTCTAAACAATGCCCATGCTTTATGCAAATCTTCAGCCTTTGCAGCTGCTCCTTTTAGTCTTTTGTTAACTATTTTCCTTATTTTATCATAGTCTGCCTTTTGAAAGTCAAATGGGAGTACTGTGGATTTACTTGCCGTCATCTTTTATTAAATCAAATGCAATCATAGAAACACAGAAATATGATGACAGAAAAAGACCACATGGCCTATTTATTTTTATTTATTTAACATATATTTATAACCCGCAACTTCCAGAGTTCAGTTGCGGTTCACAATAAAAACAACAATCCACAAAGCATAAGCTTAGTTTTACATCGAACATTTTGTAACAATAAAAGTAATGGTTAACAGCATGAACTAATGCAAAATAGCAAAACTGGCTTGTAAACTATGTACAATAAACTATATACAAATACATGTTGTGGGTACTTTGGAATTGGATCATAGTGTGTATGTATATATATATATATATATATATATATATATATATATATATATATATATATAGTGTGTGTCCTTCCATAACAGCTACAACAGTCCCCTTTTTTCTTTTAGAGATCCTCTGTGTTTGTCCCATGCTTTTTTGAATTCAGATAATGTCCTCATCTCTACCACCTCCACTGGGAGACTATTCCACGGATCCATCACTCTTTCCATAAAGAAATATTTCCACATATCACTCCTGAATCTATCCCCCTTCACCCTCATCCCATGTCCCCTCGTAGCAGAACTTGCTTTCAATCGAAAGAGGCTCTATCCCTGTACATTTATGCCACAGAGGTATTTAAACATCTCAATCATATCACCTCTATCCCGTCTTTCCTCTAAGGTGCACATATTAAGATCCTTAAGTCTGTCCTCATATGCTTTATAATGAAGACCACTAACCATTTTAGTAGCCACCCTCTGTACTGACTCCATCCTGTTTATATCCTTTTGAAGGTGCGGTCTCCAGAATTGTACACGATACTCCAAATGAAGTTGCACCAAAGACTTATACAGAGGCACTATCACCTCCTTTTTTCTGCTAGCCATTCCCCTCCATATGCACCCAAGCATCCTTCTAGCTTTTGCCGTCGCCTTTTCTACCTGTTTAGCTACTTTATCAGACACAACCACGCCTAGGTCCCGCTCTTCTTTAGTGGACAAAAGTACTTCACCCCCTATACTATATTGCTCCCTTGGATTGCTGCAGCCCAAATGCATGACCTTACATTTTTTAACATTAAATCCCAGCTGCCATTCTTCAAGCTTAGCTAGATCCCTCCTCATGTTACCTACACCTTCCTGGGTGAATACTCTATTGCAGATTTTGGTATCTACAAAGAGGCAAACCTTACTCGACAGCCCTTCCACTATATCACTAACAAAGATGTTAAAAAGAATCGAACCAAGGACAGATCCCTGGGGCACACCACTGATAACATCCTTCTTCTCAGAGTGAGCTCCATTTACCTGTACTCTTTTGTCGCCTCCCACCCAACCAATTTCTAACCCAAGCAGTAACTTTAGGGTCCATCCCTAGGGTGCTCAGTTTGTTTATAAGTCACCTGTGAGAAACAGTGTCAAAGGCTTTACTGAAATCTAAATACACCACATCTAGGGCTCTCCCTCGGTCCAACTCCCTGGTCACCCAGTCAAAGAAATCAATCAGATTTGTCTGGCAAGACCTGCCTCTGGTGAATCCATGCTGCCTCGGATCCTGTAATCCGCTAGACTCCATGCTATGATCACTATTGCCAAGTGGCCCCAACACCCTTCTCTCTTGCACCAGATCCTGCATGCCACTAAGGACTAGCTTTCCCTCTTATCAGTTCATGAACCAGCTGCTCTAAGATGCAGTCATTTATTTTGTCTAGAAACTTTCTCTCTCTAGCATGTCCTGCCGTGACACTGACCAAGTCGATACCCGGGTAACTGAAATCACCCATTATAATTGTTTTGTAACTTTTGTTAGCTTCCCCGATTTCTTTCAGCATTTCATTATCCATCTGTTCTTTCTGGCCAGTCAGTTGGTAGTACACGCCAATGCCATTGCCTTCCCCTTTTTACATGGAATTTCTATCCATAGAGATTTTACAACGTATTTTGTTTCCTGCAAAACTTTAATCCTATGTGACTGAATGTCCTCTCTAACAGAGCGCAACCCCTCCACCAATTTGATCTACTCTATCATTGCGACATAGTTTGTACCCAGGTATCACAGTGTCCCATTGGTTGTCATCCTTCCTCCAGGTCTCTGAGATACCAATCATATCTAACCTCTCATTTAGAGCTATATATTCTAACTCTCCCATCTTATTTTTAGACTTCTAGCATTTGCATATTTCAATCATATTAATCTGATCATTTGAAAGGGATAATTTGGAATCTTTCAGCTCTGTTCTTAAAGACATCTGTGTAACTTATCTTTATTGGAACCTCTCCGTTTGGATTCCTAACTTGCCTGTTTTGTTAATATCCTTCACGGATACATTCTTCCAAACCATGTGCTCTTGGGCGACTGTCAGCTTTCCCGTGTTATCTAGTTTAAAAACTGCTCTCTCCTTTTTAAATGTTAATGCCAGCAGCCTGGCTCCATCCTGGTTAAGGTGGAGCCCATCCCCTCGGAAGAGCTCCTCTTTTCCCCAGAAAGTTGCCCACTTGCTAACAAATCCAAACTCCTCTTCTTTGTACCATCGTCTCATCCACGCATTAAAACACTGAGCTCTGCCTTCCTTTTGGGTCCTGCGCGTGGAACAGGAAGCATTTCAGAGAATGCTACCCTGGACGTTCTGGATTTCAACTTCCTACCTAAAAGCCTGAATTTGGCCTCCAAACACATCCCACATTTTCCTATGTCATTGGTTCCAACGTGTAACAAGACAGCAGATTCCTTCCCAGCGCTGTCTATACTGGTTGCCTGTTACCCTCTGTTGCTTTAATTTCACTCTGTATCCCGTCCCCTGATAAATCTGGCCCAGTTCAGCACATCCTTTTGATCTTGGGTTACATAAAAAAAATGCAACTAATGGGGAGAGGAGCCAGTGTACACAAAATAGTAATTATGCTTACCTGGTAATTGTAGTTCCTTTAGTTCTGACAGTGCAGTCCTCATACATCTGGGTAGTCAACCTCTTCCCGCAGCTAGGAGACTGGCATATCAAAATTATGACATCACTGGAGATATATACTGACCCCTTTGCTCATCCTCCATCCAGTGTGAACTATTAACAAAGCAGACTCAAAGGAGCAATAAAGAAATAAGAAGCAATAACCATACAAACGCGTTGAAAAACAAATCTCAGCTTATCAATCACTAAAAATTTTTTTTTTTTGGAAATGTATGATGATACGTTACCGCATGTCCTGCCTGCTACTCGACCCCTGCAGCATCTGAAACAGAGGAACACAGTAAAGTAGAGACTGTAAAACAGAGGAGTCGGCTCACCGCCCACATTCCGTTAGCTCGAACTCCAAGCAGAAACCCTGAAAAGAAAGGTCAAGGGTGGGAAGGAGGACTGCACTGTCAGAACTAAAGGAACTACAATTACCAGGTAAGCGTAATTACTATTTCCTTATCGTTCCTCCAGTGCAGTCCTCATACATCTGGGATGTACCAGAGCAGTATTCACGGGAGGGGATCTTATCGAGTGACAGATAACACCGCCGCTCCAAAGCGGGCATCAGCAGCAGAAGCCACATCTAGGCGGCAATGTTTACTGAAAGTATGCAACGACGACCAAGTCACCGCCCGACAAATGTCCGCGGGCGGCACCAAGCGACTCACCGCCCACGAGCAAGCCTGCGCTCTAGTGGAATGTGCCCGTAACCCGAACGGCACCGAACGTCGCTGAAGCAGGTACGCAGAAGAGATTGCTTCCTTAATCCATCTGGAAATGGAAGCCTTAGTCGCCGCTGCGCCCTTACGCGCTCCTCCAAAGAGAACAAACAACCGATCCGTTTTACGAAAGGGCTCAGTGACCTGTAAATAACGCCGCAAAACCCGTCGCACGTCCAAGCGTCGGAGGACCGGGTCCGACCCTCCCCCATCAAGGTTCCCTAGAACCGGCAGAGACACTACCTGATTGACGTGAAAGGGAGAAACCACTTTCGGCAGAAAAGAAGGAACCGTACGCAAGGTTAGCTTACCCTCCGAAAAGATAAGAAACGGTTCGCGACAGGACAAGGCCTGCAATTCAGAGATACGGCGAGCAGAGCAAATCGCTACCAGGAAAACTGCTTTCAAAGTCAAATCTTTCAACGAAGCGCGCTTCAACGGTTCAAAGGGCGAGTTGGACAAGGCAGTAAGCACCAAATTAAGATCCCAAGCCGGGACCCCGGAACGAGAAGCGGGACGCAGCTTAGTCACCGCAGTCAAGAATCTCTGAACATCCGGGTGACAACCCAACGACACGCCGTTGATCTTGCCCCGATAACAAGCCAGCGCCGCGACCTGTACCCGCAGAGAACTGGCTGCCAAGCCCTTGGAAAAACCGTCCTGGAGAAAATCCAGAACTACCGGAACAGCGACTGTGGACGCCCGAACCCAGCGCCTCGAACACCAATCCTCAAAGAGTTGCCAGATACGCACATACGCCAGCGACGTAGAGAGACGTCGCGCACTCAGCATGGTGGAGACCAACGCCGCGGAATAACCACGCTTCCGCAACTTCGCCCGTTCAATGGCCAAACCGTAAGCGAGAACCGACTCACTTGAGGCATGAAGAGCGGCCCCTGGATCAGAAGATCCAGGCGCTCCGGAAGCCTCCAGGGCTGACCGTCCAAGAGCCGGACGAGATCCGCGAACCACGGACGACGAGGCCAATCGGGCGCCACCAGGAGAACCCTCCCCGGATGCCGCCCGATTCTTTGTACCACACGGCCTATCATCGCCCACGGTGGAAACACATACAGCAGACCGTCCAACGGCCACTGCTGGAGGAGGGCGTCTATGCCTTCGGACATCCGCTCTCGACGTCGACTGAAGAAGCGAGGAACTTGGGCAGACAGGAAAGTCGCCATCAAATCCATCACCGGCGTCCCCCAGCGTTGAACAATTTGATAGAACACCTCGGGGTGTAATTGCCACTCTCCGGCATCGACGTGTACTCTGCTGAGAAAGTCGGCCTGCACATTGTCCTTTCCCGCAATATGGGCTGCCGATATCGCTGTCAAACGGGGCTCCACCCACAGGAATAACAGAGACGCTTCCGCCTCCATGGCGGTACTGCCCGTGCCGCCCTGACGATTGATGTATGCAACCGTTGCTGAGGTGTCCGAAAGAACTCGAACCGCTCGGTTGGACACTGTCCGCTCGAAGGCTAGAAGCGCTAACCGAACTGCTCGAAGTTCCAATCGATTGATTGACCACGCCGCCTCCGGGGGAGACCATAGACCCTGCGCAAATAAGCCCTGACAATGTGCTTCCCAGCCGCCGAGGCTGGCGTCCGTCAACAAGGGAAGCCACTCCGGCTGTTCCAGAGGCATTCCGGCCGCCAGAGACTGAGGAAGTAACCACCACTGAAGAGACCGGCGAACCGACGGAGGACAGGGCAGCCTTTTTCGGAGAGAATCGTTCTGATGAGACCAACGATGGAGCAGAGCGTGCTGCAAAGGACGCATGTGCACCTTCGCCCAAGGCACCGTCTCCAGAGTTGCTTCCATGGTGCCCAGCACGCGTAGATAATCCCAGGCCGAAGGATTTGGCTGCGATCGGAAGGTTCGTAAGAGCAACCGTAAGGCCTCTGTCCGCTCGTGGGGGAGAAACACTTGTCCTGCCTTGGTATCGAATCGGACTCCCAGATACTCGAGATTCTGAGAGGGCTCTAAATGGCTCTTGGTCAGGTTGATCACCCAACCCAGGCTCTGGAGAAAACGGACCACCTTGTCCGTCATCCGAAGACTTTCTTCGTAGGACTTCGCCCGAATCAACCAATCGTCCAGATACGGGTGGACAAGAACGCCCTCCCGCCTTAATGCCGCCGCTACGACCACCATGATCTTTGTGAATGTACGTGGCGCCGTAGCTAGACCGAAGGGAAGAGCTCGAAACTGGAAGTGACCCCACGGAAGGGCAAATCGCAGAAACCTCTGATGGGAATCGAGTATTGGAACGTGGAGATACGCCTCGGAGAGGTCCAGCGATGTCAAGAACTCCCCGGAACGCACCGCCATGATGACGGACCGAAGGGTCCCCATCCGGAAATGAGGGACCTTTAGGCAACGATTGACAGCCTTGAGATCCAGAATGGGCCGTGATGTTCCCCCCTTTTTGGGGACGACGAAATAAATGGAGTAACGACCCAACCCGAACTCGGCCTTGGGGACTTCCGTAACCGCGCGCAACTGAAGCAGACGGTTGACGGAAGAGGCCACCGCTGCCGCTTTCGCAGAGCCTTTGCACGGGGAGCGAACAAAGGATTCGCGCACGGGACGGGCAAGCTCGAGAGCGTAGCCGTGTTGAATAATGTCTAGAACCCACTGATCTGTCGTAATGAGGGTCCAGGCAGAAAGAAACTCTCGCAGGCGTCCGCCAATGGCAATCTCTTCCGTCGGGACCCGCCTCATTTCATTGCGACTTGCGCGGGGCGGAGGCCACGGAAGCGGAAAACCCCCTGCCGCCGCTCCGGAAATTCCGAAACCCCTGTCCTCTTGTCGGGAATCGGCCTCTCTGGAAACCGCCATAACCGGAGGATCGAAAGCGACGAAAATCGCGAGAGGAACCGCGATACGCTGTCGCCGACCAAACCGTTTTGGGCTTATCTTCGGGAAGTCGACCAGGCTTAGACTCGCCCAAGTCTTTCACCAACTTATCTAAGTCCTCCCCAAAGAGCAACCCGCCTTTAAAGGGAAGCTTAGTGAGCCGGGACTTAGAGGAACTATCAGCCGACCAGTTTCTGAGCCACACTGAACGTCGAGCGGCTACTACCGAAGCCGTACTGTTAGCCAGAACGCGAATGAGATCGTAATGGACATCCGCTAAATAAGCGGCACCAGACTCCAAACGATCTAACTCTTTAAAGTCGTCGTACTCCAAGCGGGAAGAAAGACGAAGACGTTGAGCCCAGCGCAAACAAGCACGCGCAACCCAAGCTCCACAGACGGAGGCTTGAAGACAAATAGAATTGGCGTCAAAAGTTTGCTTCAAGAGCCCATCCACCTTCCGATCTTGAGCATCCTTTAACGCCGCACCACCTTCCACCGGAATGGTGGTCTTTTTGGTCACCGCAGACACCACCGCGTCCAACCACGGAGCCCGAAACCGCTCTTTGTCCTTGTCCGCGAGCGGATAAAGCTTATTGAGAGTGCGAACTCCCCGCAACCCGGCTTCGGGCTTGTCCCACTCATCCTGGATCATTTTGGTGACCACCCGGTGTAATGGGAAAACCACCTGTGTCTGACGTTCAGCCTCAATCACAGGGTCTTCTATGGCAGCGTCCGAGACAATCGGAGAGGCCATGTTCAAAACCTGTAACGCCTCGGCCACAAGAGAAGACAACTCTTCCCTCCGAAAAATTCGAATAATTTTGGCCTGGTCCTCGGGCTCCGGTATTTCCCCCTCCTCCAGCCTCCCAGGCCGGCTCAGAGTCATCCAGCCATTCGTCATCAGCCGCTGTGGACTCCAGCTTTCGCGCCCGCTTAGCAGCCGGCGGATCTGTACCTGTCGCCGCGACAGAGTCACGCGATGTGCCAGGCACCGCCGAAGTTCCAGAACCGGTAAAGGTACCCTGCTGACGCAGACAAAAAGCTTGATGCATCATTAAAATAAACTCCGGGCAAAACGCCCCAAGTTCCGAAGAAGCACCCGCCTGCGAGACGCCTGAGGGACCCGCAGTGACCTCCGGAACTGGAGAAGGTAGTAGCGTCCGAGAAGCCACCTCCGGGACCAGGGCCGGAGCTCCTGCATCCTCCACGTTGTCTGCTCTCTCAAGCTGCTGCTCCATGGCAGCCGATAGAGTGGCACAGCCACTGCAGACACCTGTGACAGACAAAGACCCTCTCCCGGTACCACAGACCAGGCAGAGAGGTCTTTTGGGCATTTGCCAAAAGAGCTGGAGTCAAAACTCCTGAATCCTAAAAGAACAGGCGCCCAAAAAACAAAAACCCCAAATTTGTAACTTCACCTGAAGCTCCTCTGGGGCCCCTCCCCCTCCCTCCACTAAAGCGAACAGGGAAGTAGGGAGTACCTTAGAAAAAATGGCAGAAAATGAAAGAAAATAAATAAACTAAAAGAAAACAGGAAAAGAAACCCGAAAAGTAAAGGGTACTCACAGATTTTGAGGCTTTGCAGAGAATGAAATCAGAGCTGTGCAACATGAGGGTTTGATTCAAAATGGCCGCCGCAAATTAAACTCGAGAAAAGAAAAGGGCGCCAAAAAAAAATAAAAGCTGCACTGAAGAAATCAAGGTGCTCTGCAGCTGCCTAGTCTGGTGAGGTAGACCGACTAGTGCAGCAGGGAAAATTACAAAGCCTCAGCTCAACCGGCAACTCTCCACGAAGAAAAACAGCCTCAGGGCACAAAGGGAAATCCCCAATTAAGAGAGGAATCCCTGAGCCGGTTTAGCAGAGAAGGGCTCTCTCCCGTAGTGTCCAGGGAGAGAGAACTTCTGCTGTGCATGTGCAGCACAGGCACGCATTCAAAACTGCAGAAAAAAGAAAAACTTAAAGAAATGAAAGAAATTAAAGTCTGTAGCTGCTGAGGGAAACAGGCAGAAGGCAGAACTCACTGCAGGAGCACTCGCCCCCCCCTCCTGAAGGAGCCTGTGTGAAAGAATTAAAGGCACAGGCTCCTGATAAACCAAAACAAAATTTAAATGAGAATTGAAACCCACAAATGCTGACAACACTACCAGCTTCTTATTAGATGATCAGTCCAGAGAGCCCACACTTGGGCTCAACCACCTCCTGCTGCAAGGAGACTGGCAACACTGGATGGAGGAGGAGCAAAGGGGTCAGTATATATCTCCAGTGATGTCATAATTTTGATATGCCAGTCTCCTAGCTGCGGGAAGAGGTTGACTACCCAGATGTATGAGGACTGCACTGGAGGAACGATAAGGAAATAATCTATTTACTCTGAACAAGGCATAGAAAGCATGGAGACATTTAAACAACTATAGGGGGCACATTCATGGTGACGGCAAGACGAAATAAAACCCCTGGCTACCGCCACTTTAATTAGGATCGGATATTTAGTGGCAGAACATATCTGATTTCTGTCCACTGGAGAGGCCATCTGGTTGGTGGTGATATTCAGCTATTAACTGGATAGCGCTAAGCGCTCAAAGTTAGGGCAGCTGTCACCGCTCCTGCTCCACCCCCAGACCTCCTCAGTTTTAACTGGGCATTTGTTTGGCGGTTTGTGGGTATATTCAATGGCACGGTTTAGTACCCCTGAAAATCACAGTTACTGCATTTTAGCTAGTTAGCAGGTCGACTAAACAGATAAAACATTGTGAAAATGCCCCCCTTTATTTGTAGAGGAAGAAATGTTACCAATACCCCTCTCCAACTGCATTAGTTACTTTAAATTTCTTTTACTTACCGGATTATTTTCACCAATTCACTCATGTTAACATGATCAGGAACTAGAAATTTGGTCTTGTCCAACACTGGAAGTTGTTTCTCACCCTTGTATCTTTCAATGATGACCTGTCAGGCAAAAAATAAATAGTTTTCTCTTTGTATCAGTGAAGCTTTAGATTTGTACCACATTCATAAACACATCACCGATTCGGCTGAGGTCTAATTACTGCTTCCGGAAAGGGCTACTGCCTTCTAAGAAGGGAGAGAGTTCATATGGAATTTTATCAAATCTCACTTTTTTGTGTTTTTCATGATGATGTCGTCAATAGAGGACATCTGTTGCTATATATAGAGGTTTTAAGTGTTAATGTTATTCCTTGTTCTGTCCTCATTACTTGTTTGCCCTAGGAGTGTGTTTCCTTCTGCGTAAACTGTGTTTGTTTCCCTTGCCTATAACCTTTGTATTTCTTGTGACCGCTTTGATTGAAGGAAAAGGCGGTATAGAAAACTTGTTAAATAAATAAATAAATAAATAAATAAACAAGAATTTGGGGTCAATTTCCAAGTGTAAGAGAGTGTGAGTGTGTGTGTGTTTTAAACACCAGCCACACCTGTTTTGGGGTGTTTATTTTGTTTACCACCACCACACCTCAACTTAGGAACCACACAAATACAAATACAACCACACATAAAATACTTAGGAATCATCACAGACCAAGCGCTCACACTCAAGCAACAGATCAAAAAGACTACCGGAATAATATTCCACAAGGCAAAAACAGTACAACGCCTCAGGCCTCTCATTGATCCACAGGACATCAGGACAGTCATGCAAGCTATGACGCTCCCTCATCTGGACTACTGCAATATAATCTATCACGGACTACCCGCCACCCACACCAACCCACTACGAACTGCCTTAAATACCACAGCAAGAATTATCCAGACAGCAAAAGGCAAGATCACATCACGCCAGTCCTGAGAGAACTGCACATACTCCCTCTCAAAGCAAGAATCAAATACAAAATCAGACCTACTTATCCACAAAGCCCTCTATCAAACACAGACTTCCCAGCTCCGCACTCTACTGCCCCAACCCACCCACAACAGAACAACCAGACAAACCACCAGCAACATCCCTCACAAACGAACTAAATATAATCAACGGACCTGCAACAGAGCCTTCGAACTATACGCACCATCCCTCTGGAACTCCCTACCAAGGCAAATCAGAAACAGAGATCCTTCAACATTCAGAAAACAACTAAAAACCATCCTGTTCCAGGAATACCTCGGACCAGAAACAAACATCCACCACTGACTGACTACCCCTCCAAACCCTCTAACATACCCACAGATCTACCTACTAAGAGACTGATGTCCATTGTTTAAGTCCTTAAAGTCTGTTCAGATCATTAATGTTGGCCTCCCCGGTGAAAGCCCCCCCCCCTTTTTTTTTGATGTTAAACCGCTTTGACCCGGTGAAAAGCAGGATATAAATACAGTTAAATAAAGTAAATAAATAATGTATATTCAGCACAATCATCTGTAAAGCAAGAGGTGCTGAATTTAAGTGGAGAGTGGAAACTTCCGCTGGCTCCAAGAACAATGGCAATATTCAGCCCCTATCCATATAGCTATGCAGTTTGTTAGAACAGCTTTTATGAAGTCTTAAATTCAACGGCATAGCTATCCACAAAAAATAAAATAAATAAAAAGAGCAGAGAGAAGGGAGGAAAGGTCCGCTCAGTGACTTGGATTTTCAAATCGCTATGCAAACTTTCCAGAGCACGGTTTGCACTTGCATCAATGTCAACAGGATTTTCAAAGGAAGACAATGTGGCATTTCCCTACCTGCAGTTGCCATCTCAATATGAACTACAAAGGCTATAGAAGAGGGGTGTCAAATGTAGGCCTGTGGGCCATTTCCAGCCCGATTAGCATATTTGTCCAGCCCCTGGGGCCTCCTCTATATGTCTGGGGTGCACCACCAATTAAATGACCAGCTAACCCTTCCTTTTTGTTTTAGTCAGGCATGCAGGCAGTGAGGCAGATGAGACACACAGAGGATCTCTGAGGCATCTCCACCTTCTTGATCCTGTAATCCCAGCATGCCTTGCCGATTCATTCGAGGTATCAGGGATACATAGGAAGAGGAGCAACCACCCTCTTTCCCTAGACCCCGCAATCCCAGCATGCCTTGCAGGATTGTGCCAATTACACTGACGTTGCATAACCTGCCCTGTACAGCATGTTATTTTCAGTGCTGCAGCATCAAGCACAGGCAAAGATTTCAGGGTAGCGTGGATTTGCCAAGTGAGGGGCAGCTTGAACTGCTCTGCCTGTAGGAGGGAAGGAAGCAGGGTTTGTTTTTTGTCTCTCTGTTGGGGGGGTGGGGTGAGGAGAAGAGAGAGAGAGTGTGTGGTTGGGGACAAGAAATATCTGCTTATTTAAACTATGCTAATATCCCCCTGAAAAAGATGTACTAATATACCCCTGCAATTTTACCCATCCCCTGGTTGGCCATGGCATCCAAGAGGACCCCTCCATCCCAGTCAGTTGGCCCAGTTATAGTACTGCCCCCCACCCCCACCCAGTGCCCTAAAATCAAAATGAGTATGACACCCCTACTACAGAAAGTCTGCAGCTCCTTCTGCCTTAGAGCCTGGAAGTAAAATACATTGAAAAATTACAACAGTCAAGTGAAAAATATATTCTAGAAAAGTCAAGTAGAACCCCCCCCCCCCCAAACACCATGGAATAGCTCAGTTGGATAAATCTTCTTCCTCCCCTGGGACTTCTATAGCAATCCTAAATTCAAGCTCTTGTGTACACTAAGTAAATTGGCCCTATCTGTATTAAATTCAGCAAGGCAAAGACCAAACCACAAGTACTAAAAAGAACTCCAGGACAAGGAATATGGGTGCAAAAACTATAGTCTTTGAAAATTTCTCAGAGCATGGTCAGGGTGATTATTAAAAAGTGGAAGGGTGGGGGGGAGGGGGCGCTAGTGTGCCCGTGGAAAGATGGCAGCATGATAGAGGAGCTCCGCACCCAGGTTCCACTATAGCACCAAGAAGAGTGGCAGAAATGCTTTTTTTGATCTGGTCTTAAGCTTGGAGGACTCCGGTAAATGTGCCTGTGAGCTGTGGCCCTGCTGCAATTCTGATTGGCAGTCCCGCGCTACTAGAATGTCACTAGCTGCAACCACCGATAAAATCGAATGCATGGCCGATATCCCCATTGGAAACCTGGTGAATCTTGTGCAAATCTTGAGCCCCTGCCAGTCTTAGAGGTCCCATGTCATCCCACACATTGCCTAACCCTGGCTCCTTTGCTGCCACTAATACTTTGCAGGGTCTGACAGCTGGTATCTTGCCCAGCTAGCTGATACAGGGTGAAGGAGAGAGTCGGCGTTCTGCCGTTATTACCTGTGAGTAGCAACTGTGCTATGCTGCAAAGATCTGAGGCTCGGGGGAGACTGGGAGTGACAGTGGTGCCCTTTCTTCGGTGTCTGGCTGCCTTGTGTGATTTTGTGGTCTTGTGCTGCTGCAGCCATTAACACGAGGCTTTGGAACACGCCTTTGAAATGCAGAGGTGCCTCTCTCGAGCAGGAAGAGTGTTTCTGGCGGCTGTGGCTCCCTTACGGTTAGTGCCCTGAATAAAACATCTTTGCAGATATATGTGGACTGATGATCCCTTGCATATGCAGAGCCTTTTTTCTCTCTCTGATGCCTGAATGAGGACATCAATACTGGCAAATATTGCTGTGCTGGTGTTAAAATCTTTCTGCTTTGCATAACCCAGAGGAAATCTGTGTAATTAGCAGGCTTGGAGTGTCCTCTGGTGGAAGAAAGTGGGACTTTACCTGTCTAATCCTGAATGTCTCTCAACTGCCTTGGCTCAACTACCAGTCGAATACCTACAAACTGCTAAAAGTATTATAGTATTCTGGTGTTGTCATTGAGACAAATGGTGGCTTGATGCCACCCAGAGGAGGTAACAAGATTCAGAAAGTGCCTGAGTTGCAGAGTCCTTAAAAATTGTATGGCACGGTGCCGGGAGGAGCTGGAAATAAATTGCTACAAAAATGAAGGGGCCAGAAGCAAAAGAAAAGCCATGTACTTCACAGCAGTTGATGGGTAAGGCTGGAACGCATGGCAGCTCCCCGTGGAGGCAGGCGTCGGAGGAGGAAATGCTAAGTGAACTAGAGCAGGGGCCTGTAACGAAATCCACACGTTCTCTTCTGCAGCGAGAACTCCAGAGGGACTTTGAAGAACTGGCCACAGAGTTTTGGTCTATGCGAGAGGAGGTGATGACTATGATTGCGGAGCTCCATGGAGATATTAAGGAGCTGGGTCATCGGGTGGAGGAGGTGGAAACTAAAATGGAGAACCATACTGAAACTTTGGTGAATTTGCAGTGCACAGCAGACAGGTGTTGGAACTCACATATAAGATTGACGATATAGAAAACCAGGCACACAGAAACAATTTGCGATTCAGAGGCATACCAGAGGTGGGGCAGAGAATTTGGTAGAGGTGATATGAACATTGACCAGCAGCCTTTTAACAGGAGAGGAGTTTGCATCTCGTGGGATTAACATGGAGATTGAAAGGATACATCGGGCATTGGGAAAGCCTTCCAATAATCAGCCGAGGGATGTCATTGCTCGCTTCCTGTGATACACCGATGCACAGCTTTTGTTGCGGAGAGGATGTGGGAAGATGACGGTCCAGTATCAGGATGCGGCTGTCTCTCTGTACCAGGACCTCTCGACATTCATGCTAGTATGTCAGCGGGGAGATGAAGCCGATCATAGAGGTGTTGAATAGAGAAGGGATTCACTATTCATGGTCCTTTCCTTTCCGAATGAACTTTAATGCTGGGGAATAAAAATATCTCTGCAAAGGATCATACTAAGGCAAGGAGATCACTCCACCAAGCTGGCCTCGTGGAAGATAATGCACTGCTGGTGACTGCAGCACCCAAGATTCAATATGTGAAGTGGAAGCGGGTGAAAAGAAGCAACCAATAATTTCAGGGATAGACTGAACCTGCGTGGCTGACATTTGAGAGAAAGATAGACCAGATCGCAGGAGACTTGATGGCTGCATGGTGAGCTAACGGCTGAGGCTGCTGAAGATGTGGAGCTATATGAGGATAAGTCCTATTGGGGGGTAAATACCTGGACTGTGTATTGGCTAGATATTTTGCCTTTTTCCTAACTGGTGTTTTCTTTTTTTTACTATGATATTATAGTAGTAGTTGGAAATGTTAGGGGTTGCTGACTACTGTTGTAAGGGTTGGGGTGAGAGAAGGGAACTGGGTGGATTAGATTTCAGGTCATCCATTCCATAACCTGTCAATTTGGCAGGCAAGTGGTGATGAGGAGGGAGGATGGAGATACATGGGAGGATGAGAGACAAAGGGGTTGTGGGAGGGGGAGAGGGTCTGGGAAGGTGTTTGAGAACAACAGAATGGGGAGGGCAGAGATCTATTTTCTGTTCTTTTTCAAGGGGGAGGGGAGCAGTTGGTGCAGGATAGGGAGGACTGGATGACAGGGTTTGAAGTCCCAACAGATTACATAGGGCAGGAGCCATTAAGAGGTGGGCAAAGGGGGGGAGGATGACATATGCTGAAGGTTGTCTCCTTTAATGTAAAGGGCCTCAATTCTCCTCAAAAACGTTCGCTGTTATTTAAAGAGCTGGGGTCTCTGAAGGGGGAAATAGTGTTTCTGCAAGAGACACCTCCGTAGCAATAACCAAGGCTGGCTAAAATGTAAGCCCTACTCTGACATGTGGGTGGCCTCAGATGAAAGAGGCTGGAAGAAATGTGGAGTGGCCATGCTGTTTCATCAGGCTCTGTCCCTAAGGGTAGAGGAAATTAGGAAGGACAAACTGGAGCGTTGGCTCCTTATGAATGCACACTTGGATGGGCATCCCATCACCTTGGCATATATATATGCTCCTAATGAGGGCCAGGTGAAATTTTTTGCAGGGCTGAAGGTTCTCTTGGCAGAGTTTGTGAAGTGGTTTATCATTTTGGGAGGAGATTGCAATGCTGCCACATTTGGACTCCACGTGGAGGAATGCGAGGGAAGGAAATGGGATTAGTCTAGCGTTACAGATGTTCATGACTGATTTGGGCCTGTGGGATGTTTGGAGGGATACCCATCGAGGGGAAAAAAGCTATACTTACTACTCACCAGTCCATCAGGTACATACGCTTATTGATTACTTTCTGCTGGATCCGCGTCTGATGGATGGAGGAGTTGAGGCAGGACATGGTGCCAGCATGCTCCGTGCTGGGTTCTCTTTCCTGGTGATCTGGGTGGGGAGTGGAAGCAGCAGTGGCGATTGAACGGGAGATTTTTCTGTCAGGTATCAGCTGTTCAAGACCATAGACGATTTATACAAGAATTTTTTCAATTGAATGCCAACAGGGAGGTTACATTACCGGTGGTTTGGGATGCTTTTAAGGCTACAGCTCATGGCCGACTGATAGCTGAGACGGCCCACACTAGGAAAGCTTGGGCACGGGAATCCCAATGTTTGGATGAGGAAGCCAGGCGCCTCCAGTTAGAACATGCACGGACTGGCTTTAAAAATGTCTGGCGCCAGTGACGGGAAACACGGGCCCGCTTGGATGCCTATATGCAAAGGGATTTAGATAATATGCAACGTAGACTGCGATAAACTTTTTATGAAAGGGGGAATAAAGTTGGGAGATATCTTGCTCTTCGACTCTGGCAGCAACACACCTCATGAGTGGTATATGAGATTTGGGATTCATTGGGAGGCTTGCGGGTGGTGTCTCGGGAGATACGTGCAGTGTTAGACTACTTGGCGCAATTGTATAAGGCTGAACTTTTGATTCAAACCACATGGATGATTACCTCCGTGATATCTCTCTGCCGCACTTGGCTGACCTGGATAAGGAACAGTTGGAGGCAGAAATTACAGCACAGGAAGTGGATGGGGCTATTTGGTGTTTGAAGGTTGGGAGAGCGCCAGGTAGTGATGGGTTTCCCTCAGAGTACTACAAAAAGTATAGCACCCAGGTATCACTCACTCGGACGGTGCTTTTTAATGAAGTGTTACGAGGATTGCCACTACCCACTACACAATGGGAAGCTGTCATTGTGGTCATACCTAATCCAGGTAAACTAGCTCAAGAGGCAGCCTCTTATCGCCCTATTTCCTTGTTAAATACTGATGTTAAAATATTGGTCTCTGTGCTGGCTGCTCGATTTGAACCGGGCCCTTCCCGATCTGGTGCATCCCGACCAGGTTGGCTTTGTACCTGGTTGGCAGGCCGCGGATAATATCTGCCGGATGTTACAAGTGATACATGCTGCATGTCAGGGATCCCAACTGGCACTATTGGTGGGAGCTGATGCCAAGGCAGCGTTTGATCGAGTTATTTGGGGCTTCTTATGGCATGTACTAGACAAGATGGGGTTTGGGCCTAACTTTACTCGATGGGTGCACAGTCTTTACCAGGGTCCCAGAGCTAGCGTTAAAGTCAATGGGGGTCAAAGAGTTTTGAATTGGAGAGGGGAACTCGGCAGGGGTGCCCATTGTCACCGCTACTATTTGCGTTGGTGATGGAACCTCTGGCGCAAAGCTTCCGTGAATACCCGGATGTAGCTGGGGGAGGGTGGGCTCCCATGAATACAAAAATAGCATTTTTCGCAGATATTATATCATTAGCTAACCCTGAAGCTTCCCTGCCTAATGCAATGTAGCTTTTTTTGCAGATTTTTCGCAAGTTTCCGGGTTTAAAATTAACTATGCTAAGTCAAAAATCTTGAATGTAGGCGGTGTGTTCACAATTGAAAGCCCGTTTCCCTTTTCGATGGGTGGATAAAGTGAATCTTACGGTAGATAGGGCGGTGTTGTATTGGGCAAACTATGGACACTTAATCCAACAAGTTTAATTTTATTTATTTATTTACATTCTCTTATATACCGTGCTATTCTGCATCAGTGCGGTTTACATTGAACAAACTGAAATTACATTGAACAGGGCATTATAACTTGGAGATAACTATTTTACAGGGAACATGGGCTATGGAGGGTTAAGTGGCTTGCCCATGACCACAAGGAGCACCTGTGGGACTAGAAAGTTAAACGAGATTTGTAATCTTGGGCGGGCCTGATGCTGTCCTGGTTTGGGCGTATTGCTGTAACGAAAATGGTAGTTCCGCAGTTCTTGTATCTTTTTCAGGTGCTCCCTATACCTCTGCCTCATGGGACTTTGGAATTCTGGAAGGCCCTATTTATGTAGTTCATACGGAAGTTCAAACGCCCTCGAATAGCTCGCAAGATCCTATATGCCCAATCGAGACAAGGGGGCATGGGGGTCCCTAACTTTCATTGGTACTATGCAGCAATGCAGTGTCGTGCTGGGGTGGAATGGAACTCTACTAGCTCTAAATGCTGGGTACAAATGAAAATGGCTTTAGCAGGAGGGACTGGATTGGGGGATCGGTTGTGGCTTTGCCCTAAGTTGCGGGGGGTGTGCGTGCTACTAATCCATACATAACTCATACTCTTCACTGCTGGGATTGTTTTTTCTGGCCACGGAGGTGGGGAGGGGCCAGTGATGTTGTCCCCATTAGCGCCCATAGTTAACAATAATTCCTTCCCTCCGGGTATGAGTGATTTAGCTTTTCGACAGTGGGGGCATAAGGGACTTAGTTGTATGGGCCAACTATTAGAGGATGGTGTGCTCCGTTCATTTGCGAACTGAAGGAGGAATTTGGTATCCCAGACTAACATGTCTACCAGTATGCACAGGTGGGCACATTGGGTGGGGAAATGAAATGTTAGGCAGCAAGTTGCTCGGGACCGGACAGATGTTGAAAGTCTATGTGAGGAACGTACAAACCACTAAGGGCCTCATTGCAGCCCTGTATGCATGTTTACAGAAATAACATTTTGGAGAGGGCAAACATAGGGCGCAGTGGACGCAGGAGTTGCACCTTTCATACACTGAATAGCAGTGGGAACAGATCGAGGGCCGGCTCTGGAGAAGTTTAGTGGCTGTTAATGCCCAATAAACTAACTATAAACTAATCTATGGGTGGTATATGACACCAGTGCGCATGGCTCGAGCATTCCCAGGGGTATCTGATTTGTGCTGGCAGAATTGTGGCGAGAAAAGCACCTTGGCACATGTGTGGTGGCTTTGCCCTCGTATCCAGGTTTTTTGGAGGGGGATACAGTATCGCCCGAAGCAAATTGTGGGTTTGGACATACCTTGGGAACCCTAGTATTTTTCTATTTGGGAAGGAAGTCTCTAGTGGACGGCTCCCCCAGTTGGCACTGATTCGCCATGGTCTGAATGCGGCTATGTTGACCCTGGCGGCTGCTTGGAAACAGGCATCACCTCCGGCATTATCACGATGGTTGGAACGGATGTGGGACCTATACGTAATGGAGTGGGGGGTGGTGGTAGGGAGGATGTGCCTGCCCCAATTTGAGCAGGTATAGGTAGCCTTTGTTTTGAAATATGATTCACGACCTGAGACGTCTTTACATTAGATGGAGATGTATGACGAGAGCCTTTCTTGACTTGAGGGTTTGGCATCCCCCCTTTTTCATAGTGTTGTTGGATTGATAGACTACCCCTTAACCTACAGGATTAATAGCAAAGGGGAGAGGGGTGAGAGAGGGGGTAGAGGGAAGTGAGGGGGAAACTGGCTGATGAGGTCTTGTGAATAAAGACAAAAAATATAATGCTGTGATGTAGCAATTGTTCTGGTTGAAGAATTTGTGTTGCTATATTGTGCAAGTATTCCATGTGTGGTTTGTACAGATACTCCTGTTTGTACTTTTATAAAAGCCTTTAAATAAAAATAAAAAATAAAGTGGAAGGTCTATGGCAACATCAAAACCCTGTCTAGATAAAGCCACCCCTCCAAAACAGATGAACAAGCAAGGAAAGCACAGTTACTTACCTGTAACAGGTGATCTCTGGGAACAGCAGGAATAAGTCTTCACGTATGGGTATCGTCGGTACCGACGGAGCCTGCGCGGGAACGCTCCCCAGCGTCCAATCAGAAAGCTTTTGGGAGCATCCCACAGCGCCTGCGTGCTGCCTTCCCGCCTTTCCCAACTGCCTCTCTCCAGTTTGAGTTTAAAGCTGAGACAAAGAGAGAGAGAGCAAAAGGGAAAAGGAAAGATAGAAAGATACAACTCCTAGGGGAGGTGGGTGGGTTGTGAAGACTTATTCCTGCTGTTCCCAGAGATCACCTGTTACAGGTAAGTAACTGTGCTATCTCCAGGAACAAGCAGGAATGAGTCTTCACGTATGGGGACTCCCTAGCTTGAGATGCCAGGGAGAGACCCCAGAAGTTGTGTGCCCCTGAAAGGGCTCTACTCCCCCCCCATAGATCTCTGGCATCCAACCAGGGTTGGTGGGTAGGAGTTGATTAGGTATGGAACAGGTGTTTGAGAACAGCCTGACCAAACAAGGCATCCCGGCGGGAGTCCTTGTCCAAGCAGTAATGGGCTGTGAAGGTATGGAGTGGAGGAGTGGCCTAGTGGTTGGGGCAAGGTACTTCAGGCCGGAAGGTCGGGGGTTCAAATCCCACTAGAGGACAGCAACCTTGGGCTGGAAGGACTGGGGTTTCTAGTCCCACAGGTGCTCCTTGTGGTCTTGGACAAGCCACTTAACCCTCCATAGCCCATGTTCCCTGTAAAATAGTTATCTCCAAGTTATAATGCCTTGTTCAATGTAATTTCAGTTTGTTCAATGTAAACCGCACTGATGCAGAATAGCGCGGTATATAAGAGAATGTAAATAAATAAATGAACGGAGGCCCAGGTGGCTGCTCGACAGATGTCGTCAATAGACACAGAGTGTAGATGAGCCATTGAGGCTGCCATAGCTCTCACATTGTGAGCTGTGACATGGCCCTCCAGAGAGATGTTCCTACTCTGATAGGTGAAGGAAATGCACTGAGCAATCCAATTCGATAATGTCCTTTTGGAAACTGGAAGTCCCAAATGGGAAGGATCAAAAGCAACAAAAAGTTGAGAAGACTTTCTATGTTGCTGTGTTCTCTGTAAGTAAAAAGCTAAAGCTCTTTTACAATCCAAGGTATGAAGATTCCTCTCTGCACTTGATGCATGAGGTGCTGGAAAAAAGACAGGTAGGTATACCTCTTGGTTCAGATGAAAAGGTGAGACCACTTTAGGCATAAAGTGTGGATTAGTCCTGAGGACTACCTTGTCATGATGGAACCTTGTATAAGGTGGATTAGCTACTAGGGCTTGCAATTCACTAATGCGGCGTGCTGATGTGATTGCAATGAGAAAGATAATCTTCCAAGAAAGAAATTTCAAGGAGGTGGTAGCTAAAGGTTCGAAAGGGACCTTCATAAGTTGCCCAAGAACCAGGTTTAAGTCCCATGCCACCGGTGGTGGTTTAATGGGAGGCTTTGTCAAGAGAAGGCCTCTCATGAATCTTGCTATAAGAGGATGAGAGGAAATAGGCTGTCCATTTAAAGGCTTAAAGGAAGCTGCAATAGCACTCAAATGGACCCGTACTGAATTTGTCTTAAGGTCTGCATTGGATAAATGAAGAAGATACTCCAGTAAGGATTCCAGAGGTAGCGCAAGAGGGTTAAGACCCTTTTCCGCACACCAAATCGTGAATCTTTTCCACTTGAAAGCATAAGAACGTCTAGTGGAAGGCTTTCTGGAAGAATAAAGAATATCTTTCACTTGCTGAGAAAGATGGAGATCTTGGAGATCCAGGCCTTCAGCAACCAAGCCCTGAGATGCAGAGACTGGGGATTGGGATGCCATAACATTCCGTCCTCCTGGGATAGGAGATCTGGTGCAGACCCTGACTCCAGGGAGGGAGCTTGAGAGAGATGCAGAAGTAGAGGGTACCACGCTTGGCGTGGCCAACGTGGCGCTATGAGGATCATGCGACCCCTGTCTCTCTGAAGCTTGAAGAGGGTTTTGGGAATCGGGGGAATGGGTGGAAAGGCATACAGGAAGTCTTGACCTCAGTAAAGGAGGAAAGCAACCCTGGCCTGAGCCCCCTGAGCTGGAGTTCTGGAACAGAACCGGGGAAGTTTGGCATTCCACGGACTTGCAAAGAGGTCTATGTCCGGGGTTCCCCAAATTTGAAAAATCTTGGCTACCTGGTCTGCATGCAGAGACCACTCGTGTGGAAGCAGAACTCGACTGAGTCTGTCTGCCCAAGAGTTTTGAACGCCTGGAAGATACACTGCCAGAAGATGAATCTGGTGCTCTCTGGCGAAGGCCCACAGTTGCAAAGCTTCGTTGCAAAGCGACAGAGAGCCTGTTCCCCCCTGCTTGTTCACGTAGAACATGGCTACCTGATTGTCCGTATGAATGAGGACTGTCTTGTAGCTGAGCAGGGTGTGGAACACTCGCAGAGCAAGGAAGATTGCTCTGAGCTCCAAGAGATTGATGTGTAGACAACTCTCCTGTGGAGACCAGGTGCCTTGGGTGGAGAGGTCTTGTAGATAAGCTCCCCAACCCAGTGGAGAAGCATCTGTTGTAAGAGTTGCCTGGGGTAAGGGCTGCTGAAAAGGAGACCCCAGCAACAGGTTTTGAGTGGACTTCCACCATTGAAGGGACAAAATGAAGCGACTTGTGTTTGCTATTTTGTCTGACAGGCTGTCTGCTGCCTGGGTCCATTGGGTGGATAGGGTCCACTGAGCTGCCCTCATATGAAGGCGAGCATAGGGTACCACATGCACGGTGGAGGCCATGTGGCTTAGTAAATGCAACATTTCTCGAGCAGTTAAATGGGGCTTTAACTCTGCTTGAGAAGCTAACTGCACCAAGTGAAGACAACGGGCCTGGGGGAGATAGGCCCTTACTCTTGTGGTATCCAGCAATGCCCCTATGAACGCCAGGGACCGAGTAGGGGTTAGACTGGATTTTGGGATGTTTATTACCAGCCCTAAATATTGGAGGATACGCATTGTGCAGGATAGAGAGATCTCGGCCTCTGACTGAGTAGGAGCTCGAATAAGCCAGTCGTCCAGGTAAGGGAAGACAAATATTCCTAGAGTGCGCAGAAATGCAGCTACTACTGCCATGCATTTCGTGAACACCCTTGGTGCAGAGGTTCCCTGAAAAAGGAACCAAAGGAACCTTCTGTGGGTTGGATGGATGAGAACATGGGTGTACGCATCCTTGAGATCTAGAGAACAAAGCCATTCTTGACTCTGAAGGTATGGAAGCAGAGCTCCAAGAGAGATCATTTTGAATTTCTCTTTGACTAGGAATTTGTTCAATTCTCCGAGGTCTAAGATGGGTCTGTAGCCCCCTGTTTTCTTTGGAATAAGAAAATAAGGGGAGTAGAACCCTGTGCCCTGTTGAAAAAGAGGCACTTCCTCTATTGCCCCTTGGGCAAGAAGGGTGGCAATCTCCTGACCCAACAGGTCGAGAAGAGAGGTCGAAGAATTGAACTACTTCACTACCGAGTGAGGGGGCTGGCTTGAAAAATGAAGTCTGTACCCCTCCCTTATGATGGATAGTGTCCAATGCTCTGCTGTGATTTGTCCCCACCTGGGAGCAAAGTAAGCCAACCTTCCTGGAATGGTGGAGGGCTCTGGTCCTTCCAGAGCCAGGAAGGCTAAGTTCTCTAGCAGCAAGTCAAAGGCCCGGAGGGGGCTGCGGTTGCTGGGCCGGTGAAGGCCTAGCAGCCTTTGCTTTGCTTTGCTTGGATGGTTGCTGACGTTTGGTTGCAAACCGACCTGCAGAAGATGCCTGCTGACCATAAGCAGAATAATATCTTCCCTTCTTAGAAAAAGGTGCCTTTTTGAACAACTTTTTCTTAACAGGAGCAGTGGTAGACTTGGATAATCTATCCAAGGCAGAGTTTTCAGCATCCATCTGATTGGCTTTTGCTTGCCAATCCTTGCCAAACAGGTTCTCACCCGTACAAGGGATATTCCCCAATTCATCTTGGACCCAGAGTTCCAAATCAGATGCTTGAAGCCAAGCAATCCTACGTGCACCTATGGCAATAGCCGAGGCTCTGCTTACACACTCAAAGGAGTCGAAAGCTGCACGGTTGGAAAATTTGGAGACCATCTTGGACATGTTTGAGCCAAGTGAGAAATTCCTGCCTTTTATCTTCAGAAATGAAAGGACTTAAAGACAGTAAATGTTCTGTGACTTCTTTTAGGAACATTCCCATGTAAAGACTATAGGAATTAATTCTCGCAGCTAGCATGGAAGCTTGAAAGACTCTACGTCCAAAAGCATCCAGGGTTCTGCATTCACGTCCTGGAGGATTAGAGGAGTGTCTCTTTGCACTTCTAATCCTCCTCATAGCAGACTCTACCACAATAGAGTGGTGAGGAAGCTGAGTTTTATGGAAACCAGGACAAGGAGGGACACGATACATGGTGTCCAACCTGCGAGAATGAGGGGAGGTGGTGAGAGGTGACTCCCACATCCTCAACATGAGATCATAAAGAATCTCATGAACAGGTAAGGTAGCTGCTTCCTTAGGAGTTTTAGGATATTGCAAAGTATTTAACTCCTTGGCTCTGGGCTCTGTCTCAGGGGCCACAGAAATAGATAGGCCCCGAGCCACCTCCCTGAAGAAATCTTGAAAAGACAAGTCCTCTGGAGGAGACATTCTGCGCTTGGGAGAGGAAGGCTCCTGTGGAAGCAGCACCGATACATCGACAGAACCCTCAGACTCCTCAGAGTCTTCAGAGGAATCGAAGTATCGCCTGTCTGGATGCTCTTGCAACGCCCGATACCCGTGCCGAGTAGGATCGGCATCGGGAATAACCGGTACCGAGGATTCGGTACCGGAGGGCATCAGAGGACAGGGTACCGTTCCAGCAGACACCGATGCCGATGTCGATGCGATCGGTACCGGAATCGGTACCGACGCCGGTGCTGGAACCGGTACCGTTGGAGTAGTCTGTTGCAGTACCTGGGGCGTCGATGCCACAAGGAAGGCCGCTAGACTGCGTTCCATGGACAGAATCCCCTGATCCATTGACGCTACCAATGCCTGGAGGTTGGTACCGGTGGAGGCCACCGGTACCCCAGAGCATGGCAACAGGTGATCTGTCGAAGCCGAGCCCTTGAGATCAACCTGTAAACCCATAGATGAAATTTTGGAAGCCGGAGCCTCCCGCCGGGGTAATTTTGCCGGTGCGGAATCCTCGATGCTTAGAAGGAGATCTACCCTTCGAGGACCGGCTGGACTTATGTTTAGTTACCAGAGATCCATGGGAGGAAGCAGCAGCCCTGGAAGACATCGATGCCACTGAAGCCGCATCAGAGGGAAACAGGGTACTAAGCTTGGCTGCTCGGTTCTGCCGACCTCTTTTAGACATCATGGCACAGGACATACAATCTGTAATGGAATGGTCAGGACCTAAACATTTCAGACACCAGTCATGGGTGTCAGTGACGGAAATAGTACCGCCACATTTTGTGCATTTCTTAAACCCTGAAGCGGGTTTTTCCATGTTCAGGAAAAAAAAGTCTGGGCCTAAGGCCCAACGAAGGCGAATGCACCGGAAGAGAAATAGAAAATATATATTTCTCTCCTTAATCGTTTTTTCTTTTTTTTTTTAAAGAAAAGAAAGAAAGACCGGCGGTACCGGTAGAGCGTCGAAGAAGGCAGACGCGACACAAAAGAAATAAAGAAAAATGAAGAAATTCTTCTGCGGTGACAGGAACACGACCTGCTGGCTCCGCGGAAAAGAAGAACTGGAGAGAGGCAGTTGGGAAAGGCGGGAAGGCAGCACGCAGGCACTGTGGGATGCTCCCAAAAGCTTTCTGATTGGATGCTGGGGAGCGTTCCCGCGCAGGCTCTGTCGGTACCGACAATACCCATACGTAAAGACTCATTCCTGCTTGTTCCTGGAGATAAGATTGATCATAGAGAAAACAAGAAAAGCCAATGGAAACATTGAAAAACCTACAGGCTTCTGTGGCCAAAACTGGTCAGTGTATGTATGTGACACAATCTCAAGCACTCTGCAAATCTGGGTTGCATAGTAGGGTGGCAAGAAGGAAGCCATTACTCAAGTAAAAACCCAGCCTGAATTCCATCTAACTATGCAAAGGAACTTCCAGAAGATGCTGTAGCCATGTGGCAAAACATTTTGCGATCCGACGAAACTAAAATAGAACCTTCTGGTTTGAATGTAAAGCATTTAGCAAGACAAACCCAATACAGCACATTATCCAACACCATCCCTACTATGAAGCACGATAGTGGCAGCATTAAGTTTTGGAAATGTTTCTCATCGGCAGGGAATGAGACACACGTCAGGAAGGGACAATGAATGGAGGAAAATCCTTCAGGAAAACCTGCTGCCCTCTGCAAGCAAGCTGAAACTGGCATGGAAATTCACCTTTCAGCATGACTCCTCAAAGCATGCAGCCAACGCACCAGTGGAGTGACTAAAGAACAAAAGAAGAAATTAGACCTTACCTGCTAATTGTCTTTCCTTGAGTTCTCTCCGGGCCAGTCCAGAACCAATGGGTAGTCAAATCTCCCTCCTCTAGCAGCTGAGGACTGAATACTAATTCTTGTTGCTAGGCTACCTAGCCCTCCCCTGGTGACAGGAATCAGTCTGAACGTACCAAGCAGAGAAAAAATAAGAAACGAGTAGCAGAACTATGGAAACCCCAAAGAATGGAAGAGTGTCCCAGGAGATCGTGCAAAAGCACGGGTACATGCAACAGTGACAACACATGCTGTCAGCCGCGGCAGCGGCACTGTGCGTCTGTGTCTGTTTGCAGATTCTCTCTTTTTTTTTTTTTAACGAAAAAAACCAGCCTTATTGGATTCAATATAGATCAACCCCAAAAGACTGCCATGCTCCACTACTTTGAGAAAGAACCGAAAACCAACTGGGCGGGATCTGGACTGGCCCGGAGAGAACTCAAGGAAAGACAATTAGCAGGTAAGGTCTAATTTCTTCTTCCTAATCGTCTCTCCGGGCCAGTCCAGAACCAATGGGTAGTACCAAAGCAGTATCTAACCCTGGGAGGGACCTGTGAGCCCCGCTACGATGGCCGAAGCACCCACACAAGCATCTCGACGCGCGCGAACACATCCAGACGATAATGACGGGAGAAAGAATGAAGAGAAGACCAGGATGCAGCTCTACAAATATCCACCGGCGGAACTAAGGCCGATTCCGCCCACGAGGCCGCCTGACCTCTGGTAGAGTGAGCCCGAAGACCAACTGGAACGGCCTTGCCCCTGGTCTCATAGGCGACACGAATGGCCTGTTTCACCCAACGTGCAATAGAGGCTTTTGAGGCCGCTTGGCCCTTGGATGGTCCCCCGAAAAGCACAAACAACCTATCGGACTTACGAAAGGGCTCAGTCTCCCGAAGGTACCGACGGAGCACGCGACCCATATCCAAACGTCGGAGAGAACGATCCACAGAAGCCTCTGTCCCCGAGACCACGAAGGTGGGCAGGGAAACCGATTGATTCAGATGAAAAGCGGACACCACCTTGGGCAGAAAGGACGGAACTGGACGCAAGACCACCTTCTCAGCCGAGAACTGCAGAAACGGAGGCCGACAAGAAAGAGCCTGCAAATCGGAAATGCGTCTCGCGGAGCACAGGGCTACCAAAAAAGCCGTCTTCCAAGTCAATTCTCTGATGGAACTAGCTGCCCGCGGCTCAAAAGGAGCGCCGGTCAGCACCTCCAATACCATATTCAGATCCCAAGGAGGAACAACCGGACGAACTGGTGGTCACAGATGCCTGGCCGCTCGGAGAAAACGCAGAATGTCCGGATGCAATGAAAGACGAACACCACGCACGGCACCCCGGAAAACTGCCAGTGCCGCTAACTGCACTCTCAAGGTGCTGAGAGCAAGACCCTTCTCCAAACCGCATTGCAGAAAAGCGAGAATATCGGGAATGGAAGAGTTACGTGCTCTCAAGGCGCGATCCTCGCACCATGCCTCAAAAATGCGCCACACCCGAATGTACGCCAAAGACGTGGAACGTCGGCGAGAATGCAGCAACGTAGCAATCACCGCTGCTGAATAACCTTTGCGGCGCAACCGTTGCCTCTCAATAGCCATTCCGTAAGCAAAAACCGGATCCGCCTGCGGCATAGGAACGGGACCCTGCAGCAGCAAGTCCACCCGAGCCGGCAATCTCCAGGGCGGATCCACCAGAAGCTTCAGCAGATCGGCGTACCAAGGACGCCTGGGCCAATCCGGAGCAATCAGGATCACCGGACCCCCGTGAGTGGCGATTCTCCGAATGACCCTGCCGACCAAAGGCCATGGAGGAAACACATACAGGAGCTGATCCTGCGGCTACGGCTGTACCAGGCCGTCGAGACCCTCCGACATGTGCTCCCTGCGCCGGCTGTAAAAGCGCTGCGCCTTCGCATTGCGAAGAGTGGCCATGAGATCGAGAACGGGCTGACCCCAACGAAGGGTTATCTCGTGAAATACTTCCGCGTTGAGCTCCCATTCTCCCGGATCCAGCACATTGCAGCTGAGATAATCCGCCTGTATATTGTCTTTGCCAGCCACGTGAGACGCCGAGAGCGCCAGAAGGTGCACCTCTGCCCAGTGAAACAAACGCTGGCTCTCCTCCAGGAGATGGAGACTTCCCGTTCCGCCTTGCCGATTGATGTAGGAGACGGTCACAAGATTGTCGGAAAAGATGGCACCGGCTGGCCTTCGAGCAGCGCTGCAAACTCTACCAGCGCCAGATACACTGTTCGCAATTCCAAGCGATTGATGGACCATAGACTCTCCTCCGGCGACCAGGAGCCCTGCGCGATGTGCGTCAAACAATGCGCTCCCCAGCCGGAGAGACTGGCATCTGTCGTGACCAAAATCCACTCCGGAAGCGCCAGGGGAACGCCGGCGACAAGATGGTCCGGAACCAACCACCACTGAAGGCTGAGCCGCACGTTTTCGGGACAGGCTAAACGACGGGAAAGAGGATGCCGTTGCGGAGACCACCGCGAAAGCAGCGCCTGTTGAAGCGGACGCATGTGCGCCCGAGCCCAAGGCACCAGGTCCAAGGCCGCCGCCATCAGGCCCAGCAACTGCAAGTACTTCCAGGCCGTTGGTGCTCGACCCCGCAAGAACGCTGCCACGTGAGAGAGAAGTTTGCGAACCCTCTCCGGAGGCAAGAGAACCAGACCCCTGTCCGTGGCGAAATGCGCCCCCAAGTACGGGAGCTGCTGCATCGGCTCCAGGCGACTCTTTGCCTGGTTTACGATCCAGCCAAGACTCTCGAGACAGGAAACCACACGCCGGGTCACCCTGACCGATTCTTCGTGCGACGACGCCCGAATCAGCCAGTCGTCCAGGTAAGGGTGGACGAGCACACCTTCTCTGCGAAGAGCCGCCGCCACCACCACCATCACTTTCGTGAAAGTGCGCGGCGCTGTCGCCAACCCGAACGGCAACGCTCGGAACTGAAAATGACCCATCGGAACCGCGAACCGGAGAAAATGCTGATGATCCGGTCTGATTGGAATGTGAAGGTAGGCCTCTGTCAAATCGATGGAAGAGAGAAACTCCCCCGGACGCACGGAACTGATCACTGAGCGTAAGGTTTCCATGCGGAAATGCGAGACCCGCAGCCGCCGGTTCACATGCTTCAAATCCAGAATTGGCCGGAAAGTGCCCTCCTTTTTGGGCACCACAAAATAAATCGAGTATCGACCGAAGCCGCACTGGTCTGGAGGGACGGGCAGGACGGCACGGAGCCGCAGTAAACATAGCAACGTCTCGTGGACCGCCGCTCGCTTGGCGCTCGGACCACACGGAGAAAATAGAAATGCGTCCGCCAGCGGACCAGCGAATTCGAGAGCATAGCCCTCGCGGATAATTTGCAGAACCCACTGGTCGGTTGTAATGGCGGTCCAAGCGGAGAGAAACTCCTGCAATCGACCTCCAATTGGAATCTCCGCTTGGACCTGCCGCACGTCATTGTGGCTTTTTAAGGGCCGCCGGAGCGGCGCCGAAGTAACCCCTTGCGGAGCCTCTAGCGCCTCGAAAGGACTGTCCCTGGGACTGAAACCGGCCCCGCTGATAAGGGGCAAAACGCGCTCCCCGAAAACGGCGAAACTCACGCCCCTGACCCCTAGAAAAGGAGCTCTGCTTAGTCGCCCGAGGGCGATCTTCGGGAAGCCGACCCCCTTTGGAGTCCCCCAAATCCTTGACAATCTTTTCCAGCGCCTCTCCAAAGAGAAGCTTGCCCTTGTATGGCAGTTTACTGAGCCGGGCTTTTGAAGACACATCTGCCGACCAGTTACGTAGCCAGAGAAACCGACGGGCTGCGACCATGGAGGCCATAGACTTTGCGGAAATGCGAACTAAATCGTAGAAGTTATCTGCCAGATACGCCGCCGCAGATTCGAGCTTAGCTCCCTCTGTGGAAGAAGCAGCTTCCCCTGCAGGACCGGAAGCCAACTGACTCCAGCGAATAGCCGCTCTAGAGACATAGGCGCCACAGACGGACGCTTGCAGCGCCAGGGCGCTAGCCTCAAAGGCTTGCTTTAAAAGCCCCTCGAGACGACGGTCCTGAACATCCTTAAGGGCCGCTGCCCCCTCCACAGGAATGGTGGTCTTCTTGGTGACCGCCGAAACCAGCGCATCAACCTTGGGCATACGGAGGAGCTCTCGTTCCTCCTGAGGCAGCGGATACAAACGCGCCATTGCCCGAGCCCCGCGCAACGACGCTTCCGGACATTCCCACTCAGATTCTATCATTTGTTTGATGACTCTGTGCAGTGGAAAACATTTTTTGCTCAGACCTGAACCCCTGCAATAAGGGATCCTCTAAAGGTTCCTGAGGGGCTGCTGGAGGAAGAATACTGAGGGCCAAGAGCGACTGCGCAATCAGCGCAGGCAACTCTTCCCTCCTAAAAACTCAAAAAATATTAGGGTCCTCTCCTGGCCCTAATTCCCCTTCCTCCAAATCAGCAGGCCAGGAATCCATGCCAGAGTCTGACAATAGCTCCTCCTCCTCGGGCCCCACGGCGTCCATCGCCGCCAGAGAAAAATCATCTCTAGTCTCTCTCGGAGCCGAGAAAACAGGGAGCCCTTCATTAAGCTGAGACCGACCAGAGACCCCCTCTGGAGCCGCTAGCGATTCCGCCACTAAGGGAGCAGGAGACTGCCCCTTTTTAAGTAAATAGGCCCGATGAAACGCCAGGATAAACTCCGGGCACAGCAGCGGATCCATGACCTCAGTCAAGGCTGGGAGCGCTGGGACTACGGGCTGCTCCTGCACCGCCGTACAATGGCGCGATTTTACTTTCTTTTTGCCAGGTTTCACCGGCGGGAGCGCGGGAGCGGATGGCGCTGCTAAAATGGCCGCCGTTCCCGCGCTTTCCCCCCCGGCCTGCATCTTCGCTGTTTGCTCCCCAAACTGCTCCAGCATAGCTCCCTAGACCCGCAGCGCCGAACTAAACCCCAGGCAGAGAACCCCTGCAAACTCAACCCCTCTGCAGATTCTCTGTGCCGAAAAGCACCCGCGGGACACAAAGCCGCGAAACACGCCGGGAGAAGAAAAGCGCCGCGACCAAATACCTGAGGGAGCTGCCGGTTCGGGAAAGGAACAGACGCCACCCAAGACCCGCAGCCAGCGGCTCAGAGAAGTGAAGGCAACACCACCGGGAACAGTAGCTGGGGCCCCCAGGCCTGTTCCCAACTAGGCGGGAGACTAGAGAAGCGGAGACAGGCTCTGTCTCATTCCCTACATCGAGCACACAGCTCGCAGACACCAAAAAGCAGCAAATAGCTAGCAAAGGAGCAATGCTAAAACCCTGCTAGGGTAAAGCAAGCAGCCCTCTGAGAAACTCTTCCATGAAAATAAAAAAGAGGACCTAAAGTACAGAACTTGGTGGGGAGTCAAATCTTCACACCTCCAGCTCAGCTGCTGAGGACATTAAGACTGATTCCTGTCACCAGGGGAGGGCTAGGTAGCCTAGCAACAAGAATTAGTATTCAGTCCTCAGCTGCTAGAGGAGGGAGATTTGACTACCCATTGGTTCTGGACTGGCCCGGAGAGACGATTAGGAAAGGTAGACGCCCAAGTTGCCCCTTTCACTCCAATCTCAATCTAATCTAAAATCTGTGGCATGAAGATGACTGCTACCCGTGTTTCCCCGAAAATAAGACCGGGTCTTATATTTATTTTTGCTCCAAAAGATTCACTAGGGCTTATTTTCAGGGTAGGGCCTTTTTTTTTTTTCATATACAACAATCCACAGCAACAACTGAAAGACAGCCCCTTGGAGAGAAGAGGCCCGCAGTGCAGCACAGGCAGCCGATCGGCGTCGGGGAGTGGAGCAGGAGGAAAGCTCCTCCCAGGTCCTCCCGCCAAAGCCAATCAGCACAACAGCAGCAACAACTGAAAGACAGCCCCTTGGAGAGAAGAGGCCCGCAGCGCAGCACAGCACAGCACCGGCAGCCAATCGGCGTCGGGGAGTGGAGCAGGAGGAAAGCTCCTCCCAGGTCCTCCCGCCAAAGCCAATCAGCACAACAGCAGCAACAACTGAAAGACAGCCCCTTGGAGAGAAGAGGCCCGCAGTGCAGCACAGGCAGCCGATCGGCGTCGGGGAGTGGAGCAGGAGGAAAGCTCCTCCCAGGTCCTCCCGCCAAAGCCAATCAGCACAACAGCAGCAACAACTGAAAGACAGCCCCTTGGAGAGAAGAGGCCCGCAGCACAGCACAGCACCGGCAGCCAATCGGCGTCGGGGAGTGGAGCAGGAGGAAAGCTCCTCCCTGGTCCTCCCGCCGAAGCCAATCAGCACAACAGCAGCAACAACTGAAAGACAGCCCCTTGGAGAGAAGAAGCCCGCAGCGCAGCACAGCACCAGCAGCCAATCGGCGTCGGGGAGTGGAGCAGGAGGAAAGCGCCTCCCTGGTGGGACCCTCCCCCCAGGTACCGAATCTGTCAGTCCGTCGATGATCTTCACTAGGGCTTATTTTCGGGGTAGGGCTTATATTACGAAAATCACAGAAAAACGTGCTAGGGCTTATTTTCGGGGTAGGTCTTATTTTCGGGGAAACAGGGTATCAATGCTCCATAGAACACGATAGAACTTGAGCAGGTTTTAGATGAAGAATGGTGAAATAGTGACAAATCTAAATATGCAAAGTTGGTGGTTACCTATCCCAGCAGATAACTGCGGGCAAAGGTGCTTCCCAGGTATTCACTCAGGGAGGTGGAGACTTATCCAGTTTTATTGCAATTTTTTTTTGTGTGTGTATGTGTAGGTGTATAAAATTTGTCCCCCCAATAAAACTCTTTATCCCTGGAAAAGTATGATGGTGGGCTAATGACAAAAAAAAAATTCATTTGAACAGATGCAAGTCTATTGCACTAACATAACAGAATATGGAAAATGTTCAAGCCTTACTATGACCACTGTACTTAGGAAAAAATATCAAGAGGCATAAAAAACAATTTGGGAGCACTTTTACAAATTTCAAAGTCTTCCGTGTGTAATCCTATCCTTTTCAGGTCAGTCTGCATTGTGCTTTTCCTAATCTTTGATATATTTGTTTTATTTTGTATGGCCTTGCTAATGCCGTCTGGGTCTGGGCCAGGGTGGAGAAGTGAGACTTAGCACTTCAAAGTGATCCACTGTTCCAAAAATTTCCACATGCAGACAAAGCAGTTTCCATCCATTTCAGACAAGGGACATTATGTTTTTAGAACGTACATATGCTGCTGTGCTGTGATCAAAAGGCATTTCAACAATATCTAACTGAAGTAAAAGCTCAGATCTTCCCCCTACTTTCCCTTTATGGTTGCTCATTCTTTTCATCAAAGAAATTGTCCACCTTGAGCTGGGTCAGTGATTCGGTAGTAGTGGAGTACACTGCCATCCAGAGGCCTTGGGTTTGATGCCCAAGTCAGGTCTTCCACTGATAGGGGCTATGAATGCTTCCTCTGCAGTCCCAAAGATAGCAGAAGTCACAGTCACTGTGCAACAACCAGCTACCTGTCAGATTTAGGGCCTATGACTGCAGGCAGGGCCGGCCCGTCCATTGAGCGAGAATGTTTTTTGCACAGGGCCCCGCGTTTCAGGGGGCCCCGCGCAAAAAACATTCTTTTTGAAAAGTAAAATTGAAAAGAAAAAAAAAAAACCTGTCTGCTGCCGCGGTCGGGGCCGCCGCGGCAGAATCGAGCGTGCCGCGGGGCCCCCTGTGCACGGCAGAGCCTGCCCTCCTTGTAGCAGCTCTCTCTTTAGGGAGCTGAAGTCAGGCGCGCCGGCTTGCAGAGCGCGAGGGAAGAGTTTCTCCCTCGCTGCTCTGTTAAGCCCGCGGGGCTGATGGGAAGTTCCCATCAGCCCCCGCGGGCTTAACAGAGCAGCGAGGGAGAAACTCTTCCCTCGCGCTCTGCTCTGCAAGCCGGCGCGTCTGACTTTTCAGCTCCAAAGAGAGAGCTGCGACAAGGAGGGCAGGCTCTGCCGTGCACAGGGGGGCCCGCGGCACGCTCGATTCTGCCGCGGCGGCCCCGACCGCGGCAGCAGACAGGTTTTCTTTTCTGGTAAGTTTCGCTGGGCTGGGCTGGGCGGGGCGGGGGGGGGGGGGTTTCGGTGTGTTGCTGGGCTGGGCTGGGGGGGGGGGTTTAGGAGTGTTGCTGGGCTGGGCTGGGGGGGGGGTTTAGGAGTGTTGCTGGGCTGGGCTGGGGGGGGGGTTTAGGAGTGTTGCTGGGCTGGGCTGGGGGGGGGGTTTAGGAGTGTTGATGGGCTGGGCTGGGCTGGGCTGGGGGGGGGGTTAGGAGTGTTGATGGGCTGGGGGGGGGGTTAGGAGTGGTGATGGGCTGGGGGGGTAGGAGTGGTGATGGGCTTGGGGGGGTTTAGGAGTGGTGATGGGCTATGGGGGAGTTAAATCTGTATATGGGCTGATGGGATTAGGACTGAAAGTGGGTTGATGGGGGGTTAGGACTGGTAATGGGCTATGGGGGGCTTAAACTAAAAATTGGGTGATGGGGGATTAGGACTGGAAATGGGCTGGTGGGATTAGGACTGGGAGTGGGCTGATGGGGAGGTTAGGACTGGTAATGGGTTGGGGGGGGTTGCTAGGACTGGAAATGGGCTGAGTGGAAGGGGGCTTGAACTGCAAATAGCTGATGGGGAGGGGGGCTTGGAATGGGCTCTTAGGGGAAGGAGCTAGGACAGGAAATGGGCTGATGGAGGGGCTAGGATAGGACTGGGAATTGGGTGTTGGGGGAGCTAAGATTGGAAATGGGCTGTGGTGGGGGCTTGGATTGAAATGGACTCATGGAGGGGCTAGAACTGGAAGTAGGTTCATGGGGGGCTTGGATTAGAAATGGGCTGAGTGGAGGGGAGCTAGGATTTAACATGGGCTGATGGTGGGGCTAGGAAAGGACTAGAAATGGGCTGATGGGAGACTGGTATTGGAAATGAGCTGATGAAGGGACTCGGATAGGACTGGAAATGGATGGGGGAGCTAGGACTGGAAATGGGCTGATGTGGGGACTTGAAGGGTGGGGATTCTGGGTGGTGCGTCAACTAATAGGGAGCTGATGTTGGGGGAGATTAGAAGGGGATGGGGCTGGGAGAGTGAAATGGAGAGGGGAAGAATATTTTGTGTGGGAGGGAAGAAAAATCTACAATTGGCCGGGTATTGGGAGACTAAGGGGCTTGTTTACAAAGCCGCGGTAGTGGTTCGCGATCGCAGCCGCGGCCCCATTGAAATCAATGGGGCCGCTGCTCCGATTACGATCGCAAACCGCTACCGCGGCTTTGTAAACAAGCCCCTAAGTGGGGATTGAGGATGGAGGGGTAAAATTTGAGTGGATGAAATAGGAATGAGGAAAGAGCAAAAGGAGAAAGATTATTATGTTAAAGCAGATGTAGAGAGAGAATGGAAAAAAACTAGAGGAGAGAAGAAAGGACAAATGGACAGCAGACGATGGAGAGTTAGCAGAAGACACAAATAAACCAGAAGAAAGTGACTGGAACAATTGCAACTGAAAAAAAAATGCACAAAAGGTACAAAGATATCTCTTTATTTTGAATTTATTAACTGGAATATGTCAGCTCTGGGAAATGTGCATCATTAATGTCGGTGCTTTGTTTAGTACAAGAGGAAATTAATTTATAGTTTTATTTCAACATTGTTGTACATTCCAAGTTTGGCTTTTAGGGTTCCCAGTTTAATTATTGTCTTCCTGTTTCTAAATTGTGATTACTTGTTTGGTGATGGTCTATGTTCTGCATGTGTAACTGAGCTGAGGTGTTCTGTTTATATAATTCCTATTTGACATTGCCACTTGTTCTCTTTCCCCAGTAGGTCATGTATTGTTATTCTCTGAAATGTATTGGTTTAATATTTGCAGTGTTGCCTTTTGATAGGTAGGGTATGGTGCTTTATGAGTCTTGGTAGTGCTGTTAGGATACGGTGGGTTTGCTATGGGTTCTAAATGGGCAGTGTTTGTAGTAGTTCCTAATGTGCCTGGCGGTTGGCACTGGATTATAGTAATGTAGAAATCTTTGTCTTTCTTTATCCATACACTCATGAAGAGGCATGTTTACTAAAAGTTAGTGTATGGTAACATTATGCAAATATTTATGCAAATGAGGCCCCGCACCGAGTCTCCGCACATGGCCCCGCACCCCCCTTGGGCCGCCCCTGACTGCAGGGCTCTAGAAAATGCACTGGTGCGCAGCCCACAGTTGAGGGCTCTCTTGCAATGACTGAGTTAGGTGAGCTAAGAGGTATAAAATAGGGGAACATTTTCAGGTAGCTGTGAATGAAGGCTCATAGCGCCAATCCAGAGCCTTGGCTCTGGACTGAGCTAAGAGAACAAAGCAGCAGGAAAATGCCATGCACAAAAAGATGACTTAAACCAGTGGCAAACCATTATACAATCCAAAATAATTCAGTTTAGAAGGGAGGAAGCTTAAATGGAAAGTCAGCCTTACAGTCTAAGAATTTCTACATTACTACTGAGCATTTGTATAGCGCTACAAGACATATGCAGCACTGCACAGACACATAAGAGAGGGTCCCTGCTCATCAGAGCTTACAATCTACATTACATTATACAGCTAATTTTTGTATCATAGTTCCCTATCGTCACTCCAGTCCAGTCCCCCTCTTCCAGCAGCTTGGAGACTGAGCATGTCATCTTTTGATGATACCCATCTACTTATACAGCTGGCACCGCCTAACAGCCCCAGTATGCTCAGTCTCCAAGCAGCTGGAGGTGGTGTGAGCCAAGGGTGCTAGACTCACTGAGGACAACCAAGGAGATGGATTTATTGTTTTCTGATTGTTTTCCGGCTCTCTTGGTTTCTATTAAGGATCTGAACTCAGCACTTGTCTCTTATTTATTTATTTTATTTACATTCTCTTATATACCGCGCTATTCTGCATCAGTGCGGTTTACATTGAACAAACTGAAATTACATTGAACAGGGCATTATAACTTGGAGATAACTATTTTACAGGGAACATGGGCTATGGAGGGTTAAGTGGCTTGCCCAAGACCACAAGGAGCACCTGTGGGACTAGAAACCCCAGTCCTTCCGGCCCAAGGTTTTATGTGTATCATCCCCCACACTCACTCCTTAAACATCCAGATGGGCTCGTACTCGCTCTGCCAGAAGCTCCATCACCAAGGCAAATAAGGGTGAAAGTGAGCAGCCCTGGCGGGTCCCTCAGCTCAGTGGGAAAAAACTTCGAACAGTGCCCATTCACACGAACAGTAGCCTCAAGCACTTGATAAAGGGCACACACCTAGGCCATCAAGGCCGAGCCCACCCCAACCCAATCCAGAACTACTATCAGAAAGGCCCAATGGACTCTATCAAAGGCTCTCTTGGCATTGATGGCTAAGAGCACCAACCCCTACTGAGCTGTCCAGATCAGTTGAAGTGCCCGACGAATACAGTCGTCAGTTTGCTGTCCATGGATACAACCCATCTGATCCAGGTGAACAAGGCCCGGGAGCACCAGGCCAGCTGATTTGCCAAAGCCATGGCAAGAAGTTTGACAACCATGTTTAAAAAGGGAGCTTGGCAGATACAAGCTACAAAGTGCCGGGTCTTGCCATGATTTCAAAATCACAGAAATCAATACCCGAGCCATTGAGTGAGCCAGAGGCTCATCCACCAGCACCCCACCGAATGCCTGTCCCAGCAGGGGGAGAATCTTATGCGCTAAATTTTTTTAAAATAGAAAACGGCCGTTAGGCCATCCAGGCCCGAGGCCTTATGTGGGGCTAAAACCTTAATCATCTGGTGAATTTCCTCCCCGCTAATTTCCCTTCTTCCAAGCCTTTTCCTATCCTCCTTATCTAACCGTCCCCACATCCCCCCCACCTATATAAAATAATCCAAAATCTGCTCCCCCGGGCTCAGCTGTATACAATGTGGTATAATATTCTTGAAACTGGGCTCGAATAGCATTTGCTTTAAAAGCAGAGCGTATCTCCCACCACCTTTATTTTAATATGAGATTGGCCCAGAAGCTTAAAGCTTCCGGGCCAATGAAGTCCTCACCTTATTGCTAAATTCATAGTAATACTGATTCACCTGTTGAAGCAGATGCTCTATAAAAGGGCCAAGTTTGTCTCTACCAATTCCATCCTAGCCTTATCCAGCTGTGCTCGAGTCTTCCTATCTCCTGTTTGTTTATGCGAACTCTCCAAGCTGGCAACAGTCGCTGTTAACTGCGTCACCTTAGCCTGTCGCTCCCTCTTTTTTCTGGCAGCCACCTGAATCAAATGCCCCCTAATCACTGCTTTGAGGCTGTCCCAAAAGTACACCTATCCCCACCTCATCATTATCGTTATAGAGAAAATCAATGGATTTCCTCTAGGCTCCTCACAACTGCTGGGTCTCCCAAAAGACTCAAGCCTCCAAAAGGTGCGCCCCTCTCCCAGCTAATCTTCCCCAAAGCCACCCTCCCACACACACCGGGGCATGATCAGTCCAGATCCATACTTCTACAGTAAGAATCTCCAACCTCTGCACCCAGCTTTGATCCTCTATAAGACAGTCAATTTGACTATAGCTGTCATGGACTGTCGAGTAAAAGGTATAGCCCTGGCCTGTGGGGTGGTCTATCCTCCAAAGATCTACCAAGGCACAGCAGGCCATCCAGTCCTTAAAAATGCAGCTTCTGTCCCCTTGAGATTGCAGGGCGGGGGGGGGGGGGGGGCACACTATCGATCTAAAGTGCTATCCAAAGCCATATTAAAGTCATTTCCCACTAACAGGGATCAGTGTATTTGGCCCGCCATCTAATCGCTGACAGCTATCCAAAAGGCCCGTTGGTCCCCATTCGGAGCATATACATTAATGAACGTGACCTCTTCCCCGGCAAGTTCCCCTAAAGAAGCAATACCTGCCCTGCAATGCTCCTTGCCACTCCCCCCCCCCCAGCTGAAAGGGAATGTCCCTGAATATTAAAAGTGCCACTCTCTCCTTTGTCCCTGTGCATTAAAGTAGGTGTGTGAATATGCCTTGTGGCAAACAGGATGATTGTCTTTCGGCAACAGGTGCATCTCCTGTAGGAAGGCCGCCTGCCAACAATGTTTAGATAGGTCCCAAAAGAGGAGCATCCTCTTCTACGGCATATTGAGGCCACTGATATTAAGCGTTCCTACCCATATCTCAGGCATGATACCCCAACAACCCTTTCCTAGGCCCTGCTAACCTTCTCCCTCAAATGCCCTCTCCTTCCCCAATTCCCCATCCCCTTCCCACTGAAACCATTCACAGACCTCCTGTTTGCAATCGCCATACATGAGGAAGGATGCAACAGCTTAGGGCTGCATTCAAGTTTACCTAGTGCCACTGCCAGTCATAACAAGCAGCATACTCTTCTTCAGACAAACCAACCCTGCCCCCATCACACCCCTTTCATCACCCAATCATTCATCCAGCAACCTATCACACACTGATCATGCAGCGTCCTCAGCTATTAGAGCCGACCACAGTGTACATAGTATCTAAACCGATATTCCATATCAACCTTGGTGCCCCCCCACCCCACATCCCTCCTTAAACCTCCCCCATGCCCCACAGAGTGAGAAACAAAATGCAACCAAATACAAATACTGTTGCTATGCCCTTAAGTTCCCCTTGTCCCCTCCTCAGATCTCTGCCAGGGCCTTATGCATTCCAACCTCCTCCTTGGAGGTCACGGAGAGGCATTTAAGTCGTTGACCCCTCTCTGGTACTCGCTGCCACCTAAGGGGGGCCCTCTCCTGCCTTTTTAGAAGAAGGTCTCTCCTGTGGGCACCTTCCTTTGAGAGTTGCTGCCAGGCCTCTGCCTCAGTTCAGGCTCACTTCACTTGACCATTCACCTCAAACTGGATGCCAAAAGAGGAAGCACCATTTATATCGAATCTGTTCTTTATGTAGATAGGTGGCGAGGTCACGCATTGCCCTTTGCCGCTGCAGTGTAGCCAGAGCCAGATCCCAATAGATCTCAATATCATAATTATCCCATTTGAACTTGCCTTTCTTCATGGCTGTCCTCATAGTGAGATCTTTCTGGCTGTAACTAGTGAAGCAGGCCACTTCCAGTTCAATAGCCCATACCTCCATTATAGTGTCAACTTCACTCCTTTCAGTTTGCAAGATATGACTGCAGAATGCCTTCACCACTTGGGCTGTCTGTTGGTATTTATCAAGTTTGGGGTCCACCCTCCCCCCTCTGGATCAGCAAGTTACATTGCCTTGATTTATTTTCCAGGTCAAGCTTATCCTGGATCAGCTCTTGCTCGTGCTGCAGTGGCACCCACTATTTCTGCTTGCTGTCCTACATGGTCCTCCAGGGCTTCCATGTGCTGCCCAAGCTCCTTCAAGTCCATTCTTAAATTGGCCAGAGTTACTTTTAACTCAACTTTCACTGAGGCGACATCTCGTCGGAGCTCAGCAAACCACATTTGCATGTCTCCTTGGGTGCACTGTTCTCCTGATCACTCCCTGCTGTCAGTCAGACCCCGCTGCCATACTGTCTCAAGCGCAGTCCCGCTGAACACGACTGGCTTTTGCAGCATAGGAAGAGCGAAACCGCTCAAATTTGTTTTTAGCAGACATTGGGTGGCACCGGTAACACACTGGTAATACTGCTATTCAATGCAGTCCAGGCAGGAGCTCAGAGACTAGATCGCCATCACTGGTGGTGACACGTCAAGCACCAAGGACACCCGTTGACCCTTACAGATCCAGTCCCACCTAATACACTACAGAACGGTCGAAACGCCCAGCAAAACGAAACCCTAAGATATCATCTGCCATAGGGATCCATGAAAACCAGAGAGAATAACTCTTTAGAGCAGTTGCCTAAGGCCCTGATGTCCAAAGGTAATTTCCCTTACCTGTCTTTTTTCAAAACAAGATCCTACTGGGACAGATCATTAGGCCTCATTTTTCAAAGCGAAGGAAGGTAACCTGTTGAAGGCCACTAAAAGTGACAGTGGGAACTAAGCCAGTTTCTCAGAGTTATCAGTTACTGCTCGTAGCCTCTAGTCTACCCCTGCATTTGCTTTTGTTGTTAGTTTTTTTTTTCATATTGTGTACAACAGTGATGACACCTACACTGCAAGATGACACCTACACTGCAAGATGACACCTTTTGCTCTGAGCAGGATAGCTCTACCCCAGGACCGTGAGTGGAGATGTACTTGACCTGGACAAAGAATAAAGCTAGCTTTCCAGCTGGTAGAGCCACACAGCAGGAGCAAACTAACTTGTATGCCCCTCATGCTCTAGCCAAATACAACAGAGTATTGTGCTATGCTGCAGCTCCAGGTTCTATGAACTTCCTTTCGAATTACTTATTTGTACAGGGATTGCATCTCAAAACCACATTGCCAGGCCTACTCGCCCTCATAGTATGAAAACCATGCAAGGCAGAAAGAAAAACAAATGTAGTGCTTAGAAAGCACCATTAAATGAGGCACGGGAACCTCAGTCAAAACAAGCTCGCCTGTTTTGGGGAGACAAACCTAACCATCCTACAACGGCCCTCAGGAGCAAACCAATTTTGTAGAAAAAAGGTAAGAACCGTAGTGTACGCAGACAAGGTAAATGAAAAAAACCTCAAAGTTCAAAAATGCTCAAGCACTGTTAAAGACCACCTATATGTTTTGAAAGAACTATAGTGAATGGGGGGTGGGGGGGAGACGGAGAAGCATCTATGCCTTTTTCCCTGCCAAGGACATACCAGAAAAAGATTGGTCTAAAGTATTTTTTTTTTTTGCACAAAGGTGCCCACATTCAGGCCTATGAAAACACAGCTTTGTCAGGAAGCGCACAAAACTATATTAAAATCCTACCATCACCAAATTTATTCAAAGAAATAATTAAATAAGTATCCGACAATGAACTGCCCTCTGCCCACACCATGGCTTCACCCCGATAGTACGAGTTCTTGCCCTAGCATCTCTTATTCTGTCGAGCCATCCCATCTCTATATGGAGGTGAGCTCCGCCGAGACATGTTAGAGGAATATGGTCTCTCGAAAAAAAACAGGGACCAGACCTGCCTGAGAACCTCTGCCAATGCACCTCCACAAGCAACCTGGAACTACTGCTAGCTACATTTATGCATTTGTCTAGTAGCCCTTACATCCACAGACACGAACCCCCCCCCCCCCTCTTTTACCATTTTGGTGGCTCTTCTCTGTACTTTTTCTAATTCTGTTATATCCTTTAAGATATGGCAACCAGAACTGCACACAATATTCAAGGTGCGGTGTCACCATGGAACAATACAGAGACGTTATAAAATATCCTTGATTTTACTCTCCATTCCTTTCCTTGATTCCTAGCATTCTATTTGCTTTCTTGGGCGCTGCTGCACACTTGCCGGAGAGTTTCAACGTATTTGCCACAATGACGCCTAAATTTTAACTGGGTGGTGGTTCCTAATGTGGAATCTTGCATCACGTATCCATAGTTTGAGTTGTTCTTTCCTATGTGCATAACTTTGCAGTTTCCACAGAAAATGTCATATGCCATTTAGACGTTCAAACTTCCAATTTATCAATGTCCTCTTGCAATTTTTTTCACAATCCTCTTCTTGTGCGTTAACAACTTCGAATAATTTTGTGTCATCTGCAAATCTGATCACCTCACTTGTTATTCCCATTTCCAGGTCATTTATGAATATGTTAAAAAGCAGCAGGCTCAGTACAGCACCCTGGAATACTCCACTATTCACCTTTCTCCATTAAGAAAATTGGCCATTTAGCCCTATTCTCTGCCTTCTATCTTTTAACCAGTTCCTGATCCACCATACTACACTGCCTCTAATCCCATGACTTTTTAATTTCGCCAATAGTCTCTCATGAGGGACCTTGTCAAAGGCTTTCTGAAAATCCAGATACACTGTATTGAACCTGCTCACCTTGGTCTACCTGTTTATTCACACCTCCCAAAAAACCCCCCAACAAATTAAAAAGACGACTTTCCCCGGCTAAATCCATGTTGGCTTTCTCCCATCAAACCATGACTATCTACAGATTTAGTAATTTTATTCTTTATAATGGATTCTACCATTTTGCCTGTTACTGACGTCAGGCTCACCGGTCTTGGTTTCCCGGATCACCCCTGGAACCCTACGTTATATAAGCTCTGGAAATGACAAAAGCATGAATCAGGGCGTGCAAGCTTCTGGATTTAGAAAATTCTTTATGGAGCATATCCTATGCAAGGCAAAATATGAAGTTTTGATCACTGCTAAGATCTATAGCCTGAAATAGTTCAGAATCAAAGATGCAGCCTAGGATTTTTAAAGGCTCAGGCTAGGTTATTAGAATGTTACTCTGGAATGTCTAGGTGGTGGTGTGTTCTTGATGCTAGAGCCTGAAGTCCAGGCAGTGGATTTTGAAGGATTAAGCTCAAGGCCATTGTTGGTGAGCCAGTCATTAACGACTTCCAGGCATGAGTTTAAGCATGTTAAGCTGGGGTCTAGTGGGTGTATGTAAACCACAAGTTGAATATCATGGGCATAAATGTATCTAGATATACCCAGATTTTTAATCAGGGTTGCCAAAGCTTTGGCTGATAAAAATATTAAATAGAAATGGCTAAAGGAGTGAACCCTGAGATATTCCCCAAAGTATCCTCCGTTATGTGGTGTAAGATGAATTGAAAGAAACTTGGTAGATTACCTCATTTCTAAAAAAACACAAACAATTGTAACGCAGTGGCTCAATTCCAATATCCTTGAGTCAAGATAATAAAAGTTGGTGATTAACCCAGATTAAATGCTGCTGACAAATCTAATGAATATAATAAATAAAGTGCAAAAACTGCTTGAGGCCAATATTATAGTCATCCTCAAACTCGGGAAAGATGGGTGTATTGCCCTCTCTCATTAACAAATACTGACATGAAGATCTTGGTTAAGGTCATTTAGTTGTGAATGGAGAAGATGATGCTAGTTCTGATCCATGGACACCAGACAGGATTTATTAAAGGTATGGCGGGAACTGGGGATTACAGATGTGGAGGCAGTGGACAAAGAAACAATAGATGCCTCCCCTCCCAAGAGACCCCGGTGGCAGACACTTCCCACTAGAGGGAACAAAAACAAACAAACAAGGAAGCCCTTGAAGTGACGGCATCCCAAGAAGCAGGGTGATAGAAGGATCTATGACTTGGAGGGTTTATTCGACACCCAGGCGGTAGTTGCCTGTGGAGGTGGGAGAGAGGAGCTGCAAAGCTACCATATTCGTGTTGTTAAATTTAAGGTTGTTTGTTCTGGTTTATGAGTGTACTATTTGAAGAAATTTGGTAATGTGGGGCTCATGCGAGGGAGGGGAGAAAGAAGTACTACAAGAGGGAGAGGGTGGGTGAAGCGGTAAGGGAAAAGGAATGGGGGGAGGGAGGGGAAGGGCTGGAGGATTAAGGGTGAGAGTGGTTTGGATAGAAGCTGGTTGAGGGGAGGCAGGGCGGGGGATCGTGAAGTAGATGGGTGCGACTAACAGTCACTACTCCATGAGGAGGGGGGCCCCAGGGAAGGAATGGGGTTGGGAGGGGGAGACAAGGAAGTGGGGGAGAGAGGGACAAGGGAATAAGGGGATAGGTTGACTGGGAAATGCTGTGCAGGTCTAGGAGTATAAAATTATATCTATAAATGTGAAAGGACTTCTCTCGTGGCAGAAGAAAAGGTTGCTGTGGCGAGAGATGGGGCGACTAAAAGCGGACATGCTTTTCATTCAAGAGAAATCTCTTGGTTAACAGGGAATATCCCATTATTTGGGGGTCAAGAAGGAGCAACTTAAAATGGGGGAGTAGGCATATTGATTTCCAAAGACCATCAACTCCAAGTCCCCAAAAAGTTTCATAAGGAGGGTAGAATACTATTGCTGGAAGTTGATTTAGATGGGGTAAGGATGACATTGGCCAATATTTATGCTCCCAATGGGCAGGGAATTTTTTTTTTTTTTTTAAAGAACTTAAAGGGTGAATACAACAATTTTCTGAAGCCCCATTGATAATGAGGGGAGATTTTAACCTGACAAAAGACCCTAGACTAGATAACTGACTAGGTCAAGGGTGGGCAATTACGGTCCTGGAGGGCCGCAGACCAGTCAGGTTTTCATGATGTCCCTAATGAATATTCATGAGATCTATTTGCATCACTGCCTTCCATTGTATGGAAATAGGTCCATGAATATTCATTAGGGACATCATGAAAACCTGACTGGTCTGCGGCCCTCCAGTACCGGAATTGCACACCCCTGGACTAGGTCAATGTATAGAGGGGAGGGGGACTGGAGGAGGTTAACAAGGCTGGCAGAATTTTGAGGACAGCTAGAGGGTAAGGGAAGGGAGGCAGAAAACACATACATTTTACTCACACGCACACCAAAGTTTTAGTCACATTGACATATTGTGGATTGAGGGTACGTGGACTTTGTTGATACAGGAAGCCTATGTAGGAACATGGTCAGGCCACGCGCCTATAATGAGGTGGGGCCACAAGAAGGAGGGCTTAAAGTTTTGGAAAATGAATGAATGTGTTAAGGACGCTAGAGTCAGTGCGAATGGTAGAGGCGGCAATTACAGATTATGGTATTAATGGGGGAGTGGGGATGAGAGCAAGCTTGGTACGGGACAGGTATGAAGGTGGTAGTTAGAGGGGTTTTAATCTGAGGCGTCACATCTGAAAAAAGTATGTTTGAAGGAGAAAAAAGGACCATAGAGCAAGGGTCAGAGAATTGGAAAGATGGCGGGGGGGGGGGGGGGGGCAGAGGTAGCTAGGAAGCTTGAGGTAGCAAAAGATCAATTAATGGGCCTGTTACAGCAAGATATTGTGTTTCAGATCGAACGAGCAGAACAGAGATATTTTGAATGGGGTAATAAGGCCGGGAAAATGTTGGCAGTAAAATTGAAGGATTATCGCTAATTTTCAACAATCAATTCCACACAACACTAACAAGGCAATATTGACCTCAGATTGGCTAGAACCCTACATGTAGTGAATTAATCACTATAGGGAATAGCTGACGCATGCATCACAGGTCAAATGGCCACAACATTCACCCCAAATCCTTCAATTTTTATTAATCTTAAACCACAAAATTACCAATGGGAACATACTATAACAACACATATTACAACTAAGAAAACATACATACTTCAAACACGACATTCAAACCACACAAAAAGCGTCATATTAAAAACCGGCAATTGAGCATCACTGGAATAGAATATGCCCCCCTACAAATGGAAGGAAAAAAGAAATAAGTATCTATAAAGAAAATAAACCATATTTCTTTTTTCCTTCCGTTTGTAGGGGGGCATATTCTATTCCAGTGATGCTCAATTGCCGGTTTTTAATATGACGCTTTTTGTGTGGTTTGAATGTCGTGTTTGAAGTATGTATGTTTTCTTAGTTGTAATATGTGGTGTTATAGTATGTTCCCATTGGTAATTTTGTGGTTTAAGATTAATAAAAATTGAAGGATTTGGGGTGAGTGTTGTGGCCATTTGACCTGTGATGCATGCGTCAGCTATTCCCTATAGTGATTAATTCACTACATGTAGGGCTCTAGCCAATCTGAGGTCAATATTGCCTTGTTAGTGTTGTGTGGAATTGATTGTTGAAAATTAGCGATAATAATTGTTGGAGTAAATCTAGTATTGAGGGTAGCAGTTGTTGATTTGATTAGTGATCTGCCCTCGAACAGCTGCTATTTTTGTAGTAAAATTGAAGGGCCATATGGGACAGCAAGTAATGCATAAGATTAGGAGTAGAGAAGGGGTTCTAAAGTTTGAGGGCGGCGATAAAAGAGGTCTTGACAATTCTATCAGTTGTACCGGAGTGAAAAGGCTACAGAGGCATGCATATAATCAAGGCAATATTTGGAGGGGTGTACAATGAAACTGTTAATGGAGGAAGATATTCAGAGATTAGAGGCAAAAATTTCATTCGAAGATGTAGAGAGCTATAGCAGGATTGAAAAGTGGAAAAGCATCCAGGTTGATGGATACATCTTCCGCTTTTACCAAAAATACAAAGACATCTTAATAGGGAAATTGGTGGAAGTCTTTAATGAAGTGCGTGAGACAGGGGAGATTCCAGATTCTATGTACATGTCAGGCATTACTATGCTGTTGAAGCCCGAGAAAGACACAACTATATGTGGGTCATATAGACCCATATCATTAATTAACTTAGACGCCAAGCTGTTGGCTAAAGGTCCTAGATAACCAACTAGGGCAGAGTGGAAGGGGTAAACATAGATCGATTGTTTACGTCATCAGAATATAGAAAGACTAGAGGGCATGCAATGAAGCTACAGGGTAACCTATTTAAGACTAATAAGAGAAAATATTTGTTCACGCAACATGTAATCAAACTCTGGAATTTGCTAACGGACAATGTAGTAAAAGCTGTTAGTGTAGCCGGATTTAAAAACGGTTTGGACAAGTTCACTGCTTGCCCCAGTACAAGCATTGTGGAACCTGTCTCTTTTGGGGAAACTGCTAGGTACTTGTTTACTAGATTGGCCACTGTTGGAAACAGGAGACTGGGCTTGATGGACCTTGGTCTGACCCAGTATGGCATATCTTATGTTCTTATGTACAAATAGTCGTCAAGAAGATTATACGAGAGGATCAAGCTGGGTTCATCCCTGGGCAGCAGGCAAAAGACAATATAAGGAAACATTTAAATCTAATGGAAGGCAAAGCAAGTTGGTGAGGACACAGTGCTAGTAGCTGTAGACATGGAAAAAGCATTTGATCGTGTAGAGTGGACGTTTATGATGCTAGCAATGAAAAAGTTGGGCTGCGGTGAAGGGTTTATTAAGTGGATGCAAGCACTGTATAAGAAAACGAAGGCCAGAGTTCGGGTGAACAGGTCTTACTCTGAAGAATTTGAGTTAGCAAAGGGAACAGGCAGGGGTGCCCACTGTCGCCACTGCTCTATGGATTGGTAATAGAACCACTGGAAGAGAGCTATGTTAACATCCCAGGCATTGTGGTGGCAGCACGAGAATATAAAATAAGGCTATTTGCGGAAGATATCATTCATACACTGACACGACCATTGTCCTCGTTGCCTAATTTGATGACGGAAACTGAGCAATATAGCTGTCTGGAGGGTTATAAAATGAACAAATCCAAAATGGAAATTTTGAAGATCCATCTAGAAGGACCGGAGGATTTGGTGAGGGCAGCATTTCCCTTTAGATAGGCTAAACCAGGGGTGGGCAACTCCGGTCTGGAGAGCCGCAGACCAGTCAGGTTTTCATGATGTCCCTAATGAATATTCATGGACCTATTTCAATACAATGGAAGGCAGTGGATGCAAACAGATCTCATGAATATTCATTAGGGACATGAAAACCTGACTGGTCTGCGGCTCTCCAGGACCGGAGTTGCCCACCCCTGGGCTAAACTATCCAACTGCTATTTAAGTGTACACATTGGGGCTTGGTGGAAAGAATTGTTTGCCCTGAATTATGAGCAATTGTGGGTGACTATAATAGAGGATCTGGAACAGTGGGAGGACGTTTCACTTTCATGGATGGGTAGAATAGCTACGATTAAAATGAATGTATTGCCCAGATTGCTATTTCTATTCATGGCATTGCCCATAACTATACCGGAGGGGATCTTAAAATGCTGGCAGATTTTTAGCTTTATATGGAGAAAACTGCCATGGAGGAAAGGAGGATTAGGGGTATCAGATCTGAAGGGATACTACATTGGGGCAAGATTAGGCACAGTGATAGAATGGGGTAAAGGGGAGGAGAGCAAATAGTGGGTGAGGATTGAACAGGACATGAGTGGAGAGTACCCCCTGTAAAATGTGGTATGGTTACAGAGGAATGTATTAAGAGGGAAGGAGATACCCTACCCCCAATGGTACGATACACATTAACAGTATGGGGGGAAATTGTGTGTGGGATTAAGTGGGGAAAAAAGCATTGTACTGGAATACCCCTAGAGTGGAGGAGTAGCCTAGTGGTTAGAGCACTGGCTTGGTAACCAAGCAACCAGGGTTCAATTCCCACTAGCACTCCTTGTGGCCTTAGGCAAGTCACTTAACCCTCCATTGCCTTGGAAGAAAGGCCTGGCAATCTACTTCCAGTGACACTGCCAAGAAAACCCAGGAGCTTCTGGGTCACCAGGAGTCAGGACTGACTCAAAGGCACACATTGCATTAGCCCTATGTGATTTATTCTCCAGTTCCCAGCAAGGAAAATGTTCTGAGTCTTTCAGGAGTGGGGTAAAAAGGGGCTTAATGCAGTAGGGCAATTAGTGAATATGGAGGGGAAATTGATGGGGGTTTAGTATTCTCCAACAGATTTATCAGAACCAGGTAGCCCGTTATGTGCAAAAGGACAGGGCAAGAAAAAGGGAACGCGGGACCACGCTCAGACTTTGAAATGATGGTCAATCTATGGGAGGGCACTAAGGGGCTATTGTCCGGGATATACAAGATACCTGTTTGTTGACCAGCACTATCGAGACAAATGGGCATGGGGATCTGGGGAGAAAATTGGGGAATCAGACGGGGAAAAATATATGAACGGACCCGCAAGCTGTCAATAGCTGTCCCCATTGTGGAACAGGCACATAATAGATGTGGACTTTTTCCACATAAGGTGGGAGTGCCCGAAAATGAGATGCTTTTGAGGAGATGTGTGTGCCCCCATAGGAAGGATAGGGGGTGTCTCTTGAATTTGCCATTATTAGGGAGGGACAAGTGCCTGCCCAAATGTGTGTGGTCTAGACATTAAGATGGTGAGGGACTGGTGGGAGAGGCTGTATATAATAACATAGTAACATAGTAAATGACAGCAGATAAACACCAGTATGGTCCATCTAGTCTGCCCAGATTATTTTGCTTTTATCCTGTTGTTGTACAGGGATCCACTGTGTCTGTCCCATGCCATTTTGAATTCTGTCACTGTGTTTGCTCCCACCACTTCCATCGGGAGGGCATTCCAAGCATCCACCACCCTTTCAGTGAAGAAGTATTTCCTGACATTTCCTTTCAGTTTACCCCCTTGCAGCTTCATGTTATGCCCTCTAGTTTTGCAGCTTCTCCGTCTTTGGAAGAGGTAGGTTTGCTCATTATTTCTCTTTAAGTATTTAAAGGTCTGAATCATATCTCCCCTATCCATCCTCTCCTCCAAAGTGTACATATTTAGGTCTTCAAGTCTCTTCTCCTAAGGCTTCTGACGCAGGCTCCAAATCATTTTGGTCGCCTTCCTCTGAACAGTTTCCAGTCTCTTTACATCCTTTGAAAGATATGATCTCCAAAACTGAACACAATATTCCAAATGAGGCCTCACCAGTGACTTATACAGTGGCATTAATACCTCTTCCTTTCTGCTGGTAATTCCTCTTTGTATGCAGCCCAGCATCCTCCTGGCTTTTGCCACTGCCTTGTCACACTGTTTTGCCACCTTGAGATCTACAGAAATAATCACACCAAGGTCTTTCTCCTGATCCGTGCACTGCGACCTCTCACCCCCTATCGCGTACACTTCCCTTGGGTTTCTGCTACCCAAGTGCATAACACTGCATTTCTTTGCATTAAATCTTAACTGCCAAACATTAGACCATTCTTCCAGCTTTTGTAGATCTTTCCTCATGTTCATCACTCCCTCGGGGGAGTCCACTCTTTTGCAAATTTTCGTGTCATCTGCAAAAGGACAGACCTTTCCATTCAGTCTTTCAGCCATATCACTCACAAATACGTGGAACAGTGCCGGGCCCATGACTGAACCCTGAGGCACCCCGCTAATCACCTTTCTTTCATCCGAGTGAGCTCCATTTACCATCACCTTCTGTTGTCTGTCCGTCAACCAATTTCTGATTCAGTTTACCACCTTGGGACCCATCCCCAAGCTACTGGAGTTTATTGATGAGCCTCCTATGAGGGACAGTATCAAAGGCTTTGTTGAAATCCAGGTAGATGACATCCATCGCATGCCACTGATCTAGTTCTCTGGACACCCAGTCAAAGAACTCAAATTTGTTTGGCAAGATCGTCCTTTGGTAAAACCATGTTGTCATGGATCTTGCAACCTGTTGGTTTTGAGAAAGTTCACTATTCACTCTTTCAGGAGCGCCTCCATTGGTTTTCCCACCACTGAGGTAAGGCTCACAGGCCTGTAGTTTGACACTTCTTCCTTGTCACCACTTTTGTGTAGAGGTATGACAGCAGCCATTCTCCAGTCCTGAGGAACCTCTCCTGTTTCCAAGGATCTGTTGAAAACATCCTTTAACGGCCCTGCAAGAACCTCTCTGAGCTCTTTCAGTATCCTGGGATGTATCCCATCCGGTCCCATGGCCTTGTCCACTTTCAGTTTTGCAAGTTGTTCTAACACATCTTCAGTGAATGGTGTGGTATCTACTTCATTTCCATTTTTATATTTGGGAGTCACAGGTGGTCCTTCTCCAGGATTTTCTTTAGTAAAAACAGCACAGAAGTATTTGTTTAGCAATTTTGCCTTTTCAACGTCACTTTCAATGAGTCCGTTCCCAGCACGTCTGAGTCCTGCAATTCCACCACTAATCTTCTTCCTTTCCCCGAATATACCTGAAGAAAGTATTGTCGCCACGCTTCACATCTTTAGCCATCTTTTTCTTTGCCTTTGATTTTGCTATCTTTGCGTTTAATCCTACATTCATTTCTGTATTCCTCCGTTTGCAAGCTTTTGAATTTTGCGAAAGCTGTGTTTTTTCCTTTATTTGAGCAGCCACTTTTTTGAAGAACCAAATAGGTTTCCTTCTCCTCTTGTCTTTCTTTGCTTTCCTTACATATTTGTCTGTTGCCCCTTTAGTTTAGCCCATAGCAATTCCACTTCCCTTATTCCCTCCCACCCTGCCAACTCCTCCTTCAGGTACTTGGCCATTTTACTATAGTCAGTGTTTTTGAAGTTTAGGACCTTGAGCTTGCTATGATTGGACTGCACCTTGGCTTTTATCTCAAAGTACACCATGTGATGATCGCTGTTGCTTACAGGAGCACCCACCCGGACATTTGACATGCTATCACCGTTGGTGAGCACTAAATCCAGTGTTGAGCTTTCCCTGGTTGGTTCCATCACCATTTGTCTAAACAAAGCATCTTAGAGAGCATCCACAATTGCTTTGCTTCTTTCTAGATTTGCAGAAGGAGTTATCCAAGCCACATAGGGTAGATTAAAGTCACCCAAAATGATCACTTCCCCTTTGTGACTATCTTGGCAATATCTATAATCAATTCGTTATCTCTCTCTTCAATTTGAGTTGGAGGTCTGTAGACTAAAGCGGTATGGATGATAGTGCCATCTCCTCTTTCCAACACAATCTAGAGCGCTTCTTCTTTTCCCCTATGCCCCCTGCATTTCAGTAGCTTTAATATTGCTGAGGCAGTGGCAAGACACTGGGGAAGAGAATATGATGTCCAAGGCAATGGCAAGACACCGGGGAAGGGAAGAACAGTTTAGAGCAGCGTTTTTCAACCACTGTGCCGCGGCACACTAGTGTGCCGTGAGATATTGTCTGGTGTGCCGTGGGAAAAATTCCAATTTCATCCGTAACATGTGGCCTCGGCTCACAAATTAGGGTTGCCAACCGGCCGGTTTTCAGCCGGCCTGGCCGGTTTTTCCATGGCCAGGCCGGCTGCCGGCACAGTTGTAAAACTGGCCATTGAAAAGCCGGTTTTTTGCTCTGGCCGCAAGATCGGGAGCGGCCAGAGCAAAAAACCGGCTTTTGTGCCGAAGTCCGCGGCGCGGGCGCGATCGCGATTCCCTATAGCAGTGCAGCCGCTGGTTCTGCTTTGTACAGAGCAGCGGCTGCACTACACTTACATTGAAAAGTAAAGAGAAACTGTGTCAGGAGCCCTCCGATCATGCAGAGCCCGAGGAAGTGATGTCATGGGGGCGGGCTCCTCACAGGCTGTCTTTCCTTTTCAAATTAACTTTAGCTGCAATAAAGTTAATTTGAAAAGGAAAGACAGCCTGTGAGGAGCCCGCCCCCATGACATCACTTCCTCGGGCTCTGCGATGACCGGAGGGCTCCTGACACAGTTTCTCTTTACTTTTCAATGTAAGTGTAGTGCAGCCGCTGCTCTGTACAAAGCAGAAGCAGCGGCTTGGGCAGAGGGGGGGGGGTGTGTGTGTGTGAGTGAACCAGCAAGGGGGGGGGGGGGAGTGTGAGTGAACCAGCAAGGGGGGGGGGAGTGTGAGTGAACAAGCAGTGGAGGGGGGGGGGTGGTTTGAGTGAACCAGCAAGGGGGGGGGCGATGGTATGAGTGAACCAGCAGGGGAGGGGGGGGTAAGTGAGTGAGTGACCCAGCAGGAGGGGTGAGTAAGTGACAGGGGGGTGGGTGAGTGAACCAGCAGTGGAGGGGGGGGGTGGTGTGAGTGAACCAGCAGGGGAGGGGGGTTGGTGTGAGTGTTTGATTCCTATTCAAGAGAATTACTTTAAATATAGTCAATATAGGCACAGAGGTAAATTTTTTTAACATTTTCTAATGGTGGTGTGCCTCGTGATTTTTTTCATGAAAAAAGTGTGCCTTTGCACAAAAAAGGTTGAAAAACACTGGTTTAGAGAACAGTGGAATCTGTATGTACAATGGAAAGCTAAATGAGGGAGGGAAGGAAGAGGATTGGGTCTGTTAAAATCTAGAGGTGTGAAGATGATAAATAGCATAAAGGAATAATTGCAGATATAATCTGATACTACGGGAGAAGAGGTGATGGGAAGGAGAGGAGAGGAATGGGGTTGGATGTGTCTTAAGTTTGTATAAAGTTGTAAGTTGTAATACTGTTGTTGGATTTGGTAAAATGGAAAAATAGTCAATTATAAAAAAAAATAAAAATAAAAATCAATACTTTAAGACTGGGGGGTTTTGGCTCTAGATATGTTTAAATGTTATTTGATTGAGGTCCTAAAGGTTCTGCAAGAATTGATACCGCCTCTGACATAAATTTATTATCTTCCTTCTTTTAAAAAAAGAGCTAAATGGCTTAGGAAGAGACTCTAATGTGGAAATATTTAATATTTGAGTTTCTGGAAGATTCTGGCCAGGAGATGAAAAAGTCAGCTACGTTATTGGTTTCATGTGCTCTGATCACCGACAAGGAGTGAATATCTAAAATGTTTCATAAGAAGAGACTGGATACTTTTTGTGGCCTTATGATTTCTATGTTTCCTGACATCTCTTAAGAGTCAAAAAAAGACAGATAACATTTTTGCTTCTAAAAACTGGGGTGTTAATCAGCCAAATGATGTAGTAGCCTTTATAACGTCAGGTTACCTGTGACATCACAAACTGCTGTGTCGCCTGTCGTGATATAAACCACACCATGTATTAGTGCCTTGTGCCGCTCAGCTGTCATCTTGTTTATTTTGTTTATTTCCTATGTAACTTATAGGATTTGCTCCCACCTTAAAGTGAATAGTAACACCCCCCTTGTTTATGTGGGCTGCGAGAGAAGTCAATGTTTTTCTTATTTGATTTTGTCCAAGTATAATACTTTATTAGAGATTCCCTTTTCTGTATGGGACTTTTGTCTCAATTGTTATATTAAATTTCAATAAAGATAAAATTTAAAAAAGGATCTGGAGAATGCTTGGGAATTTCAAGCAATACACCTCTCTTGCTTTCTCTATCCCAGTCATAACCTGATGTGTTTTTGTTTCATTGCTCCCCTCCTCCAACCATTACCTGCTATAGCATACCATTGTATAATGATGTTAAGTACCCACATGCTAAATGTAACCCTCCAATTGTGATGTAACCACTGATTGTAGGATAAGGTGGTATACAAATCTAAATAAATTCCTGTTGCTGCACTGCAATTGGCTCTGCATGTAGCTTGGACCACGTGGTGGAGGAAATTTGCTCATCTCGTGAGACTTGAAACAGCGAGATGAGCATATTTCCTCCATCGTGTGGTCTAAGCTACATGCAGGGTCAATCGCAGCGGAGCAGCAAAAGAACACAGCAGGAATGGTAAGATACATCAGGTGATGACTGGGGGAGTGAAGCAATGAAATCCTAGGGGCTAAGTTTGGAGGAGATGGAGTGGAATAGCAGCCTAATGGTTAGAGCAACTGCCTAGTACACAGAAGAGTCCCAATGGCACTGCTTGTGATCTTGGACAAATCACTTTACCCTCAACTGCCTCGGAAGAAAAGGCCTGGCAATCTACTTCTGGTGATAAATTGCCAAGAAAACCTAGAGGTAGCTGGGTCACCAGGAGTCAGCTCTGACTTTACGGCACTAAAAGTTCAATGAACTACTTTATTCATTTCACTGAGGAATTTAAACACAAGGGGTCAATATTTAGATGGTGGCAGTCAGTTTATTTACAGTCCTTAAACATTGCCATTAACTATTTCGTTTGTGTCTGGCTGAATATCACCACTGAATGGATAAGTTCAGATTGCTATCTTTGCTCCACCCCTTCCACTATATGATCATGGTGAAGCAGTTATTTTATTTATTTAACAGGTTTACATACCACATTTCCAAAGGTCAAGGCAGTTTACATGGAATGCAACTAGAATACAGTAAGCATTGTAACAATTATAGTTAACATTGTAAACCTTGCAAAAGGGATAGCGATATTAACAAATACAGTATACATTATTGTATTGAGGTATTGTTATCTCTCCTGCAACACTCCACCCGGTCCGACCCACCGGAAGTGACGGACAGCCTAGCCCTGCATAAAATCTGCTCCGGCGCGTCCTTCTGACTATTGCTGCTGCCTACTTGCCTGCTGCCTGTTACCATTTTGCCTGCTGCTTTGTTTGTCGCCGTCGCTGTTGCAAACGCGCTTGTGCTGTCTCCCCCCAGGTATTGTTATCTCTCCTGCAACACTCCACCCGGTCCGACCCACCGGAAGTGATGGACAGCCTAGCCCTGCATAAAATCTGCTCCGGCGTGTCCCGCGCCGCGGGGGCGCACCAAAGGTGCGCGCACAAGGAGCACGACCTGCTCCTTGTGCGAGCTCCTTGGGGCGAGGGACGGGGCAATCACTCCCGAGCCTCTGTCCCTGCTGTTCGTTCTTGTGTTTCCTTGGCCTCCCGTTACAGTCGGTGGTCCTGGTTGTCTACCCCTTTTGTTCTACTTTGGCTTCTTTTCACCATGTCTGCTATACCTGTACATTGGGGCTGGCGCCCCTTTCCACCTGGTCCTGCTCTCCCTGCATTTTGCTCGTCATCTTCCAAACCTCACCACCTGTCCACGCACCTCCTCACTTTCCTTTTCTCCCCCTGCTCCCTCCGTTTTGTTCCTGCAGCTTGCTCTGTTGAACTGTCGCTCACTTCGTTCTAAGTCTCTTCTGGTATATGATCTTATCTCCCAACATTCCCTAGATCTTTTCTTCCTAACGGAAACATGGTTGAGGGAGGGCGAAGAGTCCTTTCTCAATCGTTGTTTACCACCAGGGTATTCCTTTTTATCTACTTCTCGTCGGGGAAGGGCTGGCGGAGGGGTCGCTACTATATACCGCTCCTCCCTTCCCCTCTCTGAGCTTCCAACTTCTTCCTCTCTATCGTACCCAGAATCTTTGCTTCTTCGGCTAGACTCCTCCTCTTCCCCTTGCCACTTCCTTCTTATTTACGCCCCTCCATCTCTTACTGCAGCTGCCTGGGATTCCCTTTTAGCCACCATTCTGGAAGCCTCGCTGCAGTACTCTTCCCTCTTGATATTGGGCGATTTCAATGTACATGTGGACTCCCCTTCCTCAGCTAGGGATCTTTCTTTTCTTACTTTTTTGTCTGATCTGTCCCTTCGGCAGTTTGTTTCTTTTCCTACCCATACTGCAGGGCATTCCCTCGATCTTATTATCACTTCTGCTTTTTCTTCTGCTCCTCCCTCTTCCCTTTCCTCTTTTCCTCTTCCCTGGTCCGACCACTTCTGCCTTCTTTTTTCCCTCCCTGTCCCCTCTTCTCCATCAACCTCACCCTTGCAATCCCCTGGTAGCACTTCAGCCCAACTGCTTCTCACCCGTGAGATTTCCTCTGACACTATCTCAATTCCCCCCTTCCACCTCTTTACTCCCGGATGATTTTGGATCTCTTCCTATTGACACCCAGGCGCATCTTTGGCACTCCTCTCTCTCCTCTGCCTTGGATAGTGTTGCTCCCCTTCGCCCCCGTCCGCCTTCTCAACATCATCCGCATCACCCCTGGTATCATTCTGGTCTTCTTTTACATCGGAAATATCTTTGACGAGCTGAGCGCTTCTGGCGTGCTCACCCATCTCCATCTTCCTTGCAGTCCTTCCGCTTATGTCAAACATTACCGTTTTCTCCTTCACTCCGCTAAACGTGACTACTATTCTAGGCTCATTTCCTCCTCCTCCTCCAACTCCTCTCGTCAATTGCATACTGTTCTCCGCACTCTCACCGCCTCTCACTCATCTTTCCCTTCTCCCTCTTCCTCGGCTCCCCCTGATCCCTCGGCACTTGCCTCTTTCTTTATCACTAAGGTTCACAATCTCCGCCAGTCCTTTTCCTCATGCCCTTCACCCTCTTTCCCCTCCCCCTACGGCTTCTCCCTTCCCTCCCTCCCCTGTATTGTCACATTCTTGGTCCTCTTTTGAGCCAATTTCCTCAGCCGTCCTACATGAGACCTTTCTCTCCATCCACAAAACAACCTGTTCTGCGGATCCCATTCCCTCACGTTGGCTATTGGAACCTTCACTGCTCCTGTCTCCCTTCATACTTGCGCTCTTTAATTCTAGTCTATCTTCCGGTATCTTTCCTACCCCTTGGAAGCACGCTGTTGTCCGTCCCATTCAAAAATCACACACTTCCGACCCTACTACCCTCTCTAATTGGCGCCCTATCTCTAACCTCTGTTTTCTCTCAAAGCTTCTTGAAAAACTTGTCTTTCTCCAACTCTCCTCCCACCTCGAAACCTCTCTTTTCCTCCATCCTCGGCAATCCGGTTTCCGCTCTGGCCACAGCACAGAATCTATTCTTCTCTCCCTTCTTAATAAACTTCACTATGCGCATGATCACGGACTTATTTCTCTTGTTGTTTCTCTTGATCTTTCTGCAGCTTTTGACTTGGTGGATCATCGCACCCTTCTTGCTCGTCTTCAAGACGCTGGTGTCTCTGGTACTGTTCTTCGGTGGTTTCACTCTTTTCTTTTCAACCGCTCCTTCACAGTTGTATCTGGGTCCTCTTCCTCTTCCTCTGCCCCAACCCCTCTTTCTTGCGGTGTACCCCAGGGTTCCGTTCTCGCTCCACTTCTTTTCAACGTCTTCCTGGCTCCCCTTGCCCTTGTTGTCCAGCAATTTGGTATCTCCGCGTATTACTACGCGGATGATATTCTTTTCTTACTCCACACTGATTCTCTTAATCCAGACATTTCACCCCTTAACTGTTGTCTTTCTGCTGTTGCCTCCTGGTTCTCCTCTAACTATCTTCACGTTAACCCTTCTAAGTCATTTGCCACTTGGTTCACACTAGGGAGCACCTCACCCATATGTGCCCCAATCTTTTCTTCCCAGCCTATTCCCTTGGTTTCTTCTTTTCGTTATCTCGGTGTGGTTCTCGACTCTTCTCTTTCCTTCAGGGAACACATTTCCTCAGTTGTCCAGCGGTCTTTTCTCTCTCTTAAACAACTACGAGCTGTTCGCCCTTTTCTTTCTCCTCCTGCTTTAGCCACACTTCTGCTTTCTTTAGTTATATCCAGGCTCGACTATTGCAATGTCGTCCTGGCAGGTCTCCCAAAGTCCCAAATTGCTCGAATCCAGCGTGTTCAGAATACCGCAGTTTGTCTCTTAACTCACGCCTCCCGGTACGATCATGTCACCCCTCTCCTCCTGCAACACCACTGGTTACCGGTACCCTTTCGTATCCACTATAAGATTCTAGTTTTCGTTCACAGGGCCCTTTTCACAGGTGTTCCTCTCTATCTTGCCGATCAGGTTCACTTTCACACCCCTTACCGTTCCCTCCGTTCCATACATCTTAATCGCATGTTCCTTCCCCCCCCCCCCCGCACATGCCCATCTGGAATCCACCCGTTCTTCCGCTTTTTATTTCTTGGGTCCACGACTTTGGAATTCACTCCCTCTTTCCCTCCGCTCTGAAACATCTCTCCAGCACTTTAAAACAAAGCTAAAAACCCACCTATTCACCATGGCATTTAACCTCCCCCCATAGCCTGCCCTTTTGTTTGCTTTTCTCTCTTGCTCTTTTTCTGACCTACCCTTGTTGTCGTGTCTCCGTTTTATACTTTCTCTCCTCTTTACTGTTTTTAATGATGGCGTTCCTTACCTAATTCTGCAGCTATGTAATTTTAATTGTAAACCACCCAGACGCCTATTTTGGTGTGGGCGGTATATCAAATTTTAATTAAACATAAACATATGGAAGGGGTAACAATCATAATTGTAAATTGGTGGCAGGTGGGGGGAGCATGGTGTGGTAGGATCTAATAGTGAGGCAATTGAAGAGGATCTAAATGACAGGAAAAATAGAGGCTACCCTAGAGATAATTGGTGAGGTGTAGCAGTCAATTCAGGTTATGCCTTTTGAAGTGGTCTGTAAACAGAAAGGTTTTTAATAGCTTGCGGAAGGCTGCAAAGTGATTCCGATATCTTATGGGAGAGCATTTAGTCACCACGGTGACCTGGCAACTGGGATTTGTTAAGCCCTGGTTTAGGGCTCTTCAGTTTGGAAAAGCACAGTTACTTACCTGTAACAGGTGATCTCTGGGAACAGCAGGAATAAGTCTCACATATGGTACGTCGGTACCGACGGAGCCTGCGCGGGAACGCTCCCCAGCTTCCCAAAAAGGAAAGCTTTTGGGAGCATCCCACAGCGCCTGCGCGCTGCCTTCCCGCCTTTCCTAACCAGCTCTCCTCAGTTCGAGTTTAAAGCTGAGACAATAGAGAGACAGAGGAAAGGAAAGATAGAAAAGAGGTACAACTCTTAGGGGAGGTGGGAGGGTTGTGAAGACTTATTCCTGCTGTTCCCAGAGATCACCTGTTACAGGTAAGTAACTGTGCTATCTCCAGGAACAAGCAGGAATGAGTCTTCACATATGGGGACTCCCTAGCTAAGATGCCTGGGAGATCCCCAAGGATATGAGACCCTGGGAAGGGTTCTACGTCCTCCTATGGATCTCAGGCATCCATCCAGGTAAGGAGGGTAGGAGTTGTTTAAGAATGGAACAGGTGTTTGAGGACAGCCTGACCAAACAAGGCATCCCGGCGGGAGTCCTTGTCCAAGCAGTAATGGGCTGTGAAGGTGTGAACCGAGGCCCAGGTGGCTGCTCGACAGATCTGGTCGATGGACACAGAATTTAGATGAGCCATAGAGGTGGCCATGGCCCTCACATTATGAGCTGTGACATGGCTCTCCAGAGAAAGGTTCTTACTCTGGTAGGCGAAAGAAATACACTGAGCAATCCAATTGGACAGTGTTCTCTTAGAGACTGGAAGTCCCAAATGAGAAGGATCAAAAGCAACACAAAGCTGGGAAGACTTTCTATGTTGCTGTGTCCTTTGTAAGTAAAAAGCAAGAGCTCTTTTACAATCCAGAGTATGAAGATTCTTCTCTGCACTGGATGCATGAGGAGCTGGAAAAAAGACAGGTAAATATACCTCTTGATTAAGATGAAAAGGTGAGACCACTTTAGGCATAAAGTGTGGATTTGTCCTAAGGACTACCTTATCATGATGGAACCTTGTATAAGGTGGATTAGCCACTAAGGCCTGCAGTTCACTGATGCAGCGAGCAGAAGTGACTGCAATGAGGAAAATAACCTTCCAGGAAAGAAATTTCAAGGAGGTAGTGGCTAGGGTTCAAAAGGTGGCTTCATAAGCTGACCAAGAACCAAATTTAAGTCCCATGCCACCGGAGGAGGCCTAATGGGAGGTTTAGTTAAAGTTAGGCCTCTCATGAATCTTGCAATGAGAGGATGAGAGGAGATAGGTTGTCCATTGATGGGCTTAAGGGACGCTGCAATAGCACTCAAATGGACTCTTACTGAATTTGTCTTAAGTCCTGCATTGGAAAGATGCAGGAGATAGTCTAACAGAGAAGTTAAAGGTAGTGCTAGAGGGTCAAGACCCTTTTCAGCATACCAAATGGAAAATCTTTTCCACTTAAAAGCATAGGAACGCCTGGTGGAAGGTTTTCTGGAAGCATGGAGGATATCCTTCACTTGCTGAGAAAGATTCAAGCCTTGAAGGTCTAGGCCTTCAGTAACCAAGCTCTGAGGTGAAGGGACTTGGGGTTTGGGTGCCACAAAGTCCCTTCCTCCTGGGACAGAAGGTCTGGAGCAGCTCCCAAGTCCAGGGAGGGGGCTTGGGAGAGATGCAGAAGTAGAGGGTACCACACTTGGCGTGGCCAGCGTGGAGCTATGAGGATCATAGATCCTTGATCCCTCTGGAGTTTGAATAGAGTCTTGGGAATCAAGGGAATGGGTGGAAAGGCATACAGGAAACCCTGACCCCAATGAAGGAGGAAGGCATCTTTGGCCTGAACTCCCCTGACACGGAATTCTGGAACAGAACCGGGGAAGTTTGGCATTCCATGGACTTGCAAAGAGGTCTATGTACGGGGTTCCCCATTCTTGGAAGATTCTGAGTACCTGATCCATATGCAGGGACCATTCGTGTGGAAGCAGAACTCGACTGAGTCTGTCTGCCCAAGAGTTTTGGATTCCTGGGAGGTATACTGCCAGGAGATGGATTTGATGCTCTCTGGCGAAGGCCCATAATCTTAAAGCTTCGTTGCAAAGCGAGAGAGAGCCAGTTCCTCCTTGCTTGTTTATGTAAAACATGGCTACTTGATTGTCCGTATGAATGAGGACTGTCTTGTAGCTGAGGAGGGTATGAAAGACCTTGAGAGCTAGAAAAACTGCTCGAAGTTCCAAGTGGTTGATATGAAGAGAGGTCTCCCTGTGGGGACCAAGTGCCTTGAGTGGAGAGGTCTTGTAGATGAGCTCCCCAACCTGTTTGGGAGGCATCTGTTGTGAGGGTTGCTTGGGGCAACAACTGTTGGAAGGGTGACCCCAGCAACAGATTTTGAGTGGACATCCACCATTGGAGAGACCAAAAGAGACGTTTGGAGGTTGCTATTTGGTCTGAGAGAGCTCCTGAAGCTTGAGTCCACTGGGTGGACAAAGTCCATTGAGCTGCTCTCATGTGTAGGCGAGCATAGGGTACCACATCTACTGTGGAAGCCATGTGGCCTAGCAGTTGTAGCATCTCCCGTGCAGTTAAGTGGTTCTTTGACTGAATCTAGGAGGCTAACTGCACTAGACGTTGGCAACTGGCCTGAGGAAGGTAGGCCCTTGCAGTGGTGGCATCCAACCAGACCCCTATGAATTCCAGGGACCGAGTAGGGGTGAGCTGGGACTTTGTGAGGTTTACCACAAGTCCCAGATACTGCAGAATGCGCCTTGTGCGGTCCAGGGAAATCTGGGCCTCTGACTGAGATGGAGCTCGGATGAGCCAGTCGTCCAGGTATGGGAAGACAAATATTCCCAGAGTGCGTAGAAATGCAGCAACTATTGCCATGCATTTGGTGAACACTCTCGGAGCAGAGGCCAGAAGCACTCTGTATTGGTAATATTTTTCTTGGAAAAGAAAACGTAGGAATCTTCTGTGAGATGGATGGATGAGGACATGTGTGTACGCATCCTTGAGATCTAGAGAACAAAGCCAATCCTGACTTTGAAGGTATGGAAGGAGAGTGCCCAGAGAAAGCATCTTGAACTTCTCCTTGCATAGGAATTTGCTCAATTCTCTGAGATCTAAGATGGGTCTGTATCCCCCTGTCTTCTTCGGAATGAGAAAATAGGGGGAGTAGAACCCTGACCCTTGTCGAAGAAGAGGAACTTCTTCTATTGCCCCTTGGGCTAGTAGGGTAGTCACCTCCTGACCCAGAAGGTCGAGAAGAGATGTGGGAGAATTGAAGTGTCTCACCATGGTGTGGGGAGGAAGGTCTGAGAAATGAAGTTTGTAGCCCTCTCTTATGATGGAGAGGGTCCACTGCTCTGATGTGATTTGCTCCCATCTGGGAGCAAAATGAGCTAACCTTCCTGGAATGGTGAGAGGTTCTGGCTGTTGTAGAGCCACAAAGGCTAAGTTCTCTAGCATCAAGTCAAAAACCCTGAGGAGGTTGGAACTGCTGAGTTGCAGCAGCCCCTGTAGACTTAGGCCTGGCCTGCTTAGGTTGCTGACGCTTAGTGGCAAAGCGACCTGTAGAAGATTGTTTGCCAGAAGTAGAAGGAAATCTGCCCTTTTTGAAAAAAGACTTTTTAAAAATCTTTTTCTTGGCAGGAATGGAGGTTGACTTTGAAAGTCTATCCAGAGCAGAGTTCTCTGCATCCATTTGAGTGGCTTTTATTTGCCACTCTTTGCCAAATAGATTTTCACCTGTACAGGGCAGATTTCCTAAGCCATCTTGAACCCAGGGTTCTAAATCAGAAGCCTGGAGCCAAGCAATTCTGCGAGCAGCTATGGCAATGCCTGAGGCTCTGCTGGCACCTTCAAAGGAGTCAAAAGCTGCCCTGTTGGAAAACTTTGAAATGTCTTGAGTATGCTTAAGCCAAAGGAGGAATTCGTCCCTTTTATCTTCTGGAAGAAAAGGGAGGAAGTTGTGCAGTTTTTGCGCAACTTCTGTTAGAAACATACCCATGTAAAGGCTATATGAATTGATTCTGGCAATAAGCATACTGGCTTGGAAGATTTTCCTACCAAAAGCATCCAAGGTCCTGCATTCTCTTCCTGGAGGAGCAGAAGAGTGTCTCTTTGTACTCTTTATCCTCTTCATAGCTGACTGCACCACAATGGAATGGTGAGGAAGCTGAGTTTTCTGAAATCCAGGACAAGGAGGGACACGATACATAGTGTCCAATCTGCGAGAATGAGGAGAGAGAGAGAGAGAGAGAGAGAGGAGTCTCCCATAAATCAATCATGTGTTCATGAAGAATCTCATGAATTGGTAAGGTGACTGCCTCTCTAGGAGCCTTAGAGTATCCTAAAATATCTAATTTTTTTGCTCTAGGCTCTGATTCAGAGGTTACTGAAATAGAAAGTCCTTTAGCTACTTCTCTTATGAAGTCTTGAAAGGACAAGTCCTCTGGAGGAGACACTCTTCTTTTTGGAGAAGGCGGCTCTTCAGGAAGGGCTATGGATACTTCAGGAGACTCATCTGATGAATCAGAATCACCAGAGGAATCGAAGTATCGCCTGTCAGGGTGCTCTTCTAACGCTCGATACGCGTATCGAGCGGTATCAACATCAGGCGTCTTCGGTACCAGATCGGTACCGAGAAGTAGCCCTGGACAAGGAACCGCTGCAGCTGGTATCCTGGTCGATGTCGATGCAGTCGGTACCGGTATCGGCACTAGTGCCGGTACCGGAGCCGATACCGACAACGGAGTTTGTTGTGGTACCATCGGCGTCGTAGCTTGAATGAAGGCCGTGATAGCCTGCTACATGGACAGAACATTCTGATCCATCGACGCCATGAATGCCTGGAAATCGGTACCAGGAGATTGTGCTGGTACCCCAGAGCATTCTAACAGGTGATCGGTCGAGGCCGTGCCATCGATGTCAACCTGTAACCCCATAGAAGGAGCTTTGGAAGCCGGAGCTTCCCGCCGGGGTTGTTTTGCTGGTGCAGGATCCTTGAGGGCAAGCCCGGAGGCATCTCGATGCTTAGAGGGAGATCTACCCTTCGAGGACCTGCTAGGTTTATGTTTGGTTACCTGAGATCCATCAGGAGAAGACGACCTGGAAGATGTCGATGCTACCGACGCTGCATCAGCGGGAAACAGCACATGGAGCTTAGCTGCTCGGTTCTGTAAACCCCGTTTAGACATTAGAGAGCAGGACGGACTATCCGGAATGGAGTGTTCAGGACCCAAACATTTAAGACACCATTCATGGGTATCTGTAACAGAAATAGTACCGCTACACTTAGTGCATTTTTTGAACCCGGAGGCTGGTTTTTCCATAAGGGAAATTTTCTTGTGGGCCCTGAGGCCCAAGAAGAAAAATACACTAAGTGAGGAAAGTATAGATTTTTTTTTTTTTTTTTAAAGAAAGAAAGAAAAAGACCGGCGGTACCGGTCCAGAGTCGGGGAAGGCAGACACGCGACCAAAGAAATAAAATAAAATAAAGAACTTCTTTAGCGGTGACAGGGCTTGACCTGCTGGCTCCACGGTGTGGCGCTGCCATGCCGACTAGGCGACCGCCTAGCAGGGGCAGCGTGCCAACTGTTCTTGCTTAACTCCAGCCTATGCTGCTGGGACTCTTGTAGTTGTGGTCAGTAAGCAGTCCGAGTGGTATTTAGGCATTACACAGGAAATTTATTATTTTTTTCTCCTTTATCACCAAACTTCATCACAGCAAAACTTCTTAAGGTTATGAACAAGTAGTAACAGAACAATAATCAACTGATATAGCTTCCTTCAGCATACAGGAACCAAACTTCAACCAAAACACATTTATAATCCTTTCCCTTGGCTTCAGGGTTCAGGAAACTCAAAGCATAAATCACAGTCCTGAAATATTCCTTTCAGCTGGTAAGTCAGCACTTCTCTTTGTGCAATAAAAGCTGTTGAACATTCCATTGGAGAGTCTGTGTCCTCCTCCAATCCAGCTAAGTCCGTTTCCATCTCTTCACAAGCATTCTGAAACTGCTCTGGGCTTTTACTTACAGAATCAGGTTTTAACTGCTGCATTAATTTAAACAATACAAAAATTATACCTTCAAAAATGTGATGACTAAGTCACAACCAAAAACAAAAGTCAAAACATGAACAGCCAGAAAGCTCAGCACTCAAAAACCTAAAAGAACCTTAAGGAAACCAAAAACTCTAAGAGAATCAACGATTTTTAATGTCGGGATCCGCAGACAGGAGCCGGGGAGAAGGAAAAACCCCCCGCTCAGTGCCAGCAGAAGCCTTTTATTAATTTATCAAAACCAAAAACCAAAATTATAATAGTGCAAATCACTTAACTGATAATGAACCAAGAGGGCAGCATAACTCCAAACAGCGACATGCATGTTTCGAGCCGAGATGGCTCTGTATCAAGCTGATTTCCAAAATGTGCACGCCCTAAAAGAACGCTGAGAACTTCCGGATATTTAAATACCCAAACACAATTCAAATGGCTGCCGACCTTTACGTCATCACTACGTCAATTGGACGCCAGACAGAAAGAACCACGATTACTAGTCCAGAATTGCTACAGTAAACTCCACCAGTCACATTCCAAATTTAACCCCTGAGGGGATACGGTGTTGAGTTGAAAGATCCAACGTTGTTCCCGGCGTTGCAGCTGTTGTTCACGATCTCCTCCACGAGGGTCCAAAGGCACCGAATCAATGACCCTCCAACGAAGGTCCGTGAAGGAGTGCTGATGTTGAACACAGTGGTCCACAATGGGTGCTGATAGGATCTTGTTGGCGAGTTGAGAAGCATGTTCTCCCAGGCGGATACGGACCGGGCGAATAGTTCTCCCAACATAAGAAAGATTACAACGGAGCCATAATCGAACATGTCGAAATGCCGGGGAGGAGTAGATAAAGCGTTCTTCCATATCTGCTAGATAAAGTGTGGCGATGGAAGGAGCCACTGTCGCCCCCATGGCCACCCCATGACACTGCTGATAGAAGCGACCCTGAAAAACAAAGTAGTTTCTCGTCAACACCAGGCGAAGTAAATCCAGTAAAAAAGCTCTGAAACAAGACGCGGGTCGAGTAAATCTTTTCTGCGGGCCACGACACATTTTTTGACCTCATTACAGACGGTCACTGGCCCTTTAGCGGATTATCTCCTGGTGTCACTTGATGTGGTTGCTTTATACACCAACATACCTCAGGAAGAGGTTTTGTCCCTCTTGACCGGGGCTTTCACTGCAGCACCTCCCAGGATTCCCAGAGCTTTTTTACTGGATTTACTTCGCCTGGTGTTGACGAGAAACTACTTTGTTTTTCAGGGTCGCTTCTATCAGCAGTGTCATGGGGTGGCCATGGGGGCGACAGTGGCTCCTTCCATCGCCACACTTTATCTAGCAGATATGGTAGAACGCTTTATCTACTCCTCCCCGGCATTTCGACATGTTCGATTATGGCTCCGTTGTAATCTTTCTTATGTTGGGAGAACTATTCGCCCGGTCCGTATCCGCCTGGGAGAACATGCTACTCGACTCGCCAACAAGATCCTATCAGCACCCATTGTGGACCACTGTGTTCAACATCAGCACTCCTTCACGGACCTTCGTTGGAGGGTCATTGATTCGGTGCCTTTGGACCCTCGTGGAGGAGATCGTGAACAACAGCTGCAACGCCGGGAACAACGTTGGATCTTTCAACTCAACACCGTATCCCCTCAGGGGTTAAATTTGGAATGTGACTGGTGGAGTTTACTGTAGCAATTCTGGACTAGTAATCGTGGTTCTTTCTGTCTGGCGTCCAATTGACGTAGTGATGCCGTAAAGGTCGGCAGCCATTTGAATTGTGTTTGGGTATTTAAATATCCGGAAGTTCTCAGCGTTCTTTTAGGGCGTGCACATTTTGGAAATCAGCTTGATACAGAGCCATCTCGGCTCGAAACATGCATGTCGCTGTTTGGAGTTATGCTGCCCTCTTGGTTCATTATCAGTTAAGTGATTTGCACTATTATAATTTTGGTTTTTGGTTTTGATAAATTAATAAAAGGCTTCTGCTGGCACTGAGCGGGGGTTTTTTCCTTCTCCCCGGCTCCTGTCTGCGGATCCCGACATTAAAAATCGTTGATTCTCTTAGAGTTTTTGGTTTCCTTAAGGTTCTTTTAGGTTTTTGAGTGCTGAGCTTTCTGGCTGTTCATGTTTTGACTTTTGTTTTTGGCATTAATTTAAACAGCTTCTCCCAGGGATTACCTTTTCTCCCTTCTGGTTTAATACGTGAGCTGCAGGGTTTTATATCTCTGGGTAAAACAGGCACTTGCTTTAGCTGCCTTCCCTGGGCTCTAGGAACAGGTTTCCTTGCAGACCTTCTAGAGGAATAAAACTCCCCCTCTGAGTCTCCAATAGCTTCACTGCTATCTGAACTATATTCCACCGGTTTCCCAGAGTTTGTTTCCTACCTTTACCAAGGCTTGCAAACTCTGTATAGCTGTCTCTGCTTAGAGAGCTGCTGGTAGAATTCCTTCTGTGTTGAAAGTCAGCCCTTTTCTGCCGTGCTCCAAAGCCTCGGGTCAGATTCCTCTGGCTGTCTCTTTCTCTCCGATTCCCATGCTCACGTTCTGAGCACTGCCTCTGTTCCAAGCCCAATCCTGTTTCTGGTCCTGATCCTTTCTCCGACTGTGGCTCTGAATGTGAACCTGACTCCTTTCCCTTCTCTCTTTGCCTCTGACTCTGAGAGGTTAAATGCTTGCGTGTGGAGCTCATTTGCCTGCCCCTCCTCCCCAGGTGATTCCCCTTTGCAATCTGTGTTGGCCTGGAGGTAGGGCGTGGCTTGTGCTCAGCACACTCAATCCTGTAACTTTTCTCTTTGGGTGCTGTTTTAAATGTCTATCTGAGCCCTGCTCCAACTCAGAAGAAAAAGTTTTAAAACCAGCTCTTTTCCTATGCTTGTCAGTAAGCTCATCACCACAGCGGCAAAGAAGAACTGAGGAGAGCTGGTTAGGAAAGGCGGGAAGGCAGCGCGCAGGCGCTGTGGGATGCTCCCAAAAGCTTTCCTTTTTGGGAAGCTGGGGAGCGTTCCCACGCAGGCTCCGTCGGTACCGACGTACCATATGTGAAGACTCATTCCTGCTTGTTCCTGGAGATAAGATAGTTCAGAGGAGATACGATAGAAGTCTACAAAATATTGAGTGGTGTGGAACAGGTAAATGTGAATCAATGGTTTACTCTTTCAAAAAAATACAAGGACAATGAGGACACGGCATGAAGCTAAAACATTAAGGAGAGCATTGAGTCAAAGAGGGAGGAGTGGCCTAATGGTTAGAGCAGTGGGCTAGAACCAGAGAAGCCAAGGCTCGAATCCCACTGCTGCTCCTTGTGATCTTGGGCTAGTCACTTAACCCTCCATTGCCTCAGAAGAATTCAAGTTGTCAGTGTCCCTGTTTAATGTACATTACCAAGTTTAAGTTACAATGTAAACTGCTTTAACTAAGACATGATAAAGCGGTATAAAAAACAACAAAAAACCCCCAAAAACCTTGCTAAAAAATAAAATTCCAGAGGCTTGGCGCATATAGAGAGAAGGATCTAGCACATGTAGTCTGAGAAGATCAGCTACTCAAAACATGTTTGCACTTCCCAAAGAGTTGACAAAGAGAAACCAGTCCGTTTTCTGGCGTGTCTGTTTTTTTTTTTTAACACAAATTATACAGATTTTCAGTCGGCCACTAAAAATTCACACATAGTGGTCTTGTGTTTATTGGTAGCCGGTAAGCCTGCAAGTCCTTTTGAAAATTAGCCCCAATGTGTTCAATTACACGGATAAAACTGCACCCTGCATATTCCTGAAGACAAGCCCTTCCCTGTCAAGAACCCAAACACTTGGGGAGGTGCATTTTTGGATAATTTTGTTTAGTTAGTAATAGTATGCTCTATTTCATTTAGCGCTCACTAGATTGCACATACTATTACTAAATGATAAAAAAATAGTAAGACTGAAAAATGAAAACTACTAAAAATATTTGTATGCACATCCCTAACAGACCATGTTTTAAGGAAGACAAACGGAACTGAGGAGGGTAGGGTTTTTGGAGGTTACTTACGGGAATTTTGCTGGGGTGCTGTTCTCGGATCTGCTGTACTTCTTTGCAACGATCAGCTGCAGAGATAAAAAGAAACTGTTTTAAACAGCATTCAGCACCAATAGGATGTAAAAACACTGTGCTCAAAAGATATCTAGCCAGGTTAAAAGCCCCCCCCCCCATTGCTACTAATAGAAACTGTTCTATTAATATGTTGCACTTAGCTATTACACATTCTAAGTTTGAATCCTTTTAATTTTCTTTTGATGTCAGTGTTTCTCATACCTCTCCTGGAGGCACACTAGCCAGCTAGGTTTTCATGATTACCACACTGAATATGCATGAGATAGATACTTATTTACCAGTTTTGTATACCACCTTATCCTTCAATCAAAGTGGTTAGTGACACAAATTGTGGGTCTATATTCAGCATATTATAGGGGATCCACTGTATTAGATCTACCTTATGAATATTCAGTGTGGTAATCCTGAAAACCAAACTGACTAGGGGTGCCTTCAGGAGAGGGTTGAATAACACTGCTGTAAGTTATTCACACCGTACCTCATCCAAATCATTTGAATTAAAGAAACACTCAAGATATCATTCATGAGAATCTGTCAGATTCTGTACTGAGCTTTGTGGAAGCCAACAACATAAGTAAATAAATCATCTGGAGAATCCATTGTGTACATACAACCTAGATGGAAAAATATTTCAAAAACTTGGGCACTACACAAAGTTTTGGGAGCTAAGACAAAATTAAATTTCCTTATGACAGTTATGAATTAATTAGACCTTACCTGCTAATTAGTGTTCCTGAAGGAACGCCAGTCCAGTCCCTTACTTCTGGGTTGCATAACCCTTCCAGCAGCTTGGAGGCTGAGTCCATCCTTTTTGAGGATGGTGCGGTATAAATACCACTGGCACCACCCACAGATCCCAGTATTCTAATGAAAAAGTAGCTTTAACCAGAAACCAACTCACTAAAAATTAAGAAAATCAGCAAAATTTAAACACAGGAGAACACAACAAACTCTCCCCTTTTTAACTGTAAGAGATAGGAAGGAAAAAAGGGGGGGGGGGGGGTTGAGGGAAGGAGGCGGCATGACAGAACTTTCCTTCACCATGATCCTCCAGACCTGCTCCAAGGACCCTTTTGCTTCGTTTCGGCTCTGACTTCGGTCCGCTGCCCTTCACCTACCCCCTGAAACACTCAGACACTAGAAGAAACTGGGAGGGAACAGGGACTGGACTGTCGTTCCTTCAGGAACACTAATTAGCAGGTAAGGTCTAATTAATTCTTCCTTATTGTCACTCCAGTCCAGTCCCTTACTTCTGGGATGTAAAAGAGCAGTTCACGCCTGGGGGGGGGGGGGGGGTTCGCTATCCCGGACCGAAGTACCGCATCCCCAAAACGAGCATCAGCTGAACTCCGAACATCCAGCCTGTAGTGTTTGGTAAAAGTATGCAGCGAAGACCAAGTAGCCGCTCTGCAGATGTCCACCGGTGGAACTAAGCTATACTCCGCCCAAGAGGTAGCCTGTGCCCGCGTCGAATGTGCGCGCAGACCTCCTGGAACCTGCTTCCCCTTCAAGATGTAGGCAGAAGCAATAGTTTCCTTGATCCACCTAGAGATAGAGGCCTTGGCTGCCGCCTCCCCCTTATGCGGCCCTCCAAACAGAATGAATAAACGTTCTGACCTCCGGAAGGATGCCGTGCGGAAGAGATAAAGCTTCAACGCTCTCTGGACGTCCAGAAGACGTAGCTTTCTGGCATTACCCTCTAGCTCTTCTGCCGAGAAAACCGAAAGCGAAACCGTCTGGTTTACATGGAAAGAAGAGAAGACCTTGGGTAAGAAGGAACTGTCCGCAAGACCACCTTATCTCTGAAGAATGAAAGAAAAGGGGGCTGAGAAGACAATGCTTGCAATTCGGAAACGCGTCTGGCCGAGCAAATGGCGACCAGAAAGACCGTCTTGAGTGGCAAATCCTTTAGGGAGGCTCTCTTAGCCGGCTCGAAAGGCTCCCTGGTCAGGGCATTTAACACCAGATTGAGATCCCAAGGGGGAATCACCGACCTTTGTTGCGGACACAGACGCCTAACCGCTCTTAGGAACCTGGCTACATCCGCATGGTCCCCTAAGGCCTTTCCACGGACCTTACCCCTATAACAAGAGATAGCAGCCAACTGGACTCGTAAGGAGCTGGGCGCTAGGCCCTTCTCAAACACTGCTTGCAAAAATTCCAGGACCTCCGGGACAGAGGCTGACAGAGGTTTCTTACGGCGCTCCCCACACCAGGCTTCGAAGATGTGAAAAACCCTTACATAGGAGAGACAGGTCGAGCGCTTTCGCGCGCTCAAAAAGGTAGCGATTACTGAACCAGAGTACCCCCGCTTCTGGAGCCGCGTCCTTTCAATAGCCAGGCCGTAAGTGAGAATCGATCCACATGAGGCATCAGTACCGGCCCCTGTCTCAGACCCTTTCTGCAGGGGAGACGCCAAGGCCGGTCGACCGATAACCTCACTAGGTCCACATACCAGGGGCGACGAGGCCAATCCGGAGCTATGAGGATTACCAAACCTCGGTGGGCTTCCACTCGCTGCAGAAGCTTCCGATGAGGGCCCATGGGGGGGAATACATACAGGAGCCCCTCCGAAGGCCACCTCTGGGCTAGAGCATCTAGGCCTTCTGACATCCTCCCCTTCCTTTGACTCAAAAATCTGCTTGACTTGGCTGAAGCATACCGCGCCATGAGATCCATGACTGGTGGGCCCCAAAGGGCTACTACCTGATCGAAAACCTCCTGGTCCAGTTCCCACTCCCCGTGGTCGATCTTGAACCTGCTGAGGTAATTGGCCGTAGCGTTGTCCATTCCGGCTACATGCTGGGCCGAAAGAGCCATCAACTTGTTTTCGGCCCACTGGAACAGGCTGTCCGCTTCCTTCTCCAAGGAGGGACTGCTTGTACCTCCCTGGCGATTGATGTAAGCCACCGCGGTGACATTGTCTGAGAAGACGCGAACTGCCCTCTGTCGCACTAAGGGTTTGAGTGGCCTGAGTGCTAAGGCTACCGCTCGCAGCTCCAGCCTGTTGATGGACCAATGAGACTCCAGTAAGGACCACTGACTCTGGACGAACTGGTCCTTGCAATGAGCTCCCCAGCCCGCTAGACTGGCATCCGTCGTCAGCAGTAACCACTGCGGGGGTTCGAGGGGCATCCCGCGATCCAGGTTCCGAGAGCACCGCCACCACTGGAGGGCATTCTTGGTTCGAGGAGCACAAGGCAGCCGCATAGCCAACGGATGAAGTTGGTGAGACCACCGACGTAACAGGGCCCGCTGCAGCGGGCGCATGTGAGCTCTGGCCCACGGGACTACCTCTATTGTTGCAGCCATGGTTCCCAGCAATTGGAGGTAATGCCATGCCGTAGGGTTTCGCCTGCCCAGGAATTGTGCCACCAGGATCCTTTGGTCCCTTGCCCTCTTTTTGGACAGAAAAACTCTTCCTCTTCTGGTGTCGAATCTCGCTCCGAGATACTCGAGCTCTTGAGAGGGAACCAACCTGCTCTTTGCCCGATTGATGACCCAGCCTAACTCCTCCAGGACTTCCACCACTCTGGCAGTAGTTGAGCGACTCTCCTCTTCTGACTTTGCCCGGATCAGCCAATCATCCAGGTAGGGATGTACCAAGATTCCCTCTTTTCTGAGAGCCGCCGCCACCACTACCATTATCTTGGTGAAGGTCCGAGGGGCCGTAGCTAGCCCGAAGGGCAGTGCCCGGAATTGAAAATGACCTCTTGGCACCGCAAATCTCAGGAACTGTTGATGGGAGCTTCGAACCGGGATATGTAGGTAGGCTTCCGTCAAATCCAAGGAAGTCAGGAACTCTCCGCTCCTTACGGCCACGATGACCGACTTTAGAGTTTCCATCCGGAAATGAGGCACTTTGAGACAGCGATTGACTTGCTTTAGATCTAGGATCGGGCGAAACGATCCTTCCTTCTTTGGTACTACAAAATAAATCGATTATCGATCGGAGCCACATTGGTGCGGTGGAACAGGAGCCACCGCTCCGAGCGCCATGAGTCTTGAAAGAGTGACATCTATCGCCGCCCTCTTTACCGGAGATCCACAGGGAGACTGAACAAAGGCCGGACGTATTTGCTTTGCAAATTCGAGAGCATAACCCTCTCGGATCACTTCTAGGACCCATTGATCGGATGTGACCCGGGACCAGGCGGGAAGGAACTGCTTTAGATGGCCCCACACTGGCAGACCCCCCACCTGGACCCCCGTTTTCTCATTGTGGTTTTCTAGGTCCCACGGAGGAGGCAGCTCCAAAACCTCTCCATGCTCCCCGAAACCCTCTGAAGCTTTGTCCCCGCGAAGGGAAACGGCCCCTAGGAAAGGGATTCAATCTGGCTGGACGAAACCTCCGTGTGTCCCTAGGCTGGCTCCGAACCGGGGCTAGCGAACGACCTTGCTTCGGTCTGTCTTCCGGAAGCCTGCCACCTTTAGATTCGCCAAGGTCTTTTACCAATTTATCTAAGTCTTCTCCAAACAACAACTTCCCCTTGAAGGGGAGACGACTCAGGCGCGCCTTAGAAGAGGCATCGGCTGCCCAATTCCGTAGCCATAAGTATCGCCTAGCTGCTACCACAGATGCCATGTTTTTAGCCAGGCTCCTGATGAGGTCATATTGGCTATCCACTAGGTAGGCAGCCCCGGACTCCAACCTAGCTGAAATAGACTGGGCATCCCCCGAGGGACTCTGCCAGCTGGAGTTGCTGGGACCACCTCAAACAGGCCCGAGCCACCCAAGCCCCGGAAACCGAGGCCTGTAAGGCGAGAGCACTGATATCGAAGGCTTGCTTCAGCAGCGTATCCAATTTTCTATCCTGAGAATCCTTCAAGGCCGAGCTACCCTCGACCGGGATAGTCGTCTTCTTTGTCACCACAGATACCGCTGCGTCCACCCTGGGCGACCTCAACAGTTCTTTGTCCGTTTCCGGTAAAGGGTAAAGCCGAGTCATAGAGCGCACGCCCCTTAAACTTGATTCTGGTTGATTCCACTCCTCCTGGATCATCTGACGCACCACTCTGTGGACGGGGAAGACCTTTTGAGATCTCCTCACCGCTTGGATCAAAGGATCCTCCAACACTTCCTCGACTGTTGGGGTGTCGGAAGTCACACATTGAGCACCTTGAGGGACTCGTTAATCAACGCCGGGAGCTCCTCCCGCCGAAAAACCCTCACTATGCGGGATTGGTCCTCCTCTGGAATCTCTCCCTCTTCGAGCTCCTCCTCCTCCTCCTCTTCTCCCAGCTCCTTGTCCGAGACCTCCTCCTCCGGAGCGTCATGTGAGAAGGACGAGAGAGGCTCCTCGCTCACCAGCCTTGCGCGCTTGGGTGGGGCCTCGGAAACCTGGCAGTTAGCCTTCAGTGGCCTGGTCCCCAAACTTTCCATCGCTGCGCCCGACTCAGCAGCCCCAATCCCTTTCTTGCGCATACAATATGCCTTGTGCAGCAAGAGGACGAAGTCTGGAGAGAATAGGTTGCTGGCACTCCTCTCCCCGACTGCCGTAGGGGGAAAGGAAGGAGGGGAGACCGGCAAGTCCGAGGTAGAAGGCGGAGGAGAACGGGGTTCCCTTTCCCCTTCCAGAGGGTCCCCTGACCCCTGAGTGGTTTGAGACATGGCTAATTGAATATTTTGCTCCACCGAAGCAGCCTCTGCAGCACAACCCCTGCAGATTCCTGATTCGGAGGTAGTACCCCTGCGAATGCCACAGGACAGGCACCGCGTTTTGCCAGTCATGTCCTATTCAAAGGCAAGATTAAAATAGTTTGGCAAACCAAAGGTAACTAACATAAAATAAATAAATTTAATTTAATTTAAGAAAATTCAAATTAAAGGACTGTAGAAGTTCCAGCAGGGAAGGCCAATATCACAATTGCACCCTTCCCCCCCCTGACTGTAAACTACTAGGGGAGGGGATAAGGGGAAAAACTTAGATTAATGTTAAAGTAAAATTAAATTAAAGGAAACAAAACAGAAAACCCTAAAATTAGCCCATGCTAATAAAACGTTCCCCAGTACTTGCGGTTTTGATGGACTTTAACAGTGCGATGCTCCGCGGAAGTCTGCCGCACTCCGGAGGCTCACATGTGGCAGGCCGCAGCCACGTGGAGCCCTAACCGGTTGGCGTCTCTGCCGGACTCTCCTTTTCTTGCCCGCAGAGCCTTGAGGCGGAGATCAACCCCGACGCTCCTGAGCTGCAGAGCCAAGCCGGAGGAAGTGGGGGAACGCCGTGCTGCCGCCTCAAGCGCTCAGCCACCGGAGGGCTTCGGCGCGAGGCAAGGCAGGCCTAAGAGGAGAACGACGAGAGACCGCTGATCCAGCAGGGGAGGAGGCGGCTTTGCGGTCCTCCTCACAGCTGCCGGCAAATCTTCTGCTCGGTAAGCCTGGTTACCGTCAGCGAACAAAACCTCCTCTTCTGGTTCGGGAGGGGGGGGAGGGAGGGAGACTGAGAAGGTTTAAAGGAGCAGTACCAGCAAAAGGTGAATACAAGACCTAAATAAGCCAAATAGAAAAAATAAAACGATTAATTAATAGATTAGATGAAAGTAAAATTAAATTAAAGGAGGAGATCGTAGACTCCAGTAAGCCCTTGGCTTACGGAACCCTCCAGCTGCTTGGAGGCTGAGAATACTGGGATCTGTGGGTGGTGCCAGTGGTATTTATACCGCACCATCCTCAAAAAGGATGGACTCAGCCTCCAAGCTGCTGGAAGGGTTACGCAACCCAGAAGTAAGGGACTGGACTGGAGTGACGATAAGGAATCTGTGTTTTATTATTTGTTGGTATTTTCAATTTATTTTCTATCCCCTTAATCCTTGCTCCCCATCTCCTCACCATTCTGCACAGACAGAGGCTCTCTTCACATCAGGCTAGCTGCATCAACGATGGCTCTATTTGGGGCCCAAGCAAAAAGGAGAGAGGAATATAACTCCACAAAGAAAGGGACAACTGGGCCTCCTCAGTAGCTACACTTGATGGCTGAAGTCAAAATATGCCCCCACAAGGTGGTCATCAGAACCTGAGGAGGATAACATAGCAAGCAACACTACAAAAACAAAACATAACAATTTCAATTGCCAAGACAGAATTCAGAGAGAATGGAATGGATAACATGTTAAAACGCTCCACCCAGTATGCAGCGGCGGCCAAGAGAGCAAATAGAATGCTAAGTATCATAAGGAAAGGAATGGAAAATAAAACAAAGGATATTATAATGCCTCTGTATCGTTCCATGGTGCAACCGCACCTTGAATACTGTGTGCAATTCTGGTCACCGTATCTTAAAAAGGATATAGCGTTATTAGAAAAAGGTACAGAGAAGAGTCACCTAAGTGGTAAAGGGGATGGAAGGATACTCCTATGAAGAGAGGCTAAAAATGTTAGGGCTCTTCAACCTAGAAAAGAGACGGCTGAGGGGAGATATGATAGAAGTCTATAAATTAATGAACGGAGTGGAACGGGTAAATGTAGATCGATTGTTTACGTTATCAGAATGTAGAAAGACTAGGGGACATGCAATGAAGCTACAGGGTAACCTATTTAAGACTAATAAGAGAAAATATTTTTTCATTCAACGTGTAATCAAACTCTGGAGTTTTTTTATTTTACCAGAGGATGTAGTAAAAGCTTTTAGTGTAGCTGGGTTTAAAAAAGGATTTGGACAAGTTCCTGGAGGAAAGGTCCATAAACCATTATTAAAAGGGACCCAGGATATCACTGCTTGACCCAATAGAAGCATTGAGGAACCTGTGTCCTTTTAGGGAGACTGCTAGGTACTTATGACCTAGATTGGCCACTGTTGGAAACAGGATACTGGGCTTGATGGACCATGGTCTGACCCAGTATGGCATATCTTATGTTCTAAATTCACCCCCCCACCCAATGCAGAAAACACAAACTTAAGCTATGCCCTGCTGGGTCAGACCAAAGGTCCATTAACCAGGTCTCTAACCAAGGCCAATCCAGGACACTACAGATCCTATAGACCCAATCCTTCACTTATCCCTGGGCCAAGCTGCATAGCTTCCCCAGGTCTATTTGGCTAATAACCATTTATAGACTTTTCCTCTAGGAATTTGTCCAAGCTGCTTTTAAAAACAGCTCTGCTATTTATTTTTCATTTATTTAGAAAAACTTATATTATGCACATCATAAACACTCAGTGGATTACAACTCACATATTAAATATAGCAATAATACACAAACAATAAACACATAAATAAAACCCTAACCTTCACATTCAAACCTAATTTCTTTAGCCATAAGCCTAAAATACCTTAAATTTCTTTCTAAAATATAACTGATCAGACATTAATCACAAATAAACAGGCAAATGATTCCACAAAATGGGCACAACTAAGGATGCCTTACACATCTTCTGCCAAACAATTCTATAGTTCAAATGTTCAAAGTAAATAAAAAAAACCCAACCCTCTCCAATTTGTACTGAATCTGCTACCGGGTAGTTTCTTGGAGTGTCCCCTAGTTCAATATAAAATATTATTTATGCCTTCATATTTACCTTTCCCACCTCACTCATGATTTTACATATCTAGGGTTTCTGTTTCTCAGTTATAGCCAGAAAACCTCAATATAACACCCCCAACAGGGAAATCAGGCTTGTAAGTTATAACTAATAAATCCTGAAAATTTCCCTACCTTGCCACACTCTGACATCTTCCAACTCCTGCCACTGTGGCTGGATAATGTTATCAGAGTGAGACCGGTCTCTCCCCCCTTCTGCAGTCATGCGAAGAAACTGCCATGACTGCACCCAACTGAAGGAGATAGCTGACACCTTGCCACAAAGAGCAAGATGGAAGGCATAGATGCTCAGACCATGAAGCAACAGCTACAGCAACCAACAGAGAACAGGAGAAAGTTGTGGCCCTGCTGAAAGAAAGTCTTACAGGCAGAATATGGCATATCATCATTATATGAGCAGAGAGCTGGGGGGGGGAGGGGGGAGAAGAGGAGGAGAAGAAGAAATTTCTTGATTCCTACTAGAACAGTCTAGACAAGCGAGTTATGCTCCCCAACCACCAGATGGAGGCAGACTTGAACAGCCCTCAATGACTACATCAGCAGTATATCCTTTGGTGCAATATTAAGAGAAGCCAGTATGACGCTTCCCAAGCAGTAAGCAAGACTGAAAAACTCAACCATAAACATTATTTTATGACCATAATTTGGAATCTTAAACAGGAACATGTATTTGGCTCTCTTATCTTAACCGACTGCATCAAGCACGGAATCTGATCATTTAATCAAATGGCAATAGGACTCCCAAACCTACAGAAATAGTTGTCTAGAGCAGGTTCTGGACTATCAGAAATCAATGAAAGGAAATCAGGTATGGAAAATCTGTCCTTATCCTGCTAGACCAGTCCAAATGAGTAGGATATAATCAAGCAGACAGGTCCCAAGGTGGGAGGAAGACAATGCATGTCTCCCAAAGGTGCAATCTGCTCCATCTCCCCACCTGCAACCTACAGTGCTTCACAAAAGGTGCTCTGAGACAACCAGGTAGCCACCTTACTACCCACGTCCTCAAGAGACACCAAGGTAGACTCTGCCGAAGAGGAGGTCTATAGCCTAGTGGAGTGAGTTCTGGATCCCCTCCGACATGCGCTTTCCAGACAGAAGGCAGGCCAAACCAATGGCCTCCTTAATCCAGTGGGCTGCTGCCTGACCTTTCCTTGAACTACTGAAGACAACAGGAATACTGATATTCCTGGATATCTCCTGTCTTTGATACCGTCAAACAATGACTCAGAACCAACGGTATCCAGGGAACAGTTCTCAGATGGGTTCCAATCCTGCCTGACCAATAGGAATCAACAGGGGGGGGGGGAACAAAACTCAGGCAAAAGACCTAAGAACATAAGATATGCCATACTGGGTCAGACCAAGGTCCATCAAGCCCAGTATTCTGTTTCCAACAGTGGCCAATCTAGGTCATATTTACCTAGCAGTTTCCCCAAGAGACACAAGTTCCACAATGCTTGTACTGGGTCAAGCATTGATATCTTCGGTCACTTCTTAATAATGGTTTATGGACCTTTCCTCCAGGAACTTGTCCAAACCTTTTTTAAACCCAGCTACACTAACAGCCTTAACTACATCCTCCGGTAACAAATTCCAGAGTTTGATTACACGTTGAGTGAAAAAAATATTTTCTTTTATTAGTCTTAAATAGTTTACCCTGTAGCTTCATTGCATGTCCCCTAGTCTTTCTATATTCTGATAACGTAAACAATCGATCTACGTTTACCCGTTCCACTCCGTTCATTAATTTATAGACTTCTATCATATCTCCCCTCAGCCGTCTCTTTTCCAGGTTAAAGAGCCCTAACCTTTCTAGCCTTTCTTCATAGGAGTATCCTTCCATCCCCTTTACCATTTTGGTGGCTCTTCTCTGAACCTTTTCTAATAACGCTATATCCTTTTTAAGATGTGTGCAATTCTGGTCACCCTAATATTCAAGGTGCGGTCACACCATGGAACGATATAGAGGCATTATAATATCTTTTGTTTTATTTTCCATTCCTTTCCTTATGATACCTAGCATTCTATTTGCTCTCTTGGCCGCCGCTGCACACTGGGCCGAGGGTTTTAACATGTTATCCACAATGACGCCTAAATCTTTTTCCTGTGTGGTGGTTCCTAAAGTGGAACCTTGCATCGTGTAACCATAGTTTGGGTTGTTCTTCCCTAGGTGCATAACTTTGCACTTGTCCACATTAAATTTCATCTGCCATTTTGATGCCCAGTCTTCCAATTTATCAAGATCCTCTTGCAATTTTCCACAATCCTCTTGGGTTTTAACAACTTTAAATAGTTTTGTGTCATCTGCAAATTTGATAACCTCACTTGTTATTCCACTTTCCAGGTCATTTATGAATATGTCAAAAAGCAGCGGACCCAGCACAGATCCCTGGGTACACCACTATTCACCTTTCTCCATTGGGAAAATTGGCCATTTAGCCCTACCCTCTGCTTTCTATCTTTTAACCAGTTCCTGATCCACAATAGTACACTGCCTCCTATCCCATGACTCTTTAGTTTTGCCAAAAGTCTCTGATGAGGGACCTTGTCAAAGGCTTTCTTAAAGTCCAGATACACAATATCAACCGACTCACCTTTGTCCACCTGTTTATTCACTCCTTCAAAAAAACATAACACATTAGTAAGACAAGATCTTCCTTGTCTAAAGCCATGTTGGCTGTCTCCCATTAGGTTGTGACTATCTACATGCGGAGTAATTTTATTCTTTATGATGGTTTCTACCATTTTTCCCGGTACTGACGTCAGGCTCACCGGTCTGTAGTTTCCCAGATCACCCCTGGAACCCTTTTTAAAAATTGGTGTTACATTGGCGATCCTCCAATCTTCTGGTATTAGAGATGATTTTAATGATAGTTCACAGATTACTGATAGCAGGTCTGCAATCTCATATTTCAGTTCTTTCAACACCCTTGGATGTATACCATCCGGCCCAGGTGATTTGCTACTCTTCAACCCCCTACCACCAAACACAAGGAATCCCTCAAGGATCCACCCAATCAGCAACCCTATTTATTTATTTATTTTATTTTATTTATTTAACAGTTGCTTAAAATATATTATATTATATAAAATATATAAATTATATTATATATTATATAAAATATTATATTATATAAAAAATTATATTATATAAATATTATATAAAATATTTAATTATATTATATAAAATATAATATATTATATTATATTTAACTATTCAACATCTATCTACAGCACCTCTGCTCAATCAAGCGACACAACTTCAATTCCTACATATATACTAATGACATCATGATCTACGGCACTTTCAACACAAAACAACCATCCTACTTCACCCATCAACAATGCTTCACAGACGTCTCCACCTGGCTACAAGAAAAAACAACAAACAATCTGGAAGTTAAATACAAAAAAACCGAGGCTCTTATAACAAGGGACAATACATTCTCCTCGCCAGACATCCTGAGACTCAGCAACACCCAAGTGAAGGTCAAGATGGAAGTAAAATACCTTGAGGTCACCCTGGATCGGACCCCGAACTTTAAAACACACATAAGTAATGTCACCAGAACAATATACCTCCAAACGCTCCTTGAACCAACCACCAAACTTCTGTGCCACACTCCAAGCAATAGTCCTGCCGCATTTTGATTATTGCAATGCAATATATCAAGGCAACCCACAAGTCACATTGCTCCCTATACAAACCGCCCTACATACAATGGCACGCATCGTTCAAGGTGCTTCAAGGCATAATCATATCACACCCATCCTAAATCAGCTTCACTGGTTATCACTACCCAGCCCAAAAACATATAAAATAATCCTCCTCACTTATAAATCCTTACACTCTGACCCACCAATATACCTCCGCACCTTACTTCAAATCCCACAGAACAGACCAAGAAGAACTGCCTCCCAGACCTCCCTTACCATCCTGCACGCAAGAACCAAGTATAACCAGCAAGCTTGTAGACGTGCATTCAAACTTAGCGCTCTATGCATATGGAATGCCCTACCGAACACCCTGAGAAGCATCAGATATCAAGACATTCAGAAGACACCTAAAAACACACCTTTTCACCAAACACTTTAACCCAAACATGTAGCTACACCAGCTCTCCAATTGTGAATATTACACACACCATTCTGTAAGTATGTACATAGTTTAAACCTACTAATTAATGCATGCTGTATATAGTTTTATTGTTCACTGTAACTTTATTCTATGTAAACTGCTTTGATCTGATGAAAGGTGGTATAAAAATCCAGCTAAATTAAAAAAACAACACACTCCCCCACACACACAATAAAATGGTTGTCCAATTGATAGAAGAATCAGTAGCCTTCAAGTCTCTCACCAACACCATCCTGATGTCCACTAGATGCAGAGAGGGATCTACCTAAAGGTGCCTCCTTGGAGGAAGAGGGCAGGATGGTAATCTGATAAAGATGAAAAGGACCACATCTTTTGGAAAAAGGAAAGGAATGACAGTGCGCAAAGAGACAGAAACAGTCAAGATGGCCAAGAAAGGTTCACTGCAGGACAAGGACTGCAGAGCTCTGTTAGTGCATGGCTGATGCACTAGCCACTAGAAAAACACTGAGGGTCAAATCCTTGAGTAAGACTTTACGAATGGGGTCAAAGGGGTACCCTTTTCAGCACTTTGAAACAACAGAGAGACTCCACTGAGAAACTACCGGCAGATGGATCTGCTTTACTGTGAGGAAATTGCAGTACACTCTGTCTCCTAAGGAGACACCTTGAAAACATCCCATGGAAGCAAAGGTCAGGGCCGCCACCTGGACCTTGAGGGAGTTTAGGATGGAAGCAGACTAAAGACGACCATGTCGACCTTCCTGGCCCCCAGAACCCAAGAACACCATCACCTCTTGAAAGCCTTCTAGGCCATTACTGCTCAGCCTACACCTCCCATAGGCCAAAACATGAGAGAGAAAGGAACAGGGCCCTCTATCATCACGAGTCCCTGCTGGAAGAGGCCCCTCTCCTGAGAAAGCAAGAGCAGGGACCTCACCAACAGGCTGAAGAGATCCATATACTAAGACTTGTGTGGCCAGTCCAGAGCCACTACAATCAACAGGCATGACTGGGACTAAATTCTGCACAGTAGACAGTTCACCAAGGAGCATGGGGAAAAACATACAGTAGCCCCTCTTGAGACTACTCCTGAAAAAGAACATCCAGCATGCTACCTATGGACAGTAAGGAAATCTGCTGTGTTAGCATTTAACTTTCAAAAGAGACAAATGATAAAATGAGGAAAACTTTAATAAAAACCAAAGGGAGCTAATGCAAAGGTTAAGAGTTTTAAACAATGTACAGGCCTAATGTAAAATACTACTATCTTAAGAACAGAATATAAGAACAGAAGATATACCATATTGGGTTAGACCAAGGTCCATCAAGCCCAGTATCCGGTTTCCAACAGTGGCCAATGCAGGTCACAAGTACCTAGCAAGTTCTCAAAAGACACACAGATTTCACAATGCTTGTATTGGGGCAAGCGGTGGATTCCCCGGATCCTCTTTAATACTTTATGAACCTTTCCTCCAGGAACTTGTCCAAGCCTTTTTTAAAACCAGCTACACTAACAGCTTTTACTACAGGGATCTGTGCTGGGTCCGCTGCTTTTTAACATATTTGTAAATGACCTGGAAATGGGAACAAACAAGTGAGGTAATCAAATTTGCAGATGACAAAACTAAAAGTTGTTAAAACCCATGAGGATTGTGGAAAATTGCAAGAGGACCTTGATAAATTGGAAGACTGGCCATCCAAATGGCAGATGAAATTTAAAGTGGACAAGTGCAAAGTTATGCACTTAGGAAAGAACAACCCAAACTATGGTTACATGATGCAAGGTTCCACATTAGGGACCACCACTCAGGAAAAAGATTTAGGCGTCATCGTGGATATGTTGAAATCCTCCACCCAGTGTGCAGCGGCAGCCAAGAAAGCAAATAGAATGCTAGGTATTATAAGGAAAGGAATGAAAAATAAAACAAAAGATATTATAATACCTCTGTATCAGTCCATGGTGCAACTGCACCTTGAATATTGTGTGCAATTCTGGTCACCATATTTATTTATTTATTTGTCAGTCATAAATTTGTATACCGCTACTTCCAGCGATTAGCAGCGGTCTACTTGTGAAACAAGGGTGGATGTACAGAACAGTTTAAGTATACAATCTGATTACAGGGTGGATGTACAGTACAATTTAAGTATACAGTCTGATTACAGGGAGGAGCACACATCAATCCAAATATGGTACAGTTATACATTTGATCTGAGGGGAGTATATTATATTTGTAGATGAGCAAGGGGGTTAGAATATATACATATATACATTTTAAAGATCCATAGATGCATGAAGTATTTCCAAAAAAATATAGTATTCTATAACCAGGATGGAAGGCCGTTATTCATTGATCAGAGGAAAGGTAGGCACGATGGGATATGATATGAGTTGAATCTGCCTAGGTGATGCCATAATGAGATTGGAACAGGTGGGTCTTAAGCTTTTTCCTGAAGTCCTTTAGGTCTTTGATCAGATGTATTTCATGAGGCAGCTGGTTCCAGAGCATGGGTGCTGAATACGTGTAGGCTCTGTTGCTCGTCCGTTCTTTGACTGCTCTTATGCTACTTGGTACGCAGAGGATGTTAAGGTTAGTGGTCCGTCTGCTTCTGTTGAGGGATGAGGGGTTGTGTGGTGATAAGGTTAGAGAGGAAAGAAGGGGATACTTTGTGGATAATTTTAAATGTTGTTACCATATCTTAAAAAGGATATAGTGTTACTAGAAAAGGTACGGAGAAGAGCCACCAAAATGGAAAAGGGGATGGAAGAATAACCCCATGAAGAGATGCTAAAAAGGTTAGGGCTCTTTAACCTGGAAAAGAGACAGCTTAGGGGAGATAAGATAGAGGTCTATAAATTAATGAATGGAGTGGAACGGGTAAACGTAGATCGATGGTTTACACCATCAAAATATGGAAATACTAGGGGACATGCAATGAAGCTACAGGGTAACCTATTTAAGACTAATAAGAGAGAATATTTTTTCACTCAATGTGTAATCAAACTCTGGAATTTGTTCCCGGAGGATGTAGTAAAAGCTGTTAGTGTAACCGGGTATAAAAAAGGCTTGGACAAGCTCCTTGAGGAAAGGTCCATAAATCATTATTAAAGGGGACCCGGGATATCCACTGCTTGACCCAATACAAGCACTGTGGAACCTGCTAGATACTTGTGACCTAGATTGGCCACTGTTGGAAACAGGATACTGGGCTTGATGGACCTTGGTCTAACCCAGTATGGCATCTCTTATGTTCTTATGTTACTTGTTTATTCACACTTTCAAAAAAATATAACAGATTAGTAAAACAAGATTTTTCATGGCTACAGCCATGTTGGCTTTCTCCCATTAAACCATGACTATCTACATGTTCAGTAATGTTGTTCTTTTATAATGGTTTCTACCATTTTGCCCAGTACTGATGTCAGGCTCACCGGTCTGTAGTTTCCCGAATCATCTCTGGAACCCTTTTTAAAAATTGGCGTTACACTGGCCATTCGCCAATCTTTAGATATTACAGATGATTTAATAATAGTTCACAGATAGAGGACCACAATCTCATGTTTCAGTTCTTTCAACATCCTCGGATGTATACCATCTTGTCCAGGTGATTTGCTATTTTTTATTTTATCGAATAGTTGTAATACGTCTTCCCAGTTTATCAATATTTCTTTCAATTCTGCTGCATCAGCTTTAAATACCATTTCAGGCATGGGTAACTTCCCTACATCATCTTCAGGTTTCTCCAGGGCCATGTGCACATGAAGGAAGGGTTAGGACAGCCGTTGTAGTTGGTGATTCGGTCATTGGGCATGTAGATAGCTGGGTGGCTGGTGGACGTGAGGATCGCCAGGTAACATGCCTGCCTGGTGCGAAGGTAGCGGACCTCACGCGGCACCTAGATAGGGTCTTGGATGGTGCTGGGGAGGAGTCTGCTGTCTTGGTACATGTCGGTACTAATGACATAGGGAAGTGTGGTAGGGAGGTTCTGGAGGCAAAGTTTGGGCTTTTGAGTGGGGAAGTTGAGGTCCGGAACTTCCGGGGTGGCATTCTCCGGGGTTCTTCCTGTTCCACACGCGGGACCCGGGGGGCGGGCAGAGCTCCGGAGTCTCAGTGCGTGGATGAGACGATGGTGCAGAGATGAGGGTTTTGGATTTGTTGGGAACTGGGGAACATTCTGGGGAAAGGAGGGGCTCTTCCGAAGGGATGGGCTTCACCTTAACCAGGATGGAGCCAGGCTGCTGGCGTTAGCCTTTAGAGGGGGGATAGAGCAGCTTTTGAACTGGAGGTTAGGGGAAAGCCAACGGTCGCCCAAGAGCGGGTGGTTCGGGGGAATGTGTCCTTGAGGGATGCTACCAAAAGCAGAGAGGTTCCACAAAGGAGTAAAGTAGCACAGATGCCCTCGAGTATGGAGCGGACAGGGCTTAGGGATCCCAAATTACCCATGTCTAACAATAGCCAGATTAATATGGATGAAATACATTCTCTAGGGTGCTTGTATGCAGATGCTAGAGGTCTGAAGGGTGGGATGGGAGAGTTGGAATATGTGGCACTGGATGAAGGGTTGGATGTGATTGGAATATCGGAGACATGGTGGAGGGAGGACAACCGGTGGGACACTGTGGTACCTGGGTGCAAGCTATATCGTAATGATGGAGCTGATCGAATTGGTGGAGGGGTTGCTCTCTATGTTGGAGAGGGCATTGAGTCAGAAAGGATTAAAGTTTTGCAGGAAACAAAATCTGCTGTGGAGTCTATAAGGATTGAAATTCCATGTGGGGGGGGGGGGGGGGGAGGGCGATGGCAGTGGAGGTGTGCTGTCGGGCGCCTGGCCAGGGTGACCAGATGGATGATGAAATGCTTGGAGAAATCGAGGAAGCTAACGGGGGTTGCAGTGCAGTGATAATGGTGGGTGATTTCAGTTGCCCCGGTGTGGACTGGGTCGGTGTCGCGTCAGGACATGCTAGGGAGATAAAGTTCCTAGATGAAATAAATGACTGCTTCTTGGAGCAGCTGGTTCATGAACCGACCAGAGGGGAAGCCATATTAGACCTAGTCCTTAGTGGAACACCAGATCTAGTGCAAGAGATAAGGGTGTTGGGGCCACTTGGCAATAGTGATCATAGCATGATCGCCTTTGATTTAATTAGTGGAGGAGGGATAGTAAGGAAATCCACAGTACTACCTTTTAACTTTTGAAAGGGAGACTATGATAAAATGAGGAAAACAGTTAAGAAAAAACTAAAAGGAGCAGTTGCAAAGGTTAAAGACGTACATCAAGCTTGGGTGTTAGTATTTTTCAACATCTTGGAAGCCCAGACCAGCTGTATTCCACGCTTTAAGAAAAGTGGAAGGAAGTCCAAAAAACTGCCAGTATGGTTTAAAGGTGAGGTCAGAGAGGCTGTTGCCAAAAAAGCATCTTTCAAAAAATGGAAAAAAGAGCCAAATGACGAAACCTGGAAACAGCACAAGCACTGGCAAGTCAAATGCAAGGCATTGATAAGGCAGGCAAAGGGAGAATTTGAGAAGAAGCTTGCTGCGGAAGCAAAAACGTGAAATAAAGACCTTTTCAAGTACATTCGTAGCAAAAAACCTGTGAGAGTCAGTTGGTCCATTAGATGATAAAGGGGTTAAAGGAGCACTAAGAGGCGACAAGGTGATAGCAGAGAGACTGAATGAATTCTTTGCTTCGGTCTGTACTGAGGAAGATGTAGGGATGTTACCCATGACTGAAGTGGTATTTAAAGGTGCAGAAGAATTGAAGGAAATATTGATACATCGGGAAGATGTATTACAACTATTAGATAAACTGAAGAGTAGCAAATCACCTGGGCCGGATGGTATACATCCAAGGGTGTTGAAAGAACTGAAATAGGAGATTGCAGACCTGCTATTAGTAGTCTGTGAACTATCATTAAAATCATCTCTAATACCTGAAGACTGGAGGATCGCCAATGTAACACCAATTTTTAAAAAGGATTCCAGGGGTGATCCGGGAAACTACAGAACGGTGAGCCTGACATCAGTACCGGGAAAAATGGTAGAAACCATCATAAAGAATAAAATTACTCAGCATGTAGATAGTCATGACCTAATGGGAGACAGCCAACATGGCTTTAGACAAGGAAGATCTTGTCTTACTAATCTGTTATGTTTTTTTGAAGGAGTGAATAAATAGGTGGACAAAGGTGAGTCGGTTGATATTGTGTATCTGGACTTTCAGAAAGCCTCTGACAAGGTCCTTCTTCATCAGAGACTTTTGGCAAAACTAAAGAGTCATGGGATAGGAGGCAGTGTACTATTGTGGATCAGGAACTGGTTAAAAGATAGAAAGCAGAGGGTAGGGCTAAATGGCCAATTTTCCCAATGGAGAAAGGTGAATAGTGGAGTACCCCAGGGATCTGTGCTGGGTCCTCTGCTTTTTGACATATTCATAAATGACCTGGAAAGTGGAATAACGAGTGAGGTTATCAAATTTGCAGATGACACAAAACTATTTAAAGTTGTTAAAACCCAAGAGGATTGTGGAAAATTGCAAGAGGATCTTGATAAATTGGAAGACTGGGCATCAAAATGGCAGATGAAATTTAATGTGGACAAGTGCAAGGTTATGCACCTAGGGAAGAACAACCCAAACTATGGTTACACGATGCAAGGTTCCACATTAGGAACCACCACCCAGGAAAAAGATTTAGGCGTCATTGTGGATACCATGTTAAAACCCTTGGCCCAGTGTGCAGCGGCGGCCAAGAGAGCAAATAGAATGCTAGGTATGATAAGGAAAGGAATGGAAAATAAAACAAAAAGATATTATAATGCCTCTATATCGTTCCATGGTGAGACCGCACCTTGAATATTGTGTGCAATTCTGGTCGCCGTATCTTAAAAAGGATATAGCGATTTTAGAAAAGGTTCAGAGAAGAGCCACCAAAATGGTAAAGGGGATACTCCTATGAAGAAAGGCTAAAAAGGTTAGGGCTCTTTAACCTGGAAAAGAGACGGCTGAGGGGAGATATGATAGAAGTCTATAAATTAATGAACGGAGTGAAACGGGTAAACGTAGATCGATTGCACAGGTACACTACCAAAAAACTGCCTCCAGTTTTGCAACTGATTCCTATAGATTTTGGGGTGCTGAATCCAGGAAAAATAGCCAAAATGTTCCATCACGTCACGTTTTCTTGCAAAATTAGATTTCTTACCCATATAAGGAATGTTCACATAATTTCTTTTTAGCCGACTGCAGTTTATTTTCTTGGCCCAAAATAGAGGTTGTAATGGTTAACTAACTAGAAACACTCCCTCATGATATTTTAGAGTGTTTTGTATTCATTTTATACATTAACAGGACAATTGGGAGGCAGGGGGCTAAATCCAGTACTCGCGCTGGCGCATGTTCTTTCCTGTTCGCCACGCCTCGTTCGCTCGCTCAAACACGGTGGTTGCGACATGAACGTTCCAGTCAAATTTCAGTTTCTTGCAAGTTCATTATTACCTTTTGTTTGCTCAGTCGTAATCCAGCTTTATTCCGAAGTGGTTCACTACAGTTGTAGTTTGCAGTGCTGTGTATTTGTGATGGCTCACAGAGCCAGAGGTTGCGTCAACTCTCCGGACAGTTTTTGTTTTATTTGTGGGGAATATACCGTGAAAAAGCGGCAGAGGAACATTTCTGCATTTATTAAAAAGTATATTTCGCCTATTTCGGTTTGAAGTTAGGCGATCAAGACAAACCGTGGGCTCCTCACAAAGTGTGCAAGACATGTGAGGAAGATCTACGCTTATGGATGAAAGGTAAAAAACAAGCATTTCGTTTCGGAATACCTATGATGTGGCGTGAACAAAGAGACCACAGCAGTGACTGCTATTTTTGCTCTTGCATTGTGAAGGGATACAACTTAAAAAAATAAGAACGTAATAAGTTACCCCAACCTTCCCTCAGCAATTAGGCCTATGCCTCATAGCAACGAAGTACCTGTGCCTGAACCACCAAAATCTTTGGATCATATTTGTGTGGACGGTTCTGATCATGATGAGACTCATCAGATGGCTTTTCCCGATGAGTCCAGTACTTCCGAGTTTGAAACTGAACCAGATCCGAAACCTGAACTTTTCTCTCAAGCTGAATTAAATGATTTAGTCTGGGATTTAGGACTCCCAAAAGATGCTGCCCAACTGCTAGGTTCTTGGCTTAAACAGAAAAATCTATTGTCACCAGGAACAACTTTTTATTGGTACCGCAACCGCGAGACACAATTTTTGAAGTATTTCAGCAAAGAGGAAGATTTGGTATTTTGCAACGATATATACGGAGTGATGGAAAAGTTTAAACTCAAGTATGATCCTGCTGAATGGCGGCTGTTCATTGATTCGTCAAAAGACAGCATAAAAGGTGTTCTTCTTCATAATGGCAACACATTCGCTTCAGTTCCTATTGCTCACTCTGTTATTCTCCAAGAAAAATACGAGAATTTGGCCCTGATTCTTCAGAAGATTCGTTATGATGAGCATAAGTGGATGATTTGTGGAGACTTTAAAATTCTATCCATGCTATTAGGGCAGCAATCCGGTTTCACCAAATATCCCTGCTTCCTTTGCTTGTGGGATAGCCGGGCCCGTGACCTACACTGGGGGAAAAAAGACTGGCCAATTCGGGAGTATTTGAGACCCGGTGAGAAAAATGTTCTTCATGAGAGCTTGGTACCTCGTGATAAAATTCTATTACCACCTCTCCACATTAAGTTGGGTCTCATTAAGCAATTCATCAAGTCCCTTCCAAAAGATGGTGAGTGCTTTCGGTACCTTTGCTCAAAGTTCCCCCGACTTTCTGAAGCAAAGCTAAAGGAAGGAGTGTTTGTTGGCCCTGATATAAGGAAACTCATTTCAGATGGAGCATTCGCTGAAACGATGTCTGAGAAGGAAAAAGAAGCCTGGGATTCCTTCAAGGATGTTGTTCTCAAATTCTTGGGGAACAGGCGGGATGAGAACTATAAGGATATTGTTGCCAGGATGCTCAATGCCTTCAAAGAACAAGCCTGTAACATGAGCCTGAAAGTCCATTTCTTGCACTCCCATGTGAACTACTATCCCGAAAACCTGGGGGCGTACAGTGAAGAACAAGGTGAAAGGTTTCACCAGGACATCAAGGACGCAGAGAGAAGGTACCAAGGAAGATGGAACACCACTATGATGGCTGATTTCTGCTGGTTGCTGCTGCGGGAAACCCCAGATGAAAAATACGCCAAGCAGCGCACCAAGAGAAGCATTCGGGGGAAGAAGAAACGGGCCCAGCAGGAGATTGATTGACCCAAGAATGACTTTAAAATCTAAACTGTGTTGACAACTATCGTGTTTTTACTAAACTTTGAAATAAAAATTTGCTAGTTATTACCACAGTGTCGGATCTCATTTATTAGAATTTTATTTTCACACCATCGGGTTTTTGTCTTCATGTATTGCAATGGTGCGGTTTGCGTTTTCTATTCTTACATACATACCTGTACAACATTTTTTGCACATTTCTTTGCTTTGCTTTGTGTCTAACCTCGCTCTTATATGCTCAATGTTTGTGCACATGTATGTGGCTGTTTTAAGTGCAGACAATTTTGCTACCATCACAGTGTGTTTTGTTGGCATTACTCTATTCTTATGTGCTGCCTTGTTACAATTTTCTTTATTATTTGAATAACTACTAAACAATTAGTATAAAGAATTCATCCAAGAAACTTTTATCTCGATCGCACTCAATCTGAAACGTTCACCTCAAACTGCTAACCCAATGTAGCAAAAAACAAAGTTACTTACCTGTAACGGAGTTCTCCGTGGACAGCAGGATAAGTCAGCCACACCTGGTGTCGTCCCCCGACGGCGCCGTGACGGAAGTGCTCTATAGCTCAGAGACTTCTGAGCATGTGTGAGGTGGTCCCACCTCCCCAGCCCGCCCCTAGCCGGCCAGTTGGTGACTAGCTATGCCGTTACGGCTAGGTGCGGTGCGCAGGCCACCCTCGTGAAGGGGAGGCGGGAGGGGTGGTGTGGCTGACTTATCCTGCTGTCCACGGAGAACTCCGTTACAGGTAAGTAACTTTGTTTTCTCCTAGGACAAGCAGGATGTGTCAGCCACACCTGGTGTCTCCCGAGCTAAGTACACGCTGAGGTGAATGAGGGAGGCATGCGTAAGATTCAAACGTTTATTAAGCACCACAGGTTAATTGTGCAATCGTGAACAGTGCAAACAACAACAGTGCAAGAACAGGATAACTGTGCAATATCGAACAGTGCAGTAGTAATTCGAACAGTGCACAGTAATAGTGACAATAGTGCAAAACAATAGTGCATAGACAGTAAGAAACTAGTGCAATATATTCAGGGCAATAGTGGTCAGTGACGGGAGACAAGCGTCCCAGAGTTCAGTCTCGTGCAGCGCTCACCCTCTTTGGAGGAAGGGCTGCGGATAGGACCGCTCGGCCAAATGAGCCGTCTGTCTCGGATTGGACGTCGAGGCAGTAGTGTTTCTGGAATGTAAGGTGAGAGGACCAGGTGGCGGCTCTGCAGATATCGCTCACTGGAATCTCTTGAGCACAGGCCAAGGAAGCGGCTATTGCGCGGAGCTGGTGTGCACTCGTCTTGTTTGCTGGGAGTGTGCCAGCTTTCTGCAGACAATAGGCCACACAGGTTGAGATCCAGAGAGATAGTGTACGTTTGGTAACAGGTCTCCCAGGTTTGTTAGGGTCAAAGGAGACGAACAGCTGTGTCCCCTGACGAGTGGCAGATGTCCTGTCGATGTAGGTGCGTAAAGCGCGCACGCAATCTAGGGAATGCAGACGTTGCTCCTCGGGGGATGAATGAGGAGCTGGGAAGAAGGATGGCAGCTCTACTGCCTGGTTGATGTGAAAAGCGGAGGCAACCTTCGGGACAAATTTGGGGTGGGTCCGCAGGGACGCCCAGTTGTGATAGAGTTGCGTGTATGGCGGGTGCGCCACAAGGGCCTGTAGCTCGCTAACCCTTCTGGCAGAGGTAATGGCGACAAGGAAAAGGGTCTTCCAGGCGAGATACTTTCCTTCGGCTGTGGCTAATGGTTCGAATGGCTCCTTCGTAAGCTGTTGTAGAACTATGTTAAGGTCCCAGGAGGGTACCAGTTTCTGGACCGGGGGCTTTAGATTTCGGAGCCCTCTCATGAAACGGGTAACAATCGGAAGGGTGGCAATGGAGCCTGAAGTTGTGTCATCTGTGCGCTCGTGCAGAGAAGCAATGGCAGCTAGGTGCACCTTGATGGATTGTGGTTGTAACCCCGATCTGTAGAGGAGGGCCAGATACTGAAGGATTGTGGGTATCGGGCAAGAGGCTGGCTCGAATCCTTGATCCTTGCACCAGATGGTGAAGCGTTTCCATTTGAGGCCATATGCCTTCCTGGTAGATGGTCTCCGTGAAGCCAGGACAATTTGTTGCACATCCAGAGGAAGGCGTGAGCCGTTGAAGGTTAACCTTTCAGCCTCCAGGCTGTCAAAGCTAGCGTCTGGAGATTGGGGTGCCAGGTTAGACCCCCGTTCTGGGTTAAGAGGTCTGGTCTCAGAGGTAGTCTGATTGGTGGCTCTTGAGCGAGCTGCAACAGCAGTGAGAACCACATCTGTCTTGGCCAATAAGGAGCGACCAGGATCACCTGTACTTTCTCCTCGATGATACGTTGTATCGTGTTTGTCAAGAGGTGTCGGAGGGAAGGCGTAGGCCAGATCCCAACTTTTCCAGGGGATGGCGAATGCATCCGAGGCTACCCTCTGCTGTGACGGGTGCTTGGAGCAGAACAAGGGACATCTTGCGTTCTCCTCGGTCGCGAAGAGGTCGATCTGGGGGTTTCCCCAGTGCTGGAAGAGGGTGCGTGTCACTTCCGTGTGGAGCATCCATTCGTGAGGTTGAAGTTGCCTGCTGAGTCTGTCCGCTAAGGCGTTCTGATCCCCTGGAAGGTACGTCGCCTGGAGTGTGCAATTGTTGTGCAGCGCCAGAGCCCATGTGTCGAGGGCTTCCTTGCAGAGCGAATGGGAGCGAGTGCCCCCTTGCTTGTTTATGTAGAAAATGTCGACCTGGTTGTCCGTCTGTACCAGGACTGCTTTCCCTTTCAGTCTGGGCATGAAAGTCTGCAGGGCATATCTGATGGCCCTGAGCTCCAGAAGATTGATGTGGAGGGTTTGTTCCGCTGCGGTCCATGCTCCTTGCGTGCTGAGGTGCCGTAGATGGGCCCCCCAACCCGAGGAGGAGGCATCCGTGGTGAGGGTGAGCTGGTGTATGCGTGGGTGAAGGCACTTGCCCACAGAAAGGTTGGATGGCTGTGTCCACCAGCGCAGGCCCTGGACCACACGGGGAGATATCTGAATGCACGTGTTGAGTGGTTGGGAGAGTTGCTTCCAGTGCATTCGTAGGTGCCACTGCAGGGTACGCATATGCAGTCTCGCCAACGGCAGGACGGAGGTTGTCGCAGCCATGTGGCCTAACAGACAGAGGATCGCGCGGGCCGAGGTACGTTTCTCCGCTGACATCTCCCTGGCCAGGCGGATGATGGTGTTGATCCGTAGTAGGGGCAGAAAAGCCTTGCAGACTTTGGTGTCTATTATCGCCCCGATGAACTCGGTGCGCTGGACCGGTTCCAGTCTGGACTTCTCCTTGTTGAGAAGGAATCCCACTCTGATCAGCAGGTCTGTCGTTCGGCGTACTGCCCTGTGGAGTCCGGAAGCTGAGTCCGCTGATAGGAGCCAGTCGTCCAGGTAGGGAAAGATGGCGACTCCTTGTTTGCGGAGGTGCGCAGCGACCACCGCCACACACTTTGTGAAGACTCTGGGTGCAGGGGATAGGCCGAATGGCAGGACTCGATACTGGTAATGGCAGCCCAGTGCTGTGAATCTGAGGAATTTCCTGTGAGAAGCGTGGATCGGGATGTGGGAGTAGGCGTCCTGGAGGTCCAGCGTCGCCAACCAGTCCCCCGCTCTGATGAGGGGAAGGATGGAGTTGAGCGAATACATCTGGAACTTCTCTTTGATTAGGAAGTTGTTTAATTTCCTGAGGTCTAGGATCGGACGTAGTCCCCCTTTTTTCTTGGGGATAAGGAAGTACCAGGAGTAGAAGCCAGTGTTGACCTCTCCCGGGGGCACTCGCTCTATCACTCTGGCCTGGAGGAGTTGCTGTAAGAGTTCCTGCAGTGGCTGTTCCAGGTGCTGCGGGGGCTGGCTGGTAGGATGCTTGTGCTGACGTGGAGGGGAGGAGAAGGGCAAACGGTAGCCCGACTGGACAATCTGCAGGACCCACTTGTCCGTGGTGATCTCTTGCCAGGCTGGGAGGAAGAGCGACAGGCGACCCCCAACCGGGGTATAGTCAGAAGGAGGCGGCGTCTTTCCCGGAGTGGGAAGGGTTGGACTGCTTCTGCTTGCGCTGTCGTGTTTGCTGTCGCTGAAAAGGCGCCTTCTGATAGCTTGGCTTGAACTTTGGCGCCTGCCACTGACGGTTGGAGCCATGGAATTGTTTTGAAGGGGCGAAGGGCTTTCTGAAGTAGCCCCCTTTCTGGTTCCAAGAGGGGCATTCAAGGCCGTCTGCTGCTAAAGTCTTTAGGGTGGTGCAGTCCTCTTTGAGCCCTTTCACAGTGTCGGCTACCTTCTCCCCGAACAGAGAGTCGCCTGAGCAGGGGGCATCTGCGATTCGGTCATGTGTGTTGTCGGAGAGTCCTGAGGCCCGGAGCCATGCCCAGCGGCGGGCCGAGATGGCCGTGCCCGCTGTTCGGACGGCAGTGTCAAACGCATCGAAGGCAGTGCACATCAGATGCTTGCTGCATTCTGCTAAATCCTGCATATAGGTTGAAGCCATTGTCCGTGAGTCCTTGGGAAGGTCCTGTAGATGCTTCTTAAGGTCGGCCAGGAGAGCGTCCTGGAAGAGGACGTGTTGAAATTGGTGGGCTGATATTTTGGCGTTCAGCATAGCCCCTTGAAACACTTTTCTCCCAACGTCGTCCAGGCGTTTGGGGTCCCGACCTGGTGGATGGTTCGTCTGAATGCGCGTGGACTTGGATCTCTTGAGAGCTGATGACACCACGATGGACTGGTGGGGTAACTGGGCTTTGGCGAACCCAGGTCCCGAGTGGACAATGTATTTGGTGTCCATGCGCCTGGAGAAGGCTTGACCAGATGCTGGTGACTGCCAGAGTGTCAGCTGCTTCTCCTTCAATCTGCGGTGGAGGGGAAGGGCCATAGCTGGCTTGGGACCGCTTAGGTACTTCATGACCTCTGGTTCCTTTTCATCCGAAGTTTCCTCCGTGGCGAGTCCCAGTTTAGAGACCACTTTCCTGAGGAATTTAGGGTAGGTGAGGTCCTCTGGAACTGCGGGTGGAGGCTCTTCTGCCTCGTCCATAGTGTTTTTTAAGTTGTCAGAGCCAGGACCTGATTCTTCCACTTCGGAGCCAGGTTCCCGGTCATCTGCGTCGCTTCCCCCGGAGCCCAGGTGTGTTGGTGAGGGAGATCGCGCTCTGGAAGGAGCAGGGGAGGGAGTCCGTGCTCTAGGTGAGAGTCTGGGGTATGGTGAGGCAGGCCCCCGCTCTAAGGGTGTCTCTTGTGGACTGATGGCCCTGCGTTGCTGGTCTGGCCGAGGTGGGGCCGTCTGTTCCACCAGACGAGATAGCAGATTCAGGATGGCAGAAGAGGTGGATTCAGATCTGCTGCTTCTGTGTCTTTTGCTGCGGTGTGAGCTGGATCTGCTGCTGTCCCTTGGGGACCCACGATGGGGATCCCTTGCTTCTGGGGGGGATAGATGTCTGCGCTTTGCAGATTTCTTCCTGCCCCTTTCACTGCCTGCGCGCTGACAGGGGGATTCCCTGCTGTGAGAGTTTTGCTCTCGGCTCCCTCGTTGGCGCTGAGGCTCAGCGCGGACCTCAGGTCTGCCTGCGTGATGACAGGGGGATTCCCTGCTGTGAGAGCGTTGCTCGCGGCTCCCTCGTTGGCGCTGAGGCTCAGCGCGGACATCAGGTCTGCCTGCGTGATCACAGGGGGATTCCCTGCTGTGAGAGCGTTGCTCGCGGCTCCCTCGTTGGCGCTGAAGCTCAGCGCGGTCGGCAGATCTGTGGCGGCGATGGCAGGGGGTTCCCCTGGTGTCGGCGCTGAGATCGCGTCTCCCTGGCTCGCGGCTTCCTCGTAGGCGCTGTGCATCAGCGCGATCTGGGGAGTCGGCGCGGCGAGGAGGAGAAGTCCGGGCTTGAAGCTGCCGCGCCGTGCTCCGTGGTTCCCCTTGCAGTGACGTGCTGGGCTGGGGGGAGGGCTGTCGGCTGACGTCAGGGCCAGGGCCGCGGGAGCCAATAGGAACGGAGGAGGCATTCCCGGAGGCGGGGCCTGGCGGGGCCATGAGGGCAGCGCCATCTTGGCCGGCAGGACCGCATGGCCGGGGAGAGCAGCCCGGAGATATGCGAACCGGAGAGGGGCTTACCGTGGCGGCAGAGGCCTCTCCGGGAGCAGGAAGACCAGGGCGGTTTGAAGGGAGCTCTTTGGTTTTCTTCGTCGCTTTAGCGGAGGCAGCCGAGGCAGCGCTGAGCTTAGGACCGGAGCGATCACCGACGGGAAGAGAGGAGTTGGATTTTTTTGCTGACCTTGATTCAGAGCTTTTGTAGTTCTCCGGGTCCCGGGAGAAGAGGTCTCTCAGAGATTGCTCGCGGGGTCTCTGGGCTCTGGGGGACATCTGGCAGCAGCTCTCACAGTCGTCCCGTTGGTGAGACGCCCCCAGGCATCGGACACAGTGTTGGTGGGAGTCAGAGAGGTTCAACTTTCTGCTGCAGGTAAGGCACTTCTTGAAGCCCGGTTTAGGCATTTTCGTGAATTTTTGAAGAGAGCTTGAAAGTCCGTCTTGAGGCGAAGGCGGAAGGAAAAAAACTGGCCGGCTAGGGGCGGGCTGGGGAGGTGGGACCACCTCACACATGCTCAGAAGTCTGAGCTATAGAGCACTTCCGTCACGGCGCCGTCGGGGGACGACACCAGGTGTGGCTGACACATCCTGCTTGTCCTAGGAGAAAATCTGTACGTGATGGAGCAAATTGGTTACCAGATTTGGATTCAGCGCACCAAAAAACGTAAAAATCAATCGAAACATTAGAGGCAGTTTAAAAAAAAAATTTTTTTAGTGTACCTGTGTTGTTTACCTTATCAGAATATAGAAAGACTAGGGGACATGCAATGAAGCTAGCTACAGGGTAAACTATTTAAGACTAATAAAAGAAAATATTTTTTCGCTCAACGTGTAATCAAACTCTGGAATTTGTTACCGGAGGATGTAGTAAAGGCTGTTAGTGTAGCTGGGTTTAAAAAAGGTTTGGACAAGTTCCTGGAGGAAAGGTCCATAAACCATTATTAAGAAGGGACCCAGGATCAGGGCCGGCCCGTCCATTGAGCAAGAATGTTTTTTGCACAGGGCCCCGCGTTTCGGGGGGGCCCCGCGCAAAGAACATTCTGCTTTTTTTTTCTTAATTAAATTTAAAAAAAAAAAAAGCTGGCCGCTGCCGCCGCGGCGGCATGGAGTGTCCCGCGGGGCTCCCTCTGCCCGGCGGAACTCTCCCAGCGCGGCTGAGCCCCTCTGCGCCGGCTTGCAGATACGCGAAGGGAGAGTGTCTCCCTCGCGTCTCTGTTAAGCCCGCAGGGGCTGATGGGAAGCAGGGGCTGATGGGAAATTTCCCATCTGCCCCTGCGGGCTTAACAGAGACGCGAGGGAGACACTCTCCCTTCGCGTATCTGCAAGCCGGCACAGAGGGGCTCAGCCGCGTCGGGAGAGTTCAGCCGGGCAGAGGGGGCCCCGCGGGACACTCCATGCCGCCACGGCGGCAGCGGCCAGCTTTTTTTCTTTTTTTAAATTGCCATGAGCCGATGGGGGGGGTTTAAGACTGGCCATGGGCTAGGGGGGGGTGTTAAGACTGGCAATGGGCTAGGGGGGGGTTAAGACCGGCAATGGGCTAGGGGGGGTTAAGACTGGCAATGGGCTGTGAGCTGATGAGGGCTGTCTGGAAATGGGGTGATGGGGGGCTTAGGACTGGCAATGGGCTATGGGGGGGGTGGGTTAAGACTGGCAATGGGCTATGGGAGAGGTTAAGACTGGCAATGGGCTATGGGGGGGTGGGGTTAAGACTGGCGATGGGGGGGTTAAGACTGGCAATGGGCTGTGGGCTGATGGAGGCTGTCTGGAAATGGGGTGATGGGGGGTTAGGACTGGTAATGGGCTATGGGGGGGGGTTAAGACGGGGAGTGGGCTGATGGGGTGGGGTGAGGACTGGTAATGGGCTATCGGGGGGGTGAGGACTGATAATGGGCTATGGGGGGGCTAGGACAGGAAATGGGCTGATGGGGAGGGGTCAGGACTTGAGGTGGGCTGATGTGGTTAGGACTGGTAATGGGCTGTGGGCTGATGGGGGGTTTAGGACTGGCAATGGGCTATGGGGGCTGACTGGAAATGGGCTGATGGGGGGTTAGGACTGGTAATGGGTTATAGGGGGGGCTTAAACTAAAAATGGGGTGATGGGGGCTAGGACTGGTAATGGGCTGAGTGGAAGGGGAGGCTTGAACTGCAAATAGCTGATGGGGAGGGGGCTTGGAATGGAAATGGTTTGTGAGGGAAGGGAGCTAGGACTGAAATGGGCTGATGGAACAGCTAGGATAGGACTGGAAATGGGCTGTTGGGGGGAGCTGATTGGAAATGGGCTGTGGTGGGGGCTTGAATTGAAATGGACTCATGGAGGGGCTAGAACTGGAAGTAGGCTCATGGGGGGGCTTGGACTGGAATTGGGCAGAGTGGAGGGGAGCTAGGATTTGACATGGGCTGATGATGGGGCTAGAAAATGACTAGAAATGGGCTGATGGGGGGGCTAGGATTGGAAATGGGCTGATGCAGGGACTAGAAGGGAATGGATGCTTGGTGAGACTGGAACTAGAAGGGAGCTGATGTTGGGGGAGGATTAGAATGGGATGGGGCTGGGAGAGTAAAATGGAGAGGGGAAAACTATTTTGTGTAGGAGGGATGAAAAATTTACAATTGGCCGGGTATTGGGAGAGTAAGTGGGGATTGAGGATGGAGGGGTAAAATTTGTGTGGATGAAATAGGAATGAGGAAAGAGCAAAAGGAGAAAGATTAGTATGTTAAAGCAGATGTAGAGAGAGAGAATGGAAAAAAACTAGAAGAGAGAAGAAAAGACAAATGGACAGCAGATGATGGAGAGTTAGCAGAAAACATGAAGAAACCAGAAGAAAGTGGCTGGACCAATTGCAACTGAAAAAAAATGCACAAAAGGTAGAAAGATATCTCTTTATTTTGAATTTATTAACTGGAATGTGTCAGCTCTGGGAAATGTGCATCATTAACGTCTGCGCTTTGTTTGGTACAAGAGGAAATTAATTTATAGTTTTATTTCTACAGTGTTGTTGTACATTCCAAGTTTGGCTTTTGGGGTTCCCAGTTTAATTATTGCCTTCCTGTTTCTAAATTGTGATTCCTTGTTTGGTGATGGTCTATGTTCTGCATGTGTAACTGAGCTGAGGTATTCTGTTTATGTAATTCCTATTTGACGTTGCCACTTGTTCTCTTTCCCCAGTATTCTCTGAAATGTATTGGTTTAATATTTGCAGTGTTGCCTTTTGATAGGTAGGGTATGGTGCTTTGTGAGTCCTGGTAGTGCTGTCAGGATACGGCGGGTTTGCTATGGGTTCTAAATGGGCAGCGTTTGTAGTAGTTCCTAATGTGCCTGGCGGTTGGCACTGGATTATAGTAATGTAGAAATCTTTTAGTCTTTCTTTATCCATACACTCATTAAGAGACATGTTTACTAAACGTTAGTGTATGGTAACATTATGCAAATATTTATGCAAATAAGGCCACTTATGCAAATGAGGCCCCGCACCGAGTCTCCGCACATGGCCCCGCACCCCCCTTGGGCCGCCCCTGCCCAGGATATCAATGCTTGAACCAATACAAGCAGTGTGGAACCTGTGTCTCTTGGGGAAACTGCTAGGTACATGTGACCTAGATTGGCTGCTGTTGGAAACAGAATGCTGGGCTTGATGGACCTTGGTCTGACCCAGCATGGCATATCTTATGTTCTTATGTTACGTTCTTATGTAAAGACAGAAGCAATGGCCTTTTTCCCTCTTAGTGCCCCTTTTACCCCTGTATCATCTAATGCTCCGACTCACTCTCAGTTTTTTTGCTATGAAAGTATTTGAAAAAGGTTTTATTATGCATTTTTGCTTCCATAGCAAGCTTTTTTTTTCCAAATTCACTCTCTGCTTGCATCTAACTTGCCAGTGCTTATTCTGTTTCCAGTTTGTCATTTGACTCCTTTTTCCATTTCCTGAAAGATGCTTTTTTGGCCACAACAGCTTCTCTGACCTCACTTTTTTTTTTTTTTTTTTGAACTTTAAATTTTTATTCAATTCCTTTGTTATACAGAACACCAATTATGCATCTCAGATATATCTGTACCATTAACAAAACTGTCTGTACATTCTTACCAGCCAACTTCTAATATAGATGCAACCATTGTCACCCCATTCTCTAATAAACCAACATTAAACATCTCCTACCTTTGTAATGATTACTTCTTTCTGAATCATGTTAATTAATACTCAAAGTTTACACCACAGAAACCCCTGTAAGTGGCTAGCTATTAAGTTCCCCCCCCCCCTCCCCCCCTTCCCCCCCCCACCCTTCCCCCCTCTACCTGATCTTGCTGAGCGGACCACCAGTGTCAATCTTCTGACACCCGCCACTGTACCCAATCTATACTTCCCCGCCCCTGCTTAACCATCGCCACACACCCTCCCACTCTGACCTCACTTTTAAACCATGCTGGTAGGGGTTTTTTTTTACCTTTCTTCCACTTTTCTTAAAGCGTGGAATTTATTTTAATTTAACTGGTTTTTTTTAGTTTGCCTTATCTGGGAATCAAGGCAGTTTACAAATAGGAACTTAAATATCTCAAGGTTCTATGTAAACCTGTTAACAGTGATAGCATATTAACACTTACAACTTATATACAAAGAAGGGGTGGGATTCGGGGAGGGGGGGTGAGATGAGTATAGGAGAAGTCATGTGAGAGTGTCCAAAGATAGGTGCAGGGGAGAGCAATGCAAGGGTGTTTAAGTGTTCTTTGTAAAGTAGAGTTTTGAGGTCTTTGTGAAATTTCTTTAATTCTTGTGCTTCCCTGAAGTTGCTGGGGAATGCATTCCACAGGACGGGTGTGTAAGTGGAGAAGGCTCTATTTCGAGTGTTTTGGTTCATGCGAGTTATTTCGGTCAGTAGGTGGAAGAGGTTGGCATTACATTTTCGCCTTGCTCTGTTAGTTGATGTGCAGAGGAGAGATTCTAGATATGTTGAACATTGTTCATGTGATGTTTTGAAAATGATCATGGTGGACTTATATTTGACTCTGCTGTGTACAAGTAGCCAGAGTAGATTTTTCAAAATTGATGTGATGTGGTCCCTCTTTTTTTGCATTTCTTAGGATGTGTGCTGCGGTGTTTTGAATTAACTGTAGCCAGTGGAGAGCATGTTTAGGGAGTCCTTGGTATATACTGTTGCAGAAGTCCAGTATGGGGAATTAAGAGCCTGGAGTACACAGTGGAAGTCTGATGTTGCTAGTATAAGTTGAAGGTTGCATAGTATTTTTATTGTGTGGTATATTGCTTGTGTGGTTTGTTGATGTGGGGGATGAAGGAGAAGAGTTAGTCGATTGTTACGCCCAGGTATTTCACTTCCTTTTTGGTTTCTAGCTCAATAGTTTTGGGGGGGCGAGAGTGAATTGTTTCTGGAGATATGTAGTACGTCTTGTTTTCTTAAAGTTGATTTGTAGGCTGTATATAGCTGGTCTGGACTTCCAAGATAGTATTTTTAAACAACGCCCATGCTTGATGTAAATCTTTAACCTTTGCAGTTGCTCCTTTTAGTTTCTTCTTAACTATTTTTCGCATTTTATCATAGTTTCCCATTTGAAAGTTAAAAGGTAGTACTGTGGATTTCCTTGCTGTCCTTCCTCCATTTATTAAATCAAATGCAATCATTCTATGTTCACTATTGCCAAGTGACCCCCAACATCCTTAACTCTTGCACCAGATCTTGTGTTCCACAAAGGACTAGGTCCAAAATGGCTTCCCCTCATCTGTTCATGAATCAACTATTCTAAGAAGCAAGTCATTTATTTCATCTAGAAACTTTATCTCCCTAGCATGTCCTACCATGACACTGACCCAGTCGATACCAGGGTAATTGAAATCACCATTATTATTACTAGTACTATCTTGTAACCTTTGTTAGCTTCCCTGATTTCTTTGAGCATTTCATCATCCATTTGTTCATTCTGGCCAGGCAGTTGATAGTACACTCCCACTGCCATCGCCTTCCACTTTTTTACATGAAATTTCAATCCATAGAGATTCTACAGTGTATTTTGTTTCCTGCAAAACTTTAATCCTGGGGGTGCTCGTGAGCCTGCACTAAGATGGCTGGCTGTCCGTGAAGCTCCGTGCCAGGATCCTTTCCCCCCTACCATGTCACCGGACAATGTGCGCTTTTCAGAGCGGAGACGGCTTGCTGCAGATGCTGCGGTTTACAGCCGTCTAATCTGACTGATCTTTGTTATTCTAATGCCATCCTCATGTCTCCCTGCCAGCAAATTAGTGAAGTCGCGCTACGGCTGATGTTCCCGCTCGCCATCCCAATGCAATTCCGGTGATCGCCATGCACCCGCTCGGCTATCCAGCAAACCATCAGCCTGATTTTATCTGCATGATGCCCCGGTGCCCTCATAGTACCAGATCCTCGATCCAGAAGCATAGATAATGGGGAAAGTAAGAGATGGCTTCCTACAGCTAGTTTTTTTATTCCTGTCCCACCCAGGGTGATTGTATGGTGCATACCTTTTAGCGAGGTGTCGGAGCCAGTTGGCGAGTGACAAAGAGCCCGGGGCTCTCTTCCAAGCAAGGTGTGTAGTCTCTTCTGCTGTCTGTGTGGGGAACCAGGTGGTGGCCAATACCTCATGCAGCTGAAACGCTGCTGTGCAACGCAGCAGGGGCTTCCAAGGGCGGGATTTGTGGTATTCCAGTGTCAATCTTGTCGTCTTTTATCTGGAATGGCTGCTCTTAATGGATCCACAATAAAAGTCACCAGTTTCTCATTCTTTTTGCCTTTTGGAAAAGTCTTCAATACCGAGGAACTTTTGCTCTCCATTCTGCAAGCTTCGAGGATAGCATTGGTTTAATAGCAGGCTGGGAGCTCCACCTAATGACTGATACTACGCATCTCTTTCTCTTCTCTGGTTATCCATATAATACTGGGCTGCCCTGATTCAAAAAAGAGGAAGAAGGGGACAGAATTTTTCTCATCAGCATTGAAAGAGTGGAGGGTTCTGGCATAATTTTGAGGGAGAAGTGCCATTATTAGATCCTGCATAATGGGGAGCAGGATGGCGTATCCCTTGACATCCACAGTGGCTGGTATTGAGGTCTATTTGAGAGCTGACCAACATGTCCTCCAAAACCAGTTATGCCACCACATTATCAAAGTTCTCATGGAAAACTGATATGACTGGGACCAGTCACACTCCTGGTACACAAGTGTCTCCACCCAGCTCCGAATGCAGATGTGGCTGAGATAACAAAACCGGCATCTAAAGCAGATCTGATGGAAGTTTTAAAGGAACTCCGATCCTTCAGACTAGACTTCTCCAAAGCAATTTCTGATCTTAGATTGGACCTGAAATTCTTGGATGATCGGGTGACTCAGACCGAAATTAGTATGGGAGAACAAAAATCGACACTGCTGCTGTGTTTCATTCTAAGATCCACAAATTGGAACAACTCACCACGGATCTGAAGGAGCGCAATGATTAGCCAGAGAACAGGCAACGACATAACCATAAGGATTTGTGGTATACCGGAGTACACCAATACGAATGGTAACATCACGGGGCTAGTACAGGAGATCTATGCTCGTGTCCTAGGCCAACCCAGTCCAGTTAAATTGGAAAGGGCACAGACGTGGAAGCTCCAGAACGGGTGGCAAAACACGTTCTTGCCCCATTGTGGCCTGTTTTCGTTATTATGAGGATAAGGCGACACTTCTGCGAGTTCTTCATGGAAAGCGAATAATTGGCTTTCAGGACTGGAAGCTTCAAATTTATCAAGACCTATCTGCATTTACATTGGAGCACAGGCGGAGCTTTAAACCGCTCACCCAGATCCTGCAAAAGAAAGAAATTAAGTACCGCTGGAATCTTCCATTTGCATGGAACAATACTTTACAGAAGATTTCTAATATATCTACATGTATGGACTTCCTTGATCATATCCAGTATGGGGGGAGGCCGAACCCTGCGACAGCGTGCGGTGCAATCTGAATGGGAAGTATCAACCCCCAAACGACAGAAAAGTCCACGGTCACGTCTACAGTCTGAAGCAGACCCAGTTGACTCAACAAGCAAGGCAATGGATAGGGCAGCGCCACCATAATGGACTATGCAGTTCTGTTGCTTTTTCTTCTGCTCTCTTATTTTCTGCCCCTGAGGGACAGTTGATGTTTTATATGCTCTCTATTATGACAATCGATATTTCAACTGAAATTGTTTGCTGGTTAGGGTATTTCCTATGTTATGCATCAAGCTATTTGTTTGGAGATTCATAAGTGTATTTCGAGTATGGGTGGGTGGAGAGTATGAATTTTAAAATGGTGGATAAACGACTCTGTTGGGAAAAGGGGGGGTTGATGGGGGGGGGGAGGTGGAGACGGGTAAAGCACGGGCTCTAGTGTTTCTTCTTTGCCCTCTTAGAGGCGAGTATGCCTCTTTCAGCTTTGTTGCAGTGGGGAGGGAATGGTTGGCCCTCTAAATCCAGGGCCAGGGGATGGGAAAGGGGGGAAAAGAAATTACCTTAAGGGGTCTTCTTGAGGGAGATATCGATATGAAATTAATTTGTTCCTGGGAGTTTAGTAAAGAAAGATACTCTTACACCTCAGCAGGCACAGCAACCTTGCAAGAGAGATGGGATGGGGTGGTGCTCCTGATCATGCTTCGTTTTCAGTATAAGCTAGATTTCTCTTGGGCCAATGGTTAGACTTGTCTCATGGAAAATTAGGGGGCTCCATCACCCTATTAAAAGATGCCGGGTTCTGGACCAAATACACAGAATGGGCAGATATGGTGTTTCTTCAAGAAAACGCACTTCGCTCCTGGGGCACATTAACATTTAAATTTCTCGAACATTCCCGCACGTTTTCTCTCTTGTAGGAGGTGAAGTTAGAGGAGAAGTAACCATAATGATTTCACAAAAATGTCCTTTTCTACTTGCTGATAAATACTCTGACCCTTATGGCCGCTTCCTCATCGTATCTGGTTTGTTCTATGACACACCAATTTCATTGGTTAATGTCTACATTCCACCCAAAGAACTAACTAATTCATTGAAGGATCTCCTTGAAGCGATTAGAGCTCATGTCGCGGGAGAAGTACTGGTAGGGGGTGGCTTTAATAGTGTACTTTCAGATTTGGATAGGTCAGGATCGAGGGCTGGCTCAGCTGGGGGCTTTAAACCTCTGTTGGATTTTGTTTCGGAACTAGGATTATAAGATGTATGGAGGGTTCTGCACCCGGGGGAAAAGGGATTATACCTTTTTCTCCCCGGCGCATTCTTCCCATTCTCGAATTGATATTTGGCTTATCTCCAGGTCATTGCTATCCCAAATCCCACATGTTTATATTGGGGCCCTAGGGCCTTCTGATCATCACTTAGTGGCCTTGGATTGGATGATTATTGATGCAGACACGCCCCCTAAGTCGTGGACGTTGCAACGCTCTTTATTAAAAAACAAGGATTTAATTGAACAAATAAGAAATAGCTGGAAAGAGTATTTACAGTTTAATGATCAAGCAGGTACGCCAAGTTTTCTTCTATGGGAAGCGGGGAAGGCCGTTGAGAGGGCAATTAATTTCCTTAGCGAAGGCTTTCAAACGTAAAAAAGTCGCCCGACAGGATGAGCTCCGTCAACAGATCTCTGTGTTAGAGGAGAAACATAGGAAGGGACATACTATTAAAGTGTGGCGTAGCCTAACAGCGTTACGAGGTGAACTTGCAGCATTAGAAACAGAAGAACTAGCATCTCAATTGCAACGCACACTTCATAACTATTATAAGGAAATAAAATGGGCAAGTTGCTGTTATGGCAACTAAAACGTCAGCGTTCACATCGAAGAATCTCTACTATTATGGATGAGGTGGGGCAGTGTCATAGAAAGTCTGTAGACATTGCACGGTGTTCCACAGAAAGCTGGGAGGAATATAAAGTTTCATAAAAGCATGCGAAAGACCAAAGTCTCCACAACTGGCTCACTGAAGCAAATTTACCACAAATCTCGATAGAAACACGGGAAGCACTAGAACACCCAATTATGCTAACAGAAGTTCAGAAGACTATTCATCAACTGAAAAATGCAAAAGCCTCGGGCCCTGACCTTTTTCTGGTGGAATTGTATAAAGTTTTATCTGATCTTGTCGCCCCTATCCTAGTCAGAGTTTTCAACAATATTCTACCTCAAGGTGCCCTCCCGGACTCTATGAATCAAGCCTCCGTCATAGTAATCCCCAAGGAGGGCAAGGATCCTTCGGTGTGTAGCAGTTATCGACCGATCTCATTACTAAATTCTGATTATAAAATCCTCACCAAGATTCTCTCGATGCGTCTTGACTCTAAAATCCAGGAAGTCGTACACCCAGATCAGACTGGGTTTATAAAAGGTCGTTATGGCTTCAAAAACGTGCGAAGGCTAATTGATGTGTTATTCAGACTGAAGCAGAAAATGGGCAGGTTTGCTGTCCTCTCCCCTAGACGCCAATAAGGCCTTTGATAGGGTGGAGTGGCGCTACTTATTCGCAGTTCTGCAACATTTTGGCTTCGGCCCTTGTTTCCGTGATTGGATTGCAGCTCTTTACAAATCTCCTAGAGGGGTAGTCCAGATCAATGTGTTCTGCACTTCGCCCTTTGTTCTAGGACGGGCACGAGACAAGGTTGTCCCCTCTCCCTGCTGCTTTTTTGCTCTTGCTCCTTCTTGCCTCCCACTTACGACAGCAGGCCTCGTCCATTGGGCTCCCTTTGGGAAATCAACATCACGTAATATCCCTTTATGCAGATGACACTTTGATTTTCCTTCAGAAACCAGATATCTCGCTGCCCATAACTATTGATATACTGCATAACGTCTCTCACATGTTGGGATTCAAAGTGAACTTTCAAATTATCAGCTCTGTTGCCATTTCAATCCGCTTCTGACAGTGGAGGGGGATTGGACTCCCATGGTGTCGCAGTTTCAGTATTTGGGTATTACGATTCCCCAGAGGGCTGGAAGATTTGTATGTTCTTAATTACCAGCCTCTGCTTGTCTGCCCTCAAGGACGACGTCCACAGATGGCTCCCTCTATCAGTTTCATGGCTGGGAAGAGTTAATGTGATCAAGATGCTAGTCTTGCCGAAACTGTTGTTTCTGTTCCAACAACTTCCTATAAAACTGTGCCCCGAATCTTTTTCCAGAAACTGCAACAGCTGCTCATGAAATTTATCATGCAGGGTCGTGGTCCACGACTCAGTTGGCAGAAAATGACCCGTCCTAAGTCGCTGGGCGGTATAGTTGTATTACGAATGTTCTTGTCTATGTATTATCCATTTTTGGTTAAACACTACTACCTTGCCGTGGATGGCGATAGAAACTTCCTAGAAGAGGCTGATACCGCTGTTGACCGTACCCTTTATCCAAAATCGTAGAGACACTCAGATCATTATGCAACATATTTTCCTAGGCCCCATCTGGAGGGCATGGAGAAAGGTATGTAGGTGCTCTCAGTTGTGCTCAATTATGTCTCTGTATATGACGCTTGGGACCTGGCCTTTCGTTAGAGACCTTGGATACCCATTTCAGGGGACTGACGCAAGAGTGCGCTTATCTCTTTATGACCGGTCGATCCTCCTATCTAAGCATTGGTTGGAACAGCTGCTTGGAGTCTCTATTCCTGATTTTCAATATTACCAATTTAAACATTGCTTCATTGCAGCAGGCACGCGGCCGCCTAAAAACTGGGCGCGCATACTCTGATAACTCCCGGTCTAGAGCCTTTATGGCTCATCTTTATAAGGCTCTGTCTATGGACTTGCCATCTTCCTCTTTGGTTTCCAGTTTCCGTAAACATTGGGAGCGGGATCTGCCAGGAAAATTGGAAGATCTTTGGTTTGACATTTTTCAAGACTCGCAAGTGTGTTCCATCTCTCTTTCGCTGGTTAACACCCAATTGCGGATCTTATTTCGTATGTCGATCACCCCTGAGGACCTATACCACTGAGGCCGAGCTGACAATTTCTTGTGTTGGCGGCTATGCGGCAAACGTAGAACTTTTATGCAAATGTGATGGGAGTGCTGGGAGATACAGAAATTCTGGACCATAGTTCACTCTCAAATTACTAGCACTCTTGGGGTTGTTTTCCCCTGCGAGGTTGATGCCTGCATTTTGGGATACATTCCCTTGGAGACCCTCTCTCCTGAGATTACTATACTGACAAATTGCTTACTACTAGCGGGCCCGTTCAGTGATCAGCCGATACTGGAAAAGAGCTCATGCTCCCTCTTTCAAAGAGTGGCTAGTGAAAGTCTGGGATGTTTATAAGATGGAAAAACTAACAGCTGATCTAAGGGAACAACCCGATAAAGTAGAACGCCTTTGGGCTTCTTTTCTCCCCTCTATTAGCTTAGCTTGAAATAGCCCTTAACTATCCACACACAATAGAACACCAGCTTCTTCAGACTATTTCTATGTCAGAGTACCTTCATGCTGCCCTTATTTCTCTGCTTGAGCTCCACTTGGGGAGCTCTGTCTCTTGCTACATTCTCTTTGGATTTCAGTTTCATTATGGGTAGGTGGTTGGGACAGATGGACCTCCTCTCTGGACACCGTGGATGTTGTTATAGAGTTAGGGGTGGGAGAAGGGGTTCTCCTAGGATAAACGAGGGTTAAAAAAAAAAAAAAGAAAAGAAAATCAAGGGTAACTTTCCTTATTACTCCATAATTTCTCTCTATACTTCCTGTGCTATTTTTGGATCAAGAGTGGCCTTGCAGTTTAAACTCTAGTTCTTGCCCCATTTACCCACTCACTCCAGGAGAAGCTGATACTCATACTAATTTTGTTTTTCACATCTTGCTGTGGCTCAGGTTTATGTTATCAGCTGGCTTAATCCTGAACTGTTATTCTGTGACTTTGTATGTATGGGACTATACTCCATGATCGTTGATGTAAACGAAGGGGAGATAGCAGCCAAATCTAGACATACCAGAACAAGCCATGTCTCTTTTGTTTTGACGTGTATTTGTTGCTCTTGGCGGGGGGAAGGATGGGGTATTGTTATATTCCTTGCATTCTTAATCCTCAATAAAACTGTTTACACAAAAAAAACCCCAACTTTAATCCTGTGTGACTTAATACCCTAACAGAGTGCAACCCCTCCACCAAATTGATCTACTTTATCAATGTGATATAATTTGTACCCAGGAATCAGTGTCCCATTGGTTGTCCTCCTTCCACCAGGTCTCAGATACCAACCATATATAACCTCTCATTTAGTGCTAACACTTCCATCTTATATTTAGACTTCTAGCATTTGCATACAAGCACTTTAGAGGTTGTATTTTATTCATATTAATATGGTTAATCGGTAGACAGGAGTAATTTGCAAACTTTAAGCTGTGTCTGCTCTGTACTTAAGGGCATTTGGGTTACTTTTGTCTTTACTGGAATCTCTCTGTCAATATGTCCTAACTCAATCTTTTGCTAGTTTCCTTCCAAATCATGCACTCTTGGGCGACTGTCGGCTTTCCCTTATTATCTAGTATCTCCTTTTTAAAGATTAACGTACCAGCTAGGTTCCATTCTGGTTAAGGTAGAGCCCATCCCTTCGGAAAAGCCCCTGCTTTCCCCAGAATGTTGTCCAGTTCCTAACAAATCCAAAACCCTCTTCCTTGCACCATCATCCACGCATTGAGACTCCAGAGCTCTGCCTGCCTTTTGGGTCCTGCGTGTGGAACAGGAAGCATTTCTGAGAATGCTACCCTGAAGTTCTGGATTTCAACTTCCTATTTAAAAGCCTAAATTTGGCCTCCAGAACCCCTCCCCCCCACTTTCCTATGTCATTGGTACCAACAAGTACCAAGACAGCAAACTCCTCCCAAGCACTATCTAAAAAAAAACTTTGTCTAGGTGGCACGTGAGGTCGACTACCATTGCACCAGGCAGGCATGTTACTGGGCGATTCTCATGTTCACCAGCCACCAGCTATCTACATGCCTAATGTTTAAATCGCCAATTATTATGGCTGTCCTAACCTTCCCCTCATGGGCATATGGCCCTGGAAAAAACCTCCTTGTTGGGAGAGAGTTTTACATCACCTGGAAGACAAGTATTACCTATAGGATCACTTCCTGCCACTCCCAAGGTGATGCTCTCCTGTCACATGACCTCTCTCCTCCATGGTAACAGGGAGAATGCCAAACTGGAGGTGGGACTTAAGACCTACAGGGACGTAGTACTGGTCTATATATACCTCTGTCTTCCTTATGTCCTCCAAATCTGCTACTCTAGCCTCCAGAGATCAGACTTGTTCCCTGAGAGCAAAGAGCTCCTTGCACCTGAAGCACACGTTTTAGACCCCTCACCAACTGGGAGAAAATCACACACATGACACTCGATGCAAAAGACTGAAAAGCCCTAATCTTGCTGCTAAACTGCTGTCTGCATCTTAGTTTTAAGTTTTTGTTTAGGTATTTAAGTTATTTACTTACTTAGGTTTGCTGGAGATAACATATTACGTATAGTTTGTGATAAGGAAGCTTATCATAGCTCAGGAAGGAGCTATAGGAAAGGTGAAGTGACTCTGAACAAGCAACCTGTCAGTTCTGGTAGAAATAAGAAAACAGAATTTTCCCATAAAAGATTACCAGTCCCAGAATGAACCAGGTTTCCAACAGCCATTAGAGGAGCTGAAGTGGGGAAACGTGTGTTCAATCAGGAGGGCTATGAGGTAATCCCTAAGCACTCATTTCAAAGGGCAGGGCCTGATTCAGCACAGCTGCGCTGTGTTAGGGTGGAGCACTTATCTAAGCAGAATAAAGGTAGAGTTTATTCTACAGAGAATCATCATCATCATCCTCAGAATTATCCTCAGCTTCATCTGGAGGATCATCAGAAGCAGAAGCCAGAGCGGACGGACAGAGAGGGCAAGAAACCCTTTGGAAGAAAGAAGAGAAAAGCCTTTGGGAGGTCTAGAGGAGTCCGGAGCAGTACGTATACTGGGAGGCATTCCAAGGGCCAGCATACACCACTGGACTGGGGAAAGCCAGAGGAATGGTGCTGCAGAGCTAGGAATCTCCAGACGGTACCTGTGAGGGAGACGGCTGCACTTGGTAGGGACCCTAAGACCCGTGCCAGAAGGTATGTGAAGAGAGACCCAGTGTCCAGGGATCTGGATTGGAAGGCTGGACATAAGAACTGGACTACATACTGGCCAGGCTATTTAGAGAGGAACTCTAACAGCAATGGAAGCTCAGGTATGAACACTGATCTATGCCCTAGCTCAGTGATGGCTAACCTTTTTGAGCCCGAGTGCCCAAACTGCCGCACAAAACCAAAGAATTTCCTCAAAGTGCCAGCATGTCAATTAAAGCCTCATTTGCATAAGGTGTCTCATTTGCATAAATATTTGCATAATGTTTCCATACACTAACTTTTAGTAAACATGCCTCTTAATGAGTATATGGATAAAGAAAGACTAAAAGGTTTCTACATTACTATAATCCAGTACCAACCGCCAGGCACATTAGGAACTACTACAAACGCTGCCCATTTAGAACCCATAGCAAACCCGACGTATCCTAACAGCACTACCAGGACTCACAAAGCACCATACCCTAACTATCAAAAGGCAACACTGCAAATATTAAACCAATACATTTCAGAGAACAACAATACATGACCTACTGGGGAAAGAACAAGTGGCAATGTCAAATAGGAATTATATAAACAGAATACCTCAGCTCAGTTACACATGCAGAACAGACCATAACCAAACAAGGAATCACAATTTAGAAACAGGAAGACAATAATTAAACTGGGAACCCCAAAAGCCAAACTTGGAATATACAACAACACTGTAGAAATAAAACTATAAATTAATTTCCTCTTGTACTAAACAAAGCGCAAAACTTAATGATGCACATTTCCCAGAGCTGACATATTCCAGTTAATAAATTCAAAATAAAGAAATATTTTTCTACCTTTTGTGCATTTTTTTTCAGTTGCAATTGTTCCAGCCACTTTCTTCTGGTTTCTTCGTGTCTTCTGCTAACTCTCCATCTGCTGTCCATTTGTCCTTTCTTCTGTCTTCTTGGGGTTTTTTTTTTCCATTCTCTCTCTACATCTGCTTTAACATACTAATCTTTCTCCTTTTGCTCTTTCCTCATTCCTATTTCATCTACTCAAAATTTACCCCTCCATCCTCAATCCCCACTTATTCTCCCAATACCCGGCCAATTGTAGATTTTTATCCCTCCCACACAAAATATTTTTCCCCTCTCCATTTTACTCTCCCAGCCCCATCCCATTCTAATCCTCCCCCAACACCAGCTCCCTTCTAGTTCCAGCCTCACCCAGCATCCATTCCCTTCTAGTCCCTGCATCAGCCCATTTCCAGTCCTAGCAGCCCCCCAACCCATTTCCAGTCCTAGAAACCCCCCAACCCAATACCAGTCCTAGCCCCCCCTCATCAACCCACTTCCAGTCCTAGCCCCCCCTCATCAACCCACTTCCAGTCCTAACCCCCCATCACCCCATTTTCAGTTTAAGCCCCCCCTATAACCCATTACCAGTCCTAACCCCCATCAGCCCACTTCCAGTCCTAACCCCCATCAACCCATTTCCAGTCAGCCCCCCATAGCCCATTGCCAGTCCTAACCCCCCCATCAGCCCACAGCCCATTACCAGTCCTAACCCCATCAGCCCACCTCAAGTCCTAACCCCTCCCCATCAGCCCATTTCTTGTCCCAGCCCCCCATAGCCCATTATCAGTCCTAAACCCCCCCATAGCCCATTACCAGTCCTAACCCCATCAGACCACCTCCAGTGTTAACCCCCCATCAGCCCATTTCCAGTCCTAACCCCACCCAAAAGCCCACCTCAAGTCCTAACCCCTCCCCATCAGCCCATTTCCTGTCCTAGCCCCCCATAGCCCATTACCAGTCCTAACCCCCCCCAAAACCCCACCACAAGTCCTAACCCCACCCCCACAGCCCATTTCCTGTCCTAGCCCCCCATAGCCCATTACCAGTCCTAAGCCCCCATCAACCCACTTCCAGTCCTAATCCCATCAGCCCATATAGACTTAGCTCCCCCATAGCCCATAGCCCCCCCATAGCCCATCACCACTCCTAACCTCCCCATCAGCCCATTTCCTGTCCTAGCCCCCCATAGCCCAGTACCAGTCCTAGCCCCCCCAACAGCCCACAGCCATTACCACTCCTAACCCCCCCAGCCCATCACCAGTCCTAACCCCCCAACAGCCCACAGCCATTACCACTCCTAACCCCCCCAGCCCATTACCACTCCTAACCCCCCCGCCCATCAACACTCCTTAACCCCCCATCAGCCCATTTCCTGTCCTAGCCCCCCCAGCCCATCACCACTCCTAACCCCCCCCAGCCATTACCACTCCTAACCCCCCCCCCCGCGAAATTTTTTTTACAAAGTAAGCTGTCGCTGCCGGGGCCGTGGCGGCAGAATCGAGTGTGCCGCGGGGCCCCCCCCGCCCAGCAGAGCCTGCCCTCAGTCCCCGGTATCACCTCTCTCAGCTGCCTCCAGTCACACGTGCCGGCTTTCAGAGCGCGAGGGAAGTTTCTCCCTCACTGCTCTGTTAAGCCCGCGGGGGCTGATGGGAACTTCCCATTAGCCCCCGCGGGCATAACAGAGCAGCGAGGAAGAAACTCCACTCGCGCTCTGAAAGCAGGCGCGTTTGACTAGAGGCAGCTGAGAGAAGGTGATACCGGGGACGGAGGGCAGGCTCTGCTGGGCGGGGGGGCCCCGCGGCACACTCGATTCTGCCGCGGTGGCCCCGGCAGCGGCAGCTTTTTTTTTTTTTTTTTTTAATGCCGCATATTTTGATTGCAGACCTTCCCGCGTGCCAGCTGCAAGGCCTTCGCGTGCCACAGCTGGCACGCGTGCCATAGGTTCGCCATCGCTGCCCTAGCTATAACCTTGAAAGACAGCAGGGAAACAAGTATTCTCCTGAGAGTACTCCATTGAGAAATTCCTCTGTGCCAATCCATGATATTGAACCCATGATTGTTGAAGAAGGGGGAGAGGTTGCAGATGAAGGCTGTGTTTACATGGATTGCTCTCTGTCTAAACTCCTTTGGTAATTTTCTGTTACAAAGTACAGCAACCATCACAAAGAAATACAAACTTGTTCTTTAATCTACTCAGAAAAGCTCCTGAGTAGGATTTTTAGCCACGCAGTAGAAAGCAAGCCAGCTAAGGGGTTTCAGCTGGGTAACTGCTAGCAATTGAGCCTTACCTAATTGCTTGTGAGCTCTGAGGGAATCACTTCTGAATCTATGTGGGAAGATATAAGAAGTTAACCTGAAAAGAACAGTTTTTCCCTTCTTTGTGGATTTTGTTTGTTGTTTGATACACTGCTAAGAAAATATTAGCTAAAGCCTACAGAAAAGACCAGTTTGTTACCAACCAGGTCTTTATTCTTTTGCTTTGATTGCCTGACAAGTTCAGCTGTTGTTTTCCTGATTTTGTTTTTCTAAGTTAAACACTGAAAGCAAGTATCCTGTTTTATGTGCTACCAAGCATATCTGTGTTGGGAGAAATAACCCCATAAATAAATATCTTATTGGCTTTACCCTCAAGCAGAACTAATTATTGTGAGCAGCTGTGTCTGGTGTGAATGGACTGCATTGCCCACAATCCCTTGCAAATCATATTGATATATGCACTTGCCAAGACTGTGAACATTCTCACCCAGGCAGCCGTCTGACAAGTTGTATAAGTAACGGACTTTGTTCACCTCAAGATTAATTAATTACAGGTCCTTAATGTGTTCCCGTTCGGGATAACCAGCTGCGTCTGAAAGTGAATATGAGCAACTCCTTCCTTTTAACAGGTTTAAGAGCCTATAAAGCTAAGATTATCCCTGGGTGGGTGGGAGGGAAAGACGACTTAATAAAAGCTGGCTTGCTGCACAGTGCCCTGACCTGTGCTTCTAAAAGGTAAAGTCTTACTAATTTTCTGAGTGATTCACACAGTCCTTTGGTTTGATTGAGGGAGCTTTTCAAATTGCCCCCTCTGATCTGTCACTTGGCATTAACACCTATTTTAAGAAAACTTCACAGATCTTTTGCCTACTAACTGGAAGGCCTCTTTGTAAAGGTCACTAGAAACAAATTTCTCTCTTTCTTTCTTTCTACTCAGAGACTATTCTACTTGTATGCTAAGCTATACTCTGATGTGATTTAAATGAAAATAATGCTCTCTGGTGGTACTAAGACCTGACTGACTGACTCAGCAAAAACACAGATTTCCAAAATACACAAAATTTATCAGCTTCAACCCAAAAAGAGTTCCCCGTTTCCCCAAGATTTAGATTATATTCCAGAAGATAGATACTTACAAATTCATCTTTTTTCAGCTGTAGCAGTCCCTTTTGGTAGTCCTTAAAAGCATGTAATACATCTGGTCTGGACTTCCAAGAAAATGGAAGGAAAGCCAAACAACTGTTGGTATGAATTTAAAGGCGAGAAGCTATTCTAGCCAAAAAAACCCATCCTCTTAGAAAATGAACAAAAAAGGAGTCAAGTGATGAAAAACAGGCAACATGAGCACTGGCAAGTTAGATGCAAGGCACTGATAAGACAGGCAAAGAGAATATGAAAGGAAGTTTGCTGTGTGACGGCATCTTGAATATTGTGTGCAGTTCTGGTCGCCATATAAAAGATATAGTGGAATTAGAAATGGTACAAAGAGCAGCAACCAAAATAATAAAAGGGAACGATACCCCTATGAGGAAAAAAGGCTAAAAAGAATAGAGCGCTTCAGCTTGGAAAAAGAAACAAATGAGAGGGGAGATATGATAAAGGTCTATAAAATAAATGAGTGGAATGGAATGAGTAAACGTAGATTAGTTGTTTACACCTTCAAAAAGTAGAAAGACTAGGGAACACGCAACAAAGCTAAAACGTAGCCCATTTAAGATTAATTGGAGAAAATATTTTTTCACTTCAGAAGCACCAAGCGGATTGCTCTGACCTCCAACCAGCTGAACAAACAGGAGGTCTCCTGAAGGGTCCAGAGTCCCTGAGCAAACTGACCCAGACAATAAGCTCCCCAGCCCTTCAAACTGGCTGTCCATGTGACTGTCACCAACTCCGGCACTTCAAGGGACATCCTGTCCATTAGGTAACAAGTCTGCAACCACCATACCTCAGAGGGAGAGGAAGGTTCTGGTTGAATACTTGAGACCAGCGAGATAGAAGATGCCTCTGGAAGGGTCAATACCACAGATCCTATGAGTTTAAGGTAATCCAAAGCCTGGGGAGTTGACTCGGTATGAAACTCCTTAAATTGGTTCAGCAGTTAGAGTAATCTCTTGAGTGATATCCTTGTTGTTTTCTCCTCGTTTGGCCTGGTAGAGTCGGTTGTTTACTCTGAATTTTGAATCTTGTATTTTTGATTTGCAGTATATCGATAAACTATAGCTCCAGGAGCGTGCTGAACAGGATCCTGAGAAGGAACAGGCTACCTTTCGGATAGCTGATCATCAATCCAAGACTTTCCAGTCAACAAATCACCAGGGCTGTGTTGTCCATGAAATTCTCTCAGGAGTCTGACAGAATCAGACAGTCTTCCAGGTAAGGGTGAACCCAGATTCCTTGCTTGCCCAGCAATACCTTCACCACCACTACGACCTTCAAGAAGATGCGAGGAGCCATAGTCAGACCAAAAGGCAGAGCCCAGAACTGGAAATTGTGGCCCAGACACAGAAACATAGAAAACCACTGGTGGTGTTCCCGAATGGGAATGTGAAAGTATGTTTCAGCTAGGTCCAGGGAAGTTAGGGAACTCCCCTTGCTGGAATGACACAGATGATCAACCTTATGGTCTCCATGCAAAAAGGTAGTGACTGCCTTCAGGTCCAGAATAGGCTGGAAGGAACCTCCCTTCTTGGGTACCACAAAGTAATTAGAATAATGCCCCTGGCCCTGCTCTGTAGAGGGAACAGGCAGAAAGGCCTTCAACTTCAGGAGGCACTAAAGAGTTTCTTCAATTGCCGCCCGCTTGAGCACGGAGCTGCAACGAGACTCCACAAAGGTGTCCTATAAAGGCTCTGCATACTCCAGCGCATAACCCTGATCAAGAACCCATCAGTCTGACATAATATGGGTCCACTTGGACTAAGAGCCAGAGTCCCCCTCCCCCCCCCGTACCTGCCAGATCTCACTGCAGGGGCTTAGTGACAATGGAAGATGCCATAGCTGAATCTTGATAATGCGGCAGGATCCAAAAAGACTTGCCCTTCTTGGACTTAGGCCCATAAGAAGAGTAGGTCTTATCCAGATTACTAGTTTTTCAGAAGACATCTCAATGTTCCACACAGGGCCGTGCAATAGATAATCCTAGCATCCTCTGGGCCTGTCTTCCAGATGGCCTTGGGGGGGCAAGCTTCACCCAGGTCTTTCACCAACTTCTCCAGGTCCCCCCAAAGAGCAATCTGCTCTTAAAGGACAGTTTGCTCAGAGGTAACTTGGAAGCAGCAGCAGCCTCTGGCCAATTGTGAAGCAAAAGCCACTGCCTGGCTACTACTATGGCTGCCACAGACTTGGAGGTATTCCTGATTGTCATAGAGCATCATCCACATACATAGCCCCAAACTCTATCTTGAAGGCTCCAAGATGTCTGGCAGCTACTAGACCAATCTAGGATAACGCTGGCCACCAAGCCTGCACATAGTGCTGCTTGGAGGCTTAAGGCAGAAGCCATGCATGCATTCTTAAGGAGGACCTCTAGCAGAGACAGCGAAAGGGCTTTTTTTTTTTGGGGGGGGGGGAGGCAGGCAGCAGGTCCAAAACCCATCTGGCAGGCAGAGACCCTTTCTGTTCAGATAGGGAGGGTCTTTGCCAGGACAATGGCTTTTCTTCTGCCTGCAGAGGATGGGATCCCCACAGGCAAACTGCTACCTGCGACAATTGCAAAGACCCTTCTTGTCTACCTATTTGTGGGCAGACAGGAAGGGTCTTTGCAATGATCGCAGCCAGCGGGCAGCAAGCCTGCCCATGGAGATCCTATCCCCCACAGGCAGAAGCAGCTGTGATCGCAGCAAAGACCCTTCCTGTCTGCCAATCTCCCAGGGGCAGACAGGATGGGGCTTTTATTCTGCCCATGGGGGATGGGATCCGAGGGCAGCCTGCTATGCCAATTTTTGGTGGGGCCAGGGCTCATGTGGCCCACCCTGATACCTATGGCCTCTACCCTCCTGTTATGAGACTCCCCGAGCACAGCACCTTCTTCTGCCAGGATGGTCATGCTCTTTGTCACCGCTGTGACAAGAGCATCCACCCAAAGAAGCCTGAAGAGCTTAACCAAATTTCCCTGGGCCGTTGGGTACAGCTGAAAGGACCTTAGGTTCCTAAAGGCCCAACACTGGATTCTTTCCCTGGGAGACCATAAGTTGCTGCATAAGGTCCGGTAGAGAAAAGCCACTAGGATGCCAGATACCCTTCAAAATAGTCTCTAGCAAAGCTTATATGGGAGCAGGCTCCTCTACATCTATGTACTCAACAAGTCATTATTTTAATTGTATAATGGTTTGTTTCTTTTATTCTATTTCTTCTCTACTTAAATTGTATTTTTCATTTCCTTATTTTTTTTTAAATATATGTTTTATTATTCTAAACCGCTCTGCTGCTATGCCAAGGGCGGTTTATTAAGCAAAAATAAACAATAAATTGATATTACACAGAGCTGTCACAGCATCCTAAATAAAGCTAGGAAGGTCCCTCCTGTGAAAAAATGATGGTTCCTTTTCTTTCATTACAGGAAGCTCACCTTCCTGCTCAGACTCGCCCGCAGGAGAGAAAAAAAAAAAAAAAAAAAAAAAAAAAAAAGAGTATCCTCTTCCACGTTCCAAACAACTCTAAGAGGGAAAAAGGCTGGGCTGCCACAGGAATGCGTAGGCAAAAAGGCAAAGCAGGGGCACTTGACCCCCACCCCTGCCATCAGGAACAGAGGCACTTCAGGGGCCACAGGTCCTCTGCAGAGAAAGCCTAGGCCACAGAATTCCACAGCGGAGTTGCCAAACAATCAGTAAGGACTGAAACTAGCCTATGAACTGTTTCAGTAGCTGCTGATCAAATGCTACAGAAAAGGGACCCCGGAACCCTTGTCCGATAAATGCCTTCTCACCATGTTCCCCCTCCACAGGGACCATGCAGTCATCAAATATAGTGGCCTGTCCCAAGGGCAGGAAAACAGTAGGAAAAACAAAACAAAACAGAGGAAGCATTAAAATTCAGGTCCCAAATGGCTGAGAAAGGAGTGCCTGATCTATCACCATTAACCATGGGGCAAAATGACCCAACTGCAAGGCTGACCCGATTGATAATGCAAGAGGCACACTGCTCTGGACCCCTGCAGCCAAAAAAGAACTGCCAGAAAAGCCTGCATTGGACACAGTGAAAAAAGGGATCCCTGAAAAGGGAATCCCAACACCTATCAGGCCAGCTGTGGAAATCTGAGTGGCGTTACCCCAGTCGACCCACAGGCCTGAAAGGCCTAGTTGTTAGAGGAGTAAGAAAACAAAAAGCCTTTTATTTAGAGCTTCTTTATTACAAACAGCAAGAGAGTCAAATATAGCCCATTGAATTCAATAAGAAAAAGCACTCAAAAAAAAAAATAAGCAGAAAAATTCAAAGAACAAAAAGCAAGCAGATACAGAACATCTTGAGGGTCTAAGAAGGGCATAAGAAACTCATGGTGCAGTTGATCACCCAATCAAGGCTTTCCAAGTTGTCAAGGATCCATGCCACTGCTCCCTGTGTGAGAGACTTTGCTTGGAAGAGCCAATAATCCAGATAAGGATGGTCACACAACCTCTGATTATGCAAGGCAGCTGCAACCACTACCACAACCTTTGAGAAGGTGCAAGAGCCGTGCAAAGACCAAACAGCAGTGCTCGAAACTGGAAGCAATGTCCCAGTATTGCAAAGCACAGGAAACACTGCTGGTCCTCTCGGACAAGAATATGGAAGTAGGCCTCCGTAAGGTTCAGGGAAGCTAAGAAATCACCTGCGTGGACTGCTTGAAACACAGACTTCGAGGACTCCCTATGAAAATGCAGCATGCGGAGACAGCAATTAAACCCTCAGATTTCTAGGATGGCTTGGAAGGAACCATCCTTTTTGGGCATGATGAAGTAAATGGCATAGCAGCTGGGTCCGACTTCGGAGGGGGGCAACCAGACAAATTGCTTGAAGCTACAGAAGCCTCTGAAAAGTCCCTCACACTGCAGCCCTCTTGGAAGTCGACCCACAAGGGGAGATCATAAAGGCAAACCTGATGAGTCTAGCACAGTCAAGAATGTAACCCTGAGATATTATGTCAAGGATCCATCTGTCCATGTTAACCCGGACCCATTTGCGGAAAAAGAGACAACTGCCCGCTGACCTGTAGCAGCTCAGAACAGACCTCAGGCCTGTCAGAGGGAGGCATGTGCAGCCCCAGAAAACTTGTTGGAAGAGGAGTACAGTAATTGCCCTGAGATCGATAGACCTCTTGAAGAGACTGCAACTTCCCACATGATTTTGGCATCGAATAAGATGACTTGCCAGGCCGATAGCAGTGCAAATCTCAAAAGCGCACTATGGAGGAAAATGAAAACAATGTCCCAGTGCAATCAGGGAGGGGAGCTCACCCCAGTGGAAGATCCGCACTGCAGTGGGATCCTCCCCCACTGGGAGCTCCTCCTCAGCCGTCTCCTCTGATGGCCAGTCCTCCAGGGAGTCTGCCGTACCTTCCAAGGGGTCCAATGACTCCAAGGACCCCAGGAAGCTGATGTCTTTGTCCTCCTCCGACCTTTCCCAACATGGCTGCTTAGCCACCACCGAGGCCCCCAAGCCCTTATCCAAAGGAGGCTTGGAGGTAATCGAGGAGCCCTCCCCCAGGGCCCACTACAACAAAAAGGCTTGGTGGAGCAAAAGGACAAATTTGGAGGAAAAAAGGAAGCCCTTAGGCCCCCGGAGTCCATCACCACCAACATTCCTGGTGAAAAAAAAAATCAACCATAAACTGCAAAAAGGAGGGCCCCATAGACTCCCAGGCAGCTGCCCCTGAGGCGATCAAAATAGCAGCAGTTACCACCAAAGGGAAAATTAGACTTACCTGCTAATTGTTGTTCCTTAAGGAACTCTAGTCCAGTCCCGGAACCATAGAGTTGTGAACCTCCACCAGCAGCTTTGGAGACTGAAAGATGTCATCGCTTTGATGTCACTGGTATATCTAGGCAAACACTGCCCCTTTCCACCAGTACCTATTGACAAAGCAGACTCAGCAGAGCAACCAATAAGTAGCTACCGAATTAAGCATAACGGAACAGAAGTAGTTAAAACTGCCCAGGAACAATACGTCCCCGTAACTCAGCCAAAAACGTCTAGCTCCTAAAGACGGAATAACCACGCTCCAGAGCCCACAGGGCACTGCTGCGCAAAAAAGGGTCACCTGGTGACTTTCCCGTGTACCTCCAGAACAGGACCAATTCTCTTCGAAAACCTGTCTCTCAATCCATCTCCCTGTCGTCCAGATTTCTGTAGTCCTTTTCCTTACCTTTTTTTTTTGTTTGTTTAAACTTCAGGCTGCACGCCGCGTAATATACTGGGAGGGATCCGGGACTGGACTAGAGTTCCTTAAGGAACAACAATTAGCAGGTAAGTCTAATTTTCCCTTCCTTTGCATCCCTCTAGTCCAGTCCCGGAACCATAGAGGATGTAACAGAGCAGTGAATATCAACGGGAGGGACCTTGAAGCCCAGCCTGAAGTACTGCTGAACCCAAAAAGTCCATCCACTCGCGCCTGCACATCAAACTGAAAGTGCCGCGCAAAGGAATGCAGCGAGTACCAAGTCGCCGCCCAACAACCTACAAATCTCCTCGACCGGCACTAAACGGAACTCCGCCCAAGACACCACCTGCACCCAGGTGGAATGCGCACACAAACCAACCGGAACCACCTTACCCTTCTACCGGTAGGCTGATGCAATAGACTCCTTTAGCCACCGCGAAAAAGAGGGCTTTGTCGCCGCCTCTCCCTTCCGCAGGCCTCCAAAGGCGACAAACAACCTGTCAGACTTCCTGAAAGACGCCGTTCTACAGAGATACATCTTAAGCACCCGTCGAACGTCCAAAAGATGTAACCGAAAACCCTGGAAGAGACACCATCTGGAGACGTGAAAAAACCAAAAACCACCTTTGCCCAAAAAGCTGGGAGCGTGCGCAACACTACCTTGCGACTGAAAAAGGACAAATATGGCTCCTTATCACACAGCGCCTGCAACTCTGAACTCCTCCAAGCGGAGCAAAAGGCTACCAGCAGGGGAAAGGACAAGACAAAGACTACTAACTGGGAGCTTACTGAGCCTTGACTTGGACAAACCGTCAGCCGCCCCATTCCCCCACCAGAGAGACCTCTGGGAGAACACCAAAGAAGCCAATTATATTCGCCAGCACTCGAATCACACCATAATGCACATTTGCCACATAAAGCAAATCAGACTCTAGTCACTTCAACTCCCTGATCCTTTCCTGTTCCAGGCGAGTAGACTGCTGTAAATACTGCGACCACCGGAAGCATGCTCTCGTCCCCCCAGACTCCCCCAATGGGAGCCTGTAAGGACAAAGCAGTGCCCCCAACGATTGATTCAGTGAACCACCTACTCTCCTATCGCGCGCTAAAGAAGATCGCTAGGGCTCTCTTTCAGACAGTGAGTCCACACCTCCTGGAAGTGCAAGGTGTGCACCCACCCACGTAGTACCGAGGCCTGCGCCTGCCTAGTCTCAAAGTGTCAATCAAGAACAGGCCAATTCAGGACAGCTGAATACGTTTTTGATTTTTTTTTTTTTTTTACAAAGACATCTCTTAACCAAAAATTCCTTCAGCCGATGTGGAGAAGCTACTTCCGCGCCAACACAATGCAGCAGAAAGAACTCCCTATCACAGGCATAGAAATCCACAGCCTTCCTGCTAGAGGAACGCCCCATTCCGTCTACCTGCACCAAGCTGGACGTTCCTTTTTTTTTTTTTTAAAGTCAACTAGCCCCTGGTATTAGAAAATACAGCTTTCCCATTCTGCAGTGGCAATTGAGTCAGCAAAGAAGAAGCCGAGAACCTGCAGCGAAGTTCCCATTATACCACCTGGTAAAGATTACACTTCTAGACCAATGAAGCAAAAAAGCATGCAAGAGTGCATTGTGTCCTGCCAGTAGCTGATTGAACTTATGTATGTCAGTACGGTTTCTTTCGGGATTTAAAGGAATGCTCCAGGAGAATTCTTTGGGCAGACACCGATCGGGCGAAACGAGCCTTCCTTCTTTGGAACCACAAAGTAGAGGGAGTATCAACCGTATTGGGCTGCCGGCACCGGCACCACCGCTTTAAGTTGAAGCAGCCGTTGGATCGTTCCTGCGACCGCCTGAAACTTTTGCGGAGCTCAGCAGGAGGACTGGACAAAGGAATCTAATACGGGCCGATGGAGCTCCAAGGCTGATGCCAAGCAGCGTGCAAGCCATCCCGCAAACACAGCATATGATGTATGCCTTCCAGAATCTGAGCTGCTGCTAGTGCTGCGAGAGAACTAGCCTGGCTGCGCGCTTCTGGCCCCCATTAAGACAGACGCTGAACACTAGCAGATATTCTCCATACTGGAGAACCTATGATAAATGGAATGGGAGCCAAAATAGCCTCAAAGGCCAGAGTCCTATTCAGCGACCTCTCTCCGCTGAGCCGCCTTTTACAGAAGGAAAAGAAACCACATATAGCCAAAATGAAGACATCACAAATCTACCACCAAACCTTATAAATCAGACAAAGCCCAACTAAACGGGAATATTGTCCCTCAAGAAACCACAGAACTATAAAACCCCTCTCATAACATAAGGCGTATGGCCGAGCATTCCACACCTGGGGCCTGATCAAGGCACTCATCCAAGCACCTTTTAGAACTGTCCAAGAGAGCTACCACCATAATTCCTATTGAATTGAATATGTGTACAGCAGATCATAGCGCTATATCACAGCAGCTAAGCTGAAATATTACCCTGCCATATCAACCGACTAACGCCTTATAGGACCTGCTATGGACAGCGGAAGGAAATTCTTGTAAACCAACATAGCTAGGCCCCTCTTTTTTTTTTTTTTTTAAACCACCTTTGAAGGCCTACTGAAAAAGTTTAATCCATACTCTGCAGCTGGATTAATTATTTTTTTTTGCACATTTCAGGAAATTGCACCCATCCTATGCACTCTGTTCTAATAGTGACTTTCCGTCTGCTATGTTCACTTACTACCATTTGATAGGAATATGTAGTCAGAAGTTGGGATCCCGAGAGTTTTGGGCACGGCCGGGAAAGGATGTATAGGACTCCAAAACTCAAGCTTCGGCCACCTCCAATGAAATCAAAGCAGATCAGCTAAACTTACCCGAACTGCTGTTATAGCTTTGCAAAAGCTAGCAGGCCCTGCTGCCCCCCGCTTTCCTTCCCCCCTTATCCTGAGGGATTCACCGTTGCAGGAGGCGTTGCTCCCCCCCTGCCAGCCTGCTACGTCTGCCAGGGAGCTGAAGAGCGAAATAGAAAGCAGAACTCCTGGAACAAATAGCGTCCAGCTCGTGGGGTTCAGGGCACCAAAAGCCCCCGAATACATCAACCATGTTCGCTCAAAATGAACAAGGCTCTCACTCACTAGAGAGTTTCTTTGTCCTTTTGAAATCCAGCTCTAGAAATAGATAAGAACTTCCGGGGAAGGGCACGATAAGTGATCCCCCCTTAAGCTAGGAAACACCCAGGCACCTTGCAAATGGAGGTCTGAGAGGTTGCTGCTTGTGTGAATTTAAGGAGTAACACAATTTCATATTTTACCACCCCCCCCCCCCCCCCCAGGGATGGAGGCCCTGAATACTATATGTGAATCATGAGCAGCTGTGGCTGTTAGGGCAACAGAGACCAACAAACGATACAGAAGGTAAGAGCTGCAATCTTTATTTATTTATTTTATTTATTTAACAGTTATTTATATACCGCTCTTTCCCTAGTATCAAGTGCGGTTTACATGGAACAGTAGGTTAATTGGTATGTAATATACCAAGTCAGTTTACATAGAACAGATAATTATAATTTACAAGGAATGTTGTAACATTAAAGGTATAACATATTAGAACATATATACATTGTTAGTTTAAATCTATAATCATCATGTGAATGAGAGTGTGGTATGGTTAATAGTGTATTAGTGATATTTATTTTGAAAATAGAGTATGTAATAATAATGTATAAATGTTAGCCTGTATCTATTTGAGTATTCTGTTCTGAGGGTGTATTGTAGTGTAATATGAATAAGTGAGTTTTTAATTTTTTTCTAAATTCCTTTATATCAGATAGCAGGCGAATGTTGTCAGGTAGATTGTTCCAAAGAATTGGAGCAGAGTGTGAGAAAGCTCTCTTATTTGTTTGTTTTCTGGCTTTTGTGAAATCTTTTGGTATTGTTAAGGTATTTAAGTTTCTGCTTCTTTGGGATCGTTTATCGATGTCTATATTAGTCAGTGTATTGAGTGCCGATGGTGCGAGATTATTTATAAGTTTAAATGTAGTGACAAGAATTTTATATTTGATTCGGGAGTAAATAGGTAGCCAATGAAGTTCAGCCAAAATTGGTGTAACATGTTCAAGTGGGCTTATATTCATAATCATCCTGGCAGCTATGTTCTGAATTATTTGTATCTTTTTAATATTTTGTTTTGAAATGCCATTAAGTATTGTGTTTGCATAATCAAAATGTGGGGTGATGATAGCATGAATTATATTAATAAAGTCTTGTAGATGAATCAATGGTCTTAATTGTTTTAGTGTTTTGAGTTTGTAATGTATTTTTTTAGTTAGATATTTTATATGTGAATCCATATTTAGATTATTGTCAAGTATTACACCTAAATATTTTATTTCTTTTTTTGTATTTATTTCATGAGTATCTAGTGTGATCGTGTTTGGGGGTATGTATGTTTGATTTTTAGTGATGAATAATATATCAGTTTTAGTAAAGTTGATAAGTAGATTTTGTTCTTTGAGCCATTCAGTTAGTTCATTGAAACATTCTGTTATTTTTTGAAGAGGTGGGTGTGGGATTTCAAATGGGAGGTAGAACATTATATCATCAGCGTAGATATGATAATAAACATTGTGACGTTTAAAGATGTTACAAACTGGTTGTAAGTAAATATTAAATAATAGCGCAGATAATGCAGAACCCTGCGGGAGACCCTGAGTTTGTTTGAAGGTGTTAGAAATTTGGGTGTGGATTCTTACTGTTTGAGTTCTGTTTGATAGATATGATTTGAACCAATTATAAACAGTAGATGTAATTCCAATTTGTTGAAGTCTGTTTAACATTGTTAAGTGATTAACACTGTCAAATGCAGCTGATATGTCAAGGAAAACAAGAATAAAGGCTTGTTTAGGATTATCAATACCTCTTAATATTGTGTCATAAAGGATCGTTAGCAAGGTTTCTACTCTATGGAAGGGTCTAAAGCCATATTGATGTTCATCAAGGAGGTTTAATGTGTCAATAAAGTCTTGTAGTTGAATTTGTACAATTTTTTCAATAAGTTTGGCCATAAAAGGAATACTTGATATGGGTCTGTATGATTTTGGGGATAATTTATCTAATGTGTTATTTTTAAGTATAGGTCGTATTTGAACGTGTTTGAGAGATGGTGGTAAGTAGCCTTTTTGTAAGGATAGGTTCACTAAGGGTAGAATGAAAGAAGAGAGTATTGAGAAAGTCTTCTTTATCCAATCAACTGGGCATGGATCAAGGTATGAGGTTGTTGTATTAATGTTAGTTATTGTAGTTTTGAGAGTAGATTTTGATATTAAGTTGAAATTGGTCCAGTTATCAAATGTAGCTTGCTTTGTTTGTGTTTGAATTTGTGGTTGAGTAATATGTAGAGGTGTTATTTGTAGCTTTGTTTTATTGATATAGTATTGAGCTAATTCTTGTGGGGAGATATCAATTGATATTTCATCAGAATTTAGTGTTTTGTTTGTTAGTTTTTGTACTATACAGAATAGTTCTCTTGGGCGATTAGTGGCTCTTGAGATTATATTAGAATAATAATTTTGTTTGGAGTTGTTTATTGTTTGTTTATAAATTTGTAGTGTATTAGTGTAGTTCTCATGATTTATTAATGATTTTGATTGTCTCCATTTCCTTTCCTCTTTTCTTAGTTGTCTTTTTAATGTTTTGATAGATATATTAAACCATGGAGCATGTTTTTTTTCAATTTTATTGTTGTTTATATTTTGGTGTGATTGTTTTGGATTACTTTCAGCTGCTTTAGAGATTATATTGTTCCAGTTTTTGATAGATTCTTGGTTATATAAACAGGAGTTGCAGCATTACAGAGAATAAGCAATCAACTGCTGCATACACACAGTCAGAGAAAGGCCCCATTGAGTGCATCCGCTGCCTTCTGGTGGCCATAGACCTTAGCCCAGGCACTCCTTGATTGACAGGTAACTGCTATATACTTCTTTATATCCTAAGGATTCCTAAACCTGTCCCTGTGAAACACAGGCCTTTGGGCCTGTCCTTCTTTACAAATACCAGTTAGGGCTCTGCTCTGGAACCTAAAACTGGCAATTTGCCTAACATCCTGGGACTTAACAGATGCTCCTCAGAGACATGATTAGAAGGGAAAGAACATGTGGAATCAATGCCACAACTGCTGTCCTATAAACTAAGAACAAAGAAACACTAGGCCCAAAAAACTAGCTATTCTGCCTGTTGTCTTCCTCACACAGGCATCTCACTGCAACTCGCCATGCGGTCCAAACACCCAGAGAGAAAATGGCCCCAAAAAAGGAGGCCTCAGCAGACTGACAGAGCCCGAAGGCCTTACCTGTAGGGCAGAAAGCCACACTGCCTGCTCCTACCACCTTAAAGTTCTCCAATCCGCAAACCGCGCTGATGCGCCTGGCAGCTGCGGCGAGGACCGCTCAGCCGGTTCCACAGTGTAAAATTAAATCCCGCAGCAACGGAGAGACTACATCTCACACAGCTGCAGTGCGGATGGACGGGTCCCAGAGCTCTCTCCCTTAGTCAAGGGAGAGAGATCCGCACCGGCAAATGCCTGCAGCAAGCAAAAATAATTGAGGAGGGAAGGCGAGAGCTGCCATACAAGGTCCATCAAGCCCAGAATACTGGGCTTGATGGACCTTGGTCTGACCCAGTATGGCATATCTCATGTTCCTATGTACAAACTTAAAGAGGCCGGCTCAAATTTAAAATCACTGTAAATAAGGATATTTGATCCTAACTAAAAGGAACTAATCCCCGGTTGCCAATTAATCAAAGGCAACTGAGTCAAAAATAAAGTTAAAGTAAATTAAAGGCAAAAATCAAAATCAGACTAGAATTTGCACACTAAATGCTCCTTATCTGCTCCCCCCAAGTGAGCCCAGGAGCAAGGCTGTCTACCTAACCAAATAAATCCTGCCGTGGAAAACGCGGCCCTCAAAATGGCCGCTGCCAGCATTCCCGCTCAAAAAAGCACACTCTCTCACCCCCCGCGGCAAGGCCCCGAGCACCCTGCAACTCCGGGAGCTGCCGCAAAGCCTCCCCTCCCAGTTTAAACCAGCTCCCCAAAGCAGATCTGCGTGGGTACTTACCACCGCCGCCGATCCCGGGGGGGGAAGGGGAGGGGGAGGGGAGTGAGGGAAAGGAGCCAACAGGACACCGGAGCACAGACTTTTTAACGGCTTCAGCTCCGGCGGCTCTCTGCTCTGATTGATCTGGGCACAAACTTCACAGGCTTCTCAGCCCCTGCATCGCTGCTGCTGCAACTGCCCGCCTTCCACCTGCTCCTCTCCCCTTCAGCGCGGGTTCGGGAGCAGGGAGGCCACGGATCAGCACTGTCTCACCTGTGCTCGTTTAGACGCTAGGGCAATGCAGAGAGGGAGGGGGAAGAACTCCCTGATCCTTTAGAAATAAAAAAATAAAGGTCCACAGACACAGGAACCCTTACAGCAGCAACAGATCTGACATAAAAGAAAACGAAGTAACCAAATCAAACAGGGAAAATAAACCAAAAGGAGTAAATTTCAAAAACCCAAGCTCTGCTTATTTGTTCTCACTGAGCCCAGCCCTGGGCTCAGAACCTCCAAGCTGCTTGGAGACTGAAAGTACTGGTGGAAAGGGGGGCGGTGTTTGCCTAGATATACCAGTGACATCAAAGCGATGACATCTTTCAGTCTCCAAAGCTGCTGGTGGAGGTTCACAACTCTATGGTTCCGGGACTGGACTAGAGGGACGCAAAGGAAACCACAGTTCCACCACTGTCCCCAGGAGATCCACAATGCTCACCGCTATTGGCGCTGCTTGGTTCCAGCCCCCCAGGACCTCCTCCAAGGCCATCTATGGCTGCAGAGTGCTCCCTCAGGCAGCCACAGCACAACCTAACCTCAGAGAGCTTTGCTCTGTGGCTGCTGCATGCAATGCATCGGACGCATTCCATGGGCTCTGCAGACTCCCAAGCAAGAACAGCCCTCCCTGGACTTACCTGGTGCCACTCTCCCATGATCGCCAGCACCAACGCAGCTGGTCTAAGCGCTTTCTTTCTGCTACTGTCTTAAAAAAAAAAAAAAAAAAAAAATCTGCAAAGGAAGCTGATCCACTCCCAGTCTCTTCTCAAGGGTTGGGGAGGACAACAAGAGGAGCCTGCCGGTGGGAGCAGCTGGAGAAGAAGGGGGAGTTACCCCAGGCCTGAAGAACTGGCAATGACACAAGAATCAACTGCACAGGCTATGCTCCTTGATCCAGCTGCTGGAGACTAAGAATACTGGCTTGCTCAACTAGCATAGGCTGCTGGTAGAGGAGACTAACTCACTTCTCTGAACTGGAGGGACATATTGAAAGCTATCAGTTTGATGCAATCCGATCACCATAGCAGCATCCCAATGTCCATATACTAATAATGGCTAGGATAGGAAAAGAGGAGAAACTTTTAGAAAATTTAAATACAATTATCTCTTCAGATATAAAATAAATAGAAAGAGAGGGATCATACTGCCTGGTAACCGACTGACATGAGAACCATATTACAAGTGTTACTCTAAGCTGGAAAGCAGAGAGAAGGAAGAGTGGATGTCTTGGGCTGCTGACGGTATAGTGAAATTTGAGTACTGCTGCTTCTCTCCAGTATCTTGTTGACATCGTTTCAACAAGAGTACATAAGCGTGCTGATGATGAATGCATTAAAGTAATATAATAGTATGTTGCTGTTTTTGCCATACAAATATAGATTATAAACACGTGGATATCTTGAGAGGGAGGGGGTGAAGGGAACCAGATTCCCAATACCGAATTTCTAACACAGATAGATAGACCAAGTGCACAGCAGCAATCTGGACTGCTTGGAAGGGGCCAGAAAAAAGCAAATCAGCGAATCCTTCAAGGAACAGATCTTTCTTCCTTGTTTAGCAGTGAAAAACAAACAAACAAGCAGAATTCAAAATAACTGCTAAGCGGCATTCTTTTGGAAGACTAATAGGCACTGGATGCCTAATTAAGTATGGTGCATCACCACTCTCTACCAATCTGTTCTCTACATCAACAAGGAGTGACAGAGCAATTAGAAGCAAAAGCAGCTGGTATGGGAAACACTCAAACCTCTAATAAGGATTTAGATTAGCACCCCCACCACCTTAAACTATTAATCTATGTTACAATATTTAAAAAATGGTAACATTCAAAATGTAACACAATGACATGAACAGGGCTCTGTACCAAAGGGCTGTGTGAGCTGTGTGGCCGCACAGGGCGCAAATACAGAAGGGGCACTAATGTCATCACTGGGTTTCCAGGAAGTCCAAGAAATGCAAGTTCCTGTGCATGGATTGGGGGGGGGGGGGAAGGGAGGCACCAGATTTGCAAGTCACATGGGGCGCATTTCCTGCTTGGTACAGCCCTGGACATATCACGGCAGATAAAGACCAATATGGTTCATCTAGTCTGCCTAGTAAAATGGCCAGAATAGGTGTATCCGCCGCTCCGTGCAGGTCACCCCTCTTTATTTGTTGAGCTATAAGAAATAGTTACGTTTATTTTGATTTTATCCTCTTGAATTCAGTCATTGTATTTATCCCCACCACCTCCATCAGGAGGGTATTCCAAGCATCCACCACCCTTTCAGTGAAGTAGTATTTCCTGACGTTGCTTTTAAGTTTGCCTCCTTGCAGTTTCATTTTATGCCCTCTAGTTTTACAGCTTCCCCTTCTTTGAAAATGAATATGCACTTACACAGTACTTTACTAGTCTACTTAGTGAATGTAGATCTCACTATCTCAAGGCACAGGGCAGTACATGAGCTACAGAGACTCTTCCATACAGGACATTTAAATAAGCAATCAAAAGTCTTGAGAAGAAAGAGAAAGCATGGCAGCAGCACCACCACCACTCAACTATCATAGTCTCAAGGCCCAACTTATCAAGTGTTTCCTCCCATTACCAGTCCTTATATATCTGACTGTCTTCAGCTATGCAGGCAAGAACTCCGTTACAGCTTAATCCAACTTCTTAGTAGGAGAGTTTCAATGCAGTCAAGAGTCCTCCCCCATTTCTGGCACTATAGAAGGCATCATGAGGCATCTGGGGATCCCAACACTAGCTGTTCACAATCTTCTGAACTTATGGGAAAACCAAACCTTCCAGCATGACCAGATTTTTCATTTGGCTAAATCATGTGCCTAGGGCATCTAGCTTTATGGAAGGGCACCAACCACAACTGAGAGTTGACAAGTGTGTGTCTGACATGCCCATTGCTTCTTCAAAATAGGTGGAGAGGTACCAAGACGACAAAAAGTAAAATGGCTGGCACTGTTCTCAGCAAAACCAAGCTAGCTGAAATTGAAGAAATACTATTCCAACATCATCGTTCATGGTATGCCGAAGCACACCCTCCAGCCACTACAACTCGCAATGAACACAGCTGCCCGCACAATCCTATCAGCATCCAGAAACGACCACATCACTCCCATTCTAATTCAGCTTCATCGGCTCCCCATAGCAAGTCGCCTGACCTACAAAGCAATGCTACTCACTTTTAAGGCCCTGCATACAATGTTGGCAACTTCGCTCTCAGAACTGATACAAAGAATGCCGGAGACCAGGACCAGGAGAACATTTTATTTATTTATGTATATATTTCTATACCGCCCCTTCCAGCGATCAAGGGCGGTTTACAAGGAACATTTTAACAACTGTACACAGATGTATACATTTACATTGAACAATTAGATTTAACTATTTACAATGAACGGTTGAGTATAACTATTTACATTAAACAAAACTTCAACTTCAAGGTGTATTAATAATACAAACATCCATTAACTTATTTACATTGGATATTTACAGTGGTTGTGTATGTTTTGGAATTTATTTCCTTTTTTTGACGTAAATCGGGGGTGTGTTTGGGGTTTCAGACAGGGGGGGGAGTTATTTAGTTTTGAGTAAGGGGGTTCATGTGTGTATTACCATGGTTATGGAGGTGTTTTGGGGAATATGGGATTTCAAAGTGTTCAGTAAAGAGGTAAGTTTTTAGCTCTTTCCTGAACTGATGGAGGTCATTTATGACACGAAGGTCTATTGGGAGGTCGTTCCAGAGCGTAGGGGCAGTGAATGTGAATGCTCTGGAGCTGGTAGTTTTCTTTGTCTTCCTGAAGGCTTTTGGTGTGATAAGAGAGTGGGCTTCGTTTTGTCTGTGTGATCTAGTTTTGTTTGGTGATTGTAGAAGTGTGGAAAGGTGTGAGGGGGCTATGTCTTTTATGAGTTTAAAGGTTGTTAGGATAGTTTTGTATCTGATTCGGCTGTTGATTGGGAGCCAGTGTAGTTCTAGCAGTATTGGGGTTACGTGGTCTGTTATACGTGCTTTGGCTGTTACTTTTGCACAGATGTTCTGAGCTCTTTGAAGAAGGTATGTGTATTTTTGAGGGAGGCCTATTAATAGACTATTGCAGTAGTCGAAGTGGGGGGTGATTAGTGTATTTACTACAGATCTAAAATCTTGAGTTTCTAGGAGTGGCCTTAGGTGCTGTATAGTTTTTAGTTTGTAGTAGATGGTTTTTACGGTTTGTTTTATGTGGGGTAGCATGGTGAGTGTGTGATCTATTATCACACCTAAATATTTTACTTCTTTTCTAACAGGTATGGACGTTCTGTTAATTGTGATTGTTTCTGGGAAGGTGTTCTCTGTGATTGATGACCTTGTTACGAACATTGCTTCCGTTTTTTTGAGGTTGATGCTGAGGTAGTTAGATTCTAACCAGGAGGAGGTTTCAGACATACATTCAGATAGTGTGTCATATGAGGGGTTTTTAGCGGTTATAGGGATAGCGAGCATGATGTCGTCGGCGTATATAAAGTGGTTAATCATGTGTTTTTTAAATATGTCTGTTATTGGTTGTAGATACAGGTTAAATAGGAGGGCGGAGAGGGCTGATCCTTGGGGTATTCCTTGGCCTTGAGGGAATGGTTCAGATGCTTCTTGGTCGATTTGTACGCGTATTAGTCTGTTTGATATGTAGGACTTAAACCAATCAAGGACAGTCCCGCCTATACCTAAGCTTTGTAGTCTGTTGATCAGTATGGAGTGGTTAATATTGTCAAAAGCGGCAGAAATATCTATGAATAGAAGTAGGAAGCCTTGGTTGTTGTCATCTGTACCTCTGATGAGGAAATCCATTAGGGTGATTAATAGAGTTTCTACTCCGTGGAATGGGCGAAACCCAAATTGGTGTGGGTCAAGTGGTTTATGTTCATCAATGTGTTCTTGTAACTGTATTTGAATAGTTTTTTCTATTATTTTAGCTATAAATGGGATGCTGGCTATGGGTCTGTATGAGTTCGGGTCTTTTGAGTCAAGCTTGTTGTTCTTTAATATTGGTCTAAGTGTTGTGAGTTTTAAGGCATCAGGCATTATGCCTTGCAAGAGGATTGGTTCACTATGTGTTGTAGATTTTCTGCCAGTTCCTCCTTCGCACATTTAATCCATGATACAGGGCATGGGTCTAGTGGGGAGGTTGTTGTGTTGATTATTGTTACGATTTTAAGGAGTTGTTTCCGATCTATTATGTGGAAGTTTGTCCATTCGTTTATGAGTTTAGTGCTAGTAAATATTGGTGTTAGAGTGGTAGTTTTGTTTTTTAGTTTCGCTGCAAAGTGTGTTGCTAGTGTTTGTACATTTATTGCTGGTTGTTTAGGCTCATTGTTATTAGTTTTAGTTAGTGTTTTCACTATCGCAAATAGTTCTCTCGGGCGGTTGATGGCTGAGTTTAGTACTTTAGAGTGGTAGTCTCTTTTTGATTTGTTGATTGCATTTTTGTATCCAGTAAGTAATAGCATGTATTGGGATTTGTTTTCATCCGATTTTGTTTTCCGCCATCTTTTTTCTTGTTTCCTTAGCTGCTTTTTTAGTTTTGCTAGCTCTTTCGTGAACCACTTTTCAATCTTTTTTGTTTGTCTATGTATGACTTGTGTGGGGACAGCTGCATTTTGGATGGTTGAATTCCAATATGTTATGGTTGAATTGATGTCTGATGAGTTTGTGTTGAGTTTGGGTAATACTTCATTGAGGAATGTATTCTTATTAAAGTGTGCGAATCGTGTAGTGTATGTAGGTTTGTTTGTGGAGTTTTTTTGGAGCTTGTATTGATAGGTAGGTTGTAATAAGGTAGTGGTCGGACCAAGGTACTTCGGTTATGGTTGGAGTGGTGTGTGGCTGGTGACTGTAGAGCATAGTGGGAAGGAAGATTAGGTCGAGTATGTTACCTTTATTGTGTGTGGGGGCTTGTATTATTTGTGTATATCCCATTTGTGTCATAGCTTCTATGAAGTTATTTGATTGTGAATTGGTCAGTGATGGAAGGTTCAGGTCACCAAGGAGTATGAGTGGTTTGCTTTGAGACGCTGTGCAAGCGTGTTCTAGGATGGGGGTGAGGTTATTTTGATCGGATGATGGGGGTCGATAGATGAGGGCGAGGGCAAGGATTCTATTTTCTATATTGACCATGTCTATTCCGTCTATATTGTCTAAGTTTGTTAGGGTGAATTTTAGGTCTTTTTTGGTGAGTATTAAAGCGCCTCCTCCTCTTTTTATATTCCGATGACAGTTGAATATGTCGTATTGATGTGTGGCTAACTGGTTTAGTAGTATGGTGTCTGTGGGTGTGAGCCATGTTTCAGTGATGCAGATAATATCTGGGGAAGTGTCCTTTATTATGTCATTGATTATTGGTATTTTATTTCTTATAGAACGGATGTTTATTAAGATGATTTGTAAGTTAGAGTTTGTGTTATTAGCTTGTTTGTTTATTGTACTACAGGGTTGGGGTTTTATTTGTATGAGTCTGTGAATGGGTTTGTCTGAGTTGTTGCGCGAATGATGATGATGATAGTGGGGGTTTGAGTATGTATTGTTGTGTGTTGGGTTCTGATGCTGGTTATGAGTGGTTGGGATGTTATTGTAAGGGTTCCTGTAATGGTTATGGATGATGGGGATGTTGTTGTACGGACTTTGGTTGGTGTTGTATGTATGTGTGTGTTGGGTTAGGAGAGTTATCAGCAGGAGAGTGAGAGGGAGGTTTGCAAATATAGTGGGATACATTGTGTAGGGAGTTGTGCAGGAGGGAGTTCTGCAGGGGTTAGAGGCCTCTGGTGATAGTGTATGTGTCTAAATGTAACAGTATATATAGTTTTGGCAGCAGTGATATTAGTTACTGTCAACAGTGTATTCATGTACTGACAATAGTATAGTTTGTTACTGTCAATATTATAGTACTATTAGCAACTGTAAGATTAGTTACTTTCAACAGTATATGTACCTATTAGGCAACAATATTGTAGTATTATTGGCAATAGTAATTAGTTACATTCAACATTATATTTACCTATTGGCAACAGTGAAATTTGTTACTATCAATAATATGTTCATCTACTGACAACAGTATGATATATATGGCTACTATTTAGCAGTATATTGTATGGCTATTAGTGATAGTACATGAGTGTTGAGTGGGGATAATACATGTTACTGACGACAGTAAATGTAAGTAGCTTTAGTACAGGTTACTGACGACAGTAAATGTAAGTAGCTTAGTACAGGTTACTGACGACAGTAAACGTAAGAACAATATAAATAAATGTGGTAACAGTTTATACAGTCAAGAGCATATGTAGGTGTGGGTATTAGTCCATGAGATGTAGTTGGTATACTTGCTGTGTATTGTCCGGTAGCAAGTCGATTTTGGTCCGTCCCGATTGGGCTGTTGAGGTGGTTGGAGGTGGAGCACAAGAACGCTGCAGCTCAATCCCTCCTGGGAGATCCGTGCCGCTGAAGATAGAGAGGCAATTATGGGTGGGTATACTTGCAGATTCTTGGTGTGTGATGGCTGTGGTTCCACGTGGGCTCAACCTTGGGGGAGCTCAGCAGCACTATGGGGAGGCTGTTTGCCTCTGCGATGTAGTGCTTTTATGATATTCATGCAGGTTTAAGGATCGTGAAGCGCTTTTTCATGCATAGGATGTACTATTGTAGATATAATCGGTCATTTAGTTGCTTTGTTGGAGATAGTCTATTTAGTAGAGAGGTGGTCTTGTCAATAGCTGTTGATTTTTTTTTTTTTTTTAAGTTACAGTTTTTCTCCAAGGGCTATGTGGCTGCAATTGTGGACAAGGGCTGTCTCCCACCGGTGGCGTTTCTTTTTTGCGATCTCCTGTGTTCTCCCACTATATCGCTTCTTGCTCTGTGTTCAGCCCCGACCAGTGGGCCACGACCTAAGGGCCACGCCAAAGGGCCCTCTGGCGAGGCCCTCCGGCGCGGGCCCGACAGGCGCGGGCCTGCCTGTGAGTGGGTTGCTTTTTCAATCTGCTTTCTGCTCCTCCCACTCCCACAGCCCCGATTGGGCTGGAGTAGTTGCTGGGGAGGGCAGGCCAGGCAGCGGCGTTGCTCTCACCCATGACTCCTTCAACAGTAAGGACCTGTACCCAGTTATCCAAGAACCGCGCCTTTTCCCTATATGCGCTATCTTGGATCTTACAACTTTTAGGAAGGCATTGAAGACTTCTCTTCCAACTAACGTACAACCACCCACCCTAGACCAGCCACACAAACGGAAACAGCTGACGGCGCACTACTATAAATATGTGCCAATAATGTAAATATGTAGATCGGCAGACAGCCCATCACTGCAAATATGCTCCAGTAATGTAAATATATTCCTAGTTATAACTCCTATAATGTAAGTATGTTCCTTGTTTTACCTCAGATGTAAACCATATAATCAAATCACTAAGTTATCTGTAAGTATTATTTGTAACACACATGTTTCATGTAAACCGCACTGATCTGTAATAGCACGGTATATAAAAGCAAATAAATAAAATACAGGGCTTCATAAATGAGGCCTGAAGACCTGCCTGACTGACGATATGGCCACCAAAAAGAACATTTCAAAGAGTTATATCCTTAAGGATGGCGTTTTGCAAGAGTTGAAAGAGGGAGCTGTCAAGGTTCTCAAGACCAGAGTCAGAGACCACAACAGGACAAATAGATGGCTTCATTCCTCTAAGGAAGCACAACCTCTCCGGGTGTAATGCCCAAAGACATTCTCTCAGTCTGAATTTGTTCAGTTAAGGGACAGTCATTTCCATCCCAGCAACATCCTCCAACCTGCCAAAAATTGTAAATTTTCCTATAAGGAAGGGGCATTGTTTCTGTAAAATGGGAAAGGCCAATATTAATGCAACAACAGTATATAAAGCCAAAATGACTCAGCTGCTCACCTGAACTGTTTCAGCAGGACAAGCTATTCTTGGTGCTTCAGATAGCTTTTTTTTTTTTTTTTTACTCTTGTACACAAGCAGAAAATAACAGGACAGCATTTATTTTACTAACTGTATTTATATCCCACTTTTCACTGGGTCAAAGCGGTTTAACAAAGGAGGGGGGCAGTAATCAATTCTTAGAGTGGAGGGGCTGCCACTGGGGAGGCCAATGTTAATAATCTGAACAGACAGTAAGGACTTAAGACAATGGACATAAGGTCTCTTAGTAGGTAGACCTGTGGGTATGTTAGAAGGTCTGGAGGGGTAGACAGTGATGGATGTTTGTTTCTGGTCCGAGGTATTCCTGGAACAGGATGGTTTTTAGTTGTTTCCTGAATGTTGAAGGATCTCCGTTGTTTCTGATTTGGACTTGGTAGGGAGTTCCAGAGGGATGGTGCGTATAGTTCGAAGGCTCTGTTGCAGGTCCATTGATTGTATTTAGTTCGTTCGTGGGGGATGGTGAGGGTATTGTTGGTGGTTTGTCTGGTTGTTCTGTTGTGGGTGGGTTGGGGCAGTAGAGTGCGGAGCTGGGAAGTCTGCGTTTGATAGAGGGCTTTGAGGATAAGTAGGGCAGATTTGTATTTGATTCTTGCTTTGAAAGGGAGTATGTACAGTCAAGATCACATCACCCCAGTCTCTTAGGACTGGGGTGATGTGATCTTGTTTTTTTTGCTTTCTGGATAATACTTGCTGTGATATTTAAGGCAGTTCGTAGTGGGTTGGTGTGGGTGGCAGGTAGTCCGTGATAGATTATATTGCAGTAGTCCAGGTGAGGGAGCTCATAGCTTGCATGACTCTCCTGAAGTCCTGTGGATCGATGAGAGGCCTGAGATATTGTACTGTTTTTGCCTTGTGAAATATTATTCCGGTAGTCTTTTTGATTTGTTGCTTGAGTGTGAGCGCTTGGTCTATGATGATTCCCAAGTATTTTATGTGCGGTTGAATTTGTATTTGTGTGGTTCCTAAGTTGAGGTGTGGTAGTGGTGTGAAGTTTGGGTCCTTGGTTACTATGACGGCTTCTGTTTTTTTTTATGTTGATGGATAGGTTGTTCTTTTGTAGCCAGCTGGAGACTTCTATGAAGCAGTCTGATAGGTGATTGTTTGTTGGGTTGGTGGTTGTGATCGGTCCACAGAGCATTATGGCGTCTGCATAGATGTGGTAGTTGATATTATGAGCAAGTATGATCGAGCAGAGTGGTTGCAGGTAGATGTTGAAGAGCATGGTGGATAGTGTGGATCCTTGGGGTACTCCCTGGTGTTGTTGAAGGGGGGGGGGGGAGGTTGCTATGCTTGTGCGGATCAGTTGATGTCTACTGGTCAGGTAGGAGTGGAACCATTGAAGTACGACGTTTTTGATGCCAATTTCTTGGAGTCTGTGTAGGAGGATGTTGTGGGAAATGGTGTCAAAGGCTGTGGATATGTCCAGGAAGAGCATAGCATATCCAGAGTGCTTGGTCTGTGTGCCCTTAATGAGACCTTCATGACATCACTAATGAACACCCTCAAACTCCGTGGAATGGACGGAAACCATGTTGTTGTTTGTAACTAAGTGGTCTTGAAGTTGTCGTTTAACTATCTTCTCAATGATTTTGGCGGTGAATGGAAGACTTGCTATAGGCCTGAAGGAGGCGGGGTCAAGGGGGGGTCTAAGTTTTGGTTTTTTTTTTAAAGAGTTGGGCGGATGATGGAGGTTTTGAGGATGTCTGGCATGTGTCCTTGCCTGAGGGATTCATTAACAATGTGAGTAAGGGATGTGCTTATGCCCTCTTTGGATTTCTTTATCCATTCTGCAGGGCAGTGATCTAGTGGAGAGGTGGTAGCGTTTATGGAGAGAGATGGTGGATTCTATTTTTTCTTTGGTGACTGTTTCGAATGTGCTTCAGTCTGTGTCTATGGTAGTAGGGTGGGTTGTTGTCTCTGTATTTAGTTGTGGGTTGTGTGGTTGTTGAAGCTCTTTGTATTGGAGTGCTAGTAGTTCTGGTGGGATGTTTGGGTGCTTTTGTTAGCTTCTTGACAATCTCGCAGAGCTCACGTGGTTTGTTTATTGAGGTGTTTATGATCTTCGAGTGGTAGGTCCTTTTTGCTTTATTGGTTTCTGTGTGGTAAGTGTCTAGTTCACTCATGTATTTTTGCTTTATCATCCTCTTTTTGGTCTGTCTCCATTTTCTCTCTGCTCTTCTGAGTTGGGTCTTTAGTCTCCGTAGGTTGGGGGTGAACGATCGGGCTCTTGTTGAGGCAGGTCTGGTTTTGGTGCTGTTTGCCGTTGCACAAGATGCAGAGACCGTAGTATTCCAGTTGTAGATTAGGTCATCGATATTGGTGGAGCTTGTTTGGAGTTTAGGTAGTATTTGCGCCAGGAAATCCTCTGATGAATAGCTTAAATCTTCTTGTATGTTGTTTGATGCTGGTGTGCTGGTAGATGTTGATGAGATAGTGGTCTGACCATGTGATCACTGGGTTTTTGTATGAAGTGGCATTTTGGGAGTTCAGGAATATGAGGTCAAGGGCGTTCCCTTTTTCGTGTGTTGGTTCGTGTATGATCTGGGTCAAGTTCACTGCTTCCATAGCATTGATGAAGGCTTCGGCATATTTGTCTTGGAGTGATGGGAGGTTGAAGTCTCCAAGGATTAGTTGTTCTTTTGTGGAGATGGCGCTCTCTGATATGTGTTGTAATATGCCTGATAGTCGGTGCTTGGGTGCATCATGTGACTACATGAAGATCATTTACATGCACAGTCAGCCAGGCTGCAATAACCAATGGCAGCACAACCTCAACAGTGCCTGTGATAACATCAAACTGCTCAATTTGGTACCATGACATTTTATAAAAACAGAAACACATCAGGGTACGTATTACCTATGATAAAGCACTTCCAGACAGCTCCCCATATAGACCTGTAATGCAGCATGTGCATGATCATTCTGTAGTATTACCACCTACTTTTGCCCATTATATAAACTCTGCTGATACATGCTCACTTTATTTTTTATATTATATTACAGATGATCTCTAATGTTGTAGGAATATCAAAGTTCTCTGGTGTCATCTGAGCTTTACTTAATCTTTATCAAACAATTCTAAAACTTTACAATATTTCTGTTAGTGGGAGCAGAACATACTGTGTGGCTTTTTATAAAATTATCATCAAAAGTAAGGTAGGAGTTTATTTCTGTATGAAGTAGGTAAAGACTCTGTCCTGAGAAAAACAAGTCTTCAAGTTGATGACAAAAATTTATGAAAGGCACTGTATTCCAAGCAATCAGACCACTTGGAAGCAAATCTACAATTAAGACTTCTATTGGTATTTATTGATTCAAGTCTAAAATCAGAAGAAAGCCAATCCAATAAATAAAATAAATGTTCAATGGATAAACAATGAAAAGATACTACTTCTCATCACTAATAGGCTTGCCAATATAAACCCCTAATTAACTGGAAGATAAACAACTGATAAGCACTTAAAGTCAGAATCCCTACTTTTAATGGGACCTAGATTGGGAGAAAACCTTTACCAGACAGACCCCAATGCATATCAAGGTAATACTACTTCGTACACGTATACATTGCCTCATAGATATTGAGTCCAGCATATTTACAATGTCATATGTTAGCAACATACATGCAGCTACTTCTGAGACTGCTGCCAAAAGCAGCATATTTCAAATGCTCTGGCTGCTAAAAAACTTGAAGAGGAGCAAGGAGGAATTATTAGTACTGTTGCCCGTTCCAACCAATAAAAAGCTGGATGTGAGGAAGTATGACATAGTGGTAAAGGAGACCACCACCAGAACATCACTGAATACAGAGGTGTTGGCCCAAAAGACTATTCTATGAATCAAGTTGAGAAGGTAAAAATCTTAAAAGTACCAAGTTATGTAGACAGAGACCAAGAAAATGTGGTTGAAAAGATACTAAGTTATTTCCCATCATGTTGGGTGACAAGCTCGATTAAGAGGAATTTCCAAGCACACCTTAATAAGATGTAATATGTATGGCTAATTTATCAACTCCAGGAGGTGGCTCTCTTTGGCACGATGTAAGTACTATGATGAGAATTAGCAATAAATTTGAGAGACTAAGATCATACTCCACATACTGAGTGAGGTTCATGACTGTCATGGTATGCGCAAAAGTAAATCACACCAAATGCAAAAGGTTCTCAGAACAGGTGCAAACTAACATCAAAACAGCAACAATGATCCAATGTTGGAGCAGTAGAGAAGCAACCTGTCCGACATGTGAATGCATTAAATTGAACTAATGTAATCTTAAGTTATCCAGCTACACCACTGAGGCAGCCTTGTGTTATTATCAGTTGCCAGACATTGAGTGCATTAACAGTAGCCCGTATTGCCGGAGACACTGAATGTTTTTCCAACTGCCATTGTTGCTGAATGTTTCTTCAGCAAGCTCAACAATCTGATCTTCATGGTGGTATTTTAAAATAAGTCATTCAAGACAATTTTTGGCTGTGTTTGGATAACATGAGGATGTTTATGAAATAAATGAAAAAATAATTAAATATTTTTAAAAGACAGAAGGTCATTGATTTTTAAGGGGTTTTTCTGACTGGTAATTGTGCCTTTGCTTTGCAAAGGTGGAGCCAGTTTTGACCAGGGGACAAACTGAGGTCTTTTCTTTGTATTTTTGATCAATTTCAAGATTATTAAAATTTGTAGGATGTTATTGTTATGAACTTTTAAGTATTAAAGTTAAATTTATCTCTGGGAGATCATCAATGGGTGGTTGTTGCTGTTCAGAGGTGCAAAACTAACCCATTTGGAGAAACTGTTCTGAAAATAAAAAAGTTACAGCTATCCATGGCAACAGGTGACTCAAATGTTTCACTGTAGGTAACAGGGATGTGCATGTTTGTTTGCTTTGTTTCAATAAAATGTTCCGCCTGCACACCCCTAGCAGTTAAAGTTCTAGCCTATCCTGTTCATTTTAAGACATCGCTGAAAATCAATTTCTGGTATGAATGTAGCAGACAGAAATTATTTATTTATCATCTCTTCTATACCGCGCTATTAAAATCAGCGCGGTGTACATCGAACAAAATATACTGCAATGCATACAGGTAACATTGAGTTTACAGAGAACAAGGGAATATATAACATGGAATAACAGGGATAACTATGTACAGTCAACATTATACTATATATATGCTTTTACTATATACTATATTTAAACTCAAGTGGATATTGTACGTGTATTCATGTAGGTGGCACGGGTCAACAGTAGTAATGTGAACTATCGTGGAGTCTAACCATTTTCTGGTTGTATTAAGTTGCTAAGGTGTTTGGTGTAAGTGGGAGGCCTGTTGGTTGTGCGAGTGTCCATGATCACTTCTGGGTAGTATTTTGTGAATAAGTGATGCTTCACGGCTTTTCGGAATTGTAATAGGCTTTTGATGCCGCGGATTTCATGGGGAAGTATATTCCAATTCATGGGTGCGAATATTGAGAAAGCTCTGTTTGATGCAGCTTTAGTACATGATGTCATCATCTTGGGAACTATTAAGGTGTTCATAGCAAAAAGCAGCAAAAAAATGCAGCAAAAAGCCATTAAAGCAATTAGCGTGCAGAACCGACATCCTTTGATTAGCCTATGTGTGACTGCATGATCCTATAGGGCAGTGCTTTTCAAACTTTTATCCCAGCTGAAAATTCACATGACCATAGATGATGAAAACAAACTGCAGCCTCCTTCCCCTCTATCCACTCATCTAAAGCAGCAGCAGTCAGCACAGGGTCCTTTGTGTCAGTGTGCAGTGTCTGCTTACAGACCCCCAGTACTCAGCATGGGTTTCTAGTCCAACAGGAAGCTTACCCAGGAGGGGGCACAGGCCTATGAATGATCCCAGTTGGTGTTCCCGACCCCAGGTTTGGGAACCGCTGCTATAAAGTCACTGTTATGGGTCAGTATCCATAGTTAAGACCAGAATGAAATTTTGTGACTGACAATGGACTGGAAAAAACTAGGGACACCAGTTCAATCTATTTATGGTATTTTCCAGTAGGGTGGAGGCAAAGCCAAGGCACCAACAAAGAACTGCCTATAAACTTTGCCATAGCCCAGACCCACCGACATCTTAGTCTAGTAACCATCCTGTAGATGGTTTGCGACGTTACTACCCAAGTTGACACCCCTGTTTTAATGTAAAAGGTTACCGTTTAGTGTAATACCTGTTGCTATTGTTCTGTTTTATACCCGTTCTATGTAATGAGTGGTTACACAGGTACACTACCAAAAAACTGCCTCCAGTTTTGCAACTGATTCCTATAGATTTTGGGGTGCCGAATCCAGGAAAAATAGCCAAAATGTTCCATCACGTCACGTTTTCTTGCAAAATTAGATTTCTTACCCATATAAGGAATGTTCACATAATTTCTTTTTAGCCGACTGCAGTTTATTTTCTTGGCCCAAAATAGAGGCTGTAATGGTTAACTAACTAGAAACACTCCCTCATGATATTTTAGAGTGTTATGTATTCATTTTATACATTAACAGGACAATTGGGAGGCGGGGGGCTAAATCCAGTACTCGCGCTGGCGCATGTTCTTTCCTGTTCGCCTCGCCTCGTTCGCTCGCTCAAAAACGGTGGTTGCGACATGAACGTTCCTGTCAAATTTCAGTTTCTTGCAAGTTCATTATTACCTTTTGTTTGCTCAGTCGTAATCCAGCTTTATTCCGAAGTGGTTCACTACAGTTGTAGTTTGCAGTGCTGTGTATTTGTGATGGCTCACAGAGCCAGAGGTTGCGTCAACTCTCCGGACAGTTTTTGTTTTATTTGTGGGGAATATACCATGAAAAAGCGGCAGAGGAACATTTCTGCATTTATTAAAACAGTATATTTCGCCTATTTCGGTTTGAAGTTAGGCGATCAAGACAAACCGTGGGCTCCTCACAAGACATGTGAGGAAGATCTACGCTTATGGATGAAAGGTAAAAAACAAGCATTTTGTTTCGGAATACCTATGATGTGGCGTGAACAAAGAGACTACAGCAGTGACTGCTATTTTTGCTCTTGCATTGTGAAGGGATACAACTTAAAAAATAAGAACGTAATAAGTTACCCCAACCTTCCCTCAGCAATTAGGCCTATGCCTCATAGCAACGAAGTACCTGTGCCTGAACCACCAAAATCTTTGGATCATATTTGTGTGGACGGTTCTGATCATGATGAGACTCATCAGATGGCTTTTCCCGATGAGTCCAGTACTTCCGAGTTTGAAACTGAACCAGATCCGAAACCTGAACTTTTCTCTCAAGCTGAATTGAATGATTTAGTCTGGGATTTAGGACTCCCGAAAGATGCTGCCCAACTGCTAGGTTCTCGGCTTAAACAGAAAAATCTATTGTCACCAGGAACAACTTTTTATTGGTACCGCAACCGCGAGACACAATTTTTGAAGTATTTCAGCAAAGAGGAAGATTTGGTATTTTGCAACGATATATACGGAGTGATGGAAAAGTTTAAACTCAAGTATGATCCTGCTGAATGGCGGCTGTTCATTGATTCATCAAAAGACAGCATAAAAGGTGTTCTTCTTCATAATAGCAACACATTCGCTTCAGTTCCTATTGCTCACTCTGTTATTCTCCAAGAAAAATACGAGAATTTGGCCCTGATTTTTCAGAAGATTCGTTATGATGAGCATAAGTGGATGATTTGTGGAGACTTTAAAATTCTATCCATGCTATTAGGGCAGCAATCCGGTTTCACCAAATATCCCTGCTTCCTTTGCTTGTGGGATAGCCGGGCCCGCGACCTACACTAGGGAAAAAAAGACTGGCCAATTCGGGAGTATTTGAGACCCGGTGAGAAAAATGTTCTTCATGAGAGCTTGGTACCTCGTGATAAAATTCTATTACCACCTCTCCACATTAAGTTGGGTCTCATTAAGCAATTCATCAAGTCCCTTCAAAAAGATGGTGAGTGCTTTCGGTACCTTTGCTCAAAGTTCCCCCGACTTTCTGAAGCAAAGCTAAAGGAAGGAGTGTTTGTTGGCCCTGATATAAGGAAACTCATTTCAGATGGAGCATTCGCTGAAACGATGTCTGAGAAGGAACAAGAAGCCTGGGATTCCTTCAAGGATGTTGTTCTCAAATTCTTGGGGAACAGGCGGGATGAGAACTATAAGGATATTGTTGCCAGGATGCTCAATGCCTTCAAAGAACAAGGCTGTAACATGAGCCTGAAAGTCCATTTCTTGCACTCCCATGTGAACTACTTTCCCGAAAACTTGGGGGCGTACAGTGAAGAACAAGGTGAAAGGTTTCACCAGGACATCAAGGACGCAGAGAGAAGGTACCAAGGAAGATGGAACACCACTATGATGGCTGATTTCTGCTGGTTGCTGTTGCGGGAAACCCCAGATGAAAAATACGCCAAGCAGCGCACCAAGAGAAGCATTCGGGGGAAGAAGAAACGGGCCCACCAGGAGATTGATTGACCCAAGAATATACAAATATCGTGTTTTTACTAAACTTTGAAATAAAAATTTGCTAGTTATTACCACAGTGTCGGATCTCATTTATTAGAATTTTATTTTCACACCATCGGGTGTTTGTCTTCATGTATTGCAATGGTGCGGTTTGCGTTTTCTATTCTTACATACATACCTGTACAACATTTTTTGCACATTTCTTTGCTTTGCTTTGTGTCTAACCTCACTCTTATATGCTCAATGTTTGTGCACATGTATGTGGCTGTTTTAAGTGCAGACAATTTTGCTACCATCACAGTGTGTTTTGTTGACATTACTCTATTCTTATGTGCTGCCTTGTTACAATTTTCTTTATTCTTATTTGAATAACTACTAAACAATTAGTATAAAGAATTCATCCAAGAAACTTTTATCTCGATCGCACTCAATCTGAAACGTTCACCTCAAACTGCTAACCCAATGTAGCAAAAAATCTGTACGTGATGGAGCAAATTGGTTACCAGATTTGGATTCAGCGCACCAAAAAACGTAAAAATCAATCGAAACATTAGAGGCAGTTTAAAAAAATTTTTTTTTAGTGTACCTGTGTTATCCGTTCTGGGTAGACTTCAGCTGATTATGAGGTCATCAGCCCTGTTCAAGAGTCTCTAGTCAGTGGGCAGTCAAATATGCAAATGAGCAAACAATGGCGGTGATGCTGGACGTTTGAACAGGTGTAGAGAGAACGTGCTCCGTTGCCTCGCCAGGGGCACATCACGCACGTAAACACCACATTTTCTACAACCATTTAGACTGAACGATACTCCGTACCCGTCAAACAATTAGGGGAAAAAAACCCCCACACACTACCGGTAGTTAGTTTGCTACATAAACTATTAGCAAGCGCATCAGCTAAAGCGAAAAAATCATTTCAAAAAAGTAAGCTATTATTAAGGCTGCCGGCATTTTGAAGCGTTTAGAGTTGGACTTAGAATATTTCAGAGTATGGGTCCACTCAAGAGTTTTATGATCGCTATGTTCTAGGGGTTGTTGGAGTTTTTGTGGGGTGGGGGAGCTGTTGTTGTTGCAGGGATTACATCATCGCTAGGGCACGGCTGCGTCTAATTTATCTCGTTTCCTTCCTCTCTTCTCTCCGTCCCAAAAACCAAAAATTACCAAAAGGAGGGTGAACTCGTCTACACCCGAAAGCTTCATATAGGCCTGGATCAGAGGCAGCTTGCCGAGAGATGACAGCGAGGTGTTTACTAGAGAACCCCCGTACTTTGGGATCTTTAGAGAACGCGAGCAGCGCCTTTCACTTTAGCTAGACTCCGAGCCTGCTCTCGCACTTACTATTTGGTGGACTCTGACCCACCGCGCGCGCGCACACACGATGCCACCATCAGCAAACACGAGACGGACGTCGCTTATAGCTCCTTAGAAGAAGGACGCAGAGACTAGGATCGCTCTGAAACTCCGCGACCCCGAGACAAAGGAAGTCAACACTGAAAAGAGCTTGAGACTCTGGCGGAAGTGGGACAAATCCCGTTCCCCACTTACCGAAGCTTCGCCTCTGCTTGAAGGGCCGCTCGGACGGCATTGTCTGTGCTCAGCCTTACTCCCCGCGCCGCCGCTGCCTCCTCCGCCACCGGATCTCACTACCAATCTCAACCACAGCCGCCGGGGACGGAGTAACAAAGTGCCGTTGACGTCACTACAGTGCTCCGTTAGGTCCGCCGAACGTGCCGGGGAGTCGTGGGCGCGCGCATGCTTGGGTGAACGCGGGGAGCTCATGGGAAAGGGGGGGGGGGGTACATCATCCTCCCTTGCATTCAAGACAGTAGCGAAACAATCGGTGCGACGTGACATTTTTTAATGAACTTTGGGAAAGAAAGCAGAATTAAAACATTAACACCAGAAATAGACAAAATAAAGTGATGATCAATTCTGTGGGACAAGTATTGAATCAGAGCCTCGTTAGCGCAGTAGGTAGCGCGTCAGTCTCATAATCTGAAGGTCGTGAGTTCGATCCTCACACGGGGCATGCGATTTTACTGGTTATCTGTGTAATAAATATTTTAATTATCTGCTTCTGCAGAACGAAATAGTATAAAATAGGGGGACACTGAGCTAAAGTTAAGGATAACAAGAACTGACATGCTTAACTTGATGTAGACTAGAGTATAAATAACATGCAGAACATTCATAGAGATACAGACGAACAACTTTTGGGTATACATGTTATTAGGATAATATGTGTACTTATAGTTCTAGTCCATTTTCATTGGTGTGATTTACAGACCTCCCTTGCAGGCAGAAGAAAGATTTAATTGAAGACACACTCTTGCTCTGATTTCAGTTTGCCAAATGTTAATTAGGATATTTCTACTGCGGTGTCATTAAGGAATAGGGAGATCCTAGATTCTCTATAAGAACATGAGATGTGCTATACTGGGTCAGATCAAAGGTCTATCAAGTCTAGTATTCTAACAGTGGTCAATCCAGGCCAGAAGAGCCTGTCAGGTTAAAAAGGTAGACAGATTTCATGCAGTCCATAATAATGGGTTATGGTATTTTCCTCCAGAAACTTGCCCAAACCTCTCTTAAATCCAGCTACACTAAGGGGTATGTTTACTAAACGGCACTAACGGTGCAGCTGCGACCTTATCACGTGATACGTGACGTTATCGCACGATAATGGCGCATTACCATGCAAGAATGTCACGTATCGCGCGACAATGCGGCGGTGTTAAGGTGCGCAGAGGGTGGAGAAAGGCTTCCCAGAGGGAGGAGTAAGGCTCCCCACGGGCGGAGAGAAGGGGTTAATGGGCAGAGAGTGGTGGGGAGTGGCTCCATGCACACTAACGCTGTGAAATGAAGCTCTGAAAGTTAGCGCCAGTGAAAACCTCACGCTAGGCACATTTGCAGGACAGAGAAACCATTTTAGTCAGCAATGTAAAGCAAAGGCAGGGAGACCCTGAAAAGTGATAGTAGTGATACATGTGCAGCAACCAAAAAGGCACAAACCATAAATAATGACCAGTACCAAAATTGAAATCCAAAACACCGAGCTGGCCAATAGAACAAATAGTGACAAGTGGTAATGAACACAACCTATAAAGAGGAAAAAGAACGAGCTCACTTTTGAAAGGGTCAATTCACAGTCCCCTGACAAAGTGAATATGCCAACATAGAAATAGTGCTGATGAGGGTTTTCTGTGGTGTGCATGGGGTAGCTTGCCATTGTGGCTTACACATGTGCAGCAACAGCAGAGTGGACACATGGGAAAGGGCACTATGGGGATGATGTAACTGGGGTACAGGGGGCTGCAGGCAGCACATGCAGTGGGCCAGCTGGGGCACTGTGTGGACTAGGCAGATGCCTACCTGGCACATAGAAATGCAGAAACTGAAAAGCAGCAAGACAGCAACTGACCAGGGTCCAATATGGCCATGAGTATGTGTCCCACAGTGTCCTAGGGGATAGAACCCATCAGGTACTCCCAAGGTCACAGAACATTGTGTGGCAAAGTCAGCTATCCTGAGAGTGGGGGAGGTGAGAAGCATAACGAATTCACCCTAGTTAAGGGTCCCCTTCTAGGAGTGCAGGGAGAGAAAGCCACAGCCAGGTTTCAAAGACAGAAAACCCCCAGCTGGAACAAGTTTCACACAAAGACTGATAAAGAAAGAAAGAGGGATTGCAAGCACAAGGACCAAAGCCCTTGCTTTAACAAGTGCACTGATTATTCTCATACCAGAAGGCAGGGGGATTACCAACACCTGGGAAAGAAAGAGGTGGGGTTAGAATCCTGGAGGTATAAGCCTGGGTTAGAATATGCAGAGGAGAGCAGCCGAGAGAGCAGCCGAGAGAGCAGCTGAGAGGCTGAGAGAAGGCGCTGATTCTTGGAGAAGAGCTGAGCTACCCAGAGCTGAGAGAGCTGAATTCCCTGCAACAGGTTGGCAACAGAGGTGGGGGCCAGGAAGTGGAGAAGCTTTCAGACCACCAGAGAGGTTGTCAGCCAATGTTCCCTCTAATTTTCTGTAGGCTGTGTGCGCATAAAATATCAGCTGTGCAGCTTTTGAAGGAAGGTTAAATTTTTGTGCGCCACATAACGACACGCGGAGTTATATTTATTTTATTTATTTATTTATTTACAATTCTTATATACCGCACTATTTATGATCAGCGCGGTTTACATAGAACATATATACTTTATATACTTTAAAATTTGACTATACGGCAGAATACAGTATGTATACCACATTGATTGCACTAGAAAATATTGTAGAACTTGTGAAAACCGTAAATGCACAACAACTTTCAAATTTTAAGACGTCTGTGTTGTTTTCTATCAGAATCAGAACCGTAATTTTTGTGCGCTCTGTTGTAAAGTATGTGCGCTCGCTCGGCGAGGTGTGTGCGTACGCACACGCGCACAGCTTAGAGGGAACAGTGTTGTCAGCTGAGCAGTCTGATCAGGTCGGTGAGTCAGAACCCATGCAGTTGGGAGAACCAGTGTCAGAGTTGGGGGAAGAAGATTGCTTTATGGATTGCTCTCTATGCCAAGCTCTAGACAGGAGGTCTTGAGGGAAGCTAGCCCTGAAAGAAGTAATTCTCCTTGGAAGTTAACCATATGGCACAAGCAATGTGGAAGTAAATTCCTGTATGTTTTAAAAGGGAAATTTACTGCAACGTAAGCCTGATCTGGAAGCTCTGATTCATGCTTGTTTATCACCTGTGTTTGAACTGTGTAACGGCAAGAAAAGCCAAGTTAGCTGCTATAAGACTTTTTGCTTGCTCCTCTCCTATATGAAAAGCTTGCTAAGAGTTTTGATAACAGCTTGGAATGTTTATTTTGTTCTAAGTTTGGTTTCACGCAGAAATGCAGCCTAGAGAGGTTTTTGAGGCTGGCAGAAACCAAACTGCTGTAGAAGAATTAAGCTTGAATTTTTCTTTATGCTCTGTTTAACAAGGACTAAAAAGGAAAGTGGCAGCCTAGTTTCTAAAGGCAATACTTCTGCAAGTAAGAGGACTTTAAGAAGCCATTTCTGAATTATTTTGGTTTGTTTGCCATTATTTGCTGTACCTTAAGCAAATCCTACAGTTATAATCCTGTAAATGATACCTTGAACCTGCTGTGTTTTGTGTTATGGAAATAAACTTTCTGTTACAAGCCTTACCCTCGGTTACCTCAACTACAAACCTTTTACTTAAAGCATCAACATATTTTAGCAGTACTACACTTCCCAGAAGCCAACACAAAGAAATAGGCTGCTAAGAGCTGATAGAAGAAGGAATCCTCAACCACCATGCCCCTCGACCACTAAAGGCAAGTGGCTTTTGGCGTTGTGCTTGTGACAATTGGTAGGTGGTGCCGAGGGGATGTGCTGATGTCCATGTCAGCACCCCTATCCCAGACCCCACACCATAGGCACCCGCCTAGCGGCACACTGGATGGCATGGGACTGCACACCACCGGCATAAGGGCATGTCAGCATGGTGGTGGAAGGGGTGCCGGCGCTGGAGGAGGCAGTGGGAGTGGGTGGTGTGCAGTGGAACAGATAAGGTCTGTCTGAGGAACAGTCATGGGATCCCCAGGGAACAACCTGCCTCTGTGGTAACAGTGTGGTGCAGTACACACAGCCAGTGTGCCCAAGGCAGAAGGTCACAGTTTCACATCCTAGCTGGGGCCCCTGCAGACCATGCCGCACTATTTTACCCTATAGAGTGCAGACACCATAAAGATGTCCATTGCCTAGAGCAGAGGTTCCCAACCCCAGTCCTGGAGGTGCAAACACCATTCAGGTCGTCAGGATGTTCCTAAGAAATATCCATGAGATGCATTTAAATGCACTGCCCCCATTGTATGCAAATGTATCCATGCATATTCATTAGCGACATCCAGGAAACCGGAATCGTGTTTGGCACACCAGGACCTGAGTCTGGACCCTCTGCACCAGAGCTGCGGCCAACAGATGCACAAACACCCACACCCACGGGCCCCACTATACAAAGCCTCATAGAGAGTCAGGCTGTTGGGCCCTGCACAGAGCAGCAGCTACCACCACCTGCACCTGTATACCTTAGCAATGTGGTCAGATCCATGGAAACGCACTCCAAATGTGTATCAAAAGCTTGCTATGATTAATGTGAGATCACAAAACCTAACTTAAAACAATTTGGTAAAATAGATTCATCATACCAACCTTTCTGATATCTGTGGAGTGTGCTGCATATGTGTTTACAACACTGTCTACCACCCCGGAGAGTGACCCTAATAGTATTGCGTACCTTCGCACTGCCTGCACAGTGCTCAGGACTGGTGTGGCGGCCAGGGCTGGCAGCCACCTCTACTGTTGCACAATGCAGAAATAGGTGTTGGAGTGTGTATATGTCTATCCAGTGTTTTGTGGATGCCTACACCTTACTGAGCCCACAATGCTTGCACAGTTTCCAGCATTAGCCTGCCATTGTGCATAATGAGGGCCAAGGTATTGTGGGTATAGGCCGGACAGGGCAGTCTGGGCAGGATGCATGTGTACAGGGCATAGGGCAATAGCTGGGATATTGTATTGTGCATCCACCACCTCCAAGGACACAGTGGCCACAGCATGTCATGCTGGGAGGTCAGTCCCACTCTGACTGAGTAGTGACCACGGCATGTCCAGGTTCCCACATAATGCTATACGCAGTTTCTGTAAGTGATATTTCTGGGTTCCCATTTCTGGGGCCCAATCACTGACAAACCTGCTTGGTGTGTGTGCCAGATCCCATGCCTGGGTGCACAGTGTTCCTTTTGGAACATGCACTATGTATGTGTTAGCAGACTGTCTGCAGGTAGCATGTGTATGGCTGCAACACCTTGCAGGATGCAGCAGGTGCACACTGACTGCCCTTTGCTGGGACATGTCAGAATGCAGTGGGGGCAGCTGAGCTGACCAGGCACACTGCCAGTGGTCCAGTTCCATGTGCAGATCTGCATCAGCTCTCTGTTCGCCAGTTGGCCGGGGGTTGCTGGTCCCACAGTCTGTTATCATTTACCTCAACTGGCCCTATTGCAAACAGTGATAGTCTGTGTCTGTTGTTCGCAGATCATGTTCCCTACCCTGACCCACGGAGGGTGGGTTTGTTACGTATATCTTCATCATGTGAGTCCAGACACACCCCTGCTCCAAAAACAGGTGTCCAGGGCAACCTCACTGAATATGCATTATGTTGCGAGCATAATGGTCCACATGGGCTACTGTGATAAGGAAGCTTATCAAAGCTCAGGGAGTAATGACAAAAGAACAGAATTTACTCTGATACGAGTAAAGGGACCTGTGCTGGCAGGTTATAGAAACAAAACAGCTTGTTTCCCAAAAAGACTACATGTTCCAGAATGCACCAGTAGGCAGAAAGTCCCTAGGGGAGCTAGAGTAGAAAAGCATGAGTCTAATCAGAGAAAGCATTATGTCATCCCTAATCAATCAGCCTCTAGGGGAGAGCTCAATTCACTGCACCTGAAGCATGCAAGGGAGGAGGTGCAATGGAAGCCCTTTAAAACTAGAGGGGCATCTTCAGGAAGTCAAGCCAGACGAGAGTCCAGAGAGATCCTGAAGTCCAGAGAGTCCAGAATCCAGTCCAGGAGAGAGACGGAGAGACAGACGAAGAACAACCGGAACCTGAAGGAACAAGGACAAGGAAACAGACAGTCCAGGAAAGGAGCTCAGAGAGATACATATGCCTGGAGAGATACCTGGGGGAGACAATCTACAGAGGACTGGGAAAAGCCAGAGGTCTGCAGATCCACAGCCAGGAATCCTCAAGCAGCACCTAGGAAGAGGTCTGTGGCATGTAAGGAGAAGAGGAGCCAAAATACCCCTTGGAGGACGTCTGGAAAGGAGATCCTGCGGTTCAATGATACCAGCCTGGGTCCAGGTATGAACTATGAACATTTCTCTAGCTTAAGGCAGTGCAAACAGCAGAGAAATAGTTATTCTCCGTATAGAGGTCAGTTAGGAAAGCCCTCTCACACAAATAATGGAAGTGAACCCATGGAATGTGAAGAACAGGGTTTGATGTGTGGTGCAGAGGATATTTACATGGACTGTTCTTTGAGTAGGCTGTTATATTAGGAAAGCCTAACAATAGGAGAAATCATCAAAAGGAAACATTCTGAGTATTGGCTTCCCATAAAGTGTTATTGGAAAGAAACAGCTTATGGAGAAGTTTGCCCATGTGGTTTAAAACAAGCTGCTGATTGCTGCTAGTTGTCACCTGTGGGGGAGAAGCAGAGCACAGCACCAGATGAGCACACGTGGATTTTTAAAAGCCTCTTTTCTGTGTGACTAAAAGAGAGCTATGTTGTGTATAAAGAAGTTTTTCCTTTAGAGTGTTGCCAACTCTACACTGCTAAGGAGGTTATTAGCAGTGGTTGTAAGTTAGCCTTTTGTTCTATAAAAGACTTTGATAATTTGCATTAAGTTTTTTCAGTTGCCTTGTTTGAAAATCCTGGAGAAGTTATCTGGATTGTGTTACCAAGCATATCTGTGTGTGGGATAATCACCTCATAAATAAATTCTAATTTTTACCTTTCACTTGCCCAACTACAAGTTTCTTTATTCAGTTGAAAGGCAAGCTTTGTGTGAATGGACTTCAATGATCACAATCCTTTGCAAGACAGTTAATTTGCATACTTGCTAAGATGATGGTACCTTTCAACACAAGCACCCCCTTTTATACTACACATTACTGGCAAATAGAAATGGACATAGAAAACTTCCAAGGCTGTCTGCAAAAAATACCCCACACACTGGCAGTGATGGCGAACTGCAGCAAAACCAACTTTACCCTCAGGGTGATCACAGAACATGCACAATGGCATGGTTAGTAGGCACACTGTGCCATTAACATGCACGGTCAGTCCCCCTACCCTGTTCCTTTTTAATCAACAAATTGAACTCAGTACTTATCTAATACATGTCCCAGTGAAATCTTGAGCAGCGGTCAAAAGCAGCATATTCACGATGCGCACGTTTCGGGCCCTAAGCCCTGTATCAAGTGTTCACAATCCCGCTAGCAAACCGCTTCATAATAAACCACAGAAGGCAGCAAACACTGGAAATAGAAGGTGGGGCACACGCATTGGCTGTTATCTGTCAGTCCATCGGGAGCACCAATCAACCAAATGGGAGACCCCACTGACACCGGGGAATCCCTTGGCGTCATAGGTGACGTTACAACAAGCTAGACCAATCCACTTCTTTGTTCAAACCCATCGGATGGACTGCATTCATTTCAAAGATCAATTGTTGCTCTCGTCTTTGCAACAAGGCTAGCCGATTACCACCACGGGGATTCGATGGAATATAATCCAGCACAGTCCAAGAAACAGCAGGGATGGTTGACCACAAGGGAACATCGTTTTCTGAAATTGGACACTCCATTAGTTCCCATTATGTACATGGTGCCAAAAATCCATAAGTCTCTGGTGTCCCCTCCCGGTAGACCAATTGTCTCCTGTAGGGGGTCATTGTTAGAACCGCTATCGCAGTTCTGTGATGTTTTTTTACAAAAGGAAGCGGCTTTGGTGAAATCCTTTGTTAAGGACTCATCGCATTTTTTTGCAACAATTGGCTAAAGAGCCTATCCCCTCCTAGGATTTCTATCTCGTGACTCTTGATGTTGAAGCTCTCTATACTAATATAGATCAGGTAGAAGTCCTGTCATTAATACCGTCTTTTTTTCAATTTGCTCCACATTGACTTCCTCGGACCTTTTTATGTGAATTATTAAGATTTGTGCTGACTCAGAATTACTTTCTTTCTGAAGGGCAATTTTATCATCAGATCTTTGGGATTGCCATGAGAGCGTCTATGGCTCCATCTATAGCCACGTTATATATGGCTCATTTTGAAGAGTCCCTTCTTTATCCCTCCGCTCCTTTTGCCTCCGTGCGTTTTTGGCGGAGATATTTGGATGATGTGTTTTTTCTGTGGTTTGACACTTTGCCTCAATTGCATTTATTTATAACCTGGCTAAATGCCTTGAAAACTAATCTTAAATTCACAGCATATTTTGATACACAAAGCATTGAGTTCTTGGATATGTTGATTAGTAAAGACCAGGGAGCGTTTCAGACTACATTGTATCGTAAAAGTGTCCAGCGCAATAGTCTTTTAATGTATCATAGTCATCATTCTGGCCCAATGCGGAGGAATCTGCCTTATGGACAATTTCTTCGATTTCGGAGGATTTGCTCCACCTTAGCAGATTTTAAATATCATGCTCATGACCTGAGTAATCGGTTAGCTCAAAGAGGGTATCCTGATAAGGTGATTCAGTCTACCTACCGTCGGGCTATTTATACCCATCGTGACTGGTTGTTAGATGAGTCTTATCATTCACAATGTTCCTCCTCTGGAGAGTCTGAATATATCGTGGGGACACTACCTTATACCACCTTGAGCACGTCTATTGTGGCCATACTTCGTAGACATCGGCCCATTTTGGGATTACATCAGTGTTTTCAGACGCCCCTTCGGATTGCTTTTTCCAGGGGGCCTAATTTGCAAAACAAGTTAGTCCGATCTGCAACTTTAGTTGATCGCCCTGTATTGCCTGATCCTAATGTTCGGGGCCATTCTTCATGTATGAATTGCACGTTTTGTGCTTCTTCACTCACTGGAGTGGATTGGATTCACCCCAATACGGGTCAAGTCTTTACAAGACGTTGGGTCACCTCTTGTGACTCTGTATATGTGATTTATGTATTGCAATGTACCTGCCCGCTGATTTACATTGGTAGAACCTCACGAAAAATTAAAATTCGACTCAGTGAACACGCCTCCAGAGTTCGGCAACAGGTGCTGTCGGCACCAATTGTGGAGCATTGCATAGCTCATCACCATCAGTTTGGGGAGGATGTTTCTTGGACTGTGCTGGATTATATTCCATCGAATCCCCGTGGTGGTAATCGGCTAGCCTTGTTGCAAAGATGAGAGCAACAATTTATCTTTGAAATGAATGCAGTCCATCTGATGGGTTTGAACAAAGAAGTAGATTGGTATAGCTTGTTGTAACGTCACCTATGACGCCAAGGGATTCCCTGGTGTCAGTGGGGTCTCCCATTTGGTTGATTGGTGCTCCCGATGGACTGACAGATGACAACAGCCAATGCGTATGCCCCACCTTCTATTTCCAGTGTTTGCTGCCTTCTGTGGTTTATTATGAAGTGGTTTGCTAGCGGGATTGTGAACACTTGATACAGGGCTTAGGGCCTGAAACGTGCGCGCCGTGGATATGCTGCTTTTGACCGCTGCTCAAGATTTCACTGGGACTTGTATTAGATAAGTACTGAGTTCAATTTGTTGATTAAAAAGGAACAGGCTGTCTGGAGCGGCTGGGTTTCCCTTCCAGTCGCCTCCAGCCTGCTCCAACAAAAAAGATTTTTGGATGAGGGAATTTGAATTTTGATTTGGGTTTGGTGTTAAAAGGCATAGCACACTGGTTAATACAATGCCTTCACAGCCAGTGGTGATGGGTTCGAGACCCCAGTGCACCAACATCAAGACAATATGCCAAAGATGTATATCATGGTAAGAATAGTCAGACACATCTCTGCAGCATAAATCTTTTCACTGTAGCCATGTACCCCAAGGTGCCTCACAATGGCGTGGCAGGAAGTGCGTCATGAAGCAGCCTGGACAAAGGGCACAAAGCCTGCAGCACCGCATATCTTGGCGGCACCACCATTCGCTGTGTACCAGCTGTGGCAAGGGCACGTAGCTAGTGTGCCGTACTGATGCACGGCAGCACGCATTGATGCATATGCGAAATACGTCAGCAAGGCATCAGAGAAAATGGTGACACGGTCAAGGAAGCCTGCCTTCACCCGCCGGGAGCTGCGACACTTTGCAGGACTAATCTGCGCTAGGCAGCACAAACTATTTCCAGGCTCCTCCAAACACCAGGACCTCTGCCGCGTTAGGAGGGCATGGGAGTGTGTCATGAGGCGGTACAATCGTATTGCCAACTACCCACGTGAGGTAAGTGTATGGGGACAGGTCACACAATGCAAGGTGTGCAACACATTATCCAGCAATGAACACACATCATACATGTACAACATGGTAGAGACACCAGTCTTTGGGCCATCCAGTGCTAAATGTAGCTGCATATGCTGCTGTGCGTAGGTATGCCCTATCCCCAGGAGGCTAAGGACCTGATCACAGAGGTCCAGTTGTCAGCCTGGTGTTATGGTACCTGCTGCTGTTGATGTGTTACAATCCACCCTAACCCCAGGAGCCCTTAGATCTGCCTAAAGAGGTCTGGTAAACAGCATGCTGATATGGTAGTGTATGCAGTTGCAGGTTCACACATCTGCCCACCCCCAGGAGCCCTGAGACCTGATTACACAGGTCTGTAATAAATCCAGATAGTGTGGTAGTTTATGCAGTTGCAGGTTCACACATCTGCCCTACCCCCAGGAGTCCTGAGACCTGATTAGAGAGGTCTGTAGTAAATCCTGTTAGTATGATAGTGTATGCAGTTGCAGGTTCACACATCTGCTCACCCCCAGGAGTCCTGAGACCTGATTTACACAGGTCTGTAATAAATCCAGATATTGTGGTAGTTTATGCAGGGTCAGGTCACACATCTGCCCTATTCCCAGGAGGCCCAGACCTGATTACACAAGTCTGTCATAAATCCTGTTGGTATGGTAGGTGCTGCTGTTGATGTGTTCCAATCCATCCTACCCCCAGGAGTCCTGAGACCTGCTCAAAGTGGTCTGTCAGTCACCCTGGTGTTATGGTATGTGCTGCTGTTGATATGTTCTAATCCACCCTACCCTCAGGAATCCTGAGACCTGATCAAAGTGGTCTGTTATCCATCCTGGTGGTATGGTCGTTTATGCAGTTGCAGGTTAAAACATCTGCCCTACCCCCAGGGGGCCTGAGACCTGCTCAAAGTGGTCTGTCAGTCACCCTGGTGTTATGGTATGTGCTGCTGTTGATATGTTCTAATACACCCCACCCCCAGGAGTCCTGAGACCTGATTACAAAGGTCTGTATGAAATCCAGATATTGTGGTAGGTTATGCAGGGTCAGGTCACACATCTGCCCTATTCCCAGGAGGCCCAGACCTGATTACACCGGTCTGTTATGGATCCTGATGGTATGGTAGGAGCAGCTGTGGTTGTATTCCAATCCACCCCACCCCCAGGAGCCCTGAGATCTGATTACAAAGGTCTGTAATAAATCTAGATATTATGGTAGTGTATGCAGTTTCAGGTCACAAATCTGCCCTATCCCCAGGAGGCCCGTACCTGATCGCAGAGGACCATTATAGATGCTAGTGTTAGGGTACCTGCACCTGTTGTGGTTTCATAGCTCTGCCCTACCTCCAGGAGGGCCCAGACCAGATCACAGATGTTAATAGCTCAGCTAGGTGTGGTGGGCCATGCTCCTGTTGCAGTCGCCCACAACTGCCCTATTCACAGGAGGCCTTAGTTGTGACCATAGAGGTATAGTAGAAAGCCTAGTGTCATGGTAGTAGAGCCTGGCAATGTGTTCAGGGCCACCCACCTCCCGCTCTAGCTCAGAACACATCACCCATGTGTTGTAAGGATATCATGGTGCCATGGCGGGTGTGACGGATGATGTGTGTAGGTCAGGCAAACACACAGGTGTGTGCCGGACCACACAGGGAGTTAGGGAACACCTCCCCTGGACACCAGCAGGGCCAAACCACACATGGCATGGTGCTGCCATGTCATGCAAGGAGAGTGTAGGAACAGGGTATGGGGGGATCCGGGGGGTTGCGCACAGTACACACATAGGTGGCACCTCACACATGCCCAGACCCACAGCCACACATGCAGGAGGTGCTGACAACAGGTAGTAGAGGACACACTGGCCAGAGCAGCAGCAGCAGCAGCACCCTGCTGCTCACAGATGTGTGATATGCGTTGGGCACCCACCAGAGATATCTGGTCCCTAATGCTCCCACCCATTGCTTTCCCCCCCAGATAGAGGATCTACGGAAAAAGGGTCGGGAGTTGCAGCTGCACTGCCCGGAGGTCCTTGCCCGCTTCCAAAGGAGGGCGCTGGAGCAAAGTGGCGGTGAGTGTTGCAGCCTCTGCAGCGCAGTACAGCATTTCACAGTGGTCCAACAGCCTGTGGGAGGCCAAACTATGTACATGTGGTATGTGACTCACATGATGGTGTGCTAATGACTGTCTTCCCCCACAGCGCATGCTGCTGCTGGTGAGGGCCCATCTACATCGGGGCCCCCCAGAACAGGCCCCACAGTACCAGTCCAGCCAGAGGAGGAGGAGGAGGGGGCAGAGGGCAAAGAGGAAGAGGAGGGCGAGGGGGAGGCGGAGGAGGAGAGTGGGGAGGGGAGCGAGAGAGGGTGGGTGGGAGGTGTCGGGGGTGTGGAGGGGGGAGGGTGGCTCTGTGGGTGAGAGGGGACACAGGACAGCACAGGGCACTGTGGGTCCCTGCCAGCTGCCACACGTGTCTGGCGATGGTGGCCACCTGGGAGTAGCGTCCCCACCCATTGCCACAGACAGGACCCACGCTCGTGCCAACACACAACACCGGGCACCTGGCATGGAAGTGGTGGCAGGTGTGTGCGGGACCTGTATGTGGCAGTGGGTGGTGTGCTGCAATGCCAGTAGACCCAGGACTGCACCATCCGGTGGCTGGCAAGCGCCATTCAGTGGATGGCTGCCGAGATGCACATGCAGCGTGCAGCTGCTATGGGCAGTGAATATCGATAGCTATCCACTGATGGAAGTCCCTGGAGTGTTTAAGGGCCACAGGGGCACCCACACACGTGCCCTGTGTTGTCCTGTCACCCGGGACAGAACATGGGGTGTTATGTAAATATTACCCATTGTAAATGTTAAAATAAACAAGTTTGTACGTACGGCACAATGGTCACATGTCTCCCTTACAGATTGTGGACGTGAGCATGGGACATGTGTGTAGATCCCTATGTGTATGCGTGGTAGACATAGGTAACATACATGGACCATCTCTACACGCAGGTGTGGGGGCTGCCCATGTGCATAGGCATCTGTGTCCCCTGGTGCTCCTGTGATGTGCCCATGTGCAGTGTGTCCCAACAGCTATGGTCACAAGCATGCTGCCTGTGATGTGTAGGCTGCATATCTGATGCACCATGCTCGGGGGGGGGGGCAATAGGGGAAAAGGCTAGTAGCAGGTATGTGGCAGGAAGGGTAAGAGGGAGTGCTGTACCCAGGAGCTGCACAGGGGGATAGCGGGTGAGGGCGAGACAGTTCGATGCAGGTACTGAGGATGAACGGTGGTGAACTACAAGCGCTGGGGAAGAGTGATCAGCTGACTGTAGGGAGCTACCTTTGTCTGCCTTTGCTGCATGCAAGCCTATGTGGGTGGACAGCCACGTAGGCCCTGGTGTGGTCAGGGAGGATGGTCACACATGTGTGTATAATAATGGAGAGCATATGGGGTGGGAGAGGGTGACAGATCCTTACAACAGACATGTACCACCGTGAACATCTTGCTGGGCAACGGGTGAGGTTGGGTATACTCCCTCACTTAGGTAGGACGTTGACCACTTGGCACAGTCCATGGCACACAGGGCATGGTATAACGTATGTGCATTGATTGGTGGCAGTGAAGACACCACACCCCTGACGGATATGGGTAGGCACATGTGGGCAGGGTGACAACACAGGGTGCAGGGTACTCAGGGGATCACAGTGCCACACATTGGAAACAAACACATAGGTAGTAATAGGTTGTGATGTCTTTATTTACAATGTTCACATCCTCTGTGGTCGGCCACGGCAACCACAGCCCAACCCACCCCTCTGTCCTGGGACTGCTGGTGCCGCCTCTGGTGCTGGCTGTGGTGTACAGGAAGCCATGGCCTCTTGGGCATCCGCAATACGGAGTAGCGCCGCTGCTATTGTCTCCGCTGTGGCACGCAGCTGGTGGATCTCCTGGTGAATGACCAACAGAGCCTGTCGAGTGCCTGTGGGTGGGACACAAGGTGATGTGTGAGACACCTGTTACAACCCCCACTGTGACACATGCACATGTCAGGCATATCCCACCAGACCAGTCTGCAGAAAAATCATGCACGTGACGACTAGCAACACATTACCATGTTTACATCTGTGTGTCCCGTGAGCCATTCTCATGCCAGGAAAGGGTCCTGATGGGGTCATGTGAATCACAGATCTCACACATGGTACAGTGTCGCAGTTCACTGTGTTAATGCTTGATCTGCACACTGGTCGTATGAGATGAGCCAGATGACGTGGGGAGTCATGGCACACACATATTTATATCTGGGGGGCCCTGTTTGCTCTAACGCTGGTGCACAGTACAGATTACGCTGACAAGCTATGCTAGGTACCAATACCCATGGGGAGGGGTCAGTCAAGTAAGCTGTCTAGGTGACTTTGGATAGGTGTTTACTTCTGTGCGCTTCCTTGGGGTATATGGCCGTGAACAGTGTGCATATGTTTGAGCTCCTCAACATGCTGACACCTGATAAGCCATGCTACAAGAGGGGGGAACGCACATGGCACAGACCCACCCCCACAACATAAGAAACAATCTGCTATGTTGCCAACATATTATGGTGCACATGGAATCTCATTGCGGATGTTATATCAACCCCATGGGGATGGTTGTGTATGCTGTTACCCACCTTCAGCATCGTGCCTTGCTGAGGCAGTGTGGGCCCGCAGCTCCGCCAGGATCATAGCCATACTGATAGGAGGTGTGGCTGATGTCCCTGGCGCCTGCACGGTGTGGTAACTCCCCTCCATCTCCGTACCCTCTACAGTTTGTGAGTTGCTGCTTGTGGCCCCCACTGTAGCATTGACATCCGGTGGCCTGTCCTCTGCCTCGGGCAGCATATTGTTTCCTGTTGTGCCCTCGCCATTGCTGGCAGTGTCCCCGTACATTGCGGCCTCTGGCCCCTCAGCATCCTGAGGCCCTGCCACATCTTCCCCCCCATGTGCCTCCATGGTCTGGTAGCCACCCAGGGGGGCGGAAAAGGGTACACAGCACAGATGAGTTTGCACAGCGCACCTATGTACACCTGTGTAGTACATCCCCGCCAAAATCAATGTGTTGTCCGCCTGTGCCTGCTGTTGCTGCACCTACAATGGGGACAGCACATGTGCCTACAGTGTGCTGTGCCTGGCAGGGGGTGGGGGGGAGCAGCCCCATTCCCTGGTGTAGCTGTGCCACATGGGATGCAGTGTTTGTGGGATGGTGTGCTGAGTGCAGCGCCCCCTATCTGCAGCATCAGGTATGGACTGGCTGCCCGCCCTTGGATGTGGCCTCAGCAAAACATGTGGCCGTGGTGCATGTGGGAGCCATGAGTGGAATTGTGTGCCATCATTGTGTGTGTGAGCGATGTGCTTGCATTGCCCTGAGTGGTATGCACGTTAGGTGTTGCAGGATGTGTCCATGTCAGCAAGACGTGTGTGGGGGCCCTCCACTTCACAAGACACTGTGCGGTGTGGGTGGACAGCTATCCCATACTCCGTGGGTGTGGTGGGGTGTCTCGGGGGATGGGTGGAGCACTACTGGGCATGGGGTTGCACCGTGTGTGGGGGTATGGGAATATGTCTGTGGCACTGCAGGATGTGTATAAGGGCTGATCCCAGGTGGTGTGGGGGTTGTGCTATGTGCAGTTGGTACGGGTGTGGCAATGTGCACACCAATGTCTGGTGAGGGTGGGTGGGGGATACGCACTGTATGTGGGCCCCGACAGAGTGTTAAGTGTGTGACATGTGTGTGATGTGTTTGCTGGCGTTTGTTTGTTTGCGTCTACATCATCATCCCCGTGTGTTGGGCCCTTCCCTGTCAGTGGTTTGGGATATGTCCCTGGATAGGTAAGAGTGATATCTGAGGTTGCGCTCAAAAATAACAAATTAATGCTTAAATATGCATCTCAGCTATTTAAGGGTTTACTTATCATATCTTCAGATTTCCAAAGGTCTCAGTTTCTAGCCAGCCGGGCTAATAAATTATACTCTCCACAGCTGTAGCTGATAGTCACATCAATGACCTTTTTTATGGAAATCAATTTATTAGAACAGCCCCCGCACTACTAAAAGTAATAATATCAGTCTTTAAGGCTTGGTATCATAGAGCGTGTATATCAAAATCACTCATATATTCCAAAAAATGGCACTTAGCTGGCACTTAGCTGTTGTAATCCAAGCTCTCAGAAATATTGCATAGATTGGAGTCTGTATGCTAATTCCACTGAGTTCCACTGAGTTCCCGACACTCTCATAGGGGTCCCACTGCGGCGTTTCACGGCCTGTGGTTTCATCAGGAGAACCTCATTACCTTAAGTTCATGCTGAGAAAACAATACGTGACATTTAAGAAACATTAAACACAAACTGACTTGTTCGTCAATGTACATCCTTTTATATGAACCTTTGCCTTCAGTACTCACTACAAAACGATGCTGCCGACCTTTCGTGTCTTCCTATGTTCTGTCTCTTTTCTTGTTTGACCAGTTGTTAGAAAAGCTAAGCTATATCTGGTCCCTAAAATTCACAAAGATACTCAAAAACCACCGGGGAGACCAATCGTTTCCACCAGAGGTAGCGTGTTGGAACCACTGTCAATATATCTTGATTCTTTTCTGCGTCCTTTGTTAACGACGATCCCCTCTTACTTACGGGACACCACTCAATTTCTGCAAATAGTGGATGAAATGAATGAATGGGGTACAGAATCGGAGTTACTGCTGGCAACGCTGGACGTGATGTCATTATATACAAGCATTCCACAAGATGCAGCCATAAACACGGTGCAACTCACGCTAGCAGCAAGAGGAGATCTGTCAGACGTACAACAAAGATTTTTGATAGCATTGGCCAACTTAGCGATTAGTGAGAACTATTTTGAGTTTGAAGGGCAGCTATACAAACAAAATGGGGGAGTGGCGATGGGCGCCACATGTGCGCCGTCCATCGCCAACTTCTACATGAGCCAATTTGAATCTCGCTGGGTGATAGGATCTAGGTATCAAAATCATCTGACAATCTGGAAAAGATATATAGATGATATATTCATTTTGTGGAAAGGCACTGAAGATCTGTTTTTGCAATTTATATCATGGCTTAATACATGTGACAATAACATAAAATTTACATATACGTACCATCAGCAACAGATTACTTATCTTGATGTACAAGTAACAAAGGTTGGCCAGACGTGGAAAACATCTGTTTTCAGGAAACCGACGGATCGCAATGCCTTGCTGCATTATACCAGCCAGCATCCACGAAGATTAAAGGAGGGGCTCCCCTTTTCACAATTTCTCAGATTTCGCAGGAATTGTTCGGACATTGATGAATTTAAACGACAGGCTCATCATTTAAAGAAGCAGTTTCTGAATAGAGGATATCCAGCAACTATTGTATCCAAGGCATATCGTCTTGCCTTGTATAATCATAGGCATTTACTGATATCAAATAGATCGATAAGTCCAGCAACACAGAGGGATGATTCTGTGGTTAATCTAATTACCTGTTATTCGCCATTAAGTAATTCAATTCAAAAAATTGTAACCAGCCATAGTAAGGTTCTCCACGCGAGCCCCGAACTAATTAATAAACAAATTAGATGTGTTTGGCGGCGGGGCCGCACACTTAAAGATAGACTGAGTAGATCTACCCCTCTTCCAAAGCAGTTAGTGATGATCGAGGGAGGCCACAATAAATGTGGCCATTGTGATGTATGTGCAGTTATGATTGAAACAAAGTATTTTGAATATGGTCAACTAAAATATGCACTTCGCACAAGTACAAACTGCGAGTCACAAGCAGTAGTCTATGGTATGCAGTGCCCGTGCAACCTCTGGTATATCGGGAAAACAATACGACAGTTAAGGATACGTTTAAGAGAACACAGAAGTCGATTGAAATGTGAGAGACTTGAGGCCCCCATAGTTGCACATAGTTTGGAGCACCAGCATACGTTTGATCAATTTAAATGTTTGGTAATTGAGCAGGTGCTACAGGGCACTAGGGGGCGAACGCTAGAGCAAACACTACTATATAAAGAGCAGCAATGGATATTCAAACTGAATACTGTCATCCCAACGGGGTTGAATATGTCCATAGAATGGACGAATTGTATATGATTATAGGGCTGCATCACTGTGAGAATGTTCACTAGTTGCACAGCATCAGCATACAGCATTTTCAGCTGGCGGCATCATATTTGAATGAAACTAGTAGGTATTCAGCGTTTTACATACTTAATTGATGAGCGATTCAGGTGAACACTTCACTGATTATTCAGACTGCTATAAAAAGTTGCAAACCTGGGGATCCCGCATGCGCGGCGCTTTTCTAACAACTGGTCAAACAAGAAAAGAGACAGAACATAGGAAGACACGAAAGGTCGGCAGCATCGTTTTGTAGTGAGTACTGAAGGCAAAGGTTCATATAAAAGGATGTACATTGACGAACAAGTCAGTTTGTGTTTAATGTTTTTTAAATGTCACGTATTGTTTTCTCAGCATGAACTTAAGGTAATGAGGTTCTCCTGATGAAACCACAGGCCGTGAAACGCCGCAGTGGGACCCCTATGAGAGCGTCGGGAACTCAGTGGAACTCAGTGGAATTAGCATACAGACTCCAATCTAGGCAATATTTCTGAGAGCGTGGATTACAACAGCTAAGTGCCAGCTAAGTGCCATTTTTTGGAATATATGAGTGATTTTGATATACACGCTCTATGATACCAAGCCTTAAAGACTGATATTATTACTTTTAGTAGTGCGGGGGCTGTTCTAATAAATTGATTTCCATAAAAAAGGTCATTGATGTGACTATCAGCTACAGCTGTGGAGAGTATAATTTATTAGCCCGGCTGGCTAGAAACTGAGACCTTTGGAAATCTGAAGATATGATAAGTAAACCCTTAAATAGCTGAGATGCATATTTAAGCATTAATTTGTTATTTTTGAGCGCAACCTCAGATATCACTATTAGCTCGCTCAGTTAGAGACCTTGGACTCCTGGATAGGTAAGAGCATACAGACGTCATAGCTGTTTTGGTGGTGTGTGTGGGTACCCCAGGTCAATGTGTTCTGGGCTAGTTGTATGTCCCTCTTGTATGTTTCCCCCTGCCACAATGTGCTGGGTGACTGGCTGCAGATGTATGATGAATGGTTGTGACCTATATGCCAGGTACTATTTTAGCATGTAGACCTCAGGGGGACAGAGAAATCAAGCTGATAATAATGAACAAACCCTAAAAAGAGTAGGCACAAATACACAAATCAATATAAACCCTCATAAGCCACATGTGAGGAAGGAACGCTAGACCAATTTGGTAGGGTAACTCCAGTAGTAGAGGAAACAGACCTCAGTTAGTCTCCCAACCACAAATCCTTAGGAGGAGGAGTCCTTCGAAGGGCAGACAAGCCCTGTAATTGCATTAACTCTGCATACATCAGTGGGCAAAATCACCTATATGAAAAGGCCAGAGGGTCCAGCAGCATAGCATCAATTCACAGCAAGCATCAATTCACAGCACTAGAGAACACCAATGTAATAGTAATAACAAGGAGGTTATCTGACTAGTGGCAAATGATATCCCAGTGGGGCTCTTTACTGTTACATTGCTGCTCATGTATGCTGTGATCCTCTTTGATTACGGTGGGATATCATTAGCCACTCCTCAGATAGGTCTTTTAGATTACTACTACATTGCTGATCTGTAGTGCTGTGAATTGTTGCTATGCAGCTTAACCCTCTGGGATTTGCATGGAGGTTTTCTGGATGTTGGATGGATGGATGTTGCATGGATGTTTGCAGTATTCAATCAAATATGGGCCTTGTCCACCACGCCCCCTCCTTCTCCACAGCTTTGCCGTCCTCGACTACGATCAGGACTGTGTCTATCATGCACACAGGCCCAGGTACCTGTCACCCTGTACCTACCCTACCACGTGCTGCTGTTTCATCACCCCACAGTTGCCTGTGGTAGGGCACGCATGCTCTCAGGACATGGGCCCCCACCAATCCCCTCCATGGGCTGCATGTTCTTGGGCGTGCCCTGTACGTGTGCTGCATAACTACATCTACTATTACTACTACTACTACTAAGTATTTATAAAGTGCTACCAGGCGCACGCAGCGCTGTAAAAGTGAAAACACAAAAAAACAGTCCCTGCTCAAAGGAGCTTACAATATAAAAAGACAAAGCAAGAAAAGTTGTAGAAAAAAGTTAGGAACAAGGGCAAAGAGACAAGAGCAGGAGAGACAGGACAAAGGAAAGAGGTAGGAACAAATGTGAGAGGAAGACAGAAAGGTGAAATAAAAGAGGGGAAGGAAGGAGAACAGCAAACTTATGAGCCAAAGGCAGAGGCGAAAAGATGAGCTTTTAGCTTGAGTTTAAATAGGGGCAAAGAAGATGCCTGACGTATAGACAAAGGATGTTTATTCCAAGCGTAAGGAGCAGCAGGGTGAAAAGTGCCGACCTACATGCCTGTGGCTGGGCGGTGTCCAGCGCTTCTGGCAGTCCACGCAGGTAGATGGGACCAAGACGGTCTGCGAGCTCCTGCTCCAGGGGTGTGAGGGTTGGGGCAAAGGGGGCACCCCACTGGTGCCCATGGCATGTTGCCTCTCCGCTACCATGTGTGCTCAGACACCACGCTTAATGTCATTGAATCTCTTTCTCAGGCTGTCCAGGTCCCTGGTTGGTGCCCCTGCCTGGGCTACGGCCTCCTGCACCTCCTCCCACACGTGTATACGTGTGGCCACAGTGGTGCTGTTGCTCAGCCGGCCATAGAACACCTCATACTGCTCCAACACACTAGTCAGCAGGATGTGGTTTTCTTGCTGACTGAATCTCACAGTCCTCCGTTCCTCAGCTGGCACCGGTATACGCCTCCGTTTGGCACTGGGTGGCCCCTGACACACCCGATGGGCCTACAGTCACTATCACAGGCCCAACACTCCCTGCCGGCTCTGGGTCCTGCTGAACAGGTGCCCCCCTCCTCCCCTATCCTGTCGCTCCATCTCCCTGCCCTCTGTGCCCTCTCCCTCCCTTTCACACATCCCTGCCCCTTGGCTCCTCTGCTCCACCTCCTGCCTGCTCCTCGCCTCCCCTCCTCTCCTTGCCACCTGCTCAACTCAGCTCCTGTCTCTCTTTCCTCCTTTTCACCTCCTTTCCTCTCTCTCTCGCCTGCTTTGCAACACTCCTCTCCACACCAAACCTGCCTCTGACACTCTCCACCACCACTCACCAACCCAGCCACTTTCCACAACAAACCTGCTTCTGACACTCTCCTTGCTTCACCAACAGCCAACCGCGCACGCCTTGTCTCCCTCGCCTACACAAACCCCTCAGCATGTACCAGGAGTGCATGTGTATTTATGTTTCTTTTTTTTACTCTGTGCAAGTTGCGCAGTGGCACGAGCATGTCAACTGCACATGTTGCGCATGTGCCGCAGAGACGTAGAAGGTGCGTGTGCGAGACACCATGTTGCACATGCGCTGTGCGTGAGCGTGAGACATGCACATGTGCTGTGTGCCGTTACGCGCATGCGCCAAGCCTCACGCTCAAGTACAGCGCATGTGTAACATGGTGTCCCACACATGCACCTTCCGCATCTCTGCGGTGCATGCACAATGCGCACAATGTGCTCGCGCCAGTGCGCATGTGCAATGCACGCAGAGTAAAAAAGAAAACATAAATACACATGCACACCTGGTACACGCTGAGGGGTTTGTATAGGTGAGGGAGACAAGGGGTGCGCTGTTGGTTGTTGGTGAAGCAAGGAGAGTGTCAGAGGCAGGTTTGGTGTGGAGAGTGGCTGGGTTGGTGAGTGGTGGAGGTGTGTGGCTGGGTTGGTGAGTGGTGGGGAGGTGACTGGCAGGGTTGGTGAGGGGTGGGGGAGGTGACTGGCAGGGTTGGTGAGGGGTGGGGGAGGTGTGTGGCTAGGTTGGTGAGGTGTCTGAGTTTGAGTGAGATAGAAGAGTTGAGGGGGTGACGTTTATGGCAGGCTTTGTGGTTGCTGCATGTGCAGTGGGAGGTGTGCAGGGGCTGCGGTTGCCTGACGGGGGAGATGGTGTCCATGGGGCTGAGGCACAGGGCATGGGTTTAGTCCCGCTGCAACACAGACCTGGCACGGCACAGGAGGCGTGTGGAGTTGCAGGCTCGCCAGCCTCGCCTCTACAGGCCCAGGGCCCTGCTCCAGGGCATGCGTGAGGACCAGGTCATCTCCCCTCTACCGCCTGATCATGGAGGCTATTAGGGAGCTCTATGAAGATCTATGACCTGACCTCGAGCCCCTGACTGGTTGGTCACATGCCATACCTGGTTTGGTCAAGCTCCTAGGAGCCCTACATTTCTTTGCCTCTGGCTGTTTCCAGTCATCTGTGGCTGCAGTGGGTGGCATGAGTCGCCCCACCTTCTCATGCTGTCTCCACCAGGTACTGCGTGCCATGATCAGCCGGGTGGGGAATTACATTGCCATTCCCAACACTAGGCAACAGTGGGGGACCCTGAACCAGGCCTTTGAGGCGTTTGCTGGGATACCACAGGTGATGGGAGCTATTGATTGCACACGTTGCCCTGGTCCCGCCCAGAGACAGGGAGGTAGTGTTCCGCAACCGCAAACACTACCATTCCCTGAATGTTCAGATTGTATGTGATGCAAATATGCATATTCTGAATGTGGTCCCTAGGGTCCACCCATGACTCCTATATACTGCATCACTCAGCACTATTCAGACAATTTGAGGCAGGCCAATATGAGGACTGTATACTGCTGGGTGTGTATTTCTAATCTCTGACATGCACATGGTGATCCTCTGACTAACCGTATGTGCACATGTCTGTCTTTGAGGAGTATCCCTAGTTGTGTGTGTGTCTCATCTGTCTGTGTGTGATCTAACGTTGGGGGGGCAGGGGAGTGCCCTCCAGCTCTTCCTTGCTACAGTGCTGTGTGTTGATGGTAGAATGGACACTAGCATTTGTGTCATGGTTACAGATTATGTTGATTGCAATCCTTACACCTATCCCTTGTTTTGTGTGTCATAACTTCACACGCTGATGCATAGTTGTGGTGTCCCATCATGTGATGTCATATGTTTGTGTCAGGTTGTTTTGTGCATTTGGCTTGCACGTACATACTTGTGTCCATTTGGGTGGACATGAGCTTCTGCTTTAATGTTCCAGATTTCTTTCTGCAGGTGATTCAGGATATGGGTGTTGCCCCTGGTTGCTGACCCCTGTGCGTCAACCACGGACATGTGCAGAGAGGAGTTACAATGAGGCCCATGCCTCCAGCTGCTCCATCATAGAGCGCACCTTTGTCATTTTAAAGAGTCGCTTCAGGTGTCTGGATAGGACAGGCGGGGCCTTACAAAAAAAAGCACAGACTGTGGCAGAGATCATTATAGCCTGTTGCATCCTGCACAACATTGCTCTCAGGCACCATATCCCTGTCCAAATTAATGAGGATCTGGAAAATGATCCTACGTGCCCTCCTGTATGTGGTCGTGGTGACACACGTGAGGGCACAGCAGTCAGGCAGCAGGTGATTGAGGATGTATTCTCATGTAAGTACTGCATATATTGCCACATACATTTGTTTAGATATGTGTGTACTCCTACTACTAGTGAACATTTGTATCTCAATAGCAGTAAGATGCAACACTGCACTGACATATAACAGACACTGCCTGGCCATCCGAGCTTACAGTCTAGTCATGAGTGAAACGCAGAAGATGTGAGCAGGGCACAACAGCGGGTGGAGGTGGATTATGTGTGTCAGGATTAGTAGGCTTGGGGAAGGTGGTAAGCTGTCACACATGATTTGTGGCCGATTGGGAAAGGGCTGCTGTACAGCCACAGGTAGTTAGTTTGAGGCTTTGGGTGCAGCAAGTTGAAAGGCGTGTAGTCTGGGGTCAACAGTAGGAGAGCGGCCCATAGATTTATTTATTTACATTCTCTTATATACCGTGCTATTCTGCATCAGTGCGGTTTACATTGAACAAACTGAAATTACATTGAACAGGGCATTATAACTTGGAGATAACTATTTTACAGGGAACATGGGCTATAGAGGGTTAAGTGGCTTACCCAAGACCACAAGGAGCACCTGTGGGACTAGAAACCCCAGTCCTTCTGGCCCAAGGTTGCTGTCCTCTAGTGGGATTTGAACCCCCGACCTTCCGGCCTGAAGTACCTTGCCCCAACCACTAGGCCACTCCTCCACTCCATGGGATGGGACCAGTTGCCTAGACGTGTGTGCTTCACATTTTGGAATATGAGTTGATTGATTGGATTGTATGCTCTGATGAGCAGGGACTGTATATGACATGTTTCTGTATAGCGCTACAATGTGTTCACTTTTTTTCCTGTTATCCAATCACCTTGATATTATGAAAGGCGGTATCTACGCTATCTGTGATGATTAACCAAAATAAACATATGTGTTGGACATACATTTGTCTTTGCTGCTGCTTGACCACACTGACACACGTATTTAGTGATTTCCTGGTCATGTACATGGCCCACCTGTGCTCACATCCTTGTACAGTGCCAGCTATCTGCCAGCCGTCTGCCACATCACTGGGTGTTAGGGGTGCCCATATACACATTCCCTTTGAGGTAATATCTTTGCATTGTGCCTGCTATGGTTGTTTGGGATAGCGGTTATGGACATGTGTTGGAAAACCATAGGTTGCAGGTTTGATCCCCACATGGGGTTTTATTATTTTTTTTGTGTTGTGCTACCTGAGCTTGAGCTGCCTGCAGGTTCATCACCTATCCACACACCCTTCCATCTCTTCACTGTACACCATGTGCCCTCTGTGCTGCCTAGCCATCACATATTAGCTGTTACATATGTCTGTTTCTTTCTAGTGTTCACATAGGCAGTCTGCTTAGGGGACTGGCTTTGCTGTGGTTCAGCTGGTCTGTGCCACACCTGTTTGCAGGTTCAGTTCTCACATGCTCCTTTTCTGTTCTGTTCCATATTTTGCCCTGCTCCCCCGAGCATCCCCTGCTGCCCTTTGGATTTAGGTTCTTTCCTCTTTTGCATGCTGTATCCACTGCATAACATTTCATTGTGTGTGTGCATGTAGGTATATGTGGCTCTGGTCCCAATTACAGATTGTGATCTGAGCTGTACACACCAGATCTGCATGTGCATTCCATCATGGTTACTTTTGGAGGTTTGCCTATCCTGGCAGACAGCAGGCTTCTTGTGTGATGCCCTGCAGTGTTCTTGTATGCAACCTTTGCTAATGACCTCACATTGGTGGTATAGCCTACTGGTTTGTGCACTGACATTTATGCTAATGGTCATAAGTTTCATTCCTCTCTGTTCGCTTTCATTTGTATGCCTGTCCTGCACAGCTACTTTTCATTCCTGTAACAGTCATATCTGTGCTGTTGGCACATTGTACCCTTATCACAGTTGCCAACCATCCTTCTGTCCATCTATGTGTGTCTGCCAGCTGTGTGCCGTCTTGCCCTGATGTGCAGGCTGCTACCCCATGTCCTGCACTGGTACACATTTGTGCATTGCAGCTCTTTCTGGTTGCCTCTCCTGTGTGTGCTCTGCATGGCATTGCTACTCCTCTGTCCTCGTGTCATTGCACCTATCCTGCCACCTCTACCTCTTCTGCTAGATACGTCTTCCCATTCTCTGCCACACACTGCCATTGTTGTACGGTACAGTACCATCACCCTGTGCATAGCTGCAGCTGCCCCTAATATGTTTGGCCATTTTTCCAGCTGCCACATGGGCTGGACACAGATTTGTCTGGTCCATCAGCGCTGATGTACTTCCTTCCATCAGTTGTGCATTGTCTTTCCTTGCTGCTCTGTGCAGTGTTAGGGTTACATCTGTGTTTGGCCCATACCTTTCTTGCTTTTCAACTTGGGGACCTTACTGCCCTTGGGCACCATTTCTTGAGTCACCTATACATCCCTTGGGGCATCTTTAGCCACACCTTAGATTCAGCCAGCTTATGGGGTGCCTAATATGGTGCCTTGGGGTTGCCAACCTTTCATCACGCCCTCTGGAGCACATTATGACCCTCCTTGGCTGATGTGGTGGTTTATGATGTGCCTTCTGGTGCGCCCTAAAAGGTGCATTAGGTTATGGCACTGGGGTGCGGGTATTTTTAGCTGGCAGCATAGATTGTTGGAATGTTTCTGACTGTTACAAGCAGGAAAAGGAATTGTCTTGGCCACCCTTACTCATTACACCCACTGGGGGATTGAACTCATGACCCCTGTCTCAGCAGTCATTGTATTAACCAGTGTGCTACACCTCTGTTGCTGTGATTACAGGTTAGTGCACAACGTTAAGGTTGACGCACGGTAACATGCCACAGCTCCCTCTATCGCACAATAACAGGCACAGCCCACTTTGTCACACAATAACCCACAATTGCTACCTTAAGAACAAAACACCCACTCCTTATATGGAATTCTTCACATTATCACTGCAACTAGCACCGGTGACATTAAGACAGTTTAGTAAACATACCCCCAAGAGTTTTACTAAATCCTCTAGTTACACATTCCAAGGTTATTTTTTCCTTCAATACATAATCCATTTTTCCACTTAAATCTTACATATGCTATATTTTAGCTTCATTGCATGTCCCCTAGTCTTTCTACTTATTGAAGGCATAAACAACCAATCTACTACCTGTTCCATTCCATTCCATTCATTATTTTGTAGATCTCTGTCATATCTCCTCTCAGCCTCTTTTCCAAATTAAAGAACCCTAACCTTTTAAACCTTTAGCTTTTTGGTCACTCTTCTCTATACCTTTTCTAATTCCGCTATCTTTAAAATACAGTAACCAGAATTTTGCAAAATATTTGAAGTGCAGTCACACCATGGAGTGATATAAAGAAGGCATTATAACATCTCTGGATTTATTCTCCATTCCTGTTCTTATGATTCCTAGTATAAGGTGGGTAATAGAACTCATGTGGAAAGGGGCAATATTGGATTTGGTGCTTACAAATGGGGAGTGTATCTAATGATGTAGTAGGTGTTATTGTAGCAATCAATGAGCTTCAATATTAGGACACAGGCAGAGATGTTCAAAAGCAAAGATCCTACATATCAGGAAAACTAACTTTGCGAAGATTAGGAAATAACTCAAGGAGTCATGAGCTGGATAGGAACATCTGAGGGATGTATAACAGTAGACAAAACTGAAAGATGATAAGTTAAAGGCAACAGACCTTTTTGTTAGGAAAAGTAGATAAAAGGAAAAGAAGGCCACTATGATTTTCAAGAGAAGTAGCTGAAAAGGTAAGGAAAGAGTGGTCAACTTTCATAAACTAAAAAAGGGATCACAGAAAGAGGAAGACAAAACAATAAGATCTGGAGAGGTTAAGAGAAGCTGATAAAGTAGTCAGGAAAGCAAATATGCAAATGGAATTAAAAATAGCCAATACAGTAAAACATGGAGCCAAGATTTTTTCTTAGGTATGTTAATAATAGGAAGAAGTGTAAAGGGGAAGAATACATGTAGGCTGATAAAGGATAAAGTGGAATTGCTTAACAAATATTTGTGTTCTGTGTTCACAGATGAAAGATTGGGAATGGGACTTCAGAAAACAAACAGAAATAGTAATGGAAGTGAGGTAGAACTCAAACTATTTTCAGATGACTGTCGTTATCTAAACTAAAAGTGGACAAAGCTGCAGCGTCAGACAGGATTTATTCAAGGGTACTGAAAGAATTTAGAGAAGTATTAGCAGCAATGCTGGCTGACATTTTCAATGCTTTTTTAGATTTGAGAGTGATCCTTAAGGACTGGAAAAGGGCAAATGTGGGGTTCGGCTTAGGGGACGTCCACGACGGCCACATGCAGCCGCTAGTGCTCTGCTGGCATTTCCTTATGGGGAGAAAGAGTATGGGAGGGCTGGGTAAGCAGCCCCAGACATTCTGGCTTACCTCAACCCCTGTTTCCTCAGGTCCTATGGAGGACTTTGTGGTCCAGTGGGAGCAGCAGCCAGCAGAGTTGGGGGCAGGTTTGCTCAGTGGGGAGAATACTGGAGCAGTGCGGCTCAGATTCTCCATAGAGTTTGGATCTCATACCCCCTGGTTCACAGCAACCCCAGATACAGCTAGGACTTGACCCACTCTCTGGAGACGTCATGGTGATGTCAGGTACCGCATGCAATGCTTCTACACTCTTGCTGGAGCTGTCTCCAGAGCCAGGTTTGACTATGGAAAGGCTTCAGTGTGAGCACCAACAACTCTGTCTTCCAGGGCTAGAAGGCCATTGGAGTTGGCGGGATTGCTTGGTGTTGCACAACCAGAGGGAACTGTGGAAATAGAAATGAACTTGGCCATTGAGCCAGGTAATGTGCCCTTTTCGTTTGACTTAACACATCCAGAACACTTTACCCTTGAGACTAATCTGGGATGCAATCAAGCAGCTTGGGGAAGCCTTTACTCTACCGCTGAGAGAGCTAAAAGGACAGATTCAGAAGAACTCAGAGGCAATAGCAATAAATGCTACTGTAATTTGAACTTTACAGTCTTCTGTAGAATAACTCTCTCTACAAGTAAATAGTGTGGATAGTTATTCAAAGGCACTTATAAAAGGTGTTACTTGTCTTAAAGCTCGTTTGGAGCAGTTAGACAACCATAGTAGGCTTTCGAATTGGAGGCTGATACATTTTTCAAAGTGTATTAAATGTTTCAGCAAAGGAAATGTTCAAACTTTGACAGAAGTGTTGGGAGTCACTGCTGAATCTTGCCCGCCCTTTGTAAAAATATATTATCTCCCTACTAGCCATAAGGCCACCATGGAAGCTGAGATTCCTGGCCCTCAAGAGGCGGAAGTGTTAAATGTTACGGCACTGTTGGAATAATCTTGTCATCTACAGAGTTTTCTATCTACTTGTATTTTAACAGTAGCATTAATATCAGATAGATAATGGCTCCTTAAGTTGTTTTTTTAGGAAGCGTGATGTGCATGTCAAGGACGGTTTAGTTCATATGTTTCCTGATTTGGCTAAAGATACTAAATCTCATAGGAGGGATTTTCTGTTCCCGAGATCTAGGGTTTTGCAGTTGGGGGTATGTTTTTTCCTCAAATACCCATGTAAATGTCCAATTAAGCTGCTAGGGAATTCATATATATTCTGTATCCTTCTCAGTTAATTTCCTTTTTGAATGTGCATGGTTCCTCAGGAGTTGGGCAAGTAGAGAACTCAAATCCACGATTATGGGAATGCTGACTGTATTGTGCTGCATTTCTTTTCTTATGTAGAGCATCCTTTTTTTTTTCTTTTTGGAGTCCCTTCTTGGTTGTTGAGCTGCTGGGCCACATGTCCTCAACAGTGCATGTTACCCCCCTAGCCCGCCTACATGTGCAGGTGGCCCAGTGGTGCCTTCGGTCTCAGTGGTCTCAGGCCACAGGCAGACTGGGGGACAGTGTGTGGGTCACTTGACAGCTGGGGTCCTCCCTGGCCTGGTGGAAGTTCCCACACCACCTCAGAGTGGGGATGCCTTTCCAGGCACCAGTACCTCAAATGGTTCCGACTACAGACACCTCCCTGGCAGGCTGGGGTGTGCATTTCGAGGGCCAGTGCACTCAGAGCTACTGGTCTTCCAAGGAGTCTCTCCTGCAGATCAACCTCCTCGAACTCTGGACCATCTTTCTGGCCCTGCAGACCGTCTGCCACTTGCTCTGAGGTCTTCCAATCCTCAAACAGATGGACAACCAGGTGGCCATATTCTACATGAACAAGCAGGGGGAATTAGCTCCTACTCCCTCTGTCAGGAGGCTGTAGTACTTCACTCCTTTGTGGTGCACAACCACATGACCCTAAGGGCTGTGTAGCTACCGGACCAGGCTTGCACCTTCCCTGCCAACAGCATCAGGCAATGGGTTTCGTCTTCTGGGAGGAAAGCCTTGGCCAGTAGAGTATGCAGCTAGGCTCCTATGAATTCCAGGGTCTGAGCTGGGGAGAGCCTGGACTTGGGGGTAGTTGATGACGAAGCCCATCAAGTAGAGGCATGAATGGTAAGCCTTGTGGCCCACTCTGCCTCCCAGGTGGTGCTGCCCCTGATGAGCCAGTCATCTAGACAGGGGAAGATGTGAGCCCCCTCAAGGCACATATATGCGGCTACTGCAGCCAGTCATTTTGTGAAGACCCTTGGGGAGGAGGCGAGGCCGAATGGGAGCACCCTGTACTGGAAGTACAGACCTCCTACAACAAACCTCAGGTATCGCCTGTGGGAAGGATGAATTAGGATGTGGGCATAAGTGTCCTTGAGATTCAAGGAGCAGAGCCAGTTCTCCCTGGTGGAAGTAGGGCAGTAATGTTCCAAGGGACAGCATCTTGAACCTCTCCCTCATCAGGAACCTGTTGAGGTTGCGCAGATCCAGGACAGGCCAGAGGCCTCCTGTTCTTTTGGGGACAAGGAAATACCTTGAGTGGAAGCCCCTGCCCCAGAGGTGGTAGGGAATAGGTTCCACCGCCTTGTCCCTGAGCAGGTTTGCAAGCTTTGTGATGAGTAAGGCCTGGTGAAGGGGTGGATGGGATGGCTCCCCTGGAAAGTAATCTGGAGAGTTTTGCTGCAGGTGGAGGGAATAACCCTCTCTCACCACCCACAGGACCCACTCGTCTGTAGTGATGGTGGCCCAGCTGTCAGCAAAGGAGGCCAGCCGACCCCCTATAGGCTGAAGTGGATCTCCTGGGGGAGGGGAGACCCTGCCCACCGAGTCAACCCCCCCTGGCTGAGGGGGGCTGGCGTCTGGAGCTTCAGGGCCTTGAGTTTCCTGGACCCATGCCCCTGGCCCTTTGGCTGCACAGGTCAATGAGGCTGACCCTGGTAAGGCTGGTAATAGCTATTCAAGAAGTAACCCTTTTTTCCTCGGGAAAAAGGGTCTTCTTTCCTGAGGGCTTCTTCCTGGGGAGAGCCAAGGTCTTTTCGGAAAGTCCTTAGAGGCCTAAGTGTGTAGGAGGTTACTTATTCTTAAGGTACTCTAGTCCATTTAATCTGAGAGCTTTGAAAATCAGAGATAAACTTTTTAATTGGGCCCTGTAAGGTAATGGTAGCCTGTACAATTTTTGCAGGGAGGGTGTGATGTGGTTACACCATTTGAAATGCTCTGTTTTACTGCTACAAAAACATAAAAAAATCCTCTGGGACTCTCACTCACTCAAACAGTCAATACAAAAAGTCACCGAGTGCATACACTAAGCGAAGAAGGGGAGGCTATGACCAAACTTCCGCAACACCTAAATGCATAAGCGGCAACCAACTAGAGAAATCTGCCAATATTGTTAAGAGGCCTCAGATAGGAGGGGTGCAAGAGAAAAGTTAGCTAAATAGGCAGTAAGCCTCAAGCCAACAACACCTGTTTTCCTCAAATATTATTCATAGGCTAAAATGTGTTTTACAATTTTCCAAATGCATTTAAAAACACAAGAAAACACCTGGGAACTATGAGGATCACTGAAGCCTAATCTCACTGAATCTTGAGAAGGGTCTTGGAAATCAGAGGGGTCAGAGGGTACATGTACAGCAGACCCTCCCTCCACGATAGGAGAACATGTCGGCTGCTACACGATGTGGGGCTGGCATCCTGGAGCAAAAGCATGGCAACTGGGCATTGCTGGGACTGGTACAAAGGTAGAGTACAGGAGAGCACCACATCTGGAAAAGGCTGTGTGCCATTTGAGGGTTCAGGCTCCACTCGTGCAGCTGCAGAACCCAATTGAGGTGATCTGCGAGGACATTCTCCTGTCCCGGGAGGTACACCGCCTAAAAGAACATACTCCTCCGAGTGAAACATAGAAACATGACGACAGAAATAGACCACATGGCCTATCAAGTCTGTCCCTTCCATATCAACAACTACAACAGTCCCCTTTTTACCTTTAGAGATCCTCTGTGTTTGTCCCATGATTTTTTTGAATTCAGTTACTGTCCTCATCTCTACCACCTCCACTGGGAGACTATTCCAAGGATCCACTACTCTTTCCGTAAAGAAATATTTCTGCATATCACTCCTGAATCTATCTCCCTTCACCCTCATCCCATGTCCCCTCGTAGCAGAACTTGCTTTCAAATGAAAGAGGTTCTCTCCCTGAACATTTATGCCACGGAGGTATTTAAACATCTCAATCATATCACCTCTATCACACCTTTCCTCTAAGGTGTACATATTAAGATCCTTCAGTCTGTCCTCATATGCTTTATAATGAAGACCACTAATCATTTTAGTAGCCACCCTCTGCACCGACTCCATCCTGTTCACATCCTTTTGAAGGTGCGGTCTCCAGAATTGCACACTATACGCCAAATGAGGTCGCACCAAAGACTTATACAGAGGCATTATCACCTTTTTTCTGCTAGCCATTCCTCTCCGTATGCACCAAAGCATCCTTCTATCTTTTGCCATCGCCTTTTCTACCTGTTTAGCTACTTTAAGATCTTCAGAGACGAACCACTTCCTCGCAGAAAAGGTACAATCCTGTACCTTCGTGTTTGTTGAGGTAAAACATTGCCACAATTATCCATCTGAACCAAAACTACTTTGGTTTGAGAAGGGGTGCTGGAATGCTTGCAGAATGTATGCTATAGCTCCGAGTTTGAGGAAGTTGATCTAATGGAGACATTCCTCCACTGACCAGATGGCCTGTGTCCACAGTCCACCGCAATGGGCTCCCCAGCACAGTTTGGAGGCATCTGTCATGAGGGTCACCTGAGGGAAAGGAGAGGCTGTGACTTCTGCCACCAATTGAGGGATGCTACCAGTGATGGGGTCACCCAGACCTGGTTGAGGCAGCCCATTGCCTGGGCCCTTTGGGAGCTGAGAGTCCACTGGGCCAGATGCATGCAGAGGCGTGCGTCTGGCAAGGTATGCACAGCCGAGGCCATGTGTCCCAGAAAGCACAACATCAGGCAGGCTGGGGCTGCCATGCGACCCTGCAGATTGTGTGCCAGGGCCACCAGGTGCTGAGATTAATCCAAGGGAAGAAGGGCTTTGGCCTGAGTCATGTCCAGGAGGGCCTCAATGAACTCCAGGTGCTGAGTAGGCATCAGGTGGGACTTGGGATGGTTGACAAACCCCAAGTGTTCCAGGATGAGGATGGTGTAGTGTCCCACCTGGCAGATCTAGTCTGTGGAGCCGCCCCTTATGAATCAGTCATCCAGGTAGGGGAATACAAACACTCCCTGGAGGCACAGGTGAGTGGTGACCACTGTCAAGGACTTCATGACAAGCTAGAGGGCAGATGCCAGCCCAAAAGGCAGAACGCAGTACTGGTAGTGCTGTCCACCAATGACGAAGCAGAGGTACTGCTGGTGCAAGGGATAGATCAGGATGTGGGTATAGCCAATCTCCCTGCTGGAAGTAGTGCAGCAATGTTCCAAGGGAAACCATTTTGAACTTTTCATTCATCAAGAACCAACTGAGGTCCTGCAGATCCAAGATGGGCCTAAACCCTCCCATTCTTTTTGGAACCAGGAAGTAACTGAATAGAACCCTGTTCCCCTTTGAGCGGGGCGAATTGGCTTCACTGCCTTGTCTGTCAGCAGACCCACAAGTTTCTGCTGCAGCAGCCTTCAGTGAACAGGAGTTATAGGAAGCTCCCTGGGTAAGAATGGCGGTGGCATCTGTTCAAAGTGGAGGAAGTAACCCTCCCTGACCACCTGCAAAGCCCAAGCATCAGTGGTAAAGCGTAGTTACTCACCTGTAACAGGTATTCTCTGGGGACAGCAGGAATCAGTCCTCACATATGGGTGACATCAGCACTGACGGAGCCCTCGCGGAAGCATCCCCGCAGCTTTCAAAGAAAGCCTTTCGGAGATGCCACTACGCATGCGCGGTCCCCTTCCCGCCCAAGGGTGCCATCTTGCTCAGTCATATGACATAGCTAAAAGACAGCAAAAATAAAAGATGCTAAAGGAGCAACTCCAAGGGGAGGAGGGAGGGTTGTGAGGACTGATTCCTGCTGTCCCTGGAGAACATCTGTTACAGGTGAGTAAATATGCTTTCTCCGGGAACAAGCAGGAAGTCAGTCCTCACATATGGGACTCCCCAGCTACAGGCTACCGAAAACCCATAGCAAAACAGGGCTGCCGCAAGCAGCAGCAATTTTATTCCGTGCACACAGACTACTGTAGGACTCCTGTGTCCGCTGAAACCAGCACTCCGGTAGCCTGAACACGGAAGGGTTGGAGGGTAGGTGTTGTCTAGAACCCGAAAAGGTTACGAAGCACAGCCTGGCCGAAGGCACGGTCCCATCAGAACTCTCTTTCCACGCAGTAGTGAGCTGCAAAAGTATGGGCTGAAGATCAGGTGGCGGCCTGGCAGATGTCTACCATCAGGACAGAGTGCAAGTTTGCCACTGACGCCGCCATGGCCCAGACATGGTGCACCGTGACATGGCCTTCCAGTGGAAGCTTCGCCTGCCCATAAGCAAAGGCAATACAGTCCGCCACCCAAGTGGACAGCGTATGCTTGGTTACTGCCTCCCCCAGCCTACGGGGTCATAGGAGATTAAAAGCTGAGAAGCTTTGTGGTAGCCTTGGTTGCATTGGATGTAGAAGGATAAGGCCCTCTTACAGTCCAATAAGTGAAGAATCGTCTCCGCCCAATTGGAGTGAGGTCTTGGTAAGCAGTAGGGAGCACCAATGCCTGGTTAAGGTTGAAGGGCAGGGTGACACTACCTTCGGCAGGAACTGGGGTGCATGCAAAGCACCACCCTGTTCTTGTAGAACCTAGTGTAGGGTGCCTCTGCCACGAGGGCCTGGAGCTCGCTAACCCTGCAAGCAGAAGTAACCACAATCAGGAAAACCACCTTCCAAGAGAGGTGGTAGGTAGCCAGAGGCTCGAAGGCTGGGCGAGTGAGCTGCCCCAACACCACGTTGAGGTCCCATTCGGTCGCTGGAGGGCGACCTGGGGGTTTTGACAGGAGCAAGCCCCAAAGGAAGCGGGTCAAAGGTTGGACCAAGAGGGGCTTACCATCCACCAGGTGGTGGCGTGCCGCCAGGGCACAAAAGTGCGCTCAGAGTAGGACTGGAGCCCAGATTGGGAGAGGTGGAGAAGATCCTGCAACACCAAGCCACCAGGCAGAAGAAGGGATCAGGCCCATGATCGGCACACCAGAGAACCTATGCTATTTGAGGGCTTACGCCTTCCTTGTAGAGGCCTTATGAGAGGCCAGCAGAATGTCTTCAACCCCAACCAGAAGGTTGAGGAGGGCGAGAGTTACCTTCTCAGCAGCCACGCTGTCGATGAGAGGGATCCCAGGTTGGGGTTTAAAAGAGAGCTCCCCCCCCCCGAGATAGGAGTCCTGGGGCAGTGCCCAAGGGGATGGGGGCTTCCACTGCCAACTGCATCAGCAGCGGGAACCACGGCTGCCTGGGCCACCTGGGAGCTATCAGGATAAGCGAGGCCCTATCACAGAAGGTCCTGAACAAGGTCTTGACAATCAGCGGCGTCAGAGGGAAGGCATACATGAGGCCTTCCGACCACGAGATTAGAAATGCATTCGCTGCCACCCTGGAGGGGTGGGCCTGCTGGGAACAGAAGCGGGGCAACTGAAAGTTGTCCGAACTGGTGAACAAGTCCATCACAGGTTCCCCCCCAGAGCTGAAAAAGTTGGCTGGTTTCACCGAGGTCCAGTAGCCACTCGTGCGGCTGGAGAACCCTGCTGAGTCTGTCGGCCAGCAGGTTGTCCTGCCTGGCAGATACACTGCCCTCAGGAGGATACCCTGTTGGATCGTGTAAAAACAGAGACCCAGTGCCGCCTGGCAAAGGACACGGGACCCCGTGCCCCCCTTGTTTGTTTACGTAGAACACTGCCAAATGGTTGTCTGTCTGGACTAGAATTGGCTGGTGGCAGAGATAGTGACAGAAAACTCTCAGAGTGAGGGTATATCGCTCAAAGCTCCAGGAGGTTGATCTGTTGGGTGCACTCGTCTGGCGATCAGGTGCCCTGAGTGCGGAGGGTCCCGCAGTGGGCTCCCCAACCGAGCATGGAGGCGTCCATGGTAAGGACCCTCGAGTGACTGGGAGTCTGGAAGGGCATGTCCGCTTCTAGGTGTTGGGACGACTGCCACCAAACCAGGGAATCTGCCAACTGGCAGGTCACCGCAACACTGTCCCGGAGGCAGCCTGTGGCCTGAGACCACTGGTCCCGGAGACACCATTGCGCCGCCCTCATATGGAGGCGAGTGTCTGGGGTGACACTGAAGGTGCCGGGCAGGCACCGAGAGACGGTGCTGTACATCTCGAGCCAGAGATCTGAGATGATCTGCCCGGTCCTTGGGCAGAAAGGCCTCGGCCTGGAGGGTGTCAAGCTTTGTCCCGATGAACTTCAGGCATTGCGCCGGGAGGAGGTGAGACCGTGGTAATTTATGATAAAGCCCAAGTTTTGCAGAACCTGGATGGTACATGCAGTAGCCTGCTGTGCCTCCACTTATGAGCCAGTCATCCAGGTAGGGAAACACGAAGACCCCTTGGAGCCTGAGGAAGGTGGTCACGACTGCCAGGAATTTTGTGAAGACCCTCGGGGCAGAGGCTAGGCCGAAGGGAAGCACCCGGTATTGAAAGTGTTTGCCCCCTACCACAAACCGCAGGTATTGCCTTTGGTTGGGGTGGATAAGGATGTGGGTATAAGCATCCTTGAGGTCTAAGGAGCATAGCCAATCTCCCTGCTGGAGGTGTGGCAGCAATGTTCCAAGGGAGAGCATCTTGAACTTCTCCCTTGCCAGGAATTTGTTGAGATTGCGCAGGTCGAGGATGGGCCTTAGGCCCCCCTGTCCTCTTTGGGACGAGGAAGTATCTGGCGTAGAACCCTCTGCCCTTGATGTAGTGGGGTACTGGTCCACAGCTTTGTCCTCGAAGACCTGCCAACTCCTTCAGGAGAAGGTCCCTGAGGGTCTCTCCCGGGAAATAAGGGGGAGGCGTCTGAGTCAGGTGGAGGAGGTAACCCTCCGACTACCTCAGAGCCCAGGAATCGGTGGTGATGGACACCCACCTCTGGGCATTGAGGGCAGACGTCCGGTTGTGGACTGCTGATCTCCTTGGGGTAGAGAGGCTATGCTGAAGGAGTCAAAAGCTCCCCCCAGGCTGGGTCGGGGTCGGGGCCGGTGCCTGGGGTTTTTGAGCCGTCTGCTTACGTGGACCATGCCCATGTCCCTTGGCCTGCTGACCCTGCTGGGGAGGCCTGATAGGGTGGGTAGTTTCGGAAAGCAGCTCCCTTCCTCAGGTAAAAGGGCTTTTACCCGAGCCCTTCCGTTGGGGAGGGGCAGTAGTCTTCTTGGAGAGCCTGGTCCTCGTCTTGAACTCAGTCTCCAACTTGGCAGCCTTGTCGGTCATGGGTTTGCTGAAGAGGTTCTCCCTTTGGCATGGGGCGTTGACCAGTTTGTCCTGAACCCATTGTTCGAGGTCAGACGACTGAAGCCAAGCCTGGCTGCATGCACCGATGCCCACTGCAGCTACTCAGGCCATTGACTCGAACCAATCATAGGCTGCTCAAGACATAAATTTGGAGCACTCACTGATGGCCTTGGACAGGCTCCTGAACTGCTGCAACAGACTCCACCACCATGGAATTGTGTGGCAGCTGTGACTTTTGGAAGCCCGGGCTCCAGCAGACCCGATACATCGAGTCGAGCCATTTGCTCACCACCAGCACTGACACCAGTGTCTCCCACATGCAGAGCATGAGCTGTTCCAGGATGGGAGGAATGGGCACTGTGAGCGACTCCCGAGGAGGGGCCTCCTACTGGAGGATCTGTAGCTCGTCCGCCCAAGGATCCTCCTCCAACTCAGTCGGGAATGCCAGGGCCTTGAACATGTCCTTGACAAAGTCCAAGAAGCCCATGTCCTCTGGCGGGGACTGCCTCCGAGATTCTGAGACTGGGGAATCGGAAGGGATGTCATGGTGGCAACAGGTAGCAGGAGACTCCTCATCCTCCATCTCCCATTTGGAGTACTCCAAGGATGATGTAGGCAGGCTGCTCCGTGGGCTTTGAGGCCACCAAAGCCCTACAGTCAACGCCCGGTAGACTGGCTGGGGATGACTGAGCTCCCGTCAAACGGGATGCCGAGCATGACCTCGGCCGAGGATGGGCTCGGCCTCAGAGGATGTCTTGGTCGTCGAATGTCCGGTGGTCAGGGCGGATGAACTGGACGTGCTGGACAACAGCGCCCACTGCTGGCCAATGAAGGCAAACTACGCTCCAGGGCCACCATTCTGGACGAGGCCAGAAGGCTCCACAGCCTTCGGCGCAGCCCCCAAGGAACTCAGGCCAGGCACCGGGGCCCCCAAAAGGGAATCCTCGATGAGGATAGTGTCTTGAGACCGAAGCTGGTCTGTAACCGGATCCTTCTGGGGGATCTTGGCAGGTCTCTCCTTTTCCGATGCCTCGGATGAGCGCCTCGGACTGCAGGACCAGGCCTTAGAGTTCCCGGCTGGTCAGAACCTTCCAAGGACGCCGCCTTCGAGGGTTTCTTCTTCCTGTGCTCCCTCGAGGGAGGCCCACTCTCCGAGGATCCACGACGATGCTCAGGTTCGGAAATCTCCTCCTGAGATGTCGGGGCCTCAGACAAGGCCTTGGCCTTCGGAGGCCTCAGGGATTCAGGGAAGAACTTTTCATGCTGCTGCTGGCGGCTCTTCAGGGCCTTGCTGGACATCGGTTTGCAGAGACCACAGGACGCCGGGTCGTGGTCCGGTCCGAGGCAATAGAGGCAGCAGTCATGTGTGTCGGTTAAGGACATTATCTTAGAGCACTGATCACACTTTTTAAAGCCACTGGTAGCCATGGGGGAAAAAAGTACCCCTGCGAGGTCGAAGACTCTCTGGCTGCCAGCGGGGAAAAAGGGCGCAAAGCCGCCAGAAAAATAAAAAGAACGAAGACTATAAAAATTAACCGAACCAGACGCCGAGGCACCGAGGACTGTAGCGGGAAGGGTACTGGTGCAAGACCGGAGTCGAGTTTAAAACTCAGGTACCGAAATATCAATTTTTTCTAGGGGAAAGTCAGACGTCTGAAGGGCGCCGCAGAAAAAAAGGAGATTAAGCAAGATGGCACCGCTGGGTGGGAAAGGGACCACGCATGCGTGGTGGCATCTCCCAAAGGCTTTCTTTGAAAGCTGGGGAGATGCTTCTGCGAGGGCTCAGTTGATGCCGACGTCACCCATATGTGAGAACTGATTCCTGTTTGTTCCTGGAGAATGCTGAGCTACAGTAAGCAAAGATCAGACGACCCCCTGTGTGCTGCAGCTCCTGACCTGGGAAGGGAAGAGCGGCTATGCCCACAAAGTCAAATGCCGCCCCCCCTCCCCCAGTCTGCAGCAGAGGTGCTGTCTGGGACTTGGGGCCTTAGGCTTTCGAGGGCCGTGCCCCTGGCCTGCTGTCCCTGTGGGGGAGCTGGGTAGGCCGAAAATTGGGGGCATGTTCAGTAAGCCTTCCTCTTCTTCAGGTAAAGCGTAGTTACTCACCTGTAACAGGTGTTCTCCAGGAGCAGCAGGAATCAGTCCTCACATATGGGTGACGTCGGCGCCGACGGAGCCCTCGCGGAGCAATTTTCCCCAGCTTTCAAAGAAAGCCTTTGGGAATTGCAGCGCGCATGCGCGGTCTCCTTCCCGCCCAAGGGTGCCATCTTAGCCAGTCTTCTTTTTTCCGCGGAGCCCTACAGACGTACCCGTCGTGTCCCCGCTGAAAAAGTTGATTTTCGTGATTTATTTCTTTTTCCTGCCCGGACTCGCGACGCCGTTGCGAGTCCTTCTCTTATTTTTCGGTTTTTTCGCTGGCAGCCCGGTCCTTTGACCTTGCAGGGGCCCTTTTTCCCCCGATGGCTGCCAGTGGTTTCAAGCGGTGTGTTCAGTGTGACAGAAATATGTCACTCACTGACACACACGATAATTGCCTCCGCTGCCTGGGCCCGGATCACGAAGAACTGATCTGTGGGGCCTGTGGCAAAATGTCCTCCAAAGCGTTAAGGAGTCGGCGGCACCAGCGGGAAAGAATCTTCGCTGACCCCGGCCGTACCCGGACCTCGTCGGAGGCCTCGGTATCCAGAGGTTCCAGCTCTGACCATCGCCGAAGCTCCTCCGACAGGGGTTCTCCCTCCGGGGACCATCGACAGAAGGTAAAACCCGCGAGAGCGGCGTCGGTGGACGCTCCTGGCTCCGCGAGGGCCAGGTCGCATAGCCCCGATAGCCGTCCCGGGTCTTTGGAGAAGGAGCACCTCCCGAAGCGACCTCGCCTGGAGTCGGAGTTGCCTGCTCGGGTAAGTCCTGTAGTCCTCCTGGACTCGCCTCCGAGAGGTCCGCCGTCGGGGCCCGAGTCGGGGGCTGCTGGGTCACCTGAGGTCGGACTCAGGTTGACGGCCTTGGAGAGCAGACTATCTGCCTTCATGGACCAGCAGCGGGCACTGATCGCTAGCCTCGCTGGCGCCACTGCCCCGACCGCCGGGACGTCGACGTCTAAGTCGACCCCGGAGACCGAGCCGATCCTCGAGTCCATGCGAACTCGAGTCGATCCTCGGTCGAGGTCACCCTCGGCCTCCCGTTCGGGACCGAGGTCGTCGACGCCGACTCCCTCGGTGTCGGGGCGGCCGACGCCTCCGCATGCCCGAGCCGACCCCACCGATTCCTCCTCGGAGTCGGCCTGGGAGTCTGAAGAGGAAGAGTCACCTGATTCGTTTCGGACTCGGTGTGTCCCCTCGGACTCACCTGAGTCCGAACCTCGGACGCAGTCCCCTCCGGAGGATGCCCGGTTCTCGGACTTCGTCAGGGATATGGCCAAGGCTTTGGCCTTCCCTGCGGATCCCGAGGAGGAGCCTCGAGCCGAAGAGCTCGACGCCCTTCAGTACGACTCTCCCGCCAGGGAGCACTTTACTGTACCGGTTCCTCCCATGCTGGAACGACTACTCTTCCGCATGTGGGAGAGTCCGGCCTCGTCGCCGGTATTAAGCAAGCGGGTCGATTCCATCTATCGAGTCCGCAAGAGTCCTGGCTTCCAAAAAGCACAGCTGCCACACCATTCCATGGTAGTGGAATCGGCCATGCATAGGCTTAAGAGTCAAAAGATGCACTCCTCGGTGCCTCCTGGCAGGGAGGCCCGTAACCTGGATGGCCTTGGTAAGAAGTGTTTCCAGGGCTCTATGCTTGCTTGTCGTGTCCAGACCTACCAGCTATACATGGGCATGTATCTCCGAGACCTGGCTAAAGAGATAGCCGGATTCTCCGCTGGACTGTCCGAGGAACCTTTGCGGAGGTTCCTGGCCTTGACAACTGGTATTCGGGAATGCTCCAAATTCATGTCCCGAGCAGCCTATGATGGCTTTGAAGCATCGGCTCGAGTGGCCGCAGCTGGCATCGGTGCCCGCCGACTGGCTTGGCTTCAGTCGTCTGACCTTGAACCCTGGGTGCAGGACAAGTTGGTCGATGTCCCCTGCCGAGGTGAGAACCTCTTTGGCAAGCCCATGGCTGAAAAAACTGCACAAATCGAGACGGAGACTCTCACCAGGACTAGGCTTTCTAGGAAGACCTCCGCCCCTTCCCAGAAAAAGAAGGGCTCGGGAAAGAAGTCCTTTTACCCGAGAAAGGCGGCTGCCTATAAACACTACCCTCAATATCAGGCCTCCGCAGCTCCCCAACAGGGCCAGCAGGCCAAGGGACGGGGTAACGGGTCCCGTAGGCAGCAAGCCCCCAAGCCTGCACCACCAGCCCCTGCTCAGCAGGGTGGGGGTTTTTGACTTCATCAGCATAGCCTCTCCCCCTCAGCTGGCTCCTCCCAGCACCGGAGGCCGGCTGGTTCACTTCGCCCACAGGTGGTCCAACATCACTTCATATGCCTGGGTGCTTCAAGTCGTAAGAGAAGGATATCTTCTCCACTTCCATCAGGTCCCTCCCTCTTATTTCCCGGGAGAACCTCCACGACTCCCTCTGCACAGGGACTTACTCCTTCAGGAGTTAGCAAGTCTTCTTCAGGAACAGGCTGTGGAACCGGTGCCCCACCACCTGAGAGGTCAAGGCTTTTATTCCAGGTATTTCCTAATACCAAAGAGGACAGGAGGCCTCAGACCCATCCTGGACTTGCGCAACCTCAACAAGTTCCTCGTGCGGGAAAAGTTCAAGATGCTTACCCTTGGAATCCTTCTGCCCTACCTCCAGCAGGGAGATTGGCTATGCTCCTTGGATCTAAAGGATGCCTACACGCACATCCTCATCCACCCAAGCCACCGCCAATACCTAAGGTTTGTGGTGGCAGGAAATCATTACCAGTACAGAGTACTGCCCTTTGGCCTATCCTCCGCACCGCGAGTCTTCACAAAATGTCTCGCGGTGGTGGCGGCCTATCTCCGGCTTCACGGCCTCTATGTCTTTCCGTACCTCGACGACTGGCTCATCAGAGCATCGTCCTCTCCGGCAGTCACCAATGCCACACACCGCACGGTGACTCTTCTGCAGTACTTGGGCTTTGTCATAAACTTCGCAAAGTCCACTTTGCTCCCCTCACAGGATCTCTAGTTCATCGGCGCAAGACTGCACACTCCTCAGGCGCGAGCTTTCCTGCCTCTCGACAGGGCTCAACGGCTCATGGACCTAGCCGGCCGTTTTCGCAGCCAGTCCCTGGTCTCCGCCAGGCGCTTCCTGAGACTACTCGGCCATATGGCTTCCACCGTCCACGTGACCCCCAATGCCCGCCTGAATATGCGGCCTGCTCAATGGTGCCTTCGCAAGCAGTGGCAACAAGCCACCGGCAGACTAGCCGACTTAGTGCGCATCTCCGGGCCGCTGGCCTCTTCTCTACAGTGGTGGCTTCATCGGCCAAACCTGGTGCTCGGAATGCCTTTTCAGTCGCCTCAGCCGGCTCAAGTGCTGACGACCGATGCTTCCCTCCTGGGTTGGGGAGCACATTGCCAAGGGGCATGTACTCAAGGTCTCTGGACCGCGTGGGAGTCTGCTCAGCAGATCAACTTCCTGGAGCTCAGAGCAATCCGTCTGGCGCTCAAGGCTTTCTCCCACCTGACTTCTCACCAGTCCGTCCTTGTCCAGACGGACAATCAAGTTGCCATGTTCTACGTGAACAAACAGGGGGGCACGGGCTCCTTCCTTCTCTGCCGAGAAGCTCAGAGGCTCTGCTCTTGGGCCGTCAGTCACGGCATTCTTCTCAAGGCAGTTTATCTCCCAGGCCAAGAAAATTGCCTGGCGGACAAACTCAGCAGGATACTCCAGCCGCACGAGTGGCGTCTGGATCCCTTGGTAGTTCAGAAACTGTTTCTGAAGTGGGGCCTCCCCACGATGGATCTCTTTGCCAGTCCTCTCAACCGGCAACTTCCTCGCTTCTGCTCTCGTCAGCCACATCCCCTTCGAGTAGCGGCAGATGCTTTTCTACTCTCATGGTCGGAGAGCCTTCTGTATGCTTTTCCTCCCATCCCGCTAGTCTCTCGAACTCTTTTCAAGGTTCTCCGAGACAAAGCTTCCATGATCCTGGTGGCTCCTCGCTGGCCCAGACAGCCGTGGTTTCCACTCCTGTTGCAATTAGCGGTAGAGGATCTGTTCCCTCTGGGGTTTCAACCGGATCTCCTAACACAGGATCAGGGGTCCCTGCTACACCCCAACCTCGGATCTCTCAATCTAATGGCCTGGCTGCTGAAAGGGTAGTCCTTGCTCCCCTTCTCCTGCCGGCAGAGGTGGAAGAGGTCGTCCTAGCTTCTCGGCGACCTTCTACCCGCAAATGCTACGCCCTTAAATGGCGTCGCTTTTCCGTTTGGTGTGCCCAGCAGTCTCAGGATCCCTTCTCCTGCTCGGTGTCGGTGATCTTGCAGTACTTGCTCTACCTCTCTAATCTGGGACTTAAGTCCAACTCCGTCAAAGTTCACCTCAGTGCTCTTTCAGCACATCATGTGCCGGTGGACGGCAGACCTCTTTCCAGCGACCCTCTCGTGGCAAGGTTTCTCCGAGGTCTCCTTCTACTTAAACCACCTCTGCGCCCGCCAGCACCTGACTGGGATCTGAATGTGGTTTTACAGCGGATCACCTGTCCGCCTTTTGAACCTATGGCTACCTGTTCTCTCCGTTTTCTTTCTTGGAAAACCTTATTCCTGATAGCCCTCACTTCCGCTAGACGCGTAAGTGAATTGCAGGCCCTCGTGTCTGATCCCCCTTACACTCGGTTCTACAAAAATAGGGTAGTCCTACGGACTCACCCTAAATTTCTTCCAAAGGTGGTCTCCCCTTTTCACATCAATCAGGAGGTGGTACTTCCGACCTTCTTTCCCAGGCCACACTCCAGCCGAGCTGAAATGGTCCTGCATACCCTGGACTGTAGAAGGGCGTTGAACTTCTATCTTGACCGTACGCGGGAGCACCGCAAAGCTGCTCAGCTCTTTGTGTCTTTTGACCCCAATAAATTGGGGCTCCCTGTCTCCAAGCGTACTCTGTCCATCTGGGTTGCTGACTGTATCGCTTGGGCTTATGGGGCAGCCGGACTCTCGTTAGAAAGTCGAGTCACGGCTCATTGTGTTCGGGCGAAGGCTACGTCAGTGGCTTACCTCCGCTCTGTTCCGCTGGCAGACATCTGCCGGGCCGCTACTTGGTCTTCGAGCCAGACTTTTGCAGTCCATTACTGTCTCGAGAGGGAGTCCCGCAGGGACAGTGCTTTCGGACAGGCAGTCCTCCGAAATCTCTTCGAGGTTTGAGCAACTCCTACCCTCCATCCCGGATGGGGGCTACCGGTGGGTAATAATTCAGTGAAGATTCCTTCCTTCTGTGCTGCTGAGCTAGAGGGAGCTCATTTTTGTGCTTAGGGTCTCCGGTAGCCTTAAGCTTGGGAGTCCCATATGTGAGGACTGACTTCCTGCTTGGTCCTGGAGAAAGCGTAGTTACTCACCTGTAACAGGTGTTCTCCAGGAGCAGCAGGAATCAGTCCTCACAACCCTCCCTCCTCCCCTTGGAGTTGCGATTATCTGCTTTAGTTTTTTTTGCATATTTTTACGCTGTCTTTTTAGCTATGTCATCTGACTGGCTAAGATGGCACCCTTGGGCGGGAAGGAGACCGCGCATGCGCGCTGCAATTCCCAAAGGCTTTCTTTGAAAGCTGGGGAAAATTGCTCCGTGAGGGCTCCGTCGGCGCCGACATCACCCATATGTGAGGACTGACTTCCTGCTTGGTCCTGGAGAAAAGGTCTTTTTCTCCGAAGTCTTCCATCAGGATGGGTCTGCAGTCTTCCTGGAGAGTCTGGTTCTGGTCATGAACTCTGACTCCAACTCTGCGGCCTTGACAGTCATGGGCTTGCTGAAGAGGTTCTCTCCCTGGCATGGGATATTGACCAAATTTGTCCTGCACCCATTGCTCCAGGTCTGAGGACTCTAGCTATGCCCACCACTGCCAATCTAGCCACAGATGCAAAACTATCATAGGTTGCCCTGAATTATATATTTGGAGCATTCCTTGACCATCAATACCAGAGTCCGGAACCAGAGATGTTCAGACAGCCCAGCTGAGAACCCAGCAAGCTCCTTCACCAGGTCTCTCAAGTACATACCCATGTGCAGCTGGTAAGCCTGGATATGGGCCACGAGCATCGGGTCCTGGTACCACTTCCTACCATAGGCATCCTTGGTGTGGGACTCTCTGTCCGGGGGCACCAAGGAGTGCATCTTCTGGCTCTTGATTCCACGCATGGCCGACTCCATCACCATGAGGTTGTGTGGTAGCTGTGTATTCTGGAAACTAGGGCTCTCGCGGACCTGATACATGGAATCGAGCCACTTGCTAACTATGGACACTGCAACTAGTGTCTCCCACATCCTGAAGAGAAGCCTTTCCATGATGGAAGGAGCCAGCACCATGAGTGACTCCTTCAGAGGGGTCTTATATTGGAGGATCTCGTCCTCCACGCGAGGCTCATCCTCTGACTCTGTGGCAAAGGCCAAGGCCTTCACAATGTCCCACGCAAACTCCTGGAAGGAGAAGTGGAGATAAGTCAGAGGGAATGTCTTGGTGCCGACGAGTATCCGGGGACTCGTCATCAGTCTCCCACTCTGAATCGGTATTGGAAGATGCATCCAGCAGGCATCGGCCCGATGTTCAGCAGGGAGAGTCACTGGAGCCCGAGGCTCCCGGCAATCCAACCCTGAGGCACTTGGTGGGGTGGCCTGGGCCCTTGCGGGGGAGGTGGGCCACTGCCTGGAATCTGAGATGGGTTGGAACCGCTCCAGCACAGGCTGAACCTATGTGGGTGACACTCCCGTGGTGGAAGGTCCAGTCGCTGGTCCCAAGGAATCAGAGGTACCGGTCATTGGGGCCTGCTGCAGTGCCAGGAGGGCAGCAAGGCTATGCTCCAGGGTGGCCATCCTGACCTCCAGGCCAGTAGAGTGCGCAGGCACTGGCACAGAGGGAATCAGGCTTAACACCGGCTCCATAGAGTGGGTTTCCTTGAGGATGACGACCTCTGAGGATGGTTGCTGATGCCCGAGACTTTGGGAGTCTGCTCACACTGGTGCAGCTTGGAAGGCCGCTCCTGGCCCTTACCCTCGACATAGGCTCGAGGGCTCTGATGCCGGTGACCATGGAACTTAACCCTTGGTACTGGAATCGGGCTTCAACGGTGTCCGATCCTTCTGGGAACGACCTTCCGCAGCCGATCCCTGGTCAGATGTCCCACAACCTCAAGGCTCAGAGCGAGCATGGTCAGCACGTGAGGCTGAGGCTTCATCCGTGGCCCATGAGGGTACAGATTTCCTGAATGCCTCTGGTCTTAGGGCCAAACAGCGACTCCCCCTGCTTTTCATGATTCTTCCAGTCTTTGCTTGTCATCTGGAGACAGAACAGTTAGAAAAAGTAGTTGTCACTGCCAAGGCACTGCAGGCAGTCGTCATAATTATCCATGCAGGACATGGTACAGTTACAATGATTGCACTGCTTTAAAGCCACTGACGGAAGTCATAGTTGGGAAGATGGCACCTGCGAGATCAAAACATCAATGTCTTGGTTAGAAGGGCGCAAGAAAAACCCATGCACCAAAGAAAAAAAAGAAGGAACCCGAAAAAAAACTGGACATTGAAGCAACGGATCCAGGGACCAGGAACATGATGGTATGCAACCAGAGAAAAGAGAGAATCGCAAACAAAATCATGACAAAAAGGCAAATTTTTCCGTCGACAGACTACAAGTCCGATGGGCTCAGCAAAAAACAAAGACTGAGGTAAGATGACACTTTGGGTGGAAAGGTGACCACGCATGTGTGGTTGAACTCCCAAAGGCTTTCTATGAAACCTGGGGAGTGGATACCACATGGGCTCCATCGGTGCCGTCACCTGTATGTGAGGACTGATTTCCTGGTTGTTCCCAAAGAAAAAATATATAGCACTAAATGACAGGTTAAGATGTCATTGGTATCTCAGAGACCTTGTGGTAGGACGACACTGATACCTGGGTACAAACTATATTGCAACAATAGGGTAGATTAAATTGGTGGAGAGGTTGCGTTCTATGTTAGGGAGGGCATTGAGACACAGGATTAAAATTTTGCAGGAAATAAAATACACTGCAGAATCTCTATGGATAGAAATACCATGTAAAAAGGGGAAGGCAATGACAGCACGGGTGTACTACTGACTGCCTGGCCAAAATAAACAGATGACGAAATGCTCAAAGAAATCAGGGAAGCTAACAAAAGTTACAACATACTGTAGTAATAATTGGTGATTTCAATTACCCTAGATATCGACTAGGTCACCGTCACGGCAGGACATGCTAGGGAGATAAGAGTTTCCAGATGAAATAAATGACTGCTTCTTGGAGCAGCTGGTTCATGAACCAACAAGAGGGGAAGCTATTTTAGACCTAGTCTTTAGTGGAACACAGATTCTGGTGCAAGAGATAAGAGTGTTGGGGCCACTTGGCAAGAATGATCATAGCATAATGCATTTTATTTAAAAAAATGGAGGAAGGACAGCAAGGAAATCCACAGTACTACCTTATAACTTTCAAAAGGAAGACTATGATAAACCGAGGAAAATACTGTAGTTAAGAAAAAACTAAAAAGATTAAAGGATTTCATAAAGCATGGGTGTTTAAAAATTATGTCTTGGAAGCACAGACCACATGTATCCCACACTTGAAAAAAAGGTGGATATAAGGACAAAACACTGCCACAAGGTTTAAAGATGAGATCAGAGAGGCTGCTGCAGTCAAAAAAGCATCCTTCAGGAAATGGAAAAAAGGAGCCAAATGACAAAAAACAAACATCATAAGCACCAGCAAGTTAAATATAAGGCATTGATAAGGCAGGCAAAGAGAATTTGAAGAAAAACTTGCATGGAAACAAAAATGCATAATAAAACCTTTTTCAAGTACATTTGTAGCAAAACACCCGTGAGAGAGTCAGTTGGACCATTAGCCTGCATAAAAGGCTCCAGTGCCCTGCCCTTTTGAGGCTTTCCTAACCAGGGCTCCACAGATCAAACAAACAGTAAGGATTTGAGGGTTTCTTTGTTTGTTTTACTATATTACATTGCTAGCTCTCTGACTGGGAGCTCTTAAAAGGGTTTTGTGTATATTTTTTAAAGCAAGGTTACTTTCATTTTTGCTGTTTTAGGGGAACTTTCCTTGAGCACAGTAGGTTGCTGAACTCCAGTAACCTCCTCAGGTTTAGAAACTGCTAACACCTAATCAGGTGTTAGTTTCCATCTGTCCACAGAACATTTTCCCAGTAGGACTGTGGTTTCTCAAGGTAGGTTTGGGCAAAGATCAGGCATGCCATTTTATGTCTCTTTGAGCAGTGGGGTCCTCCTTGACTTTCACCCATGAAGTCCTTCTTTGTTTAGTGCGCAGTGTATGGTGCAGGTTGAAACCACTCCAGATTGCTCCAGGTCAGCCTTAAGCACTTTGGATGTTGTATGTGGTATTTTTCCAACAGCTCGCACTAACCTTCAAAGACTTTTTGGATTCATTTCCCTCTTCCCACCATGTTGTGGGAGGTTCTTGACAGTTCCACAAGCAAAAAACCTCTTTTGTGTGTCAAATACATGTGCAAAGCCATTTCACTGGCCATTTCTTTTGGATATATTGCACATTAAGGGGTTGAACTACTAGGGTGCCAGTGCGAACAATTAAAATTCCTGTAAGGCGGCAAACTGTTAGTGATAACTAATTGCCAAGTTAACAGGGCTTAGTAAATATACCTACTTATGTTAATTTTAAAGTGTTTGTTCATCCTAATTTCAAATGTTTTCCATTCTTGTTTACTCCTAAAGTTTCCTTTAAGTATCTTAATTGTAAGGTTCTTAATGGAGTGATTTTCCTGTGAAAACATTCACCACCTAAACTGTTATGCTATTTTTCACTGTAAAATCTAGAAATCCTCACTTTGCTGAACCTTGCTTATTGTTCACGAAAAATTCCTGGGAGAGAGTAGCCAAAGAAACCTGAAAATCAGAAGTGAGACTTAGAAGAAATGACAAAGGCAATTCCTTACATTATCGTGTTTTATTTTCAAGTAAAATAAAATAACTCTTAAAATAATATAAACCCCCCTCCCTCACCACAAAAAAAACAACCAAACAAAAGTAGCTTGAAAGCTAGCGCTGCTGAATATTTAAAACTATATAAAACAATGTTAGACACTGCATAAACCTGCTTTGTTTCTGGTTATCTTGGAAAGTCCATTCATGACTCTTGTTACCAAAAAGTCAATGATATTCGTGATTTTGTGCTTTATAACAGATTATGGAGCAAGACAGGGCTGGGAATGTGGCAAAACATTCCAAAATCCAATGATGAAGATTTTAGCATTATGCATAAAATTATTATTTTATTACACTTGCTATACTGCTTTTTGCAGGCAGTGGTTTGAGGAGAGAACTTTCAAACATGTCCTGGACAGGAGTTTAAAAACAGACACCAAGTCTTGCATTTAATTAAATATTTCATTTTTGAAACCTCTCATACCATCCTCCTGTGGGAGGAAAGATAGGGGGGGATCAGCTGTTCAGCAAGTTCACAGACTGAATTATATATATTGTTACTGGAATGCTTCATACAGTATGTGATGTCAGTTGTGACACTGCTACCAATATGGACAAAGAAATCCTGGTAGGCAGGACACATTCTACTGAATCATCACTAAAACAGGCTCTTTGGCACGAAGCAAGTACTACACCGAACATTAGCAGTAAATCACAACTGAAATCCTACTCCCACATATCCTGGCTTAGGAGTGAAGTTCATCAATATTATAGTATGCCCAAAACTACCCCATTTGGATAAATTGCCCCCAAAATAAAACAATTTTAAGAGTTCCCATCCTCCCATAAATTAACACAATTGGGTATGACCAGAAAGAAAAAGCAAGAGTTCAAACAAGACTAACAGAAAATCAGAAGCAAGCTGCTCTTCTGAGGGAAATATCTGGTACTATAACATCAACTGTCTGAAGACCATCTTGGTAATAACATTTAGCGTGATTATTTTTCTTTCAGGTAATTTTACACTTTCTGATATTCAAATACTGTCATAATTCAGCTGCCCTTAGTCTCCTATTCTGAGCATGCTGATTCTAAGACATTAAAATATACATTCCGCTCCCTCTTCTTGCTTTTCCATCAGTCTTTGTCTTGAAGGCAATAAATGTTTATAAAACATTTACAAATGTATATTATTTTATAATATACATTACTAAAGTGGCACAAAATTTGAATTAACAAGGCTTTCATGATTACGCAAAAAAAAACAAAACCGTGAACAAGACAGATGAGAATGGCAAGACATCTTATTCTGTGGGGTTTTGGATGACAATCAAGAAATAGTCTTTATCTGGAAAAGAAAGAAATAAAATAAAACTATGTACAGTCATATAATCATTACAATTAGATAATGTGCTGTTAACACAGGGAATTTCATCCAGTAGGTCACTGCTTCCCAAATCTGTCAACAGATTGGCTTTTAAGAGTAACCAAACTAAGCAAAACAACCAGACGCACAGATGCATTACCTGAACATTCATTGTGGACCGCATGAATCATAGAACCCACTTAGGTTATATGTGGCAATTGGTGACTGCTCCCTTGCTTTGAGAATTAACACCAAATGGGAAACTGATGTATCCAATTCACTTACAGCAAATGCACCAAAGATATGATGCTGTAAAATAAACGTCATTTCTCAATTCTACTGCTTCCTCTTTAGTCTTACTCCTAATTCATCTTTTTGTTTATTATGACTAATATATATATATATATATATATATATATGGGGAACAGGTTTGGTGGTTTCTATATCAATGATGTGGATTAGATCAAGTGAACTCAATGAAGAAGAAAGCTTAGGGGACTAAGACATATGCAGCCGCCACACTAGGAAAAGAAGTATAAAAGCAGGACAAACAACATTGGGCTCTATTAAAGTGCAGAAAGATTTTACAGTTACAATTAACACATATTAATTGACAAAATTAATGTGCAGTTAACTGACAAACTTTTGTTTTGTTTTTTTCAATTTAGGGTTTAATTTTTTCATTTTTCAACCTTTACAGACAAATATTGCAACTTTTACAAGCTTATTCATATATCATCACTCGCCTCCTCCTCTCCTTCCAACATTAGACATGAACTCAAACTTAAACTGCGACCTCTATCCCCCAACCTGCTCATCCCCCTTCCATTTATACATTTCATTATACTTTATGCTCTATATCTTACATCACTCTTATACATTAGCACCATTCTACCACTCTATCATCTTACACCGTATTACTGTATTCATGTATTATGTACATTCTTATACTAAAATCCCTAGCTTATCTTATAGTCCCTCCCCACCTCTCCCTTAATACGTTCCTCTCCCCCTTCCCCCCCTCCGTATTTCTCTGTACCTCCCCTACCCTTATTCGCACCCCCCTCCCCTCTGACCCCTCCCTCTTTCCCCTCCTTACCACCCTCTTTGCCATACTTGCTTCAGACCCCTTTCCCCTCCAAAGTTCATAACATTTCCACACCTTTTTATGTTTCCCTACCTGATGCCTTCTATGCGCTTCAATCATACACAAACCCCACAGTTGTTCCAACTTACTCACCACCTCCCTCATTGGAGGTACCTCCACATTCTTCCACCATCGCAAAAGACTCATATGTGCTGCTATAATTCCGTATCCCATAAACACTTCCCTAACCCCATCCCCCTCCTTCACCCCCTCACTGAGTACAACCATTGCCGGTGTTAGTATTGTCAGCACAACCGTGATCTTCTCATATAGCCTTCTCACCTTCCCCCAATACTCCTGCACCTTTGGGCATTGCCATATCATATGTATTAAATCTTCCACTGCCCTACACTTCTTCCAACACTCACTTGGACTATCTGCAAATATTGCCCAGATCCGCACAGTATTTGTCTGCCTGGTGTGGCAGGTGCTGTTTTTTTGTTGGACCTGTTTTTGCAGCATGTTTTCTCCTTGGAGAGATGTTCTTAGCTTCGGGGAGGATGTTTTGGAGAAGGTCATATCCCAAGACCAACCGGTTGACTGCAACGATGAAAGTGATAATGCACAGTCTTTATGGGAAGATACTGTACGTCTTACGCAGAAGTTAGTTAAAGAAGAATTACACGCAGCTTACCTCCTCGAATGTTGTAAATCTAAAATTATACCACGGGGGTTGAGGATTAATAAGGCTCCAGGACTTTATCAACTGCTGGAATGCTATACTCAACAAGTGTTCGCTGGACTTGATGATACTTCTCATCACCACAGCAAACAAGAAATCTGAGCTGTATAAAGTTGAATTAGATGAAAAATTGAGTGATCTTAAGAAATGTGACAGTAACTTTGATCAAGTGCATGCAGACCATATGAGAAATATGGATGATTTCAAGAAGGAAATTAAGAATAAAAAAATGGAGAAGTTTAGGAGAGACGAGGAGGACTACAGAGTAGGATATGTCTATCATTGGTGTAGAAAAACTGAAAATGATCGGATTTGGATTAAAAGGAAGTCTACATTTTTTGATTGTAGGGATAATGCAATAGAAGAATCTAATATAGGTAATCCCATAGAACAAAAAAAGAAGAGGAGCAGGAGTGAATCAGTGGATAAGTCAGATGCATCAGCATCATTATTTTCAACTCAAAAAGATAAACCTGACCAACATAAAGATAGAGGTAGAGATAGAAATAAACATTTTTTAAACATGGACCTCCTATGGAAGGGAGGCGGTCGGAATTCATCCCGTTCACGCCCTCCGCCCCACACTCCGGACAAAGGTCTCAATCAACACTTAGACAGGAAATACAACGAGTACAACCCATACAGGGGTCAGGGACGGGGACGGGGTCGAGGACGTGGGAGAGGACAATGGACAACAGACCACTCCCACGAGAGGAGGTTCTGAACCAAAATGTTATAAATATCTCCAAATACCCCCTCACCCTTGATGAAGTGTCACTATTAAGCAAAGGGCTGTCCTTTGTCCCGATTCATAGATATGACCCATTTCAAGTTCAAGTTGATCTGTACAAATTATTTAGAAAGATACGTATTCGGCATTTCTTCGAGAATCAAGCTCAAACTGTGCCCAATATCTCTACTGTTAAGAAAAAATCGTGTTGGATTCCTCCAGCACAATCAGATCCGCTCATTGAGGCCTTTGAGCGCGTTGTTACACAACAAGTAGCCAAGATTGAAGATGATGGTAAATTACCGTTTCACAATTTAACAGTGGGTGAAAAACGTGCCATAACATCTTTACAGAAAAATACTAGCATTATCATCAAACCCGCTGACAAAGGGGGAGCAGTAGTTGTTCTAGATAAACATCAATATATTCACGAGGTCAACAGACAGCTCAGTGATAAATCATTTTACCTTAGATTAGATGACGATCCAATGGATAAACTTAAGGTTACCATTGATAGTCTAGTTTCGTCTGCTTAAGAAATAGGATACATTACTGAGAAAGAAAAACAATTTCTTACAGTAGATAAACCCATCACTCCAACCATATACATAATACCAAAAATTCATAAATCCATGGAGAATCCACCAGGCCGTCCGATTATATCGGCCATAGGATCTCTTTTGGAGCCTCTTTCTCAATTCATTGACATTTTTTTGCGCCCGTTTGTTATACAGATGTGGTCATACGTGCGGGATTCTTCTCATGCAATAGAGATTTTTTCTTCCTTTCAAAGTTTAGATTCGGATGTGTTGTTAGTAACGTTAGGTGTAGAATCCCTTTACACAAATATTCCCCAAATAGAAGCTTTGGGGATTATTGAACAATTTCTTATTATGAGACAAGACAATAAGAGGATTCCCACCACGTTTTTGTTATCTTTGGCTAAAATTGCATTGTGCAAAAACCTTTTTTTGTTATTTTATCATCAAATCAAAGGGGTGGCCATGGGGTCCTCCATGGCACCCGATATCGCAAATCTATATATGTTTCATTTTGAAGAACATTTTTTGAAAGATCATTTATTTAAAAAGGAGATTCTTCTATGGATTCGATACATAGACAATATTTTTATACTCTGGAAGGGATCGGTAGAACGCCTATCTGAATTCAGGATTAACATGTTAGACACACATTTACGTTTTCAGCTTACCTATGATTTCATTCAAATACCATACCTAGACCTCTTGGTTAAGAAGGAAGGAAATAAACTCATTACAACGTTATACAGGAAACCTAGTGACAGAAATCAATTATTACACTACACTAGCTTCCATAATCCTGCCTTAAAAAACAACCTTCCAGTTAGCCAATTCCTTAGGGTAAAAAGAGTATGCACAATGCAACATGAATTTGAACATCAAGCCAAAGATATGATTACAAGATTTGAGAGACAACAGTATCCTAGCTGTCATATTCAAAAGGCATACGTTAGAGCACGTGACACCCCTCGGGAAACACTTTTAAGATTAAAACCTAAAAAAGAACAGACTAGTTTGGTGTGTCCGCTCCTGTATTCTTTACAAGCACACAAGATCATTAAAATACTTAAAAAAGAATGGCGCCTTATACAATTTCTTCCTGGATTTCAAGATACCCAATTCATAGTTGCACATAAAAGAAATATTAATCTTCGTAATCTGCTGGTTCCCTCGGCTCTCACAGAATGCAAAACAATGTCACAATATAAAGGACAATACCAATGCGGCCGTTGTTCCATTTGTTTACATACCCTTCCAGTGCGGGATTTTTTTATTCATCCCGATACACAAAAAAAGTTCTGTATCAAAGATTATGCAAACTGTGAGACATCTAATGTGATTTACGTAATCCAATGCCCCTGTAAGAAATTCTATGTGGGAAAAACTAATCGGAGCATACGCACAAGGATTATTGAACACAAGAGCTGTATAAGAAGGAAGTTGGAAGACAGGCCTTTAGTGTCTCATTGGGTACAAATGGGACATAAAATAATGGATATTAAGTTTTTGTTATAAAAAAGGTACAACAAAATTGGAGAGGGGGAGATTTAGAAAAAACTACTTTACGGTTAGAACAGAAGTATATATTTCTCCTCAATTCCATGGTTCCACATGGTCTTAATCTTGACAAAGATTTGTCGGTTTTTTTATAATTATTATATTTGTTTTACATAATTTTACAGTCTTTGGTGTGTTCTCCTGTGTCTCTGGTCATAGCCCTTCCCCCCCTTTTTTAGATCAACATTTACAGCACTGCCTTGGGGTTTTTTTTGGTTAGTCAGCATTAGGTGGTACATTTGGGAGGTGTCTCCCATTTGTATATGTTGGCCTCAGTCGCTTGGTTATATCATTTACATACATACAATTTTTATAGTTTAATTTCTAATGCATATTGTTAAGGTGTCAAGGTTATATTTACTATAAATAGCACTTCTCTAGATGGGCAATTGGTTTTTACCTTTGGGCTCTTTTGATTTACAAAATATATTTCCATTTATACAATATCAGGTTGTCTACATAACAATTACTCATCAGTAGGTTCCCCTGTTTGTGTTTTACTCTTGCAAGCCTTTTGCGCCGCATTATTTTACAATAAGTTTATTTCCCTGCATTTGTTTTTTAAAAGTGAATGTAGCGCGTGCATATAGCATATCAAGTCCCCCTTTTTTCAATTTGAATTTCTAAGTCGATAATAGTTACACGTGCATAAAATTTCATGATTTTCACGGTAGCAGATGTAATTACATGGCCCTCCTTTTTTCCCTTGGAGTTCCGGTTATAGCTCCTCCCTTTTTGGTCAGTACTTACAGCGCATGCCTAGGCGTTTTTTGGTTTGTCAGTAACAAGTGTCTTGTTTGGGAGAATTTCCTCAATCGTGAGTAATGGGTTCCCTGCATTAGCACGGGTATAATATTCATACAAAAAAACTGGTTTTGGTTCACTTTTTATGTTTCATGGTAGGTGGCAATGCGGGATTTAATATAGAAAGCAATCCCTTGGGTGGTTCAGATGTATGTGGTTTACCGTTGGCTTTTTTGGTTTCATAAAATATATCATGCGTCGTTTTATTCAACATTGTGAAATTACATTATATCTTACTTTTCCTACATAAAACTATTCACCTTTGTTCCGTATCCCTTGATAGAAGTTTTGTTTATTTAGATGCGATTTACATACGATTGCTGTGCATATGCACAGCGAACCCAGTTATTTATTTAATTTATTTCTTTGAAACAATTTTGTTTGTGCACACAGTTCGTTAGCAGTTTCATTTTTCCGAGTTTCAAACCTGGAGTAACTTCTTAGTCTGTCAGCAATTTCTTTTGTTTCGCATACAGAATTGCGTAGCTTTCAAAGGCGTTGATAACATCGTTGGACATACTACAGAGGGCTCTTTTTTATGCTGTAAGTTTTTGCATTCATATTTGGAAGTCCAATGTTTTGGTTTTCACAACTAGCTTCATGATTGTTTGATTTTTCGCATCTTTTAAACAACTGGATGTTTTTATTTGTGAGCTGTCTTATATTTTTAAACATGGACTTCAATACAAAAGGTTATTTCTTCACAACATTAACACGTATCATCATTGTTTTTTACGACGACATTCACCATCCGTATTTATTTATTTTTTCAAGGTAGATGATCTTCAGGATCCCCCCCCCTTCTTTCAAAGGGTTTCATTCGGACCATTCGTGGTTTAGTGGTAGGTTCATAGAAACACATTTTCTGTCTTTGCTTTTTTTCGTTTTGCCACTGGTTCCCCTAGCTCCCTTTTTTTGCTCTGTAGTCCTCCTCAATAATTATTATTATTATTATTATATTATTATTATTTATTACAGTTGCTTATATACCGCACTATTCGGCATCAGCGCGGTTTACAGTATAACAAAGTGACCAATACACACATTCTGTTTGGTTTTACATCGAACAGGAATATAAACTTGGATAACAGGGGCTGAACTATATACATGAACTATTTACATGAAATATGCTATATACATGAGGTAAAAAATTCCTATACATGAGGTAAAAAATTCCTATAACATTCCTATAACATTGTTGAATAATAATTACAATTGGATACATTACTTTTATCTCATTAGTTTCATTTTAGATACATCTAATGGGTCATTATGGTTTTAGTTTACCTTTTAGTAGTTTATTATGTTATTAGTCCTCCCCTGCTGATCTTCTCGTTTTTATTCTTTTTACTTTCCCTCTTAATTTTTTAATTATCATTTACTATTGTTTATGTATTTATAATGTTATTTATTGAGAAATGTTTTATTATCCATGCATTACAATTATGCATTGGGTTGATTTTGTTTATATTTATATGCACTTTTGGTGTATTTTGATGTATATTGTTGCAGTCTTATGTTTTTAATTTATAATTTATCATTTATCTTGTTTATATATTAGGTTCATTTATATATTTGCAAACATTTTTTAAATGTTATTCTAACGTTTGCTTTTTGAGTTCATGCTTTTATATGTTCTTAAGTACCATTGAAGTCAAGTGTTAGGTTTTTACTTCACTAATTATTCTTATGTTTTTTATGTTTTGTTTTAACTATTTATGTTTTTACCTGTAGTTGAGCCATACCCCTGAAGAAGTTTCATACGAAACACGGCCAGTGTCGGGTTTTGGCATCCCTCATTCCCTGGACAATAAAGGTTAAATTCACCCTCTTTTGCCACGTCTCCCAACTTATATATTTCTGCCCAACGGCTATCGTCCCAAGACCCCGGAATATCTTCTTCCCACCGCTGCTGCCACCTCTCCTTCTCCCTCCCCTTCTGTAGGAGCATTTTATAAATTGTAGATATTACCCCTTTTTGTGACCACTGCTTCTCCATCATCACCTCAAATTGCGTAGGTTTCTGTGCCATATCTAATTTCACCTCCTGTGTATTCATAAAATACCACACTTGAACATATGCATAGTGGTCCTTTTTTTCTATCTGATATTCTTGCTGTAGTTCCTCAAATGTTTTAATTCCTCCCCCCTGTCGCAACAGTTGTCCTAACCTTTCTAACCCTTTTTCACTCCACCCCTTGAGCACCTTAGAGTTCTCTCCTAGCCCCTTATCCCCTACCACACTTATAAATGTGTTACGTGAGTACTTCCCCCCCCCATGAGAAACTCCCTCCATTTTTTCCAACCCTGGAACAGAAGCTCCCTGAATGGATTATCCTTCCCTTCACTCGCTTTCCACCCACCCGGGTACCATATTCTCCTCCTTTAGATTCTTCCCCCCCCCCCGCTTCAATTTGTACCCAACTTAAGCTATCCGCCCCCTCCCGCCACGCTAACAGCGCCCTCAATTGCGCCGCTTCAAAGTATGGCACCCCCAACTCCCCTCATTTGATACAAGGTCCCCCTTGCAACCTTAGGGCGCTTCCCTTCCCAAATAAACTGCATAATCATATTTTGTAGCTTCCCTATCTCCTTTGTCACACTACAGGGCAAGGATGTAAACACAAATAACAGTCTCGGCAGGACATTCATTTTTACTGCCGCTATTCGGCCTAACCATGACAATCGTAGCCCCCCCCCTACCTTGCCAAGTCACCCCTTATGGATTCTGTCAATGCCTGATAGTTCCACTGTTTAATCTTCTCTATGGGTTTCCCCAATTGTATCCCCAAGTACCGAAACTGTTGCTTAACCTATTTAAACTTGAAATGTGACGTTAACCTTTCCTCTAGTCCCCCTTGCAGGTTAAACCCAAGGACTTCTGTTTTACTAGAATTAATTTTATAGCCTGCTACACTACTAAACCCCTTTATAGTTCTCATCAGAACTGGCAAGGTAGTCAAGGGCTGTGTTAATGAGAATATCACATCATCTGCGAACAATGCTATTTTCTCCTCCCTCCTTCCTACTACTACCCCTTTCACATCCACCTCCCTCCTGACTACTTCAGCCAAGGGCTCAATGGCCAACGCAAACAAAAGTGGTGAAAGAGGACACCACTGCCGAGTCCCCCTCCCCAAAGTGAACTGTTCAGAATATCCTCCATTTATTCAAATCCTCGCCATCGGGTGCTCATATAAAGCTTTTATCCACGCTATATATTTGTCCCCAAACCTCATCTCCTCTAGCACTTGAAACATATGGCCATTTGACTCGGTCAAATGCCTTCTCCGCATCCACCGTGACCAATACCACCTGCTCTCCATTGCCCTGAAGATGCCATGCAATATTCAGCACTTTCCTGATATTATCACACCCCTTGCCTCCCCTTTACAAACCCAATTTGATCTCTATGTATGATCTTAGGCAAGATCCCCTGAAGCCGATTAGCCAATACCTTAGCAAATATTTTGGCATCCAAATTTATCAATGAAATGGGCCTATATAAACCACATACCCCCTTGTCTTTACCCGGTTTTGGCAACACTGTGATACCGCTTCCCCCGTCTGAGGAATCCCTTCACCTTCCAGCACCCTATTAAACACCCGAGTCAAGATTTAGGTAAGTTGATCCACCATCTTCTTATAGAACTGCGCTGTGTACCCTATCCAATCCCGGGGTCTTTCCCACTTTCATGGACTTTATAGCCGCCATCACCTCCCCCTCCGTTATTTCCGCCCCTAGTCGTTCCCTATCTTCTGGATCTACCTTACACAACCCACACTCCTGCAAATATCTCTTTATCTCCTCCTGTCCCTTTTGCAGCTCACTTTGATATAACTTTCGATAGTATTCCCTAAACATCTGACTTATCCCTAATTCCTTCTATATATGCTACCTGCCTTTGGGCCCGCATCCTACTTGCCAATATCTTCCCCGCTTTATTTCCTCCTTCAAACTGTTTTTTGTTTTAATACGCCTAGTTTAAACGCAATTTCTTCTCCTCTCAGCTTACTGAGCTCTACTCTTGTTTTTATCAGTTTAGCCATTACCCCATTATCCTTTGATGATGAACCTCCAGCTGCTTTATCTGTCCTAACAGTTCCCCTTCCACTCTCTTCTTCTCCCTTTTAACTCTCGTTGCTATACTAATTAGTTTTCCTCTGATGACTGTCTTTAAACCATCCCAAATGTTTTTCAACTGGACCTCTTCTGTTTCATTGAATATCAGATACTCCTTTATAGCTGCTCTCACCACCCCCATATGCTCTTCATCATCCAACGAGTCATTTAGTTTCCAGAACTTGAGCCCCTCCTCCCCCTCACCTATATCAAACAAAACACTTACTGGTGCATGGTCTGTCCAGGTAATTTCCCCTTGTTCTGCCTCCTTTACCTTTGATGCCCATTTGCCACCTCCCCATATCATGTCCAGTCTACTATATGTGCCATGCACCTGCGACTAGAATGTGTACCTACGCTTCCTTGGGTATCTAGTCCTCCACAAGTCTATAACCCCTAGTCTCTCCTGCATCCTCTTCATGCTTAATCTATCCTCCTTCCCTCCACTCCCCTGCCCTCCACTATTATCCAACCGTGGGTTGCTAGTTAAGTTAAAATCTCCCCCCAGTATTAACTGAGCACCACCCAATTCCTCCAATTCCTGTGTCATTTTGTCAGATGCTTCTCCATGACCTTCATTTGGACCATACATACTGATCACCCACACCTCTTCCTCCCCCACTCTCAACTTTACTCCCACCCATCGCCCATCTTTCCCTCTCCTCTCCCCCACTATACAATGTCTAAATGCTTCCCCCACCAATATTCCTACCCCTCCTTTCCGAGGATTAGCCCTCTGCCCCGCCAACACCACCCTAGGATACGATTTAGATTACACTAAGTATTCTTGCCCCACTCTTAAATGAGTCTCCTGCATACAGATGATGTCTGCATTCACACATCTACCCTCACGCTCCAACTGTCTTTTTTGCCATGTCCTTAACCCTTTGACATTAATGGTAGTTACTCCCAATTGCTTAGCGTTTCCTCCACGCCTATGCCCTCGTTCTTCCCTTCCTCTTCCATCTTCTTCTCTCCCCCCCAACGCTCCTCCTATACCCCTTCTTGCCCCTCCTCTTTTTCTTGTTTCCCCCTCTATCCCTCTCCCCCCTCCTCCCCCACTCTCAATCCCCCTTCCCTCCCCCCCCAAGCCCTTCCTCCTTATCCAGGAGTTTGTAGAGTAGCGAGTCGCCTGCTTCCCCCACCTGCCCCACCTCCCTTCCCTTCTCCGTCCCTCCACCTCCTTCTCCCGCTTCCCCCCTATTTCCTTCCCTTCCCTCCCCCCTCATCTCCCCATATTCAAAAACATCAGGTAATAACTTTTAACAATGCAACCATTCCTATTATATATACTTTTTTACACTGCTGTTACTATGCATGATGCTCTGCACAACTATTTTATCGCTAGTTCCTCATCTTGCCTTCTTCACCTCTCCTAACATGTCCATTTGTAGGCATTCTTCCACCTTATCGTATCATCACTTAGCTCTTTCTTTGCTTTCTTTACTCCGACCCTTCTTCAGTTCTTGCTGTTCTTCCCCACTGGGACGCTTTTCCACCTCATTTCCTGTTTTGTCCTTATCCATTCCACTGCTGGTTTTCTCAGTCCTCATCCCCGCTTCTTGCAACGCTGCGTTCGCCTCTTCCACTGTTTGTACTCTCCAAGTTTTGCCTTTTACCGTGAAGGACAGCCCTAAAGGATGCAACCATCTGTATTAATAGCACCATTTCTCAATGTGTAACAGGTTGCATGGTTCTCCTTCTCTGCAATGTTCCAATGGACAAGTCTTCATATATAGTGTAATGGGGAAGATCCATCCTTGGCCTTGAAAACACAGGATTCTGTGAGAACTAGGGCAGAATCTGACAGGCAGGCAAACCACATGATCAATAGTTGTCAGGAGCAACGTAAACAGACCCAGCCACGAGGTCTGCAACCCCGCCCAACTAGCAAGCAATCCCTAGCTCCTGAAGCAAATAGTTTTCACCTGAGTGGGGGAAGTGCTAATCAGCACTATAAGAAACACTCAGTAGAGGTAGAAAGGGGAGAAGGAAGAAACAGGAAGGAACTCAGAGAGAGATCCAGCGACAGACCCAGAGAGAGAGCGAGAAACAGCTGTGAGAGTCAGTTTGCTGTGACGCAGTTTGGAGCTCAGAGGCAACGTGCTTTGCAGAGTGAATGGAAGCCTCAGAGAGTGGAACCGTATCTATCTGAGAATTGTGACCCTGGAAGTGATTCTGAACCAGACTTAAGTAAACTTACTGGCAGCAGAAATACCTTGAGAGTTAATGCTCAGAAGCCTCGGGGGAAAAGTCCAAGGCTGGTGCCGTGCTGGAAAAGCCACCAGAAGGATTTAACAGGAGAGCTAGCGTGGGAGCATTTACAAGCCCCTGAGAGGGAGAGGTATTGTGTAGAAGATATCTGCATGTCAGAAGAAGAAGAGTTTGAAAAGCCTAAACCTCAGAGAAAGTTTCCAAGGGCAAAACCCTTTGCTAACAGGGTAGAGCAGTTCCATTATCCTCAGCCAAAACCTGAAGGTAGGACAAGCAAATACTTTAAAGGGAAAAGTTCTTATAAAAAAGTTATATGCTGAAAATCCTGGAAGGTGGGTCTCACACTCTGATATATATGGTAACAGTAATTCTTACCTTAGAGAGGGTTGGCTGGATAAGCCCCGTGAAGATACATTAGAAGGTGGTTTACAAACATTGTGCAATAAAGAAAACCTTTGTCCAGCTGAAAGTCAGCAGGAGCCTATGATAATTGATTCTGCTAGTGAAGATTCATTTGGTGATCCAATGGATTGTACGCTAACCATTTCAGACAAGATTACTTCTTTGTGTTAAGCCAGCGTTTGTGCATTGCTTAAGGCTAGCTGTAAAGATCACAAGATTTGCTGTTCATTTGCAAAGGAACTGTATGCTGAGAATATTGTTTCCTGTGGATATAATTTGAGCAAGAAGCAAGAAGAAGCTGTCTTTCATTTTCCTTTATCACATGCCAGAGTGCATGGCTTTATTGTCCTAAGTTTGTTGTGTTGTATATTTGAAAATCCAACCCCGGGAGGGGAAATAAAATCCTATCTTGTACCTGACCCATTCGTGTCCACAACTACTCCTTCATCGAAAGGGTCATCAGGCGGACAGACCCGCTCCCCCTAGGCGGCAGACTGGCCACTGCCTGACAATAGTTACTGGGTATCCTTGCCAATTCAAGGTCCCCAGGCTCCTTATTTTATTTACAACCCTTTCCTTCATTTTGTATCCAGTAAAACATATAATGATGTCTCTAGGTCTATTGACTCTCGCCGCTCCCAGTGCTCTGTCCAATACAAGCTCCTCGGGACCCACATCCTCCCCACCCTTTTTAAGTATATCCAAACATATTGAAGCCACCACTTTTGCGCTGTCTTGAAATTCCTTCTCCTCCAGCACTCCTCTGATCCTCATTAGTCCTGCGAGACCTATTCTCCAAGTCCTCCAATTTAATTGCATCTCCTTTTGCCATTGCTGCATTTCATGGACTCCCTGTTGTTGCTCCTCCTGTTGCTGCTCTAGACTTTGCAGCCTATTCTCATGGTTTCCCGCTGTGTGCATCAGTTCCATTATGTCCTCTTTCAAATTTCCTATAAGTTCATTGAGCTCTGTTTTGACAGCTTGCACCTCTTTCTTTATTTCAGTGAACCACTCTTTTAGCTCTGCTCTAGAAATGTCCTTAAGAGTTTCCTTTCCTTGTTCCACAGTGCTTCTACTTGTAGACCCCCTCAACTGCCTCCATTTGCTCAGCAGTTTTGCTTTTATTCTCCAAGGCATTATGCTCACAGGCGCCCTCCCCCCTCTGAAAAGCATATTCTCTCAAGTCCATAGTTTTCCGCCTTGTAGCCATGATATACTTCTTATCTCGCTCTCCTTCTTCCCCTTCAATCACCACTCCTCATTGGAAGTTTGGCTTTTAATTCAATGCCTTTTAGACTCACAGGCACCTGTAGTTCTGCAAGATTATCCTCATTAGTCCTAACTGCTTTTACTGTTTCATTTTTCACCCCTATTTTGTTTGTTCTACTTCTTTTTGTGCCATCACATTTATTTTACTGCCCACTTTGCTGCTTTTCACCTTCCATTCTCTCCCTACTTCTTTCACCGAAGTGCTTTAAGAGCATTCCAATCTCTGTATTCTTCTCTTATCTCCTCCTGCTCCCTTATTCCCCTCCTTTGCGCTCCTGCATTCACCTTTTTTTTGTTGTTGTCTTTGTCTATGTTATGCTCGTCTTCTTCTTCCTCTTCCTTGGCCCCTCCGTTCCAAATGCCAGTTCACTCAGCCATCTGGGCTGCCACGCGGTTGCCGTATGCCATTTTCTCTGCTGTACCCTTCACTATCCTGTGTCCTTTGCTCTCCGTGCTCTCCACTCTCACCTTTGCTGCGTGTTCACTCTCTTGCTCAGCACTGCTCTGATCCTCCTCTTATTTCTCTGCCTTTCCCGACTTTGTTGGCCCGCTTTACCGGATCTCTCCTCACACTGATCACACGGCTCTCCGACACTGCCACCAGTTGCTCTTTCTTTCTGCGCTCCGTCTGGCGGCGCCGATCTTATTTTCCTCATACCTGCTGCTCCCAGAGTTCTCCTCTTCAATTTTACATGTAGTTTCCACCATGCGAGGGTGTTTTTTGATAATTACGGCAGGGTTCACCCGGAGCGGTGCCCTCACACCGCCATCGGTCCAGGTGACGTCACTTCCTCGCCAAACTTGTGTTTTAATGGTTAAGGATGACCCTAGCAGTTTCCCACTCATTTAAACACAGAGGAAAATGTCATTACTGTGTGTTAATTGCATTGCAGAATACAAAATGCAGTTAGCTACACCTGTTCAGAGGGTGTTAACTGCATCATGTTATCTACTGCAGTAACTAGAAAATAGGGGAAAGCCGACAGTCACCCAGGAGCACATGGTTCGGACAAAGGTATCCTTGAAGGATACTACCAAAAGCAGTGAGGTTCCAAAAGGGAGTATAGTAGCCCAAATGCCCTTGAGTAAGGAGAAGACAGAGCATAAAGATTACAAATTACCCCTGCCTACCAATAGCCAGATTAATATGAATAAAATAGTCTCTAAAATGCTTGTATGCCAATGCTAGAAGTCTAAACAATAAGATGGGAGAGTTAGAATATATAGCACTAAATGAGAGGTTAGATATGATTGCACTCTCAGAGACATGGTGGAAGGAGGATAACCAGTGGGACACTGTGATACCTGGATACAAACTATATCGTAATGATAGAGCTGATCAAATTGGTGGAGGGGTTGCGCTCTATGTTAGAGAGGGCATTGAGTCAGAAAGGATTAAAGTTTTGCAGGGAACAAAATTTGCTGTAGAATCTCTATGGATTGAAATTCCATTTATGAAGGGGAAGGTGATGGCAGTGGGAGTATACTATCGACCGCCTGGCCAGAATGAACAAATGGATGATGAAATGCTCAAAGAAATCAAGGAAGCTAACAAAAGTCACAACAGAGTAGTAATAATAGGTGATTTCAATTACCCCGGTATCGACTGGGTCAGTGTCACGGCAGGACAAGCTAAAGAGATAAAGTTTCTAGATGGAATAAATGACTGCTTCTTGGAGCAGCTGGTTCATGAACCGACCAGAGGGGAAGCCATACTGGACCTAATCCTTAGTGGAACGCCAGATCTGGTGCAAGAAATAAGGGTGTTGGGACCACTTGGCAATAGTGATCATAGTATGATCATGTTTGATTTAATTAGTGGAGGACAGATAGTAAAGGAATCCACAGTATTACCTTTTAACTTTCAAAAGGGAGACTATGATAGAATGAGGAATATAGTTAGGAAAAAACTAAAAGGAGCGGTTCCAAAGGTTAAAGACTTACAGCAAGCTTGGGTGTTATTTAAAAATACTATCCTCGAAGCCCAGACCAGCTGTATTCCACGCATTAAGAAGAGTGGAAGAAAGTCCAAAAAACTGCCAGCATGGTTTAAAGGTGAGGTCAGAGAGGCTGTTGCTGCCAAAAAAGCAACCTTCAGGAAATGGAAAAAAGAGCCAAATGATGAAAACTGGAAACAGCACAAGCACTGGCAAGTTAAATGCAAAGCATTGATAAGGCAGGCAAAGCGGGAATTTGAGAGGAAACTTGCTACGGAAGCAAAAACACGAAATAAAGACTTTTTCAAGTACATTCGTAGCAAAAGGCCTGTGAGAGAGTCAATTGGACCATTAGATGATAGAGGGGTAAAAGGGGCAGTAAGAGGAGACAAGGCTATAGCGGAGAGACTGAATGAATTCTTTGCTTCGGTCTTTACTGAGGAAGATGTAGGGATGTTACCAAAGACTGAAGTGGTATCTAAAGGTGATACTCCAGAGGAATTGAGAGAAATATCGCTACACCGGGAAGATATATTACAACTATTTGATAAACTGAATAGTAGCAAATCACCTGGACCGGATGGTATACATCTCAGAGTGTTGAAAGAACTGAAATATGAGATTGCAGACCTGCTATTGGTAATCTGTGAACTTTCATTAAAATCATCTGTAATACCTGAAGATTGGAGGGTCGCCAACGTAACACCAATTTTTAAAAAGGGTTACAGGGGTGACCCGGGAAATTACAGACCGGTGAGCCTGACGTCAGTACCAGGGAAAATGGTAGAAACCATCATAAAGAACAAAATTACACAGCATGTAGATAGTCATGGCCTAATGGGAGACAGCCAACATACATGGCTTTAGACAAGGAAGATCTTGTCTTACTAATCTGATATGTTTCTTTGAAGGTGTGCATAAACAGGTAGACAAAGGTGAGTCGGTTGATATAGTGTATCTGGACTTCCAGAAAGCTTTTGACAAGGTCCCCCATCAGAGACTTTTGGCGAAGCTAAAAAGTCATGGGATAGGAGGCAGTGTACTATTGTGGATCGGGAACTGGTTAAAAGATAGAAAGCAGAGGGTAGGGCTAAATGGCCAATATTCCCAATGGAAAAAAGTGAATAGTGGAGTACCCCAGGGATCTGTACTGGGTCCGCTACTTTTTGACATATTCATAAATGACCTGGAAAAGGGAATAACTAGTGAGGTTATCAAATTTGCAGATGACACAAAACTGTTTAAAGTTGTTAAAACCCAAGAGGATTGTGGAAAACTGCAGGAGGATCTGGATAAATTGGAAGACTGGGCATCCAAATGGCAGATGAAATTTAATGTGGACAAATGCAAAGTTATGCACCTAGGAAAGAACAACCCACACTATTGTTACATGATGCAAGGCTCCACATTAGAAACCACCACCCAGGAAAAGGATTTAGGAGTCATCGTGGATAACATGTTAAAACCCTCCGCCCAGTGTGCAGCGGCGGCCAAGAAAGCAAATAGAATGCTAGGTATCATAAGGAAAGGGATGGAGAATAAAACAAAGGATATTATAATGCCTCTGTATCGCTCCATGGTACGACCGCACCTTGAATATTGTGTGCAATTCTGGTCACCATATCTTAAAAAGGACATAGCGTTATTAGAAAAAGTACAGAGAAGAGCCACCAAATTGGTGAAGGGGATGGAAGGCTACTCCTATGAAGAGAGGCTAAAAAGGTTAGGGCTCTTTAGCCTGGAAAAGAGACGGCTGAGGGGAGATATGATAGAGGTCTATAAATTAATGAATGGAGTGGAACGGATAAACGTGGATCAATTGTTTACGCGATCAGAATATAGAAAGACTAGGGGACATGTAATGAAGCTACAGGGTAAACTATTTAAGACAAATAAGAGAAAATATTTTTTCACTCAACGTGTAATCAAACTCTGGAATCTGTTACCGGAGGATGTAGTAAGGGCTGTTAGTATAGCTGGGTTTAAAAAAGGTTTGGACAAGTTCCTGGAGGAAAGGTCCATAAACCACTATTAAAAAGGGACCCAGGATATCAATGCTTGACCCAGTACAAGCATTGTGGAACCTGTGTCTTTTGGGGATATTGCTAGGTACGTATGACCTAGATTGGCCACTGTTGGAAACAGGATACTGGGCTTGATGGACCTCGGTCTGACCCAGTATGGCATGTCTTATGTTCTTAACAGTTAATGCACTTTAAACTACCTCCAGTTAACTGAAAGGGTAGTTACGCACCTGTGACAGGTGATCTTTGGGAACAGCAGGAATCAGTGTTCACATATGGGTATTATTGGTACTGACGAAGCCCATGTGGGAACGCTCTCCAGAGTCCAATAGGAAAGCTTTTGGGAGCACTCCACTGCACCTGTGCGTCTGCCTTCCCAACTCATAGTTAACATAGTATATGACGGCAAATAAAGACCATCATGGTCCATCCAATCTTCCCAGCAAGGCGGTAAGAGTAGGTGCACTTGCTGCTCCATGCAGATCATCTCTCCCCATGCCTTTGTTTAGGGGTGTACCCACCACTCCATGCTCCTATTTGTTGAGATAGCAGAGACAGTTAAGATTATTTTGAGTTTATCCTGTTGCTATAAAATCATCCACTGTGTCTGTCCCATACCATTTTGAATTCTGTAACTATTTGCCCCCTCCAGTTCCATCGGGAGGGCATTTCAAGCATCTACCACCCTTACAGTGAAAAAGTACTTCCTTTGAGTTTACCTCTTTGCAGCGTTATGTTATGCCCTCTAGTTCTGCAGCTTCCCTGTCTTTGAAAAAGGTTTGTTTGTTCATTAATACTCTATTTAAAGGTCTGTATCATATCTCCCCTGTCCCTCCTCTTCTTTAGAGTATACATATTTAGGTCTTCAAGTCCCTTCTCATATGTCTTCTGGCACAGGCTCCAAATCATTTTGGTCACCTTCCTCTGAACCATTTCCAGTCTTTCTATATCCTTTGTGAGATATGGTCTCCAAAATGGAACACAATATTCCAAGTGAGGCCTCATCAGTGACTTGTACAGTGGCATTAGTACCTCCTCCTTTCTGCTGGTAATTCCTCTCTGTAAGCAACTCAGCATCCTTCTGGCTTTGGCCACCACCTTGAGATCCTCAAACAATTACTCCAAGGTCCTATTCTTGGTCCATGCACAGCAACCTCTCACCCCCTATTGCATACAATTCTCTTGGATTTCTGCATCCCAAGTGCATGATACTGCACTTCTTCATATTAAATCTTAACTGCCAAACATTAGACCATTCTTCCAGCATTTGTAGATCTTATCCACTCCCTCAGGAAGTTCACTCTGTTGCATATTTTTGTCTCATCTTCAAAAAGACAGACTTTTCCATGCAGTCCTTCGGCAATATCACTCACAAATACACTGAACAGTACTGGTCCCAGGACTGAGCCCTGGGGCATGCCACTAATAACCTTCCTTTCATTCAAGTGAGTTCCGTTGGTCATCACCTTCTGTTGTCTGTCAGTCAACCAATTTCTGATCCAGTTCACCATGTTGGGAACCATCCCCAGGCTGTTCGGTTTATTGATAAGCCTCCTATGAGGAACAGTATCAAAGGCTTTGCTGAAATCTAGGTAGATCCCATCCATTGCATACCCTTTATCTAGTTCTCAGTCACCCGGTCAAAGAACTCAATCAGATTTGTTTGGCATGATCATCCTTTGGTAAAACAATGTTGGCTCGGATCATGCAACCTATTGGTTTTGAGAAAGTCCACTATTCTCTCAAGAGTGCCTCCATTACTTTTCCCACCACAGAGGTGGGGCTTACTGACCTGTAGAGTTTGCCATTTCTTCCCTATTACCTCTTTCGTGAAGAGGTACCACATCAGCCCTTCTCCAGTCCTGTGGAACTTCTCCCGTCTCCAAGGATCTATTAAAACATTCTTTAAAGACCCTGAAAGAACCTCTCTGAGCTCTTTCAGTATCCCGGGATGTATCTCATTCAGTCCTATGGCTTTGACCACTTTCAGTTTTGCAAGCTGTTCAAACACATCATCTTATGTGAATGGTCTGGTATCTTCTCCATTCTCATTTGTATATTTGTCAATCACAGGTGGTCCTTCTCTGGGATTTTCTTTAGTAAAAACAGAAGTATTTGTTTAGCATTTTTGCTTTTTCAATGTCACTTTCCATGAATCCGTTCTTGGCACTCTAAGTCTTGCCATCACGCTTTAGATCTTTAGCCATTTTTTCTTCTGCTTTTGCTATCCTTATTTCTCTTTGTGTCTTTTAGTTTGATCCTGTATTCTATTCTGTATTCCTCTGTGAACTTTTGAATTTTTTCAAAGCTGTGGTTTTTTGCCTTTATTTGTCCAGCCACTTCTTTGGAGAACCAAATAGGTTTTCCTTTTGTTTTTATTTACTTTTCTTACATATCTATCTGTTGCCCCTTTTATTGCCTCCTTTAGCCCACTGCAATTCCACTTCCCTAATCCCCTCCCACCCTGCCAACTTCTCCTTCAGGTACTTGGCCATTTTACTGAAGTCAGTGTTTTTGAAGTCTAGGACTTTGAGCTTGCTGTGATTGGATTCTACCATGGCTTTTATCTTAAACCACACCATGTGATGATTGCTGCTGCTCACATGGGCACCCACCCAGACATTCGACACACTATCTCCACTGGTAAATACTAAACCCAGCATCAAAAACTTTCCCTGGTCGGTTCCATCACCATTTGTCTAGGCAATGCATCTTGGAAGGCATCCTTAATTTTTTTAATTTTTTACTTCTTCCAGATTTGCAGAAGAATACTCCAATCCACATCGGGTAGATTAATGTCACCCAATATAATCACTTTCTCCTTCATGGCCACAGCTTTAATATTGGTTTTGACAGCTGTGGGAGACCACAAGAGCATATTTAAAGGGAAGCCGCCGGCAGGACAGAAGAACTGAACTCCAAACACGCCGCCATCAGCAAAGCTCCCCGAGTGCCTGAGCGGGAACTTTAATCCCTCCCGCTCAGAGGCTCCTGCAGAATCGGGGCTGTGGGAGACCACGAGAGCAGATTTAAAGGGAAACCGCCGGCAGGTGCACCTGTGCTGAAGGGCCTCGCTAGAGGGCTCTTTGGTGTGGCCCTTCGATGGGAACCCTGTCACGGGAGCAAACCAGGTGCAGCGGGAGACTCGCGGGCTCAAAGCATATCGCAACAATGTAAGGGGACTCAACATTGGGGAGCTGGCAGTTCCTGCACCCATACATTGTAGCACGTGCTGCATGGCGTGTAGGCCCCGCTTCTACCGCACTACCAACTCCTCTGCTATATCACTGCTTGCAGATCCGCATATCCTACCTAGCCTGTGGACTTCACTGCTGCCTCATTGCTTGTAAATACATCTGCTGCTTAGCCTATAGACTCACTAATACCTCATTGCTATAAAGATCACTAATACCTCATTGCTATAAAGATAATGTATGCTGCATAACCTGCTATAGATGCATGTATATGTATTGTAAATAACACATGCTGCTTAGCCTGCTGTAGACAATCTGTGCTGTAAATAACATATGCTGTAGATAAATACTGCTTAGCCTGCTTTAGATAACATGTGCAGTAGATAAAGCACAGTTACTTACCTGTAACAGGTGATCTCTGGGAACAGCAGGAATTAGTCCTCACATATGGGTACGTCGGAACCGACGGAGCCGGCGCGGGAAAGCTCCCCAGCTTTTCAAATGAAAAGCTTTTGGGGCTTCCCACAGCGCATGCGCGCTGCCTTCCCGCCTTCCTTACCAGCTCTCTTCAGTTCGAGTTTATAGCTGAGACAATAGAGAGAGGAAAGGAAGGTAGATAGATAGAAGATACAACTCCTAGGGGAGGTGGGTGGGTTGTGAGGACTAATTCCTGATGTTCCCAGAGATCACCTGTTACAGGTAAGTAACTGTGCTATCTCCAGGAACAAGCAGGAATAAGTCCTCACATATGGGGACTCCCTAGCTAAGATGCCTGGGAGATCCCCCTCCAAGGGTAAACCATCTTCGTATGGATCTCAGGCATCCATTCAGGGAAGGTGGGCAGGAGTTGCTTAAGTATGGAACAGGTGTTTGAGGACAGCCTGACCAAACAAGGCATCCCGGCGGGAGTCCTTGTCCAAACAGTAATGGGCTGTGAAGGTATGAACCGAGGCCCAAGTGGCTGCTCGACAGATCTGATCGATGGATACAGAGTGAAGATGAGCCATAGAAGTAGCCATGGCTCTCACATTGTGAGCTGTGACATGGCCTTCCAGAGAAATATTCTGACTCTGGTAAGCAAAAGAAATACACTGAGCAATCCAATTGGAAAGTGTACGTTTGGAGACTGGAAGTCCCAAATGAGAAGGATCAAAAGCCACAAAAAGTTGGGAAGACTTTCGATGTGGCTGAGTCCTGTTGAGGTAAAAGGCGAGAGCTCTTTTACAGTCAAGAGTATGAAGGTTCCTCTCTGCACTGGATGCATGAGGAGCCGGAAAAAAAACAGGTAGATATACCTCTTGATTAAGATGAAAAGGCGAGACCACTTTGGGCATAAAGTGGGGATTCGTCCTAAGGACCACCTTATCATGATGAAATCTGGTATAAGGTGGATTAGCCACCAAAGCCTGCAGTTCACTGATGCGGTGAGCCGAAGTGACTGCAATAAGGAAAAGAACCTTCCAGGAAAGAAAGTTCAGGGAGGTAGAAACCAAAGGTTCAAAAGGTGGCTGCATAAGCTGACCCAGAACTAGGTTTAAGTCCCATGCCACCGGAGGTGGGCGGATGGGAGGCTTAGTTAGGGTCAGGCCTCTCATGAATCTGGCAATAAGAGGATGAGAGGAGACAGGTTGTCCATTTATAGGTTTCAAAGATGCTGCAATAGCACTTAAATGGACTCGTACTGAATTCGTCTTGAGGCCTGCATTGGAAAGATGCAGGAGATAGTCTAATAGAGAATGCAAAGGAAGTGCTAGAGGGTCAAGACCCTGTTGAGCACACCAAATGGAAAAAACGTTTCCATTTAAAAGCATAGGAACGCATGGTAGAGGGTTTCCTAGAAGCATAAAGTATATCTTTCACTGGTTGAGAGAGACTATAATCATGCAGGCTTAAGCCTTCAGTAACCAAGCCTGGAGATGTAGGGACTTGGGGTTTGGATGCCACAAAGTCCCCTTCTCCTGAGACAGAAGGTCTGGCACAGCTCCCAGGTCCAGGGAGGAGTCCTGGGAGAGCTGTAGAAGTAGAGGGAACCACACTTGGCGTGGCCAGCGTGGAGCTATGAGGATCATGGATCCGTGATCCCTCTGTAGTTTGAACAGAGTCTTGGGAATCAAAGGAATGGGTGGAAAAGCATACAGGAATTCCTGACCCCAATGCAGGAGAAAGGCATCGTTGGCCTGAGCTCCCTGACACGGAATCCTGGAACAGAACCGGGGAAGTTTGGCATTCCACGGACTTGCAAAGAGGTCTATGTCCGGGGTCCCCCATTCCTGGAAGATTCAGTGTATTTGGTCCATATGCAGGGACCACTCGTGTGGAAACAGAACTCGACTGAGTCTGTCTGCCCGAGAGTTTTGAACTCCTGGAAGATACACTGCCAGAAGATGAATTTGATGCTCTCTGGCGAAGGCCCATAATCTGAGAGCTTCGTTGCAAAGCGACAGAGAGCCCGTCCCTCCTTGTTTGTTGACATAAAACATGGCTACCTGATTGTCTGTCTGGACTAGGACAGTCAGGTTGACAAGGAGGGTGTGGACGACTGTGAGGGCAAGGAAGGTTGCTTGCAGTTCCAAAAGGTTGATGTGAAGGGTGGTCTCCTGGGGAGACCAGGTGCCCTGAGTGGAGAGGTGTTGGAGATGAGCTCCCCACCCTGTTTGGGAGGCATCTGTTGTGAGGGTTGCTTGGGGCAACGAAGGTTGGAAGGGGGTCCCCAACAACAGATTTTTGGAGGATGTCCACCACTGGAGAGACCAAAACAAACGTTTTGAGGTGAGTACTTGGTCTGAGAGCAGTCCCGATGCTTGAGACCACTGGGTGGCCAAAGTCCATTGAGTTGCCCTCATATGAAGACGAGCGTAGGGCACCACATGGACCGTGGAGGCCATGCGGCCCAGAAGTTGCAGCATTTATCTGGCTGACAAGTGACTTCTGGACTGAGCCTGGGAGGCCAAGCTGATTAGCCGTTGGCCTCGGACCAGAGGGAGGTAGGCCCTTGCAGTGGTGGAGTCCAAGTGGGCCCCTATGAATTCCAGGGACTGAGTAGGGATGAGTTGGGACTTGGGAATGTTTACCACAAGTCCCAAATATTGAAGAATATGCCTTGTGCGGTCCAAGGAAATCTGAGCTTCTGACTGAGATGGAGCTCGGATGAGCCAGTCGTCCAGATATGGGAAGACGAAGATTCCCATGCCTCTTAGAAATGCGGCTACGACTGCCATGCATTTTGTGAATACTCTTGGAACAGAGGCGAGACCGAAGGGAAGTACTCTGTATTGGAAATGTTTTCCCTGGAACAGAAATCGAAGATATTTTCTGTGGGATGGATGGATGAGTATATGAGTGTACGCATCCTTGAGATCTAGAGAACAAAGTCAATCCTGACTCTGAAGGTATGGAAGGAGAATGCCCAGAGAGAGCATTTTGAATTTCTCCTTGAATAGAAACTTGTTCAATTCTCTCAGATCTAGGATAGGTCTGAAGCCCCCTGTCTTCTTTGTTATGAGAAAATAAGGGGAGTAGAACCCTAACCCCTGTTGAGGAAGAGGAACCTCCTCTATTGCCCCTTGGGCAAGGAGAGAGGAGACTTCCTGACCCAACAGGGTCAGAAGAGATGGGGAAGAACTGAATTGCCTCACCATGGTATGGGGAGGAAGGCTGGAGAAATGAAGTTTGTAGCCCTCTCTGATGATAGAGAGGGTCCATTGCTCTGATGTTATTTGCTCCCATCTGGGAGCAAAGTGTACTAACCTTCCAGGTATGGTGAGAGGCTCTGGTTGTTCCAGAGCCAGAAATGGTAAGTTCTCTAGGGGCAAGTCAAAACCCCTGAGGGGGTTGAGCCTGCTGGGGTGTAGCAGACACTGCAGACTTTGACTTTACTTGCTTAAATTGCTGACGTTTAGCAGCAAAGCGAGGCTGAGAAGATTGCTGGCCAGTATTTGTGGAAAATCTGGCCTTATAGTAAGGCCTTTTAAAAGACTTCTTTTTGGCAGGAGTAGAAGTAGACTTAGAAAGTCTATCTAGAGTGGCATTTTCTGCATCCATTTGAGCAGCTTTAATTTGCCAGTCTTCACCAAATAAGTTCTCACCTGTACAGGGCAGATTCCTTAGGCCATCCACAACCCAGGGTTCTAGGTCAGAAGCCTGGAGCCAAGCAAGACGTTGGGGTGCAATAGCAATTCCCGAAGCCCTGCCAGCAACCTCAAAGGAATCAAAGGCTGCCCTGTTGGAAAACTTGGAGACCTCTGAAAGTTGTGTCACCACAGAAGTGAAGTCCTCCTTTTTATCCTCAGGGATAAAGGGGCAAAATGCCGTACCTTTAGGGCAAGTTCTCTGAGAAACATGCCCATATAAAGGCTGTAAGAATTGATCCTGGCTATAAGCATACTAGCCTGGAAGATCTTTCTACCAAAAGAGTCAAGGGTCTTACATTCTCGCCCTGGAGGGGTAGAAGAGTGCCTTTTGGGACTCTTTATCTTCTTCATAGCAGACTTCACCACAATGGAGTGGTGAGGCAGCTGAGATTTTTGAAACCCAGGAGAAGGAGGGACCCGGTACATGGTGTCCAACCTACGAGAATGAGGAGACAGAGTTAGAGGAGTCTCCCACAAATCCATCAAGTGTTCTTGAAGGATTTCATGGATAGGCAGAGTAACTGCCTCTTTAGGAGCTTTAGAGTATCCTAAAATATCCAATTTTTTGATCTGGGTTTCTTTTCAGAAGATGTAGCAATAGAAGTCCTTTAGCTACATCAACAATGAAATCCTGAAAGGATAAATCCTCTGGAGGAGACATCGCCCTCTTTAGAGAAGAGGGCTCCTCAGGAAGATCAAACTCAGCAGAGTCATCAGAGGAATTGAACTCATCAGAAGAATCTGAGTATTCTCTCTGTGCTTGCAATGCACGATACGCGTACCGATCGATATCGAGACCGGGCGTATCGGGCATGGGATTGGTATCGGGAAAAAGCCTGAATCCAGCAAGCGGAACCGATCGACGCTTGGAAGTCGATGGTCTCGGTTCCGGTGTGGATACCGGAACCGGGGTCGGTACCGATGGAATCGATACCGAGGGCGTCGCAGCCTTAATGAAAGCCAGAACGGCCTGCTGCATGGTCTGGACAGTATTGCCCATGGACGCCACTGCTGCCTGGATGTCGGTACCGGTATCGACCGGTACCCCAGAGCAGTCTAACAGGTGATCAGTCGAGGCCGTGCCATCGATGTCAACCTGTAACCCCATAGGTGATGCTTTGGAGGCCGGAGCCTCCAGCCGGGGGTTTTTTGGTGTGGGCAGAATCCTCGAACTCAAGATTGAGAGCCTCTCGATCTTTTGAAAGAGATTTGCTTTTAGAGGATTTGCCCACAGAAAGTTTGGTTACCTGAGATCCATCCGGAGAGGAAGACCTGGATGACTGTGATGCTGGATTATCTGAAGCAAACAGCACATGGAACTTGTTGGCCCGGTTCTGCATACCACGTTTAGACATCTGGGAGCAGAATGGGCAGTCCGGTATGGAGTGGTCAGGTCCCAAACATTTAAGACACCATTCATGGGTGTCTGAGAGAGAAATAACAGCACTGCACTTGGTACACTTTTTAAAACCAGGAGCTGGCTTCTCCATGAGGAGAATTAGTGTAGGCCTGAAGGCCTAGCAAAAGTTACCACGTTGTGCTGAAATAAAAAAAAGAATTTTTTTTTTTTTTAAGAAATAAAGAAAGAGAGACTGGCAGTACCGGTTTTGGTATGGGGAAGGCAGGTACGCGGTCAAAAGAAACAAATTAAAATAACAATTTCTTCAGCGGTGACAGGAACACGACCTGCTGGCTCCGCGGAAAAAGAGAAACTGAAGAGAGCTGGTAAGGAAGGCGGGAAGGCAGCGCGCATGCGCTGTGGGAAGCCCCAAAAACTTTTCATCTGAAAAGCTGGGGAGCTTTCCCGCGCCGGCTCCGTCAGTTCCGACGTACCCATATGTGAGGACTTATTCCTGCTTGTTCCTGGAGATCATGTGCTGCTCAACCTGCAGATTCCACTGCCACCTCTTTGCTGCCCCACTAATACCTCAATACTCTGTGGATAACATATGCTACATAGCCTTTTGACTCCATTGCTTGTTTGCCTATTTGCTACCTCACTACTCATAAAATAACATACTCTATTACCAGTCCAGAACTACATGAGAGGAGGAGACACCGACAAAGAGAACAGACAAAGAGAACAGACAAAGAGAACAGGCAAGTTTAGAGATACAAGAGAAGGATCAAACACCTACTACCACTGAACACAATTCAAGCAGATCCCAAGTCAGTAAGTTACAAAAATGCACGCCACTTCCTAATACCTCATTGCCTACCTTACACTCCTCCAAGCATTCGCACCCTGCACACAGGGCATCAGATCCAACCAGCAAATCCCCTTGCCCCACCTACATACCACCCAACCTGTATGGACACTAGGCTCATCCTTCCCTAATGAACACAAGCATACTAAGCCTACAATTCAGAAACCGCATAATGCCACATGTACTACGCCCACTAATCCCACAAATAGTGTACACACCAACCCAATCATAACAGCCAACATCAGGTGTGCTTTAATAAACGCAAGATCAATCAGGAACAAACCAAATACTATCCTAGACCTTATCAGCGACAAAGAACTGGATATAATCTGTATCACCGAGACCTGGCTAGATGACTCAGACCAGGTAATATTAAACCAAGTAACCCCTACGGGCTACTCGGCATTCAATTGCATCAGAGAACAAAAGAGAGGAGGAGGTGTGCTAATACTGGCTAGAAAGGAATACAGACTTAAAACAATCTCTACCACTAATACGATTGAATCCAACACAGTCATCATAGCTAACAAGTACTTAAGCGTCTCCCTCACCTACAGGCCTCCTGGAGCCACAACTGAACATCTCTCCACGGTACTTGAAACAATATGTGCACATAGCACAAAACATAAACCCCTCATTGTACTAGGAGACTACAACCTGACCTCCGTACCCACCAAGGAAGCCGCAACATTCTTAAAAGCCATGGAGTCACTAAAATACAGCCAGATAATCAATGCCCCAATGCACCAGCATGGCACAACTCCAGATATGGTCTTTATTCCAATGCACTTGGTGGAACAGGGCAAGGCCACAACACCAATAATCACAATGGTCCCTTGGTCAGATCATTACGTGACAGAATTCACCCTGACCCTAAATAACCCCACCCAACATATGGAAGATGAGAGTATAACCAGGCGTTATAGAGCCTTCAACAAAGACTCATTCATAGACGAAATCATCCCACAACTATAACAAGAATGCGACACACTTGACCTAAGCATAGAGAAATGGAACTCCATAATATCTAATGCAGCATCAGCCCCTACGAGCACAAAACCACAAGCATGAAGGAGACCCAACGCCCCCTGGTACTCAAATGATATCAGAGATGCCAAGCGCACTCTCCAAAGACTGGAGAGAAAATGGAGGCGGAACAAGTCACATAACTCCCTGACTCTATACAGAGCCAAGCTACTGGAATATAACAATCTGATAAATGAGCGTAAGCAGCAGCACCACACCAACCTAATCATGAAATCTGTTAACAGACCGAGAGAACTCTTTAGCATTGTCCAAAATCTCACTAAGGGCACCACGCAGCACGGTACCCACCATCTTGACCCACAAGAATTTGCGGACTACATGAATGCGAAAAACACCACCCAGACATGCTGCATCACACAACAAACAGATGACCATGAAATGAAAGAGCAACATCAAACCTGGGAGGACTTCTGCATACCATCAAAACAATAAGTAGAGGACATAATACATGGACTCAACACAACAACCTCACCATCAGACCCATGCCCAGTGGCCTGGTTCAAAGTCACAAGCAGCCAGCTCTCCCATCACATTCACAAAATCGTCAAAGATTCACTCCAACAAGGACACATGCCGCAATCGCTCAAGCACGCCATGATACAACAGATACTTAAAAGCAACAACCTAAGCACATCTGAACCAAAATCATACCATCCCATCTCCAGCCTACCATTCCTTGCGAAAATCGTTGAAAAGACAGTGCAAAGACAACTTCAGGACCATATTGACATGAATGCCCCACTGGACATCCACCAGCATGGCTTTAAACTCCAGCACGGTATGGAAACGTTACTCATTTCCCTCTTTGACAACCTCCTAAGAGGTATAGATAACATAAAGAACGGATTCCTGCTAGTGTTCATGGACATCTTGGCAGCCTTTAACAGTGTCCCACGCCAGATTTAACAGTGTCCCACGCCAGATTACACTTCATCAGGGGTTGTAAGGGCACACTAAAAAACATTTAAAACCATTAATAAATAAATAAATAAAAATTATAACAAGTATATGTCAAAATATAAAATAGTATAAAGATCAAACCAAATTAACCAAAAACACTAAAAATACATCAATGCACTATACCATGAACAAGATTAATCAAAAGAAGGACTCATAAAAAAATATAATTATAAATATGTGGGAATACACTAAAATACATTTAAAAGAAGTGCAAACTCATGAGATCAATTTAGTCAGCACAAAAGGAACCAAAGGAAAGAAACCAAAAGAATGAGGAGGACAGATAATCGTTATATTCAACATAAAAATTCATATAGACACTAGAAATGAAAAGGACAAATAAGAAGCAGGAGTGAGTCAGAGATGTTACCTTGTCGGTGTGTGGTAGCAATGAATTTCACAATACACAGTGAAATGTGATTGAAGCCCTTAGCATAAGGGCTAATAGTGCCTCTGAAAAACAAGGGTGAAAATTGTAACACAAATATCCAATGTTAAACAAATTGTCCATTATAATGGAAAAATTAAATGGACACTTAATGGAGAATCTATATGTCAAACCAATTTTAATAAGACAAATGCGGAGGTATATAATATCTAAGAGATAGACTGGAACATGAGCATAACAACACTTATTTGCCTTAAAAAATGAAACGACGTATAAAGTAATCATTGCCAACAGGAAATATCTATATCATTACCATTTAAATTATATAAATGTAACATATTGAAGAATGAACATGACGTAGCACATAAGAACAAAAACGTGAAGATCAAGTTTAAACAGGGGCTCATATTTGAAAACCACGGAAAAGAAAACCTATTGCCGTAGCAAAAATATAATCTGAAAAACAAGGACACTAGAAAATGAAACGGCACATAGGAGAACCACTAATAAAAAATGCCCAAAGCGCTACCATTCAAGTAAAACAAAAAGAGGAGCCATCCTCCAAGTAAACATGGCTATGCTAAATGACCCAAAGGAATAAGTGTTAAATTAAGAACTTTAAATAAAGAAACTTAATAAACGATACCATTTTAAAATGTGCAGATATCTATAGAAGCGCTGAAGATATATAAATAAACAATAAATACTAAATTCTATTAAAGATGTCAAATTGAACAGGGCTGTGGAGTCGGAGTCGTGGAGTTGGAGGAAATTTTGGGCACCTGGAGTCGGAGTCGGCAAACAATGCTCCGACTCCGATTAAATTTAGATTGGAATTTAAAAAACACACAAAAAGGAGAAGGCAGCAGCTTCTGCCCAACTACCTCTCTCTGCTAGAAGAGCTTAGAAGAACTTGGTGGAACAGCTTCTTGGATTCAACTGTAAGTGTTTATATTTATTTTAAAACCTGCATGCCTGCTTCTCAGTATGAGGGAAGACATGTGTACATGTTTCTGGAAGAAACTGTCTATCCTAGGTTTGTAAGTGTGGTGCTGCAGGAATGTATGAATGTTTATGTATAGTGCAGATTGTTTATATGCTCTGAGTACTAAAATGTAGGCTCTGTGTTATGTGTGTGTGTGTACAGTACATGTCTGTGCATGTTTTTCTGTATAGGACAAAATCATGTCTAGGTTTAGTGCTGGGATATATAGCTTATTTGTTTGTATAAATCCATGTACGTACAACTTACAAGACTGTGTATGTTGATATTAAAAATCTAATTATATGCCAGTTAGTATAACATATTTTATATTTTAGGGAAAGAGGCATCCTAAACAATGGCAAAAAGACTGCTAACAACAAACACGACAAAGTCTACTGTTTATGAGCACTTTGCATTATCAAGTGATGGAAAACATTACGTGTGCCAATGTTTTAGAAAAGATGATGATGGTGAAAAACAATGTGATGCAAAAATTAGCAGTTTCAGTGGGCCTGATAAAAATGCACCTACAAGAGCATCAAATTTGAAAAGACACTTACAGCGTTTTCATCCCAAAGTGTTAGAAGCCGTGAATAAGAAAGATAGCAATGAAAACATTGCATCTACTTCTGTGACAAAAAACGTTCAGAAATCTACTGGAGAACAAACACAAATAAGAAAATTCTTTATATCTGACAAAGTTACCATAAGGATGACACCAGAAAAATTCAAACACCACATTATTGAAATGGTAGTAAAGAATAGTTTACCACTATCCTTCTTTTCACAGACAGCCTTTTTAGGCCTAAATGGAGAAATGGCAAAAAAACTTGGTGTTTCTCTGGAAAGAGAAAGTATAAGGAAACTTATAATTGAGGAGGCCAAATGTATAAAAGAAGAACTACAGAAAGTTCTGAAAGGACGTTTTGTCTTCCTTAAAATGGATGCATGCACACGTCACAGAGTCAATTATTTCGCTATTAATGTTAGATTTGTGGATGAAAATAACAAAACAATAACAGTGACCCTCGGATTAAAGGACACTCAGGCACATCACACCAGTGATTACCTTCAGAAGTTAGTGGAGGGTGTTCTAGAAAATTTTGAAATTAAAAAGGAACAGATTTTATGTGTTGTGACAGATAACGCTTCTAACATGTTGAACACAATTCAGAAGATGAACGCAGATGAAGAAGGTAACAAACAGATATTAGAGTTAGAGGAAGACAGCTCTGCAAGTATTGGAGAAAGTTTAGAAACTGAAGAGAATGCTGACATTTTTTTAGACAACTTTGTTGAAGAAGCATTGAAGCTTGCTACTATTCATCATATGCGATGTGCTGTTCATACACTGCAACTTGCCATAAGAGATGGATTAAAAGATCGCCATGCAGCTACACTAATTGGCAAATTACGGCAAGTAACTGTTGCAGCCAGGGCCCCGAAAACAGATGCAATTTTGAAAAGACGTGCAGGAAAAGGAGCCATTTTAGATCAAACAACTCGCTGGGGAAGCACTTATTTAATGGTGAAGCGTTTGCTTGAACTTAAAGACTTCATAGAAGAAATGGACAATGAAAATCTTGCATTAACTGAAAGCCAGTGGACACAAACAAAAGAGCTGGAGAACCTTCTTTTTCACCCCTTCACTGTCACCAAGAGGTTGCAATGTGACGATCTAACCCCGGGTAAATTCTTCTTGGAATGGAAGAGCCTGTTATATCGCCTGAACAAAAATGGAGGGTTAATAGCTGAGGGCATTGCATCTTCAATGATGAAAAGAGAGAGTCTTTTGCTGGAAAATGAAATCTTGTTAGCGGCTATTTATGTCGACCCAATGAGCCGAAATTTGTTGAACAGTGAACAGACTGCTACTGGGAAAAAGGCCCTCTATGATGTAGCAGTTCGCATGAAGGGATTACGACCTGAAATACCTCCACAGGATGAAGTTCTTCTTTTAAGCAATAGTGGTAACGCAGGATCATCTTCTTCAAACGAAGAATTAGACTTTGATTCCTTCTTAAACAAAATAGAAGTTGCTAAACGAAAGCGACGTTGCATAAGCGTTACAGAACCAGTAAATGTCCAAATAAAAAAATTCCAACAGGAGTTTTATAAAGCACTAGAAGAAGTTGAAAAGTATGATCGCTCATCAAAACTTACTGTTGAAGAAGCCATCCTTGTTTATCCAGAGATCGTTAGTGATGTGGCCAGAATAGTTACTGCAATGCCACCCACCCAAGTCAGTGTCGAAAGATTATTTTCAGCCCTAAAAATAATAAAGTCTGACTTAAGAGCCTCTATGAAAGAGGATCTGGCAGAGGCAATTCTCTTCCTTAGAACTCTACGTTGAATTGATTTGCATTTGCTAAGCCTATAACTACATTTCAAGATTAATATAAACCATTTCTAGGTTTTACAGATTTTGTTTTTGGTTCATATAGATAAGCTTTGTTTTTGTTCTAAAACAACCAAATAATGTGGTTTGTATTTTTGGACTGGTCAAGTTCCTGTTCCTGATGTTTATGCCTGCTGCTACTATCCAGCCACTTGATTAATTAATAAAAAAAATTAATAAAACTTTGTTGTTTTCATTGTGTTTGTCTTTTGCTTAAACTGTTCAATACAGTAGACTGTTGGCTTCCCAGCCAGTAGTCCTGTGGTAATGACATGTATGTTGCCTTTCTTTCCTTCATATTAATACAGAGGAGTCAGAGTCGGGGAGTCGGAGTCGGGGAGTCAGAGTCGGAAGTACAAAAAACTGAGGAGTCAGAGTCGGAACATTTATCTACCGACTCCACAGCCCTGAAATTGAACTGAAGATAGTGTGTGAAGCTTAAAAAATGCTCGAGAGACATACAGAACAAATAAAATAATATAATAGTACCTGAAACGTAAAAGACGCCCGAGGCACCACTGCAAGGCGTGTCACTCTCCAGAAAGTGAAACCTCAAAACTGCCACTCTTGTGTTTTTTTGGTTACCACGCCAGATTACTGCAGCGCCTGCAACAGATAGGACTACGCAAGAACACTCTGAAATGGTTCACCTCCTACCTGAAAGATCAAATGCAACAAGTCAAATGCACCCAAAAGAAATCATTGCAGTTCCCCGTCACGCAGGGAATACCACAAGGAACATCCCTGTCATCAATGCTCTTTAATATTTACATCCAACCCATATGCAACATCATCAAACGACACAAACTCCTCTATCACATCTATGCTGACGACATCATGGTGTATGCTCCAATCAACCTACTAGCACTTAACACCATAACAATAACCAAATGCCTTGAAGACATGAATACCTGGCTCACAGCCAATAACCTGACGGTCAACTACGATAAAACTGAGGCAATGTTCATCACCAGGAACCGTACATTTATTCCACCACAGACTAATCAGCATTCTAAACAAACTCATAGTAGTCAAAGATGAAGTTAAGTACCTGGGTATCACAATGGACAGAGCTCTGAACATGAAATCTCATATCACCAAAACCACAAACAAGGCCTACCAACGTTTGAGAACCATAAGAAAGATCAAACCATTACTCCGCCAGGACCACTTCCGCACACAGTGTGCCAAGCACTCATTACACCTCTGCTTGATTACGGAAACTCATTATATCAAGGCCTCCCTCAGCAGACCTTACAACCACTCCAAATGGTGCAAAACACTGCAGCATGCATCATTACAGACACTCCAAGAAGAGAGCACATCACCCCCATCTTACAGCAACTACACTGGCTCCCAGTGGTGGCCAGAGCAAAATTTAAAACAATCCTGATCATCTTCAAAATCATCCACCATCTCTCGGCAGATGTACTCCAAGATAACATAACAAGGGATATCAGTAATAGACCAAGAAAGCGTAGTTACTCACCTGTAACAGGTGTTCTCCAGGAGCAGCAGGAATCAGTCCTCACTTATGGGTGAAGTCGGCGCCGACGGAGCCCTCGCGGAGCAATTTTCCCCCAGCTTTCAAAGAAAGCCTTTGGGAATTGCAGCGCGCATGCGCGGTCCCCTTCCCGCCCAAGGGTGCCATCTTAGCCAGTCAGATGACATAGCTAAAAAAGACAGCATAAAAATTTGCAAAAAAACTAAAGCAGATGATTGCAACTCCACGGGGAGGAGGGAGGGTTGTGAGGACTGATTCCTGCTGCTCCTGGAGAACACCTGTTACAGGTGAGTAACTACGCTTTCTCCAGGACCAAGCAGGAAGTCAGTCCTCACTTATGGGACTCCGAAGCTCAAGGCTACCGGAGACCCTAAGCACAAAAATGAGCTCCCTCTAGCTCAGCAGCACAGAAGGAAAGAATCTTCGCTGAATTATTACCCACCGGTAGCCCACATCCGGGATGGAGGGTAGGAGTTGCTCAGACCTCGAAGAGATTACGGAGGACTGCCTGTCCGAAAGCACTGTCCCTGCGGGACTCCCTCTCGAGACAGTAATGGACCGCAAAAGTCTGGCTCGAAGACCAAGTAGCGGCCCGGCAGATGTCTGCCAGCGGAACAGAGCGGAGGTAAGCCACTGACGTAGCCTTTGCCCGAACGCAATGAGCCGTGACTCGACCTTCCAAGGAGAGTCCGGCTGCCCCATAAGCCCAAGAGATACAGTCCGCAACCCAGATGGACAGAGTACGCTTGGAGACCGGGAGCCCCAATTTATTGGGGTCAAAAGACACAAAAAGCTGAGCAGCTTTACGGTGCTCCCGCGTACGGTCAAGGTAGAAGTTCAAAGCCCTTCTACAGTCCAGGGTATGGAGGACCGTTTCAGCTCGGCTGGAGTGTGGTCTGGGAAAGAAGGTTGGAAGTACCACCTCCTGATTGATGTGAAAGGGGGAGACCACTTTTGGAAGAAATTTTGGGTGAGTCCGTAGGACTACCCTATTTTTGTAGAACCGAGTGTAAGGGGGATCAGACACGAGGGCCTGCAATTCACTTACGCGTCTAGCGGAAGTGAGGGCTAACAAGAACAGTGTTTTCCAAGAAAGAAAACGGAGAGAACAGGTAGCCATAGGTTCAAAAGGCGGACAGGTGATCCGCTGTAAAACCACATTCAGGTCCCAGTCAGGCGCTGGCGGGCGCAGAGGTGGTTTAAGTAGAAGGAGACCTCGGAGAAACCTCGCTACGAGAGGGTCGTTGGAGAGAGGTCTGCCGTCCACCGGCACATGATGTGCTGAAAGAGCACTGAGGTGAACTTTGACGGAGTTGGACTTAAGTCCCAGATTAGAGAGGTAAAGCAAGTACTGCAAGACCACCGACACCGGGCAGGAGAAGGGATCCTGAGACTGTCGGGTACACCAAACGGAAAAACGACGCCATTTAAGGGCGTAGCATTTGCGGGTAGAAGGTCGCCGCGAAGCTAGGACGACCTCCTCCACCTCTGCCGGCAGGAGAAGGGGAGCAAGGACTACCCTCTCAGCAGCCAGGCCATTAGGTTGAGAGACCTGAGGTTGGGGTGTAGCAGAGACCCCTGATCCTGAGTGAGGAGATCCGGTTGTAACCCCAGAGGGAGTGGATCCTCCACCGCTAATTGCAGCAGGAGCGGAAACCACGGCTGTCTGGGCCAGTGAGGGGCCACCAGGATCATGAAGGCTTTGTCTCGGAGAACCTTGAAAAGAGTCCGAGAGACTAGCGGGATGGGAGGGAAAGCGTACAGAAGGCTCCCCGACCATGAGAGTAGAAAAGCGTCCGCCGCAACCCGAAGGGGGTGTGGCTGACGAGAGCAGAAGCGAGGAAGTTGCCGGTTGTGAGGACTGGCAAAGAGATCCACCGTGGGGAGGCCCCACTTTAGAAAGAGCTTCTGAACTACCAAGGGATCCAGACGCCACTCGTGCGGCTGAAGGATCCTGCTGAGTTTGTCTGCCAGGCAATTCTCTTGGCCTGGGAGATAAACTGCCTTGAGGAGAACGCCGTGACTGACGGCCCAAGAGCAGAGCTTCTGTGCCTCCCGGCAGAGGAGGAAGGAGCCCGTGCCCCCCTGCTTGTTCACGTAGAACATGGCAACTTGATTGTCCGTCTGGACAAGGACGGACTGGTGAGAAGTCAGGTGGGAGAAGGCCTTGAGAGCCAGGCGGATCGCCCTGAGCTCCAGGAAGTTGATCTGCTGAGCAGACTCCCACGTGGTCCAGAGGCCCTGAGTACGTGCCCCTTGGCAATGCGCTCCCCAGCCCAGGAGGGATGCATCTGTTGTCAGCACCCGGGCCGGCTGAGGTGACTGGAAAGGCATGCCGAATATCAGGTTCGGCCGCTGAAGCCACCACCGGAGAGACGAGATCAGCGGCTCGGAGACGCGCACTAGGTCTGCTAGGCCGCCTGTGGCTTGTCGCCACTGCTGGCGGAGACACCATTGAGCAGGCCGCATATTCAGGCGGGCATTGGGGGTCACATGGACGGTGGAAGCCATATGGCCGAGTAGTCTCAGGAAGCGCCTGGCGGAGACCAGGGGCTGGCTGCGAAAACGGTCGGCTAGGTCCATGAGCCGTTGAGCCCTGTCGAGCGGTAGGTACGCTCGTGCCTGAGGAGTGAGCAGCCTTGCACCGATGAACTCGAGATCCTGTGAGGGGAGCAAAGTGGACTTTGCGAAGTTTATAACAAAGCCCAAGTACTGCAGAAGAGTCACCGTGCGGCGCATGGCGTTGGTGACCTCCAGAGCGGACGCTGCCCTGATGAGCCAGTCGTCGAGGTACGGAAAGACATAGAGGCCGTGAAGCCTGAGATGGGCCGCCACCACCGCGAGACATTTTGTGAAGACTCGCGGTGCGGAGGACAGGCCAAAGGGCAGTACTCTGTACTGGTAATGATTTCCTGCCACCACAAATCTTAGGTATTGGCGGTGGCTTGGGTGGATGAGGATGTGCGTGTAGGCATCCTTTAGATCCAAGGAGCATAGCCAATCTCCCTGCTGGAGGTAGGGCAGAAGGATTCCAAGGGTAAGCATCTTGAACTTCTCCCGCACGAGGAACTTGTTGAGGTTGCGCAAGTCCAGGATGGGTCTGAGGCCTCCTGTTCTTTTTGGTATTAGAAAATACCTGGAATAAAAGCCTTGACCTTTCAGGTGGTGGGGCACCGGTTCCACCGCCTGTTCCTGTAGAAGACCTGCTAACTCCTGAAGGAGTAATTCCCTGTGCAGAGGGGGTCGTGGAGGTTCTCCCGGAAAATAGGAGGGAGGGACCTGGTGGAAGTGGAGAAGATAGCCTTCTCGCACGACTTGAAGCACCCAGGCATCTGAGGTGATGCTGGACCACCTGTGGGCGAAGTGAACCAGCCGGCCTCCGGTGCTGGGAGGAACCAGCGGGGGGGAGAGGCTATGCTTAAGGAGTCAAAAACCCCCACCCTGCGGAGCAGGGGCTGGTGGTGCAGGCTTGGGGGCTTGCTGCCTACGGGACCCGTTACCCCGTCCCTTGGCCTGCTGGCCCTGTTGGGGAGCTGTAGGGGCCTGATAGTGGGGGTACTGTTTGAGGGCAGCCGCCTTCCTCGGGTAAAAGGACTTCTTTCCCGAGCCCTTCTTTTTCTGGGAAGGGGCGGAGGTCTTCCTAGAAAGCCTAGTCCTGGTGAGAGTCTCCGTCTCAATTTGTGCAGCCTTATCAGCCATGGGCTTGCCAAAGAGGTTTTCGCCTCGGCAAGGGACATCGACCAACTTGTCCTGCACCCAGGGCTCAAGGTCAGACGACTGAAGCCAAGCCTGTCGACGGGCACCGATGCCGGCTGCGGCCACTCGAGCCGATGCTTCAAAGCCATCATAGGCTGCTCGGGACATGAATTTTGAGCATTCCCGAATGCCAGTGGACAAGGCCAGGAACCTCCGCAAGGGTTCCTCGGACAAACCAGCGGAGAAGCCGGCTAGCTCTTTAGCCAGGTCTCGGAGATACATGCCCATGTATAGCTGGTAGGTCTGGACACGACATGCGAGCATAGAGCCCTGGAAACACTTCTTGCCAAGGCCATCCAGGTTACGGGCCTCCCTGCCAGGAGGCACCGAGGAGTGCATCTTCTGGCTCTTAAGACGATGCATGGCCGATTCCACTACCATGGAATGGTGTGGTAGCTGTGCCTTTTGGAAGCCAGGGCTCTTGCGGACTCGATAGATAGAATCGACCCGCTTGCTCAGGACCGGCGAGGTGGCCGGACTCTCCCACATGCGGAAGAGTAGTCGTTCCAGCATGGGAGGAACCGGTACAGTAAAGTGTTCCCTGGCGGGAGAGTCATACTGGAGGGCGTCGAGCTCTTCGGCTCGAGGCTCCTCCTCGGGGTCCGCAGGGAAGGCCAAAGCCTTGGCCACATCCCTGACGAAGTCCGAGAACCGGGCATCCTCCGGGGGGGACTGCTTCCGAGGTTCGGACTCAGGTGAGTCCGAGGGGACACACCGAGTCCGAAAAGAATCAGGCGACTCTTCCTCTTCAGACTCCCAGACCGACTCCGACGAGGACTCGGTGGGGTCGGCCCGGGCAGGGCGCGGCGCCTGCCGCCCCGACGCCGAGGGAGTCGGAGTCGGCGTCGGCGACCTCGGTCCCGAACGGGAGGCCGAGGGTGACCTCGACCGAGGATCGACTCGAGTTCGCATCGACTCGAGGATCGGCTCTGTCTCCGGGGTCGACTTGGACGTCGACGTCCCGGCGGTCGGGGCAGCGGCGCCAGCGAAGCCAGCGAGCAGTGCCCGCTGCTGGTCCATGAAGGCAGACAGTCTGCTCTCCAAGGCCGTCAACCTGAGTCCGAGCTCAGGTGACCCAGCAGCCCCCGACTCGGGCCCCGACGGCGTCGGGCCCGACGTCGGCTGTCGCGGAGGAGAGTCCAGAAGGACCACAGGACTTACCCGAGCAGGCAGCTCCGACTCCAGGCGAGGTCGCTTCGTGAGGTGCTCCTTCTCCAAGGACCCGGGGCGGCTATCGGGGCTATGCGACCTGGCCCTCGCGGAGCCAGGAGCGTCCACCGACGCCGCCCTCGCGGGTTTCACCTTCCGTCGATGGTCCCCGGAGGGAGAACCCCTGTCGGAGGAACTCCGGCGACGGTCCGAGCTGGAACCCCTGGACGCGGAGGCCTCCGACGAGGTCCGGGTACGGCTGGGGTCAGCGAAGATTCTATCCCGCTGATGCCGCCGACTTCTCAACGCTTTGGAGGAAAGTTTGCCACAAGGCCCACAGATCATTTCTTCATGATCCGGGCCCAGGCAGCGGAGGCAATTGTCGTGTGTGTCAGTTAGTGACATATTTCGGTCACACTGACCACACCGCTTGAAACCACTGGCAGCCATCGGGGGAAAAAGGGGCCCCGGCGAGGTCAAAGGACCGGGCTGCCAGGGAAAAACCGAAACGAAAACTGACTAAGTCAGAAAAACCGAAAAAGGAGGAGAGGACTCGTGACCGGCGTCGCGAGTCCGGGCGGGAAAAAGACCGGCGTCGAACCGAAGGAAAAAAGAGAAATTATGAAGAAAAATCAACTTTTTCGGGGGGACACGACGGGTACGTCTGTAGGGCTCCGCGGAAAAAAGAAGACTGGCTAAGATGGCACCCTTGGGCGGGAAGGGGACCGCGCATGCGCGCTGCAATTCCCAAAGGCTTTCTTTGAAAGCTGGGGGAAAATTGCTCCGCGAGGGCTCCGTCGGCGCCGACGTCACCCATAAGTGAGGACTGACTTCCTGCTTGGTCCTGGAGAAGGAGCAATGACGACAACATGATTGGCATACCTGCAGGATACCACAAGACTAAACAAAATACCTCAAGAAGAGCTCCATCACTACTGGCGTCCACACTCCCTCCCAACGACCTGAGGGCATTAAAAGACATCACAGACTTCCGCAAGGCCCTTAAAACCCTGCTCTTTACAGAAACCTATAGCAGACAGACAACAGTCCCCACCCGAATGGTATTGCAACTACCCCCACTAACTCAATACCCAATCAGCCCAACTAAACTTACGAGTTCATTGTATAATATTAAGTACCCTCATGCTGAATGTGACCGTCCAATTGTGCTCTCTAAATGTTGTTAAATACCCTCATATTATATGTCATAAAGTACCCACATGTTAAATGTAACCCTCCAATTGTGATGTGATGTAACCATTTTGATTGTAGGATAAGGTGGTATACCAATCTGTCTAAATAAATAAATATAGGGCTGCTACTCCTCCTTTTCTGCCTTCTCTATCACTCCTAAATAAATTATAGCCAGCTATGGCTATATCCCATTCATGTGATTCATTAAACCATATTTCTGTAATGGCCACAATGTCCAAGTCCATTTCCACCATTTCCTCTCTTCAGTTGAGTTTGTAGCTGAGAATAGAGGAAAAAATACCCAAACAACTTCTAGGGAGGAGGGTGGGTTGTGAAAACGGATTCCTGCTGTTTGCATAGATCACCTGTTACAGGTGAGTAACTACGCTATCTCCAGCAACAAGCAGGAATGCAGTCTTCAGTTATGGGACTCACTTGTTCCCAGACAGACACCAGACTGAAAAGCTATCTTTGAGGCTAAGGAACGGAGCCAAGAAAGTATTGACACAAAGTGGCCGCAGCTGACTCGAATACAGAAAGCAAGAGCATGGAGCAAGGAATTGGGTGCCAAAGAAGTGTAATTGTAGGAGTTGTGATTAAGTCCCGTAAAGATGCTGATGAACAGTCTGTCCAAAGAGAGCATCCTGAAAGGAGTACCTGTCAAGGCAGTAATGAGCAGTGAAGGTGTGAACAGAGGTCCAGGAAGCTGCCCGGGACATCTCTGCTATGGAGACAGAATGGAGGTTGGCAAATGAGGTTGCCATGGCCCTCATGTTGTGAGCAGTAACGTGACCCTCGAGAGAGAGTCCCGCTTGAGCATAGGCAAAAGAAATGCAGTCTACAATCTAATTGGATAGGGTGCGTTTTGACACTGGAAGACCTAAGTGGCTTAGATCAAAGAAAATAAATAATTGAGAGGATTTCCTAAAAGCTTTGGTCCTGTCAAAGTAATAAGCAAGAGTGCGCTTGCAATCCAAAGTATGCAATGCTGCCTCAGCGCTTAAGGCATGTGGTCGGGGAAAGACGACCAGCAGCATCACAGACTGGTTGAGATGAAAAGTAGAGACTACTTTTGGAAGGAAATACAGATGGGTACAGAGAACCATCCTGTCATAGTGGAATTGAGTGTAGGGGGAGTCCGCCACCAAAGCTTGTAGTTCGCTGATGCGACAAGCTGAGGTGAGGGCAATGAGAAAGATGACCTTCCAAGATAAGAGTTTTAGAGAAGTGGTAGCCAGAGGCTCAAATGGGGCTTTTAGAAGCTGTGTTAGGACCATGTTGAGGGGTGCGAGGAAATGGGATGCCTATCCAGTGGCCTGTGATAGAGTTCATCTCAGTGCCATTGCAGCCTAAAAGTTAGTCTTAAGTCCTGTAGAAAACAAGTGGAGAAGATATTGTGAAATATGCTCCACGAGGCAATTAGAAAGGTTAATCTGCTTTGAGGTGCACCAAAGGGTGAACTGTCACCATTTATATTTTTATTTCTTTATTTATATATATTATTTCTATACCGCGCTCTTTACAATCAGCGCGGTTTACAGGTAACAAATTGTACAATGCAGCAGAACAATGCAGTGTATATTACAGAAAACAGGTTTTTACAACGTGGATTAACAGGGTAATTATATACGAATATATACAACTATATACATTTGCGCTATTTGTTGGCAGGCATGCCACAAATGTCGCTATGGAATAACGGCTGCTTTGAAGTCTGTCAGACGGTTGCCTGGGTGAGAATCTTCACAGTCTTGGCAAGTGCATATATCTATATGATTTGCAAGGTATTGTGGGCAATGTAGTTCATTCACACCAGACACAGCTGCTGACAATAATTTAGTTGTGCTCTTGGGTAAAGCCAATAAGATTTTTATTTATGGGGTTATTTCTCCCAACACAGATATGCTTGGCAGCACATAAATCAGGTAACTTGCTTTCAGTGTTAACTTGGAAAAACAAAGACAAAATCAGGAAAACAACAAATGAAAAGCCACAAAGCAAGAAACAAACTGTTCTTTTCAGGTTAACTTCTGATTACTTCCCACATAGATTCAGAAGTGATTCTCTCCTAGCTCACAAGCAATTAGGTAAGGCTTAATTGCTAGCAGTTATCCAGCTGAAACCCCTTAGCTGGCTTGCTTTCTCTACTGTGTGGGTCAAAACCTGCTTCAGGAGCTTTTCTGAGTAGATTAAAGAACAAGTTTATATTTCTTTGTGATGGTTGCTGTACTTTGTAACAGAAAGTTACCAACTGAGTTTAGATAGAGAGCAATCCATATAAACACATTCTTCATTTGCAATCATTCCCCCATCTTCAACAAGCATAGGTTCAATATCATGGATTGGCACAGATGAATCTCTCAATGGAGCACTTTCAGGAGAATACTTGTTTCCCTGCTGTCTTTCAAGGTTATAGCTAGGGCATAGATCAGTGTTCATACCTGAGCTTCCATTGCTGCTAGAGTTCCTCTCTATATAGCCTGGCCAGTATGTAGTCCAGTTCTTATGTCCAGCCTTCCAATCCAGATCCCTGGACACTGGATCTCTCTTCACATACCTTCTGGCACGGGTCTTAGGGTCCCTTCCACGTGCAGCCGTCTCCCTCACAGGTAGCCTCTGGTGATTCCTAGCTCTGCAGCACCATTCCTCTGGCTTTCCCCAGTCCAATGGTGTATGCTGGCCCTTGGAATACCTCCCAGTATACGTACTGCTTTGGACTCTTCTAGACCTCTCAAAGGCTTTTCTCCTCTTTCTTCCTGAGGGTTTCCTTGCCTCTCTGTCTGTCCGGTTTGGCTTCTGCTTCTGATGATCCTTCAGATGAAACTGATGATCATTCTCTGGATATCCAAGGTGATCATGAAGATGGTCATCTGTAGAATAAACTCTACTCTTATTCTGCTTAGACGAGTGCTCCTCCCTAACACAGCGCAGCTGTGCTGAATCAGGCCCTGCCCTTTGAGATGAGTGCTTAGGGATTACCTCATAGCCCTCCTGATTGAACACACGTTTCCCCACTTCAGCTCCTCTAATGGCTGTTGGAAACCTGGTGCATTCTGGGACTGGTAGTCTTTTATGGGAAAATTCTGTTTTCTTATTTCTACCAGAACTGACAGGTTGCTTGTTTAGAGTCACTTCACCTTTTCTATAGCTCCTTCCTGAGCTATGATAAGCTTCCTTATCACAAGTCATAAGAACTTTTGGCTTGCAGAAAGCAAGCAAGACGTCCCTGACCGACAGAGGGAGGTCAAGGCCATATGTATATATGTAAATAGAAAGTTGACACACAAGTTTGTTTGTACAATATGTTCCCTGTAAACAGTTAATACCACTGTTCCATGTAAACGTTGTTCAATTGTTAACTGTAAACTGCCCTTGATCTCTGGAAGGGGCGATATAGAAGAAATGTTTAAATAAATAAAGATCATGCCTTCAGCAGCCACGCCGTGAGACAGGCTTGTGGATTAAGGTGAAGGGGTTGCCCCTGATCCTGAGAGAGAAGGTTGGGAGCATGACAAAAATTGAGGGGTGGAGTCTGTGCTAGATGAAGCAGCAGAGGAAACCATGGCTAATGGGGTCAATAAGGAGCTATTAGAATCATGGAGCCCCTGTCGACCTGCAGTTTGAATAGAGTTTTGGGCATCGGGGGGTGGGGAGGGGGTAGCGAAAATGCATAAAGCAGGCCCATACCCCAATGAAGAAATAAGGCATCTGCTGCCTGACTGTCAGGACAGAATCCTTGAGCAAAAAAGCAGATGATGTGCATTCTCTGGGCAGTGAACAGACCTATTCTGGGGGGTCCCCCCACATGTTCAAGATCCAAGATGGCATGTCCTGATGTAGAGTCCACTCATGTGGGCACAGGATATAGCTGAGTTTTTCCGCCGGGACATTGAGTTTATCTGGGAGATACACCGCTCAGAGGTGGATGGGTGTGCAATGGCAAAGGACCAAAGGCGAAGGGCTTCCTGGCAGAGGGGATAAGGACCCTTTCTTTCCTGCTTGTTCACATAGAACATGGCCAATTGATTGTCTGTCTGAACTAAAACGTGTTTGCCCGAAAGTTGGGATTGAAAAACCCAAAGGGCATTCATGAGAGCATGAAACTCTAGGAGACTGATCTGCAGTTGAGACTGTGTAGTGAGACTCTCCAGATGTGCTCCTCATCCTAACTTGGAAGCATCTGTCATTAGGGTGAATTGAGGTGGAGGTATCTGAAAAGGTGACCCTCCAAGAAGATTTGGGGGGGGGGGGGGGGGAGCACCACTAGTGAAGGGAGTTGACAAGAGGAGTGATGCAAATCTTGTCTGAGACACGCCCGGTCGCCCGAGTCCACTGGCACGAAAGGGTCAGTTGTTCTTATCTCATGTGCAGATGAACATATGGGACAACATGGATCATGGAGACCATGTGTCCGAGAAGACGCAGCATGTCTCGAGCTGCCACAGCAGTTTGACCTTGAATAGTGAGGGACAGCTCAATGAGACGAGCATAGCGATCCTGAGAAGGGAAAGCTCGACCTGGACGAGTGTCTAAAAATACTCCTATGAACTAGAGTTGCTGGGCTGGAACCAGATGAGACTGGAAAGTTTAGCACAAAGCCTGTGATGTAGGAGACTCTTGTGAAGCAATGGAAACTGATAGTGATCCGGTGGAGAGAACCGGTACTGCAGCGGAATGCAGGATTTTCTCTTCTGAGATAAAGAAACACAGAGCTAATCAGGAACCACACCTCACTTCAAGGCAGGTGAGGAGCCAAGTCTCTGATTGGGCACGCCCAAGCAGGAGGCGGGCAGTGCAGTACTCAAGCAGCTTGTTAAGAACCCAGAGACAGAAACAGTTAGAACGTCAGCAAGAAGGGCAAAGGGACGATTAGCGAGATTGGCAAAGAGTGGAGCAAGGATAGGAGGAGTCAGGACACAAGCACCTGGACGAGGACAGGTCAGATGACCAGGAACCATTGGTGAGAGAATCACTAAGCAGCTGTGATCCACGAAGGAGCAGACAGGACCTGGGAGACTCAGGGGCAAAGAAAGACTTCTGTAAGCAGAAGAATTCAAAGGCACTGAGAGACCCAAGGCTGCAGCTCATAAGTTTAAAGGACCAAGCAGAACCTTGGGACAGGAGGCAGTGGGAGAAAGAAATACCCTGGAAGAAGCCCCAGCACAAGGTATCTGGTGAGTTTAGAACGGCTAGCAAGCTTAACAGTGGGAAGCCAGAAAGAGTGAACTTTAATTGTGAAAGACAGGACAAAGGCAGAAAGTTTGATAGTAATTGGTTAAGCCAAGAGAAGCCTAACTGTTTTCCTTTTAAAACTCTGACGCTCCAAGCACAGCTGAAGCGTTTTACCCTGCACTTTCATATGGAGATAGGTGGGGGAAGGGAAATGCTTACACGCTGAACTCTTGTCCGAGTAGAAGCACTGATAATTGCCAAGAGATAAGAACTGTAAACAAGCATTTACCTGAAGGAGGATATCCTCAGCCTAGTTCAGAAAATATACAGGCTGAATTACTTCTCACTGAATTCAGGGAGTTCCTTAAGAGCAGAGCAGTTTCTCCCAATAACGTAGCAAAGCCTATGAGCAGCTGTGAGGAAGAAATGCCTTTAATTTCTCTGCCGTCTACAGAGCAGGAAGTCCCGATGGACTGCTCTACTTGTGTGATTCAAAAGGACATTTAAATGATATGCTTGCCAATTTTTTATGAAGGAATATAAGAAACTTACCTCACTGATTGCTATGCTAAGGAAGCTTATGTGAAGAGAATAAGTGAAAGCATATGGTGTGCAATTCAGGAGTATTGCTGTTACCAGTTTTCTGTTATGTTACTGAAAGGAGGTCACATGACAATTGAATGTGATCCAGAATGGACATTTAGCCAAGCAGTAAAAAGCCTTGTTTAGTTACGTTTCTCAGCCTTGTTTTATGCTACATTGTTTCCTTTACGTCTGCTGCATTTGAACTGCGAAAGCAGGAAATAAACCTCACAAAAGAAATTTTCTTTGCCTTGCCTTACTACTTGAGCAGCAACACAACTACAAGGCCAGCCCCTCCCTTAACCCTCAAGGTCCAGGGAGTGGGTGGGTGGCAAGCCTAGACTTTGAAGCACCGTGATGGTGCGAGAAAGTGACTGTTTTATGACTTCTGAGGATTCTGCCCTTATCAGCCAGTCATCTAAGTAGAGGAAGACAAAGACCCCCAAAGTATATAGGTATGCTACGACCACAGCCATGCATTTTGCGAATACTCTGGGTGAAGAAGCTAGCCTGAAAGGGTTCACCCAATACTGATAGTGGACTTGCTGAACTCAAGTGCAGATACTGTTTGTGGTGAGGGTGGATCAGCAAACAAGTGTAAACCTCTGAAGGTATGGCAGAAGAGTGCCGAGGGAAATATATAGAATATGTCTGAACCCTCCTGTTTTCTTGGGGATGAGAAAGTAAGGAGTTGAAGCCGTTGACTTCTTGGGTGGGGGGGGAACTCTTGCTTGCCCCTTGGGCTAACAGGATTGCCACCTCAAAGGACAGGAGATTGGTCTGCAGAGGATTTAAAGGATAATCTCTTGTGGAGGTGGTTGGGGGTAAGCGCTGAAAGTGAAGCAGATAGCCCCCTTGGACGATGTTGAGAGTCCATTTCTCTAAAGTAATGAGATGCTACTTTTGGGAATAAGAACAAAGCCTGCCTGCTATGTGCAGGGGTTGGGGTCCTTGCAGAGGCAGAGTAGCTATGATCTCTAAGGAGTCAAAAAATGGGTGTTGGTTGGGGCTGAGCAGCTGGTTGGGGTTGGGGCCCTTGGCCTTTTTAGGCCGACATGGACCCTGAGACCTTTGCTGCTGCTGAGATTGATAAGTAGTAGAGAGTTGGTAAGAAGAGTAATCTCTCTTCTTTTTGGTATAGAAAGATTTCTTTAAAGTAGCCTTCCTCTTAGAGGGTCTGAAGTCTTTGAGACGTTTGAGGGTAAGATCATCCGCCTCAAGTTCTCCTGCCTTTTCTCTCCCACTGTTACCAAACAGGTTTTCTCCAGAACAAGGAATACCGGCTAATTTATCTTGAACCCACTGCTTGAGGTTTGGCCTGGAGCAAGGCCATCCTAAGAGCTTCTATGCAGATTGCAGCAGCTCTGCTAGTCAATTCAAAGGTATCAAAGGTTACCCTGGTCAGGAAGGTCAAAGTATTTTGAGCTTGCTTGACTATAGTCATGTAAGCATCGCTTTTATCATCTGGGAGAATAGATGCAAAGTTTCCTAGATCCCTTGAGACATCCTTGAGGTACATGCCCATATAGAGGGTGTAAGATGTAATCCTAGAAGCAAGTATACATGCCTGGAAGCACTGACATCTAAAAGCATTGAGGGCTCTGGCATCTTTGTCAGGTGGAACCAATGAATGAGTTTTAGAACTCCTGATGAGTAGCATTGCTGATTCCACTACCATTGAGTGGTATGGTAATTGAGGCTTTTAAAACCCCAGGCATGATGGGACGCAGTACATGATATTGAGGCATTTACTAAGAAGCAGAACCATTAGCGGGGCCTCCAACATACATAGCATTAGATCCTGTAGGATCAGATGCGTCTGTAATGTTGCTGCCTCTTTGGGCATCGAGGGGTATTGGAGGATTTCTAACTCCTCAGCCCTCTGTTCCATTTCCGATGCTACAGTGATTTGGAACCCTCTGCCATATCCCTAATGAATTCCTGAAAGGACAATTCCTCTGGCGGGGATCAACGCCTCTGGTGAGGAGGAGAGTGATCAGAGGGAATATCCCAGGTAACCCTGGAATTCTCCCACGTCTCTTCAGAGTCAGAAGAAGAAATCATCTCCAATTCAGAAAGGAAATTGAAGTATCGACTATCTTGATGCCGATGTTCAGGTCGTGCAGTACATAAACCGGGATCCAGCTGGGTACCGATGGCAGTTACGGAAGAATCGGGGTAGGGGCCCCACCGATAAGGATTCCAGCAAGGAATCGGAGGGAATGGACCTGTCGATACCTGTTCCAGGGCTGGTATCAGAGGCAGAGGCACCAGCACAGAGTTTGAAGTAGGTGCCCGACTGGCTGTGGTTGTCGATGTCTTTGGTACCGCAGCAGCCAGGAGTTCTGCCAAAGTCCCCTCAATAGCTAAGAAATGCTGATTGATGGAGGACACTGATGTCTGGATGGATTCGAGTACGGGGCTGTGTGCCACCATCTTAGAGCAAGGTACAAGTAGCTCTCTGAAGGTTGATGCCTTGGGAGAGTCCTGGAGCCCCTGTGTGGCTTTGAAGAATTACTCCTCCCGCTGGGGCAGTTTGGTAGGCTGGTCAGAATTGGATGCCCCTTTTGATGCATCTCATGAATGAAGGGACTTACCTCGATGCTTGGTATCGGATTTCAATGCTGAGGACTTAGTCTTTAGTTTATGTTTGGACATTTTGGAAACCAGCTGAAGACACAGACATCCTCAACGATGCCGAAGCCACTGAAATAGAGTCCAGGGCAAACAGTGAGTCAGACTGTTTGGCCCTGTTCTTTAGGCCTCATTTGGTCATTTGTTTACACAAAGAACAATTGTCTGGTATATTGTCCTGGCCCAAATATTTTAGACACCAGTCATGAGAATCAGTGATTGACATAGTGCCGGAGAACTTGGAACATTTCTTAAAGCCACTGATATGTTTGTCCATGGTGACAAATGGAAAAAATTTAGGCCGAGGCCTAAGGTGGTAGTGAACCACCTGAAGAGAAAGGAAAAATCTTAAAGAAAAGGAAAAAAATAACATCAGGGCCAGTATCAGAAAAGGTAGAGGCAGAGGCATCGATGGAAAGACAGAGCACAGATTGAACCAAAAAAAATAAAAGTTTTTCGGCGATGACAAGAAAGGTGCATCCTGCTGGCTCCACGGAAACATAAATTGAGGAGAGTAGTTGGGAAGGCAGATGCAGTGGAGTGCTCCCAAAAGCTTTCCTATTGGATGCTGGGGAGCATTCCCACGTGGGCTCCGTTGGTACCGATGACACCCATATGCAAAGACTGCATTCCTGCTTGTTCCTGGAGACAGCACAGTCCCCCACCCATTGGGAGTATATGCAGACTTATGTCAAGGTTCACAGTGGATGAATTTGGTAGAGTCAAAGGCATGAGCAGGTTTTCACATGTAGAAAAGTTGAGCAATTATTCTGAGTGGGAAGCAGATTTTCTCTCCCTCCCCTTATAATGTTACTACAGTAAAAAATTAAAGGCCAAGAGACAGGGACTGTGTCTACTCTGAAACATATGTCTGTAATTAGCCTCATCTGAAGATTTTAACATGTTATATAATATGCTCTGTTATGTTTAGTTTTATTGATAGGGAGGAAGAGGGAAGTGGGAGCTGGGATCTGGTGGATTTTATTGATCTGCCAATTTTATTGTAAGCATTTCCAAAATTCACAAGAACATGATGATTTAAAAGAATTGGTCAAGGACAATTTACCTTATGATCAAGGGCAATACTTTCTTATCCAAAGATTAGGCATTTGGGGACTAGAATATGGCAAGATACACATAAGTAGTGAACATGTGAGTGAAGAGAATCAGGCTGCTTATGGATCTTGATGTTCCTCACATTACTTAGGTGCATCTTACCATACTCAAGTCCCCAGTTTTGTGATGTTTTTCATCTTGATTAGATTGTAAGCTCTGATGAGCAGGACTGTGTCTTACATCTATATGTACAGCGCTGCATATGCCTTGCAACACTATACAAATGATTAAGCGTAGTTACTCAACTGTAACAGGTGTTCTCAAGGGACCCATATGGGTGAATCGATCCACACATATGGGTGACTTTGGCGCCAACGGAGCCCACACGAAGCATTTCCTCAGCTTTCAAGAAAGCCTTTGGGGATGTTACCACGCATGCATGGTCCCCTTCCCGCCCAAGGGTGCCATCTTGCTCAGTCAGGTGACATAGCTTAGGCATAATAAAATAAGGTAAAGGAGGCAACTCCCAGGGAAGGAGGGAGGGTTGTGAGAACTGATTTCTGCTGTCCCTGGAGAACACCTGTTACAGGTGAGTAACTACACTTTCTCCAGGAACAAGCAGGAAGTCAATCCTCACAAATGGGACTCCCTAGCTCCCAGGCTGCCGAGGACTGAACCACGACAGTACCAATGGCACCCAAACGGGTAGCCGTGAGTTGCAGGAGAAGTCCTTAAGGTGAGACTCTGCAGACCCTAGCATCCAGCCGCACTATCACTGGTAGCCTGAACAAAGAAGGGTTGGAGGGCAGGAGTTTCTGATTCCTGCCTGGCCAAAGGTGCTGTTCCTGTGGGACTCGCTCTCAAGGCAGCAGTGAACCGCGAATGTATGAATGGAAGACCATGTGGCAGCCTTGCGGATTTCCGTCACCGGCACTGAGCGTAGATGAGCCACCGATGTAGCCATTGCCTGGACATGATGTGCAGTGATCCGGTGCTCAAGGGGAAGGCCCATTTGCTAATAGGCAAGGGCAATACAATCTGCCACCCAAGTGGACAGAGTTTGCTTGGTCACAGACAGTCCCAGTTTGTTGGGGTCGTACAACACGAAGAGTTGTGCAGCTCTACGATGGGCCTGGGTCTGATGCAGACAGACTGTAAGTGGACCCTGTCCTAACGTGCATGAGGCCATGGAGAGGAACACCTCTTGGTTGAGGTGAAAAGAGGACACAACCTTGGGGAGGCCCAGTTCGTATAGAATCTGGTGTATGGAGGGTCGGCCACAAGGCCTGCAGCTCATTCACTTGACAAGCTGATGTAAGGGCCACCAGAAAAGTCTCCTTCCAAGACAAATATCGTAGGTAGCACGTGGCCAGATGCTTGAACGGCGGTCTGATGAGCTGGGAGAGCACCACATTTAGGTCCCATTCCGCTGCAGGTGGATGGAGAGGAGGCTTTGATAACAAGAGGCCTCAGAGGAACCTAGAGACGAGGGGCTGGCATGAGAGGGACTTCCCCTTGATGAGGTGGTGATTAGCGGCTATAGCGCTTAGATGCACTTATACAGAGTTAGACTTCAATCCTGAGTGAAAAAAATGAAGTATTGCAGTACAAGCTATACATGACAGGAGAAGGGATTCTCATTCCTCTCTGTGCACCAGGCAGAGAATCTCCTCAACTAGAAGGCGCAGGCCCTTCTGGTGGAGGGTTTCCAGGAGGATTTGCTTGACTTCTTCTGGGAGATTGAAAGGAACCAGTGCTATTCTTTCAGCAGCCACGCCGTCAGCAATAGGGACCCCAGGTTGGGGTGTAAGAGGGAGCCTCCCTCCTGGGACAGAAGGTCCGGGTCCTGCCCTAGTGGTACTGGTGTCGCCACTGACAGAAAACGGAATAGGGGGAACCAGGGTTGCCTAGGCCACCTGGGAGCAATCATATTGACTGACGCATGCTTGCTCTGGACCTTGAAAAGGCTCTTGGCACAGAGTAGGCCCTTGGATCATGAGACCAGGAAGGCATCTGCCGCCACTCTCCCCTGGCACGGCTGGCCTGAGCAGAATTTGGGCAGCTGTGCATTGTCTGGGGAAGCAAAGAGGTCCATGCTGGGCCTGCCCCAGAGGTGGAAGAGTTTCTGCGCCACCATGGGGCTCAAACGCCACTCGTGTGGGTGAAGGACTCTGCTGAGCTCGTCTGCCAGGTAGTTGTTCTGGCCCAGCAAGTACATTGCCTGCAGGAGCATCTTGTTGCACATTGCGAAGGTGAAGAGGGCTACTGCCTCCTGACAAAGGGAGTATGAACCCATTCCTCCTTGCTTGTTCACATAGAACATGGCGACCTGATTGTCCATCTGAATCAGGACAGAAAGGTTGTTCAGAAGGTAGCTGAAGGCATGCAAGTCCAGAAAGATGGCCCTGAGCTCTAGTAGATTGATATGTAGAAGAGATTCTTCCAGGGATCAGAAGCCCTGGGTACAGTGGCCCCCACAATGTGCACCACAAAGAGTAGGGAGGTGTCTGTGGCCAGGACCCTTTATGGTGCAGATGCTTGGAAGGGCACTCCTACCCTGAGGTGGCATAGGGACTGCCACAAGTTGAGGGAGTCTGCCACATGGCGAGGGACCCTGATCCTGTCCCCCAGCTTACCCATAGCCTGCGTCCACTGAGACCGTAGACACCACTGGGCTGCTTGCATGTGTAGGCGGGCCAGGGGCGTGACATGGACTACTGAAACCATATGGCCTAGCTGGCAGAGGCAGTGGCGAACTGGTACAGACCGGTGTCGTTGGATCTCCTTTGCCAGTTGCATGAGGGGCGGTAGGCCCTTTCCACTGGGAGGAAGGCCTTGACCTGCAATGTGTCCAGCTGGGCCCCTATGAACTCCAGGTTTTGGACTGGAGAGAGATGGGACTTTGGATAATTGATGACAAAGCCCTGGTGCTGCAGGATGTGGACTGTTCACCTTGCGGTTTGGCTGGCCTCGAGGGTTTGCTGCCCCTGATGAGCCAGTCATCCAGGTAGGGGAAGACGTAGGCAACCTTGGAGGCACACATGGGCAGCGACTACCACCAGACATTTTGTGAAGACCCTCGGTAAGGAGGCCAGGCCGAATGGCAGGACCCTGTACTAGTAGTGCTCTCCTCCCACTATGAAACTGAAGTACTGTCTGTGGAAGGAATGGATTAGGATGCGAGTATATGCATCCCTTCGGTCTAAGGAGCACAGCCAATCTCCTTGTTGGATGTAGGGCAGCAGTGTCGTAAGGAAGAGCATTTTGAACTTCTCCCTCACAGAAACTTGTTTAGATTTCACAGATCCAGTATGGGCCTTAGGCCCCCAGTCCTTTTGGGGACAAGGAAATACCTTGAGTAGAACCCCTTTCCCCAAAAGGTGCTTGGGAACAGGTTCTACTGCCCTGTCCCTGAATAGGCCTGCAAGCTCTGCAAAGAGCAAGTTCTGGTGAAGGACGGGTCATACTGGCTCCCCTGGGAAGAAATCCAGAGGTGTTTGCCGGAGATGAAGTAAGTATCCCTCCTCCACTACCTGAAGGATCCACTGATCTGTGGTTACTCTGGCCCAACTGTGGGCAAAAGAGGCCAGACTGCCCCCTGTGGGCTGAAGGAGGTCTCCCGGGGAAGAGGTGGCATTGCCCAGGGAGTCAAAAGCCTCCCCCCCCCCCCCCAGTTAGGTAGGGGCCAGTGTCGGGGGGTTTGGAGGTTTTGGGCTTTCTGGGCCCATGCCCCTGGCTTCTACATTGGAGAGCCCTGATGCTGTTGCCCTGAATAGGGCTGGTAGTGACCCAGCTGAGAGGAGCCCCTTTTACTGGAGAAAAAGGGTTTTTTCCCCAAGGATATTTTTTCTGGGGGAGGGCAAAGGTCTTCTTTGACAGTCTCTGCCTGGTTACAACCTTGGCCTCTATCTCGGCCACCTTGTTGGTCATGGGTTTACCGAATAAGTTCTCCCCATTACATGGGATGTCAAGCAGCTTTTCCTGCACCCACTGCTCGAGTTCCGAAGTTTGTAGCCAGGCCTGGCGCCAATGCTGGCTGTTGCTACCCAGGTTGCGGATTCAAACCTGCTGTAGGTGGCCTGGGACAGAAACTTGGAGTAATCCTGGATTCTGGAGGTCAGTGCCTGGAACCTCTGAAGGGATTCCTTAACGAGGCCCGCCGAGAAGCCCGAGAGCTCCTGGATGAGGCCTTTCAGGTACATCCCTATGTACAGCTCATAGGACTGGATCCAGCACCCAAGCATGGCACTCTGGTAGCACTTTCGCCTGAGGGCGTCAAGGGCTCGTGCTTCCCTGTCGGGGGGGGACTGAAGAATAAGTCTTCTGGTTCCTAGGTTTCTGCATCGAGGACTCCACCACCATGGAGTTGTGGCTTATGCAACCCGGGGCCTTTCTTGACGCAGTAGATGGCGTTGAGGCGACGACTGACCACCGGCACCGAGGCCAGGGACTCCCACGTCTGTAGCAACCACCTCTCGAGGATGGGTGGTACCAGCACCATGAGAGTCTCCCTGGGTGGAGGACTCATACTGGAGGATCTCCAGTTCTTCGGTGCGCTGATCCTCCTTCTGACTCCATTTAAATCATGCAATGCCACGTTCTCGGATGGGAGTGGCGCCGGGGCTCTGGAGGAGATGCTCCATGGGAACGTCTCAGTGACGGGAGGTCTACGGGGAGGCCTCGTCATTGGTCTCCCAATCAGAGTCAGTCAGCCTCAGGGATGGCCCACAGGAATCTACGTTCCCCTGGAGGATCTCGGGTCTGACTCCCAGAAACTAGCCAGGGAGGACTGGATCCACAAGGAACGTGATCGAGACTTTGATCATTGCCAAGGACTTACACGAGGCCAGTGGCACTTGGAGCCTGGCTCAACGTACAGGGACTCCCCCATCTTTGGTTGGTCTTCGGAGTCATGGTCTGGCAATGGTCACAGGTGGAGCTGTTGTGACCCAGCTCCAGGCAGCACAAGCAGCGGTCATGAGTATCTGTAACAGATATAGTCTGACTGCAGCAATTGCATTTTTTGAACCCACCGGGAGTTATGGTGGGGAACACCTGGTCAGGGTCGACAACCTCCAGGCGAAAAAAGGCACAAAGGCCGGGTCGAGGCAAGCCTCGTGAAAAAAGGAAAAGTGGGCCAAGAATGGCGCCCGGGAAGACACCACCTCGAGGCAGGAAGAGGAGCCGGTATGCAAACTGGAATCACAAAGTTAATTGAAGAGGGTTTTTCTGGAGAGAATGGACAACGTCCATTGGGCTCCATGGAAAAAGGAGACTGAGCAAGATGGCATCCTTGGGCAGGAAGGGGAACATGCATGCATGGTAGCATTCCCAAAGGCTTTCTTGAAAGCTGGGAAAATGCTCCGCGCGGGCTCCGTCGGTGCAGATGTCACCCAAATGTGAGGACCAACTTCCTGCTTATTCCTGGAGAATAGTAGTAGTAGCAATAATAGAGACAGTAAACCCTCCCTCACTCCTCCGACATCCTTAGCTGATCACATAATAGGCTGAAGGATAGACAGAGGCATATTTACTAAGTGGCATTACCTGTTAATGTGGCAGATGTGCCCAGATAGCATGCACTAACAGCACAAAAAAAAAATCACTGCATTATCTGCAGATCCTATGCTAAATGCTGGAGTAGGCATGATATGGGTGGACAGCGAGCATGTCTGCAATGCACAGTTACCAGCAAAGTTGCAGACTGTGCAAGTGCTCATAATGCCACCTGAATGGGTGGCACTAACTGCATTCATAATGCTGCTATGTCTCTGCAATTTTGGTGCATTGTCTACCTGGGAAATACTGTGTACATCCTGAACAGACAATGCATGGCTTTTGCAGCTAACCCTGCGCTATCCACTTTTTTGCTACACTAGCTGCAAAAGCCTAATGTGCTTTAGTAAACAAACCTCAAAGATCAAAATTATGATGCTACGATAAAATCATTGTCAAAAGGTAAGGCAACAGGGAATGATGGATACCCTTCAGAATTTTGTCATCTTCTGAAGCATGAGGTAGCACGCCTCCTGGCTCAGGTATTCACCAGTGCTCTGGGAGGTAAATCCCTGCCTGCATCCATGGCCCTTGCTAACAATTGTACTGCCAAAGGAAGAAAAATCAAAAGAGCAATGTGAGAGAGTTATCATCCCATTGCTTTAATTCACTGTGATGGAAACTATATGCAGAGTGCTGGTTCATAGATTAGAGCTCATCATGTCTCGATTGATCCATCTGAATCAGAAAGGTTTTATTAAAGGAAAGACCACTGCTGATAATGTTAGAAGATCGGTGAACTTGTTGGAATTGCTCAAGAGCCGATGAGAATCCGTCCTCTGCGTAGCATTAGATGCCGAGAAGGCATTTGATAGGGTGGAGTGTGGGTTTTTATTCGCTATGTTTGAAAAATTTAATCTCGGCTGAGGTTTCATACAAGGAGTCAATGCTTTATATACAAATCTGCGGGTCAGTGGAGATAGTTCTGAGGTCTTTCAACTAACCAGAGGAACGAGGCAGGGCTGTCCACTCTTCCCACTGCTATTTGCCGTTGCCATTAAGGCATTTGCAGCAGGAATTCACCAAAACCAGGGTATTTGTCCGATCAAGAATGGCAAAGGGGAATATAAGATATTGCTATATGCCGATTACACACTGGTGTTCATGACCCGCCCAAAAGAGTCACTCCCACAGCTGTTAAAGGAAATTGACCTTTTTTCCCAAATATTTGGGTTTCGAGTCAACTTAGGAAAGACAGAGGCCATGAATTTAGGCGGCCTTTCGGAATCCTCTTTCCCGTTCAGGTGGATGAAAAAAAGAATAAAATGTATACGTCACGAGACCCTGCAGATCTATATCGGTTGAACTACACTACCTTGATGCAAGGAGTGGAAAAAGATTTGACAAACTGGAGAGCGCTTCACTTGAGTTGGATGGAGAGAGTAGCGACTCTTAAAATGAACATTATTCCCAAATTCCTCTTTCTGTTTGGACAGCTGCCTATAGATCTGCCGGGATCCGTGTTGCATTGGTGGGAGAAAAGATTAATGCAATTTGTTTGGGGGAGAAGGGGGGTAAAACAGGCATAAAATGTTTAATTCAACACAAAGAGAATGGGGGAATCAACTTCCCTGATCCAAGACGCTACTACAAAGTGGCAGTTGTTAAGGTGCTGTGGACATAATTCTGTAGTACCGAAAGGGTACAATGGTTGGGGCTCGAGAGACAGGAACTGGGGCTCCATTCAATTTTTGAGAAGATAGCTGGGACAGGGAGACAGAGGGAGGAAGGGTTGAGTTTAGGGGATAGGTTTATGCAACACCTGTTTATAGGTCAGACTGGAAAAAATGTGCTTTTGGGAAGGACTTTTTCCTAAAATGATGGTGAGCTGGTCATGGCTTTGTGATTTTCACCTATTCTCCACATCAGCCTTTAAAAGTTTCTTGATGTTGGTGGAGAAGTGGGGGATGGGACGTTTTGCCATGTGGGACGGCCCAGGAATGTGTGTGGCGATGAGGGATCTAGAGGTCAAACTAGGCAAACAAGTCTCATTTTTCACATATTTTCAGATTTGCTATTTTATGCTGGCTGGGAATCGCAGGAAGGCACTACAAAGGAGCCAGACTGCATTAGAGACTGTTCAGTTCAAGGGCACGGTGAGAACATGTCTTTTTATCTCGGGTCTATAGAAGCCTCAAGAACGCGGCTTCTATAGACGAAGTGGGTTTCATTTCATGTTCAAGGGTGGCCAAGAGGAGTGGACAACAGTTGGAGAAGGACTGGTGAGAAATACATGAAGAAATCAGTAAATGGTCTTTAGTTACCTCCTGGCGACAGACAACTTCAATTGATCCACAGGGCTTTTATCACCCCTCAGCAACTTGGGAAGGCCGAGAGGAAAGGGGTTGACACGTGCTGGCAGAGCTGTGGAGAAGTGAGGACCTTGTATCACATGTGGTGAGTGTGTCCAGTATCTCAGCAGTACTGGGCAGGAGTACTTTGGGAGATGGGAGTAATTCTGGGGAAGAGTTAGTGCCACAGGATCCCTTGGTAGTTCTATTGGGATATGGGGGGATGGGTACCAATGGGCTGGGGAAGTATAATCAGTGGCTACGCCATAAATTAATGTTAGCTGCTTGGGTTACACTGGCATGGTGATGTTAATGCCCCACAGGGCCAACCAGCACAGACTGGCGGTTGAAGATAGGTGAGGCTTATCGATTTGGAAGGCAGGAGAGGAGGGCCTTCTGCAACAAACAGGTAAGGAGGAAAACCAGGGGAGGGCAAAAAACCACAGCCAAACACTTAGATAAAAACAGAGGAACTTTATTGTAGACCCAGATAAAAACAGAGGAACTTCATTGTCTACATTTCCTCAGAAGAAAGGCCTGGCAATCTACTTCCGGTGGGTGACACTGCCAAGAAAACCCAGGAGCTTCTGGGTCGCCAGGACTGACTCGAAGGTACACACAATGCATTTTGCAACTACTTTAAGATCAGATACAATCTGTTAGTAAAAAGATTTAAAACAAATGATGCTAAGAAGTTAAATTAAAATCAGCACTGGGAAGATCATGCACAGCCTTCTTCATGCCATTTAAAAGCTGTGCACTTATGAAACTTTTCTTTTTGTCAAGCAAGGATCAGATGCATCTATAGACTATCACAAGGATACAAAATTCTTTCAATGTAGATGTGGTCCAAGATGACACTAACCAAAATGCTATTTAGTGACTGTTTGACAGCCTGGGTGAAAGAAACTGATGGCCTCTGTCCAGTTCCCAGCAGACTACTGTCTTTCCTCTCTTTCATACACAGAACCCACACTAATCTCCTGGAAGGTCATCTCAGCAAGATAAGAGAGAATCATCATAAGATATCTAGAAACAATCTCCAGTACAGAACTGAGACCATGGACGGGTAATGCTGAACCTTTTGTACCTCTCTGGCAGATAAGTTAGGAGCTGGGGAAAGTTAGGATAGGTCATAAACAAAGGGATCAAGTACGTATTTGGCCAGGGAAGTCAGTAGTTTTTTTTTAAACACTGGCCACTGCGGCTAAAATAAGTCTGGATATTCAGGACAGGTATCTTGATTCAGTGCTGATCACCAGCGCCATCTAGAAAGCTAAATGGACAGAGTTAGGCAGCCTTTTTTTTTTCCACTTCAGCATCTGGATAACACCAGGGCAATCTGCAATAATTTTCTCAGAATTAACCGGAGAATCCCTCTGAAAATCAAGTGATGGCCCCAGTTAGCAGATCCTGCTATCTGAATAAGGGCCCCTGGAGTATCTGGTTCAAAGATTCCTCTATGCAGAGACCGTGAAGGGTGGGGCGAGACAAGAAAAATGTGGAGGCCATATACGAGTCATAGAAAAGGAGCAAGGGAAAAAACTTCATGTGGGAGATTAAACACAAAAAAAATCCTCCATGTCACTTTTACTCAGCCTTAAGATGAAAAGGCCTATGATTGTTCAGAGGCTTTAGAGTGACTCTTATATCAGATAACTATAATAGTGCAGGATGTCAAGACAGAACTTGTGCATCAAGGGCAGAGAAGTGCAATATATCAAATGCGCATTGGTCCTGGTGCAAGCTGGATTCTTTGTGAGTTCTGCTGTCTTTTTATTAAAGTATCCAAATGTATCCAAAGATGATGATATACATGAGCAAGGTTGGAAAAATATTTATTATACATATTTGGCTGACACTGATTAGGAGGAAAACATCTTTTCCTTTGGTCAATATTTTTTTTTTACTACTTTTCTGTTATTTTTATCTTTGTTTCTCTGCTTTCCATACACCCCAACCTTCCTTCCAACTTCTCTCTCTCTCTCTCTCTACAATTTTTCCTCCTTCGAGGCACCCTCTCTCTTCCAGCACTGTCCCAAACACTTCTCCATGTGACCCAATGACAAGAGGACGTTCAGGGCTCATGGCGTTTTTGCCCAGATCCTGACATTGGTGTTAACTGTCATGTTTTTTCCTGGGCCCAGACACTACCAGCCACAGCATCTCTTCCAAGACTCTGCAAGCAGCATAAGCATCTCTCCCTGGCCTACAAGATGGTGGCATCAATTGCCACCATCTCTCTCTTCCTGGGCCTGGGCTCACTGGCAGTAATGTTTATTTTTGGTACTGTTGGGAAATTTGAGTTAGGTCTGCTTATATATTGGCTTTATATGACTGTACCCTTGCCTGGTGAAACTACACAGGAGGATGGATGGCACAGAAGACAAGAAGACAATAGCTATATGAGAGTATATGCTTGCCATAAGATAATGGATGCGGCCTGTTATGGAGGATTCTGGGAAACCATATTCTGGATAGAAGTATGCAGAATATTGGGCCTAGTAATATCAGCAAAAAGTACAGGTCAAGCAAAGAATTCAAACTAATGAGCACAAAATACTCTCTGACTGGTTTCAATTAATGCCAAGAAGGAAAAATACAGGAAGGGTCAAAGGTCACAGGCCATGCATAGATGAACAGACCTAAAAGCAGATCCAGATGTATAGAGGTCACAGGCCATGCATAAATGAGCAGATCTAAGAGCAGGTCCAGATGTACAAATGTAAAGAGATTCTCCCTTGGGGAAAAGTGACACCTAAGTAGTTATGATGGATTCACTGAGGCTAATTTGAAGCAGACATTTGAGACAAGGAGAAATGTATATAAGGCAGCCATTTTGGGGGATTGTTGGGCAGTGTTTTCTCCCCCTTCACAGAGAGAGAGAGAGAAAATGCTGTCTGCCATTTCTAGACAGGCTTTTGCTGTTCTGCATGACAATATTATTTTGCTGTTATGCTGAAATAAAAGTTCTTGTAGCAACTGCTGTCTAAGTAATTCTTTGATTGGCGATATTTGGGCAACCGTTGTGAGAACCAGAAGCCACAATTATTGGTGCGAAACCCGGCTAAATTTTCTAAATTGCCCAAGGACTCCTCTCCTCTGACTGCAGTTTTATTTGTCAAAGGGACTACCTCCTGTTTTTCACTAAAAAAAAAACAAAAAACCAGGGGATGAGAATACCTTCTCATTAGGAGAAGAGGATTCCTTCTGCTGGTACAGAAGATGGGAATACCGCTCTGAGTGACGTCGAGAGAGATTTTGATACCCTAGGATGACTCTATTGGTGAGTGTTCAGTTTCCCTGTCTGTATGAAAGGACAGAAGACTTGCCCGGGTTCGAGTGGTGGGTAAGTATGTAATTAATATTTTGTTATGTAAGAAAACTGTTAGAGTGTCTCTGTATTTAGTTGTAACATTAGGGAATGATTAGGGAAAGAAAGTTTTGCCCAGACATTAGGTCTCTTTTTCCAGGATTGATTGGTGTACGCTTGAGACTGTACATGTCATTGATATGAAGCGAGTGTGTGTCTTTATCCACGTTTCCATACCCCCATCACTGCGAGGGGATTGGCTGGGTTTAGACGAAGCACAAGAGGTGTATGTTTGTATGAGTCCTGGATTAGTAATTTCGCGCCTCTGTTATCTACGAGGTTTGGATTTCCACCTAAAAGCGAAATTACGCGCGCCTCTGTATATAAGGAGGTTCAATTTGCTATTGGTAAAAGGCAAAATTAATTGCCCCTGTCCCCAAACAGTGAAAACACCAGGTTTACAGATTTTAGAAAGAGGGACAGCTAAGGAGAATATTTATAGAAAAACGGGGATGATCCCCTTATCTGGGGTGCTCACAGACCAGAGAGGGTGACAATTAGATCTATTGAAGAATAGCTTTCTAAGTATCTTTTTGACTAATTATAGCTAGATAAATGAATTACTTTACAAGTTCTAGATCAAAGTGAATGACGGAACTGACTGCAGCTGAATTAAATAACCAAGGGGGAGTGGGTCTAGTTCAGTTTCAATATTCTGATCAGATAGGCTGTTAGGTATAATGCATTTAACTCTGTCCTGTGTTTTTAGTTTTAGTCTTTAGCAAACACTGTCCTTTCATTACTGGCTACTTCAGTAGATTTTATGGTCCCTGGAGCTGAACTGATTAGAATTCTTTGCTACAGATGAACTAAGTGGGGAATTCCTGGAGAGCGTATCTGTTTGCTTTTATTTTCTTCCACAATATCTATGTGCTTGTAAGATGCCCCAGTCTCTGGAGAGGGTAAAACCGTTGGCCCGGAGTCCCTTGAACGCAAGTGACAAGCGGTGTTTGTTTATCTGTCTCTATTCTTCCAAGTCTTTCCTGTCTTCTTTAGAACATTGAAAACAACGAAAAATTCTTCCAGGGTCTGCTGTAGTAATTGATGTGCTGAGACAGTTAGTTTTTTCCCCTCCTGTCTGTCTGAATGTATTGTAACATGGAATGGATTTTCTGAGTTAGTGGATTGGGATCGGAATGTATTGTACACTGAAGTGAGAATCTTAGAAGCAGACCGCACAGATAATTGACAGTGTTTTATTCTGAACTGCCAGCTATTGTGTGCAGTGATCTGACTGGTAGAAAAACAAAGATAAATGGTTTATAGTTACAAGTGCAGTCTGAAAATTTCAAATTGTTTCTTTTTCCCCTGTGCATATTTGTGTGCAGTGAATAAGTCTGATCCATATGTGTAAGTTTTATTTTTTTAAATTTGGGATCTGAGTTATATCCTGGTTTAAAAAAAAAAAATTGTCTGCTGTTTTCTGTGTGTCAGGAGATTAAATAGCTCTGCCTGGGTCTGTGATAGGTCATAGGGCAGTTGTACACAATGCGGAACGAATTTCTATGAATGTGTTACTTTGAGAAGCTTATTTTGATTTTTCTAAAAAAATGTGGAAGATCTTAATTAACCTGAGATTAATAAAAAAAAATCGTTGTGATGCTAAGAAATTCTGTTTGATTAGTTTTGACTCAGTGATACAAGATCAGTTTTGTCATGTTCTTATGACTTTTACAAATTTAAGATCAAATTAATAAAGGGAAAAGATTACAGCTGGATTTTGTAACCAAGGATAAATAGCTCTAAAAGTTAAGAAAATCTGTTTAAAAAATATGTAACCTTGTGATGCAAAGATGTTTACTTAGTATTACATTGTTGGAGAAAATCCTTATATAAGATTATGAAGAAAATATTTTTTTAATTGTTTTTTTTAAGGTCCTGAGTTTCTCAAGCTGAAAAGCATACTGCTTCAGAATTCCCCAAAGGGAAGGGTTTAGCGAAGTTTCTCAGGATGGGCTGCTGTGTTCAAGTGCCCCAGATGTTAGATCAAACAATCAAGGCATGAAATTGGAGAATCTGTTTCTGTTGTCCTTTGCCCTTTAGAGTGGGGGTTGACGGCCCTGACAGGACAATGCGATTTGGAAATGATTAAATCCCGAGTGAATGAGAAGTTATATGTTTGGTTTTGATCAAGCAAAATTAAAAGTAAAACTGAATTTTGTATATTGTTGCAAGCATCTCATGGAGGACATGCTTATTGTTCATAAATTACAGAAACCCAAAAGAGCTGTAACTAAGTTTTATTTTAACTTTTGTTTAAAGGACAGAAAGAGAGATCTACTGTTTAGTCTGCAGATCAGTTTGACACCAGTCTCATTCATTTTAAATGTGAAAGGGAGTGTTTGTTTTCTTAAGCTCAGTGCTAATGACTAATGACTAAGGACAGTAACATGGGAGTTGCTGAATTTTAGGATAAATTCATCTATTTTTCTGTATTTGAATTTTATATGTTGGGGTCCAGAGAAAACACAGTGTACTTTGTTTTGAAAGATTTTTTTTAAGTTTCAATTTTAGGAATACACTATATTGTAGCACTATGACATACAAATTTACTTTAGTTTACACACTTGCAGAACAAATTTGGTGAAAAATGGAGCTTAGTTCCCAGAAAAATATGAGAATATTTGTAAAGTTATTTACACATAAAACAATAACATTAAGTTGAATTGATTAGACAAAGTCTCCTACAGCCCAGAGGTTTGTTTTTTTAACATGTCTGTCTAGTTCTGTTGTCCATTTGCATTTCTTAAGATAGCATGCCGGTAAGATGAAGCTAGCCCAAGCACTGCTTTGAAGTCTCCGCTTGACATGCAACAGTATCAGTGTCATGAATGACTCAGGATGATTATTTTGCCTTGTTCAGCACTCTCACTGAGAACAGTATATACAATGGATTCTAGTCATACGTGAGAGAGAGACACGTGGCTGTCTTGTTAAAAAACATACTTTGTCCTAATGGGACCACCGTTATAAAAATGTTACAAAAATATTTTTATACTGTAGGGAATTTATTCAGATTGTTTAAGACAATTGCTATTTTGAATGAGCACATATGTCCATTTTTGAACCATACCAATTAAGTTGGTGAGAAAAAGAGGACATTGTTTACTCATGTTGTTATATTTATTAAGAAGAATCCAAGTTTATATTTTCTATATACCATTTGTTTACCACAATACTAAGTTTTTAACAATTGTTTGATGTTCTTAGCATGCCAATTAAGAGGTGGTACTCTGATGGACATTAAACTGATGAAGGCTATTTAAAGTGACATATCTGTCTAATGAACATGTAAACAAATTTTATTCAACTATGCTGTCTCCAGAATCTTTAATTCAGGAAGTCATTTAAGCCCCGACACATATTCAACAATTGGAAATAGACACCTGGAGACAGGCTAGGTGCATTTTGCACCCTGATATGCTTTGGAACATCCACACTGGCCATGTGGTACTTCCAAATGCTTTTTGCCTCATTTTGCCTTTGTATATCCTGGCCAGACATGCAGGGGTAAAAAAAGAGGGATGATTTGATGACAAATTTTCACAAATAAAAATTGGAATAATTCTGAAACGTGCCAAATTTGCAGAATATGTGCGTGCAACTTGTCTAATCTATTAATATGTAAAGATCAGTTAAAAGCATAGTGGAGTATTTCCTGCCAGCAAATGAATCTTCAGTGATGGAGAGATAAGAAGTTTATCAAACTGAGAGACACAGTTGATACCATATGAGATAGTTATGATCTTAAGTAAATGTGGATGAAATTATGTTTGTCACATTGCATTGTCTCATTGTAAAATCTAATCTAGAATATTTAGTCTTTTCATTTAATATTGGTTGCTGCTCTTCTGAATGGGACCTGGAAACATGTCACCAATTGAAATCCAGAGATTCCAACAGAGGGAATTGGCCATAATCCAGATGGAACAGTCCACCCCAAGATCTCTGAACTCAACTATACTTAAACTTCAGAGACAGGTGAAGCGCACGACGCAGTCCTTAAAAACTGCTGGGAAGCAGGCCCAAATTATCTGAAATTAAAGACTATTAAGACTGATTGGGACTTTTGGGAAAATCTACAAGCCATTTGGGTTACAGCAATTGCAATACGCACACCAGCTCAAGTTTTGCTGTGACATTTTCAAAGCTTTCTTCATCACTTTGTTGAATATTTGATGTGTTCAGTATTATTGCAAGCTGTATGTCTTCCATTCTCTTAGAATGTTGCCTGCTGGTATTCCGGACTCGGAGGAGGCCTAACAGCTTTCTTTATAACTCGTTTAAGTATTGCTGTTTTTGGTATTCTTGCCTGCTGTATTTTTCCTATTTTATTAGGATGCTGTAAAAGAATGATATTGCAAAGTACAGTACCAAAAGCTGCCCCTTCATAATCCCTCTTTGTCTCAAATGGTTATTGTTATCAATGTCCCTTAGTGGGATTACTTTTGCCCCTCCACATAAAAAAGAAAAAGGAAAAGAAAAAGTGGAGAATGTTGGGAAATTTGAGTTAGGTTTGCTTATATATTGGCTTTATATGACTGTACCCTTGCCTGGTGAAACTACACAGGAGGATGGATGGCACAGAAGACAAGACGACAATAGCTATATGAGAGTATATGCTTGCCATAAGATAATGGATGTGGCCTGTTATGGAGGATTCTGGGAAACCATATTCTGGATAGAAGTATGCAGAATATTGGGCCTAGTAATATCAGCAAAAAGTACAGGTCAAGCAAAGAATTCAAACTAATGAGCACAAAATACTCTGACTGGTTTCAATTAGTGCCAAGAAGAAGGAAAAATACAGGAAGGGTCAAAGGTCACAGGCCATGCATAGATGAACAGACCTAAAAGCAGATCCAGATGTATAGAGGTCACAGGTCATGCATAAATGAGCAGATCTAAGAGCAGGTCCAGATGTACAAATGCAAAGAGATTCTCCCCTGGGGAAAAGTGACACCTAAGTAGTTATGATGGATTCACTGAGGCTAATTTGAAGCAGACATTTGAGACAAGGAGAAATGTATATAAGGCAGCCATTTTGGGGGATTGTTGGGCAGTGATTTCTCCCCCTTCACAGAGAGAGAGAGAAAATGCTGTCTGCCATTTCTAGACAGGCTTTTGCTGTTCTGCATGACAATATTATTTTGCTGTTATGCTGAAATAAAAGTTCTTGTAGCAACTGCTGTCTAAGTAATTCTTTGATTGGCGATATTTGGGCAACCGTTGTGGGAACCAGAAGCCACAGTACTATGCCCAGTGCTGAATCATAGGCACCCAGGAACCAGAGATATGTTTGGCCCTCTACATAAGATTGAGGCTAAGCAAATGCAAACACCACACATAGCTGAAGGAGGACGTTGCATGATCTCAAAAGCTCAAGGAAATAGTCACCTTTCAATAATTTTCCTGCTCTTTAATAAAAGGCATCACAATCTAGAAAAATACAAGTGTAAAAAGTAAATGACGTTCTATTGTGGTTGTCAAAGGTTCAGTTCAAAGTGCAAAGGATCCAAATAAGAAAAAGAATGAACACTGCCCACAACTGTATATATTATCTTAAAGCAGTAAACATACACGGGAGATGCTTTTTCAGCTTTGTCTGAGATTTTTCCTCACCTGGAGCAACCATGATTTCATTTTTCTTGGAACGGATGCGCAAGAACGTGAGATCATTCTGAGGATCGATATCACGAACCGTGCAGCGTGCTTTCATCATCAGATTGTGTATTAGACCCGCATACTGAACTGTCATAGTATTGTCCATAGTGCTTTTGATAGGAATACCTATGAAATTAAAAACACAGTGCACAGTGAGAAAAAGTCAAACCCCTGCCTTTACCAACTGGGAGATGAGATGGATGGGAGAGAGCTGTATGTGGCAATTGATGTGCTCATCTACTCAAAAGTGGGAGGATGGAGAGAGTAAATGGGACAATTTTTGCTTCTTCTGCTGTTATTTCACCCAGTCCTAAAGGAACAAAGGTCTAAAATGCATATTACTTACTGTGAGACAATGAACAAGCCACATATCCTCTCTGCACTCTACTAGCCCATCTCTAGCAACTATTGCATATGCAGCGTACAAGGCACTTCAGAATATACGTCTAAATGTTATTTTCTAGTCACTGAAAATGCAAGACTTCATCCAATGAGCAATGACAGTTGCAGATCCCCCCAGATTCTTCTGCTTTTTAATGCATTAAAAATTCACTATTAGTACTTCCATTTAAGCCGCTGATAAGGCTACTGCTTGGCTCAGAGATTAAACACATGCTAAATTTTTATGCTAACAAAGTACAGCTTTAATATCCCAATGGAATGTAATCTGAAGGAGGTGATAACCTAATGCTACTAGCTGCTTGATGGCTAATCTGGTACTATTCACTTCAGTTTAAACAGTGATGTCTTCAAATCACAGGTTATGCTAATCGGCTGAGGGCTGCCTCCCTTCCTCTCAGCCTTTGCGTTTAATTTAGAAGGGATTAAAAATGAGGTTCGTAATATAGGAGTCCTTCTAGAACAGTGGTTCTCAACCTTTTTTGTACCGTGACCCCTTTTACCATTGGTCAACTTGTGGTGACCCCCAATGATAAAATCAAATGCGTCTGCCTTTATCGTTAACGCATTGTCGCTGTAATCATTTGCTGAATTATTAATATATTATAGGCCTTTGCAATATGCTTTTATTTATAACATTTACTTATTTAAAACACAATAACAACAATATTTGATTTCAAAATTATGATTATTTTGTAGTCAAATCACTAATATGAAATAAAATTATTTTTTCTACCTTTGTTGTCTGACCAATTTATTCTCTGATCATGCTGGTCCCGATCTGAGGCTTCTGCTTTCCTGTCTTCTCTTAGCTCTCTTTCTGTGGTCTATGGTCCATCTGCCATTTCTTATCTCTTCTTTAGTTTTCTTCACTTCTTTCCATCAGCCTATTTCCAGTCCCAGTAACCCTCCCCAGTCCTCACTCCCAGTACCTTCCAATGTCAACTTGCATTCCCATGACTGCCACTGGTGTCCATTCCCTTCCAGTCCCCCTCCTTCCCCACTGACCAGTCCCTTCTAGTACAAATACCATGGCAGCCCCTCTCAGATCCACTCCCTTCCAGTTCCATTCTCCCATCCCCTCATATCAGCCCATTTGTAGCCTTAGCCCCCAGTTTTCTTCCAGGGCCAGAAGCTCTATCCTCATAAGAACATAAGATATGCCATACTGGGTCAGACCAAGGTCCATCAAGCCCAGTATTCTGTTTCCAACAGTGGCCAATCTAGGTCATATGTACCTAGCAGTTTCCCCAAGAGACACAAGTTCCACAATGCTTGTACTGGGTCAAGCATTGATATCTTCGGTCACTTCTTAATAATGGTTTATGGACCTTTCCTCCAGGAACTTGTCCAAACCTTTTTTAAACCCAGCTACACTAACAGCCTTTACTACATCCTCCGGTAACAAATTCCAGAGTTTGATTACACGTTGAGTGAAAAAATATGTTCTTTTATTAGTCTTAAATAGTTTACCCTGTAGCTTCATTGCATGTCCCCTAGTCTTTCTATATTCTGATAAGGTAAACAATCGATCTACGTTTACCGTTCCACTCCGTTCATTAATTTATAGACTTCTATCATATCTCCCCTCAGCCGTCTCTTTTCCAGGTTAAAGAGCCCTAACCTTTTTAGCCTTTCTTCATAGGAGTATCCTTCCATCCCCTTTACCATTTTGGTGGCTCTTCTCTGTACCTTTTCTAAAATCGCTATATCCTTTTTAAGATACGGCAACCAGAATTGCACACAATATTCAAGGTGCGGTCTCACCATGGAACAATATAGAGGCATTATAATATCTTTTGTTTTATTTTCCATTCCTTTCCTTATCATACCTAACATTCTATTTGCTCTCTTGGCCGCCGCTGCACACTGGGCCGAGGGTTTTAACATGGTATCCACAATGACGCCTAAATCTTTTTCCTGGGTGGTGGTTCCTAATGTGGAACCTTGCATCGTGTAACCATAGTTTGGGTTGTTCTTCCCTAGGTGCATAACCTTGCACTTGTCCACAATAAATTTCATCTGCCATTTTGATGCCCAGTCTTCCAATTTATCAAGATCCGCTTGCAATTTTTCACAATCCTCTTATGTTTTAACAACTTTAAATAGTTTTGTGTCATCTGCAAATTTGATAACCTCACTCGTTATTCCACTTTCCAGGTCATTTATGAATATGTCAAAAAGCAGCGGACCCAGCACAGATCCCTGGGGTACACCACTATTCACCTTTCTCCATTGGGAAAATTGGCCATTTAGCCCTACCCTCTGCTTTCTATCTTTTAACTAGTTCCTGATCCACAATAGTGCACTGCCTCCTATCCCATGACTCTTTAGTTTTGCCAAAAGTCTCTGATGAGGGACCTTGTCAAAGGCTTTCTGAAAGTCCAGATACACAATATCAACCGACTCACCTTTGTCCACCTGTTTATTCACTCCTTCAAAAAAACATAACAGATTAGTAAGACAAGATCTTCCTTGTCTAAAGCCATGTTGGCTGTCTCCCATTAGGTTGTGACTATCTACATGCTGAGTAATTTTATTCTTTATGATGGTTTCTACCATTTTTCCCGGTCTGTAGTTTCCCGGATCACCCCTGGAACCCTTTTTAAAAATTGGTGTTACATTGGCGATCCTCCAATCTTCAGGTATTAGAGATGATTTTAATGATAGTTCACAGATTACTGATAGCAGTTCTGCAATCTCATATTTCAGTTCTTTCAACACCCTTGGATGTATACCATCCGGCCCAGGTGATTTGCTACTCTTCAGTTTATCTAATAGTTGTAAGACATCTTCCCGATGTATCGATATTTCCTTCAATTCTTCCGCACCTTTAAATACCATTTCAGTCATGGGTAACATCCCTACATCTTCCTCAGTAAAGACCGAAGCAAAGAATTCATTCAGTCTCTCCGCTATCGCCTTGTCGCCTCTTGGTGCTCCTTTAACCCCTTTATCATCTAATGGACCAACTGACTCTCTCACAGGTTTTTTGCTACGAATGTACTTGAAAAGGTCTTTATTTCGCGTTTTAGCTTCCGCAGCAAGCTTCTTCTCAAATTCTCTCTTAGCCTGCCTTATCAATGCCTTGCATTTGACTTGCCAGTGCTTGTGCTGTTTCCAGGTTTCGTCGTTTGGCTCTTTTTTCCATTTCCTGAAAGATGCTTTTTTGGCAACAACAGCCTCTCTGACCTCACCTTTAAACCATGCTGGCAGTTTTTTGGACTTCCTTCCACTTTTCGTAAAGCGTGGAATACAGCTGGTCTGGGCTTCCAAGATAGTATTTTTCAACACCCAAGCTTGATGTACGTCTTTAACCTTCGCAACTGCTCCTTTTAGTTTTTTCTTAACTGTTTTCCTCATTTTATCATAGTCTCCCTTTCGAAAGTTAAAAGGTAGTACTGTGGATTTCCTTACTATCCCTCCTCCACTAATTAAATCAAAGGCGATCATGCTATGATCACTATTGCCAAGTGGCCCCAACACCCTTATCTCTTGCACTAGATCTGGTGTTCCACTAAGGACTAGGTCTAATATGGCTTCCCCTCTGGTCGGTTCATGAACCAGCTGCTCCAAGAAGCAGTCATTTATTTCATCTAGGAACTTTATCTCCCTAGCATGTCCTGACGTGACACTGACCAAGTCGATACCGGGGTAATTGAAATCACCCATTATTATTACTGTGCTGTAACTTTTGTTAGCTTCCTTGATTTCTTTGAGCATTTCATCATCCATTTGGTCATTCTGGCCAGGTGCTCGATAGTACACCCCCACTGCCATTGCCTTCCCCCTTTTATATGGAATTTCAATCCATATAGATTCTACAGCAGATTTTGTTTCCTGCAAAACTTTAATCCTTTCTGAGTCAATGCCCTCTCTAACATAGAGCGCAACCCCTCCACCTATTTGATCAGCTCTATCATTACGATATAGTTTGTACCCAGGTATCACAGTGTCCCACTGGTTGTCCTCCTTCCACGATGTCTCTGATATTCCAATCATATCTAACCTTTCATTTAGTGCTATATATTCTAACTCTCCCATCTTATTCTTTAGACTTCTAGCATTTGCATACAAGCATTTTAGAGAATGTATTTTATTCATGTTAATTTGGCTATTGTTAGACATGGGTAAATTGGGATCTTTAAGCTCTGTCTGCTCCATACTTGAGGGCATTTGGACTACTTTACTCTTTTGTGGAACCTCTCTGCTTTTGGTAGTATCCTTCAAGGATACATTCTTCCGAACCATTCGCTCTTGGGCGACTGTCGGCTTTCCCCTAATATCTAGTTTAAAAGCTGCTCTATCTCCTTTTTAAAGGTTAATGCCAGCAGCCTGGTTCCATCCCGGTTAAGGTGAAGCCCATCCCTTCGGAAGAGCCCCTCCTTTCCCCAGAATGTTCCCCAGTTCCTAACAAATCCAAAACCCTCATCTCTGCACCATTGTCTCATCCACGCATTGAGACTCCAGAGCTCTGCCTGCCTTTTGGGTCCTGCGCGTGGAACAGGAAGCATTTCGGAGAATGCTACCCTGGAAGTTCTGGATTTCAACTTCCTACCTAAAAGCCTAAATTTTGCCTCCAGAACCTCCCTACCACATTTTCCTATGTCATTGGTACCGACATGTACCAAGACAGCAGACTCCTCCCCAGCACTATCTAAGACCTTATCTAGGTGGCGCGTGAGGTCCGCTACCTTCGCACCAGGCAGGCATGTTACCAGGCGATCCTCACGTCCACCAGCCACCCAGCTATCTACATGCCTAATGATCGAATCACCAACTATAACGGCTGTCCTAACCCTTCCCTCATGGGCACATGGCCCTGGAGAAACTTCCTCGGTGCGAGAGGGTTTTACATCACCTGGAGGACAGGTCCTAGTTACAGGATCACTTCCTGCCACACCAGGGTGATGCTCTCCTGTCACGTGACCTTTCTCCTCCATGGCAACAGGGGTGCTGCCAGACTGGAGGTGGGACTTCAGGACTATATCCCTGTAGGTCTCGTCTATGTACCTCTCTGTCTGTCTTATGTTTTCCAAGTCTGCTACTTTAGCCTCTAGAGAACAGACTCCACACAATCAGCCCATTCCCAGTCGAAGCCCCCAATCAGCTCGCTTCCAGTGCTAGTCCCCCCTCAACCCCATTACCAGTGTTAGCCTCCCCTAATCAGCCCAATACCAATCCTACCCCCCCCATCAGCTCATTACCAGTCCTAGCCTCCCCTAATCAGCTCATTTCCAGTGCTAGCCTCCCCTAATCAGCTCATTTCCAGTGCTAGTCTCTCCTCAACCCCAGTACCAGTGCTAGGCTGCCCTAATCAGCCCATTACTAGTCCTACCCCCCTATCAGCACATTACCAGTCCCAACCCCCTCTTGATCAGTCCATTCCCAGTCCTAGCCACCCATCTGCCCATTATAATCTTTCATGCCCATAGCCCTTTACATGAGTATGGAGGGGCGTGCTTATTAGATAAAGTTCCCCAATTAAGCAATGTTCCAGACTGGCTATCTTGCAAAGGATTATGGTACTGGTAGTCCAGTCATGCGGTGCTTGCTTTGGAGGTAAATAAAGAGAATGTAGTTGGCTCGAGTGTAAGACAGTAACAGAATATTTATTTATGAGGTAAATCCAGATGCACACAGATTCTATTTGGTAACACCTTAGGATGTATTCTCCAGAATTTTATATTCAAAATAATAATACAACTGAAAGGTAAAGCAAGTTGCTTGTAAAGTCCATTAACAACAGAAAGACTTTCTCAGTCACTGCTGACACACCTGCTCAGCAGGGCTGGAGTAAAAGGAAACCAAAAAGCAAGCGCTTCTTCACCAAAAACAGCTTTCCTTTTCACATTTAATGAAATTTTGTATCCAACGTGTGCATAGCCTGAGCTGTGTGCTGCTCTGACACCAGCTGGCTAACAAGCTTCAATCAACAGCTCTTCTTCTCTGCACAAGTATTTACACAAACTTCTAGTGCCCGTTACCAGAATGTTTCCCTTTTGATGTTTGATCCTGGTTTCAGGATTTCTCTGTGCTAGCAACCTTGCATAAAGAACAGTCCATGAGATTATCGCCTTCCTCTGTAATTATAGCCTGTTCTTCTACTTGCATTGGCTCTATATCAGGAGCTGTATCAGAGGGCTTTACTAACTGACCTTCACCAGGACAGGAACTGTGTCTAAACAGTTTGCCTTGCTTTAGGTTAGACAAACGTTCATAGTTCATACCTGGGTTAAAGCTGGCATTATGCTGTCCTCTCAAGTATTCTGGCCAGTATGCATTGGAGCTGTTATGACCTGTCCTCCAGTCTATATTCCTGGACCTCAGGGTATCTGCTCAATAACTCTTCTTAGGGTTCCTAGCTGCAGTTCTCCAAGCCTTTGGATTTCCCCAATCCCTTGAAGCTGGCTTCTCCCAGGAATCTCTCCAAGAATATGAATCTCTTAGAGCTCCTCTCTCCTTGCTCTCAGGCTTGCCTTCAAGCCTCCTCTCAGGGATTGCCTCCTCGCTCTCCTCGTCGTCCAGGCTTTCCTCCTCGTCTTCCTCTCTCTGCATATTCTGTGCTAGTTTTAAAGTTCCCAGTTTCCAACCCCTCCCTTGCACTCCCCAGGTGTTGGTGATTAAAGTTTCTCCTGGCAGCTGAGTAATTAGGAGTGACGTAAGGGTTTCTGAATCTGGGCTTATACTCTTGCACCTCATCTCCACTAGAGGCTCTCTGCAGGCCACTGCAGCTTGGAATAACCGGTCTTTTAGGTAAATATGCAGTTTTATTTCTGTAACCTGCCAAAACAGGTCCCTTTATTAGGGTAAATTCCCTTCCTTTATCAGTATTCTCTAGGCTCTGGGCAGCTTCCTCATCACAAATCCTAACCCGCACTGTCTCTCCCCTCTGTCCAGCATTTATCCCGTCTGTCCAGTATGTCTCCCTGTCTCTTCCCTTTGTACATGTCAGCCCTCCTCCCTCCCTCCATGTCAGCCCCCTCCCTCCCTCCATCTATCCATCCCTCCATGTCAGCCCCCCTCTGTCCATGTCAGCCCCCTCCCTCCCATTCATCCCAGCCCCACACCCCTTGTCCATGTCAGCTCTCCCCTCCCTCCATGTCAGCCCCCTCCTTCCATCCAACAATCAGCTCTCCCCTCCCTCCCTGTCAGCCCCCCTCCCTCCCTCCATCCAACAATCAGCTCTCCCCTCCCTCCATGTCAGCCCCATTGCAGGTTCCTTGCCCCCTCCCCTCCCCTCTCCCTGTCTGCCTGCTACTGCCCTGTTCTTCTGCAGCCGCGGCTCCCTGCCTCTTAGGGAACTGCAGCTGTGCCTGCTGTGAGTGAAGCCGTTGCGGAGCCTTTCTGTCTCTCGAAGGCTCCGTGCAGCATGCCATTGTCCCGCCTCCAAAGGAAGTGGTAAACAACTTCCTTTGGAGGCGGGACAATGCTGCACGGAGCCCATCGAGAGACAGAAAGGCTCCGCAACGGCTTCACTCACAGCAGGCACAGCCGCGGTTCCCTAAGAGGCAGGGAGCCGCGGCTGCAGAAGATTGGAGTCTGTCAGTTTGCCGCTGCCGAGAAGCGGACTCGGCAGCAACTTGTGCGCCTTTTTTTTAAACAGCAGAGGGAGGCGACCCCCGCTGAATCCTGTGGCGACCCCCGTGGGGGTCACGACCCACAGGTTGAGAACCGCTGTTCTAGATCATACTTTAGCTCACAAATTAAGTAAATGGCCCCACTTTCCACAGAGTATTTAAAATATCAAAAACAGCATTGACTCTGCATTAGACTCAGAAAGATAGGTTTGTTCAATTACAGACCAAATATTTTTGTTGAAAAAATTATTCTTCTTGAAATGCACGTTAAATCAATATAGACAACCCCTCGGAGGCTAACGTGGTCTCAGTTTACAAAGGAGGGAACAGAAACTTCCGATCCCAACCCGGACTTCACATCAATGACCACACTTTCATAGCCACCGGTTTTTTCAAAATTATTTCTAAAACTGCATTCCAATCAAAGTAATCCAAAAAAGTGCTTAGCTTGTCGTGATCGGGCTTAAACTCCGACCCGCAGTAAATGGCGTTAGTTCTTCCACGCTCCCGACGCTAACCAGCGCTAGGCGTTTCGCCACTCAAGGTTCTTCAGGGGAGAAACTAAGCTTCTACAATATAAAACATAGTTCAGGTTGACACCACTTTCTTCCATTCAATTACCAGTTTGTTGTAGATAATGCAGGAGACTATAGTTACTCACTTTTTCATTAACACGCTAGCGTTCCCACCACAGACAACTGCTGAACTGCTAAACGGAAGTGTGGGATATCACGCTTGCGTCGTTAAATACTATGGAGTTAAGAATGAATGGTTGCAGCTGATACTTGCATCACAGACACGCCTCCCATTCAACTCGGGCATTCAAACCTAAGGGCGTCACAGTCTGTAAAAGATGTATCCATTTCTGTTCAATGTACAGCAGAGATTCGTCTTTTGTGCGGCCTGCATGTGCACGTTGTAATTGTAAAATGCAGAAACATCGTAAATCAATAAAAGTATGTTGACAGGTTACGCAATGTTCTACAATAGGTGCCTCCATCCGACCACACTTTAACTTACTCTTGTGCTCATTCATCCTTAACCGGAATGCACGGGTGGTTTTCCCAACGTAAAGCAGGGAGCAGGGACATCTTATACAGTAAACAACATACGCAGACCCACAAGAGGTAGATGTCCGCAGCTTATACTCTTGTCCATTGTGACTAAAGCTATCACATTCCTGAGTCACACAGCAAATGGAGCAGTCACCACAGGCCTTATGGCCACCTCCCTGTTCCACACCAGTGAAGGGGGATCGAAGGACTGCCGGACTTAACAATTCCTTAAGGTTCTGTTGTCGCTGCCAAACACACCGGGTCCGATACATCTGAAGGCCTGGTATAGCTGATAAAATGTTTTTATGTCGAGACACACTCGCTTGTAAATGTTTACTTAATGGAGAATATTCAGTGATAAAATTAATATGATCTTCCACTGCTTCATTAGGACGTTTAGGTTGTAATAATAAATCACGATTTAAAAACCGTGCTCTAGTATAAGCTGCCTTAATAGTGTGAGGAGGATAACCTCGTCGTAGAAAATTCTGTTTTAACTTAACTGTTTGTTGACGATATTGTTGAAGAGTACTGCAATTCCGGCGGTACCGAACAAACTGAGAAAAAGGCAAACTTTCACGCAGCCATAGAGGATGAGCACTGGAATAATGAAGTAAGGTATTTCTGTCAGTGGCTTTACGAAACACCGAGGTGCGTAACCTGTCAACATACTTTTATTGATTTACGATGTTTCTGCATTTTACAATTACAACGTGCACATGCAGGCCGCACAAAAGACGAATCTCTGCTGTACATTGAACAGAAATGGATACATCTTTTACAGACTGTGACGCCCTTAGGTTTGAATGCCCGAGTTGAATGGGAGGCGTGTCTGTGATGCAAGTATCAGCTGCAACCATTCATTCTTAACTCCATAGTATTTAACGACGCAAGCGTGATATCCCACACTTCCGTTTAGCAGTTCAGCAGTTGTCTGTGGTGGGAACGCTAGCGTGTTAATGAAAAAGTGAGTAACTATAGTCTCCTGCATTATCTACAACAAACTGGTAATTGAATGGAAGAAAGTGGTGTCAACCTGAACTATGTTTTATATTGTAGAAGCTTAGTTTCTCCCCTGAAGAACCTTGAGTGGCGAAACGCCTAGCGCTGGTTAGCGTCGGGAGCGTGGAAGAACTAACGCCATTTACTGCGGGTCGGTGTTTAAGCCCGATCACGACAAGCTAAGCACTTTTTTGGATTACTTTGATTGGAATGCAGTTTTAGAAATAATTTTGAAAAAACCGGTGGCTATGAAAGTGTGGTCATTGATGTGAAGTCCAGGTTGGGATCGGAAGTTTCTGTTCCCTCCTTTGTAAACTGAGACCACGTTAGCCTCCGAGGGGTTGTCTATATTGATTTAACGTGCATTTCAAGAATAATAATTTTTTCAACAAAAATTTTTGGTCTGTAATTGAACAAACCTATCTTTCTGAGTCTAATGCAGAGTCAATGCTGTTCTAGATCATACTTTGACATTGGAGGCGCCTATTACCAGGGTTTCAAAAAATGTTTTTAATCAGTTACAGAACTTCAGAAAGATTAAAAACTTGTGTACATTGAGAACTGATTCAGACATTGGTTTCCGCTCAGATTTTTGCAATGCCTCCTTATATGGGTTTACTCCAGACACTATCATATCGCTTACAGTTGGTTCAAATTACAGCGTTAAGCCTCCTCAGTGGCAACAATATTCATAAGCACATCACACTGTTTCATATGCCACATTGCTGCTCCGCATGCCTGGAACAAACTACCAAAGTCTGTGGGTCAGGCTTCATCTCTGGCTCTCTTTAAAATCCAGGCTGAACACTCACCTCTTCAAGGCCACTTTTGGATCCTAATCCACTTATTTATTTAACAGTTCTTCTATACCGCTCTATTTTAGATCAGAGCGGTTTACATTTAACATCAACTATACAACACAAGGAACTTTGAGTTGTATTTACAATAAACAGGGAGATCAACTTGGAAGTAACTGGGGGAAACTATGTACAATTCTTAACAATTCTTAACTTAGTCTCGTATGTGTTTCCTTACCATTCCCCTAGATATATCCTTGTCCTCAGCTGTTGTGTTGCCTTGACTAGATTGTAAGCTCTAATGAGCAGGGAGTTATGGCTCCATTGAATAAAATGGGGCCATGGCTCCAATTTCGTACAGAAGCCGCTAGTGTCACTTAGTAAAACAGACCCTCTAATCTGCATTACATATAATCACAAACAATACAAGGCGCTACTTCTTGATTTCCCAGTTAGAAAATTCTTCACACATGAAGATCTGTAAAAGCATATTGTTTACCAGAATATGATGCCATACATTTACATGGAAACGTTGATTAAATGTAGCTCCTGTAGCTAGGACCTTTGACTTCAGCTGAAGCTGGGTTGCTCTTGCTACATCAAGTAGAACACTGATTACCTGACCACAAAAAGGGCACTTTTTATAAAAATAAAGTTTTGAAAGAGCACTTTTCTCCCGTTCTGAATTAAAGGTAACTAATAAGGCTGCGCTCTTAGTTATATTATGCTGTGATGTTTCAAAAACTTGTGTTAAATCCAAAGATTCCTGAGAAGCAATTTTATCAAAGCCTTCCCCTTCTGCAATTTCCTAATTCCTCTCAGAAGACATAAATTAGAAACAGAAAAATTGTCTAAGAGTATCCCAGAACATCTTTCAAACATTTCTTAAGCAACTCAAAAGGAAAGGAGCAATCGAATAACAGGAATTTTTAAAAAATGCAGGGTTTTTTTAAATCATATTCTCTGTACTTGCTAACTTTGAATGAATAGTCAAACTATCTTTAATAGATGTTGTGCCCAAGGCTTTCATAGACAATAAAGAACCCTCCACTTGATGAGAAGCTATTACTATCTGATAAAGTTTCTCAACCTGCTTAAAATTTCTTAACAGATTCATCAGAAAAAGTACATAACGTACGTCCCTTTAAGCATAATTTTCCATTCTAGCCACCAGGGTCCATACGTCCTTCAAAATAACTTCAGAAGTCTCTGGCAATACCAATGATCCAGCAGATATCCCTGGGGGCAGTGCAACTTGAGGATACCAGGAAGCAACATTGTCTAACTTCAGATCACCCACACCTCGATCCACTGGAGTAGAAGTAGCAGGGGTTGCCCTCCAGGAGATTAGCAGCAGAATCTGGAGGCAGCACTGCAACAAGCATAGCAGGTTGGAGGGAGGGGTATTTACCCTCAAGCTCAGGGAAGCATCCAACAATAAAGAAGCCCCTTCACTTGTTAGGCTTAGGTACAGGTTTACTGCCTTTACTCACATGTTGATCCATTGATAACTTAATAGCTAATACCACACTCGCAGATTTTGCTTTACCTTTCCTCTTGCTCATACCAAGTTATGCTGGAAATCCTAGGGTTTGATGCTCTCTGATCGCTCCAAAGGGGCTCTTAAGGTCATGCTCCCTAAGGCACACACCCGTGACACTTGGCTCTTCTAAATACTCCTGATATCAAGGGGGAGGGGAGGGGCAATCGTCCTGCCGATATGTCACTGCACTGGAGGCCCAGTCTCACTCTGGCCATGATCTCCTAGCCAGTTGCAACACAGAAACTTCACTTCCAGCATACCACAGTACTTGGATCTTCTAAATATTCCCAACACCAAGGAGGGAGAAGCAATCATCCCACCACTGCACCAGAGGCACAGTCTCGCTCTGATCCCAATTTCCCAGCCAGCCGCTATGCGTGGAACTTCGCTTTTGGCATCCTGCGGTGCTTGGCTCTTCTAAATATTCCCAAAGCCAAGAGGGGGAGGAGCAATCATTCCACCACTACGCTGCTGCACTGGAGGCCCGGTCTCGCTCTGGCCCTGATCTCCCGGCCAGCTGCTGTACAGACTGGGGCTTCCTGCTGGCAGCATTAGAAAGAATGTGCATTGGTCTACAGTTTTTGGCTTTGATTTCAATGTTGTATTAAAGAGTGTGACAGCAGGGAGGAAGTGATGTCACATCCAGAGATGGCGGCTTAGATGGAGAGTTCTGGGTTGGGCCAAGTCTTTTTGAGTGATTAAACTGAGCATCCCTGGTAAAAAATGCTATTTCTGTGGGAGCTAACCCCGGAGAGCGATATTGATGCAAAAGAAGCTGGAATGCTTTCAATTTATGGAGGAAAAGGTTGGCAACAAGGTGGTGGAAAGGGAGCTATGCCATGAGAAAATGGTGGATGAAAGCTCTCATTTGGGAATGAGGGCAGCACCGATCCTCCAGAAGATGTGGGGCCTATTACCAGAGCAGAACTTTGCAGCTGGCTGGCGGAAATTAAGGGTAGTATTCACAAAGAAATGTCATCTGCTATGGGTGAGTTACTGCAGGCCATTTCTGAAGCAGGAAGTTGCAGAAATTGGAAAATAGATTGTGGAGCTGGATGAGCAGATGCAGGAAAAAGCAGAAAAGATTGGTGATGCAATTAAAGGAAGCGCAGGGTGAATGGAGGAACAAACTAGAAGATCTAGAAAAACAGATCTCACAGGAAGAATGTGTGCATTACAGGTGTTCCTGAAACAAATGCCTTTACAGATGTAGGAAAGATGGTGCAAGGTATTTGTGGCGTGCTGTTCCATGAAGGGGCAGAGGCAGATGAAAGTGCATCACAGCCCCGAGACATTGCGATGTGCCTGCATAATTCTGAGGAAAAGAAGAAAGTGATGCAGCAGGCCTGGAAAAGGGGGCATATGGATTGGAAAGGGCACCTTATTGAACTTTTCTAAGATCTCTCTGCCATTAACTGAGTGGCAGAGGGAGATTTGGGAGGTGCTACAGTATTTGAGAGCTGAGGGGATTCAGTATAGATGGCTGTTCCTCTTTGCGCTGCTGTTGACAGTGAAAGGATACTCTAAAAGGATCTAGACCAGGGGTCTCAAACACGCGGCCCGCGGGCCGCATGCGGCCCGCGACGGAGGGAAATAAAAAAAGCCTTGCTTCTGCCGTTGCCGCCGTGGCAGCGGCAGAATCGACTGTCAATTTTTTTTTTTAAAACGGGCTTCTGCTGCTCAAGCAGCAAAATCAGCTGTGCTGCGTTACCTTCCTCTCTGCCCGGAGATCCTTCATTGTGCTCCATCAGCGTGTGCTTTTCAAGCCGCGAAGAGAGTATTCCCCTCTCGCGAGGCTTGACAAGTGAATAGGCTTAAGCCGCGCGAGAGGGAAATACTCTCTTCGCGGCTTAAGAAGCACACGCTGATGAAGCACAATGAGGGATCTCCGGGCAGAGAGGAAGGGGCCGCGGGACAGCTGATTTTCTGCTGCAGCAGCAGAAGAAGCCAGGTGTTTTTTTTATTTACCCGGGGGGGGGGGGTAGGACTGGAAATGGGCTATTGGCAGGGGGGGGGGTAGTACTGGAAATGGGCTATTGGCAGGGGGGGGGGTAGGACTGGAAATGGGCTAATGGCAGGGGGGGGTGTAGGACTGGAAATGGGCTATTGGCAGGGGGGGGTAGGACTGGAAATGGGCTATTGGCAGGGGGGGTGTAGGACTGGAAATGGGCTATTGGCAGGGGGGGTTATGACTGGAAATGGGCTATTGGCAGGGGGGGTATGACTGGTAATGGGCTATGGTGGGTAGGACTGGAAATGGGCAGGTGGGGGTTAGGAAGGACTGGAAGTGGGCTGATGGGGGGAGTTAGGACTGGTAATGAGCTATGGAGGGGCTGCTGACTGAAATGGGGTAATGGGGGTTAGGGCTGGAAGTGGGCTATTGGCAGGGGGGGGGGTTTATGACTGGTAATGGGCTATGGTGGGGGCTAGGACTGGAAATGGGCAGATGGGGGTTAGGACTGGAGGTGGGCTGATTGGAAGGGGGGCTTGAACTGCAAATGGCTGATGGGGAGGGGGCTTGGAATGGAAATGGGCTGTGAGGGGAGGGAGCTAGGATTGGAAATGGGCTGATGGGGGGCTAGGATTGGAAATGGGCTGATGGGGGGCTAGGATTGGAAATGGACTGATGCAGGGACTAGAAGGGAGCGTATGCTGGGTGGGGCTGGAACTAGAAGGGAGCTGATGTTGGGGGAGGATTAGAATGGGATGGAGCTGGGAAAGTGAAATGGAGAGGGGAAAAATATTTTGTCTGGGAGAGAAGACAAATCTACAATTGGCCAGGTATTGGGAGAGTAAGTGGGGATTGAGGATGGAGGGGTAAAATTTGAGTGGATGAAATAGGAATGAGGAAAGAGAAAAAGGAGAAAGATTAGTATGTTAAAGCAGATGTAGAGAGAGAATGGAAAAAAAACTAGGAGAGAAGAAAGGGCAAATGGACAGCAGACGATGGAGAGTTAGCAGAAGACATGAAGAAACCAGAAGAAAGTGGCTGGAACAATTGCAACTGAAAAAAAATGCACAAAAGGTAGAAAAATATCTCTTTATTTTGAATTTATTAACTGGAATATGTCAGCTCTGGGAAATGTGCATCATTAATGTTTGCGCTTTGTTTAGTACAAGAGGAAATTAATTTATAGTTTTATTTCTACAGTGTTGTTGTACATTCCAAGTTTGGCTTTTGGGGTTCCCAGTTTAATTATTGTCTTCCTGTTTCTAAATCTTTTAGTCTTTCTTTATCCATGCACTCATTAAAGAGGCATGTTTACTAAAAGTTAGTGCATGGTAACATTATGCAAATATTTATGCAAATGAGGCCCCTTATGCAAATGAGGCCCCGCGTCTTATGCGGCCCCCGGGTTACTTTACAAGTCCTCATTCGGCCCTCAAAGCAATTTGAGTTTGATACCCCTGATCTAGACTGTGGAGGAAGCCTGAACTAAATATCCCTGGAGAGAGACATGAAAAGTCAGGTTTATCTAAGGACCTCCAGAGGGTACTGAAATGGCAGTGCTTGAAGCGAGCACTGGCTAGACAGACAGAAGATCCATTGAGAGAATTAAGTGGTGATGGTGGAATACAGTGAGCTGATCTATAGAGGCCCCCTGGAAATTTCCTGGGAGGTCAATGAGAAGAGATAATGGCATATTGGACACTGTGTGCGCGCATGTGGGGGGTGTGAGAGGTATGCTTGAAGCCTGAGTATGGGGGATGGTGAGGGTGGGTAAGGAGTGAAGGCAGCGGTTTCATAAGAACATAAGATATGCCATACTGGGTCAGACCAAGGTCCCTCAAGCCCAGTATCCTGTTTCCAACAGTGGCCAATCTAGGTCATAAGTACCTAGCTGTTTCCCCAAAAGACACAGGTTCCACAATGCTTGTATTGGAGCAAGCAGTGATATCCTGAGTCCCTTTTAATAATGGTTTATGGACCCTTCCTTCAGGAACTTGTCCAAATCTTTTTTAAACCCAGCCACACTAACAGCTTTTACTACATCCTCCAGAGTAACAAATTCCAGAGTTTGATTACATGTTGAATGAAACCTTGGAGGTGTTTGGAGAATGGTGGGAGGTTAGGAACTGAGGTGAGGCTTGGCAGGGGCCTCTTGGGCACCACTCTGGGATGAGGAAATTTCTTCTTGACTCATGAATGGGTCGTTGGTTTGGGGGAAGGGGTCAGGGAGGACGAGAGGGTGGAGATGGAGGGGGGATTGGAGAGAGGGAGGGGGGGATTGGAGAGAGAGAGGGGGAATTTGCATTTGAATTTGAGGGTATTAGGGCAAAGGGGAAAGCACAAGGAAGATGCATGGAAGTGACTTGAAAACTCAACTCTCCATATAAAAAAAAAAGAAAAAAGAGGAGAATGTTCTTTTGAAGGAGTTGGAGCGTCTGGGGACACTTGTAGCACTGATACAGGAGACACATCTATGCAAACGAGATGGGGGGCTATTAGAGTCCCAGAGGTACCCAGAGAGGTATTTAGCTTCTGGCTTTCAGGAGCAAAACATGGCAAGAGTGGAATTTTGTTTTCTAAGGATTTGAAGGTACAGGTTCAAAAGGTTGTGAGGGATAAAGAGGATCATTAATATCCTGCTGAAGGTTAAAATTAATCAGGATGAGTTGGTGTTAGTAAATGTTTATGCACTTAATTGGTCTCAAGGGTCCTTTTTTCAGACATTTCTGTGCATTTGGAAGAGCTGGGGAAGGGGGGGCTAGATAGTGATGGGGGTGATTTTAATATAACGTTGACTCTCACTTTGGATAATACTGGGCAGGGGGGGTGGGATGTAGGAAAGACCAGTTGAAGCTCAAGGGGTTTATGAATCATTAGGGTTTATGCGACTTCTGGAGGGAGTATCATCGGGGAGGGGAGGGGGGGGGGGAGAAACAGCTTACTTTGTTTTTCAAATCCACATCATTCATACTTCCGAATAGATTTGGTTCTTGGGTCCTATTCTCTGTTGACTGGAGAATGGAGGCGTAAATTGGCAGTATCGCATAGTTGGACCATACACCGATGTGGGTGAAGTGAAAATTGAATTGTTGGTGGTGGGGGATGCAAATTTTGGAGAACGGATGATAGTTTGCTGAGGAATGCATGAGTGGCAAGTGATACTAAGAATGTATTAGGGAATAGTTTGCTTTGAATGATAATGAGGCGGTTTGGGAAGGGACTCTTTGGGATGGGTTTAGAAATATAGAAACATAGTAAAATGAAGGCGTAAAAAGACCACAAGGCCTTTCTAGTCTGCTCTTCCATATCAACTACAATAGTCCCCTTTTTTTCTTTAGAGATCTTCTGTGTTTGTCCCATGCTTTTTTGAATTCAAATACTGTCTCTTACTACCTCCACCAGGAGGCTATTCCATGTATCTACCACTTTCTGTAAATAAATATTTCTGCATATTACTCCTGAATTTATCCCCTTTCACCCTCATTCTATGTCCCCTTGTAGCAAAGCTTGCTTTCAACTGAAAGAAGCTCTCCTCCTCTTGTGCATTTATGCCATGGAGGTATTTAAATGTCTCTATCATATTTCCTCTAGCGCATACATATTAAGATATTTAAGTCTGTCCTCCTATGCTTTATAACGAAGACCATTAATCATTTTAGTAGCCACACTCTGCACCAACTCCAGTCTGTTTATATCCTTTTGAAGGTGCGGTCTCCAGAACTGCACACAATACTGCAAATGAGGTTGCACCAGAGATTTAGACGGAGGCACTATCACCTTTTTTCTGCTGGTCATTCCTCTCCCTATGCATCCAAGCATCCTTCTGGCTTTTGCCATGACCTTTTCTACCTGTTTAGCCATTTTAAGATCATCAGAAACAAACAAACAATCATGCCCAGATCCTGCTCTTCTTTGTGGACCGAAGTACTTTGCCCCCTACAATGTACTGCTCCCTTGGATTTTTGCATCCCAAATGCATGACCCTGCATTTTTAGCATTAAATCTCAGCTGCCAAATTCTTGACCATTCTTCAAGCTTAGATAGATACCTCCTCATGTTATCTACTCCTTCCTGGGTGTCTACTCTATTGCAGAGTTTGGTATTATCTGCAAACAAGCAAACCACACCCAACAGTCCTTCTGCAATATCACTAACAAAGATGTTAAAAAGAATTGGACCAAGGACAGATCCCTGCGGCACCCCACTGGTAACTTTCTCCTCAGAGTGAACTCCATTTACCTGTATCGTTTGTAGGAGGTAGTGAGGAAGTTGGTGGGTGGTGTCAAGGGGGAAGAGTGGGTGGAGAAGTGTGGGGGGGGGGGGGAGATATATCGCCTATTTGGAAAAAATGGACCTGCAAGATTTTGAGTGGGGTGAAAAGCAGAGTTGGGGGGATTGGTATTTTAAATACACTGGGAATTCAATTAAAACAACCTTTTTTCGAATAGAGTAAATCAAGCAGGGTGTTTGCTTGCTAATAAATTGCAATAACAACTGAAACGGTAGCATGGGGGGGGGATATATGACAATCACAGGGCCTGGCTTTCCGGGGGAGGAAGTTCAGGAGTGTTTTAGAAAATATAATGTGGAGTTATAGATAGTTATTTGAATTCCATGGAGCTTCCAGGCCTGAACAAGGAGATCTGCAAGTTGCTTAAAATTAAGGAAGGTTCCTGGCCTAGATGGCTATTGAGCAAGTTTTAAAAATATTTATTGACCCATCCCTTAATGATTTTATTTAAATCAGGCCAAAGGAGGGGGAGGGGAAGAGAGGTTTGGCAGATACGATGGGTTGGATGGGAATTTTGGTCCTACCAAAAGGAAGGGAAGGATCACAATGAGTGTGGGTCTTTTAGACCCATCTCTTTACTGAATCCAGATGTTAAGATTTCAGCAGAGATTTTGGCCAATAGGTTGAACCCTGTGCTTGCCAAAGTGATACATCCAGATCAGTCTGGGTTTATCTTGGGGAGGCAGGCCGGGGATAATGGTCGCAAGATTTTAAGTCTATTATGGGTGGCAAGGCAGGGAGGGAAGCCATGTTTATCTCTGTCTGAGAAAAGTCTTTGACCAAGTTGGTTGGCTTTTTCTATTTAAGACTTTGGGAAAATGGGCTCTGAGCCGGTCTATTGGGGATGGATAGAAGCTATGTACTCTCAACCTAAGGCTTGTATCAAGGTCAATGGAGCTTACTTGGGGTTTTTTTGATATTGGGAGGGGAACGAGGAAGGGCTACCCGATATCCCTACTTTTATTTGATTTGTCTATCGAGCCTTTGGTAGCTAGAATAAGAGCAAGTGCCGATATAAGGGGTATTGAGGTGGGAGGGCGAGACTATTGTATCACTCTCTTCGCTGACGATATAATGTTGACAGTGGGTAGGCCATAAATTTCTTTACCTATTTTAGTGCGGAAAATGGAGTATGGGAGACTTTCTGGCTTTAGAATTAATATGCAGAAGTTGGAAGTTTTGACTTTGGGTTTGTTGGAAAGTATGGAAGGTCGGTTGAGGAATAGCTTTCCTTTAAAAGGGCCAAAGAGCGGGTGAGATACCTGGGGGTATGGATTACGGGGGCACTTGGCAAAATTGTATCGGGCTAATTATGGTGAGGTGTAGGGACAAATGCAAAGATCTATGGAAAAATAGGTGAGCTGTAACTTGTCCTGGGCTTGGTCGTATAGCTGCCTTGAAGGTGGTGCCGTTACCACAATTGCTATATCTTTTTCATGTGTTGCCTGTGCCATATCAGAGGGGATTTGGCAGATGGTAGACTGGAAAGTGTTTCTCTATACTGTACATGGAGGGGAAGACCACCCAGGGTCTCTAGGGAGTTTTGATGATAGGGAAGCGGCAGAGGCGGTGTTTGGGTGTCCCTGATTTTAAACGATATTACCTGGCAATGCAGTTGAAGGCAATGTGGGATTAGATAAGGAATCCAGGGAAACTCTGGGTGATCATAGAATAAGCTCAATTGGACAGAGAGCGACTTGGAGAGTGGGCATGGCTTCCACCATGTTATGGCCCAGGGGATATCAACCTGTTTATCTGGCTTACAGCGGATATCTGGGGGTGGTGGAAGAGGTTGCTTGGGGAGAAGAGATTTCCCACCTAATGCCCATTAGATGCAATACTGATTTTTTTTGAACGATTAGGTTTTTAGGAAATGGGAGATAAAGGGTTTGATAAGGTTGGGGCAGTTATGGGAAGAAGTGGAGATTCTATTTTTAACTGTTGAGGGATTATTTTGAGTTGAAATGGAGGGGGAGATTTGGATATTTCCAGATTAGAGATTACTTGAAGACAGGTAGGGCTGAGAGGGATTTGGGGAAATGGAAGACCGGTTTTGAGACTATTTGTAAGGGGCTTTGGTGGACTAAGGGGATAATATTTAGAATTTACAAAGTCCTGGCGAAGGATTGGGGGGGGGGACCCCAAGGTTTATGAGGCAATGGGAGCAGGATCTGGGAGAGGTCTTATTTATTTATAATTTATTAGTGCTTATTTACCGCTTTTCGTGAATCAAAGTGGTTTACAGAGAACTCAAGGATTGAACATTACATTAAACAAAAAATATATGTAACATCTTAACAGGGATTGAAAGGGGAAAAGGGACGAATTAACTTAAATCAGCAACAGCTGATTTAAGTAATAACTATGTACAGAGAACTAAGCATATATACAGGGTGGCCCAAAAGAAGTGAGAGTACCAAAAGGAGCTAAGGATCCGCACAAAACAAGAGAACAAGAAAGCGGAGCCTGGACTGACAAATTCGTAAACCTTGTTTATTGCGCCCCAACGCGTTTCGGCCACCGGCTTTCTTCAGGGGGTCTTAAAAAGCACACCTCAAAACCAAATGAACATCAACATATGGATTAAATAAACAAAACATAATATAAAATACGCTGACATATATCAATAAAAAATAAAAAATTAAAAAATTAAAAATATATAAAATTACCCAAACATACAAAGGACAATCTATAAAAAATAATAAAAAAGACAACTTGTAGATAAAAAATTATTAAAAATAGTAATAAATGATAAAACCATATTAAACAACTATAAAGGAGGAAAGAGAGACGAGGAGAAACCAAAAATAAATAAATACCTTATTATGGTCAAATTGAATATTATCATGGATCGAACCTGTAAGATACTAACAGCTGACAATGGATAAATAAATAAGTCATTAAATAGGTAAATATACATCTATAAGACAAATATATACAATACTAAAACCAATGAGTCCATATTAATAAATATAACCAATTAATAATAAATAATTAATTATATAAATAAATATACATATACATGAAATATAAAAAATATATATGTAAAAAATATATAAAGAATATATAAAACATATATATAAAACAATCCTTATATATAAAATTTTTTTTTCATATATGGGCACCAAAAAGACACTTAAAAAACAAGAAAAGCGTGTAAATATAAAAACATGTAAAAAATAAATTTTAAATTTTTGTCTCTATCAAAAATAACATAAAAACAACCAAATAGAAAATACATCATAAATCAAGTATGTAAAAAGGTGGAGACGCTCTTAAAATGAAGATCAATGTATTCAACATTTACATAAACGGATTCGAAAACCTTGCAAAAAGTTGTATATCTGAATTAAGTGCCCTACACGGCATTTATGACGCACATATTATACAAACGATATATATTGAGAATGTTGGCAAATACTAAACCAAAAAATTCCTAAAAATAAAAATAAAAAACTTTTATGGGGTAAAACAGAAACATACGTAAAAACGTGCAGAGGAGCTGTTCAACAGTGCAGTGACATTTACTGCTAATGAAACGACTACAAATAAATAATTTGCTCATTTCTATAGGTAACGAGTACCCGATAAAAACGGTAAAAAAGGGGGGAGAATAAATTCTTAAAAATACAAAAAACATATCTAAAAATGAACAGATATGTGTCAAAAACTGGTTACAAAAATGTGGGCACCGGCACTTTTTAAACAAACAGAAATCGACATTCGAAAGCTTCTCAGTCACGCAGCGTTTTTTCTATCAGAGCCCAATCGCAGCACAAATTTGCTGACAAAATGAACCCTACTAAAATGATAATCTGAAAAACTATTGACCTGCAGCCGCAGTGTGTAAGTGCGTCGCTCTGATTTAAAAAGACGTCAGGAAATGAACTTACCAAGAAACAGCGTTTTGCAATGCCACACTGTTGAATAGCGTCGCAGGACATACATAAACAGACGCCTAAATACTGGCATTTTCCCGCCCGTGCAGGTTAAGGGTCACTGACTCAGAAAGACAAATAAATGTTTAAATACTAAACAAAAATACTATTTATATTGGATCACATCAGTCAATTATGAAAGCTATGAAACAACGGAGTTCGAAAAAAAACAATTGTTGAACCTACTGTGAATGGCCGCCTAAATACTAGCATTTTCCCGCCCGTGCAGGTTAAAGTTCACTGACTCAAGGTAACAAATGGACGTGTAAATACTAAACAGAATACTATCTATGTTAGATGAACATCAATCAATTATAAATGAAATAAAAGGAATATGAAGAAAAATTATAGAAAGCAAAAAACAAAAAGATCTAAATAAAAATAAAAATAATAATAATAAGAAGAAGATGATAAAATTGAAATAAGAGGCGGGGGGAAGGGGAAAAAGGGGGGAAAGGGGGGGAGGAAGGGGGGAAGGGGGAAGAAGGGGGGAGGGGAGAGGGAGGGGGAGGGGGGAAGGGGGATGGGGAAAGAGAGAAGGGAGAAGAGGGGAAGGGGAAGGAGAGAAGGGGGGGGGGGGGGGAGGGGGGAGGGAGGGGAAGAGGAAAGGGGGGAGGGGGAGGGAGGGAGGGAGAAGGGGGAGGGAAATGGGAGGAAAAAGAGGAGAGGGGGAAAAAAAGGGGGGGAGGAGGGGAAGGGGAGGGGGAGAAGGGGGGAGGGGGGAAGGGGGAGGGAAAAGAGGGGGAGGGAGGGGAGGGGGAGGGGGGAGGGGGGGAGGAAAAAAGGAAACAAGGAACCATCTATAAAAAAACAGAAAGATCAACTTCTTGGTTTAGTCCCAAAGGGTGTAATGTACGTAATTCATAAATGAATCTCTGCTCAAGACGTAGGAGGAGTTTATCTAAATTGCCCCCTCGCCAATGAGGCCGCACCACTTTCAATACCAAAAATTTTAGATCTGAAAGAGTATGATGAGCTGCTAACCAATGATCTACTAGTGGTTTGTCCACCACCTGTCTCCGGATGTTGCTCTTGTGCTCGATAATACGTGTTTTGATGCACCTTTTGGTCTTACCAATGTAACAAAGGTTACACGGGCAAAGAATCCAATAAATGACATTCTGAGTGTTACAGTTGGAGAAATCTTTTAACAGTACTTTATATGTTGAGTTCGGCTTAGAGAATTCTTTCTTAGTTACTAGAACATTTTCACAAACGCAGCATGTACCGCATTTGAAATGTCCACACGCTCTTGGAATAAATTTCGGTTTGCCTAAAGCAGATGGTACTAAAATGTCTCTTATGTTCGAATTTCTCTTGTATGCAACCAAAAGCTTTGTCTCACTTAAGGAGGAAAGAGGATCTAAAATATGCCATGCTCTCCTTAATATACTCGCAATCTCCTTTGAGTGTTCTGAAAACGTGATTGCACAAACAATATTATTGGAAGCATTGGGCACATGTTTCTGTAACAGGGACATACGATCAGCTGACCACGCACGTTGGCAGGCTTTAGTGATACAAGCATCTGGATACCCACGATCTTTAAATCTTTGGCCTAAGATGCCAGCCTGGACTGTAAAATCCTCATCTGTAGTACAGAGTCGTCGAATTCGCAGGAACTGGCTCATAGGAAGGTTTTCTTTCAACGACCGGTTATGGAAACTACTAAAGTGTAGAAGAGAATTTCTATCGGTATGTTTACGGTACAACGTAGTAATAAAACCTTCTGGAGTGTTTTTATATGCTATTTCATTTGAGCTATATGTATGTTCAAACTGTAAGTGCGGGTCACAGGAGTTTAGCCACTGAATAAAACTTAGCAACAAATTTTCTGTGCCCTCCCAAATGAGAAACACGTCATCAATATAACGTTTCCACATTTTTATATTCGGCTTGTAAGGGTGTACATTTAAAAAGACTGATTCAAAATGTGAGACGTAAAGGTTGGCCACATCCGGTGCTACTGATGAACCCATTGCAACTCCTTGTATTTGATGGTAATACAGGTCCTGGAAACAGAAAAAATTATTGCACAATATTAAAGAAGCTAATTGAATGAGAAAACTGGTAGGGGTGCGAACAGGTGTAATCCTAGTGATTAAATAATCTGCTATAACTTCAATCGCAGCTTTCTGAGGAATGTTAGTGTAGAGAGATTTAATATCCAATGTAACAAGAAAAATGCCATCATAAACACCATCATAAGCACTCAGTAAGTGAATCATATGTGATGAATCACGTACAAATGACGGAGTGAGTTGTACAAATGGGCGAAGAAATACGTCCAAGTATTTCGAAATGGGTTCAAACAAAGACCCTATGGCAGAGACAATGGGTCTGCCAGGGGGATTGTCTAATGATTTGTGAATTTTAGGTAAAACATATATCGTGGGCATCACTGGATGAGACACTGTAAGAAATTGTGCTTCCTTAGGTGTAAGATACCCAGCTTGTGTACCAATATAAATTAACGTATCGGCCTGTTGTTTAAGAGCCGGAGTGGAATCTTCACGTAATCTTGTATAATATTTTATATCTTTAATTTGTCGTAAAATTTCTTGAATATAATCATCTCTGTCTTGAATAACGAGCGCTCCACCTTTATCTGCTGGTTTTATGATGATTTCAAAGTTTGTTTTTAAACTGAAAAGTGCTTACTTTTCCTCTTTATTTAAGTTGAAATAAGTATGCGTCTTTTTTGTGTCATACATTTTCTGTATCTCATGTAATACCACTTGTTGAAACGTATTAATGATAGCATTGTCAGCTTTGGGCATCCAAGTAGAGTGGTTTTTAATAACAGAAGGATCTCCATTACCTGTTTCCTGATTTTTAAAAAAATCTTTAATATGAAGCTTTCTGAAAAATTTGAACAACTCTACTTGGGTGTTGAAACGATCGTGACGAACTGAAGGAACAAAGGACAGCCCCTTTTGTAAAACAGAAATCTCAAGGGGACTAAGGACATATTTAGATAAATTAAAAATGCCCTCTAGGGATCCCACTGTTGACTCTCTTGTCCTCTCCCTCTGCCCCTGCCTCTGGAGTGAGTGCCGGACTGATGGTATAGAGGATCCTTGGACGTGGAGGGCTGTTCCTGAGAGCGATTGGAACCCCCTCCTTTCCATAAAGCGTCCATGGAAAAACCCTGGTTTCTGTTGGGTGGATTTTTGGGAGGCCCATCTCTAGGGGGGGTAAGTGGAGCAGCTGTACCAACTGATTCAATATGGATACTCCTGCTTCTCTTTCGAAATGGTTCGGGACTACCTGCAACGGAGGGAACTCTCTTATACTGTTTCTCTGATTTAGAGTCAAATTTACGTTTTTTTGAAACACTTCTAGGGGGATTTGTATTATTGGTCCAAAAATAAACATTCCCAGTTTTATAATCCTCCTCGTCTCTCTTAAATTTCCTTAATTTCCTATCTTTAATAATTTTCTTATATTCAGACATATTCCTGTCAAAGTCTTTTTTAGATTTATCATATTGTTTGTCCTTATCTTTCAATGAAGTAAGCTTTGATGTTACATCTTCCTTTAATCCTGTAGCTTTTCGACGTGAAGTATTAATAAGAAGGATCATCAAGTCCAAAGAACATTTGTTTAAAATTTTGATCCAATCTGCCATAAAGGAAGGGTCGTCACGATACATCCCAGGGGCCTTGTAGACCCTTAGCCCTCTGGGGATGATCTTGTGACGACAGTTCTCAAGAAGGGATGAAGCGTGCATCTCTTCTTTGACAGGTTTCTGGGTAAGATGTACAGTCCTTTCCCATTCTTCTTCTAATCCGATACTCATTTCTTCTTGGTTAAAAAAGGGGTCCTCAGGTAACAAATCTTGCAAGTCTTTCTCATTATAACTGAGGACCTCCTTCCACAGGGAAAACATAGCTCAAAGAGCAACAGTACCAAAAGGAGCTAAGGATCCGCACAAAACAAGAGAACAAGAAAGCGGAGCCTGGACTGACAAATTCATAAACCTTGTTTATTGCGCCCCAACGCGTTTCGGCCACCGGCCTTCTTCAGGGGGTCTTAAAAAGCACACCTCAAAAACAAATGAACATCAACATATGGATTAAATAAACAAAACATAATATAAAATACGCTGACATATATCAATAAAAAATCAAAAATAACATAAAAACAACCAAATAGAAAATACATCATAAATCAATTTATTCTCCCCCCTTTTTTACCGTTTTTATCGGGTACTCGTTACCTATAGAAATGAGCAAATTATTTATTTGTAGTCGTTTCATTAGCAGTAAATGTCACTGCACTGTTGAACAGCTCCTCTGCACGTTTTTACGTATGTTTCTGTTTTACCCCATAAAAGTTTTTTATTTTTATTTTTAGGAATTTTTTGGTTTAGTATTTGCCAACATTCTTAATATATATCGTTTGTATAATATGTGCGTCATAAATGCCGTGTAGGGCACTTAATTCAGATATACAACTTTTTGCAAGGTTTTCGAATCCGTTTATGTAAATGTTGAATACATTGATCTTCATTTTAAGAACGTCTCCACCTTTTTACATACTTGATTTATGATGTATTTTCTATTTGGTTGTTTTTATGTTATTTTTGATAGAGACAAATTTAAAATTTATTTTTTACATGTTTTTATATTTACATGCTTTTCTTGTTTTTTAAGTGTCTTTTTGGTGCCCATATATGAAATTTTTTTTTTATATATAAGGATTGTTTTATATATATGTTTTATATATTCTTTATATATTTTTTACATATATATTTTTTATATTTCATGTATATGTATATTTATTTATATAATTAATTATTTATTATTAATTGGTTATATTTATTAATATGGACTCATTGGTTTTAGTATTGTATATATTTGTCTTATAGATGTATATTTACCTATTTAATGACTTATTTATCCATTGTCAGCTGTTAGTATCTTACAGGTTCGATCCATGATAATATTCAATTTGACCATAATAAGGTATTTATTTATTTTTGGTTTCTCCTCGTCTCTCTTTCCTCCTTTATAGTTGTTTAATATGGTTTTATCATTTATTACTATTTTTAATAATTTTTTATCTACAAGTTGTCTTTTTTATTAATTTTTATAGATTAATAGATTGTCCTTTGTATGTTTGGGTAATTTTATATATTTTTAATTTTTTATTTTTTATTGATATATGTCAGCGTATTTTATATTATGTTTTGTTTATTTAATCCATATGTTGATGTTCATTTGTTTTTGAGGTGTGCTTTTTAAGACCCCCTGAAGAAGGCCGGTGGCCGAAACACGTTGGGGCGCAATAAACAAGGTTTACGAATTTGTCAGTCCAGGCTCCGCTTTCTTGTTCCCCCAAAAGAAGTGAGAACATCTCGTAAATTAAAAGCTTAAATAGTTTACCTATTTACCTTTCTTAGCTATATAACGTCTTTATTTTGACAATTTCCGATCGCCATCTTTTTTTTAAAATTTGTCAATCGTTTACATCTGTCTTTTTGAATTTTTAAACAACTTATATTTTACGAGATGTTCTCACTTTTTTGGGCCACCCTGAATAAATTAGTTACAATGAACTTGAAAGCATCTTGAAAAGTGTGAGGACTGTAGTTTTAGAGCATAAGAAATGGGGAAAAATCTTTTTGAATATACGCAGAATCTCAGTGGCCACTAATTTGGTGGAAAATGGATTTAAAATGTTATATAGGTGGTATTTAACTCAACAACTAGGAAAAATTGGAGGGGTGCCAATTGATGCTGGAGGGCACGTGGAGAATGGGGCTCCTTTTTACTCATGGTGGGAGTGTTACAAGGTTAAGTGACATTGAGAGCAGCATATAAATGTTATGGAGATGATAGGTTTTTCTCTTATTAGAGAGCCAAAAATGTTTCTTTTATATAACTATATGGGTTTGATATAGTTTAAATATTGGGACTTTTTGAAATATGCAGTCATAGCAGCTCACTGAGGCAGAAGGGAGTGCCTTCCATGGAGGGTTCCTACTATAGACTGTATGGTTATGAGCTACAATGCCTCACAAGCATGAGGCAGGGTAAAAGGGAGAAAGTGTGGAAGCTACCCAGGAGGGGTTCTGGGCCTGGAGGAGATGAAAATGGCATATGGTGGACAGAGAATGAGGGATATGGCTGTCAATTATGTGTGTATTGAGAAACCCGGGATGGATACCAGGAGTTTTGGCTGTTTTATTTGAAAATTTTCAATAAAAAGAAATTAACAACCCCCCCCCCCCCCAAAAAAAAAAGAACCTCCCCCATGATGGCAGTGCAGGTAAATTAGGGCTATTCTCCTTTTCTTTCCTCTGGAAAAGGGGCTGAGACAGGGCTATACCCTATTCTCCTCTTATTTTTGCCCTGACCATGAAAATGTTTGCAAAACAGAATTGACAGAGCTCAGAAACAAAATGTATGGGGGGGGGGGGAGATTAGTTTATTTGCAGATGATGTATTCATCCCAGAATCCCTTCCCCAAGGACACAGAAATGCATGGAAAAGTTTCAGGATTTCATGTAAATTGTTCAAAAGAGAGGCTCTGAACGTATCGCTCCTGATGAAGGTGGCAGATTTTGTGAGGAACAGCTTTTCCTTTAGATGGGCAGTCGGTGTTTTGATTCCCAGTGATCCAGGGCAGCTTTACTAGATTAATGTTCTCCACTTTTGAGAACCACTGTAGTAGTTCCAGCCTGACAATGCGAATTAATAGTGATGCTAAACTATTTGCAAAGGTGTTAGCAAACCATTTAGAACATAAGAACATAAGAACATAAGATATGCCATACTGGGTCAGACCAAGGTCCATCAAGCCCAGTATTCTGTTTCCAACAGTGGCCAATCTAGGTCATATGTACCTAGCAGTTTCCCCAAGGGACACAGGTTCCACAATGCTTGTATTGGTTCAAGCATTGATATCCTGGGTCCCTTCTTAATAATGGCTTATGGACCTTTCCTCCAGGAACTTGTCCAAACCTTTTTTAAACCCAGCTACACTAACAGCCTTTACTACATCCTCCGGTAACAAATTCCAGAGTTTGATTACACGTTGAGTGAAAAAATATTTTCTTTTATTAGTCTTAAATAGCTTACCCTGTAGCTTCATTGCATGTCCCCTAGTCTTTCTATATTCTGATAAGGTAAACAATCGATCTACGTTTACCCGTTCCACTCCGCTCATTAATTTATAGACTTCTATCATATCTCCCCTCAGCCGTCTCTTTTCCAGGTTAAAGAGCCCTAACCTTTTTAGCCTTTCTTCATAGGAGTATCCTTCCATCCCCTTTACCATTTTGGTGGCTCTTCTCTGAACCTTTTCTAATAACTCTATATCCTTTTTAAGATACGGCGACCAGAATTGCACACAATATTCAAGGTGCGGTCTCACCATGGAACGATATAGAGGCATTATAATATCCTTTGTTTTATTTTCCATTCCTTTCCTTATCATACCTAGCATTCTATTTGCTCTCTTGGCCGCCGCTGCACACTGGGCCGAGGGTTTTAACATGGTATCCACAATGACGCCTAAATCTTTTTCCTGGGTGGTGGTTCCTAATGTGGAACCTTGCATCGTGTAACCATAGTTTGGGTTGTTCTTCCCTAGGTGCATAACCTTGCACTTGTCCACATTAAATTTCATCTGCCATTTTGATGCCCAGTCTTCCAATTTATCAAGATCCTCTTGCAATTTTCCACAATCCTCTTGGGTTTTAACAACTTTAAATAGTTTTGTGTCATCTGCAAATTTGATAACCTCACTCGTTATTCCACTTTCCAGGTCATTTATGAATATGTCAAAAAGCAGCGGACCCAGCACAGATCCCTGGGGTACACCACTATTCACCTTTCTCCATTGGGAAAATTGGCCATTTAGCCCTACCCTCTGCTTTCTATCTTTTAACCAGTTCCTGATCCACAATAGTACACTGCCTCCTATCCCATGACTCTTTAGTTTTGCCAAAAGTCTCTCATGAGGGACCTTGTCAAAGGCTTTCTGAAAGTCCAGATACACAATATCAACCGACTCACCTTTGTCCACCTGATTATTCACTCCTTCAAAAAAACATAGCAGATTAGTAAGACAAGATCTTCCTTGTCTAAAGCCATGTTGGCTGTCTCTCATTAGTTCATGACTATCTACATGCTGAGTAATTTTATTCTTTATGATGGTTTCTATCATTTTTCCCGGTATTGACGTCAGGCTCACCGGTCTGTAGTTTCCCGGATCACCCCTGGAACCCTTTTTAAAAATTGGTTTTACATTGGCGATCCTCCAATCTTCAGGTATTACAGATGATTTTAATGATAGTTCACAGATTACTAATAGCAGGTCTGCAATCTCATATTTCAGTTCTTTCAATACCCTTGGATGTATACCATCCGGCCCAGGTGATTTGCTACTCTTCAGCTTATCTAATAGTTGTAATACATCTTCTCGATGTATCGATATTTCCTTCAATTCTTCTGCACCTTTAAATACCACTTCAGTCATGGGTAACATCCCTACATCTTCCTCAGTAAAGACTGAAGCAAAGAATTCGTTCAGTCTCTCTGCTATCGCCTTTTCGCCTCTTAGTGCTCCTTTAACCCCTTTATCATCTAATGGACCCACTGACTCTCTCACAGGTTTTTTGCTACGAATGTACTTGAAAAGGTCTTTACTTCGCGTTTTTGCTTCCGCAGCAAGCTTCTTCTCAAATTCTCCCTTTGCCTGCCTTATCAATGCCTTGCATTTGACTTGCCAGTGCTTGTGCTGTTTCCAGGTTTCGTCGATTGGCTCTTTTTTCCATTTCCTGAAAGATGCTTTTTTGGCAACAACAGCCTCTCTGACCTCAACTTTAAACCATGCTGGCAGTTTTTTGGACTTCTTTCCACTTTTCTTAAAGCGTGGAATACAGCTGGTCTGGGCTTCCAAGATAGTATTTTTCAACAACAGCCAAGCCTTTATTTTCATTGGGGGGAATCCTCCCTAAATTAATAAACCCAGTTTGGTCTGGGTGAATCAAAGGGTGGCTGATTTTAGACAATGTCTGGAGAGCAGTCAATCTGTTACAGATTAAGGGGCGGGAAAGTCCAGCACTGTGTGTTGCTCTGGGCACAGAAAAAGCCTTTGACCGCATTGAGTGGGGATTCCTTTTTGAGATGCTTAAAATATTTAACTTTGGGAAGGGCTTCAATCAGGGGATTAAAGCCCTCTGTGGTCCATCAGCTAGGATTCTAGTGAATGGGGAGTGCTCAAAGGCATTCGGGCTAAAGAGGGGTATGAGGCAGGGCTGTCCACTCTCCCCTATGTACTTTGTGATGGTCACTGAGGCTTTCGCCGCCAAGGTCAGGGTGAACCCAGAGATACATCCCATCCAAGTAGGGAAGCATAAAATACTTTTGTATGTAGATGACACCCTTATTTGTATGTCTCAGCCGCAAGAATCCCTCTCGCAGTTGCTGGAGGAAACCCAAGAATCTTCTAAGCTTTCAGGTTTTAAAGACAACCTTAGTATAACTGAAGCATTGCATTTAGGTGGGTTATCCCTAGGGTCTCTTCTGAGTTTTCCCCTTTCATTGGGTCAATCAGAAAATCAGGTATCTGGGGGTATACATAGGGTAAGACCCGTGGGACCTCTTTAGTTTTAATTATTCACCGTTAGCTACACAGTTCGGGACTGATTTCAAACGATGGGCCAAGTTACATTTTTCTGATTGTCTCTCTTTTGGACTTCTTTTGATCTGATTTTTCTACTTGTGTTTTAATTGTTCTTATACTTTTTTTTTTCATTTTATTTATTGTCCTAGTTTTAACTTGATTGATTTATTTATATCATCATTTAACTAGGAATTCAAATATTTTTAATTTACTTCTTTCTTACTGATTGGTAAAGATGTTTCTCATCGTGTATTCACTATGCTTGGTACACAATTCTTTTATAAGTATGATACAGAGGATCATCATTTTTCTACTTTTACATCTTTTTAGGAGGAGATTCCTAGGAGTGATAGTTGAGGGCGAGTCGATATAGTAAGGGATATTTTAAAGATAGATATTTCTCGGGGATCACACTGTTTCAATCTCTATTAGGCATTCAAACTGTTATTTATAGGATTGATTTTTAACCTTTATTTATGTCATCCTATTGTCAATATACCCTTTAGATAACTTTATTTTCATAACAATGAGTAAATCACTTTTTCAAAGGATGTGGTGAGGTTCCAGATATAGAAAAAGACATTTCACAGAGATGCAGACAACGCGGCCATCCCAGGAGTGTGTCGGGTCATTATGAATAACTACATTTTAGTGCAAGGGAAATATGATTAAGGATGTAATTCCATACCCTAGGACAAATATTTTGGAGAAGGTGTTTAAACACAGATCTCAGATAAATAATAGTGAGTTTAGGGTTAAGGTGTTTTTGTTTCATGCCATACAAAAGGTAACCACAGCGCAGACGCCAGCATTTTTTATTCTTGTTGAAGATCACACGCCGAGGAGGTAAATTTGTTACCTATTATCTATGATCGATTTTTTAGATAAAAGATGAAATTAAGATGTCCATCTTGAAATTATATCATTCAGTCCTAAAGTTACATTTTAATAAACTTATAAATGTTATGAATTAGTTACTATACAGAGCGGAAGATGACATTGAAACTATATAGGAAGGTTTGTTTCTCCCGTTGCATATAGTTTATATTTTCACCTCAGGATAAGCAGATATACAGGTAGTTTTGCAAGTAGGGGCACAATATATATCTCAACTTTAGTATACATATTTTGATATTAATTAGTGTGCACTTCAATCAAAGAGGTTCCTGAATTGATTAGAGACTCATTATATGTTAATTCGTTTTTTGATTGGACATCACTCCTGCTCCTTTCACATGTACAAGTTCACAATTAGGACATATAATTTAATGGTTATGATGCCCTCCTTATTCTTCTTCCCTCAATTTTTAGAGACGATACAAGGGTCGTATGAGATGGATAATTCTTAACAATTCAGTTTTTGATACAGGTCATATTTCTTAATCTAAATGTCATTACTAGGTTTACTTTATTATTTTTTTTTTATTGTTTGTTAATGTTATCTAATGGTGGTTCATAGGGTATACATATAATGGCTTATTTGGTTTTAAAGTCTTATTTATTATTTAGTTATTTTATATATTGTATGCAATCAATTTGCATTTTATTTGTTTACAATTGTTGATGGATGATCGTGTGTTTTTATAATGTGTCAATACAGTTTTTATATTAGTTTGTTTTATTCATAGTTTATTTATGTATGAATTTATGGTTTTAAGGTTTTTATTTTATGTTTATATATATATTTTTAGCTTGCCAAGAACCCCTGAAGGCGGCGTAGCCGAAACATGGACATGTCAGGTTTGGCAGTTTGTTCCCCCCTCTAGGGGTGATTTAGAACACCCTGGTAATAATTGCTATGAATAAAATTCTTCTTTTCTATCATGCACAGACTTGGTTGTCTTGCTTGCTATACGTGGTATAGTGCTCTTTGGTTGGACTTTTCCTGAGTTATATTTGAGCCAGATGGGGAAGAGTGGCACTTTGAAGATGATCATCCCTGTTTTTTGGACCATTGATGCAAATGGAGAATAAAACAAAGGATATTATATGCCCCTCTGTCCTTCAATCAAACTGTTTTTTTTTTACAAGGGGGAGGAGCATAGCCGACAAGAACCACCACCTGACTGGAGTTTTTTTCTTAAAGGGGGAAATATGAAAGGTCTCATCTCTCAGTTGTACAGAGGCCTTTTAGAGGATGGTTACGGGAAGCTTCCAATTCATGTTCGGGATGGCAGAAATGGCTTGGGAAAGAATTGACGGAGGGAGATTGGGACAGAATACATTCAGGGATCTATAGATGGGCTTTGGTGACATCCTGGTGCCAAATTCAGTTGCAGATTTTACATCGTACAAATTACAACCCCCTTGCAGTTGCATAAAGCTGGCAGGAGGGAAGTTGGGGATTGGGGATTGCTGGAGGGGCTGTGGAGGAAGGGGCCCCTTCTGCCATTTGTGGTGGGAATGCCCAATAAGCCAGTACTGGGAACAGATAACGCTAGAAGTGATGGTGTGGTGGGGGTTTGCCTAACACCGGATCCCTTGGAGTTTTTATTGGGCATGGGGGGGGGGGTAAATCCTCCCATGGGTGGGCAGGGGAGGACCTTGCAGGACAAATTGCTGTTGATGGCCCGTGTTACACTGGCTTGGAAATGGAAAACTTCCGAAACCTGTGAGTGGAAGATTGGTGGGTTAAGTTGGGTGAGCCAGAAAAAAACCATCTAGCTGCAATGATAGAAGCCATGGATTTCACCAAATGCTTTTACCATATCAAAAAAGGCATCCACGGGTACGCTGAAGCTGATTGCAACTTGGCCGCTTCCAGCACCCGCACTGGGGATTCCAGGTCTGACTCTGACAATCCTTGGATCCAATGGATGGAGGCCCTGGTGATGTAAGCCCCATAAATTGAGGCTTGCAGGGTCAGTGCACACATGTCAAATGCCTGCTTTGGAAATGTCTCTAGCTTCTGGTCCAGCAAATCTTTCAACTCCGCCCCGCCTTCCACAGGGAAGGTGGTTTTCCTGGTCACTGTTGAGACCAACGCATCCACCTAGGCATTTCTAGGAGCTCCTTTTCTTCCAGTGGAATAGGATACAAGCGACTCAAGGCTCTGCTGCCTCTCAACACAGCTTCCAGCACCTCCCATGCCTCCTCAATCATTTTCTTAATAATCCGGTGAACCGGAAAGGCTGCCTAGGAACACTTGAACCTTTGCAACAAAGGATCTTCCAACGGCTCTTCCACCGCCACAGGAGCAAAGACAATGTTGAGCACCACTAGCGAATGACTGATTAATGCCGCCAGTTCTTCTCAGTGAAAAACATGCACCATATTGGGGACTTCCTCCTAAGGGATTTCCCCTTCTTCCAGTTCCGGGTGCCTGGCATCCCCCAAAAGATCTGCTTACTCTTCCATTGGATCCTCGGAGACTGGCGATTGAGAAGAATCCTGATCCCTCCGGGACGTTTCCTCCCAGTATGCCTTTTTCAGCGGAGACTCTCCCATCCCTGGGGTACTCTCCAGCAGGGCATCAGCAACCAGATCCATGGAGGCCTTTGGTGCTGAATTTTCCTCTTTAGTTCCCTGTTTGTGTTTGAGCCAATATGCTTTGTGCAACAGCAGCTCAAAATCAAGAGAAAAAACAGCTTCTGGCCCATCAGCAGTAGGGCCCGCTGTCCCTGGTACTGAAGATGACTGCAGTTTTCCCCCCTGCTTTTTTGTCTGCCTTCTTGTGAGGTCTCGCCGTCCCTCCCAAGGAAATGGCCACTGAATCTAAAATGGCCACATTTCCTACCAAAACCACGGCCCTTGTAGAGATGGGGGTATCCTGATCTAAAGCCTCTAGCTTTAATTCCATTGTCCTGGCGCCTAAAACTAACTCCGCAGACCTGCCCAACACAAACTCGGCAGACCTCTGCCAAGAGTATACCTCATGATTGCACAAGCAAAGGAAAAGGGCTGCATGCACCAGCCCAGTGATGGTAAACTATGCCGATCCAACGTGAGGAGAGAAGGAAAAGTACAACTCACCACGATTCCTGCCCGCAATGGAGCTCCCAATCCCATGGACAGACAGGATCTGAGCTGCACCCCCTTTGGTCACATTGAGAATCACTGGACTGAAAGCCAGCTCAATTTCACCTTCACCTCGCTCCTGCAAACACTTAAAGGCACAGGATTATTTTTTTTTCTCTCTACAAGGCAGACTGAGAACAGACCCACTAACCTGCTCCAGGAAAGCTGGGCTATCCAGCTTGGGGGGGGGGGGGGGAAGGACCTGGAGTTCAAGGTATTTTAGCTTCTGGGCCCAGCCAGACTCAACCAAGGATACTGGCAGCAAAGTGAAACAGACCCTGCTATCTGCTGGCCCTACACTGGTAGACTTAGTGGCACAGTGATACCCAGCCCATATAAATTATATTTGCCTTTTGCTCTCCTTATGTCTGCAGGCTTTTTTTCTCCCTCTCCCCAACCCCCGAAGGCCAGGATCTGTTCAGTGGAGCCCAGCCATGCCAATGTTCCTCCTCCAGCTGCTGAGGACTGAGATACTGGCTTCTGGACTCCAAAAGGCGAGCTCTTCTAATGTGACATCAAAGAATCAGACATGTTCAGTCCCCAGTTGTTGCAGGAGGGAGACAACCCACACGTACTGAACTGGACTGGATGGACTAGGAAATGATAATAATACTTACCTGGTAATTGTAGTTCCTTGAGTGACAACAGTTCAGTCCTCTACCTCTGGGTTGTCAACCTCCTCCTGCAGCTTGGAGACTGGCATGTCAGAATCATGACATCACTGGATATAGCCTGCTGGTCTCTCCCATCAGCCCCAGTGTGAACCATTAACAAAGCAGACTCAAAGGAGCAACAAGTAAGTAGCTATAATATCAATCGCAACCTAAACTGAACTATCACTGTAAACTATTTAGGCAAACCTTTCTTACACCCTTCCCTGCCACACACATAAGCAGCAATAAGAGTGAAAATAAACAATTTCAAAGACAGAACTACCTGTAGTCCTTACATTCTTGCCACCGATCATCTACCATCCATGAAAGGTCCCCGGGTGGGATTGAGGACTGAACTGTCGTCACTCAAGGAACTACAATTACCAGGTAAGTGTAATTATCATTTCCTTATCATTCCTCCAGTTCAGTCCTCTACCTCTGGGATGTACCAGAGCAGTAATCATTGGGAGGGACCCTTCCAGCCGGCACGTAACACCGCCGACCCAAAGCAGGCATCATTTGCCGCTGCCACATCAAGACAGTAGTGCCTACTGAAAGTATGCAGAGACGACCAAGTAGCCGCCCTACAAATTTCTCCTGGCGGAATCAAACTGTGCTCCGCCCAGGACGACGCTTGCGCTCTGGTAGAATGAGCTCGCAAGCCTGCCGGTACCAACTGACCTTGAAGAAAATAGGCGGAAGCAATCGCCTCCCGAATCCATCTGGCAATGGAAGCCTTCGCTGCCGCTTCTCCTTTGCGAACACCTCCGAACAACACAAACAGCTGATCAGACTTGCAAAATAGCTCCGAAACCTTCAAATATTGCCGTAACACCCTCTTCACATCCAAATGGCATAAACTACGGTCTAGGTCGCTTCCTTCTAGTGAACCCAGTACTGGCAAAGACACTGTCTGATTCAGGTGAAAGGGCGATACCACCTTAGGCAAAAAGGACGGAACCGGACACAGCACCACCTTTTTTCTGGAAAAGGACAAGAAGGGTTCCCTACAAGATAATGCTTGTAGGGAACTCCGAGATGTGCCTAGCCGAACAGATCGCCACCAGAAATACGTTTTTAACGTCAAGTCCTTAACCGACGCCCGGTGCAACGGCTCAAAGGGCGGTTTGCTTAACGCTCCTAACACCAAATTGAGATCCCAAGGCGGAATCATCACTCTACGCGATGGCCGCAACTTGGATATTGCTTTAAGAAAACGCAACACATCGGCATGAGCGCCGAGAGCAACGCCCTGTACCTTGCCACGATAACAGAAAAAAGCTGCTAGCTGAACGCGCAAGGAACTGGCTGCAAGACCTTTATCAAATCCATCCTGCAGAAAGCTTAATATTGAGGGAATGGAGACCGTAGCCGTGCGGATCCGCCGCCTCGAACACCAATCCTCAAATATACGCCAGATACAAACATACGCCAGAGACGTGGACTGTTTCCTCGCTCTAAGCAACGTAGCGATGACCGCCACCAAATAACCTTTTTTCTTTAGCCTGTCCCTTTCAATGGCCATACTGTAAGTGAGAACCGATCCACTTGGGGCATGAAGAGAGGCCCTTGCACCAACAGATCCGCCCTCACCGGCAACCGCCAGGGCTCGCCGTCAAGGAGACGCATGAGGTCCGCGTACCACGGACGCCTTGGCCAGTCGGGTGCCACCAGGAGCACCCTTCCTGGATGAGCTCCGATCCGCTGAATCACCCGGCCAATCAATGCCCATGGAGGAGAGACATACAGAAGGCCTGGGGATGGCCACTGAAGTAACAGCACGTCTATGCCCTCCAACATTCTTTCCCGTCTCCTGCTGAAGAAACGATTGGCCTTCACTGACTGGAAGGTTGCCATTAAATCCATTATCGGCCTCCCCCAACGACGAACTATCTGTGCAAAGACGCCTGGATGCAGTTCCCACTCTCCTGCATCTACTCGGACCCTGCTGAGGAAGTCGGCCATCACATTGTCCTTTCCTGCAATGTGCGCCACGGAAATCGCTGTCAACCGACTCTCTACCCAAGCGAATAGGATGTCCGCCTCTTCCTCCATGGCTGCACTCCCTGTGCCGCCCTGGCGATTGATATAGGCGACTGCCGCCAAGCTGTCGGATAGTACCCGGACTGGCCGACCTACTACCGATGCCTCGAATGCCTGAAGTGCCCAGCAGACTGCTCGGAGCTCCAGTTGATTTATCGACCAAGAGCTCTCCAGAGGAGACCAAAGTCCCTTAACAAGGGACGCCACTCTGGCTGCTCCAGCGGCATTCCGGCTGCCAACGAGGTCGGAAGCAACCACCACTGAAGAGACTGCCTAACCTTGAACAGACACGGGAGCCGTTTGCTCAAAGAATCGGACTGATGCGACCACCGGTGAAGCAGTGCCCTCTGCAGAGGCCGCATATGAACTTTGGCCCAAGGTAACGCCTCCAGGGTCGCCGCCATCGTTCCTAGCATGCGAAGATAAGTCCATGCTGACGGTGCCGGAGTGGCACTGAACTTGCAAACCAGACGCCTGAGAACTTGGGCTCGCCGCTCCAGCAAAAACACCTGTCCGCTCTTCGTGTTGAACTGCACTCCCAGATATTCGAGGTTCTGTGAGGGCACCAAGTGACTTTTGGCTGGGTTGACCACCCAACCAAGACTGCAAAAACTTTACCACTCTGTCTGTTATCTGAATGCTCTCTGCCTCTGACATGGCCCGAATTAACCAATCGTCGAGGTATGGATGCACCAGAATTCCTTCTTTGCATAACGCCGCCGCTACCATCACCATAATTTTGGTGAAAGTTTGCGGCGCCGTTGCAAGACCGAAAGGTAACACCTGGAACTGATAGTGCCCCCAAGGGAAAGCGAATCTCAGAAACCTTTGGTGATTTGACCAGATGGGAATGTGCAAGTACGCTTCCGTAAGGTCGAGAGATGTCAAGTACTCTCCCTGACCGCAACGTTTCCATCCGGAAATGCAGTACCCGAAGGCATCGATTTACGCCTTTCAGATCTAAAATGGGCTGCAACGTTCTGCCCTTCTTTGGCACCACGAAATAAATGGAGTACCGACCCACGCCGTACTCCGCCTCCGGTACCGACACACGCCGTACTCCGCCTCCGGTACCGACACGACCGCACCCAATTGCAAGAGACGATCTAACGTACTGCGAATCGCCAGGGTTTTCCGTCGCCCCCTGCAGGGAGATATGACGAAGGAATCTTGCACGGGTCGCACAAACTCCAGTGCATATCCCTGGCGAATTACCTCCAACACCCACTGGTTG